>CM062295.1:543633001-544989040 GCA_031216915.1 Pictodentalium vernedei | reverse complement strand
CAGTTTCACCTTGTTATTCCCCAGTTTTTATTCGAGCGGTCTTAGTTTTGCTTGCAATTTTTGGGCTTTTGTCGGCTTTCGCAAATTACTCCAAGTTCGGAGATTAGTTCGCTGTCGGCTAACCGGTCATGATTTTTCGCGGCCAGGGTGGCTAGGCGGTCTTTAATGGTGGGGATATCGGCCCTGTCGTGGAGTGTTTTGATGGGTGTGTCCCATGAGGCGCGGAGGGCAACTCTAAGCGCGTGATTTTGGACCCTCTGGAGTTTAACCCATATTAGCTTCCTAATTCCTATTGGAGGTGTGCCCTTTTTAAGCACAACTGGGATATAAATTGACCTATCCAAATAGGACTCTGATTGCTAAACAGATAAGCCCACATGAAATCCTGAAGATCCTGAAGATTTTTGTGGGCTCATAAAGTGACAGCTCATTGTTGATACAGTGATACGGCAGCTGTCGAGATACCGATCAGGTGTCACAGCTTGGGTGAGGGAATTTGAAGTCACACAAAGAGCCATTATTACAAGCGCCATGTACACCTGTGTGGATAAAGTACATGGCTTTTGCATTTGTTTTTGATCATTCATCATTTCGCACCTCTGAACTCAGAGTGCGAGCATTCCTAATTAGAATCTCAATTATGGAAACACTGGAACTACCAGCGCGACTGAAGAAAACGACAGCAGCTCTGGGCGTCTCTTGGTCTGTCACCTGGACTATCCAGGAGACAGGCAAGAGGGTCCATCTGTCTCTTGAGTTCAAGATCGAGGAAGACAAGAACTCACCACCCTACTCGGGGAGAGGTAGTACCTTTGATGAGAGGAACCCCTCTCACACTGGTCCTCACCCGACTAGGTCAAAAGGCCCTGAAAAGAGAAAGAGAAGAAAGAAGAGCCCGTCCACCAAGCGGAGGGATTCCCGACGCTTGGAGGCATTCTTGGAGATGAAGAAAGAGAAAGGTGAGGAAAAGAAAGAGCCAGAGGCGGCCACCACTTTCCCTCCCACAGACAGCCCCATCCAAATGCCGGCTTTCCAGTCGGTATTGTTGGATGTGGAAGAGTCTGTGGAGACTGAGGTGGAAATGGAAGCTGCCGTCTCGCCTCTTCCTGATCCCCACTCGCCTCTTCCTTCTAAACCAGATTGCCAGGACGCGGACGACAGGATAGAGAACATCTTACGGGAACACAAAACACAAGGGGACCTTCACAGGCAAGAGATGGACAGGAAATACCAAGTATTCCTCCAACAAGTCGAAGAAGCCAAAAAACTAATAGACGCCAGAAACCTACAACAACAAAAGACTCAGCAATCACCCACAACCACTCCAGACTCGGCTAGGATCAGACCCTACAAAACTCAGCAACCACCATCAGGCAGCCCACCAACAACACCAACTACCACTGTCTCTCCTTCCAAACCTCCACCTCTGAAAAAGAAGCAGAAAAGACACAAGCGCCGCTAACAACCCACAACTTCTCCTCCTTTACCACGGTCTGACACTTTCAAATTCTACAGCTAATGAGGGTCGAAAGGGGCTTGCTCCCCAAATCGTCCCTGCGCGCCTTCGGCGCGCAAAACCATTTGATTCTCTCTTGTTTTTGATACAAATGACGCATTTGGGGCGGAATCACTCATCAACGGAAAAATTTATTCAATCAATTCATTATCGATGAATTTTGCGCACTGCTGTACAAGTAAGGGCAATCCTACTCTTCAGAAAGAGCCGCCAGAAAATACTACTAATGGATGTTCCACTTGACTTTCTTTCACAGTTCGCAGAAAAGGACGCTTCAATTAATTTCGATCGAATGTTTCAATTTGAACCGATGAAAAGTCTGGGTGAAATTGAGTAGGGACGGTTGTCCTCAATTCCCAAAGCACGTGAGGAGCAACGGCATTGTTTCCTTCGGTCTTCGTTGCTGTTACTCATTATGTGCTGTCATTTTACTTGAAAATCAAAACTCTGTGTCACATTCCCCAATATCATTGCGAATAAATGATTGAAATTAAACAAATTCTCCTGTTTTCTGTCATTTGAACGTGTTATTGTTCAATTCCAATCAGTGAACGAAGCAAACCCTGCCGATTTCCCACAAACTGAGTGACATTCGACCTCAGCACAGACTGCAGTGGCGGAGTTCACAGACTGAGTACATGCAGTCAATTCTTCACTCTTGAAAACTGTCGTGCTGTATGTGTGTGTGTGTGGGGGGGGGGGGGGGGGGGGGGGGGGGGGTCGTCATAAACCTGGCATTCAAGCCTTTGTTCTGTGGTAAATGACACCACACCCCGGGTAAGTTATAACCCAGTAATTTACTTCCGTTGTGTCGAGTCCTCCGGCAACATGAATTAATATATAGATTATTTATGTTGCCATTGTTGGCTGCGTGTGGCGATGGGACAGGGTGGTGATGGCACGCATCTGGGCATTCATGCAAGCCTCTAATTTGCGGTGAATAACATCACATCCCTGTTAGTTGTAACCAAGTGTGGCTAAGACTTCAACTTCAGGGGACTGTTTTGCCGAATTTATTACTCGAAATCTATGCTGAAATGACTTTTCGGTGATTTGTGACAGGAGGGGTTGAGGAAACATGACACGATATCTAAAGGCCTAAATAATGCACGGTTTCTGTTGTAGAAG
Source organism: Pictodentalium vernedei (assembly GCA_031216915.1). Lineage (NCBI taxonomy): Eukaryota > Metazoa > Mollusca > Scaphopoda > Dentaliida > Dentaliidae > Pictodentalium > Pictodentalium vernedei. The sequence continues at coordinate 544,986,396 of CM062295.1, read as the reverse complement.
ATGGAGTGTGGTTCAGGTGACCTCGTCCGTGAATATAACTAACAGGCAGGCAATTGGCATTTTGGGGGGCTGGGGTTGGGGGGGGGGGGGGGCACATTGCAAAGTGGTGGTTTTTGTAAGGGGGGGGGGGGGGGGGTAGTGTTTAATTGATAAATAGGGCGAAATGTTTGGAGAGAATTTCTGTGAGATGAAATAGCTACATGCTATGCAGACGATTTCTGTGCTGCTATCGTTTCTTTTAGTTTGCTCTTGTACATTCAAGTTGAAGCACATGTGCCAATGCTCGTTATTTGACCGAACGGATGAATGTTTATCTTCGGATGAATGTTTATCTTCGTTTACAATCGTGAACAGAAACGAACTGTTACATGATATCCCTGGAGGATAACCACGAAACAAAAATGATAAACGCGTTTATCTTCGTTTACAACCGGGAATAGAAATGAACTGTCAAACGATACTCCTGGAGAATAACCGCGAAAAAAACGATAAACGCGTTTATATCAAGAGTTCAAGACAATAAAATGAATAAACAAATATGTCAACTGACTGAATTTAATATATTTTGTTGTGGAAGGAATGGCCGCAACAAAACCTTACTGTCACATTCAAGCTGACGAACGATAGCTGCGTGCACCTACATTCAAGTACCGAGCGCACAGTATTATTTCCAAATCAAAATCAACCACCGCTTACTAGGGTACACCATAGCTAAGCAATGCTCACTAGGGGGTCCATAGCTGAGCAAAATGTAAACTATTGACATGACCCACTCTCTAGGGGGCCCCATAGCAGAGTGTGCCATAACATATACCAGTACTCCCCAGGGTTCACCATGGCAGAGTAATTAAACCATCTCCTCAATTCACTCTCTAGGGAAATCCATAGCAGAGTAAACCATAACATAATGCCAGTACTCCCCAGGGTCCACCATGGCAGAGTATTTTAAACCATCTACTTAGTCCACTCTCTAGGGAACTCCATAGCAGAGGGCACCATAACAAACCAGGTACTCCCCAGGGTCCACCATGGCAGAGTACCCCAACACATTACTCCCTAGGGTACTCCTTAGCAGAGTAACCAAACATAAATTTAATTTAGAGACAGCTACCGATCGCCAGCTTCAATGTGACCAAAACCATGGCATGTTGCGACATTACAAATACTTAGTGGCAAATGATTTCATTACATGAAACACTGTTTTTTACTGACAAATTGTCCCCACGGGAAGCAATAATGCACACTGCAACATCTCTAAAGCAACACCACCAGAAGATTGTGCCCGATCTCTTTAGGACACAATGTATTGTATGTACTTCTCAGCAACAGCAACTGATGAAATAAATCTACCACGAAGTCTTCTCGAAATGCACATAGTTCCATCAGTGTAATAGTCAATTGCTCCCGTGAAACATGGTCGTCACTGTATCCATTAGTATATGCCACTAGCCAAGGCTAATTGTCATCTGAAATCAGAAAGAACTCAGCGGCAGCACACCATCCTAAGCAGAGCCACATTATAGATAAATGGTATTGTTATGAGGGGTGGGCGGGTGGGATTAGTTTGTTTTATTCCAAACCAAGCACGCTGTCCTTCTGGCTGAAATCGACAAGGTGTGAAATCGACGCGATGACGTATGGCTTTTGTGTGGCCTCGATTTCAGAACAAGCATAATTAATATTTATGGTCAACGGGAGATAAATCCATACGCTCGATCGTTCTTACGAATACGGTCTTTGTTAATGGACTGAGTGCTATGAACCTGATATAAATTGATTTATTCGTCAAAAATAAATCGAATTATATCAAGAGTTCAAGACAATAAAATGAATAAACAAATATGTCAACTGACTGAATTTAATATATTTTGTTGTGGAAGGAATGGCCGCAACAAAACCTTACTGTCACATTCAAGCTGACGAACGATAGCTGCGTGCACCTACATTCAAGTACCGAGCGCACAGTATTATTTCCAAATCAAAATCAACCACCGCTTACTAGGGTACACCATAGCTAAGCAATGCTCACTAGGGGGTCCATAGCTGAGCAAAATGTAAACTATTGACATGACCCACTCTCTAGGGGGCCCCATAGCAGAGTGTGCCATAACATATACCAGTACTCCCCAGGGTTCACCATGGCAGAGTAATTAAACCATCTCCTCAATTCACTCTCTAGGGAAATCCATAGCAGAGTAAACCATAACATAATGCCAGTACTCCCCAGGGTCCACCATGGCAGAGTATTTTAAACCATCTACTTAGTCCACTCTCTAGGGAACTCCATAGCAGAGGGCACCATAACAAACCAGGTACTCCCCAGGGTCCACCATGGCAGAGTACCCCAACACATTACTCCCTAGGGTACTCCTTAGCAGAGTAACCAAACATAAATTTAATTTAGAGACAGCTACCGATCGCCAGCTTCAATGTGACCAAAACCATGGCCACTCAATTTTGTCTATACAAAATTGCCCAGACCCAAATTCAACCAAAGATGACGGTGTCACCCGCAAGAAAGCTTTCAATGGCACCTTGTAAGTTATTCAGCAGAAAATCAGTACCAACATCCGACAGGTGCACACCGTCATCCCTGAAAAACCCCGGGGTGTCAAATGTGATCTCGGAATGCTGGATTATCGCGCCACCCGAGGAAGCTACCGCCCTACGACCGGACCTATTAATGCGTTTTCTTTTACGTTCTATGGCGCAGATATCGTTGCTACCCTGCCATGTAAGCCGTGGCAAAATGTCAGACCAAATTATGGTTGTGTCCGGCAATAATTGACGTATTTCAGCAATGGTTGCATCAATAGCACAACTCAGCTCAGAAGTAGAAGAAGACGTTAAATCATTACCTCCTAAATGAATGATGAGATACCGAGGAGGGGGTCGGTTAGGGATAAGACTCTTCAACTTTGGCAGCAGATCCCTCCAACACATTCCACGTTGACCAAACCAAAAGAACCGTGCATTACTCTTGTCGAATGTTAAATTGCTCCGGCCTCTCTTAACTGCCCGTCTGTACGCCCAGTAAATAATGGAAGAGCCCACCAACCAAAAATCTGAAAACAAGAGACGTAAAATTTACTAGGATAGAATGTAGACGATATATACCCCCCCCCCCCCCTCCCCATACAGAAGATAGAAATCGATATGAAGTCTCAAATCAATTTATGCCGACCGTGAAAAACAAAACAGGCCTAGAAAACAGGTATGGTGAGGGCAGATATATCCGACTACCATGTACAAGTCAACCAATGACGCGGTCACGTCTAATGTACCGAGAGAAAACACCCGATTTCCACCGACCCATCACTTGGATGATGTGATCAGGGACACCATTCACCGCCAACTGTGTTGCCCCGCCAATGCGAAAAGAATGAGATTTGAAAAGGTTAGTCGGCAATCCCAAAATACTGAGGGCTTTGATCAGGACGGCAGTGAACTGATATCTAGTCACAGGAGAACCGTCTTTATGACAAAACAGAACAGGGGAAACGTTAGTACGGACCCTTAAAAAATTATCTAAGGCCTGTATTGGACATATGCTGACATCTAACAGCGACGGAATGTGTACTACCTCTGCCTGACCTGAATGATTCGTTTTCGAGCGACGTAAACTTATTTGTAAGCATCTCCGCGACTGGTGATAGTAAAACAACAAGTCACTGAACATTAAGGCCCTATCAGAATTAAGTTGGGCCGTACTTACCAATTCTCCTACTCTAAACAAACCAAAAAATGCAACAAAATACACGGATTGAAACAAGTGCCATTCGTATAAATCCTTACACACTCGATGTAGTGCAGCGGGAAGGCGTCGCAAAATGTCAAGCGTAATTGGCGCCCTCATGTCCCGCGAAGGATTCCGATTCCGTAACCCAGTCAACATTTTCTTCAGTAGAAACGATTGACCCGGGTCAGGCCAATCCCTGACACGATGGTGAAAGCTAATGCCTGCTAAGTACGTAGAGACAGTGCTAGCCGACAACCCCCTGTCAGCAAGCCAGGCAACAAATAAACTGAGGTGACCAACCGGGACAGGCCATAATAGAGGAAAATTAAATTCACTCCTAAAGTGTTCAAGGGACTGCAGCCCTAATTGATATGTGGCTTGAGTACTGTCTGCTAAGCTAGCGTTCAATAGATTGTGCGCGGTGTGTTGCAAATGCTCCACAAACTGGTTGGAACTGGTGTTGCCTTCCGGTCCGCTAAAGGCGCTAGTCGATGGAACTTGGCGATCTGTAAACGGGAAAGACAATCGGTTAACACATTACTAGAACCGGGAATATGCTCCGCTTTAAATTTAATATTATTTTGCAGACATTGTAGAGTGAAATAACGAACCAAATGCATGACCTCTTCCGATTGAGAAGTTAGGGAGTTTAATATGTGAACAACAGCCATATTATCGCAATGAAATAATACTTTTTTATTTCTCAAATATTGACCCCAGACTACAACGGCCACTAAAATAGGGAAAAATTCAAGAAGTGTGATATTTTTTGTGAAACCGATCGTGTGCCAATTATCTGGCCAAGTGCCATATGCCCATCGACCCCGAAAATATGCCCCAAAGCCCCTCCCATAACCGCCAGCGCTATCAGTATAAAGCTCCAAGTCGGTATTATATTCCCAAAACCTGTTAGAAAAAGCGGATATCCCATTATGATGGTGAAGAAATGTTAACCACATTCGAAGGTCGTCGCGCATACCCACCGTAATTCGAAGATGATGTTGAGGCTTCGAAAGCCCTGCTATGGAATTAATCAACCGACGACAGAAGGGGCGCCCGGGCGAAATGGCGCGACACAAAAAATTTAGGCTGCCAATGAGGGACTGCATTTGTTTAAGTGTACTTTTCGGCTTTTGCAGGATTTCAGTAATTTTAACAATGACTTCTTGTACTTTCGACTCAGGAATTTTAATAGTCATCTCCTGACTATTGATTTCTAAACCTAGAAAACAAAGGATTCGCTGTGGCCCCTCCGTCTTTTCGTCGGCCACAGGTACCCCCAAAACGGCGCATTCCCGAAAAAACTGTTGCATCGAATTCTTACATTCACTCGATTCATTGGGCCCCCCAAAGAGGAAATCGTCAAGGTAATGCAAAATGTGATCAGACCCGGACAACTGGCGCACTCTCCACTCCAGAAAGGACGAAAATTTTTCGAACACCGCACAAGAAATTGAACAGCCCATTGGTAGGCATTTATCAAAGAAATAAGCATCGTCGAAACGAAAACCAAGTTGGTCAAAATCCCCAGGCCAAATCGGAAGTAACCTAAATGCTGATTTGATGTCAGCTTTACCAAGCAGTGCATTGGGGCCTAAACTCTGCACCATAGCTACCGCGGCATCGAAGCTAGTATAAGTGACCGAGCATAATTTTTCATCAATGAAATCATTAACGGAATCCCGCTCGGGGTGGGAAAGGTGATGGATTAACCGAAATTCACCTGGCTGTTTTTTGGGGACTAAACCAATTGGCGACACTCTTAACGTGGAAATAGGTCGGTCGAGAAAGGGGCCAGCTATTCTACCCGCGTCTAATTCCTTTTGAAGTTTATGACGGACAAGAGCTCTATTTTTCAAGGCGGAAACTAAATTTTTTGATTCCCGAGTATGACGGGGGCCATTATATTCCAAATGAAAACCAAAAGTAAATCCACTTATCAAATAATCCGCAATTTCCTGGTCTGGATAACCCTGTAAACTTACTCGTAAATTTTCGGAGACGATTGGGGAATGACCCAAACTAAACTTGTCGCTGCCGCGAACTGTCTTTGAAAGAACTGGCGCCGGAGCCCTGCTTCCGAAAGGACTGGCAAACCACCGAGGAATGATTCTTACCACAGTGCTGGCAAATGTGCACATACCGACAGTGGCGTCTCTTACAACCTCCAGACTTATTAAAGGCAAAACAAATTGCTTGTTTGGAAGTGGCTGTTGTAGAGCTGGAACTAGGCCCGGAGCCCAAACTGGGAGCAGGCACTGGAACTTTTGGCACCATTATTTGCAGCCACAAGTTGGGTAATATTGTCCCCCAAGCCTGTAGACTAATCGCTTGTCGCATACGAAACTGTTCGTCATACGCTCGCCAAGCGAAATCCGCAAACCTTGACGCCGCGTCACGGATAATCTGCGTGTATTTAAGGAGTTCGAAGATTTTGTTTGGGTGCTGCTGAACATAAACAAAAGTAAAGATTAGAAAGGCATCGGTCCACTTTTCTATCGACGGAATTTTGTCTGTAACCGGCTTATCTCGAACTTCGATCGTGCCCCTTTCGCTTAGTGTTAAAGTATGACTTGTCAACTCTGAACGCTCCAAATTACCCTTTAATAAAATAGCTAGATTAAAATATTGATGAGACCAGATTTTTTGTTTGAGAGACAAAGACACATGTGCGGCCACGTCGTCGTCAGGTAAAGGGATGAAAGAAGGTGTGTGCATGCTGAAAGTGGGCGGAGTTACGGAATGACTGACTGGCAAAGGCAATGCCGACCCCGATAAATTGGCCGTTATGGGAGGCGTCGTGTTGTTGTTCGTATTCCACACGTCTAACAGACACTCACCCAGGATACGTTGAGCTGGAGACCTGTCCGGCATAACCTGGTCGGTAGATTCATTGCCAGCCAAACCAACTTCTGATGCATCTCCCCGTGACGAACCTTGAGTTGAACCGCCATGTCGTGTTTGTGTTGTGTTGTCGCTGACCTGTCGTCTCGTACCACCAGTATTTCTGGATGTACTCGCTCCAGAAGATTGCCTTGCATACACGGAGTTAGACACCCGACCACTCCTAGTCGTGCGTCGTGTCGGAACCGCTGCCCTTCTTTTCCTCCTTGCTGGTGACATGTTATTATTAGTTTGTTTTATTCCAAACCAAGCACGCTGTCCTTCTGGCTGAAATCGACAAGGTGTGAAATCGACGCGATGACGTATGGCTTTTGTGTGGCCTCGATTTCAGAACAAGCATAATTAATATTTATGGTCAACGGGAGATAAATCCATACGCTCGATCGTTCTTACGAATACGGTCTTTGTTAATGGACTGAGTGCTATGAACCTGATATAAATTGATTTATTCGTCAAAAATAAATCGAATTATTGAAAGTTTACAACCGCGTTTCGATTCCTGATTATACCGCGGTTTGGACGCCAATGGTTATACTTTTAAGAAGAAGGATCAAGTCATCCAAATGAATGCCAAATTTATTTATTTATTGATGTTTAAGGTCACATACTTATGCACAATGGTTAATCGTGACCGTGACAGTTTTACGGGTGGAGGAAGCCGCAGTACACGGAGGGAACCACCGAACATCGGCGAGCAACTGTCAGCTCCTCAACATTCTAACACTGTTCAAACACCGCTCAAACAGGGTTACATCGGTTGACGACATGAGCTCAATTAATTTCACGCATAGAATGTACATAGCACACACTTTGTATAAATTTTCGTTTAATTTAAATCATTTATTACCGTTTATGTATATACTTTGTTTCACTTATAACTTATGCAGTCTGCCTTGTTTTTGGTGTTTTTGCAATAAACGTATTCTATTCTATTCTGAAGAGAGAACATATTGATATGTTGACATCTGATTCCTAATAATAATAATAACACTTTGGCCAGCCGCTGATTTGTCGCGGTTCTCGGGTGAGAAGGCCTTGGTTACCCCTGTGCGCCCAACTGCTTCCCTATTCTCACGCTTCTCCTCTCCTCCCAACACTCGGGGACGAACTGTTTGATGGCATCCCTTGCCCCATTCTTCCCAATCTCTCCGATTAGCATATTAACCCTCTCCTTTGAGTCTCCCCCTAACCTCATGTCCTTCATTCTCCCATCCCACTTCCCCATTATACTCCCAGTGAATCTTTTTCTTTTAGACTGGTTCTTTGGGCATTCTAGAGAAAAGTGTTCCAGCGTCTCCACCATGCCCAAATTACACATCTGGCACTCTTTTTCACTGTTTTTCCCAATTTTCCCCCTCAGCTCCAGGGATCGCGACCTCAGCTTGAACAACAGTGACCCCCCAAAGGTGCCATCAAGGTACTCTTCAAAACCTGGCTTCTCTTTATCACGCAGGCCACCCAAAGACCTCTTTGATTTGACCCCCACTCGCCAATTACGGTTACAATTCTCCATGACCCTTTCTTTGACGATTTTATTTACCCTGGTTTGCCCCAACGTCCAGGTCCGAGATCTCCAATGAGTAGTTTTCTACTAGCTCCCTCACTTGGACCATCCACCCCGCCTTGATATTTGAGTTGAAAATTCTCAGGATCATCACCTTACACCATCGGCTGTCGGGGAGATTTACCAAATAATTAAGATAACCGAGTTTCAACAGGTCTATCCTGTCCTTTATCCTCATCCACCCAAGCTCACCCCTGATTGCTTCTAGCGCTGCGGCATTACTCGACCCCGTTATCCATCGGCCTGCATCGTTCAGCAGGATTCCCAAGCTATTTACGGCCGTCTGGTTTAGGGGTACCACCTCCGTACCGTGTTATACTTCGCAGACCCACCATTTCCTAAATGGTTTTCCCCACGGAAACCTTATTGAAACTGTTTCTCCCTATAAGTTTCATTTGGTTAAGGATTCGCTTCCCCTTCAGAATCAATTTATTTGTGTGGTTTCGGTAGATGCCTCTTCCTGTAATGTTTATATTTACCCCCAAATACTCGTAATCACCTGTCTCTCCTACACTGAGAAGTTTGCTGCTACCTTCCGGAATGCAGAACTCACCCACTCTCCACCTTCGAGTGGGGTCCACTTTGCGGCCCACAGGTATAACTTTGCTCTTGCTTTCATTAAGTTCGAGTCTCCATTTGCTCCCATATTTCCCAACAATTCCCAACATTTTCGTTAGCCCCTCTTCGCTTTCTGACACTAGCACCATATCGTCTGCAAAAAATAGCCCTGGGATCTTCAAGTCCCCAACTGCTACCCCCTCGTCGCTATGCAGGAGTTCATTTCCTGAACATTTGCTGTACAATGCAAACAGAATTGGTGAAAGGATACACCCCTGTTTTAGGCCTATCTCCATAGGCACACGTTTTGTTGTAATGTTTCCATGGCTAAGTTCACTCTGTTCGTCTTTATATAATGCTTCCATAATTCCAACAAACTCGCCTCCTAAGCCCAGAGCCTCCAGCTTACGCCACATACCCTCTCTCCGTACTCTATCGTATGCCTTTTTGATATCCAAAAAAGGCCATAAACATCATTTTCTTTTTTGCTTTCGCGGATTCTATCATTTGGGATAGCGTGAAAAGATGGTCAGTAACCCTCCTTCCCTTCCTGAAGCCATTCAGGATTTCTCCCCCAAAAATCTCTTCAATCACACCCTCTAGTCTCCCATACAGGATCTTACAGAAAACTTTTCCAATGTTGGTACTGACAGAGATCCCTCGATAGTTATCCAAAACGTCTTTTTCCCCCTTTTTGTGAATAAATGTCACTTTGCTTTCTCTCTACTCCTTTGGGACCTCTTGATTTTCTATGGCTAGATTGAATAGGGCAGTTAGGCTTTCCACGAATTCCTCTCCCCCTTTTTGATAAACTCGTTAGGAATTTCGTCCACTCTTCCCACTTTTCCATCCCTTAATTTTGAGATCACCTTTTGCACCTCCTCCGTTTTAATTTCGCTGCACACGAAGTTCGATAGGTTTTCCTCGACCTGATTCGGACACTCAGATGGGCTCCCCGTGCCCCATCGCTTATCGTTTACCTTTTCCCAGTGCTTGACTAGTTCTGACGCGACTTGATCTTGCTCGTCTGTGACTCTGCCATTTACTTCAATACTCTGTGGATTACTTCCTTTGTTACGTTTATTCACCCATTTCCAAAATACGTTCGAACTCGACCCCCCCCCCCCCCTGTCGTTCTTATCGTCCTAACAAGACTGCTATTTCGAACTCTCCGATTATCGTCTTTAATCTTATTTACTTTATTTCGTGCTTGTTGGTATTCCGCCCCCTTAAGTTTTCTACTTCTCCTGTATGCAGCACATTTAGCTTTTCTACCCTTTATGACCCTTTTCAGTTCTTCATTCACTCTGTACCCAAGTTCCCGTGTTGGCACCCTGATCCTCCCTACAGTTTCCTTCCCTGCCTCCACTAGGCTCGCAACTATGGTGTCGGCCATCTTGTGGACACTGTCTCCCCTTGGGTACGGTTGCAAGCTTTGGATTCAGTTTTTCATTAAACTTCGCCCAGTCAGCATCCTTTTTGAGTTCCCAAATCTCCTTAAAGCTTCCTTTGCTTTTTACTAGATTTTTGGCCCTGATCGTCACTGTAATCAAATTGTGATCACTATCCACCTCCATTTTACCCTCATCATCCACTTCTACCCCTATCACCTCCCTCCATAAAATAATATCTGTGAGAATGTAGTCGATTATTGATTTTCTATCGTTCCTCTCCCAGGTCCATTTACCCTTACACCTCGCGTCCCTGTTCAGAATCTTCAGACCGAGCTCGTTTGTGAAGTTCAACAGCTTCCTTCCATTCCTGTTGACTGTCTTGTCCCTACCCTCTATGCCTTCTTCATTATCACCTATGTGTCCATTAAAGTCACCCATCAGAATTATACCGAGCCCCTTGTTTTGTAGATCTGTGATATTGGACCTTAGTGTTGAGTATATCGAGTCATTCCACTCGGGTTTGCTACCCTCCACCACACAGTACACAATCCCAAGGGCAATACTTTTGTTTGTCAGATTGATCCTGACCCATCCAATTTCTTTCGATACCTCAGCCGAGGTGCTGACATCTACCAAGTCTGTGATCAGCGACGGTTTTAAATCCTCTTTAATGTACATGCCTACCCCTCCCCCTTTTTTCTGGCCTTCCGTTCGCCCTACACCTACCCACACGCGCCCCTACCCGTTCCTCGTGTCTTACCCACGTTTCGCTTAAGCCCATGGCGTCAAACTCCCCTGCCTCGATCAATGTAGCAAGTTCACTTACTTTCCGGTGGAGACCCTGGATGTTGCTATAACCCACTTTCAGGGTATCAAGATTCATTGGCTTCCGCCTACTAGTCCCATTATTATCTAGCCCCTATATGTTTGTATATCCTATGTTGTGTACCTGTGCTTTCCTTGGGATGCTATTCTATTGAAGTGGATTGTTGGTCCCTTTTCCTTATCCCCCTTATCCCATTTTTTACAACTATGGTTCATAACACATTTCCTGTGTTCATTCCCCCCTCCCCTCCTTATACCAAAAAAGGCTCCACCACCTGCAACATATTTCTTCCCCAAACCTCTGTACCCCTTGGGCTAAGATGGAGACCATCCCTTCCATATAGGTCCTTTCTGCCCCCAAATGATCCCCAATTGTCTACAAAAGCTATCCCAAGTTCCTTACAATACTCCCCTAATTCCTCGTTGACCCCAATGATCCGCGAATTACGCTCGCCCCCACCACCTAGTACTGGGAAGCCCCGAAACCACTACCTGTGCATTCTTGGCATTCAGTTGAGTTATTAAGTCTTTGTAAGTCTCAATAAGCTGAACTGATTTTCTCTCCTGATTTTGTTGGTCCCCACGTGTACAACAACCACTGGGTCTGGGCCTGACCCCTTTACTAATCCACCCACTCTGTCCCTTAGGTCCTCCACCCTAGCCCCCGGAAAACACGAATTGGTCCTGTTGACACTGTCGGGCCCACACACCACCCTATCTAACCCCCGCACTATACTACTCCCCACAACCACCAACTGTCTCTTTCCTGTCTTACTACCCCTATTACCACCTCTGTTCCCACCGGGCCGGATCGCAGACTTGCACTCCGCCACACTAACCGCCATGCCTACCTCCACCTCTTCAGACCCCACCTGCTCCTCAGAATTCTCGAAATTACCTAACACACTGAATCTATTTTGGACACTGCACTCCACGTTTTGCCCACTCCCACTACAAGCCTTCTTTTCCTCGTTTTCCACCTTCCTAACCTTCCATCTGACTCCTGCCCTGATAGACGCCACATGGTCATCGCTATCTCCCTCACTATCCGATTCTAAACGAATACGTTTTTTGCCCCCCCCCCGACTCACACTACTAGCCTGGGGATTTGACACCCTAGCCTCCACTTCTCCCCTACCCTTAACTCGACGCACCTTCCTATTCCCAAAAGACCCACTGTCCACGTCAAAAGTCCGCTTCCTACTGCCCACCACCTTCCACCCCCATCGAATGCCACCCTAACTGGGATAACACCAGATTTTCCTGCCTTCCCCAGCTTCCCCTCTCCTCCTGCACCTCTTCCTCCAACTTTACATAGGCCTCTAACAGCTGCATTAACTCAACGCAGATAGTGCACATCCCCAACTCACGCCCATCCACATACACCATACCACAGTGCTTACACGCATCCGATCGCTGGCGCTGACCGTCCGTTGATAACTCACTAGCGCCCCCCCCCCCCCCGTGCTGGCCTCAACCACTGCCTCCACCTGTACCCCAAAACTAACCGTCTCTACACTGCTAGTCTGAACCTCTCGCGTCAAGAAACACTTACCGTCCACAGCAACCATAGCCAAAATTAGAATGTATAACTTAAAATTTGAAAAACCGGTTGAAATCGTAAACAAAACAAAACACCGAAAATGACCCGCGCGAAGATAGGGAACACGCCACTTATATCCGATAGAAAAACTAAACTAAACACTAATATAACTATCTTTTATTAAAAATTACATCTATACAACACTAAAACAATTTATATATATCTACAGTAACACCTGGAAGAAAAGTATGAATAAATGAGCTAACTTTTAGTTTAAACAGTATTTATTACAAAAAGAGCAAACGATAACAGAAATAAATTGCAAATATTGATGTGAATTCGGCAGAAAGCTGAAAGCTTATACAAGGCCGTTTCCACAAACACAAGATCACAAAGATTCGTCGATGACAATAGCAGGTATGAGTATTAAGTACAAACAGTGTTTATCTGCATTATACAAGCGTTTGAAAAGCGACAGTAACTAATCTTGTATAGAAACAGTCAGGGATGGGTTGAGCTGCAAGAAAAGTTGGAATGTGCGGGGTGGATACATTCATTGCGTAGAGTTATTTATTTGTGTATAAAGTCACACACCTATGCAAAATGACTAAACGTGACATAAGATAGAAATATAATCAAGTTAACTCCAATTATTTGCCACCCAAGACGCCCATTTGGAGGACTTTCACCCAAGCGTTGGAAACAGATTCACGGTTAATCAGTAAGGCTTCGCCTGTTTACCACTGTAAACAAGTGTAGCTTTATTTACAGGCATTCCCACGGAGATCATCTTGATATCAATTGTGGGTTAGTATTTATTATAGTATATAATTATATAAGATGTGCTAATACTACATTGGGGCTAATTAATGAATCGCTTACTTGATAAAATAAAGTCGTGTACCTCTTCAAAGATAAGGCGGTTGTCGTCATTACTCAGGAATTCTGAACCGAATAGAAGTGTAGAGGAGTCCGCTCCAAACGGAAGGAGATTAATTGAATAATTACGAGCATCGGAGAAAATTGGACAATGCAGGAGAAAATGAACGGGAGTCTCTTCACCGCCACTCTGGCATAGTAGGGTTGGTGATAAGTGGTTGTGATATAAGTGTAAATTAAGGTTACTACATCCTAGTCTTAATCTACAGTGATATATTTGGGCTGTGCGAGATTTCGATCTACAGTAGAACCTTGGCGGTCGTCGATTGCCATCGTTTAGAAAAGTCTTTAAGTTTGTCAATGAAGAGTTTTCACGCACGGACGAGGGCAGATTATTCCATTGGTCATGGTCAGTAACGCTGGGTATGAAGGAAGATTTATACAGTTCAGTCCGACAGAACGGAACACGGTAGTTTTGACCTGATCGAAGACTAAGTGAAGGATTGGTCGAGGAAGCACGTGGCGGGATTTTACTGGAGATGTGCGGAGGAACCATACGGTGGTACATTTTGAAGAACTGGATTAACTTGTGTTTGTGACGTCTATCTTGCAACGGTTCCCATCCTGTTTCCATATAAAGTTAGGACTTACTTGCACTGACGGTTGCCCCAGTAATAATCCTTGCCGCAGGAATCTGGATTTTTTCTATTTCCTCCACTTTAGTTACAGAGCAGTTATCCCAAACAGTGTCAGCGTATTCAAGGAGGGGCCTGATAAAAGCAAAATATATTTTTTCTAAGACACTACGGTCTAAGTTAAATTTGTGCTTCCTAAGTAAATCTAACCGGGACCAGGCCTTTGAGCAAATGTGGTCGATATGGTCATTCCATGTACACGTGCTATTTAATATGACTCCCAGATGTTTATGATTAACGACTTCAGATATCTGAGAACCGCCAAAGAATAATGGTGGATGGAAAATAGGGCTAATTTTTCGAGATATTAGCATGCTCTCAGTTTATTTGGATTGAATTCTACCAACCATGTTTTAGCCCAATGTTCAATTGTGGCCAGATCATGATTAATTAGTGTCGAGGCTTGTTCTGGGTTTTTTATAATTAGATATAAAGAAGTATCGTCTGCAAATAGGCGTATACTGCTCAGAAGATCTTTGGTTATATCGTTGATATATATAAGGAACAACAAGGGTCCGAGAATAGACCCTTGTGGAACACCTGCATTTATGGTTCTCCAGGAAGAAGTCTCAGACGATATCACAACTCGTTGCAATCTATCTGTAAGATACGATTTGAGGAACAACAGAAGTTCACCCGAAACACCAATACCTTCCAACTTGTGGATAAGACCTACATGCCATACTTTGTCAAAGGCCTTGCTGACATCACAGAAGACAACCCTAACTTCCTTGCCATCATCAAGGGCGTGAAAAAATTCGTCGTATATGTCTGTGAGCTGGAGGACTGTTGAATCACCGGGTGTAAAACCTGACTGAAATTGGTTGAGAACTTTATTGTCAATCAAGAACCCCCACAAGCGTTTGAATACACATTTTTCAAGTAATTTTCCAACACAGCTAATCGAAGATATTGGCCGATAATTCGTCCCAGAATTGGAAGGGTGTTTTTTTCAAAATCGGGGAGACGTTAGCTTTTTTCCACAATGATGGGAAGTACGAGTTGTTCAATAGAAAATTGAATAAGATGGAGAGCGGCTCACATAAGGATGATTTACATTCTTTTAGAAGACGCGGGCTAATTAGATCTGGACCGGATGCCTTAGAAAGTTTTAACGATTTCATTGCTATATGTACTTCATTACAATGTAAAGAAATAAAATCAATAATTGCAGAAACACGTGTTGATGCGTATGGCAAGGAAGCATTCGAATCATCAACTGTTGAGATAGAACTGAAGTATTCATTAAACACTTTAGCTTTCTCAACATTTGACGAGTACATTTGGTCGGAATGGGTGAGAGTAGGAATTCCAGAGTAACTGCTCCCGACGACTGTTTTCAAGGTCTTCCACCACTGTGATGGCGGCGTTTTACTATATATTAGCGTGGACTGGATTTTCGACAAGTATAAAGCTTTGGACTTACTTATAGCAGATACAACATTATTCTGCTTTAGTTTGTAGTTTGCCCAGGCATACGGGGTATTGATACGTTTAGCAATGCGATATAAACGTTTTCGCTGTCTGAGCAGTATTCTTATTTCATTGTGCATCCATTTCGGCTGGTCTATTCGCGTGGTAATGAATTCGTTAGGTATGTGGGGGGGGGGGGGGGGATGCAGCTTCAAGTATTTTGTCAGTAAACTTGGACACTATGTTATCGAGACATGGGTCATCAAAGAGGGCATTCCAATCAACATGGGAGAAGGTCTCATTCATCGCTTCACAATTACCCTGGGAATATAGCCAAATTCTCATCTTGAATGATAAGGATGGTGGTTTCAAGAATTCTACTTCGAGTGAGACTGGACAATGGTATCGGATCATATCTGGGATGATTGGTTCGAGGACCTCACAAGTTTCCATGTTTATTGAATCACTGAGAACAAATAGATCTAATAACGAAGCCGAAGTCTCGGTGAAACAAGTCGGCTCACTCACGATCTAACTTTTGACAAATGAATTGAAAAATACTCCCTGTTGGTTCCGAGATGGACATGCGACATTCATATTATTGTAACATGTATGGTAGTTATTTGCATTCTGCTGTTCATTTAAAAAAGCAACACAATATTTGGACTTGTGCGAACTTCTTTTGTTGGATACAAAAGTGAGATTTGGTGGGTGTTTCTGGTTGATGTACACCTCAGTATAAATACGCATACTGAGCTGTCCTCTCGTACACAAAGAAGCCGCAGTTTTGTCAGACATCCTGAATTCGGATGAACAATTCCAATGTCAAATGTATCTCTGCTTATTGTAGAACATATATCCATTGTAATAGAGCCATCTTCTAACAATTCATTAAAACGACTTGGTCGACCTTTCACAATCGGCGGCCATCTTGGACGCTATCTTGATTTTTTTTAAAAGCGCCCGCGAGTTCGAGCTCGTTTTTCTCTGTTGTTGGGGAAGATTAGTAGATTCGAAAAAGGTTAAAACCAATTCAGTACATTTTTTTAGGTTAACCGATTTTAGTCGTATTTTGACTGAACTAATGGTAAGTTCGTGCGCTTTAATAAATTCACGTTTTAAAAGCATATGTATATAACAAGTGAAAATATGATCCTCGTAACTGTTCATTTTAAGAACTTCCACTGCAGGTGTGATGTGTGGGTACGGTTGTAGTGTGTTTAATGTGGGGCTGGTGGTGGGAAGGGAGTGTTGTTGCTCGTGAGAAAAATCTGATTGCCTTGCGGTATATTTGCTCGGGTCTATTCGATTTATTCACACGGAGACGGGGTATGAATATGAAGTCATGTGGAGTAGGATTAGAGACATTTTTTATTAGAGCTCAACCAGGTGGTGCGGAAAGGGGGTGGGGGGGGGGGGGGGGGGAGGGCTTTGTTGGCGGTAAGCTAAAACTTTGTTAAGGGAGCGAAATCACCATCTTTTAACACTGGAAGTTCAGATATATACACTTCTGGGCTCTTGTTTGTGAAAACGCTCTACGCACTAACTTGCCTCTGTTATCAATGGGAGCTCCTGAATAAAACCAACAGGTTTGAGGGTCATATCTTCACTTGTTATGAAAGGAAGATATACTTTCAAAACGTGAATTATTATTAATCAAAGCGCACGAACTCACTGTCTGTTACCAATGGGTATGATTTATTTATTTATTGGGCTTCAAGGTAACATATTTTGCACAATGGCTAATTGCGACCGCAGCATGGAGATAAAGTCAACTACAGTGAATCGTTTATACCACACTGCAAAAATTATAGGTTCTCTTTAGAACCAAAACTGGTGCTAATCTTGTCCCTGAGATGGAACCAGTTCTGTTTAAACAGTATTTATTTCAAATCAAATAAATTTACCAAGATTAGCGTTCAATTTTAACAGAATATTACATGAACTGAAGTAGATTCAGCAGTAAACTTGGAGCTTATTCAACGCAGTCGCCAAACATTTTGAAACAAAGGAGATATGAACAGTTGGCATATCGAACCAGTTTTGGTTCTATACAGAAACTTATTTGAGACAACCTCGTATCAACTCTAAACTTACGGCTGAAACCCCCTCAATTTATGTTTAATTCTGTTAATATTTAATGTTAATCTTTATAAATTTATTTGATTTGAAATAAATAATGTTTAAACAGAACTGGTTCCATCTCAGGGACAAGATTAGAACCAGTTTTGGTTCTAAAGAGAACCTATATTTTTTGCAGTGCATGCTGTCAATTTTAGAGGACTTCCACCCCAAGCATTGACGACTGGACCATATGTTACCAGTAAAACAAAGCTTGTATTTCACAGTAATCGAGCACTGCTCACTTTCCGGGGCTGCAACGGCGACTGGTATGAGGTAAGACCGAGAGTTTACAACGTTTCGTTAATTGTAATGTGACACACAATAGTATTGACGTAATTTATATATCGTCCCTTGATTGCAACAAGACGCCATCTGCAATGCTTTCGCGTTGCAGCTGGCACCTTGTTGTACACAAGGGGCGATATAAAGCTTTAGAACTCACCCAGCCGATTGTATAGAGTAGAGATGGACAATATACCGAAAAAACCGAACCGATACCGATATCATGGTGATACCGAAAAACCGAATCGAACCAATCATTGAATACCGAAATCGTCTGGGAGGGCGGACAGCTGCCCCTTCTTCTCCCGTGCTTCCGGCGTTCTGCGTGTCGGCGTGAATAGCTTGGTGAGCAGACTTTAGTACCCGGTAGGGGTACGTGAAAAAAATACATGGCAAAAATAGGATGCAAGGGTGGGTGGGTCGGAAAAGTGTAAAAAATGCCTCGTTGTGACTGTATTTTCTTCTTAACCTGCGCCTCCATAATAATTTTGTCACGACATTTTAATTTGCAAACAAGAAAAATGCGTGTTCGCGCCGTGCTGAACTTGGCTGACAATTTTTGGTCACAGGGTTAGAGTCTGATGCATAGGAGTAAATTACCAGAGGAACTTTTGGAAACAGTGGCTTCGAAAAATGAACGTTTTTGTTGACATTTTAAAAACGGGAGATGATAAGCTCCATGAGAATATAAGTGAAGGTAGTGGAAAAATTAATTAAATTAATTAATACATGTTTTGGGTTAGATAACTAAGTTAAAGAATAGTCGCATTTTAAAAGAGTCTATGGCATGTCATTTGGGGAAATGCCTGGAAAACTGTGGAGAGCAAACTAAGGGTTTGGAAATTTTATATAAAAATTGAAATATCGAAATGTTAGCGAATTGTATCATTGATGTGCGCACCAATTCACAAACTTCAGGTATCTTCCTGTAGAGTAGTACAAACTACAGAAGCTGGCTTTGTACAATTCTTTTCCCAATCAGTTTGAACATTTGACCATTATTCTCTGTTGAAATTCATTATAAAATAAGGAAACGGTGTTTTCACCATCTTTTGATATTCTGTAGCGTTTGTCCTGTTCATTATATCACCAATGTGCGAATCGTGACATATGATACAGACACTACCATTTTCCATTAATGTGCAAGTTAAGGATGTAAGATTTGATATTTTTTTCCCCGGGGGAATAAAAACATGCAAATTACCATAAAAACACATTGGCTAAACAAAGAGCCAAAGTGAACCTAACATGTTTTGGAAGGTGTGATACTGAGAGATATTCTTAACCCTTTGAACTCTAGTGGTATTTTCCATGCCAGTTCAATGGCAGCAATTAAAAGAGTCCATATTCATTATTTGGGGTAGTCCAATCAATATTTTCAACGTGCAGCCTTTGGGCTGCACGTTTAAAATATTGATTAGTCTACCCCACACATTTACTAAATAGCCATCCTTTTTAAAGACGTAAAGGCGTATCATGTTCCTGGCCGGAAAAAAGGTCGCCAGAGCTCAAGGGGTTAATGACGGATTATCTGTGAACTAGCTGCATCTAATTAACTTGCCATAAAAAAGCCAAGTTTGCTTTTATAACTTTTAATAAACAAAACAACAGACAGCTCTAAGAGTTTTCGTTTATTAAAAGGTATAAAGGAAACTTGGCTTTATTATATAATTTTGTCATGGTTGTTTTTTGCCAACAGTTACTTGATTCTCAATTGGGCCTTCCTCGCCAGTAAGATAATTTCAAGGGAGATAACTTTACCGAAAGTCGATTTTCGTGACGAAAAAAAGCCAGGGATTATCAGTTGTTCTGTTGTCCATTCATGTTCCATTTGATGTTTATGCTCATAAATAGAATAAACGGTCAATTCTAACAACGTATTCCATTAACAACTAAGAGAACATCACATTTAATATTTTATACAACAAAAAATGAACAACATACATTGGTAGATAAAAAACAAGACTACTGAATGCAAGAAAAGATAAAAACAAAACAGCTGTAATTTCAATATGGTGTGTGGCAAGCTACCGTAAATTATAAAACAATTTCAGATCTCATCTACATGGGCGGATCTCATGATTTGAATGGAATGTAGTAGCGGCGCTTATGCTTGCTGCTGTGAAAAATACTTTGTTAAAAGATCTTCCTCAGTTTAATAATGCCCACATCTCACACGCGTGTGCACTTATATCATAATTAAGTTCAACAATTATCTTCACGTATATATGATACCCACAATATAGTTTATTTCACCCGACCGTTAACCCTTTACCTAACATGAAAAGCAGACGACACTTGCAAAAAAAATTCTTGAATAATTAATTTTTTTCATTTTTTGTCTCAAAAACATAGGTTATGACCCCTCGTTGGAACGAGCTCGACGAGCTCGTTCCAACGAGGGGTCATAACCTATGTTTTTGAGACAAAAAATGAAAATATTTTGAAAATTAATTGGCGATTTTTGAGAATAGCGCTGGCCGGTTTTGGCCGTTACGTTGGGTAAAGGGTTAAGTGAGGGGAAGTACCTATGCAATCTCACAATTTTGTTGGAATGTGGATTGAATTATTGCTGAACACGTGATTAAATTTACACGGATTACTCTTTTCCCAGTTCGTTGTTCATTACGTTGTCTGTTCGTGGGCAGCGTTTCGTGCACAGTCCTTTTAGAGGCCCGAAGAATGTGACATCCTATTTTCGCAATCGGGTTGGGGTTTAAAACCCCAAACATGAGGTCTTCAACCTTTTCAACCCGGTATGCGCGAACTTTTGCGTACAACAAAAGTTAGCAACCCGTGAGTGACAACACAAAAAACACAAGGGCGCAAGAAGTATCCGAGGTCAAGCAGTGGCGGCGCCAGAGTTACAGAAGTGATGGGGTACAGTTGGGTATTGCCTAACGCGCGTAAGTTTTAGAAATTTTCTCTCGAAATTGAGAAAATTTTTAAAACTTACGTTGTAAATGGTGTTCTCTGGAGCATTCAAAGACAATTAAATTAAAACAGTTTTATCCTTTTGAAACTTACTGGTTAGGTATTTCAGTTATAGAAAACGTCGTACATGGTGACATTTTAACGGAAGAACGCTGCTGTAAAGTGCGAGCACAAAGCACCAAACGACACTCAGATCGAAAATGAAAGTAGGCTGCATTCCACGCTCTCGATTCTAGCATTCCTCGAATACTCTAAAGCGGTATGTTTCAGACCGTTTGAACGCGGCACGCCTTGTTGCAGTTTGGGACCTCCACTCTTGTTTGTTGTTTGCAGCCAATGTGTGTGTGTGTGGGGGGGGGGGGGGGGGGGCGGGGGGGGGGGGGGCGCACACGCGGACATGATTTAAAAACTTCTCTGATTTAGTGTACTTGGGAATATGGAATTAAGCATACCAACCATTACACCGCAACGTTCATTACAAAAAATTAAAATGATAGTATTTTTTTTACCACGCTTGGCGAGAAAAGTGGAGGGGTAAGAAACACCCCCCATACCCCCCCCATGGCGCCGCCACTGAGGTAAAGGGGTTAGAGGGTTAAGACCGGGAGTTTACAACATATCATAAATTGTAATGTGATACCCAATAGCATTGACATTATATGCATACCGTGCCTTGAGAGGAACAAGGTGTCATCTGTAATGCTAGAGAATTGCAGACGGCACATTGTCCCACTAAAGGGACGATAAAAAGCTTTAGAAATCACTCCGCCGATCTTGTAGGTTCTTTGTTCATTGATTATCGACCAAAGTCCGCCATTATACCTGATACCCCTCCCTCTCTAATTAGTATTGTCGCACCTAAAATGCGTTAGAAATGAATACTCGAGAGGTTCTCAGTTGCAGTTCTCGGAAAGTAAAGTCTTTTCAACTCGTGCACTTCTGGCGAAAGAGGCACACACAGCCCCCCTAACCTCAGGGCAAGGTGGCAGGTGCCTCAGCTCTTTCAGTTACCGTGCAAAAACGCCACTTAACTGGAGAAAAGGATCCGTTATAATCTTAGCTTATATAACCCTTTCGGTCTGTGGGATTAAATTATTTAGTAAACTTCCCCCACGAGTAAGAAAGACTCGCCTATTTCGCTACACACAGCAGTGTGTAAGACGATGCCACTCGATGTGTCAGGGTTGAGAGTTTAGATCTGGAAACGGTATATATAGGTTACAAAATGGTACATTATTACTGGGATTTCAAGTGTTAATTTTACAGGTACTGTGTCTGTTCTGAGCGGATTTTTCCTATGTATAAAAATGATTGTTTGGGGATTTGGGGACCAGTACAGATAACGTAGTTCACCCATACAATACACTATCCTGTATTAATTGTAATCAATAGTTACTGTCTTTCAACTTTACGCAAATGCGAACCGTTCAGGGCAAATCCTACATTTAATGACGCTGTCTGGAAAACAGACGAATCGAACAGAATGGTTACTGTATTTCAGTGGCTGGAGATCTGAAAAGAGAAAAAAACCTGTAGTTACAAATACGAAAGAAAATCACAGTGCTCTGTTTGAGAAATAATATTAAGGAACAATTTTGAGAAATATATTTGAGGATTAAATCATTACAACGACTGTGACGTCAGCAATGTAAGATATTTGCTCTTCTTTTTCCGTTGGAGTAAATTCTTTAACGACTCTGCATTCGATGATGTTTTTTTTTCGTTGATTCTAGGCACTTCCAAGTCTTGTTTGGTTATTTGGCGTGCTCCCGTTGAATTAAACTTGCTCTAAGAAATATCACTATGTGTTTAGCACCACGTGCACTTCATAACAACCACGCGACACCACAGAAAGCGAAAAAAAATGAGAACAAGCATCGCCTTCACAAAATACGTATACACATGCAGTAACACCACATATCACAATAGTAACAACGTCGGAGCCCTCGGACAACCCACTTAAAACCCATAATACACTGGAGGTACGCAGTGGCGGCGCTACGAGGTGGGGGGGGGGGCATGGGGGGATCCAAACGAAGGCTCCCCCCCAGTTGCCCCCCCCCCCCCCCAACCATCTCGCATGCATTTCCATCCACCCTCACACACAAACACATTCAGTCACTCTCTCTCACACACACACACACACCCCTCTCTTTTTTTATTCCCAATAATTTCCCATACACACTTAGGCCAAAGCCTCAGGCTAGCTGATGAACATATCCAGGCAGTAGAGATTTAAAGGCTCGGATGCAGATACTTATAAGTTATAACTAAGTTATGAGCCAACAAAGGCATGTCTATCCATATCCCTTGTCTAAAACAATTCATGGATTTCGCATTATGACAGACGGGCATTATCTCCCTTGCACTGTTCAATTATTTGAAGTCTCTCTCTCTCTCTCTCTCTCTCTCCCTCTCTCTCTCTCTCACGCACAGACCCACCAGACGCGGATCCAGGATTTTTTGAAAGGAGGACCGCTAATTACCATTACATTTAGTCGAAACTTGGACCCAAAGTCCGTAATATAATTTTTTGGTTTGGTACGTCTACAGGACGTACCAAACCAAAAAAGTATATTACGGACTTTGGGTCCAAGTTTGGACTACCTCATAACAAAGTAATGATATGATCCTTTACGTATTTGCCCCCCTTCATGGCAGTCTGCCCCCCTAGTTGCCCCCCCCCCCACAAAAAAATTTCTGGCGCCGCCACTGGAGGTAAGTAACTGAGTACCGACAGGAAGTCTTTATCAGTTATGCAACGTAAAATTGAAACGACAAGCACAGCTAGGCCTCCAAGTTAGGACATATTTTGCAGTGAGACATCTTGAATCGGGCGTTTCATCTATCGATGTCCAAACGTTTCCTTTGTGGAACAGAAATATTGCGCTTTTGTAAACCCAGTGAAAGAAAATAGAATCTAAATAAGCTCACCTAGATCTTCCTTTTTGGGTTCTACAATCCAATGCGATTTGAATCCGTCACAATGTTTGGCTACCCTTTCGCCGACAAATGTTTTGAGAACATCGCTATCGATCGGTTCTTGAATGAATACCATTGATCGCTTTGGTGGCACTCTTTCATAAGTCTGAAAGATTCATAAGAAAATGATGAGAAACAAATAGAAAAGTTCATCTGTCATTAGAAACAATAGCAAATTTGATTGAACATAGCAGATGTTTCTGGCCAAGTGTCGCCTATACCAACTAGGCAGACGCCAATTGACAGGGAACTACTGCTCAATTTTTCTACTTTCTCTGCTCAATATTATCCGGACGGCCAGTGCTGATAAGGCAATTTGCCAACTGGCAAATTACCACATCTTTTAAAATGGTAATGGTCTAGAAAATTCTAGAAAATACAACTGTAAAACGTTCTATCGTACCAGACCCTGCTCTGCTACTAACATGACAAATTGTATAAAACACTTTCTAGCAATGAATCTTCATAGCAAATTAAATCCTCTTTGGGAACCCCGAGTAGTGAATCAGTTCTTGTTTACTGTGGTAAACAAGCTCTGTTTTACCAGTAGAAAAGGACCCGGTCACCAATGCCTGGGTGGAAGTCCTCTAAGAAAGCCTACATGTGTATAAACAATTGACTGGACTTGACTTTATATCCATGTTACGGTCACGATTAACTATTGTGCAGAAATATGTGACCTCAAACACCATTAAATAAATAAATAAATAAATAAATAAATAAATAAATAAATAAATAAATAAATAAATAAATAAATAAATAAAATAAATAAATAAATAAATAAATAAATTGGTGTCATGTGGCCTAATATGTTCCATTTCATTTGTTACTTCAATCTAACGCCTAATAATCAGTAATTGCTTAAACCTTTACCTAACATGAAAAGCAGCGACACTTGCAAACAAAATTCTTGAATAACTATTTTTTTTCATTTTTTATCTCAAAAACATAGGCTATAACCCCTCATTGGAACGAGCTCGAGGAGCTCGTTCCAAAGAGGGGTCATAACCTATGTTTTTGAGACAAAAAATGAAAAAATAATGAAAATTAATAGGCGAGTTTTGTGAATAGCCCTGGACGGTACTTTGGGTAAAGGGTTAAATATCCTAATCTGTCGCTAACATATCCATCTTTTAAAAATATAGTTATAAAATCGAGGGACTGAACGACAGTTTCCGCTCACTTAGCGACGAAGAGTCTCTCTGTAATAGATCTGAAGATCCAATGCTACTTAAAAAGGTGAAGGGGGGGGGGGGGGGGGGAATAATGAAAATTAATTGGCGATTTTTGTGAATAGCGCAGGCCGATTTTGGACGTTACGTTGGGTAAAGGGTTAAATATTCTAATCTGTCGCTAACATATCCATCTTTTAAAAATATAGTTAAAAAATCAGCAACTAGCAACATTGTGATAAGATACCCTATTCTGTGTTAAAATTGTATTTTCCCATCGTGTGTCAAATTAACATGTATCTTAAATACATGTAGATTAAGATTGACTACTCACTGAGAATTTCTCCCATTTATCTAATCCTTCTTCAAATGTTTCGTCAAGTCTGTCAATAAAGCAAAGATTCACTGTGGTATCTTTGAAAGCTAAAATTTTCTGGAAGAATAAAACATACGAGAGATATGATTTTTGCACAAATGGAAATACCGAGGGCGGACTGGGCTAAGAAAAGTTACCGGGATACAAGGGTCGGGGGCGGATCCGGAGAAAAGTTTGATTTTGCGAACTGAACGAAGGCGGCTTCCTTGCAGCAGAACGATCAATGATAGTCCACATAGAGGACATTTCGATGGAATTTTGTATCATCTTCGTCGATCATTCGATAAAAATGCTTCTACCGGGGGCCGGGGGTTGGGAGGGGGGGGGGGGGGTGTAGGACCTATCGGGAAGACCATAGTTCGGTCCAGTCTGAGAAAATTTGCATTTGAGCCATCAATGGTAGACTAGACTGCTGGTGTATCGAAATGTCCTCTGTGTGGACTGCCATTGGCAGTCCACATAGAGAACATTTCGATATACCAGCAGTCAATCAGATCCATTTCGCCTTTTGGTCATTTTCCCGAAATTTCACGTACCAACATGTGTTGTGCTGCATCAGTTTTGCGACCCCAGGGAGAACACAATGGTGGGAGGGTGGGGGTGGGGTTCCCGGGGGACCATACAACCAACCCGCCTTTGGGAATACCACCAACGGATGTGGTGTGTGAGGGGTTCCTTGAAAAGGATAATTTGGGCGATAAATTAACAAAACATGAGAAGAAAGGCATGCCAACACTTGGCAGAGTGAACACTGCCCTGGAGCTTCAAGTCGCGTTCACTCGCAGAACTTAATACTTTCGGATAATTTAGTATCATTTGCAGAAAAATACTTTTACAATTTTTTTTTATCACAAAAAAATGAATATGTCACACGAGTGTGACCATTTTCTATTATGACCACTACCTGGAACGAGTTCGTCGAGTTCTTTTAAGTGAGGTTTCGTAATTTATGAGTTGGCAGGCTTGGACTCCAAAGACATAACTTACAAATATTAAATGATTGTGAGCAACAAACAAAAATTATTTACAATATCATGACTCGGTGATTAAGCACATTGACTGCCCGCCAGTGTTTTACATGAGTTCAAATAACAGTGGAACATTTTTTAGCTGAACTTTGGCGAAGCCAAATTTGAGGTATTGCCATGGTCCGCCTATCCGTCTGTCCGTTGCGCCGTACACACGGCTCGAGCTAGAGGCCGTATTTATGAACCGATTTTTACGAAACTTCTTGGGTACCTTTGTTATCACCGTGAGACGAGAACGAGTGTTTTGGGCTCTGTCCGAAATTCAACATGGCCGCTGGTAGCCATTTTGTACAAAATTAGGTGCAATCAGATTTTTTTGCGCAGAACTTCCATATGAAAGCTTTGATTTGAATAATTTTTTGTATGAATGTTTAGTACCATGGGATACATCACATATAATACGGGGTTTTTTTCGTGCGTAAATTATGCAAATTAGACTAACTTTGATTTATTCAGTGTTACGTTCAGCACTGTAAGAGCAAATACCAATACGGCTCGAGCTAGAGGCGTATTTATGAACCGATCTTTACGAAACTACTTGGGTACCTTTGTTATCACCGTGGGACGAGAACGAGTGTTTCTGGGTCCGGTCTGAAATTCAAGATGGCCGCTGGCAGCCATTTTGTACAAAATTACGTGAAATCAGATCTTTGCGCAGAACTTCCATATAAAAGCACTGATTTGAATATTTTTTGTGTGAATGTTTAGTACCATGGGATACATCACATATAATACGGATTTTTTCTCGTGCATAAATTATGCCAATTAGACTAACCTTAATCTATTTAATGTTACTTTCAGCACTGTAACTCCAAATGCCAATACGGCTCGGGCTAAAGGCAATATTTATGAACCGATCTTTACGAAACTTCTTGGGTACCTTTGTTATCACCGTGGGACGAGAACGAGTGGTTTGAGGTGCGGTCCGAAATTCAAGATGGCCACCAGCAGCCATTTTGTACTTTAGTTAGTGCAATCAGTTTTCTGTAAAGAACGTCTGTATGAAAGTTCTGATTTGAATAAATTTTTGTATGAATGTTTAGTAACATGGAATACATCACATACAATACGGGTTTTTTCTCGTGCAAAAATTATGCAAATTAGATGAACTTTGATTTATTCAGTGCTACTTATACACAGTAAGTGCACATGTCAATACGGCTCGGGCCAGAGTTTGTATTTATGAACCGATCTTCACGAAACTTCTTGGGTACCTTTGTTATCACCTTGGGACGAGAACGAGTGTTTCTTGGTGCGGTCCAAAATTCGAGATGAATGCCAGTGGCCATTTTGTACAGTAATGAGGTCCGATCAGTTTTTTGTACACAACTTCTATACGGCTCAAGCTAGAGGCTGTATTTATGAACCGATCTTTACAAAACTTCTTGGGTACCTTTGTTATCACCGTGGAGCGAGAACGAGTGTTTTGGGGTTCAGTCCAAAATTCAAGATGGCCACCAGCAGCCATTTTATACCCAAATTAGTGCAATCAGTTTTTTGTGCAGAACTTCTCTATGAAAGTTCTGATTTGAATAAATTTCTGTATGAATGTTTAGTAACATGGAACACATCACATATAGTACGGGTTTTTTTTCTCGAGCAGAAATTATGCAAATTAGATGAACTTTGATTTATTCAGTACTACTTATACACAGTAAGTGCATGTGTCAATACGACTCGGGCTAGAGTCTGTATTTATGAACCGATCTTCACAAAACTTCTTGGGTACCTTTGTTATCACCTTGGGGTGAGAAGAAATGTTTCCGGATGTGGTCCAAAATTCCAAATGGCTGCCAGTGGCCATTTTGTACCGAAATTAGGTCCAATCAGTTTTTTGTACACAACTTCTATACGGCTCAGGCTAGAGGCCGTATTTATGAACCGATCTTTACGAAACTTCTTGGGTACTTTTGTTATCCCCGTGGGACGAAATCGAGTGTTTTGGGTGCGGTACAAAATTCAAGATGGCCGCCAGCAGCCTTTTTATACCAGAATTAGTGCAATCAGTTTTTTGTACAGAACTTCTGTATGAAAGTTCTTATTTGAATAAATTTTTGTAGGAATGCTTATTAACATGGAATACATCACATATAATACAGGTTTTTTTCTCGTGCAGAAATTATGCAAATTAGATGAACTTTGATTTGTTCAGTGCTACTAATACACAGTAAGTGCACATGTCAATACGGCACGGGTTAGAGTCTGTATTTATGAACTGATCTTCACGAAACTTCTTGGGGTACATTTGTTATCACCTTGTGACAGGAACGAGTGTTTTTGGGTGCCTTTATTATCACAGTGCTATGAGAACAAATATTTTGGGGTTCAGTCACACCTACTCTGGGAGTCAAAGATTTCTTTTCTAGTTTAGCATCTAACTGTCACTCCACTTTTACAATACTTTACCTATATATTTGTTACAGGCTACGGTCAGCATTTATGTACAGACCGTTACAATACTTTACATGTACCTTTGTTATCAGGGCATTACCTATTGCTGTGTCACATACTATACATGTACATGTCTTAAACAAGTTGAGCTATAGTGTCATTGACACTTTCATTATACCTCACCTTTTGTATCAGAATTCTGTTCAGACAGGGGGCAACCATTTCATCAATCAAGCATCTTACCAAAGCTGTACATATTGGACAATATTCATAGAGTTCAAATACATATTCATTTTATGATTGAAGATGTCGCATGTGTGTCTTCTCCTTTATCGCACAGAACTCCTAGTTTCGCTCGCTCAAAAATATATATCCTTAGAAACGAAAAAGCAGTATTCATTTTTCGTGGACGATATTCAACCGGCGAAGATTTCAATACCGTTATATCGAAATATTGAGAAAAAATATTTTAAGGGCGATTTGGTTTTTAAATAGCACTGGCCGGATGTGGCCGAAACGTAACGGAAAGGAGAAATCAATAAATAAAGGGGAAATTAATAAAAAAAAAACCATTGATAGCGACTTATCAAGCTAATCGATCGACTGAACGACAGTTTACGCTCCCTTAGCGACAAAGTGTCTCTCAGTAATTGCTCTAAACAAGCCATTGCTACTGGGAATTTCATTGGTTCAAAGACGTCACATGCAGACTGCATATAAACCATATACTGCCTGTCAACATCAATATACGCTGACAGCTATGGGTAATCTCCCCTTTGTTCATTGATTATTCAAAATGGCGGCAGCCGATAAACGCTTCAAGTTGAAAGATTGAGAGTTGGAAAGACCCTATTTGGTCTGAAGTGCAGGTTGGGCAACTTAAAAGGCTTCATATTCTGTGGATGTGTGTCATGTTACCTTCGAAATGAAACTGTTTGGTATGTATACATTTGCCTTGTTACAATTTATGGGAGAGTGGGCACTCTCCCATAAATTGTAACAAGGCAAAGACACGAGAACACATTGTTAGAATTCTCTCTTTTAATTTTGATCGCTGTTGTTATTAGTTCTGTGCATCGACGCACCAGTCGGTAGGATATATTCGTTACACAGTTTGTTGATGGTCTGATAGGTATATATGGTGTCAGTTAATTCCATATTCGACTCGAGCTTCGCTCTCATCCAATATGAAATTAACTGACACCATATATACCATATTAGGCCACCAACAAACTTTCGTCCAATATGGAATTAACTGACACCATATATACCATATTAGACGACCAACAAACTGTGTAACTAACTATATCATCCAGTGCCATCATTAGACTCACACAGGACAAAGTTCAGTTTTTGAAACGACGACTTAATATAAATTGTATTTCACCATTTCTTCTAAGAGCGGAGTGGCTCAGTGGTTACGGTATTGGACTTCAAATCGAAGGATCCATGATTCGATCCCCGCCAGGTGTAAATGCGTTGTGTCCTTGGGCAAGGCACTTCATCCTGACTGCCCATGTTGGGGCACGGCGGTGCTGTGTTCTAAGGCGAACTGCACGTCGATGGTGCACTTGTCTTCAATGCTGGTCCTGCTTGTGCGGAGTTACAACGTTGGAGAGTTCGACAGTTGCTCGCCGTTGCTCGGTGGTTCTCTCCAGGTACTCCAACTTACCCCACCCGCAAAACTATCCGACATGAGGTAACCCTGGTTGTCGAAAGTGCCGTTAAATCCAAATAAATAAATAAATTTCACAACAACTGCGAAATAGACGTTGATGAAATAACTTCTTTTGACACATATGTCTGTAGTTTATTCTGATAGGTTCAACAGGAAGACCGACAGTCTGGCCATTTTATCAAACTGATCGTCAGAAAAGCCTTGTTAACTTACTCTATCGTAATCATGGAGAGCGTCCAAGCCATTGATTTCCCCTTCTGCGGGGTTAGAAACAAAAATTATTTTCTCATCGTATTTAACTTTGATGTTCTCTTTGAATTTTCTGCCATCAACTCTTGCAGTTGTTTCAAAATGCTGTAAAGGAGAAAAAAGAAACCTGTCAGAAAAATTCCATATGTAAAAAGTTGACACAAAATAATTGCTGAGGTTTAGTATACTGACCACAGCCCGGTACCGAGACAGCCGATAAAATATATTTTGAGACTGGAATAGTAAAAAAATAATACAGATTTGAATGACAATGTGTCTCTTGTCTGTAGATCAGTTTTAAACTGTAATAACAAAAAAAAAAAAAAAACGAAAAAAGAAAAAGAAAAAAAAAAAAATCTCCTTGTTAACCCATTCCCAACCGTAACTCTAAACCGACCAGCCCTATTCACAAAAAACACTTTCCATTTATCATTATGTTTTCATTTTTTTTATTTCAAAAGCATAGCTTACGACCACTCATTGGAATGAGCTCGCTGAGCCCGTCCCAATGATGGGCCATAAGCTATCACCGGTTTTTGACGCAAACAATGAAAAAAAAGTTATTCAAGAATTTTGTTTGCAACTCTCGTCTGCTTTTCTCGTTAGATAAAGGGTTAAGTCGGTTATAGTACCTTTAATACAGTATTTTGCATAAATGTTAACAAGTTCCCACATTGGAAAACACGATAAATAAAACTGTTTATTTACTGCGGTAAATAAATTCCGTTCTACTTGTAAAATAGGACCCGCAAGTAGTGCATGGCGGGGGGGGGGGGGGGGGGGATTAGTTATTCAAGAATATTGTTTACAAGTATCGCCAGCCTTTCATTTTAGGTAAAGTTTAAGGGTGGACGCGGCGGAAGCTCAATGAAAATACACGATGGTTCGCCCGGTGGAAAGATGTTGAAAACTGGATCCACAGGTCGCAGGAGTTGTCAGGTGCGATGCATGGGGGCGCGATGCGAAATGTTTAAAGTGTGTTTGGTGAGACAGAAAAGGGTATAAATATACACCTGAAAGTAAATTAAGCACCCTCTGAAATGTTTCATGACAATGAAGTTACTGTTACTGATTATTATGCTTTAATGATTGCTATGTCTTGCAAAACATTTGGTCTAGTGAAACATGATATTTCTGGTTGATAGCGTACCCCAAACACATCCCCTCGTCCACGTGAAGTACGCTTCCCACGAATGTCACAAAAAAATACTATTATCCGCATGCAATATCTGGGTATAAAACAAGAAAATTTGTTACTTCCTTTATCAATAAATGTTGACCTGGAAAAGAGGAGATTGTCAGAGGTACTAAGGTGGCAAATCAGCAACAAGCATGTCATTCAAAGCTACTGGAAGGCAACTTGTCTGTAGTTATTCTGTCAACAGCAGACTTGTACGAAAACATGAACAAACCAACGATGTAAAGGACCGACCAAGGTCTAGACAACTCCAAAAGACCCCCTCCACGGGAAAATCGAAATCTGGCACACCTCGTTAGGCGTGAATCCTTTGCTTCAAGTAGGGTTTTTAAAACGCCTTTGGCTCCCCAGCAAGCGTTTGTGGAACACATCTCTCCAAAACCATCTCAAAATAGAAAGGTCATGGAGCGTCCATCTCTGTCCGATCAGCACCAAAGACGACGTCTGGAGTGGTGTATGGCAAGGCAACAGTGCAATCTCAGAAGGTGGAGGAGAGTCCATTCGTCAGACGAGAGTAGGTTCCTGCTTCACGTCACAGATGGTCACATGAGAGTGTGGAGGCATAGAAATACTGCTTGCGTGCCCAGGAACTTCAGACCTATTGTTTCTTATGGTGGAGGATCAGTAATGATCTGGGGATGCCTCTCTTATGATTGTAAACTTGATATGGTGACTATGTGGGAATCTCAATGGTTATCAGTACATCCAGGTCATTCTCAATCCGGTTGCCGCGCCTGATTTTGACAGCCACCCGTTGGCTATTCGCCCTGTATTCATGGACGACAATGCAAGGCCGCATCGTTCTCGTGCTGTGGGAGCATTCCGTCAGAACAACGCTATTACAACACTACTTTGGCTTACAATGAGTCCCGATTTGAATCCCTTAGAACACACCTGGTACTTTCTTGGACGTCGTGTGCAAGCAAGGCGTCCTCCTGTACATAATTTGTCCGATTTGGAAGCTACTCGGGTAGAGTGCAGGGAAGGGAGGCAGGAATCAAAGACCCTTGGATAAGTTTTTCCTGTATTTCAAGTGCGCCTTTGGCGATTCCTATTCCCCGACCTTCACCCTCTTATTGTTCCATCTAACTTGCTCTATCATAGTTTTGTGGAGTGCGGCTGTTCATTATTTAGCGCATTAGACTGGATTTCGAAATTTGAACGGTTCAGTCCTGATTCGCGTCATCTGCATTGTGTCCCGAGGCAAGACAATTATTTCCCATTGTTCAGGTTGGTGCACAATGGTACTGTTTAACCCTATACCCAAAGTAACGGCCAAAACCGACCAGGCTACTCACAAAAATCGCCAATTTATTTTCATTATTTTTTTTTTGTCTCAAAAACGTAAGTTATGATCCCTCTTTGGAACGAGCTCATTCCAATGAGGGGTCATAACCTATGTTTTTGAGACAAAAAATGAAAAGAATTAGTTACTCAAGAGTTTTGTTTGCAAGTGTCGTCTGCGTTTCATGTTACGCAGAGACTTAATGTGACATGCGACACATTAGGTCTGGGATAACAGGACCATATAATCAAAGCCTGGGTTGTGATGTTTCTAAAATTGACAGTCATGAATACAAGGGGGTGGTTTAAACTCAACATAAAACTGGCGTCTTGTCGACCATTTCATTATGAGTCTGTACGTATTGCCGTAATATAAATTTGGTAGATTCGTTCGTTATATACGTATTACTAAACAATCTATTCATACCTCTCTCTTCCATAATTTGTGATGAAGCGCAATAGCCCCGAGAACACCACCGATGATCAGCAATATTGTAACAATTATGGCTGCAGCAATGATCTTGTATTTCTTGAAAGACTGGCGCTTGGGATCCTCTATACAAGTGGCTGGACTAATCTCCTGTAAGTGTGAATATCAAGTGTTATTAGTGTTATAGGTGTTATTAGAACTACCAACGATAGTAGTTCACTCGACCCAATAATAGAACTAAAGGCAATTGCTCATTTCCTTGCACGCCGCAAATAGCATTCCCTTTCGAAACACTCTTGCGTTTTCTGTTTCACAATGAAACCTACTTATTAGTCTGTGTGAAATACACAGGCTATTGTTTTGGTTTCGTTTTCTTTTTTAAGTCTGTGTTATTTATTTATTTATTTATTTATTGCTGTTTAAGGTCACATACTTATGCACAATGGCTAATCGTGACCGTGACAGTTTTACGGGTGGAGGAAGCCGGAGTACCCGGAGAGAACCACCGAGCAACGACGAGCAGCTGTCAGCTCTCCAACATCGTAACTCTGAACTCTGCACCGCAGCACAGGCAGGGTTAGATTGGTTGAAGACATGCGCACCATCGACGTGCAGTACGCCTCAGTACACAGCGTCATCGTGCCCCCATGTAGGCAATCGGGGTGAAGTGTCTTGCCCAAGGACACAACGCGGTTGCCGCAGGTGGGATTCGAACCGAGGACCTCTCGGCTTGCAGCCTGCACCTCTACCAACTGAGCCACCGCGCCCCCTAAGTCTGTGTTAAACACACAGACTATTGTTTCTGAACAGTTTCTTTTTCTTTTTTTTTCCTCTTATTTTTATTCTCCTGTCTTCTGTTTTCTTTGCACTTCCTTGTCCGCACGATAACTCGAAAACGAATCGTCCTCCTGATTTTTGGGATACTGACAGACAGTCAGAAGTTCCCGGCACCCTATGTTTTTCAAGTCGTCAGAGCCCTTGTCAATGGCCAATTCGACCGCTTAGTTTTCACAGCCTCTAATCTCCTGCAACAGAAAATTATCCCTAAGCAATACTATATTTATTCACACTGAAAAATGTAAACAAAAGTGGAGGTAGCTGTCAAACATTAAATGTTATCTCGCTGATTCAATCAGACAGATGTCAGTTCTTCAACCAAGTTGAGAGAAACCATTTGCTATGCAAGGAAATAAAGTATAAATTAAAAAGTTCAATACTTTTAACCCTTTTAAACTTCAGTGTGGGTTCGAAAGATTTTATTTCAGTGAGAATAATGTTAACTCTTTCTATACTCACATACCACTCTAAACATCATTCAAATAACTTGCAAGCGAAACAATGTTCATTTCTGATTCCTTTATCGAACCCTTTGAAAGTTGCGCACACATATGCTTTTTCTCGGTTTCTTGGAAAAAGTTTATCTGACTCTTGTATGAGTATCTTTAAATGCTATAAACGAAAACCTTTTTCTGATTTCTTTAAAAAAATAGTCCACCCTCAATATTAAGCCTTTATAAATTCTCTTTCTATTTTGTTTATTTCCAATGCTTTAACCCCCTTTTACAAAGACTTGAATTTACTGAATGTAGTAAATTCTGTTTCTCTAGTGAGTCTGTGTTTGTACGGTTTCTTTTTTCTTCTTCTTCAGCTTATTTTGTCTTCTGAGCACTTTTTTGTCCGCACGATAACTCGAGAACGAATTATCCCATCTCGTTGATTTTTAGCATACTGACAGAGAGTCACAAGTTCTCGGAACCTAATGATATTCAGATTCCTGTGGCATTCGAGGTGTCCGTGGAGGAGGTGTTTTGAAAGTGGGTTACGCCCTTATCTCAGGCGTGGTATGATCTATGGAGCTGGGACCAACACCGAATGAGTCGACACTCGATGGAGGTTCAAAATATGTGTCAAAGTCACTGAGAGCACCTACGTCCATTGAATTCATTTTTCAAAATTGCTGCAAATCACATTTTTGGACCCCCTAATGCATTCCCAAAGTCCATAATGCATTTTTTACGTAAATAAATGGGCGTGGCCAAAAGGCTTGAAAGTGAGTCACGCTCATATTTCAAGCATGGTACGGCGAATGGACCTGTGACCAACAACAAATGAGTCGACACTCAATGGGGGTCAAAATATGGGTCAACGCCACTGAGGTCACCCAGAGGTCATTGAGTGCATTTTCATTTTTTGACCCCCTAATGCATTCCCGAAGTTCATACATGCATTTTTAAACAAAAAACGTGGGCGTGGTCAAAATTTTTGAAAGTGGGTCAAGCTCATATCTCAAGCATGGTATGACGTATAGACCAGGGACCAACACCAAATGAGTCGACTCTCGATAGAGGTTCACAATATGGGTCAAGGTTACTGAGGTCACCCAGGGACCATTGAGTGAAATTTTTCAGAATTGCTGGAAATCACATGTTTAGATCCCTAATGCAATCCCACTGTCGAGAACCCTTTGAATGTTATGCACATATATGCCTTTTCCTGTTTTTTTAAACATTTATCTGATTCCTGAATGAATATCTTAAAATGCTGTTAATGAAAACCTATTTCTGATTTCTTTAAAACTACTTATCACCGAAAATAATCCCCCCAAAGTATTCCAATTACATTCGTAGAGGGGGCGCTGTGGCTCGGTAGGTAGATATGTAGGCTACAAACCAAGAGGTCCTCGGTTCGAATCCCAGCAACAGCTACTGTGTTTTGCCCTTGGGCAAGATACTACATCCCCTTGTGCGCGTGGGGGCACGGTTGTGTTGTGTACTAAGGCGTAGTGCACGTCGATGGTGCACTTGTCTTCGACCAATGCTAAGCCTACTTTATGAAGATAGTATGTTGGGGAGCCTGACAGCTGTTCGCCATTGCTCGGTTGTTTTCTCTGGGTACTCCGGCTACCTCCACCCGTAAAACTGTCCGACACAAAGTGACCCTGGCTGTCGAAAGTGTCATTAAACCCTTTAAATGAATAACATTCATAGAAGGCATGTCTTGATGGTGTATTTGGAATATTTCTGTCTTCTATGCACTGTCTGACAACGCGTTAAGACGAATGCAATCAATCCTATCCGAATGTGTTTTGTTATACTTATAGGCTACCACTGGTACTCGGTCGTGATTTTGAGGCATGTGGGTCTTTGGGTGTGGCTCTAGCGGCTAAAAGATGTTCACAGCTTCAACATGTACTGGCAGTTGAGTTCACTAAAGCAATAGCCATTATTTAAAACAGGAGAGAATCTCTCAAAACAAGCGGTCAGAGAGAAAGCTGTAACTGTTACATAGAATAACATTGTATATTTAATTTATTTATTTAATATCATGCTACAAAATTCATTCTCAAACCATGTTGAACCCTTCAATTTTCAAAGCATTTTTGAAATTTATTTATTCTCAATCATAACACAGGGTCGAAAGATTTCGGGATGGAGTGATGTATGGCTTCTCGAAGCAGCTATTACAATAATAAAATAATGAAATGGAATATTTGAAAGGTCTGTTTTTAACCCGCTTAACCCTTTACCCAACGTAACTGCCAAAACCGGCCAGCGCTATTCTCAAAAATCGCCAGTTAATTTTCATTATTTTTTTCATTTTTTTGTCTCAAAAACATAGGTTATGACCCCTCGTTGGAACGAGCTCGTCGAGCTCGTTCCAACGAGGGTCATAACCTATGTTTTTGAGACAAAAAATGAAAAAAATGAGTTATTCAAGAATTATTTTTGCAAGTGTCGTCTGCTTTTCATGTTAGGTAAAGGGTTAATACTTCACTGTGAGTAGAACCGCCTTTCACATAACTCATGGCTACAGAATATTTTTACGTTTTTTTTTTGCAACACACTCAAGATCTTAAAAAGGGTCCCAATAATTTCATTTAACCCATGCGAGAATAATAAGAACCCTTTCCGTTCTCACAATGTTTCTCTAAACACACATGGACATCGATGGGACATAGGGATTTTGCCGATGCCAATAAGTCTTTAGATAGGTTCTTGGGAGCCTCTAAGGTATTTTAACGTCTGTATTCCAACACAACTGAATTCTTTTAATCGCAATATATTTTCCAGAGGTACCATGTACCTTAACATTTTCTAGCTAATATGAATATTTGCTATCATCTACAAATATGACAGATCTGGAGTTGGTGGAGCCAATATTTTTTAAAAGAAGTTTATGCTC
Organism: Pictodentalium vernedei; assembly: GCA_031216915.1. Classification (NCBI taxonomy): domain Eukaryota; kingdom Metazoa; phylum Mollusca; class Scaphopoda; order Dentaliida; family Dentaliidae; genus Pictodentalium; species Pictodentalium vernedei. The sequence continues at coordinate 544,948,572 of CM062295.1, read as the reverse complement.
ATACTTGAGACTTGGTATGACCTATAGACATGGGACGTACACCGAATGAGCTGAAGCTTGCAGGAGGTTCAAAATGTGGTCCACCTCAATGCGGTCAACTGAAGTCATTAAGTGCATATTTTCAGAACTATTTCGAATAGCAGTTTATAACAATTAATGCAATTCTGGAGATTATACAAGTAGCTCATCATTTAAATAAGTGGCAGAGCCAGTAATGTCAATTTCTGATTCCTTGATCGAACCCTTTAAATGCTGTGCACATATGCCTTTTCTGATTTCTTAGAAAAATTGTTCTGATTCCTGATTTTACTGATTTATTCAAATGCTTTTGCATATACATGATGTAAGCAATTTACAAACACTAATTTCTCTATATGTTACAAACATGTCCGTGGTGGTGGTCTACAATCGTAATTTAACATTCCCCCCCCCCCCCCGCCCTCGCCGCTGTATATACATGTATAACAGGTATCTATCCTCCCTTGCCTTATTTCTCTGTCAGTATCAGTAAATAAATAAATAAGTAAATAGCCCCATGCACATGCATATGCACACCTATACACCCATACGTGTGTGTATGCATGTATGTGTGTATATACACATACATACTCACACACACGCACACTCACACATATACACATTACATATATGCATACATATATACATATTGCACATGTGTGAGGGAGTGTGTGTGCGCCCTCGCCACACTGGTCGAGTCAATAGTTACATAGTATGGAGGTGGTAGCCAGCCGTAACGTTTATAATTAATTCTAGATTATGACAGGGTAAATTTATGAGAAGGATATAGTGAGGTTGTGGCCGGTACCCCCGTCTGTTGGCACCAGATACAGCCAAATTTTCCGACTGGGTAGAGATGCCAAAACCGAAATCTGTAACGCCATAGGACGGTGTTCAATGCAAATTCGTGTTTCCTCCCCTAAACTCCCACTTAACGGGGCAGTAAGTGGTATTCCAGTTTCCAACATCTGTTAACCCTTTATCCAAAGTAACGGGTAGTGTATTAATGTATATCTGTATCCTGTATGAATACCTGTAAATACTGTTAACGAAAATCCATTTCTGATTTGTTAAAAAATAACCCTCCATAAATTCTTTTTCTATATATTTTTTCCTGATACTTTAACCCCTTTCACACAGACTTGAATTTATGGATGCAGTAAATTTCGTTTCTTCAGTTTTTTTAACTGTTCTGCTGGGAATTTGAAACTGACAAAATTCTTAACACTTTATCCAACTTAACGGCAAAGACCGGCCAGCGCTATTCACAAAATTCACCATTCAATTTTAATTTTTTTGTCACATTCATTTATTTATTTGTCATTTATTTGGATTTAACTACGCTTTCGACAGCCAGGGCACCTCGTGTCGGACAGTTTTACCGGGGGAGAAAGCCGGTGTACCCGGAGAACAACCGACCAACGACAAGCAACTACCAGATTCCTCAACGCACTAACTCCACACACGCAGGGTTAGCATTAGTCGAAGACAGGTGCACCATCGGCGTGCAGTACGACTTAATAAACAGTGACACCGTACCCCCACGTGGGCAATCAGGATGAAGTGCCTTGCCCAAAGGACACAACGCAGTTACCTCTGGCGGGGATCGAACCGTAGACCTTTCGGTTTGAAGTTCAATGCCGTAACCATTGATCCACCGCGCTCCTTTTTTGTGACTATTACAAAAACAGCTTATGACCCTCTCAGTAGAACGAGCTTATTGAGGTCGTTCCAATGAGGGGTAGTAAGCTATGTTTTTGACGCAAAAAATGAAAAAAATGGTTATTTAAGAATTTTGTTTGCAAGTGTCGTCTGCTTTTCGCGTTAGGTAAAGGCTTAAATTAGTTATACAACATTTCGCCGCCACTCAGCCGACGATTTATTGGCCAAAATGTTACCCAGTTTCCCATGGGAATCCATGAGAAATGAATGTGAGTTTATTTAACGTGGTAAACAAGTACTGTTTTACTGGTAAAATAGGACCGGTAACCAATGCTAAGGGATGTACATGTAAGGCCTCTAAAATGGGCTGCATAGATGTAAACGTAGTTTAGTAACAGATAGTAAAGGTGACATTGAAAACCATTGAATAATGTCAGCCCGTATAGGGAGGAAGTAGGACCATGTACAAGACACTTGGTAGTCGGTACACTCAAATTTGGATATTGGTTGCGTTTTCCGGTCTGATGAGAGTTGCGTAGTTAGTTTTATTTTATTGGCATTCATTTTTCTTCCCCCCAAACAAATCGCATTCCCACTCCCATTCGCAACAAATGATATTCCATTCCCGGCATCGTATTCCACTCTCATCGATGACGGACTATTTTTTTTTATTGTTTACAAATAGGTTGAGTTGAATCAGTTATAGAAAGGTTGTTTGGAGAAAACAAATAAGGAGAAAAAAAATAAATACAAAAGTTCACTGCTCGGATTCGAGCTCGATTTTATCCTCTTGTGAGCCGCGCAGTTTATTTCGCCTAACGCCCCGTGAAATGATCCTCCGCGCGCCACATTCGGGGATAACAGTTTTACTCGAATCTGAGCAGTGAACTTTTGTCTATACTGATTTCATTTAACTCTGTTAACACTTTACCTAACACGAAAAGCAGACGACACTTGCAAATAAAATACTTGAATAACTCAATTTTGTTCATTATTTATAACAAAAACATAGCTTATGACCCCTCATGGGAACGAGCTCGTTCCAATGAGGGGTCATAAAATAAAAAAAAATAATGAAAATTGGATAGTATTTTTGTGAATAGTGAATAGCGCTGGACGGTTTTGACCGTTATGTTAGGTAAAGGGTTAAAACAAGATTGAATTTGCTAAATTTTCATTTGTAATGCAGGGGGGGGGGGGGGGGGGGGCACTAAAAATTTGCAAGACGTGACGTCCTATTTTTTTTATTCGGCTCCTTTTTACACCCACCCACCCATTATGTGCAAATTTTCTACTACCGTTCACAGACACCCACCCCCCACTCTCCCATTAAAATCCAAAATTAACTTACCCCAATTGCCCACCTGGGGGCACGATGACGCTGTGTGCTGAGACGTACTGCACGTCGAGGTGCACATGTCTTCATCCAATCTAACCCTGTCTGTGCTGTGTAGTACGCAGAGTACCGCTGTGCAGTGTGTAGTACAGTCGTGGGTTATGATGTTGAAGAGCTGACAGCTGCTCGTCGTTGCTCGGTGGTTCTCTCCGGGTACTCTGGCTTCCTCCACTCGTAAACCTGTCACCGACACAATATGAGCCTGGTTGTTAACTTGTCGTTAAACACCAATAAATAAATAAATAAATCAATAAATAACTTGGGTTGAATTTAGTGCATCAGAGAGAATTTTCCCAAAATATTGTCTGCACATTTTCTACATTTCGAACAAGACACCCACCCTCTACTAACGTGTGACATTTTCCCAGATTAAGATCAATATTCTCACATATAAAGCCTCCTGTGTTGTATTTATGTTAAGAGTGTGATGTACAACATCATCTTTAAGGTTTGAAACACAAATGATGGTATATATTAGCTGATATATTGATATATGTTTAAAAAATTCAAAAAAGTGCACAAGTTGGAAATGCACATTTCTGGCGCACTCAAGAGACCCACCCACCCCCACGTCACGTCTTGCAAATTTTTGGTGCCCCCCCCCCCCCCCCCCCCCCCTCCACTGTGCAATGTAGGAAATAATTGCAGCCTGAAATTTGGATTTTCCGACATCAGTGTTCCACGTAGAACGAGTGCGGCGTTTTCAGGAATTTATGAATTTATTTCTTTTAACGACAAGTTCACAAGGTTAATAATTATTTCCAATTTCACACGATGCTCCTAAAGGTTTTACACATAGTATAATGGTCTCAAAATTTCAAAAACCACAGGATTTGTATCCCGAGGAAGGACAAAAGCGCTATCACAAAATCACCTTGGGGTTACTTCAATCCCACGGAATAATCAAAATTTACAAAAGAAAGCAGAAGTACTAGCAATCTCGCAGCTCACAGACAACCGTGTAATTTACTGGTCCATGAACTGAAATGTTACAACTACTTCTTATGCATATTTCAAGTCTTTTAAAGCAATCGATGTCGGTAGTAAATCACTCTTGTTATTCGATTTGTAATCAAATACAGGTACTAAGCCAAGCGTCATCCTAGGACATCTATTGCGAAGACCAATGCACTTATCCAATCTTCTAACACGCTCTTTTTTTTTGCTGTAAGACGATGTTAATCATTTAACTACAATTTAGAGGTTATTACTTGGTTCGTTTCATATCAGCCCGAAAACACTTCATTCAGCCTAAGACCGAAGGTCGAAGGCTCGTGCGAAGTTACCGAAAGTTGGAAAGTATATTTACTCGCTGTTGCTAGATGGTTCTCTGAGTATTCTTGATTCTTCGTTAAACCCCAATAAACAATGAAAAAACTACTCCTACTACTACAACTATAACTCCTACTACAACCCTTACAACAACTACTACTGCAAACTACTACTACTATAACTCCTACTACAACCCCTACAGCAACTACTACCACAAATTACTACTACTACAACTCCTACTACCACTACAACCCCCACAACAACAACTACTACAAACTACTACTACTACTACAACTCCTCTTAGTACTACTATCCCTACAACAACTACTACTACTACTACAATTCCTACTACTACTACAACCCCTACAAGAACCACTACTACAAACTACTACTACTACTACAACTCCTACTAGTACTACAACTACTACTACTACTAACTACTACTACTACTACTTTTAACTACTACTACTACTACTACTACTACTACTACTACACTCTAAAATCAGTTGGGTTAAAAATCAACCCAAATCGACTGGGTTGAGTGAATATGAACCCAATTTGGGTTCATATTCACTCAACCCAGTCGATTTGGGTTGATTTTTAACCCAACTGATTTTAGAGTGTACTACTACTACTACTACTACTACTACTACTACTACTCTAAATTACTGAAGGTAAAAAAGCAAACAGAATGTCAACCATCGTGTCAGTGATCTTAAGGCCATATAAGGCCTAAGAAGATAAAAATATATTTTCGCCCCCCACCCCAACCCCTCCGCATGGTCTATTTTGGCCTGCACATGCTCTCTTTTTATAGCCAATGCAAACTTGAAAAAAAAATAAATGGTTTGTGTCTGATATTTTACCCAAGTTAATAAAATTGAAAAATGTATCCCTTGAGTGCAACAAGGCATGGCAATGCTTTTGCATTGCAAAGCCTTGTTGCACTCAAAGAACGAAATACACCACCACCCATGCTGTTCTGTAGATTATGAATCCTCAAACATAAACAAACCAAGAACATGAGCTCTTGATGGCAAAGAAATAATCTTAAAAATAGAAAAATAAAATAAAAAACCGCCTGCCGACATGCAATTTTGCAACAAAGGCCCGAAGAACCGAATATCTATATTTCATTTGTAGAACCTTGACCCACTGGTGTAAGTTTGTCTCCATTGGGTCGCAAGCTGATCGAAAAATCAATCGATTTTGCGAGCTGTTGCTGTAGTAATCACAGAGGAGTAGTAGTGGTTGCAGTAGTGCAGTACATGGAGAGTGAATTGCCACAAAACACCCGTGAAGCGGTTCGTCTCGCCAAGCCATAATTCGTACTCTGCGAATAAAGACATAGAAGACATAAGTAAAGTTTCAGCCAACAGACCTCGGGTTAAATCCGATGCCTTTAACCCTTTACCTAACGTGAAAAGCAGACGACACTTGCAAAAAAAATTCTTGAATAACTAATTTTTTTCATTTTTTGTCTCAAAAACATAGGTTATGACCCCTCGTTGGAACGAGCTCGACGAGCTCGTTCCAACGAGGGGTCATAACCTATGTTTTTGAGACAAAAAATGAAAAAAATAGTGAAAATTAATTGGCGATTTTTGAGAATAGCGCTGGCCGGTTTTGGCCGTTACGTTGGGTAAAGGGTTAACAAAAACTTTGTTGTCACAGAATGTTGGTGTTACTACATCTGTGGATACTCCACTCTGTGAGTGTTAATTGCGATCCACTCTCTACCTAGCGGAGTGCCTGTAACAGAAGAAGTGGTGCGGTACGATACTTACATCTTTTATTGATAGAGAAACTTGTGGCGGAGACATCTTGCTTGCTTGTGTTGAATAATTCAAAGCGACTGACTGAAACCCTTTTCAGTTAAAGTCCTTATTTATGCGCATGGACTTAACGGATGGGTGAAATTTATGAATGCCAAGATCCTGTTTCTCGTGTTTTTGTTTATCTTTCATAATCACCCACCGTAACAGTATCCGTGTTCGACTTTGAGATTTACCAATCAAAATAAAATATATCAGTATATCGTAAGAGATTATTTTGTTGATAAATTTACAGCTTTGATTAGCAGTATTCGTACCTAAAGATACAAGTACAAATATTGTAATTAGTTTATCGCATCCGGGACTATAAATAACTATCTTGCATCATACATCTTATCATATTTACCTCTGTGAATCTATTTGTGCTCACTCGTCTTGTGGCCATTCAAACGTAACAAACCAAACCGATAAGCCTAAAATGTTAAAAATCTGTTTCTCAGGTACCCCAATGGATATTTTGACCTCCATATGCTCTCTGTTTTACAAGCAATGCAATGTTAAAGAAATAATTAAATGGTTATGGATAATATTTTCCACAAGTAAACAAAATTAATCAATTTCTCCCTTGAGCGCAACAAGGCTTCACAATGGTTTTGCATTGCAAAACCTTCTTGCACTCAAGGGACGAAATCCACCACCTTCAATGCTGTTCTGTAGATTATGAGGCCTAAAACATAAAACAAACCAAGAGCATGACGTTTTGATGGCAAAGAAATAATTATAAAAATGAAAAATAAAATAAGAAACCGCCCGCCAACATGTAATTTTACAAAAAAAATGCTCGAGAAACTGAAGATCTACTTTGAAAGCCCTTAGTAATCTGTTTACCCTGGGGTCTTCTACGTTTCTTCCGTGGCTATATTTTTGTTTATTTCAAGTGCATAGAAAAGGGCAAGAATATCTGCTATTTAGGTATCAATTTGAAATACAATTGGTTTATCATTTACCTATAACGTTTCGTCTTTAACCCTTTACCCAACGAATCGGCCGCATCCGCCCGCGTAATATGCAAATTCAGCAGTTCAAAAAATATATTTCAAAAAAATTTTAACCAAACCATATCATGTGACCCCTCGTTGGAACGAGCTCGTCGAGCTCGTTCCAACGAGGGGTCACATGATATGGTTTTGTTGAAATTTTAAAAAAAAATTGAAAAATGATGTTTTAAATAATAAATTTTGATATTGTCTGCGTTGGGTAAAGAGTTAACCCGCCACCGCAAAACACAAACTCTTTATTAATGTACTAATTTATCTTTGTTTTCCCTACTCTTTTTATTCCTCATGTTGTTTCCAGATTTCATCGACTCGTTTTAATGGCCGTTTTATAATACATACTTTACATCGCCACAGTATAGTCCTAGATGCAGATCTACGCCACAACAACATCAAAAGCTATACCAAGGCGATGAAAAGTATGTATTATGAAAGAAATCATTTTCTTCTATGAGGTAAAATTAGTCGATGAAATCGGGAGAGAACGTGAGGAATAAAAATATTAATGAAAAGAATAATGAGAAAATGAGACCAGTTTTTTTAGAGTATACTGCGTAAATCAACATGTTGAAAACATATGGACAGATGAAAGTTTAAATAATACATAATGTTTGCAATTTATTGAAAAGGTTGATTTCCCTGAGAAACAACAGAATTTTACTGGGGCTTATGTTGAAAAATGAGCCTCTTAGAGACACTGCAGAAAAGTACACTGGTCTGAAAAAATTAAAATCTGCACAGTGCAAAAGAATGTGTTCCAATTCTGACCAGGAAACATTCTGGAGCCAATCTATAAAACTTTAACAATTGTATTTTCTAGAATTGTATTTTCTATCTATTAATATAACTGACTAAAATGAATCATTAGCATTTTAAAGGATATGGCAATTTGCCAACTGGCAAATTGCCACATCTTTGAAAATGCTAATGGTTCATTTCAACCCATTTAAAGTCACAACTAAAAATACAATTCTAGAAATACAATTGTAAAGTATTATAGTATTGGCCCCTGGTCGCATATTACCCTGTAACAAAAAGGAATGTCCCCGTCCAGTGTGACCAATATGAGATCGTGTCAAAATAACAATTGTTTCTCCAAAGGTTACTAGACAGATATTGATCAATAATACTTGGTCGGAAGCGATGGAGCTTGTTATTCGTTTCCCGAACCCACTCCGCCTGTCACACAGATTTGATGAATTTATTGATATGACGTTTGTAATCACCGAAAGGAATTTTAAAATCAGTGGTAGGCTTATTTAGGGCCCGTTTTGCTTCACTAGCCTCTGCTGGTCATGTTAGTATCTCCAATAACACCTAGGTGTTATTCGAGATACTGACACGACCAGCAGGGGTCAATACTATAAACTTTTACAAATGTATCTTCTAGAACTGCATTTTCTAGTTATGATTTCAAATGGGTTAAAATGGGCCATTAACATTCTAAAAGATGTGGCAATTTGCCAGCTGGCAAATTGACATGTATTTAAAAATGCTAATGATTAATTTTAGTCAGTTATATTAATAGGTAGAAAATACAATTCTAGAAAATACAATTGTAAAAGTTTCATAGTATTCGCTCCAGGTAACCAGCAAAACACGATATCATATTGGTCAGACATGAGAATATTCAACTTCTCACAGTGTTCGATGTTTTCAAACGCCAATTGCAAAACTATAACTTCAGCTGTGAAAAGAGAACATATATTCGCAATTCTGGAACTAGTGACGTGTTTACCAGTAACCTCAGCTGATGACACTTTATCACATTCTTTAGATCTGCTCTGTGTGGTGACTTTATTTCGGCATATTTTTGTTTAATATGCAAAGAACTGTCACAGAATTTCGAGGGAGAAAGACCCAAAAACAATAGTAGGTTTTTCTTAAGATGTCAATGAGGAATATGTGGCTAATAGTTCTCTTTACTCAGGCATGGCGAACTCCATATGGGTTTTAATTCTTATTTTCAATGGAGGAATGTGAGACACAATTATAAACAGGTTCTGGTGCACTTGGAAACAGTTTAGAAACATACTGGAGTGACAGTTTAAATCAGTCGCTTCTCGGAGAAGACTCCTCTCCTGCAACGAGCCTTAAATCTATTGGTGAAGTTCTAAATGGACCCAGGCTAATTCTAAAACCAGTGTTATGAATTGCGTCCAGTGGGTTGATGTATGACGTCTCACAGAACCGTAATCGAATTTTGACCCCACAGGTGATCTTCACAGATGGAATAATATTTTATGGTTTGCATCGCAATCAGTGCTACCAACTACCTTCAAATCCGAAAATCAGTTTCATTACGCTTGTACATTTAACCTTTAGCTGTTTTATTTAAGAAGTGAAATTCTGTTTATTGTCAACCAACCTCAGACATTTTACTTCTTCGATAACTTTTATAATTCTCCCATCTATTTTCAACTCCGCCTCGTTGTGATGTTACTGAAGCTTACGGAAATGTACACAATTTGTTTTGGTTTTAGGGAACCTAAAACCATTTTCTGTAGACCATTTTGGAATTCTATTTAAGCAGAGTTGAAGTCTGCGCTGCATTCAAGTTTTACCGTTTCTTCAATATTTACCTTCAAAACAGAGCTATATGACCCTCTTTGAGACCAACTTGCCTCACTGTGGATTTCTACCAGCCATTTGTCTATTCCTATGTTTACTCCCTTGATGACAACAAAACTATTTTATATCCAAATCGAATTGAACTATAATAAAACAGACTTTTTTCCAAAATGAAACAGGAACTGCTATGTTTTTTGATGTCGAAAAAACCTCCAACGCAGCGTGGCACAACGGTGTATACTTCAAACATGCCAAACTAGGTTTACGAAATGAAATACTCCACGTCGTTTCAGGAGAATAAAGAGCAAAGTAAACGTAGAAATTTCAGAAGAGGTAAACCTAATGGCAGGAGCCCCATTCACAGGGATCGACCCTATCCCCCTTCTCTTCATTATTTATGTAAAGGTCAACAAAATATATTGAAGCTTTGAGGAAATCTCTCAGTTCTCACACTACCTGGGGCCAATACTATAAAACTTTCACAATTATATTTTCTGGAAACGTATTTTCTAGTTAAAAATAATTGGGTTAAATGAACCATTATTATTTTCAAAGATCTGGCAATTTGCCAACTGGCAAATTGCCATATCTTTTAAAATTCTAATGAGTCATCTTAGTCAGTTATATCAACAGAAACAGAAAGAAATTACAATTCTAGAAAATACAATTGTAATAAGTTTTATTATATTGACTCCTGGTTCTTTCTCTTGAGTCAGACCGGCTGAATAATTGAAATGATAGGACATATGAGAGTGAGTATGGATAAGTTCTGCTGTAATCACCCCATATTATAGTCGTCTACTCCCCTTACAGCCTACGCTTACAACTAACACGCAGCATTACTACAGTCTTTCTATCTCAGATTACTGGAGTAACTCGAATCGTATTGAGCAACTGATCTATCGAGCATTTGGCTCATCTCGAAAAACATGGCGCCAAAATTGTGGTGGCGAGAGCTGGATACTGCTAGTGGTGTGCTACAATGGGATTTTAAGCTCCAAAACAGCTCCTAGCACCTTATCGGCTTGTGATTTCTCGACCACCCACACTTTCATAGGTCCACGAACACTATTTGTCCATAGTCATCATCTGTCCTATGATCAAGCTCTACTGTAGTCACCCGATACTATAATCTTCTACCACCCTGACAGCCTTGTGCCATTACTTCTAACTCTAACATTACTACAGCCTTCCTAACGATCTCAGATTACTCGAACAACTCGACTCTTATCGAGGAAATAGGCTCTCGAGAAATTGCTCGAACCGACGACTCATCGAACGACTCTTGGCATCATCTTATGAAAATGGGATGCCGAAAGGGGGTTCCAAACGTGGGGTGCTACAAGTGAGTTTCCAAGCACCAAAACAGCTCCTAGCACTCGATCGGTTTCTGGTTTCTCGACCAATCACAACCTTCATAGGCCCAAGAACACTACTTGTCCACAGTGATAATCATCCTGTCCAATGATGAAATTTTACTATAATCACCCAATACTGTATAGTCTTCTACCACCCGTACAGCATTGTACCGTTACTACTGACTTCTAGCATTACTATGGGCTTGCTAAGTATCTTAGATCACGACATCTGCCCTCGTCCAAATCCTAAAAGTCCCAAAAGACCATCCATACTCCACAAAGCTACAAGAAACTAAGCATAATACCACGTTATCTGCCTATGGGATAGGATTGTTCAAACCATTTGGTATTTGATCTAAGGGATAACAGAAGACCACGATAAGTTATTGTCGTGAACTGTATACTACCATACTTGACAACAAAACATATCCAACCACAGCGCTTGACAAGAAGAACAACAGGAAACATAAAGTACGCCCTCTATTGCCGTACTTGACAACCATGCACGCCAAAAAACACCTGCATGACCTTGCATTATGCACAAGCTATACCGATCATGGGATAATATAAAACGTTCGATAGGTTAGTAGTACCAAAGACTAATATGGGACCGTACACCATATACTACCACCCTAGACAACCATGCATAACCCCCACCTCACAATACTGCTCGGCCCAGCATTACATCCTACCAATACAAATTGTAGGATGATATAACGTTCTTGAGTGGGTCCATGGTACTAAGGACTAACAGTAGGCCTACAGGGGTACAGGACCGTACATCCTATACTACGATTCTAAACTACCAAGGGCTACCTAGCAATACGGCACTAAAACGACCATGCATTACACCCACCCACCCCAAAATACCGCCCTGACATACCGTCCTCAACTTTCGCCATTCATAGGATAATATAGAGTATTAGGTGGATTAGTAGTAGACTAAGGGGGGGGGGGGGGGGGGGGGGGGGCTATATGGGTATATAATATCCTTCCCATACTACCATATCAGTTCAGTACGAGAAGGCTGACACACCACGACCCGAAGAACGCAATGTAGTATTGTACAGTAGAAAATAGAGGTCAACGTTTCTATGACGTCGCGTGTGAATCACTTAGCAACGCGAACTGTTTCGTGAGGAAAACTTTTCAAGACACTCACCTTCCCCATTAATTTTCAATCACATACTCGTACTACAGATGCAAAGCCATGTTTGTACATATATCACTACATATACCATAGCATACTAAATATACAGTACGTACAACACTTGCCGGGAGCGCCGTGGCTCATTGCTTAGGGGATTGAACTTTAAACCGAAAGGTTCACCGTTCGATCAAAGCCAGGGGCAACGTAATCTCGATTGCCCACGTGGAGGCACGGTGGCGCTATGTTCAAAGGTATACTGCACGTCGATAGTGCACTTGTTTTCAACCAATGCTAACCCTGCTTGTGTGGAGTTACTATGTTGAGGAGTCTGACAGTTTCTCTGTTGTTCTTTCCGGGTACTTCGGCTCTCCCCCCCCCCCCCCCCCCCCCGTAAAACTGCCTGGCTTGAAGTAACCCTGGCTGCAGAAAGTGTCGTTAAACTCCAATAAATAAATAAATACACCAGTTGTTGCATTTGCACAGTAACAAGTTGATCTCGCAAAAGTCCGATTCCTATGGGAATTTCACGCTAGGTGCTTTCCCAAGAGTCCGGGTAATGGGGGTCGAATCATAGGGCTATGCTACTCTGTACTACTCTAATATCTCGGCCGATATGAAACTAAGCAAGTAATAACCTCTTTATTTATTAAACCAAAACAAAATGGTCTCTGATCTGTTACAGTTTTTTCTGATATCATACTATTGTTTCTCATTCTTTCCACATTGATATTGTTTCTCATTCTTTCCTCATTGCTATTGTTTCTCACTCTTTCCACAAAGTCCGAAGTTTCCCTTTCTTCAAATTCAGCTATCCGAACGTCCCGACTTCCCCATTGAACAGCAAAACTATCTCTTCTATCACATCGGCGAATCTCATCTTTCGACTGTGAATCTTAGTTTGTGTTGAATTTTTCTGTACAACTTTCTTCTTTCTCCTCTTCATCTACCTAACCCTTATTTATTGCCATCATTAACCCTTTACCCAACACAGACGATATCAAAATTTATTATTTTAAATTTAATTTTTTTAAATTTTTCAAAAAATTTCAACAAAACCATATCATGTGACCCTTCATTGGAACGAGCTCAATGAGCTCGTTCCAATGAGGGGATCACCTGATATGGTTTTGCTGAAATAATTCGAAAAATTTAATTTTTTCAACTGCTCAATTTGCATATTACGCGGGCGGATGCGGGCGATTCGTTAGGTAAAGGGTTAATTCCCCATCATGCTCAAACTCAGCAGTAGTAGAGAGTGTCAACTTACACCTTTTTTGCCGGACCTCGAGGTCTGACCTAGGTCAATGACGTAAGTCATGACCGAGGGCCCAAAATGCCTAGGCCCTTTTTATTCTCTCCGCACCCTCCCCGTACCCAACGCCCAAGCCCGTTAGGCCCTCTTCACCCCTCAGTATACCCAACGCCCTAGCCCGTTAGGCCTCTTCACCCCTCCCTGGACCCAGCACCCAAGTCATTTAGGCCCCCTTCACCCCTCCCGGTACCTAGTACCCAAGGCCGTTAGGCCATCCTCACCGCTCTCCGTGATCAAGTCCGTGAGTCCCTGTGCCCAAGATAGCAGCGTCGTTAATGCGAACGACGTCAACAAGATGGCTACGCCCATATTGGGCATACACAGTAACACTTTTCACGATGGCGGTGCCCATGATATGCATGACGTCAACAGATGGCTTCCCATACATCTTTTAGAGATGCACTCACGCAAAAGAATACAACATAGCGGTCACTGATTTGGGAACGTGGACGGGTGATGGGGGACTAACGGACTTGGGCACGGGGAGGGGTGATGGGCGCCCAAAAAGGCATGGGCGCTTTGTGTTCTTAGTTTTAATATGTTTGGGGAAACTAGTCAATACTTTTCGTGTCACACTCAAAGTATTAGATTACATAAACTTTAATTAAAATTGAAGTTTAATTTAAATTTAAACATGGTTTCCCTCATCTTACACAGAATGGGGAGGCTTTCCCCATCCCACCTCCATTCCCCCTATTTCAAATACATCTATGTATCTAAACCTGTATCTGCTTACTTTATCAACAAACAGTCATAACGGGTCTTGAGTTAATCCTCTAACGATTGTATCGCAAATAAACTGTGTCTGAAGGTTTATCTTTTGTGTATCGAAATTAAATAATATACTTGTATAAGGAACATTTCGTTAAGATTGTTTTAGAAACCAGGTGCGGTTATCCAATAGATAAAGTGTTTGACCATTGATACACAAACAAATGACCAACAATATTTTGATAATATTGTTACACAAACATTTTAGCTAAAGTGTTTACCTAAACAGATAAAGGAATAATCTGCTGTACAACTTTGCTCAAACGAGAAAACATTCGTGCAACCTTTATTGACAAAATTAAACGACAACGATTCCAAAACAACCCGTCATGTATCTGAAACTACCAACCAACAAATTTCTACCAGTGCGTGCTATTTTTTGGAAAATACTCGAAACAAGTGGCCCTCTGACATTTTGTACTGACTTGGGACAACAAAAGAATGTTCAAGGTTCAATACATTTTATTTTGCCTAACAATATATACAAAAACAGTAATTTTACATTATGATCGATAATTTGAGGAAATGTTGATCCTCGGGTGTTTGAAAACTTGCTCCCAAGATACGGTATTTCTATTGTTGAGAACATTAAACTGAGCGTTGTGATTGTTAAACTCACGACTGAAAAGCACTCGAAAATACGTTGTCTCACTGAACTGTCAGAAACAGCAATAAATATAAAATTGAATGAATGAAGAGTTTCAGCGCGCAAAATGCGCACGAAAGTATACCAGATTGGAAATACCATGCGACACGAACAATTAAAACGAAAAAATTTGAAAATAAAATTGATCATGGACTGCGCACATTGTGAGTGTTCGAAAACTGAACTTGGAAAATCATTCACAGAAATAGGAATAAGCCCAAATTCCTCCTAAGTTATTATGGTAATCTACTTTAAGAATTCTATTTATTTTATGGTCTAATAAAAAAATGTATTATGTCAAACAGAAAAAAGATATAAAAAATAAAAAAAAAAAACTTTACACAGTAGAGTGATTGTAGAATTTGCAGCGAAAAGCCAGAATTATACCCTTGCCGCAATCTTTGAATGTTAAATTTTATCTTGTGTGCGCAACTTTGTGTCGGACCGTGTTAAGGTTTTCTTTAATTTTTCATGTAATTCTCCAAAGCCGTTGTGCATTATCAACCCTTTATCTAAAAGTATAAAAAAAGCTTTGGGTTTTACAAATCAACGAGGAACACCAACAAACATTATTCTGTCAAGCAACAAACAACGACACTCATAGACTGTGGACATTTTTTCAATTCTCTACAATATGTCTCACGGCTACAGGAATGGTGAAACGGCCGAATCAAAATAGTTGCCCGTGACTTCAAACATACGCAGCATGTCACAGTATTGTCTTTTGAAATAGTATTTAGTCCTTCTTTTTCTTCTTCTTGTTCTGGTTGGATGGTATCCAGAAAAGGCAGCGTGGTTGAAATCTTATGTGTGTTGAAAGACAGTTACCGAATACTAAAAATGATTTTTTGTATGATTGTAAATTTACTTGCAATAATTACTTGTAAATTGAAAAATTACTTATTGTTGAAAAATTACTTATTGTAAAATTGTAAAATTACTTGTACATCCATTTTAACTTATTGAAAAACCATTTTGACTGATTGTAAATTCGTTTTCGCTGTGTGAAAATTACTTGTAAATCCAATTTAACTTATTGAAAATCCATTTTGACTGATTGTAAATTCGTTTTCGCTGTGTGGAAATTACTTGTAAATCCAATTTAACTTATTGAAAATCCATTTTGACTGATTGTAAATTCGTTTTCGCTTTGTGAAAATTACTTGTAAAATTCTAAAACTGATTGCAAATTCATTTTGATTGATTATAAATTCGTTTTCGCTGTGTGAAAATTACTTGTAAATCGAATTTAACTTATTGAAAATCCATTTTGACTGATTGTAAATTCGTTTTCGCTTTGTGAAATTGTAAAACTGATTGCAAATCCATTTTGATTGATTGTAAATTCGTTTTCGCTTTGTGAAAATTACTTGTAAATCCAATTTAACTTATTGAAAATCCATTTTGACTGATTGTAAATTCGTTTTCGCTATGTGAAAATTACTTGTAAAATTGTAAAACTGATTGCAAATCCATTTTGATTGATTGTAATTTCGTTTTCGCTTTGTGAAAATTACTTGTAAAATTGTCAAACTGATTGCAAATCCATTTTGATTGAATGTAAATTCGTTTAAAATCATCTTCGCTTTGTAAAAACTGATTTTGCCGTTGTAAAAACAACTTAAAAACAGATAGAATGATTTATTGTGACCATGTTTGGATAAAGTGACAGTTTGTAGGGTAACGTGACCATTTGAAAACATTTAAGACCATTTTATAGCATATGTGTTGTTCAATACGCAGAAGATTTCTGTAACATTGATGAGTGGAGGTTTTTTATCAAGTTGGAGCGTGAAGTTTAGAGGCACCATTCCCTGACTTGTCAGTTATCCAACTTTTATCGACCTGCTGACCAGTGTACCAGAATCTATGAAGAGGAGAGCGCATTTTTTGCTCCAGATAATAAAGAATATACCCAATTCATTCTAGGTCGAGAAAGACCAACTGGTGTATACTGGGTCACAACTTTGAGATCAAATAGAATTGATCTTATAAATGACCTGCTGCGAAAAAGAAAAAAAAATCAACCGACAGGATGGGGTATTTTGGCAAACATTCTTAAAAAATCAAAATATCCCACTAGGCCTGATCAGAAATAAAGAACGCTTGGACTTTATTCGAGGAAACAGCAAATCCGCAATGCTACAATGGACACGCCCCTAAAGACAGCAACTGGAAAACATTGAGAACGCAGAATGGAATTCATGGTAGCGAGAGTGTAGAAAGAAAAGATGGACTAAAAACAAACAACAAACAAAACAATGTTAAAAAAAACGATTAACGCTCTAAAGTATGAAGACGCTTTACCTTGTTCAAGCCAGGTTAAAAGTCAGAGAGGCGGCTTACACTATCACATAACCCATAGGCACACTACAGTGTACGATCTATCGGTTGTGAGGAAAAACAGCCAACAAGCAGAAAATCCCACCAACAAGTAGTAAGGAGAACCCTAAGCTCCATTCAATAACCATAAAACTGGCCAGAGAAGCAGAACCACTCACCAATAGGGCGACATTCCGAACAGCAGTCATTACAAACAACTAAAACAGTGACCAGCAGCATATACGCTGACTCCATAAATGCATTCATTAGCCCACATATTTCATACCGGTTTGTAAATTTTTGACCAAAATATATTCATGGATCACGGATTTCATATAGAATAGTAATTCATTGACCAACAAAATTATCGTTTGGTTGCAGATTTCTTATCGACTAGTAATTTGTTAGTAATCAATTTGATATGTTTTGATCTCCGGTTGGTATCGATTGTTAAAAAAAAAAATACAGTATATCTCAGATTTTATCATTGGGTTATCTGAGCTGTGTCTTAAACTACCGAGCGCCTTTCTCGACAATTATCGCATTCGCTCACTTTCGGAAATCCACGTAAATTTCCGAATGAACTTCGGGAATATTCGGCAATTATTCAAACTAAACACAACCCACTGATACTGTGATCGAATAAAAATTCGGTTGTTAAGAGGGTATATTAATAATATAGGGGAATATGGTCTAATACAAGACATATTTTATCAACAAAATGCAGGTACACGAGTTGTTCTCGTGTATTATCTTATTTTTATATCGACATTTTCCCCAGATAGGTCTTGAGTTTTATACAAAATAAGTGTTTACTAAAAAGTTACACTATAGTCGTAGCTGCTGGTAGCGGCACATTGGGACAAGCTTAAAACATTGTAGACAGGAATTAATTTTGGCATGCATTGTAGTATGGTTCAATGAAACAGATTACATTTCGACTTGTGCTGCAATATGATGCTTGAGCAATTCATTTCGATCCGTACTGTATCATCGATATAGACTGAAAGCGGGCGGTGAGGACGAAGAACGAGAGAGAGAATCAATTGAAGCGGTGAATATTAATTGTGATTTTGTGCTCATAGTCTGCAAAGGGTGGTCGGAGTGGGGTAAAAAAAAAATGCAAACAAGCTGCGTCTGCATGAATAAATCTAAGGCGGAATTTAACAGAATGTCTGAAGAAAATATGCTATTTCATTACACCCCGACTTCAAATCTTGAAATGCGGGCTCAAAATTAATTATCAGTTTCATTTAAGGGCCTATATTAGTAATGGAATTTTGTTTATTTTGAAATTCTCACCTCTCATATTCCTTAAATTCAGATTAAAGATACACAAATGATACATCAAAATGAAGGTTGGGATATATAGAGCACGAAACACATATGTAATCAACTCATAGAGTCGACTGTAGGCACCACTGTTTCCTGGAAGTCTGCTACCGTATTCGCATCAGAACTGATAATAAAATAATATTTCATCAGAACAACTTGTGGCCAAATGTGCTTCATATATCCAAGAACAAAGCTAGGCATTCAAAACACTTTCGAATCCAGCGATAGGACTGCATTTTTGGAAAAGGACAACACTGTCTGCATTTTTTATTGAAGATGGTTTCCATGCTCGACAGACATGCGCAAATCACTCGTTACCACGAATTTCCATCGAAAAACAAAATCGTAATTCTAAGAAATTTCAACAGGTATCATGATACCTTGCATTGAATATGGCAACTGTGCAATCTCAATCTAATAACAGTATACTATATGAAGGCGATCTTTTTCATTATTTGATTTTAGACGGCATTGTTCTTACATGCTTTTTCCGTCTAATGGCGTCGACCGGAAAGCGAAAGTATACTCATACGTAAACAAAAGAAAGGGCTTTGGAATTTTCCCCAATGCAGCTCTGGCGCCGTGTTTTAAAGAATGTTGATCCCCTAGCTTTGTTCTTGGATATGTAGAGCACATTTGATCACAAGTTGTTTTCGTGAAATATTATTCAATTATCAGTTCTGGTGCGAATACGGCAGCAGACTTCCAGGAACCAGTGGTGCCTACAGTCGACTCTATGAGTTGATCACATATGTGTTTCGGGTTCTATACATCCCAACCTTCATTTTGATGTACAGTTTGTGTATATTTAATTTGAATTGAAGGAATATCAGAAGCGAGAATTTCAAAATAAACAAAATTTCATTACTTATATAGGCCCTTAATGTATAGACACAGAGATTGTCATAAAGCTCTTGTCACAAACATGGAAGTTTCTTCATATTTTCAGGCGATCGGAAAACACATGTGATGGTGCACGTGACGATTACCTGCCCTCTGATTGGCTGACATGTACAGTGACAATCACAAAGGAGCATGGCTTTCTATTGGCATGTTAACGCTTTATCGTTTTCTATGATATATTTTCATGATAAACAATTGAAAGCTTTCACCTTAATATTTTTACTTGAGTTAAAAGCAATTATTGTCACCTTTGAGAAAAATGATGGGCCAACATTACTTGAATTTGTCAATTTTAAATGCACTGGTCCACAATTAACTGCTATACACCTAAGGGCTCTTTTGATGAGCGGCAGACCGTAATGAACAACAAAAACAAAACAAAACAAAAAAAAACAATCTACCTCCGTCATTTCAATTTCAGAGATTTATAAATGTAAAGGGAGTAGGTGACCCATTGTTCACAAACACAATAGATCCCCAATTCCGTACCCACATTTCTAAATAAAGCACAGAATGTTCGTAGTTATGTACAATTCCTTGTCCCCCTCCCTACTCGAGGTCCTGAACCCAATGTCAAAACGCACAATCGAGCCAAATAACTCTCGCCGACTTTTAAATTACTCAGGCCGCAATGGCTTTCAAACACCACATTGTCCGTATTATTTTTATTATTATATTTTAGCAAGTCGACATCTATCTTGCCTTTTGGGTGGATAATACAGAGTCGCGTACCCTCTTCCCATTTTTGCGGCTAATCGGATAACATTGTTTATTGACGGAAGGTAAAAGAGGGCACTGTTGATTTTTCCCGCAAAACTCGTGCGACGGAATGGTATTGTTTTCGGGGGGGGGGGGGGGGGGGGGTGTATTTCTTAATTTTTAGGAATAAATGGCTCGAAATGGGATATTATTTTGGCTTGAGCTGTAGTCACGATATAGCTGTGGCTGTTGAAAGTGATGCCACTACAGATATTACAAACGGAAATAATCCCACAACGTACGAATTTTGTATTTCACAGTCTATGAGTGTCGATGTTTCTTGACAGGATAATGTTTGTGGGTGTTCCTCGATGATTTGTGAAACACAAAGCTTTTTTGATACTTTTAGATAAAGGGTTGATAATGCACAACGGCTTTGGAGAATTATCTGAAAAATTCCAGAAAACCATGACACGGTCCTACACAAAGTTGCGCATACAAGATAAAATTTAACATTCAGAGATTGCGGCAGGGAAGGTAATTCTGGCATTTCGCTGCAAATTCTACAATCACTCTACTGTGGAAAGTTTTTTAAGGCTTTTCCCTCTGGAAAAGACTCTTGTTCAGGTTTTTCCCTCTGGAAAAGACTATTGTTTTTCTACGGATTATTTTTTTTTTCTTCTTCAGGAAAAGACTCTTGTTATTCTACGGATTATTTATTTTTTTTCAGTTTGGAGGGGTGGGGGGGGGGGGGAGGTTGGGTTTTTTTTTCCCACACATTTTGTCCGTACGATCCAGAATCCATTTTCGAACCGATTTTCACGAAATTTTGCACACTCATCGACGGTCACAAAATCTAAAAACGAATTTTCGATTTAACCCTTATTTCGTCAGAATTGGCAAAAAACTGCCAAAATTGGGGTTTATCGGCACTTTCTCGAAACACGTCTTGTAGATTTTTTTTAAACATTCGTCATTGCTAGACCTGCCTGGGACACGACCTTTGATACACACGACATATCAGACGATGCATGTGGTAACCCTCCACAGGCTGCCAAACATCGAAATTTTGATGAAATAGGCCGGTTTCAGGCCCTCACCGCACCCAAACAATACACGAGAGATAAACATAACTTTCTTTATTGGAAGTGGAATTCACTGAGGATCATTTTTGTCAGTAATAAGGGTGTTCAAAAAACCAAGCGTTAACCCTTTTTGGACTAGTTAAACAGCAATACCCCCATAAAGCTAAAAAATTCATGTTTTCCGTTGATTTCTCTAAACGAGTCTTGTAGATTTTCAAGAAAAATTTGTCACTCCCAGGCCTCGGTGTGACAATAGAAGTTGCATGGACAAAATACAGCGGTGAGCATTTGGTAATCCTCCACAGGCTGTTAAAAGTCAAAATTGTGATAAAATGGGCTGTTTTTGGACGCGAAAAGCACCCAATGGGTACGCCACAAAGAAAAGTGCCTTCTTTTATCGAGCGCACAATCTATATGGAAACATTTTTGTAAGTATTAAGGGTATTCAAAAGTCGAAGTCTTAACCCTATTTGGTCAGGCTAAAGAGAGACACCCCTTAAAATCTTAAAATTCCCATTTTCTGTGGGTTTCTCTAAATACATCCTGTAGGCTTTCAAAAAAATGTGACTACTCGCAGGTCTTTGTGTGACATTACAAGCTGCATGGACAAAATATTCCGGTGAGCGTTGGCTGCCAAGCATCGTAATTTTGTTGAAATGGGCTATTTTCAGACACGCACAACACCCAACGCGTACCTGAGAAATAGACATAATCTCCTTTGTTGGAAGTGGAATTCACCGATGACCATTTTTGTAAGTAATAAGGGTATTCAAAAAATCAAGCGTTAACCCGTTTTGTGGTTGTTAATAGTGATACCCATCAAAAGTATAAAAAATTATGTTTTCTCTGGATTTCTTTACAAACATCTGGTAGGGTTTTCAAGAGAAAATGCCCATTGATAGGTCTTGGTGTCACATTACCAGTTGATTGGATAAATTATTCCGGTAAGCATTTGTAAACCCTCCATGGGCTGATGAATGTCAAAATTTTGAAAAAATAGTTTGTTTTGAACACCAACAACATCAAATGGGCATGCAACAGAGAAACGTAACTTCTTTTACGGGATGCAAAATTGTCAGGGAAACATTTTTGTAAGTAGTAAGTGTATTCAAAAATCGAGGTCTTAACCCATTTCTGACTAGTTAAGGAGATATACCCCTTAAAAGCTTAAAATTCCAGTTTTCTGTGGATTTCTGAAAAAAAAATTATCAAGAGCAATTGACCTTTAGCAGGTCTTCAGTGACATTACAAGCTGCATGAACAAAATATTTCGGTTAGCGTTTGTTAACCCTCCAGAGACAGCCAAGCATAGACATTTGGAGATAATAGGCTGTTCCTGAATAACCATAACACCAAATGTGTACCTGCGAGATAAACATAACCTCCTTCATTGGAAGTGGAATTCACCGTCGATCATTTTTGTAAGTAATGAAGGTATTCACAAAACCAATCATTAACCCGTTTAGGGCTAGTTACAGAGCGATACCTCTCAAAAGGTTAAAAATTCGTGTTATCTGGGGATTTCTCTAAAAACATCTCGTAGATTTTCAAGAAAAATGGCCATTCTTAGTGTGACATTACAAGTTGCATGTACAAAATATTCCTGTAAGCATTTGTTAACCCTATGAAGGTTCTCAAACATCGAAATGCTGATAACATGGGCTGTGTTTGCTACATATAAGTGGAAGTAGAATTCACCGAGAATTATTTTTGGAAGTAATAAGAGTATTCAAAAAACAACACTTAACCTGTTTTTGACTGGATAAACAATGATACCATCAAAAGCGTAAAATTCATGTTCTCCCTGGATTTCTCTGAAAACATCTTACAGAATTTTAAGAAAAAATGGCCAGTCGCAGTTCTTGCTGTGACATTGGAAGTTGCATGGAAAAATATTCCTGTTAACACTTGTTAACCCTCAACAAGCTGCCAGACATATATATTTTGGATATATTTGAGATAAAATGGACCATTTTTAAATAGACGCAGCACTCAGTGGATATGTGTCAAACAAACATAACTCCTTCTGTCGGTCATTAACTGTCGGACGACGATATTGATATTAATCCTCTCTACCGTTAATGATGGTTTTTACCTGAACATTTTTTTTTATCAAACTGAGTCATTTGAGACTACTATACTCACCTTGCATGAACTCAAAAGTAAGTGTGTATTTATTTATTATCAAGAATAACCGCCCATAAGTTCCACTCTCACTGTGTCCCGTTTCATCGGTCAATTCCACGGTGTCCCACGCCAGTGGTCGATGTATCCCAACAAAATTCACAAGCTTACCACCCCCTTCCTGCCTCTTTCTCCAACCACACATATTGAAAGGTACGCCTCACCTCGTATTCTACACTGCCCTGCATGATATTATTTATTTATTGGTGTTTAAGGGCATATACTTATGTACAATGGCTAATCATGACCGTGATAGTTCTACGGGTGGAGGAAGCCGCAGTTCATGGAGAGAACCACCGAGCAACGACGAGCAGCTGCCAGCTTCCCAACAAGGTAACTCCGCACTGCAGCACAGGCAGGGTTAGATTGGTTGACTAAATGCGTACCATCGACGTGCAGTACGCCTTAGTACATGGCGGCATCGTGCCCCCATATGGACAATCGGAGGTAAGTGCCTTGTCCAAGGACACAACATGGGAGTCCGAATTGATCGCTCAGACGGCCACCCATCCAATGATTAACCAAGTTCAACGTTGCTTAACTTCGGTGATCTGATGAGAACCGGTTACCACAACGCCACCGCGCCCCACCACTGCATGATAAGAAAGCAGCAAATAACGTTAGCTACAATGGTATCAGTTACTTATAATATCAAATAGTGTTGACACTATAGCATTTCCGCGACAGTGGGTCCAGGTATATACTAGTCTGTAAAACAGATATACACTGCCCCTCCTCCGCCCCAGGGTGGCGACGTGGCAGTACATAGCCATCTTACCGACGCTATGTTGTGCCCAAGGAACCTTACAATAAAAGGTGGGAGTCCCCAACATGGGAAGGGGGCAGGTATATTTACTTCTCTGTAAGGAGGTTATCAAATGCAGTGGTGCATGGCGCCAACATTTCCCCGCCAGTGGGGCTAGATATATACGAGTTTGTAGGACGGCTTTCTCCCTCTCCTCCATCCCAGGGTATATTTTATTTACACATATGTACAAACAACACTTCCTATTTACATATGTAATTATTGTTGTCTATAACTTCATGTTTCTCGTTCATGTCAATAACTTCAGGTTTCTCGTTGTATGTATGTATATCTTCATTGTAATAAATAATACTAAACCTACTGGGAAAAACCAATTGGAGAAAAATGTAGTTCTGCAGTTAATAGACAGGTGATAGGTGAGCTGTACAAGGTTTGAAGAAATGACATAATCATACATAACAACTGTGGTCCAATAGGAGATAATTGATACAGGGAGTATGCCTGACATGCTTAAGAATTTAAAGTTCACATTTTCTGTGGATAACTTCAAATGGCTCTTACAAATTTTCAAGAACAAATAAACCCGAGAGAAGAATTATTCTTGCAAGCCTTCATTAACCCTCCACAAACCGTCAAATATCGAAATTTTAGATACATTTGAGATACAATGGGCTATTTGCATTAGACGCCGATTCTCAGACGCTGATATTGATATTAACCCTCTCGACAAACAATGATGATTTAACCAAAACGTTCTTTTATCACACTGGGTCATTTGAGACTATTATACCCACCTTTCTCAAGACATCAATAAAAATACTTTAATGATAAAATAAAAAAATTCTTCAGACACTCCAGGGTCATAAAAAATCATGGAATCCTGTTGGGAAAAGCCATGATTCTCCAGAATCATAAAGTCTAGCTATTCTACGGATTATTATTATATTTTTTTTTTAGGCTTTTCCCTCTCGAAAAGACTATTGTTTTTCTACGGATTATTATTATTATTATTTTTTTCTACGCATTTTTGTAAGTACGAGTCAGAAGCTAGTTTCGAACCGATTTTCACAATATTCTGCACATGCATAGAGGGGCACAAAGTCTAAAGATGTACCGAAGCGGAATTTTCGATTTTAACCTTATTTCGTCAGGCTTGGCAAAAACTGCCAAAATTTGGGTTTATCGGTTCTTTCTTGAAACACGCCTTATAGATTTTTTAAAACATTCATCATTATTAGACCTATCTGTGACACGAACATTCTTGTACAAGAGATATTATGCGGTGCATATGGTAACCCTCCACAGGCTGCCAAACATCGAAATTTTGATGAAATGGGCTGTCTTCAGGCTCCTAAAGCACCCAGACGACACACGTGAGATAAACATAACTTCATTTATTGGAAGTGGGCTACACCGTGAATCATTTTTGTAAAATTGTTCACATTTTCTGTGAATATTTTCAAGTGTACAGATTTTCAAGAACAAATAAACCCGGGAGAAGAATTATTTTCTCAAGCCTTCATTAACCCTCCACAAATCGTCAAATATCGAAATTTTAGATAAATTTGAGATACAATGGGCTGTTTGCATTAGATGCTGATTCTCAGATGCTGATATTGATATTAACCCTCTCCAACAACAATGATGATTTCACCCAAACTTTCTTTTATCACACGGGGTCATTTGAGACTATTTTACCCTCTTTTCTCAAGACATCAATAAAAATACAAAATGATACAATTAAAAAAAATTCTTCAGACACTCCACGGTCATAAAAAATCATGGAATCTTGTCGGGAAAAACCATGATTCTCCAGAATCATAAAGTCTAGTTATTCTACGGATTATTATTATTTTTTTTAGGCTTTTCCCTCTGGAAAAGACTATTGTTTTTCTATGGATTATTATTTTTTGGGGTGTTTTTTTTCACACATTTTTGTCCGTACGATTCAGAAGCCATTTTCGAACCAATTTTCACAATATATGTTTCACAGGTAACCCTCCACAGGCTGCCAAACATCGAAATTTTGATGAAATGGGCTGTCTTCGGGCTCCTAAAGCACCCACACGATACACGGGAGATAAACATAACTTCATTTATTGGAAGTGGGATTCACCGTGGATCATTTTTGTAAGTAGTAAGGGTGTTCAAAAAACCAAGCGTTAACCCGTTTTTTGGGCTGGTTAAATAGCAATACTCCCCATAAAGCACAAAAATTCAAGCTCAAAAATTCATGTTGTCTGTGGATTTCTCCAAACGAGTCCTGTAGATTCTCAAGAAAAATTTGTCACTCCCAGGTCTTGGTGTGGCAATAGAAGTTGCATGGACAAAATACTCCGGTGAGCATTTGTTAACCCTCCACGGGCTGCTAAAAGTCAAAATTGTGATAAAATGGGCTGTTGTTGGATGCAAACAACACCCAATGCTTACACCACAAAGAATAGTGCCTTCTTTTATCGCGCGCACAATCTATATGGAAACATTTTTTGTAGGTAGTAAGGGTATTCAAAAGTCGAAGTCTTAACCCATTTTTGACAGGCTAAAGAGAAAGACCCCTTAAAATCTTAAAATTCCCATTTTCTGTGGATTTCTCTCAAAACTTCTTGTAGGTTTTCAAGAAAAAATGACTACTCGCAGGTCTTGTGACATTACAAGCTGCATGGATAAAATATTCCGGTGAGCGTTTATTAACCCTCTACAGGCTGCCAAGCATCATAATTTTGTTGAAATGGGCTGTTTTCGGACACGCAGAGCATCCAATGTGTACCCGAGAAATAAACATAGTCTCACCGAGGACCATTTTTGTAAGTAATAAGGGCCATACATTTTGTCCGTACGATTCAGAAGCCATTTTCGAATTTTCGAACCGATTTTCACGAATTTTTTTTGCACACTCATAGACGGTCACAAAATCTAAAAATGTACTGAAGCAGAATTTTCGCTTTAACCCTTATTTTGCCAGAATTGGTAAAATACTGTCAAAACTGGGGTTTATAGGCACTTTCTCGAAACACGTCCTGTAGATTTTTTTTTTACATTCATCATTATTAGATCTGTCTGTGACTCGACCATTCATATACAAGAGATATCAGGCGATGCATATGGTAACCCTCCATAGACTGCCAAACAACAAAATTTGGATGAGATGGGCTGTCTTCGGGCTCCCAAAGCACCCAGACGATACACGGGAGATAAACATAACTTCATTTATTGGAAGTGGGATTCACCGTGGATTATTTTTGTAAGTAAAAAGGGTATTCAATAAACCAAGCGTTAACCCGTTTTGGGCTGGTTAAACTGCAATGCCCATCAAAAGCTGAAAACAATCAAGTTTTCTGTGAATTTCTCTAAACGAGTCTCGTAGATTTTCAAGAAAAATTGGCCACTCGCAGGTCCTGGTGTGACAATACAAGCTGCATAGACAAAATACTCCAGTGAGCATTTGTTAACCCTCCACGGGCTGCTAAAAGTCAAAATTGTGATAAAATGGGCTGTTTTTGGACAGCAACAGCACCCAATGGGTATGCCAAAAAGAAAAGTACCTCCTTTTATCGAGCGCAAAATTAATTCGGAAATATTTTTGTAAGTAGTAAGGGTATTCAAAAGTCGAAGTCTTAACCCATATTGGCAGGATAAAAAGAAAAACCCTTTAAAAGCTTAAAATTCCCATTTTCTGTAGATTTCTCTAAAAACATCTTGTAGGTATTCAAGAAAAATTGACTACTCGCAGGTTTTTGTGTGATATTACAAGTTGCATGAGAAAAATATTCCGATGAGCGTTTATTAACCTTCTACAGGCTGCCAAGCATCATAATTTTGTTGAAATGCGGTGTTTACAGACACGCACAGCACGCAATGTACACCGAGAGATACACATAATCTCCTTTGTTTGAAGTGGAATTCACTGATGACCATTTTTGTAAGTAATAAGAGTATTCAAAAACCCAAGCGTTAAACCCTTTTGGGGTGGTTAATAGCGATGCCCATCAAAAACTTCAAAAATCATGTTTTACCTGGATTTCTTTACAAACATCATGTACGTTTTCAAGAGAAAAGGGCCATTGATATGTCTTGGTGTCACATTACCGGCTGCATGGATAAAATATTCCGGAAAGCATTTGTTAACTCTCCATGGGCTGCTAAATGCCAATATTTTGTAAAAATAGTCTTTTTTCTGGACGCCAACAACACCACATGGGAATGCCACAGAGAAACATAACTTCTTTTACCGGACGCAAAACTGACAGGGAAAAAGTTTAGTAAGTAGTAAGGGTATTCAAAAACCGAGGTCTTAACCCATTTTCGCCTGGTTAAGGAGATGGACCCCTTAAAACCTTAAAATTCCCATTTTCTGTCGATTTCGCCACAAAATCAAGTAAGTATTCAAGAAAAATTGACCATTTGCAGGGCTTGGAGTGACATTACAAGTTGCATGAACAAAAAATTCCAGTAAGCGTTTGTTAACCCTCCAGATGCTGCAAAGCATAGAAATTCTGAGAAAATGGGCTGTTCTTGGGCACTCACTGTGTACGCGCAAGATAAACATAAACTCCTTTATTGGAAGTGGAATTCCCCGAGGATCATTTTTGTGAGTATTGAAGGTATTCATAAAACGAAGCATTAACCCCTTTAGAGCTGATTACAGAGAGATACCCCTCAAAAGGTTAAAAATTCATGTTATCCAAGGATTTTTCTAAAAACTTCACGCAGATTTTCAAGAAAAATTCGCAATTCTCAGATCTTACTGTGACATTACAAACTGCATGTACAAAATATTCCAGTAAGGATTTGTTAACCCTATGGAGGTTCTCAAAAATCAAAATTGTGACAAAATGGGCTGTGTTTGCGTACCTGCAGCACCCAAAGTTAAGAGGAGAAATCAACATAAGTGGAAGTAGAATTCTCTAAGAATTATTTTTGTAAGTAATAAGCGTATTAAAAAAAAAACCTTAACCCGCATTTGATTGGATAAACAATGATACCCATCAATAGCTTAAAATTCATGTTCTCTCTGAATTTCTCTGAAAACATCCCGTAGATATTAAGTGAAACTGGCCATTCGCAGGTTTTGCTGTGAAATTACAAGTTGCATGAATAAATATTCCTGTTAGCACTTGTTAACCCTCGAGAAGCTGCCAGACATCAATAGTTTGGATACATTTGAGATAAAATGAACCATTTTCAAATAGACACAGCACTCAGTGGGTATGTGTCAAACAAACTAAACTCCTTTTATCGGTCATTAACTTGTCGGACGACGATATTGATATTAACCCACTCCACGGTAATGATGGTTTTTTACCTGAACATTTTTTTTATCAAACTGAGTCATTTGAGACTACTATACTCACCTTTCTCATAACATCAATGAAGTAACTTCATTCAGACAATTAAAAACAATTCATCATACACTGTGGGGTCATGACAAATCATGGAATCGCATCGGAAAAGCCATGATTCTCCAGAATCATAAAGTCTAATTATTTTTTTTTTTGTTTCCACACATTTTGTCCGTACGATTCAGAAGCGATTTTCGAAGCGATTTTCGCGAAATATTACACATTCATAGACGGTCACAAAATCTAAAAATGTACCTAAGCGGAATTTTCGATTGAACCCTTATTTCGTCAGAATTGGCAAAAAAACTGCCCAAATTGGGGTTTATAGGCAATTTCTCGAAACACGTCTTGTAGATTTTTTTAAAACATTCATCATTATTTGACCTGTCTGTGACACGACCATTCATATACAAGAGATATTAGGCGATGCATATGGTAACCCTCCACAGGCTGCCAAACATCGAAATTTTGATGAAGTGGGCTGTTTTCGGGCTCCTAAAGCACCCAGACGATACACGGGAGATAAACTTAACTTCATTTATTGGAAGTTGGATTCACCGTGGATCATTTTTGTAAGTAATAAGGGTATTCAACAAGAGCACCGCTGGGCATTGCATCATACGCTCGTGAACTGTTCAAATTGTACCATTTTAACACATTTGCAATTTTTTTAGAGTGCGAGAAATTTATACTGGCATATATATATATATATATATGTTATGGTCAGACTTTGAAATCAGTGATTTTGTGAAATGACTAAATTTTTCAGTCATTTGAGAAAAAGACTAACAAGATTGAAGCCAATCGAAAAACAAATACTAAAGTTATCATCCGGAAACCAAATATTTGACGAAGAATTCTAAGTCCAACAGGGGCCATAATTCAGGCAAAAATTGTTCAGACCGACCCCATGTTCGAACTTGACCTGTATTTTGTTGTGATTAAACCACATACCAAGTTTGGAGCCGATCGGAAAACAAATACTAAAGTTATCATCCGGAAACCAAATATTTGACGAATTCTAAGTCCAACAGGGGCCATAATTCAGGCAAAAATTGTTCAGACCGACCCCATATTCGAACTTGACCTGTATTTTGTTGTGATTAAACCACATACCAAATTTGGAGCCGATCGGAAAACAAATACTAAAGTTATCATCCGGAAACCAAATATTTGACGAATTCTAAGTCCAACAGGGGCCATAATTCAGGCGAAAAATGTTCGGACCGACCCCATATTCGAACTTGACCTGTATTTTGTTGTGATTAAACCACATACCAAATTTGAAGCCGATCGGAAAACAAATACTAAAGTTATCATCCGGAAACCAAATATTTGACGAATTCTAAGTCCAACTGGGGCCATAATTCAGGCGAAAAATGTTCGGACCGACCCCATATTCGAACTTGACCTGTATTTTGTTGTGATTAAACCACATACCACATTTGGAGCCGATCGGAAAACAAATACTAAAGTTATCATCCGGAAACCAAATATTTGACGAATTCTAAGTCCAACTGGGGCCATAATTCAGGCGAAAAATGTTCGGACCGACCCCATATTCGAACTTGACCTGTATTTTGTTGTGATTAAACCACATACCACATTTGGAGCCGATCGGAAAACAAATACTAAAGTTATTGTTCGGAAACCAAACGGACGGACGGACAGACGGACAGACGGACAGACAACGCCATACTATAATACGTCCCGTTTTTCAAACGGGCGTATAAAAAACCAAGCGTTAGCCCGTTTTGGGCTGGTTAAACTGCAATACGCCTCAAAAGCTCTAAAACTCAAGTTTTCTGTGGATTTCTCTAAACGAATCTTGTAGTTTTTCAAGACAAATTGGCCACTCGGTGATCCTGATGTGACATTACAAGTTGCATGGACAAAATTCTCCGGTGAGCATTTGTTAACCCTCCACGGGCTGCTATATGTCCAAATGCTGAAGAAATGGGCTGTTGTTAGACAGCAACGCCACCCAATGGGTACGCCACAAAGAAAGGTACCTCCTTTTGTCGAGCGCAAACTTTATACGGAAACATTTTGGGAAGTAGTAAGGGTGTTCAAAAGTTACAAAATATTCTGATAAGCGTTTATTAACCCTCTACAGGCCGCTAAGCATTATAATTTTATTGAAATGGGCTGTATTCGGACACACACAACACGCAATGTATACCCAAGAGATACACATAATCTCCTTTGTTGGAAGTAAAATTCACTGAAGACCATTTCTGTAAGTAATAAGGGTATTCAAAAACCCAAGCGTTAACCCCTTTTGGGGTGGTTAATAGCGATACCCATCAAAAGTTTTAAAAATCATGTTTTCCCTGGATTTCGTTACAAACATCTTGCAAGTTTTTAACAGAAAATGACCATTGATAGGTCTTGGTGACACATTACCGGCTGCATGGATAAAATATTCTGGTAAGCATTTGTTAACCTTCCATGGGCTGTTAAATGTCAATATTTTGAAAAAATAGCATGTCTTTGGACGCCAACAAAATCAAATGGGAATACCACAGAGAAACATAACTTCTTTTACAGAACGCAAAACTGATAGGAAAAAAGTTTAGTAAGTAGTAAGGGTATTCAAAAGCCGAGGTCTTAACCCATTTTCGCCTGGTTAAGGAGATGTTACCTTTAAAAGCTTAAAATTCCCTTTTTTTCTCCAAAAAATCTAGTAGATATTCAAGAAAAATTGACCATTTGCAGGTCTTGGAGTGACATTACAAGTTGCTTGAACAACAAAAAATGGGCTGCTTTTAGACAGCCACAGCACCCAAATGGGTGTGCCACAAAGAAAGGTACCTCCTTTCATCGAGCGCAAACTTTATACGGAAACATTGTTGTAAGTAGTAAGGGTATTCAAAAGTCGAAGTCTTAACCCATTTTTGATAGGATAAAAAGAGATACCCCTTAAAAGCTTAAAATTCCCATTTTCTGTAGATTTCTCTAAAAACATCTTGTAGGTTTTCAAGAAAAATTGACTCTTCGAAGGTCTTTGTGTGACATTACAAGTTGCATGGACAAAATATTCCGATGAGCGTTTATTAACCCTCTACAAACTGCCAAGCATTATAATTTTGTTGAAATGGGGTGTTTTCGGACACGCACAAAACTCAACGTATACCCAAGAAATACACATAATCTCCTTTGTTGGATGTGGAATTCACTGAAGACCATTTTTGTAAGTAAAAATGGCATTCAAAAAACCAAGCGTTAACCCTTTTGGGGTGGTTAATAGCGATACCCATCAAAAGCTTAAAAGAAATCATGTTTTCCCTGGATTTCGTTACAAACATCTTGCAAGTTTTCAACAGAAAAATGGCCATTGATAGATCTTGGTGTCACATTACCGGCTGCATGGATAAAATATTCCGGTAAGCATTTATTAACCTTACATGGGCTGCAAAATGTCAATATTTTGAAAAAATAGTCTATTTGTGGACGCCAACAACATCAAATGGGAGGGCCACAGAAAAACATAACTTCTTTTACCGGACGCAAAACTGATAGGGAAAATTTTTAGTAAGTAGTAAAGGTTTTCAAAAACCGAGGTTTTAACCCATTTTCGCCTGGTTAAGGAGATGTACCCCTAAAAACTTAAAATTCCCATTTTCTGTGAATTTCTCCAAAAAATCTAGTAAGTATTCAAGAAAAATTGACCATTTGCAGGTCTTGGAGTGACATTACAAGTTGCATGAACAAAAAATTCCGGTAAGCGTTTGTTAACCCTCCAGATGCTGCAAAGCATAGAAATTCTGAGAAAATGTGCAGTTCTTGGGCACCCACTGCACCCAATGTGTTCCTGCGAGATAAACATAAACTCCTTCATTGGAAGTGGAATTCCCCAAGGATCATTTTTGTGAGTAATGAAGGTATTCATAAAACCAAGCATTAACCCATTTAGAGCTGGTTACGGAGAGATACCCCTCTAAAGGTTCAAAATTCATGTTATCCGAGGATTTCTCTAAAAACTTCACGTAATTATTCAAGAAAAATAATTGCATGTACAAAATATTCCAGTAAGCATTTGTTAACGCTATGCAGGTTCTCAAACATCAAAATTGTGACAAAATGGGCGGTTTTGCGTACCTGCAGCACCCAAAGTTAAGAGGAGAAATCAACATAGGTGGAAGCTGAATTCACTAAGAATTATTTTTGTAAGTAATAAGCGTATTAAAAAAAACCTTAACCCGTATTTGGTTGGATAAACAATGATACCCATCAATAGCTTAAAATTCATGTTCTCTCTGGATTTCTCTGAAAACATCTCGTTGATATTAAGTGAAAATGGCCATTCACGGGTTTTGCTGTGAAATTACAAGTTGCATGAATAAATATTCCTGTTAGCACTTGTTAACCCTCTACAAGATGCCAGACATCAATATTTGGATACATTTGAGATAAAATGGACCATTTTCAAATAGACACGACACTCAGTGGGTATGTGTCAAACAGACATAACTCCTTTTGTCGGTCATTAACTTGTCGGACGACGATATTGATATTAACCCCACTCCACCGTTAATGATGGATTTTACCTAAACAATTTTTTATCAAACCGCATTTGAGACTACTATACTCATCTTTCTCATAACATCAATGAAGGAACTTCAGTGAGACAGTTAAAAACAATTCATCAGACACTGTGAGGTCATGACAAATCATAGAATCTCATCGGGAAAAGCCATGATTCTCCAGAATCATAAAGTCTAGTTTTCAATATTTTTCTTTTGAATTATTCGTGTCGAGAAGTATTTCCCATCTGGTATATTATCGTGCGCTTTTGGCGCGCTGAAACTCCTCATTCATTGATTCATTCAATTTTATATTTATTGCGGTTCCTGGAGGTTCAGTAAGACAACGTATTTTCGAGTGCGTTTTAGACGCGAGTTGAACAATCACTACGCTTAGTCTCATATTCTCAGCAATAAAAATACCGAAACTTGCAAAGCAAGTTTTCAAACACCCGAGGATCAACATTTCCCCAAATTATCGACCATGATGTAAAATTACTGTTTTTGTATACATGGTTAGACAAAATAAAATGTATTGAACCTTGAACAGTCTTTTGTTGTCCCAAGTCAGTACATAATGTCAGAGGGCCACTTGTTTAGAGTAAATATTTTCCAAAAAATAGCACAGGTAGAAATTTGTTGGTTGGTAGTTTCAGATACGTGGCGGATTGTTTTGGAATCGTTATCGTTCAATTTTGTCAATAGAGGTTACACGAATGTTTTCTCGTTTGAGAAAACTTGTACAGCAGATTATCCTTTTATCTGTTTGGGTAACCAAACTAAGAGCATATAGCGCCCATGCCTTTTTGGGCGCTCATCACCCATCCCCATGCCCAAGTCTGTTAGTCCCCCGTTGGCCCTCCACGTTCCCAAATCGGTGACCGCTATGTTGTATTCGAGTGCACCTATAAAAGATGTATGGGCAGCCATCTTGCAGTCATGCATATCATGGGTACCGCCATCTTGAAAAGTGTTATTGCGCATGCCAAATATGGACGCAGCAATCTTGTTGACGTCATGCGCATTAACGACGACGCATCTTGGGCACAGGGACTCACGGACTTGGGCACGGAGAGGGGTGAGGATGGCTTAACGGCCTTAGGTACTGGGTACCGGGAGGGGTGAAGCGGGTCTAAATGACTTGGGTACTGGGTACAGGGAGAGATGAAGAGGTCTAACGAGCTTGGGCGTTGGGTATAGGGGGGATGAAGAGGGCCTAATGGGCTTGGGCGTTGGGCACCTGGGATGCAGAGAGCCTAGAAAGGGCCTATGAATTTTGGGCTCTAGGTCATGACCTCGAGGTCCGACAAAGAAGGTACAAGTTAACCCTCTCTCCCACTCTCATCTTCAAACTACTCCATTTTGCCTGGTAATGCTACTTTTCCGGATTGCGTTCGACGAATAACAGCGAACAATTCCGATGAAAACAAAGTTGGTTGCGCCAAATAATGTATCAAAGAATGGAACTCCAGATTGGTTCTTATCGGTCAAGATTAGCGTGATATCAACCTACTTTAAAGCCATGTAGGCTGAGTTGGGTAAAAGGCAAACGAACGAATTACATGCTCAAATTTTCTAAGGTTCAGTTCTCTTTCATTAAGTATTTGGTAGAAACTACTCTTTGTGATTTTTAACTGTTGTCCACCCGTCCCAGGCAGCAGTTAAAAATCACAAAGATTTTTAACTGCTGCCTAGGATAGCTCATTTGCTCGATGGAATTCGAGTCATTTCAGTATTTGAGGATACCTATGACATGGCTACGTATCAGTTGAGGATACCTTTCGAGGATACTTTTTTATAGGATACTTATTTGAAGATATCTGGTCAACCCATTTCGCAGGGTATAAAAGGGAGGACGTTTAGCCAGCGATGATCAACATCACACCTGTGAAGACTGCCCGAAAATGTTCACAAAGAAATGCAATCTTTATCGGCATAGGAAGGCTGTCCACTGGACTAGAATCTACCAGTGTGTGAGATGTCCACGAACATTTAACAGAAAAGACAACCTAAAAAGACACAAGAAGGTCCACTTTTCACAAGAACTGCGGCATCTCAGCAAAAGAGAAGAACGCGAAGAAATAAACCAAGATGAACCAATGGAACTGTCAAAACCGTACCAGGTGAATACCCATAAACCAACCAGAAACCTGTGGGTACCAATGCCACCAACTGAAATGCCTCGGACAGTAATGAATCGGAACGAGCAATAAACCTGAACCAAATAAACCACCAACAGAAATGCCTCATGCAGTAATGAACGGAATGGGCAATAAACCAGAACCGAATCACAATCCAACAAGTGAAGACAAAAAATACGTTTTGATCGAACCCAGTTTATTGGAAAGTTTACTAGATCGACGGCGTTTGGTGCGCAGAGAACTCAACGAACGTGCCTCGATGGACCTGGATAGAGAGCTGAGGGAGGTTACAGAATCTAGAACCATGAACGAGATCGAGAAAATTCTTCACTACAACCTGATTCTACAAAGATATAGAGCATTCTACAATAAAGCTTCGCAGCCAACAACGATCAAGATATAGAACCGATGATAACAATGGAGAGAATGAAGCTGAATGAGATCGAAATGAACGGACCAGACTAAAAAGAATGAAGAGAACATCGAACTGAAGTGATCGAAGATCGAACACAATGAAGATAACAGAATAAACAGAACAAATATTGAACTATATAACGGACATTGTACAGAAAAGTCAACAAATTTTTAAAATATAACAGAAATTCTTGTTTTTTTACTAGCAGGGAAGGGGTATTCCCTGCGAAAAGGGTTGACCAGATATCTTCAAATAAGTGTCCTATAAAAAGTATCCTCGAAAGGTATCCTCAATACTGTAATGAGTCGAAGAGTCGTTCGAGGAGTCACTCGATCGAGCAATTGCTCGATAGCTCATTTGCTCGATGGGATTTGAGTCATTCGAGCAATATGTGGAGTCACTCGATCGAGCAAATGCTCTAAGGCTGATTTGCTCGATGGGCTTCGAGTCATTCGAGCAATGACTTTTCAGTAACTGCTCGATAGCTTATAAGGGATATTTGGGATAGGTATGTCTTGTGGTCCAGGTAATAGTATCCTCAGATAAGTATCCTATAAAAGGTATCCTCGATAAGTATCCCTAAATAATACAATACCCGGCCATAGGTATCCTCAAATACTGAAATGAGTCGATGAGCAATATGTGCGAGTCACTCGAACGGGTAATTGCTCGATAGCTCATTTGCTCGATGGGATTCGAGTCGTTCGAGCAATATGGGGAGTCACTCGATCGAGCAATTGCTGTAAGGCTCATTTGCTCGATGAGTCGTTCGAGCAATGACTTTTCAGTAACTGCTCGATAGCTTATTGGCTTTGGGAATGATATAGGCTTTTGTTGTACAGAAGGGGGATAACTCTGCATACAGATTATAGGAAATCAAGCAATCTGATTGGTTAGTTATAATCTATATAAATGATCTATATAAATGAAACAACAAGAGTACACGGAATAGGGTCATAAGTTACAAGAATAGACTAGAATAGCTAAATATAACAACAATAAGCAAAGCTGTTCCGGCTGAGAGGCTCTTCTGTTCTACTGGAGTATACTCTAGAATAAAGGAACATGGCCAGATAGGCGTAAACTATTGCATATATAGATAGAAGCAGAGAATTCTAAAAGAATTCGAAATAGTAAAACTTGTCGGGTTGTTTGTGGTAATTCTACGAAACGGGGAAATACTCCGATTCAATCGAACATACCCTCAGAACATACCCCTGTCATATTGTAGGATTTAGGTAACATAGCAACCACGTGCTACCATAGAAACTAAGATGGCGGCCTCCAGTATACAAAATGGACGACGGAAACACGTATCACCCTAACAACACGAGCTGCGCATGCGCACTAACACCACGTATCACGATGGACATGGCGTCACAACATGGCCGCTCACGCGGGTTACCATAGCAACCAAACATGGCGGCACTAGGTCACGTGACATGACGTTACTTCCGGGGTCATCCACCGGGGTCATCCAAACTAGGGATGAAACATACGAGCTATACTACTATCGTATATTTAAACTCGGAATAATAAACATTTATTTATTTAATCTTAATTGTTTTACAAGGATTGGCGAACAAGTTATGCAACTTATGTTAACGCCTCTCCTTGGCCCTGTAGCGCAGGTGTGTGGAATGACCATCGTAGCGGCAACTTCGTGGCCTCACTCTTCTCGAATATTTCGAAGGGATCTTTAGCCGCAACAGAGTGTTTCTCTCCGCACAGAGAACAGCCAGTTTACGTCCCCACTCGATAGGACGGTACGCTGTGACAGCATCAATCTCACAATTGATGATGACAGAGTGTTCGGATACCTCGAGAACTTTCCCCGACTGTCTGTGACAGCAGTTGATGTTTATTTGTAACTTATTTCATTACCATTGTGTCATTCAATACTTCACAGTCTATTCTTTATCGGAGACTTTTTCCTGAGGCGGAAATTGCGGCCAAACAACGTATTTTAAGCCGTAACGTAATGACAGGCTTTATAGAAGCCGCTGCTAGTTTCTCGTTCAATTTAAATGTCCTTTGCGTGTGTGTGTGTGTATGTGTTGGGGAGGGGGGCGGGGCATATAATAGAATCTTCAACTCGTCCCGTGTTTATGTTGAACTTTACAGAACCCGACCATTACATTTGGTCTGGACGGCGCTTTAGCTTTCGCTCAAACCAGAACCAATTTACAAGAACTCGTTTTGTAAATTTCTTTCCAAACTGGGGACTCGTTTATGGTCCTCTAACACCCTAAATTAAGTGATTAGCGATACGCACTTTTTATTCCTTCTTTCGCTTCTGCGCGTAAAATTTGATCCATTCTGTCGACTGGACAAGTGTCTTGATTGTGCGGGGCTGTTTCCCATTAACCCTTTACCCAACGCAGACGATATCAAAATTTAGTATTTTAATATTTGTTGTGTTAATTTTTTCAAAAAATTTCAACGAAACCATATCATGTGACCCCCATTGGAACGAGCTTTTAACTACTTAATTTGTAAATTACGCTGGCGGATGCGGCCGATTCGTTAGGTAAAGGGTTAACCACAGAGAGGTTACATACATAGCTTGAAGGCACTTATTCGAGATGGAAGAGGAAGGACATTTTACGGGCTGTACGCCTGTGGAAACGTTGTTAGGTCATCTCCCTTAGGCTTTCTCTAACCATGGGCAACATTTTCTATTTTCACGTTTTCCGATGGACGGCTAATCAGGTGGAGAAAGCCGGAGTACAAGGAGAGAACGACCACAAGCGTAAGCAGCTATCAGACCCTCCCCATGGGAAACCATGCCCTCAAAATCCTCACACACAATAAAAATATGGAATTCTACGATTTGCATGGAACGACAACTAACAAAATTATAGGTGACAATCCACTTGGTGAAAACTGGAGTTCTTCAACTGGTAGAGAGCTAAAGTATTTTGGGGCTTTAAAATCTCTTTGTGCATCTTTGCCTTATAACAATTTATGGTAGTGCCAGCAAGCACTCTCCCACAAATTGTATCAAGGCAAATCCTAACAGATAAAATAATATCAAATCAAAGATAATATTAAGCACATACACAGAATATGAAACCTTTAAATTGTGGTACAGCTCTTCAGAATAAAGCCCTAATATGGGCGTCCAGCACTCTACCATTTAAACTTCTTTCTAGATTCAAAATGTCCCCTAACAGCGCCATTTGGGGTTTATTTTTTGGACCAAAAATGTTTTTGATGAACTCGTTCCAATAAAGGGTAACATGTGGAGGTTGTGTCAAAATATTTTGAAAAATATTTTTTTCCACTACTTCATTTGAAAATTATGCGGACGGACACGCCCGATTCGTTAGAGAAGGGAAAATGTGCCAACCAGGCTGAGCCAGCCACTGAACACTCATTCAGTATATTGTTGGCGTATAGTACTGTGATCACAAAATTTGTTTTTTTTCTCACTCGGATCGCTATTGGGTAGCGTTAGATTTATACAGGTCGATATTTCATAAACGATCTGAAGGGATATTATCAATGATAGTATATTGAAGCTAAAAGACTTAGACAAACTACACGCCTTATTATTCACGTTTGATTGGCATAATGGAAACCTTCCGGGTTCATTTGTAAACTTCTTCTCAATTAACCAATCTAATATGAATACTCGTCAGGCAGGTCTTTTGCACAGACACAAAACTAGAACCAAGACTCTGGATAAACTACCGGTATTTGCGTTACCAAAGCTATGGAATGAGCTAGAAGTAGACATCAGGAATACAGAGAATAGGAAAGAATTCAAGAAAAGGCTAACAACAATGTTTTTTTCCTCTTATTCCGAAGACATTTCCCGTTCAAACCATCATTGTCCGGATTGTCTCCTCTGATCTGGATGCCATAAAAACTAATCAAATGTCTAGCAACGCTCACATTGCCTTCTTGGCGTAGTTTTTGAAAAACTACACATTCTCAACCTATAATTGAAGGACATAGCTCATGCCCCCCCCCCTCCCCCTCATTGGCGCGAGCTCAACGAGATCGTTCCGGTGAGGGACCAAGTACTGTGGTTTTGAGGCAGAGTGTGAAAACAAACAAAAATGTGAATATGGACTTCTATTAAGGGCGCGGGGTGGTTTCGGAGGTTACGTTGGTAAACGGTTAACGATTTGTTGTCCACAGTTATTGTTGTTGTTGTATGGTTGTCTCGTCCGTGTCGCCTCTCTTTCAGCTCCCACCAACCATTTCATAGATCTTCTCAAACTAGTACAATTTCCATGATAACAGGAGGAATGGTGTCAGCAGAATAAAGAGAGCGACATTTCGCTGTTGGCCATCAGCGACACTTTGCGCGCATGCTGTATGAGACCCATTCAAGACACAGTAACTGGAATTCTCAAATGCTGAAGCGTAAAATGCACCTCTTTCTCTTTCTGTTGATCTTTCTTTTTCTTCCTTTTAAGGGAAGGCAGGAAGACAGCCAATCTGGCTATGCCTTCCCCTGCCAGTACACAATGCAACAATTAATTGGAATTTTTTGTAATTTAATGTACAATATGCAATATTTCTTCTTGTTGAAATTTCAATATTTTTATTACATGTAATATAATAATTGCTATATTTTTAGTGTACTGGCAAATAAAATATCAATATCAATATCAATAAACCAGAATTAAAAAGAACAAACAAAAGTATCAAATGTAATTACAACTAAAATCCTCGCCCTCTGAATGGACGAGAGCTCGCTTAATTTTTTCTATGTTTACGGCTTCAGTGGCATATGTTACCTTCTGTCGTCACCAAGTGAAATATTTGAAATGACGGTAACAATGAGAGGAGATTTAAAGTTAATGCTGCCTATAAAATCATATTTTTCGAGGCCAGTGATTATTCTATGACTGTAAACCCACAAGCATTTTATAAAAAGGTCGAGGTTACTCCATCACAGTTCAAATCATGAACTTATTATCAAAGTCATTGATTGTTTGTTGTCCAGTCACGTCGTGGAGTACACAGTCCAATGAACACAAGAACTACACCTACTGTCTATTTGTCGTTCTATCACTCCAAATTACCCAAATTTACGGGAGATTCTAATACCACCAACAAAGGCGTGGCTGCTCAGTGGTTACGGCATTGGACTTCAAACCGAAAGGTTCACGGTTCCATCTCCACTAGGGGTAACTGTGCTATGTCCACGGGCAAGACACTTAATCCACACGGGGGCACTGTGTTGCCGCGGTGTACTCAAAGGGTACTGCGCGTCGAGGTGCACTTGTCTTCAAACAATGCTACCCCTACTTCTGAGAAGTTAATATGTTGGGGAGCCTGCTGTTGCTCGGAGGTTCTCTCTCCGGGTACTCCTGCTTCTTCCACTGCAAAATGGTTCCACATGAGATTACCCTGGCAGTCGAAAGTGTTAAACCGCAATTTAAAAAAATATCACAAACAAATGACAATGTATAATGGTTTGTGTAGATAGAAATAGGTGTTTTCTCTTTCGTTTTAAGTTCCAAAAGACAAAGGCAAACACAGTTAACTAAACGCATTGTCAACTGTTTGGCTGGCATCGAAGTGGTAACGCGAAATAAAGTTCAACTCTTCCAACTTGCAAGGTACGTTTGTTTCCGTAAAATGTGGAACAGTAACACGACGGGGGCACGATGCGATATAGTAAACATCCGGATGTATTGGCAAACTTCCAGCCCTCGAGCGCCGTATAGCTATAGAATTATTACTAATCCGTCTGATGATTTCAAAATTCATTAACACTTCTAAAGACGATGCTGATCAGGAAGTTGGTCAAAATCTTACAGATTTGTCATTTCACAGAAATGATGATCCCATGTTGGAGATCAGAAAAAATTCTATGTTGTGGCATATGGTCAGTTCTCGAACTTGTTTATTTCCAACATTAACCACTGTACAGTGGTACATAAGGTGAAATAGCTGTACAATAAAACAAACAAACAATAGAAGTCCAAGTATCATGTATTGAAATCAATTATTAAATTGAGGTCTTTTGTTTTGTTTTAAAGTCACTAATTAAAGTTGCCGTACTGAACTAAAAGACAGCAAAATGTGCAAGTCAGTACTGTATTTGTAGGATGGTTCGGTGACAATTCAAACCTACACCCCTGTCGGGCTGTACGATTGATCTACCACGGATACAGCTGCGCAATTTGGTGTTCGCTCTGTTATCTACCCACAGCCTCCCACCGTTTATTTAACATAAAATTTATCGACATGCTGTCTTATACACTACTTACAAACAGCGAAGTGCGTAGGGATGTCTTTTTCGGGAGGTTCGGTGATAGTTCAACCCTACAGCCTTGTCGGATTATACTATTGGACTACCATGGATCGTCCTGCCATCTGGTGTTTACTAGGTTATCTACTCACGGACTGACACCGTTTTTAAAGCAAAACTTTATGTTGTTTGTGTAGTAGTCTGTACACTACTTATACAATACAGTCGCCGTGGACTGGTCACTTTCCACGGGTGGACAATATTTCCAGGGATGCAATAATATTAGATTCCAAACACTAATTATAGGAATAATCATCAAAAATTTAATTAATGAAGCACCGGGTTCAACCCGGTGCTTCATTAATTAAAATTTTGCTAATGATGATTTTTATTACCTGGTACACGCCAAAAACTAAAGTGTTAAAAACTACACTTGAAGTGCTGTATTTAACACTTACTAAGTGCTAAACTAGCACTTTGTTCAAGTGCAGATATCACAGAACTTGACAGGTCTTACAATAATACCACTTGACAAGTGTAATGTCGCGACACTTAAAAGGAAACAACGCAGATGACGCGGATCAGGCTCGAACTCTCGAGCCTGATCCGCGTCATCTGCGTTGTGTCCTTTTAATTATGTACCCACCAAGCGCAAATCAAATTATGGACGATTCTGGAAGAGCCACCAATGCTGGACACATGGAAAGTGTCATCCATTCAAGTTTCAGATCTCTGACGATTGTAATGTCTAAGTGCTTAAAGAATTGCACTTTGAGTGTTAAAATCAAACCATAAGAGTCAGAATGGGTTTAACACCTTTAAAGTGTCAGTTTTAACACTTTAGTTTTTAGTGTGTAAACGCATCACTGCCCACGCGTGGATTACGACCAGTCCACGGCGGGTGTACTGCAGACAGCAAAATTTGTAAATCTATCTGCATTCGAAGGGAGGTTCGGCGATAATTCATCCCCACTAACTAGTTGGGCTGTCCGATTGAATTAACACGGATCCTTCTGTCCAGCTTAGTGTGCACTGTTATCCACTCAAAGACTGAAACCGCGTATTTTACGCAAAAATAAATGCGTACCGTCCTATACACTACTTATCAGCAGCAAAATGTTCAAGTCAGTCTTGTTTTCGTTTTGAGGTTCTGTGATAATTCAATACTACAACACTGCTTAACAACATGAAAACCACTTTCATGATTCTGGTTGCAGATCGGAGACGTCCTCCGACTGAAATCTAATGACTGTCAGTTTGTTCCAAATCTGGTTAATATTTTCTCTATAATCACTGAATTCGTCTGTGGAAAAAGCAATTAGAGATTATT
The DNA here is from genome assembly GCA_031216915.1 of Pictodentalium vernedei. Taxonomy (NCBI): domain Eukaryota; kingdom Metazoa; phylum Mollusca; class Scaphopoda; order Dentaliida; family Dentaliidae; genus Pictodentalium; species Pictodentalium vernedei. The sequence goes on along the minus strand of CM062295.1, from coordinate 544,904,324 downwards.
TAGTATTGCTTGTAGTTTTGGAGGAGACATTTATTAAAAAAGCAACATAAAACATGAAAAACAACAACAACAACAACAACAACAACAACAACAAATAACACAGACTCGGACTTTACTGGGTAAGCCTATTGTTGGTTAACTCTTTGGATGCCAGATTTACACATAAGCATTCTACCTATTCGAGATAATAAATGTCTCCTGTGACTATATTCGTGTATTTTCTTTTTATGTTTGTACACGTGAGCCACAAATATGTATGTATAATTCCACGCCCATGCCTGTGTTGGATGATAATGGTCGGGATGATTTCGTCGCTTAAAATTATGTTTCTGTGCAAAAAATGCATCGCCTTATCTTCATTGCACGGTCATTTTGTTTTCTAAGATTATCGAACTGGTCTGTTTCATTGACAACAGTAGCGAGCAGTGGTCATGTTGTGGACAATAGGGCCAACTATCGCCATAATGTTAGTAGTATGTCTTGTATGTTTGAGGACCCATTTGGATCATCTCATTTGGATGATCTCATGTGACGTCATAGTCACGTGACCCAGTGCTGCCATGTTGTGTTGCCATGGTAACCCGCGTGAGCGGCCATCTTGCGACGTCATCCCCATAGTGATACGTGGTGTGAGTGCGCATGCGCAGCGCGTGCTGTTAGGGTGATACGTGTTTCCGTCGTCCATTTTGTATACTGGAGGACGCCATCTTGGCTTCTATGGTAGCACGTGAGTGCTATGTTACCTAAACCCTTCTTATAGGACAGGGGTATGTTCGGAGGGTATGCTCGATTGAATCGGAGTATCACGAATTACCACAAACAACCTGACAAGGTTTACTATTTCGAATTCTTTCAGAATTCTCTGCTTCTGTCTATATATGCAATAGTTTACGTCTACCTATGCATGTTCCTTTGTCCTGGAGTGTACTCCAGTAGCGTAGAAGAGCCTATCAACTGAAACAGTTTTGCTTATTGTTACTATATTTAGCTTTTCTGGTCTATTCTTGTTAGTTCTGACCCTATTCCGTGTACTCTTGTTGTTTCATTTATCTAGATCATTTATATAGATTATTGCTAACCAATCAAATTGCTTGATTTCCTACAATCTGTATGCTGAGTTATCTCCCTTGTTTATAACAAAAGCCTACATCATTTCCAAATATCCCTTCAAGCTATCGAGCAGTTACTGATAAGTCATTGCTCGAACGACTCGAAGCCCATCGAGCAAATGAGCTATCGAGCAATTGCTCGTTCGAGTGACTCGCACATATTGCTCGTCGACTCATTTCAGTATTTGAGGATATGACCTGGTATTGTATTATTTGAGGATACCTATCGAGGATACCTACATTTTTCAACCATAACCTAAATGAAGGTATTAACACCCTTTGAACTGAACAAAGTTTAACTGAATGAATTTTTGAACTACAACCCATTGAACTGAATTCTTCCAATAGGGAATGGAAATACACTCGAGTGTTGATGTCAAATCACGGAATCCAAGTTTTAATCCAAGAATAGACCAGAAAAGCTAAATATAGTAACAATAAGCAAAACTGTTCCAGTTGATAGGCTCTTCTACGCTACTGGAGTATACTCCAAGACGAAGGGACATGCCTAGGTAGACGTAAACTATTGCATATATAGATAGAAGCAGAAAATTCTGAAAAAAATCGAAATAGTAAAAATAAAGGCTTGTTTGTGGTAATTAATGATACTCCGATTCAATTGAACATACCGCCCGAACATACCCCTTCCTATAAGAAGGGTTTAGGTAACATAGCAATCACGTGCTACCATAGAAACCAAGATGGCGGCCTCCAGTATACAAAATGGACGACGGAAACACGTATCACCCTACCAACACGCACTGCGCACGCACTCACACCACGTATCACTATGGGGATGACGTCACAAGATTGCCGCCCATGCGGGTGACCATGACAACACAACATGGCGACACTGAATCACGTGACTATGATGTCACATGAGATCATCCAAATGGGTCCTCAAACATACGAGACATACTACTAATATTGCTAAACTTCCACACTGCGATAGTGATCGGTATAATATTGTGCACTGATATTTATACAACTGGATTGCTGGAACGCTCATCGGTCACATATAAAAGTGTCTCACCAGCCGCCATTTTGGGGGTGGGTGGAGCTGGGGTGTGTGTGATGGGAGCACTCTTACTATAAATTAACAATGATGAAAAAAGGATATGAAATGTTTTGTATTTTCTCGCGTTTCGAAGAATAAGGAGAAAATATTGTCTTTTCGGCATGGCTGGTGTTAAAAGTCAAGTAGGTATGGATTGAAGCATGGATTACAGAATTTAATTGAGTCGTTTATTCAGAACGTTTTACTCATGAGTTGACGTCATTTTGTAATGGTTATTTTCTGCTGTATGCCGGTCAATGATAGACAGATTCCAATACGGAGCGGACGTTCAATTTTAATTTTTGAACAAATTTGAAAAAATTAGCTTCAAGATCGGCATAAATATTTCTACGTTGTATAGTTTATTTCTGAGCCTTCGTCCGAACACCGAATTTTTTCTCTCAGCATTTTCATCTCATCACTGCCCGGGAGCAAGTGTATATAGCTCGATGAATTGAAAGCTGTTAAGCTGTACCTACAGTCACAGCGTCACACCGTTCTCGTCATCAAATGTCATCAAAAGGGAGGAGTTATCACATTGATTGACTTGACGGCATCTTGGGTAAGATTAAGTTGCGACATTTTTCGCCGACGTCTCGAAATCCACTTTGAAAGAGATCAGTATTATGGTGTGGCCAGTTATCACCACTACACATTGTTGGCACTCCAACTTCTGTATGGACGAGTTAACCAGTCGGAAAGGATATAGACATGTAACCACAGGTCCGACTGGATTTACAGCGGCAGTTGGTGGCGGTGTATTCTTAATGGTTCGTTTGTGAGAAAAGGGCATCAAAAGAGTTAAAAGAACATGCACGTACAAATTATTGAAGAGGGAGAACTCGTATGAAATTTGTTTCTTTTATTCATTACAAATAAAACCAAAATGAGTGTGGTCTCACGAAGGTATACCACCAACCCCTCCCTCTTTCCTGTTCAGCCAACTAAAGACGATTCAATACACATCCTTTTTAGAAGGGATCGGTTTCTTAACATTGATTTTCCTGTGGGAACCCGGGAAATGGAACAGTGCTTGTTTACTGTGGTAAACAGGATCTGCTTTACTGCTAAAATAGGGCCCGGAACCAGGGCCTGGGACGAAAAGTCTTCTGAAGTGGGCACCATACGTATCAACGATTAGCTACACTTGACTTCGTACCTACGTTATGTTCATGATGTAGCTGACGAACTTTAAACACCAATAAATGAATTAACATTGATTGCTATAAAGCCCCGCAATAACTGTTCTTTTTATGGTAAGTGACCTTGACCTTTACCTCAAACGGAAGCTGAATTTCGACATCTGGGCAATGTGTATGAAGTTATAGAATTGTGTGGCAGAAAAAAATAAAGTTATAACATGGAACTCGAAATCTCTTTTTAATAGTAAGTGACCTTGACCTTTCACCAATTGACGCCAAACGCACTTCCAAAATCAACATCCTATTAACAATCTGTATAATGCTAAGTGTTTTGTACGTAAAAGGAACCACAGTAATTGCACTGAATGCAAAATTTACAGTAACAGTGACCTTGACCTTTGATCTATTGACCCCCAAACACAATCCAAATTATTAACACTTTAAGACAACCTGTACATGGCGTCAGCGATTTTATATACAAGTGGAAACTAAAGTTATTACATGGAAATCAAAATTATATTTATAATTACAGCGACTTTGACCATTGACCTATTGAACCCAATGCAATTCCAGTCATAGACATATTAGGCTAAAAGAGAAAAGTGTTTTGATTCTCAGACAATCCCTCGCTGAATTTGCACTCCCTCATTGGAAAGTTGTATTGCTTTTTAGTGTCTTCCAATATTAGTACAAACTCAGGGAGACTCGAAACTTTTTACGTGTTTTGATTGATGCATATTTATTTAGTTGCGTCTCCGATATGTCTGCCTTGTTACAATTTATGGGAGAGTGCCTATAGGCACTCTCCCATAAATTGTAACGAGGTAAATCCCTATAGATTAAATACTTTTACTTCAAAGATAATATGAAGAGCATATGAGCATCAAAAGAATATGAAGACTTTGAATTGCACTAACTACAGTTTCTTTTTAGAGGAATGTTCTATTTTTTTAAATTAAAAATGAATTTATTTGTATAAATACGCAGTTTCTATATTTCTGTGTGTTAAAAGACAGCCGAAATACTTTCCGTGTTTACTCACGTTTTTGGCAAAAGAAAAAATAAATAAAAATAAAACCCTCCCTCCCTCACTGATTTGATAAAAATGCCTGAGAATCAGTTAATTTATTTTGTGTAGCCTTATAGGTAATGTGTGTATGAGGAAATTAAAGTTATTGCATGCAAACCAAAAATCTCCTTTTAGTAGCAGTGCCCTTCACCTTTCATTTATTGACTCCAATCTCAATCATTGACACCTTATAAGCAAGCTGTGTATAAAACTACCGTTTCGTTCACAAAGAGAAAATAAAGTTATTGCACCGAAACCAAAAATCTATCTACTGTGTCAGTGACCCCAAACGCAATTCCTGTCATCGATACCTCATGGACAATCTCAGTTTGAAGAGATAGTTTGGTCTGCACAATGAAACGAAAGTTGCGGCATGGAAATCGACAAACCTTTCATGGTAACGGTGGCCTTTTGACTCCAAACACAATCCAAATCAATGCTTATAATACGGAAACCAATAATCTATTTATGGTGACATTGACCTTCTACCTACAGCATCCAATTGCAATCCCAGCCATTTCCCCTTATGGACACCCTATATATACTACTCAAAGTTTGCTAAGCACCACATATTTGACATATCATTGTGAAATTTTCTTGTGACATATTTGCTATATTTTGGGTGAATATGATTGAAGAATGTATTGAGATGGTCCGCAGTGTTTACATTAGCTCTCTGGACAGGAAGACTTTTCGTGACGGTCATGGAAAGCATGTACCCCTTGATTTTCATGATGTTTTCGTGTACTGTATACATGTACATGAGATGTGTAGGGAATTCAGTCTTCATTTCAACACACACCATTGTGATTGAATGATTTAATATGGCGAATGAAAATGTAAGAAGACATTTGCCGGAAGCAGAAATGTGGCGGGCTGTAGGGATGGTTGTGCAAGGGGCTACCCATAGTCAAGTTCGTGAAGCCCTTGGTGTGCACCATACGGTTATCACCAGAGCCTGGACAAGATTTCAACAGTATAGCACACCAGTCAGGTCGTGGAAGAGACAAGGCAACATCTGCAGCTGAAGACGGGTTTTTGATCACCCAGGCCCGTAGGAACCGCTTTGCCTGCCACAGCAACCCAGCTTTGCAGTGACCTTCAGAGTGCATCCGGGATAAATGTTTCGACGCAGACTATCGGGGCAAGGTTGCACAGAGGTGGTTTCCTATCGGGAAGAGCATTTATTCGAATTCAGCTGTCCCAGAACTACCGCCAGGTACAACATGAATGGGGCATGGGCCACGTTGGATGGACCAGAGAAGATTGGCGACTTGTCCTTTTTACAGATGAGTCAAGGTACTGCCTAGACTACACAGATAGGCGTTCAAGGGTATGTAGAAGACCAGGAGAGCGATTCCATGCAGCCAGCATTGCCGAGCATGACCGCTATGGTGCAGGGTCAGTAATGGTCTGGGCGGCATCAGCTCGGATGGACGTACAGAGCTCTGTGTCCCTGACCGTGGTAATTGACAGCACAGTGGTATATTGATGAGATCCTGGATACCCACGTCAGATTGTATGCAGATGCAGTGGGTGATAGATTCATTCTGATGGTCGATAATGCCCGTCCTCATGTTGCCCATGTCCGGGAATACCAACAGAGGGAGCGGATTGAGGGTATGGGCTGGCCTGCAAGATCCACTGACCTCAATCCAATCGAACATGTCTGGAATGAGTTGCAGCTTGCAATTTCAGCCCGTCCAGTCCAATCAAGAAGTGTGCAGGGGCTTGGTGCCATGTTGGTCGAAGAATGGAACATCATCCCACAAAAGACCATCAGGAACCTGAATGGGAGCATGAAAAGGCGTTGTCAAGCTGTAATTAACAATAATGGGTCTCATGCTCGATATTGAACCCATATCAGTTCGCTTCGTCAACTTTTTGGCAAATTTGAAAAATTTCCTCTTTCACCAATAATATTCCATTTTCCATAGTTATCGTATTCAAAAGCTAAGAAATAATGTCAAACACAAACAAAATCTTAATTTCTGTACTTAAACCATTAAAGATATAATTAAATAAAAAATATACACTTTTCATAACAATGTTTCAACTAAAATGTAAAACAGGTAGTCGGATATACTTGGTGCTTAGCAAACTTTTAGTAGTATATGAAGAATGAGCAATGTGTGATAAAGGGTACAAATATTATTTTCCAGAAACGTGCGTAACGGAAGTCGGAAGGACGAGCGAATGTTGAGACAGGTGGACCGACGGAAGGAAGGGCGAACATATAAAGTGATTACTCCATTCCGCCTCCGTTTTAAGAGGGAGTTGGGCTATAATGAGGTTGTGTCATTGGAAAGAACAAGTACAGTAAGTCAAACCAATAGTTAGCCTCTTAGCTTGCGATGGAACAGAAGATGATATATCTGCAGTGCTTTAGCTTTGCAGATGGTGCCTTTTTTGAACTCAAGGGACATTATTCTGTCATCTTTATGAAAAGTTAAGTGTTCTTGTTTGGATAGGTGATCACAACGGGGAAAAGAAGGAAACATTATAAAGATACGTACGGCAGTGGCGGGGAGGGGCGGGTACTATCGATGACGCATTTTCTTTGTTGTGGAGGCACAGCGATAACAGATCTTAGCCTTCCTACTACAGCGTCTTTGTTTGATCTAAATGAATAAACATTTATGAACAATATAAAGCAGTGGAAGTGTACGCTATTAGCAAATATAAATCACGAATGCCCGGGGAGTTTTATACTTGATTTAAAGCTGAAAATAACTCTAGATCAAAGCACTTCCTGGAAGGCTTAATCCTTTGCTGCACGAACATTGCCATTCAAATTTTAATAGTTTTGGAAGCGTTGCCTCCTAAAAACATATCTTATGACCCCTTCATGGGAACGGATTTGTCATGCTCGTTCCAACGAGGTGTCATAAGTTATGTTTCTTAGAAAAGAGAAGAAAAACAAGAAGACGAAATTGCAAATGTCGATCTTCTTGCTCTGTCGGGTAATGGGTTGAAATACTAGCTATACCACGAAGTAGGAAGTATCGGCGGTAAACACATATTTTAACAACCTCAGGTGAATGTGATTACTCGAACTGAATAAAAATAGACCAAGGAAAAATGTAAAACAAGACCAACGCAGAAACTTCACCTATTTCACCATCATCTCAATGTAGTTTTATGAACATAATGTAGGCCTAAATGTTTCGTAGCTTACGAAAAGTTGTTAAGTAACAAAATTAAACTTCCCTGAACGCTTTCAGTGTGTTATATATGGTAATGTTAGGGGGCGCAGTGGTTCATCGATTACGGTATTGGACTTCAAACCGAAAGGTCCACTCTTCAATCCCCGACAGGGGTTATTGCGTTGTGTCCTTGGGCAAGGCAGATCGTCACAATTGGGAGCACGGTGGGGTTGTGTACAAAGACGTATTGTACATCGATTGTGCACTTATCTTCAACCAATGCTAAAGTTGCCTGTCTGAAGTTAGTACGATGGGAAGTCTGGAGGTTGCCCACCGTTGCTCGGTGGTTCTCTCCGGGTACTCCGGCTTCTTCCACCCGTAAAACAGCCTGACACGAGCTGATCCTGGCTATCAAAAGTGTCGTTAAACCCCAATAAGTAAGTAAATATTTGGTAACGTTGGAGTCAAAAGAAAAAAGCTGCCATGGGTGACAATTTTCGTCATTGGCAGAGATGTACAGAAAAATTATCTCCCCGTAATTCCAGAAGCGGTCACTGCATTTAACCCTTTACCAAACACGAAAAGCAGACACATGCAAACAAAATTCTTGAATAACTATTTTTTTTTTTATTTTTTGTCTCAAAAACATAGGTTGTGACCTGACCCCTCATTGGAACGAGCTCGATGGAAACTTATTTGGAGTGCCACACCAACTACACCCCCCTCCCCCATCCCAAAGCTACGCTCCTGAATGCCAACTCCCATCTAATGCTCACGAAACTCAAGCATACAAATCAGACAGCACTACTGCCGATCAAGATGTACAAGTAATCTAGGTTAGGCCTAAGCCAGAAAATAAGCAGACTGACATCTGCAAAATGAGGTCCCCAGAGGGTGAAGTTAGCGATGCTACCCTGCACGGCAGGGTAGCATCACTAAATTTACCCTCTGTGAACCTCAATCTGAATCAGGGTCTCAAAACTAAACAGAAAGAGGTACCCAGAGGATAAATTGGCCCACTGTATGGGGTAGCATCATCAAATTCACCCTCTGGGGGCCTCATTTTGCAAATGTCAGACTGCTTATTTTCAGGCCTGGTTAGGTCCTACAAAGTAGATATTCTGTTTCCCAGGCCATTTTTGTAAAATCGCACGTGGGCAGGCGGTTTGCATTGGTTGTAAAAAGATAGCATGCGGCAGCTAAAAGGGGGCCTGAGAAACAAATTTTTAACATTTTTAGCTCTTATCCAGATATTTATACATCGCACAGAGTTTTCATCAATGCCGAGTTTGCATGCAGTTAAAGAACAACAGGGCACACATGTGTCTCTCCATAACAGCTTCCAAAGTAGTTAATTGACATGACTGGACTGCACTCCCGTTATTTTTGATATCCCTGTCTGAAACGAGTTCACTAAATTTTATACAGGGGCGTAAATTGACCAAGCACTGATCAAACTATCCTTTTGGTGAAACTGCAGGGTACAACATATATTGTCTGTTGTCACCGTTGTTACCGCTACTGACATTTGTCTGTACTTTGGTACAACGTGCATGGAAAACGTACACGACATGAACACAACATTGATGGCAAATCTCACGACCGCCGACTCCAGTACTCCAGCACATCTTCCGATAAGTTATGGGGAACGTAATGAACAAATGCTTCACCGTGGCATTTTTGTGACAAATTTCACTAGAGATAAGAATATGCAGATTCTCTTCGTTAAATAAAGTGGATGATAAGAAAGTTGAATGCAATGCCTATTCTGTAGAGATATTAGGGGAAAATCCTTTTTGAGTGTGTTGTCGAACTCTCTTGAATAGTTTTCCAGATGTCTAATGAATATTTGCAATCCATTTTAGCATCTTTCCAACATCACATGTATAATAGACGGAAATCAGTTCAAAATGTAAACATGTTGCTAACATCCATACATTCTAACTTTAAGCATTAGAAATCTGTGTCTGATTTGTATGCTCGAGTTTCCTGAGCGTTAGATGGGAGTTGGCATTCAAGAGCGTAGCTATGGGGGGGGGGGGGGGGGGGGGGTGTAGGTGGTGTGTCACTCCAAATAAGTTTCCAGTCGGGACTTTTCATCTGTATTGACTTCTTCTTAATCCAAAGCGACAAACTCTGAAAAATCATTCGAGAAAAGAATAATTATCATGATAGGAAAGGGGCGCGTTTGTGGGAAAGCAATCGCTCAATTAATCCCTTTACCCGGGGTAAGTAGGTAGAGGTGCAGGCTGCAAGCCGAGAGGTCCTCGGTTCGAATCCCACCTGCGGCGACCGCGTTGTGTCCTTGGACAAGTCACTTCACCCCCATTGCCCACGTGGGGCACGGTGACGCTGTGTACTAAGGCGTACTGCACGTCGATGGTGCACCTGTCTTCAACCAATGCTAACCCTGCTTGTGTGGAGTTGGTATGTTGGGGAGCTAACAGTTGATTGCCGTTGCTCGGTGGTTCTCTCCGAGTACTCCGGCTTCCTCCACCCGTAAAACTGTCACGGTCATGGTTAGCCATTGTGCAGAAATATGTGACCTTAAACACCAATAAATAAATAAAATACATAATCCCTTTACTCAACTCAGACGATATCAAAATTTATTAATATAAATCTCGTTTTTTTTTAATTTTTTTCAAAAAATTTCAACAAAACTATATCATGTGACCCTCATTGGAGAGCTCTACGAGCTCTTTCCAAAGAGGGGTCACATGATATGATTTGTTGAAATATTTCGAAAAACAATATTTTTCAGCTGCTGAATCTGTATATTACGCGGGCGGGTGCGGGCGATTCGTTGGGTGAAGGGTTAATCCTCCGAAGTGCTGCCATCCGTTAGCCCTGCTGCATATATAGAGGGGGTACAGTTATGTTTCACCTCAACCTTTGGTATCTCCACACACCTTACTGGAATCTTACACTAGTGTACATTATAATCAGAACGGTTGCTGTCAACTGGAGTCTGTACTATAAAACTTGGACAACTGTATTTTCTAGAAGAGTATTTTAAATCTATTAAGATAACTAACTGACTAAAATGAAACATTAGAATTTTAAAAGTTTTTGGCAATTTCCAAATGGTTTGGATCTGAGGTTGTCAAGAGTCTAATAACAGCTACATTGAGATTTAAGAAGGCAATTCCACTCCTTGGCAAACCGAGAAGGGCAATTATTTTCACTCGCACACTTTTTAGAACCTCAGACCTGGGGCCAATACTATAAAACTTTTACAGTTGTATTTTCTAGAATTGTATTTTCTAGTTACGTCTTTAAATGGATTGAAATGAACCATTAGCATTTTCAAAGATGTGGTAATTTGCCAGTTGGAAAATTGCCATATTTTTAAAAATGCTAACGATTCATTTTAGTCAGTTATAATTTTATAGTACTGGCTCCTGGTGTTATGTGTTGTATCTTTATACTTCTTTCTCATATCAATTCCAACGTATTTTGATATTCTATTCCTGAAACGTCTTACGCGCGCGATGGAATGGAGAGGTATAGATGCAAGCTGCAAGTCAAGAGGTCCTCGGTTCGAATCCCACCCGCGATTACGCGTTGTGTCCTTGGGCAAGACATTTAATCCCGATTGCCCACGCAGGGACACGGTGCTTTGTGTACTAAGACGTACTACACGTCGACGGAGCATTTTTCTTCAACCAATGCGAACCGTGCTTGTGTGGAGTTTGCACGTTGGGGAGTCTGACAGTTGCTCGCCAGCGCTCGGTGGTACTCTCGGCGTAGTCCCGCTTCCTCCATCCTTGAAAATGTCCGACACGAGGAGGTGACACTGGCTGTCGAAAGTGTCGTTAAAACCCCTTTAAGTAAATAAATAATAAATAGTAAAGGCGTGATGAAAACCCATAATCGTAAAGGAATGACGGAAACCCAAAATCGTCAATATTGAAATTAAGATCGATTATTATTGGTGTTTCCGATGGTTCGTCAACTTCTCGATTAATCATGACAGGCCTGAAAATTTCAACTAAGTCATGTAATGAGATCTTTCATTGGAACCAGCTCGACGAGGTGGTTCAAATGAAGGATCATATCACATAGTGTTGCTGAAAATTTGTGGGATATATATAGAATATACCCATAGTAGCTTGGTGTACCAAATGTTCTCCACGAGTGATGAAGTGGTGTTAACCATGAGCCTTTGGTGCGCGGTTAACACCACTTTACTACGAGTGGTGAACATTTGGTACACCCAACTACTTTGGGTATATTTTATTTATACCATGATTGTCAGATTATTAAGAGTCGCTATTATTTTTTCTCGATTTTACTGAGCACCAGTCCTTACTTGCGAATCTGTTTTTGTTTACACGAGCATCGGTGGGCGGTACTTCGGCTGTCAATTTTATCGCCGAAACGAAATGGAAAATGAAACGGGGCCTTTTTTTTATTTTAATAGCATAATAACATAGCATTTCGAGTTATGGATGCTTTATTAACATGAGACAATGCATGTTTGTCACGTTTTGGTGTCTTATGCAGGGTTGTTTGTTTGTTTGTTGGTGGTTAACGTCACATATTTATGCACCATGGCTAATCGTGACACAACATGGAGATGAAGTCAAGTGTAGTGAATCGTTGATCAACATGTTGCCCATTTTAGAGGACTTTCACCCCAAGCATTGGTGAATGGGTCCTATTTTACTAGTAAAGCGGAACTGGTTTACCACAGTAAACAAGTGCTGCTTATTTCCCGGGGTTCCCACGGGGAATGTCTTATGGGGTAAACTCATTTAAAAAACGTAATAAATAATTGTCACTTTCATTTCACTCGTCGTGAGGCGGCGTGCGATAAATGTAGACAAGTTGCATTCAGGTCGACGTCACCAAAGGTCAACTTGAATGTAGTTCCACTGTAGGTGTAAATGTTAACTACTGAAATGATATCACATTACTGACGTGTTCACCATGATTGGTTTGTAGAGCTAAAATTTATGTCATAGGCTTTTCATATATTGTAGAATAGGTAATCATGGTATACAGTACGTGGAGAGTTTATTGTCACTAAATCACCCGCAGAGTGGAGATTCCACCCAAGCAATAATTGCAAATTTGTTGCAAAGTATAACCAGCACAAGCAAAGTTTCAGCCAATGGATCTCCGGGTTAAACCCGGAGGTCCATTGGCTGAAACATTGCTTGTGTTTTTTGTCGATATGTACACAATGTGAAAGTTATAGCTTGGGTGATAGCTCCACTCCGCGGGTGATTTAGTTACAATCCACTCTCCACGTACTGTAAATAGAGGATATCTAGTGTTTTTGAGTGGATACCGAAAACTATCTCATGAGTGACCGAGACAAATGTTTATTTTGAAATATCTATTTGCCTTGGTCAGAAGTGAGATAATTTTCGGTTTCCACTCAAAAAACACAAGATTTCTTTTTATTATATGCTGTTTATAAGAATCTGATAATTCCACTTGTTGCAACCATGAATTGAAGAATATCCATTTGTCTCGGTCAGAAGTGAGATAATTTTGGGTTTCCACTCAAAAACACAAGATTTTCTTTTTATTATACGCTTTTTATAAGAACCTGATAATTCCACTTGTTTCAACCATGAATTGAAGTATGAAAGTAAACAGCGTATTGAACCATTGATACGTGGAAGTGATTTGATCGATACTCGGAACAGATAGCGTCTTGCATTCAAATTCATTTGTCGGGTTTCTAGTCCAAACATGGCCTGAAAGTGAGTAATATAAGTTTTTGGTTTGGTACGTCCTTGGAAAGGACGCACCAAACCAGAAACTTATATTACGGACTTTCAGGCCATGTTTGGTTGAACTAGAGGGTTTCATGCATCAAATCAAGGAGAATACGGGTTGAATTATTGCTGGAAATGATCGGTATCTATTCAAGGATGCTAGATTTTCTTTTCATTACACGTTTCTAGAACAAATTGATCATTTCCAGTGATAATTTGACTCGTATTCACCTTATTATATTTATTTATTGCTGTTTAAGGTCACAATGCACAATGGCTAACCATGACCTTGACAGTTTTACGGGTGGAGGAAGCCGGAGCACCCGGAGAGAACCACCGAGCAACGGCGAGCAACTGTCAGCTCCCCAACATACCAACTCCACACAAGCAGGGTTAGCATTGGTTGAAGACAGGTGCTCCATCAACGTGTAGTACGCCTTAGTACACAACATCACCGTGCCTCCACGTGGGCAGTGGGGGTGAAGTGTCTTGCCCAAGGACACAACGCGGTTGCCGCAGGTGGGATTCGAACCGAGGACCTCTCGGCTTGCAGCCTGCACCTCTACTAACTGACCCACCGCGCCTCCCCGTATTCACCCTGAAGTGATGCGTTGAAAGCTGCCATTTTGATTGATACCGTGAAAGTGAAAATTTCTATATCTTCACAGTGGGGGATACGATTTCTATCTTTCCGCAATTTCTTCGATAATCTATCGTTTAACGTATAATAAAATTTTCTTCAAATGCTCAAATTCTAAATTACGCGAGCGGATACGGCCAATTCGTTAGACAAAGGATTAAGTACTGAAAACGTCATACCTGGAGATATCTTTGTTCTATTTATCTCACCATTTATTATACCGACTCTTTTGCTACTTTTGATTGTACTCTCAACTGCACAACATACATCAGAGTGTCTTAACGCAAAAGTCACTTTACATGAGCGTCACGTATAAATTTGCGATACATATTTTTTATAAAGCATGTGCTTGCTCAGTGGAGAGTATGCTAACAGTGAAGTAATTTTAGAACTCGAGACAAATTTATGAGTCAAACAGGAATGGTACACGCTGCTCGAAGTTTTGCGAACTATATCAAAAAAGGTCCGAATGGAAAGATGTCTTAAATAGTAGTACATATTTTTCTCCGGACCATACATACTGACTTCAAATGAACAGACGGATGAAAGACCTCAGGAAGCCCCTTGTCCGTATCAACCCTTTACCCAACGAATTGGCCACATCCGCCCGCGTAATATGCAAATTCAGCAAGTGAAAAAATACTATTTTTCCAAAACTTTCAACAAAACCATATCATGTGACCACTCTTTGGAACGAGCTCGTCGAGCTCGTTCCACTGAGGGGTCATGTGATATGGTTTTGTTGAAATCTTTTGAAAAAATTTAAAAAATGATTTTTAAAATAATAAATTTTGACATCGTCTACGTTGGGTAAAGGGTTAACTGAATGAGAGCAGGCACCCCAGGTGAACATTATAGTGCGATATTTGATGATTGAATACTCACCACATCATATAAGGGTCTCTTCGTTATTTACTCCAAAAATTCTGATTTTATCTCTACATTTGAAACAAGAAATGAACGACTTGTTAGTATTGACGGTGCGCCAATGACGTGGTGCACTATTAACACCAACAAGTCTTAACCTAACATGAAAAGCAGACGACACTTGCAAAACAAATTCTTGAATAAATATTTTTTTTTATTTTTTGTCTCAAAAACATAGGTTATGACCCCACGTTGGAACGAGCTCGTTCCAACGAAGGGTCATAACCTATGTTTCTTTAGACAAAAAATGAAAAAAAATATTGAAAATTAATTGGCGATTTTTGAGAATAGCGCTGGCCGTTTTTGTCGCTACGTTGGGTAAAAGGTTAATGGAGTCTGCATGCTATTTACTCCCAAAATTCGGAGTTTGTCTCTACATTAAAAAATAGAACGTTCTTGGAACACTTGTTGGAGTTAATAGCCTACCTGATAAGTATCTATGAAGATATTCAGTATATTTTTCCAGCGATTCCCACTGTGTTAATGATAGCGTCGTTCCAGTTGGTGGCCATTCTCCGCGAAGGATCTTGAAGGCTTTACCTGACGAAATGGATGAACCTCCTAGTCCCCATCTACAAAATGGTGTCATATCAGAATTAATTAAATTATAAAACAGTAGAAGCAATCAATAGCTCTATTATTATTTTTTTTAATTTCTGTTTTATATGTTTTTTTAAACCTTTTTCGTGTATCATATTTGCTATGTTGTTGATGGGCTCAAGTAGTTACAAGAGATATACATATTGGACCCGCGAATCGAGATTGTTTTGCTCGTATTGAGTCTGAAAAACAAACCCCCAGTTAGTATAGGACGCATGTGCTAGGCTTTTGAATACCTCCGCATGTCCAAATAGAGCCAACTAGTTTGTTCCAAATGGACATGTCACGCTACGAAATAACCCAGGACACATTACTGTTCTAACCACCGACAAGTATACAGGGGGAGATGATTTTGATTTAACGTCCGATCGTCACGATGAAGAATAAGAAACACCTCCCTTAATGATTCGTTTAGAATTTTGTAGACAATATAATTTTTTATCGAATAAATCGACAGATTTCAAATCAAATCGAATCGAATCAATCGGCTGGCAGTGGCGGCGGCAGAGTTACAGAAGTGTGGGGTACAGTTGGGTATTGCCCGCCGCGCGTAAGTTTTAAAAAAAATTCTCAGCTTCGGGAGGGGTGTCCCCTCCCGAAGTTGAGAAAATTTTTTAAAACGTACGTTGTAAATGGTGTTCTCTGGAGCATTCTCAGACAATTAAATTAAAACAGTTTTATCCTTTTGAAACTTATTGGTTAGGTCTTTCAGTTATAGAAAACATCGTACATGGTGACATTTTAACGGAAGAACGCTGTTGTAAAGTGCGAGCACAAAGCACCGAACGACACTCAAATCGAAAATGAAAGTAGGCTGCACTCCAAACGGATGCGTTGCACGCTCTCGATTCTAGCATTCCTCGAATACTCTTAAGCGGTATGTTTCAGACCGTTTGAATGCTGTACGCCTTGTTGAAATTTGGGCCCTCGACTCTTGTTTGTTGTTTGCAGCTAATGTGTGTGTGTGTGTGGGGAGGGGGTGGGGGTCGGGGTGGGGGGCACACACAAACATAATTTAAAACTTCTCTGATTTAGTGCACTTGGGAATATGGAATTAAGCATACGTTCAATACAAAAATTAAAATGATAGTATTTTTTTACTACGCTTGGCGAAAAAAGTGGAGGGGTAAATACCCCCCCCCCCCCCCCACCATACCCCCTCCCCCACCCCTGGAGCCGCCACTGTCGGCTGGCACCTAGTCTGAAACTAGCGACCCCCAATACATTATCGATTGTTTGTTTCTGAAGTTTTCTCTTATATGACTTTTCTGTGTTTTTTGTCGATTTGTTCTCTTCTCAGCATTGGAAAAACGGAAAAACGGTATGATTGATAGGGATGTATGACAGCAAATACGCCCTTCCGAGAAAATTTTCGAAATTGCAGTCAATAAAGGTAAGCAAGCTCATTCACAAATAGATTCCATTTCAACACTGATATCCACTTGCCGTGATAATAAAGGATGATAAGCGAGATAGGAACGGATGGCTTTTCATATTACTATGATGTTTTGGTGGGCGAGAAAGTATAGAGATATATGTACAGTGTGTGCCCGACCGCTGTCCCACTGGACACCTACGGCCTCGTCCAATACCACAGGACACCTGCAAACTGTACAATTATCTCGCCATACATCACAAAAAGTGTGGTATATCTATTACATCATCAATGTGGTTATTAAAAGTCTTAATCCACAGCGACGTCACTTTTCCTTTGTTCTGTTGATGTTTTATCGTACAAATATATCGGCATAATGTACTGAAAAGGTGATAAGCCCAGATATTTGTATCGTTTCAGATATTTGGACGGTACAAATATCTGGACAAAAGACCATTGTTTGTTGAGTTAAGTGAGATTGATTAACACAGAAAGACATTGTCGCGAGTGTTGCAAACATTGAAGAGAGGAAACTCTTCCAGTCCTGTTTATATCGCTTTATCGTTAATTTTCACACATTCAGAAAATATTTGATTCGCTCGGTTATGGGAGTGTGCGTGTGGTGGGGGTGGGGGCGGTGGGGGGGGGGGAGTGATTGTTTACAACAGATGTGTAAGAAGCATTGTGCACTCGGAGGAACGGCCATAGAAGCGAACTAGCACACTGATATTTGTTATTGGTGGCCTTCGAACCTCCGCGTCTGACATGGTGCCCAAAGCCATTTTGGGAACTGAAACATTCTACTCTGAGAAAGAAAACGCATTGTTTGCTACTTTTCTGACCAATTCACCAAACAGGTGAAGATTGTTTCGTCCCGGTGAAGAAACATGTTAACTCTTTACCCAACTTAACGCCAAACACCACAAAGCGCTATATCCATTACATCTTCATTAAACTGTTATTATGTTTTGAATTGTTGTCTTAGAAATATAGATTATGGTCCATCATTCGAACGACCTTATTGAGCTCGTTCCAATGAGGGGCAATAAGTTATATTTTTAAGACAAAATTTGAGAATTAGTTTAAACATCTTCTAACCGCGTTGGGTAAAGGGTTAATTATTTTGTGAATTGTTTGCACTTTTTAGATAAATCATACGAGGTATCTTTGATCATACTTTAGGAGTAAACAGCATGTGTACCCCATTTCTTCCACTACCCAAGAGCATTGTAAGCCCGCCCCCTCCCACCCCTTCCACTCACAACCCTTGAATATTTTGGCTTGGTATCTCTCTCTCTCTCTCTCTCTTGTTCCCTCTGTCTCTGTGTGTGTCTCTCTCTCTTTTGTCGATCGTTTTGTCGTTTGGCAATTGTTGAACTTGTATTTGCGAAAGTGTTAAATCGTCTATTTCATCGGTATGCCAAATTGTTTTGTTTTCAGCGTCTTCTACTGCCTGACTCAATAAAAAATCTTCCCCGTCATCACCATTCCACATGATTCCACTCTTCAGATATCGAATATTTGTTAAAAATATGGGTTTAGAAATAGATACTTTAAAATTTGTGTGTACACAGTCGTTAACTCGCGAATATTATTAAATTTGCAATTGGGATATCACATTGCTCACACAATCACTCGCACGGATGACGATGTGATGCGTGTTCAGTTTATATCAATCGTACTGTCACACTTACACTTAACAAATCTATTGTATATTCAGTGGATGTTTCAGATAAGTAACAATGAGATATATCCATTTAATTTTGGGGGGCGATAAGTAATTGTAAAACGCATTTTGACCATATTTTCACTTAAAATAAATTAAGCCATTTTTTTGTTGACATTCCTTAATAGGAAAGGGCTGTGGATTAAAATAGATATACCACACTTTTTGTGATGTATGGCGAGATAATTGTACAGTTTGCAGGTGTCCTGTGGTACACTTTTTGTGATGTATGGCGAGATAATTGTACAGTTTGCAGGTGTCCTGTGGTATTGGACTCGGCTACGGCCTCGTCCAATACCACAGGACACCTGCAAACTGTACAATTATCTCGCCATACATCACAAAAAGTGTGGTATATCTATTACATCTCTGCCATCATGTATGGTATATGGAGATTTAATACCTGGATGTCGGTTTTTAAACTCCGAGCCGCGGACGAGGTGTTTAAATGAGACATCTAGGTATTAAATCTCCATATACCATACATATTGGCGGCGATAACGTTGTTTTGCCCCGTTTGAAACACAATAGAAACATAGTGGAAACAAATTTGTGGACGCGTTTCTCACGTTCCGCAATCAGTTGGGCCAAACGAGTGAATAATTGTTTTGTTTTTACAAACACAAAAGACAACAGATATAGTTACATCCCTTCCCCTTGGAAACGCGTAAACATATCGACTATTTTCTTATTAGAATTACTCTTATTTCATTTGTTCTCGAGTTATTTGATTTAATTATTCGACTGTTTAATTTATAACAGCAAACTATGATCGACTTGTCGGAAACCTGATGATATTTGTGACCATTTTTCATTTTTTGGATCAATTTTTATATCGAGGCGAGCAAAAGCGGAAAACTTTCATTTAAACCATATACCCTCAATGTTTCGCGTGCGCTTATACCCTGGATGTTGCACTCTCTCATACACCTTAGATGTTGGGTGCACCCTTTGTCATGGCTATTTGTCCAAGGCATTCATTCTGACCAATGAAAGGGTATAGGGACGAAGACTTTTCAAACCCTAATGTAAGCTCCTTAGCCACCAGAGTAATTCTGCAAGCAATTCGGTGATGCTATGGGCTGTTTGTTTACCCACAGTTTGTGGCTTAATGTAATGTGATGTCCTTTTACTAGCAAATATGTACAGATATTCTTTCGTGCTCTAGTTAGAGATATTTGTTCAAAAAGTATTTACTTCACCTTGAAAACACCAAGATATTACTACCGTTGATGTAATGTGATGTCATTTTACGCGCAAATGTATACAGATATTCTTTCGTGCTCCAGTTAGCGATATTCCGTTCAACGAGTATTCAATTTGCCATAAAACACCAAATTATTAAGACAATTAGTGGAAATATGCTGCGTACTGATAAAACTACGGTAGTGGGGAGTCTTCATTTCTAATGGTAATGTCAACAAACGTTCGATCAAATCAAGTCTCGATTGACCAACATTTCTAAGAGTTTCACAAGAAACGAATCTTTGTGGAATTTTTAGATTTAATTGTCTGGAGTATATCAACTGGTCGGAAGCGAACCATAGGTTCGTTTTTTCGAGCAACTGGAATATTCCAGACGAGTGAATCTAAGCGAAAGAGATAATCTATTTCAAGATTAGGGTGGTTCAGGCCATAACACTGTCGAATTCCGAATAGAATTAGACTGACAGTTTGAATGCTCGACTCAAATATTGCCCCACTCTCGCCCATACTCGGCACACACACACACGTGTGTACGACAGCTGCAGTGTTATCCGAAGAGAAATACGTATGCCACCCGACTCGTCGCCATTTCGGATTTTGTTAAGCCCACTAAAATCAATAACTATACTCGTCGCCCGTTCTAGGTTTGCAAAGCCAACGAAAAATCGTTCCTGTAGTTGTTCAGGAATCATTATTCAGCAGGTGTAAAAATGTCTTGGGTACAACCATGCTAATCTTTAGAAACTAACCCTCAGCATCGTTGCACTACTCTTGCTGCCCGAATCGCTGCCAGATATCATATACCAGTCCCCGAAAGCGTAACGTTTAAGATCTTTTAGCTAGAACAGCATTATGTGTTGTTTGGCTGTCAATACTTTTCTGACAATTCGGTTATTGTCCCATTGTTATAGTTTATCTGTCTGACAGCATCTTAAGCAAACAATCATTCTTAATGCCCGAAGGGGTCTGTCACTTTCACCACCGGTAAGACAAGCATTAAACACTAACTGGATATACCACATTTTGAGACGTTTCAACTATATCCCCACTAAGACACATTTGTGAATGTTAAAACATTTATGCGCACAAATGTGCGAGTACCGGCGAGTACCTTAGATGACTTGCTGAATCAATGCGTTTACCACCGATCATGCGACAAAACTGTGTTCTATTCAGTATCAAACACCTTTCGTAATGTATATGCGCCTGTGTGTTGGCAGCATTTTTTTCTCTGCTCTGTGATTATCGCTTCTTTTCCAAGTTTTCAATTGTAGTTATTGTGCCATATTTTACATACTCTTGCACTATGAACTTTTGGATTTATATCTTCGGTTTCTTTTTCGGAAATTTCCTGGATTTTGGTGTTTATGGAGATTTTATTCTGTTAACCTGGTGTTAGTGCGTACTATTCACTACAGACCAGGTATGCTGACTGTTCAGCCAGCAGTTAATTATCCAGACCAGTGTGAGCTCTTAGCATTCTCACCTGTGTTAGTGAGTACTGTTCACTAGAAACTTGGTATTCTGACTGTTCAGCCAGAAGTTAATTACCCAGACCAGTGTAAGCGCTCAGCATTCTCACCTGTGGTCGATAATATGACTCGGCTTACCTTTGAATCAACTCAGCTTCGTGAACTCAGTTATCTGACAAACAAGGGTGTTCCGGGCTCGCGTAGGCCTGTCAGCTTTCCTCTAGATTCCTCGGTGTATTTTCGTCTCAAAGAGCCAGGAATTCTAAGGAAAACGTAGAAACAGAAAGGGAGGCTGTAGAAGACATAAGGAAAGGAAACCTGCTGCGCTCAATTTAGACAATCTTAACACTCTGCGCGACCAAACCTCAACTATGACAGTGAGTGTTGGACTTTTCATTGCTAGGTCAGTTGTAAATAGAACAGACGATATCCGGGAAATGATGGATGATCATAATATTTCCCTGTATTTATTAACTGAAACCTGGTTGAAATCTAGTGACAGCATCGTGTGTGGAGAGCTTCAGCAAAATGACAAAACTCTTCTTCACAACCCTTGTCTCAGGAAGAAGGGTAGGGGCGTTGGTATGCTGTTTGACGGTACTGTCAAGATCAAGGCAGAACCCAATGTAAAATTCAAAACTTTCGAAGTGGTGTCTGGTGTCATGAAGCATGGTACTCGATCAGTTTGGATAATAGTGCTTTATCGCCCACCAAGCAAATCCGGTAAAAAGAAAGACCCCGTAACCGAAGACTCCGTAAATTACTTTCTGTCAGAGGTTACAGATTTTCTGTGATCTGCTGCTGTGTCTAGTGGGTCATTCATTATAACCGGCGATTTTAATTTTCATGTAGATAACAACAACGACTCCAATGCTAGTAAATTCTGAAGTCTTCTTGAATCTATGGAGCTCGTCCAGCGTGTGATCGGATCGACCCGTGTCAGCGGCCACATATTAAATTTGATAATAACCCTTGAATGTGATGCCGGTCTTGTCAGTAATATTGCGATCATCGACCCGGTGCGTAACGACCACTTCCTGATCACATTCAACCTAGGTATACCATGTCCGCCGTTGTCTAGACATACAATCACATATCGTAAATACTCTGAGGCAGTGTCTGGTGCTCCTATGAACATATCATTTGATAAGATCCTGTTGATGTAATTGTTGAAAAGTACCACAAGACGTCAACTGATCTTATTAACAGATTTGCCACACTCCGAACTAGAAATACCACCAAGCGTGAAATATCTCCATGGTATACTGACGAAATTCGTGAAGCAAAACGACTCCGCCATGGCCTTGAACTCAAATGGAGGCAATCGAAGTTAACCGACCACAGACAGCTAAACGTTAACCAGCGTAATAAAGTTAATCGTCTCATTCTGCAGGCTAAAAAGACTATTTCACAAATATAGTTAATGATAACATCAAAAAGGCCATAGGTTCTATCAGAGGTGTTGGACAAATTATTCCACCGAAAGGGGCGCAAATCACTCCCTGATCATTCATCACCGGAAGAACTGTCCAATAGATTTGCATCCTACTTCGTCGATGAAATTGAGAATAGTAGAGCTGACATTGCGAATGGCAGCGAGGGTGTGCGCGATCAAACACCACACGCTCCAGTGTTTGTTGGGAATCGATTTGACCACTTCCGTCTTCTTGAAAACGAAGAGCTGTGAGAATTAATTAAGAAGTCGCCATCCAAACAGTGATCCCTAGCTATTATCCCAACAAAACTTCTAAAGGCTTGTGCACCAGCCCTGCTACCTTGGATTTTACAAATTGTCAACTCATCTCTGGCCACGGGGACATTTCCATCCTCTATGAAAGAAGCCCTTGTAGTCCCTCTTCTGAAAAAACCTGGACTGGATAGTGATATTCTGAAGAACTATCGTCCTGCATCAAATCTGTCCTTCACATCGAAATTGCTCGAGCGGGTTCTATCCAAACAAATTCGGAATCACCTTGCACGTTTCGAACTCTCTAAGGACTTACAATCTGCGTATCGTCCAAAATGTAGCACGGAAAGTGCGCTTTTGCGTGTTCAGAATGACCTTTTAGTTGTCATGGATCAACAGCGAGTTTCATGCCTTGTATTACTCGATCTGAGCGCGGCGTTCGATACAATCGACCACTCTGTTCTGGCATCCATTCTAGAGCAAAGAGTTGGCGTTTGTGGTGTGACACTAGACTGGTTCAGATCGTATCTTGCTAATCGTTCACAGAGAATACTGATAGAAAACATCGTATCAAAGTCAGTCTCCCTGAAATATGGTGTGTCTCAAGGTTCAGCTCTTGGCCCGTTATTGTACGCCATATATGTCCTTCCCCTTGGTGACATATTCGGAAAGCATGGGCTTTCCTTCCATCTCTATGCCGACGACATTCAGTTATATATCAGTTTCAACTCTCAACACGAGAGAGATGCGGCATCAGCTATCGAAGATTTCTCGAATGAGTTTGAATTTTGATGGCAGTGCCATTTTTCCTTCGGCAATGGTTCGTAATCTTGGTTATTTCATGGATGAAAACCTTTCTGCAGACAAGCATGTGTTGCAAGTCTCCAAAACAGCTTTTCATCACCTCCGAAACATCGGTAGAATGCGTGGTGTAGTAGATGAGGGAACGGCAATGCAATTAATTCATGCATTTGTAACGAGTAGATTGGATTATTGTAATTACCTCCTATATGGCTGCAAACAGTCCCTAGTTAACAAGCTACAGAATGTTCAGAATTGTACGGCTAAACTTGTGACCAAGAGTAAAAAATCCTCGTCGGCTTCCCTTACAAAAACTGCATTAGTTACCCAGTAGTGAAAGAATTAGTTTCAAAGTATTATTGTTTACCTTCAAAGCTGTCGACGATCTTGCGCCTCCTTATCTTTGCGATCTCGTTAAGAAGTATGAACCTGCTCGTCCTTTGCGATCAGCTACTTCGTGCAATCTTGTTCAGAATATGTTCAGAATGCAGGAAAGCTGGTCACAGCTGGCGATCGGGCCTTCTGCATTACAACACCACATTTGTGGAATGCGTTACCTGACGACATGAAAAAACAACAGTCACTCGAGTCATGTAAGAGACACTTAAAAACACACCTGTATAAATTGGCTTATTGCTGACCTGCTTGTATTATATAAAATGCACCTTTAGTTTTGTGTGCATCCTGTGAGCACTTATGTGGACACTCGGCTCTAAACCATATTATTATTATTGTACTATTATTTCGACATTGTGGATTAATTTATTTAAGAATTGTCGGGTTGTAAATTGGTGTCTTATCTCAGAATATATCAATGTTATTGGCATTTGGTGTTATTGAATCTACCACGTTTGCTCCCACCACATCTAGCAACACTCCGCTGCTATTTTTCTGTCCAAATCCATCCATTCTCTTCATAAAGCACGAACACCTTTCTTTGATCGACCTCAGGGCATATCTCCTTGCGTTTCAAATCGGGTTACGATGGTCATAAGGGAACGTCCCAAGGGAGCGTCGTCCGATGAGTCTTCACCCCTGAGAAGAGTATTGTTGATCTTTACAGTAACAAAAGGAAAACGTGGCCTTTTAGGGCAAGCAAATTAGAAGTAACGAGTTCACCCCTTGACGTTTTTATTAAGGGAAATGGGGGCGCGGTGGCGCCGTGGTAACCGGTTCTCCTCAGATCACCGAAGTTAAGCAACGTCGAGCGCGGTTGGTAGTTGGATGGGTGACCATTTCAGCTACTGCTTCGCGCTCCCGCGTTGTGTCCTTGGGCAAGGCACTTCACCTCGATTACCTACATGGGGCACGAAGACGCTGTGTACTAAGGCGTACTGCACGTCGATGGTGCACATGTCTTCAACCAATCTAACCCTGCCTGTGCCGCGGTGCAGAGTTCAGAGTTACGATGTAGGAGAGCTGACGCCTGCTCGTCGTTGCTCGGTGGTTCTCTCCGGGTACTCCGGTTTCCTCCACCCGTAAAACTGTCACGGTCACGATTGTGCACAAGTATGTGGCCTTAAACACCAATAAAAAAATAAATAAAGTAATGAATGGAAATGATAGTGTCTGTATCATATGGTACGATGGACTGTCTATTAATCCAAAAAAGGTTACAGAACGACAAAAGATGTTGAAAACGCCGTTTCTTATTTTTAAATAATGGTTTTAATGCAGAATATGCCGTAGAATATTAATCAAACGTTCAAAATGATTGGGGAGAATGTGAAAAAAACCCCTCTGTATTTTTATACTACTCTACAGGAAAATACCTGGAGTTTGTGAAAGGATGCGCACCTCGATGATACAAATTCGCTAACATTTCGAAATTTCAATCTTTATATGAAATTCCTTCCCCACAGGAACACCGGGAAGTGAAGCAGTGCGTGTTTACTGTGGTAAACAAGCTCAGTCAGTTTTACTGGTAAAATAGGACCCAGTCACTAATGCTTGGGGTGCGAGTCCCCTAAAATAGACAACATGGGGTATAAACTATTGACTTTATCTCCATGTTGTGGTTATGGTTAGCCACTGTGCAGAAGTAAGTGACCTTAAACACCAATAAATAAAAAAAAAATATGAAATTCCCATACTGTTAGTGTTAAATTTACTGACAGCTTAAGGAATTAATGAGGGACAACTTTACAGTAAATCTCTTCCTATGACGAAAATTGATTGCCATGGTTTCGGTTTGTTAACGGCCCGAGAGGAATGAATAGCAGCCCGAGAGTTTATTACCATTAATGGACTAATTCCACACTTAGCATTGGGTGAAGACAAAACAAAAACACCATCGACGTACAGTACGCCTTAGTACACAACGCCACCGTTCCCAAACGTGGGCAGTTGGGATGAAGTTTCCTGCAAAGGGCACAACGCGGTTGCTGCAGGTGGGATTCGAACCGAGGACCCATCGGCTTGCTGCCTGCATCTCTGCCCATTGAACCACCACGCTCCCGAAATGATCAGAAGCGGGCAGGCTGGGCAGCGGACCGTTAATGGAGTTTGTTTTCACTAACAGTCCGCCGCACGTTCCCGGCTGCATGGCGCCGTGAATTGCAAAGTTTTGCTGCCCAACTAAAACACGTTAATATACCAGAGAACGCCAGCCAAATAACTTCAGTTTCGTTTCTAGAATACTGATCTACAACAATTGAAGAAGCAGTGTTCAAAACTGATTGACCATTAAGTGCTGTTACGCCGAGTTTTGAAGTAAATTACCACTTTTGAAGTAGCTCACCACTTTTGAAGTAAAAAGCGCTCACTTTTGAAGTAGCTCACCACTTTTGAAGTAACCGTCGCCCACTTTTGAAGTAAAATGAGGCCTCCACTTTTGATGTAACCATCGCCCATTTGTGATGTAAAAAAACAAGGTCTCCACTTTTGAAGTAACTGTCGCCCATTATTGAAGTAAAAATACTCACAGTTTTACAAGGCTGCTGGACTTAGAAATTTTGAAAAAGACGATGGTTAGGGGGGGGGGGGGGGGGGGGGGGAGGGCATGTAATAACCAGTTGTGTAATATTAATCAGTAATGTAATAAAAATTAACCAGTAGTGTAACAATCAACCACTAATGTAATACAGATCAACCAGTTGTATAATAACCAGTATTGTAATAAACTAAACCAATAATGCACTAAAATTCCACGAAAATCAACAATGTTTCAACACAATTTCAGAAAGTTTTGTGGTGGCTCAAATTATAATTTTGGTACTTCTTACCGATTTTTGACCATTTAATCATAAGTTTGAAGGAGGTTCCAAATCAAATATCATCGGTTGGGCTCAGTGCGGTAATACAAGGTGCTTTTGAGGCTTTTATGTGCGTATAAATTGGCCATTAAGGTAATTTAAGGTCCGCAGGAGTAGTACAAACTCAACGTTTGCTCATTATTTATGGTAATGTCGTGCTTTATATAGAATGCCTGGCCTACCCCAGGAATTAGCTGTAAAGTCCCCTATGATACCACACCAGTTTTTCGGTAACCCGTTGGCTGTAATGTATAGTCCTTCAAAGATCTCTTCCATTGTTTTATTTTTTTTTAATTTTTAATACGCCTCTGATGGCTCTCTAAGATATCCCTCATCAAACACTCAGCATAAGGCGCCGAATCACAATGCAGGGCCTTTATAGGTCAGGTTGTCCACTTTAATAGATATTCCAAAAGATCGTGTTCTACCTGAAGTGGTACTGATATTATTTTATGGGAGGCTTCCACCTTTTATGCCCAACAACAACTAACCTACTGTTAGCTAAACTACGGAGTAATATCTGTAATCCCTCCTATCATTAGTTCTTATCGGTCATTTGCTGGTCGCTCACTACCACCACATCTAACATCACTAATCGCTTCTACTGTCTCCGATCACAGGCTTATGGGCGCCGCCCCCCCCCCCCCCCCCCGCCCCCCCCCGAGCCAACGAAAATCATTTTTCGGGCACTTTCCATACTTTTTTCGGGCAAGTTTGACTGAACTACCCAAGACCATACCCCAGAAACCCAGTCTTAATTAAAGGATTTGCCTCATTTTGTCCAAACTTGGACCCAAAGTCTGTTATATAAATTTTTGGTGTGGTACGTCCTACAGGACGTACCACACCAAAAATATATATCGCAGACTTTGAGTCCAAGTTTGGACTTCCCGTTTCATCAGAGTGAGACCGCGTCTAATGATAAGGGATCAACAAGAATAGCATTCTTTATTCCAGATGATTCCCGACTAGACTCACCCCTCAAATCACAGATTTTTTCAAAAATTTCCCCTGGAGAGGGCCGCCTGCTGCAACATGTGGGAGGAAGACAGCCTCCTCGCAGACATCCGCCTCCACCTGGGCCCCATGTGCCTCAGCGATTCATATGGAATCACTTTTTCGGGCAAAATCTTGCAACCCCCTCTAAAACATTTGTCCCATATGCCTATGTCTCCGAGTACTACAGCTGATCTACCCCTCCGCCTACTTATACATTGCCATTTGCTAAGTTATTGAGCACTATAATCATGCTACCCCTTCAACCGCTTTTGACCTATCAGTGCAATGTCTGTCGCCCCACTACCACCACAGCTCACATCACTAATTTCTTCTATTGATGGTCTTATAATAATAACACTTTGGACATCCGCTGATTTGTCGCGGTTCTCGGATGAGAAGGCCTTGATTATCCTTTCTTCCCAGCTGTTACCCCCTCCCTGTGCCTCTTCTTTCTTCCCAGCACCCAGACGCTAATTCTTTGATGAGACCTCGAACCTCCCCATTCCCAATCTCTATGATCAGCATGCCAACCTTTTCTTTTCGGTCACCCATTAACCACCTATTCTTCATTCTTTCAACCCACTTCCCCATTATCTTCCCAGTGAGTCGTGTTCTCACGGACAGGTATTTTGGACATTCTAAGAGAAAGTGTTCCAAGGTCTCTATAGCTCCCAAATTACACATTTGACACTCCTTTTCACCGTCTTTCCCAATTTTCCCCCTAAGCTCCAGCAACCTCGACCTCAGTTTGAACAGCAGTGACCCCCCCCCCCCCCCCCCCCCCAAACGTGCCATCTAGGTAATCCTCAACCTTTGGCTTTTCCTTTTCACATAAGCCACCCAATGACCGCTTTGCTTTGACCCCCTCCCGACAATTTCGATTGCAATCCTCCAGGATTCTTTCTCGGACAACTTTCTTCCCCTGGATTGCCCCCTTTTTCTAAGTCTCCGACCTCTATTGAGTAGTTTTCTATAAGCTCCCTCACTTGTCCACTCCACCCCGTTTGGATATTTGAGTCCCCAAATGGACTGGAAGATTTGTTCACACCATCGGCTGTCGGGGAGGTTCACCAGGTAGTTGAGATAACAGAGTTTCATCAAGTCGATCCTGTCCTTGATCCTCATCCAGCCAAGCTCACCCCGGACCGCTTCCAACGCTGCGGCATTACTCGACCATGATATCCATCGCCCTGCATCATTTTGAAGAATTTCCAGCTTCTTTACTACAGCTACGTTTAGAGGTATCACGTCCGTACCATATGTTATACTTAGAAGACCCACCATTTCCCAGATAGTTTTTCCCACAAAAACTTTGTTGAAGCTGTTCCTCCCTAAAAGTTTCAGCTGATTTAGAATTCTCTTCCCCTTCATGCAGAGTTTATTCGTGTGATTGCAGTATATGCCTCTTCCTGTACTGTTTATATTGACCCCCAAATACTCGTAGTCATCCGTTTCTCCCAATCGAATCAATTTACTGTCACCTTCCGGGATGGAGAAATCGCCCACTTTCCACCTTCGATTAGGCTCTACGCTACGACTCACTAGTATAACTTTACTTTTGTTTTCATTAAGTTCGAGTCTCCATTTGTTTCCATATCTCCCAACAAGTTCCAGCATTTTCTCAAGCCCCTCCGCACTTTTCGACACAAGTACCATGTCATCTGCGAAAAATAGCCCTGGTATCTTCATGTTTCCAACTACCACCCCCTCAGCGCTATGCAGGAGTTCGTCTCCTAGTTCTTTGATGTACAGGGCAAAAGGAATCGGTGAAAGGATGCCTCCCCTGCTTGAGGCCTATCTCCATAGGTACCCGTTTTGTTTTTACGTCACCCAAGCTAAGTTCACTTTGTACATCATTATACAGTGCTTTCACGATACCAACAAACTCCCCACCAAGACCCAAGGCCTCAAGCTTTCGCCACATTCCCTCCCTCCATACCCTGTCATATGCCTTTTTGACATCTAAAAAAGCCATAAACAACTTTTTAAACAACTTTTTCTTTGTGGCTTTTGTTAATTCTGTCATTTGCGATAGCGTGAAAAGATGGTCAGACACCATATAGACACCAAGAGCAGATTTACGGGATCGTATAGGAATTCCATTATGGAACCACATATGCGGAGTCCCACTAAAGAAATCCCTCTTTTATTATCCATTTCCATGGTCAGTCTGTGTCTGCAAAATCCATTTTCGCAGCATGAGGTCATGATGTCTAACCTGAATCTCCCCATATCCTCATACGATGAAAAACATATTCCATAGATAACCAGTCCCACGTCAACGGGAATCCCGCTAGCAGGAACCCCTTTCTATGGGCAGCTAAATGATCCTGTTTTCGTCGGATGAGACCACGAGAGAATTCTTCATCGAGGGGTTTCCTCGCGTCCCTCGCGGATTTCTATTCAACACAGGTCAGTATCTTCTGACAGTAGATTACCATATCATTAGTATTCTCAAACACATGATGACCAGGGAGTGTGTGTGTGTGTGGGGGGGGGGGGGGGGGGGGGGGGGGGGGGCTGCAGATTTTTTTTTTCAGACACAAGGCGGAGGTGGATGGGTCTGTCGGGCCGGAGAAAATGAGTAACCCTACACTGAAATTTACTTATGTTTATCCCTTATTTACCTCACATACACTCTTATCTACCTTAATAGATCACTTAGAACACATGTAGCTCGCTGTGGCGGTCTATTTGTGGTCTGAGAAATATTCAAATGTTATTTGAGAACAAATTGAAATTTTACTTGTATGGGTAACCAGTAACGAATCCTATAAAACTTTTACAATTGTATTTTTCCACCATTGTATTTTCTACATGATAAGATGAATGACCAAAAAATTAATCATTTGTAGTTTTTAAAGACGTGGCAGTTTACCGGTATGTGTGTAGATAGGTGGTACCGGCTGGTTAATTGCCACACCTTTAAAACTAACAATGATTTTTTTAACCATTTATAGCCGTATAGAAAAAAAAATATAACTTTAGAAAATACAATTGTAATTGCTTTATAGGACTGTGGTTTTAACACAGGATTTTACAACAATAACATCCGATAACACGCTCAAAATTATGTTGGAGTTAGATTGGATGGTCAGTCACGTTTAGGCATAGTTTGTATCACAGAATGAGTACCTAAATGCATATGATTGAATCATATCATTTATTTTTTATTAAAATCAGCTGTCAAATATGTGTTGTGCCAAAGGTCAATAATAATGGTGAAGGCTAAATGGTGTGGGAGGATTACACATATAATTATAAGCGGAGCAAGATTGGGAACAAGAATGAACATGGAATACGTTTGGGGTGGTATTCTTAATAAAAACATAAGTAAAAAAGCTTGAAAAAGTGTCAAATATGGATACATGGGTGTGGGTCCCAAATTTTGCAGAGGATAAATACATATTTTTTGCAAGTA
Source organism: Pictodentalium vernedei (assembly GCA_031216915.1). Taxonomy (NCBI): domain Eukaryota; kingdom Metazoa; phylum Mollusca; class Scaphopoda; order Dentaliida; family Dentaliidae; genus Pictodentalium; species Pictodentalium vernedei. The sequence goes on along the minus strand of CM062295.1, from coordinate 544,872,958 downwards.
GAGGGTGGTGGGGTACCATGAGGTCGGAAACAATTTTTTACGGCCTTGTGTCTGATTTTTTTTTCAGAACCCCCCCCCCCCCCCCCCCGACACACACACACACACGCACTCGTGGGCCCACGGAGAATCACTCCATGAAGTATTTCCCCATGCTCCCATGACGAAGCTTATTTGAGTGGCAAAAGGAAAAAAAATGTTTTTGAGAAGATTTACTGAAATTATGGGTTTTGTGGCTCTGTCTTAAGCAGTGGGAGGGGAATGAAATTGTTTGAGGCAACCTTGAGTATGGGACCTAAGAATTATGCGAAAAGTGTTGTATCTCATCCCCCCCCCCCCCCCACCCCACACGCACACACCATTCAATCGCAACTAACACACGGGTGATGAATATCGGTAATGGGATGAAACTGCTATCATATCGCAATATTGCCAAACCCTCAGTCAAATTGTAACACTTCCTGAAAGAGCTCAAGGAGTGGGGCATAACGCATGTTGAAAGTGGAAAATGGAACCTATCGGGTGTGTTAATTTTGTATATAATATATTTTGTACAGAAATTATGTGAGTTGTGTCCATGACATTACTTTTTTAAATCGCAGAGGAGGGATCATCGATAAGGGGCCACATTCCATGAATAGAGCAAGGAACAAATGCGCACCGATTACGAAGAAACGATGAAACGATGGCACAAGGCCTCCCACGCCCGCCACTCGAAGGAACCGGGGGTGGGGGGGGGGGTAGGGTTGGGGGGTGGGGGGGGGGGTAACGGGGGGTATTTACCCCCACCAAAAAAAATTGTTAAAGATAGGCTTTATTGGACGATTTATTTGCTCAGAATCAGCCAGAATGGATATTTGTACCTCTTAAGTTCAAAAATGTTCACGGGGGAGGACCCCCGGACCCCCACCAACGAGACGGTGGATACCCCCTTTCGTGCTCATCGCCACTCGCAGCTTCGCGACTCGGATGACGCGAAGCGTCATGGGAATATACGATTTATTTGCTCAGAATCAACCAGAATGCATATTTTCACATCCTAAATTCACAATTTTTCCGGGGGAGGTCCCCGGACCACCACCAACGAGACGGGGAATGCCCCCTCAAGCGTCAAGGGAAAATACCCCCCTCCCAATAAAATTAGCTTCCTACGCCCCTGCCGCCACCCCTCCCACAGATATATACATATACCCGTGGCGGTAAATTGTCGAACAAAACGTTTGAGTGGTCGAAATGTTTAAGCCTCCAGCAGCTTGTGGAAAGAAGAAACATGACTGGGCCAAATTCTTGGTGATATGATTTTGGCCAGATCATCGAATTCATATATGCAGAGCCTCCAAAATGCCGAGACTACATTTATTGCACTACATGAGAGCAATTTGCTGGTGAAAATATAAAAGGGAGGCACATAGGCGTATGGGCTCATTTTTTAAGGGGGGGGGGGGGGGGGGGGGCTGTGAGGTTTTTGCCCGAAAAATGATTCCGCCGCAACTCAAATTTGCCTAAAAAAAATATGAAATTGCCCGAAAAATTCAAATTTTAATGTGAAATTGACCCAAAAAACTTATTTTTTTCAAACGGGGAGGGGGGGGGGGGAGAGGGGGGGGGCTGCAGCCCGCCGCCTCCAGACCCCCGGCCCATACGCATATGGGGAGACACTCCCCACCGGTATAGTACCCACCTGTCATTGTACAGAAGCCTTGAGAATTTAGAAAATAAACAGTATTCTGGCGTCGACCGAATGTTCTGGCACTTAAAGGTTTACCAAAATTCATTAAATGTTCCCTCCAATCATAGTCTTTTCAGTGCAAGTCGAAAATGTCTAACTCGAACAGCCTTGGAAATCGTCACGTCTATTTTACTTCAAAAGTGGGCGATGGTTAATTCAAAAGTGAAGACCTAGTTTTTTTACTTCACAAATGGGCGACAGTTACTTCAAAAGTGGAGGCCTCATTTACTTCAAAAGTGGGCGACGGTTACTTCAAAAGTGGTGAGCTACTTCAAAAGTGGGCGCTTTTTACTTCAAAAGTGGTAATTTACTTCAAAACTCGGCGCAACAAGTGCACGCGGTCACTTTTATTATGCTTAGAAAAAGTTACCACCAAGCGTATTCTTCTTTGAGGACAATGTGTAGGATACATTCATTTTGCCAGTGTTTTCACATCATTGCTGGCTAACTGTACTGGCAGCAAACAATAATGTAGAAACACTGTCAAGTCATCTGCCACTGTCTACATGCGTAGATGGTGGTTGTTTATTTATTTATTTAGTTGGGTTTAACGACAGTTTCGACAGCCAAGATCACCTTGTGTTGGACAGTGTTACGGGTGGAGGAAGCCGGAGTACCCGGAGAAAACCACCAAGCAACGGCGAGCAACTGTCAGTCTCCCCAACATACTAACTCCACACATGCTGGGTTAGCATTGGTTGAAGACAATTGCGCCATCGACGTGCAGTACGCCTTAGTACACAGCGCCATCGTGCCCCCACGTGGACAACTGGGATTAATTGTCTTGCCTAAGTACACAACGCGGTTGCCGCGGGTGGGATTCGAATCGCGGACTTCTCAGCTTGCAGCCTGCATCTCAACCTACTGAGTCACCGCGCTCCCAGGTGGTTATTTTAGTAACGCTAATCTGAGGATTAACAGTTAATCACTGTAACAAATCAGAAAAATAATCCGTACCTCAACTTTTTTGTCTCTTGAATTCGCTTGTTCACTTCTTTTACAATATCCTTGTTGTAGTCCTTCTTAGCTTCAAGATTAATAAGTGAAAAGAATGTTTTACCTATAAATAGAAATGGCGACGTATCCACCTTAACTGTCCGTTATATTTTCAAACTCGAGTGTTTCAAACTTGAATCAACACATACACAGAACGACACGCGACTTCGCGTATATGATATGGCACCAGTGTCAGCGCGGAAGGAGAGTACGAGAGGCAGTCGTTCTCGAGTTTTATCCATTGGCGATGGCACCAGTGCCAAATCAATTAATCCATTCACAAAGAGTGTCGTTCTCTGTTTATTGCACGCCTTCGCGTCTATAAAAACAAAGGCACTAAGCAATTCATTTGTCAGCTACCAACAAAAAGAACACAGTTTATCGCCAACCAAATTTGAGAGGGGAACCTGTGTTACTATTTTGTCCCCTGGGTTCCAATGCGTTCTATGCGCCTACCGGCACAAAGAACACATTGGAACTCAGCGGACAATTTTTAGCTATCACCAGCGATTCAAATTGTAATTGCGATGCACGATGTGCAGAAAAGTCCAGTGAAATTTTCGCTTCTTTATAAAAATAGTCCGTCGACGGTTTCCATTACGCACATATGTGCCGAACAGATGTTCATTTTCCGCAAGGTTTAGTATTGCTACAGATGGGTATTTCATAAAACAGGCGTGCAATAAACTATATCATGTGAACACTCTCTGTAAAATCTGGCAATCAAATACTCCAGCTATTAGTTTGCCAAGTAAGTTATCAAAACCCAACCATGTGACCCTACCATGCAACATATCCATACAAGTAGTGTGTCGGGGCTTTTCACCTCATAGTTGGATGACCCCGATGAATGACACCGGAAGTGACGTCATATCACGTGACTCAGTAGTGCCAAATTGTGTTGACGTTGTAACTCGCGTGAGTGGCCATCATGTGAGGTCATCCCCATAGTGATATGTGGTGTTAGCGCGCATGCGCAGCGCGTGTTGCTAGGGTGTGATACGTTTTTCCGTCGTCCAATTTGTATACTGGAGGCCGCCATCTTGGTTACTATGGTAGCATGTGGTTGCTATGTGACCTAAAACCTTCTTATAGGACAGAGGTATGCTCGGAGGGTGTGTTAGATTGAACAGGAATAATTTCACGATTTGAAGAATTACCACAAATAACCCGACAATCCCTACATATCACTAAAATCCACCTTAAACTACCGAAATTAACTTTATTTGATACGGATTTCCCCCAGAATTCTATTTAGGACCGCCATACCATGGTACCGAGAAGGCTCTAGGTACCGAGAAGGCCCCCACGGGTAAGTTCGATTAAACTAGAGTAGGGGCGCGGTGGCTCAGTAGGTAGAGGTGCAGGCTGCAATCCGAGAGGTCCTCGGTTCGAATCCCACGTGTGGCAACCGCGTTGTGTCCTTGGGCAAGACACTTCACCTCATTGCCCACGCGGGGGCACGGTGACGCTGTGTACCAAAGCGTACTGCACGTCGATGGTGCACCTGTCTTCAACGAATGCTAAGCCTGCTTGTGTGGAGTTAGTATGTTGGGGAGCTGACAGTTGCTCGCCGCTGCTCGGTGGTTCTCTCCGGGTACTCCGGCTTCCTCCACCCATAAAACTGTCGTGGTCACGATTAGCCATTGTGCAGAAATACGTGACCTTAAACATCAAAAAATAAATAAATCGAACTAGAGTAGTTTTTCTTGTTCGGATTCCCCCCCCCCCCCCCCGAATACCATGACGTTTTTCCCCCCAAAAGGCACGTTCCTTTGGTTATTACTCAGAATCCCCTGCTTCTACCTGGACTATATTTTTTAAAAATTCCTACGCTCCATTTTTAGTAACATCCTTAACTGACCCCCTAACTAATTGTTAGGGCCTATATTTTAGTAATTTCTTTAAATGACACCCCTGACTACATGATTTTAAATAATAAATGTAATGAGGATCAAGATGTTTCTACACTAACCAATCAGAGCGAAGTTAATTGACCAATCAGATTAGTATATTCCCATTGTGTTTCTTTTCCATTGACTTCTATACTAATTTTCTATCTTTCCCAACTTTAACCATAATGGTATAGGAAAGAAACACAAACTCCCACCGAGAATGAAAATATCGATGAAAAAACGTTGCGACGTCGTGATGTTTTCAAAAACGTCCATCACGTAGAGATAAATTCCGGAGAAGAGTAGCGTCACGTCATTCTGTTTCAAACTCTAGAACTGAACACATCGCCAGAGAGTTTTCTACAGCAAATTTGCCTTCTTTACCATGACTGATGTTTATGCCTGTAACGGATGTGGGACCATCGGAACCGCCATGTGCATACTCAGCGCTGTGAAGAGATGAAGACCCACGACTGCACCAACTGTAACAAGAGTTATGCTTCGAAGCAAAAGCTGGACCAGCATCTGAAGAAATGTTTGGATACCTATAATGCATGGAATGCGGCCATGAGTTTAACCAACTACTCCATTTTAACCGGCACCAGAGCGTCGCCCACACGGCCAATTCCAGTGCCATCTAAAAGGAACCAAAAAGAGGACCAACCAAACAACCACTGACCACGACGACCACTCGGTATGATGTTGACCCGATTGATTTTGATCAGAATATGATGTCCGAAGAAGAGACCGATGAGATGTTGACCATATACGAAGATAACTATTAGAACTCGCCATATGATGAATAGCAGAGTCCAGGATCAGTATAACTACCGGATCAATGATGTGAACCTGAAGATGATGAATTTTGAATTGATGACTACCGTATTTTTGCCATGCCAGCTAAGATTTAAAATTAATCTTAGTTTTGGTTTTATCCGGAGGCACAATGAATCTAATGAACTGAAGTATTACCACCCATCACAAAACAAGACCCGGGTACTTGATGTTCCACAACTCGTATGCTGCCAAGAAGACTTTGAAGAATTCCTAGATGGTGTCATGGAGGAAGATATCCTGGAATGGGCCAAGTTAAAACGACCAAACAATAAATGGCTAGTGGGGAGAGTCACCAATGTAACCTTTTATGTGAATAAGCTGAAAGATCACCCAGTTGGAATTGTAGATCTTCCAGATTATATTCTCCAGAAAAAACAGTAAATGCTTGGGTGAAGGATGAAGCTAACCAATTTTATTATGATGACAACCTGTGTGTCTTCCTATGTTTAGCTCTATGGAGTGGTTCAACACCTCTCAGCCTAAATTATACAACAGATGCCATGTACAACAAATATACAAAGAAGCCAAAGAATGAATTCCGCGGAGTAACTTTAGCCGAATTACCCGATTTGGAGAAATGTTTTGAAGTTAATGTCTAAGCAAATGACCTTGTCAAGAATGATGATGACCAAATTGTTACCAAACTAGTCTAGAGATCTCATAGAAGATATACCGACACAATGTATATGAACGTCTACAAGAACCATTTTAGCTACTTCATGGATGTAGACAAATACTATAAATCATTTGAATGCCGCAGATGCGGCAACTTATGGAAAAACGTTTACAGACTTAATCGCCACGAGAAGGCATGTGCGGATGAAGTGAATTACAAGTATGTTGGCGGTGTATACCATCCATCACAGTCCGTCTTTGGTCGATTAGAAGATGAAGGTATAGAAGTGCCTGAAGAGAAGTTCTACCCATATCGTGCAAACTTTGATTTTGAAAGTTAATTTGTTAAGACAAGTCTACCTGCCGGGAGTGATAAACTAATGTGGGAAACAGAACACCGACCATTGAGTGTGAGCGTATGTAGTAATGTTCCAGAATACCAAGAACCGATGTGTTTTATTACTAACGGAAATTCTCAGGAACTTTTCGAAGAAATGATGACCCCCCTCACAGATATTTCATCTCATTGCCACCAACTGGTGCAGACCTATCATGTGAGGACGTTACATGAACTCAGACAGAAAATAGATGAAACGCTGGAAGCGGAAGCCCGAGCTACTGGAGAAGATACATCCAAGATGAACCCTTTACAGAAGCTGGAGAAGAAATTTCAAGGCCACCACCAAGAGGTGCCCGTCATCGGATTCAACTCTGGAAAATACGACATGAATGTAGTCAAGCGTGAACTGATGTCATGCCTGTGGAGCAGGAATCTACTCAAGTTTGCAGTTAAGAAATCTAATAACTCCATGTTCGTCTCCACAGAATCCTTCAAGTTTGTTGATATTTGCAACTACCTCGCTCCAGGATTCAGCTATGACAAGTTTTTGAAAGCATTTGGATGTTTCGTGACAAAGGGGTGTTTACCATATGAATGGGTTGACTGCTTGGACAAATTGGCTCAGGACCACCTAGCAGACAATGAAGCCTTGTACAGCCTTCTACAGTTCTCCCAAGAAAGATAACATATCCAAAGAAGAATACCAGTATTGCCAACAGGTATGGAACGACCTGGAGATGACAACTTTCCGTGATTTTCTGATCTGGTATAATAACCGAGATGTAAAACCATTCTTCGAAGCCGTTGATAAGCAGTTTCCTTTCTATCAAGAACGCCAAATGGACGTGTTTAAAGATGGTATCAGTGTTCCGGGCCTTACGTTGAAATACCTGTTCCAGACCATGAATGATGACATCTACTTCACGTTATTTAACCAGAAAAACAAAGTCCTACATCACTTAGAGAAAGATAATATCGTTGGTGGGCCTTCAGTAATCTTCAACCGGTACCACGAGAAAGATGTTACCAGAATCAGAGAAATAAAATGTGAAAAGTGGTGAAGAATCAAAATCATGTGGAAGTAAAATATGGTTTGATGCGAATGCATTATATCCATGGTGCCTAATGCAAGGGATGCCAACGGGTTAGAGTAAAAGATGACGCGAAGAAAACCAGTTTAAACTAGAACATCCTACGAAATATGGTAAAATGCCGAACAATGGTTAGAGTTGCTATCGATGAGAGATGACATCCACATCATACATCAGTATACCGACGTTGAAAAATGATTGGCGGACGACAGTTGCCTGTTGATGGTTGGTACAAAGAGACACAGACTGAATACCAATTTCATACTTGCATGAAAGATGAGAACGGGCTTCCTATCCCCCATGATGAAGTCAGAGATAAAACCATGAAAGAATGTTACAATACACCCGTACCAATGCAAAGGGTATCGCCGACTTGGGTTACAGACTAGTTGAAATCTGGGAGTTTGAGTGGAGAGAAATGAAGAAGACCGATGCCACACTCAAAGCCTTCTTGAAAGAGAAATTTTCAGGCAAAATAGATGGTGCAATGACAGACGAAGAGGTATTGAAGAAAATGAAGACCGGTGAGCTGTTTGGTTTGATTGAATATGATATACATGTGCCAGATCACTTGAATAGTACTTTGAAGAGATGACACCTATCTTCAAGAATACTGATATCTCCATAAATGATATTAGTGAACACATGAAGTCCTTTACTGAGAAGAATAGAATGATGAAGAAACCCCGTAGAAGTTTGATTGTAAGCTATGAGGCAGAAAAAAATGTTGCTTGCACCCCCTTTACTGCAGTGGTACCTCCAGCATGGTATTGAAGTTGACCACGTCTACCAGATTATCCAATATAAACCAAGAAGGTGTTTTGAGAAATTTGGAGATGAAGTATTACAAGAAGACCATCAAGTTGGATCTGCCACTCCCCGTCAGATTCTCTGTATACCAGTATGCGAAACTCCGGATGCTTCAGTTCTATTATGATATCATCGATACTTTTATAAACCGCCAAGATTTCGAATATGCTGAAATGGGCATAGATTATATGTCATATACATATATGCATATCTATGTACCTCGTTACCATCCATAGATGAAGTAGAGTAGGGTTTGACAAAGAGAATCACAAGTGGTTTCCACCTGAGTGTTGTTATTTCCACAGAGAAAATTATGTGAAAACCAAATTAGAAGGCAAGGAATGGCTGTCACCTTCATGTTGCCAAGAAAGAAAATGCTTTGACAGAAGAACTCCAGGCTTATTCAAGGTAGAATGGCAAGGAACCGGCACTGTTGGACTGTGTAGTAAAACATATTATCATATGACTCGTCCGTTTTGTTCACTTTCAAACATTTGATATTTTGTTTTCATATTAATCAGTGATAATTAAAGCCTTTCGTCAATTTCATTGGTCAATTTCAAAACTAGACAATTTGATTGGCCGAACAAAATAAAACTGGGCCTCATTTTCATAATTTGCATAATAAGAGTTGAGAGCTTTCATTGGTCAATCAAAACTGGACAATTTGAATGGCCAAACAAAATACAACTGGGTAACATTTGCATAATTTCCGTAGGGAGAATTTACGTTATCTGCCCTGTTTAGGGTGTGTTATATTATATTAATCTTTTAACTACAAGAAAAAACGTCTTTCATTTTTTTTATATTTTTACTTTTTGCTTCCAGAACATAGGTTATGGACCCTCATTGGAACGAGCTAGGCGAGCTCGTACCAATGAGGGCTCATAACCTATGTTTTGGAAGCAAAAAATGAATTTTTTTTAGTTATACGAGGATGATTTTCCAAGTGCCGTCTGCAACTCAATTTAGGTGATGGGTTAAAAAGTCATACTAAGTGGCTAATTTGTGCGTGTGTGTGTCATATGATAAATAGAATATGAAATGAGTGTTTTTCTCGAATAATATTTTGAAACTCGTCCGAATTTTCCGTTTGGGCTCGCCAGAGGCTCGCCAAAACGGAAAGTTCTTAGACTCGTTTCATAAATATTATATGAGAAAAACACTCATTCCATATCCTCTATTTATTGTTTTGTTGCCACCAATAAATTTAGTTGTTAAGGAATCAGCAAACGCCACAATGACTTGACGAAAGAGAAATATTTGCAAGTTTTGAAGACTCAACAAAGTGAATCCGGCATCAACCGAGGATTTGTTATGAATGACAACACCATGTATACTTACACGCAGAGCAGAGATGGACTATCGTATTTCTACCCAAAACGAAGGATTTTAGAAGATAGAATTAGCATCATACCACTAGAGATTTAAAGAACAACGAAGAATAATATAGTCAGGAAGAAAAAACTATTCAATGAGTGTTATATTTTCTACAACCAGAAAAAGTCTAGCTTTTGCCTACAAAAAGTCCTGTTAAGGTGACCGAAAAATTCCTAAAGCCGTAATGGATTTTAGGTGGTCTACTCAATCATGTTAGGTTCACCAAAAAATTTTCTAAAGCTATAATGACAGTTTTTATTTGAAGTCCTATGGCATTCTCTGAAGGCCTATATGGCAAGTCTTCATGAAAAATCCTTTATGGCAAGCTTATTAAAAACTTCTATATGGCATGTCCTCATAAGTCCTTTATGGCAAGTCCTCATAAAAAAGGTGCGATATGGCAAGTCCTCATAAAAAAGTCTGATATGGCAATACAAAGTCTTACAAGGCAATACATAGAAATGGATTGAAAGTTTGTTTCTCATAGAGAGTTTTTATCATCATCATCATCATCATCATCATCATCTCATCATCATCATCATCATGTTGTAATTTCCTGGTATACTTTAGGCTAACCCTATTGGAAGTGGAGGATACTTCTTTATTTTCAGTCCAAACTTTTTAGTTTCATTCCATTTATTTAAAAAAAAGTTGATTCATGGTGTCTTTTAGGATACCCCTATTGAAACCAGATGATACACATTTTGTTTTTGTTCCAAACGTTTTAGTTCCATTCAAACATTTTTAGTTTCAAGATGATTCGTGGTATCTTTTAGGTTACCCATATTGGAACCGGATAATACACGTCTTTTATTCCAAACTTTTTAGTTTCATTCCATTTATTTAAAAAGGTTGATTCATGGTACCTTTTAGGTTACCCCTATTGGAACCAGATGATACACTTTTGTTTTTGTAACAAACTTTTTAGTTCCATTCAAACTTTATCATTTTTATTTAAACAAAGAAGTTGATTTCTGGTGTCTTTGGCTACCCCTTTTGTATAGCCAAAGAAATTAATACAGATTATCACCACAGTGTGTGTCTCCGGGAATTCAGATCAAGTCGAGTTGTAGGAATAGAATTGTATTTCGACGAGCCCGTTAGGGCGAGTCGAAAGGCGATTCTGTGCCTACAGCGAGACTTGATCAGAATTTCCGGAGACACACACTGTGGTGATGATAAATTTATTTATTTAATATTGACCACAAAATGTGTTATAAAACTATTTTAAGGGGAACTTTTTCCCTTGCTTTATCGATGAAAAGACGCAAATTGAAAAATAGAATAGCGTTCATTGATCTCCATATTGAGGTCAGTGATGACGTTACACTCCAGAGAAAATTACGTCACTGGGATTCACTTGACTGAATACTGTCTTGCGAAGTGGAGCAACTGTGTGTTTCGTCAACGTGAATTTAGTTGTAACTTTGCAACAATTATTGGTGAATTAAATATTCTTCTCGGTGTGAAGGTTTATTATATTTTAAAATATGCCGTTCATCGTTTATTGAGGCGGAGTTTTCCACATTTCATAGCGAAAGCTAATTCTTTAACTACAAGAGAGAAACCTCGACTCGAGCGTTCAGAAAAATCCCAATAACAGGCTACAAACCAGCCCAAGATGCCGAAAAGTGCGCATAATTTAACTATTCGTTGAGTTAACTTCCCCAGTGACATTATAGCATGCCGTACATAATAAATACGTAACAGGGCGTTTAGTTGGCAGATGCAGTGTCATATACGGCTCAGAGAAAACAATATTAGGTTCGGCTTCGCTTCACCTAATATTGTTTTCTCTGAAGGGAAAAACTCGAAGCGATCGAAAAATGATATTAATGCCGTTGTTTTGGCAACAGCAGAATCATGCGCTTGTATCGGAGGCCCTTGATACGGATTCGGAACAAGGGCCCAGATACATTAAACTTAGTTGCGTAACAGTGCAAAAACGCTCCGATTGTGAGATAAATCATCATCATCATCATCATCATCATCATCATCATTACTAAGAAATTCTCTGATGTGAATATTTAAAAAAAATGAGAAATGAACAAAACGTCTGAATTGCTAAGTTTGGACATGAAGTCCAAAATAGAAGAAGTAGATGCAGCCATCAACACCCTACAAACAGCTTTAACTGAAGACACTGACCCTGCTAAACCTGAAGACTCTAAACCTTCTAAACTTACTAACCATGAAGACTTCGAAAAACCAATTCAAGAAGCACCATCGAAGAAGAAGAAGATCGCAGTGAGAATACCCAAACCACGACCATTGATCGTTGATGAAATTGATAGTGAACTCAGACAAGTTCGCTTGCAACATGAACTTTGTTTGGCATATGTTCATTATGTCGAAGAGAACATTGGCGCTGTAGTGAAAGAAAAATGCTATGGATGTACCGTTCATCACCCAAGTCAGATTCAGTATAATGTATGCCTCATGATGTCTCAAGAAGAGAAGATTATAACATGTTTTAATGAAGCACTCGAAAGAGTTAACAAGAATGACGTCCATCTACTGTGGCACCATAATACTTCTGGAATGAATCCACTGCCAGTACAGAAAGAGTATGAAGATATGTCGAGAGGCCTCTCACAAATGAACAGAGACGACGTATAATGGATTTGGTGATTAAATTCTTGACCTCCAAGAAACCACTGTCTGAAGATGTAAATAGATGTTGTAAATAGATCTTTCTTTTTATAAAAAGAGAAAAAAAAGAAAAAAAGTATACAAGAAAAAAAAGAAAAGAAAAAAGGTGGTAAGGGCACTTAAGTTATTTGATGTTTATTTTCTTGACAACGATCAAACAAACTTGACATGTCCCCAGCCAGTAAGTCAGAGGGCCACAAATGCTAAATATTTTTGAATGGTGGTCAAAATGACCACCTTCCCAAAAGGTATAAAAGGGGAGCAACACCCACATTCTGTGGCCATTATGGGCACCCCCCCCCCCCCCCAAAAGGTATAAAAGGGAAGTAGTACCCACACAGAACAACAAAGATGGATCCTCGTTGGAAGCATCCGTCACTTGTGTATTGTGTGGTCCCACGGGTAGCAGGAAATCATCCTTTGTAAATCGGATTATTCAAAACATTCAAGATATTATCTCATCTGTTCCAAGACACATCATTTGGTGATATAGTGAATGGCAACATTATACAATAATTTACCCCAAGTAAAATTCGAAGAGGGTCTCCCTCAAGAATTAAAATCTTATAGTTTAGTCATATTGGATGATCTGATGCTCGATGCAGATGTTTGCGTGTCTGGATTATTCACTAAAGGTAGTCATCACCGTAAGAGTAGTGTGATGTACATTGTTCAAAATTTATTCGACAAAAATAAAGTCCACAGGTCTGTAGCTCTCAATAGTCATTATATGATCTTGTTTTAAAATCTTTGGGGTCGTTCTCAGATCTCACACTTGGCTGCACAGATGTATCATGGTCATTCCAAGTTTCTGAGAGGTTTTGAAGATGCCACTTCGACCCCAAATGGTGACCTTTTAATCGATCTCAAACAAGATACTCCTGAACACATGAGATTAATAAGTCAAATTTTTCAAGGGAAAACCCGGTACGTGTACCTCCGAAAAGTATAAAAGGTGAGCAACAAGTCTGCCTCAAGTTAGAAGTATGTGTGACCGTCTCAAGTGCAACATCACTCTTCTCAATCTTCTTATTAAATCGTAACCCACACTCGTCAAATCCATGCTAAAACATGCATTCAAAGAATTGATTACCTATCTGTGTGACTGTGCCTCGAATATACTGAAGGAGGCGGTACCTCTGACCAAAGCTCAGAGAACCAAACTCGTTCGTCAGAAACAACTGGTGAGGGCAGTGGCAAATAAAGGTACCTCTGACAAATGGAAGAGACAAATCTTGTAGAAAGGGTGATTTTTGAGTGCATTACTGCCTCCAGCACTATTGGATGATGGAATATACAAAGAAGATGGCTTTGGCAGAACCAAGGTTACTGGAGCGTCTACAAGAGATTCCAAGACAACCGAATGAAATGGCTGTTTCATCATTGGATCAAGAAATGAGGGATATTCTCGATGCCCGTTTTCTCACAACCGACGAAAAGATGACTTGATATAATCGAATTTTACAAAGGTACTTGACATTTCAACAAAACGCAGTGGCTCCTCGACCCATTAAAGTCGAACTTGAGAAAGATAATGAAGACGAAGACATTCTCGATTATGTACCTATGACTATGAAGAGAAAGGCAAAGTTGTTGTTGAATCGTATTAGAAATGACCCAAATATATCTTGGAATGAGAAGGGTGTACTAGTCCACAAAGATCAAACAGTGGTAGGGTCGAATTTAACAGATCTTCTATTCGATTTACTTAGAAGACGAAAGTATTTCCAACCAAAGGGATGGGAAGTGTTGGCTGAAGCCGTGCGGGATAGTAACATACCCCAAGAATTGATTGGTCATAACGAACGTTGGGATTTCATAAAACAGGCACCGACAAAGTCGGAACCTAAACAACGAAAGAAAACAGAAACGCCAGAGAAGGGTATAAATAGAGTTGACACTTGAACAAGGCGGTCATGGAAGCATTGTACTATGATTCTGAAGCGACTGGAAGTTTTGGTGGTATAGACGCCCTTCGAAGAGCGTCTAAGAAAAAGACTAAACAAGTTGTGAAATGGTTAGAGACTCAAGACACATACACTCTTCACAAACCTATTGTACGTTTCCTAGAGGGAAAGTGATATTTAGTGGTATCAATGCACAATGGCAAACTGTCTTGGTAGATGTAGCAAATATTAGTAAATATAATAATGACACAAAATTTTTGATGACATGTGTATAATGTTTAATAAATATGCTTGGGTCATACCCCTCAAAAACTTGGTGATTCCATCGTTAAAGCTTTTATTAAAATTTTCAAACAAGGTCGTAAACTATTAAAATTACAAACTGATCAAGGTAATTTCAGAATTTTCTCAAACAACACGGAGTAGAAGTTTTCACTACACAAAATGTGGAAACAAAAAGTTCAATAGTAGAAAGATTCATTAGAACTTTGAAAATCAAAATGTGGAATATTTTACCAAGAACGATACACTAACTTTTTTCCACTTCAAAACTTGGTGAAATCTTATAATCATTCTCATCATCGTAGTATTGGTATGGCCCCCGTTGCCGTGAAAATCAAGAAGAGGTTTGGCAAAACACTTTATGGCAAACCCATAAAACACAAGTCCCAAAAGTTCAAAGTGGGAGACAGAGTGAGAATCAGTAAAGTTAAGAACACTTTTGAAAAGGGGTATTTGCCCAACTGGACCGAAAAGTTATTTACAGTCGAAGCCATTAAGAAAGGTCATCCAGTCACATGTGTCTTACAAGAAGATAATGGGGAAATATTGAAAGGGTCGTTCTACACTGAAGAGCTTCAGCGAGTTGCACATAAAAAAATATTTACAAAATCGAACGCGTACTCAAGAAACGTGGTCGTGGTAAAAAAAAAGAACTGTTCGTGAAGGTTAGGATATCCTGCTTCGTTCAATTCGTGGATCAAGCAGAGTCAGCTCACCTATAAAAAGAAGTGAACCTGTTAGGTGTCTCCAAAATGGAAGAAGGATCGAACGGATCTTGGCCTCTGTTTGGAAAAAGAATTCCAAGGAGCTAGATCAGTTACTTTTCACAAATAATCATTTTGTACATCATCATTATCACCAGTGTCGTTAATCGCACTCAAGAGAATACACACAGCAAGTTGTGGACGACTCCGTTGTGGACTGCTCCCTTGAGTGGTAGCACAGGATATTTGTTGCCAAATCTAGCCACCAAGAAAAAGTAATGTTTTATTTGACTCTACCAAGTAACAGCTCTATGGACGTGTTCCCGGAAAACACGCTGACTACGGACACCACGCAGTTATCACAACAGTGAATCTCACGGGGGAATGGGAAGTAGGTCTGGAAGAGATCCAGTATCCAAATACTTGGTTCAATATTCGTGGAAAAGAAGCTTTCGTTACAGTGTTCTGGTCTTCCAAAAAGAATTATTGACTTACTCGAAAAGAAGGTTGTTATTCGAATGCCCCTGATGTGATTCAATGGTGTTAAAGAATTACTCTTGCCTCGTCACGATAAGGTAGATTTTGAATTGGGATTTAATGAGTGTGTTTTTAAATCAGGAGCCTATAATTCTTCCAGAGTTGCTGATGTCAACCAAGGATTTTATTCACTCTATGTATACTGTGACTTGGTTCGTGGCCAAGTCGTGGGAGATAGGAGAATACCCGTTCTTCGTATCGTACCTGTACGTGGAAAATATGGGAACATCATCTCCAAAACCTTTGCGAATGTGTATTATATACCCGTGGAACGAAAAAAACCCAGCACCGTCCGGGTGTATATAAGGGACGATACAGGATCCATACAGGATCAGGTGCATTTCTCACTTCATTCATTCACACTTCTGAATCCAGAGCGTGAAGACCTGATTCAAGAATCATAGAAAAGCTGGAGCTACCAGAAAGATTAATTAAGGCCATATCAGCTCTGGGCATCTCTTGCCATGTCACCTGGACTGTCCAGGAGATAGGCAAGAGAGTGCATCTGAACTTGGAGTTCGAGATTGAGACAACCAAGACACCACCCTCTTCGGGGAGAGGTAGTACCTTTGGAGAGAGGATCCCCTCTCCCACTGGTCCTCACCCGAAGAGGCACGGAGGCCCTGAGGAGAGGAAGAAAAAGAAGAAGAGTCCATCTACCAAGCGAAGGGACGCCCGGCGCTTGGAGGCATTCCGGAATAGGAAGAAAGAGTTGAGTGAGGGGGTGGAGGCTCTGGAAGCAGCCGCCAGTTCCCCTCCTAGTCCCACTGGCACACCCAATCAACTGCCGGCTCCTGAGCCGGTTCAGTTGGATGAGGAACATCCAGTGGAGACTGAGGAGGAACTGGAAGCTGCTTTTTCACCGCCTCCCACCCTCACTCCCCTCTTCCTTCACTACCGGAAAGCCCCGGAGCGGATGAAGCAGATGAACAGCCACCAGATCCTATAGACCTCATCATCCAAAATGCACTAAAATTATCCGCCAGAACTGAACATCTGATAAAGGAATCTAGGGAATTAACAGGACGTACACCAAAACCTCCACCAGCCACATCACCATCACCATGCCAACCTCCACCTAAGAAAAAGAGCCGGAAAAAGCCCAGAAGGGGATAAACCTTCTCCCTCCTTCCTTTTCCTCCTTTGGCACGCCTCGACATCACCAAAATTATACAGTCAACGAGGGTCGAAAGGGTCTTGTCCCCAAATCGTCCCTGCGCGCCTTCGGCGCATCAAACCATTTCGTTCGATTGCCATAGTGCTATTCGAGTTCGGGAAAGTGATAGTGACACTTCATTTCAGAAATCATATCTCTCTTCATTTCACATAAACATATTATACGAAGAATATTACACAAAACAAGCTGGGAACGGTCTACCAGCTTTTTCTGAAGTTCAAATACAGAGAGGTTGCAGTTTGGTAAGTATATTGGTAGACCCTCACATGAGCATATGGTGGGACTTGAGGTTAGCTTCATTGCCTTCATGTACACATATGGGCCCTACTTTTATAATTTGAATAATGGTTAGAGACTACTCTTGTACAAAGGAACGTGCCTAGCATTGGGGAAAAACGTGACGGTATATTTTAAAAAGGGATTCTGGGGTGGGGGGGGGGGGGGGGGGTGGGGGGGGGGGGCGAACCAGAAACACCACTCTAGTTCAATCAAACTTACCCCTGTGGGCCTTCTTGGTGCCTAGAGGCCTCTTGTTACCATGGTATGGCGAACCCAAATAGGATTCTGGGGGAAATCCGTATCAAATAAAGTCAATTTCGTAGTTTTAGGTGGATTTTGGTGATTTGGAGAGATTGTCAGGTTGTTTGTGGTAATTCTACAAATTGGGAAATTACTCTTGTTCAACCCTCTGAACATACCCCTGTCCTATAAGAAGGTTTTAGGTCACATAGCAACCACATGCTACCATAGAAACAAGATGGTGGCCTCCAGTATACAAAACGGACGACGGAAACACGTATCACCCTAACAACATGCGCTGCGCATGCGCACTAACATCACGTATCACTATGGGGATGACGTCACAGATGGCCGCAAACGCGAGTTACCATGACAACTCAACATGGCGCCACTATGTCACGTGACAGGACGTCACTTCCGGGGTTATCCACCGGGGTCATCCAACTATGAGGTGAAAAGCCCCCGACATACTACTCATACAATTACGAAAAGCTGTGAAGAAATTATATACTTCTGCACCATTTAATTCCTTTCGTCGAGAGCCATAAGGTCGCACTGTGTTGCTGATGGGAACTAATAGTACCTGGGGTACAAAAAGGGCGTCATGTTGTTCCCTTAGCAACAACCAATGGGATATAGTACTCTCAATAAATGCCACTGATGGTTCTTGTAAAGTAATGGCGTAGGCCTGCTAATTCCACTTAACACAGCCGGTGTGAATGCTTGAATTTGCCACGTGGTGTACTAAAAAAATGATTTCTACGGAAACTATTTTTTACAGGTGCTGTATATATCATGGCTCGATTCTTGTAAAGTAATGGCGTAGGCCTGCTAATTCCACTTAACACAGCCGGTGTGAATGCTTGAATTTGCCACGTGGTGCACTAAAAAAATGATTTCTACGGAAACTATTTTTTACAGGTGCTGTATATATCATGGCTCGAGCTGCATATGAATTAGTACGTTGGTGAGTCTGACAGTTGCTCTCAACTGCGGGGTGGTTCTCTGCGGATGCTCCGGCTTGCTCCACAAATAAAATTGCCTGACACGATGTGGCCCTGGTTGTTTAAAGTGTCGCTAAGGCTAAAGAAAATTAATCTTTTGATTCTCAGGCACCGACGCATTCGTGTTTTCGGCCCGCGTTCGTCATATTTATTTTGGAGGCAAAATTCAAAATGTATAAAACTATCATTGGGTGTGATTTTAGCGGTATCACATCGCGATTTGCGATGCAATATGTCGTATACATTGATGCAGTATTGTTATTCTCTTCGCGAAATGCGACACGATTCTCATATGTATGTACAAAATAAATATTTATTTAACTGGTTTAGAACTAAATTAGTTTTGGCACTCTGAATTCGACTTGCAACTGGGTTTTAGGCATCCGCGACCATTCCATCAGGAAAAAAAACAACAACATAAAAACCGCCCTCACTCATGCGTTTTTTTTAAAAAAAAGCCTGACAATCAATTAGTTAATTTTATTTGGCCTAAAATACAATAAACAAACAAACTCATAAACTATTGCTTGTGAACCAACTGCAGAGTTTCATCAAGCTTGTTCTAATGAAAAGTCATTTATTTATTTATTTAATTATTTATTTATTTATTTATTTATTTATTTATTCGTGTTTAAGGTCACATATTTCTGCATTATGGCTAATCGTGACCACGTGGGTGTTACGGGTGGGGGATGCTGGAGTACCCGGAGAGAACCACAGAGCAACGACGTGCAACTGTCAGCTCCCCAACATACTAACTCCACCTAAGTACAGTTAAAACTAAAAGTCCTGTCACGAACTGTGCGCTTATCTAGGCTTAATTGCGCGTAGGAATTGCGCGCAATTGCCATATCGAATTGCATCCAAAGCATGCAGGCTCTCCTGGTTACTCATAGCAAACGCAGGCAATGTTTCACCCCACGGAGGTCCATTGGCTGAAACATTGCTTGTGCGTAGGCCATATGTACAGAATGTGATAGACTTACCATTGTCATAACGCGTAGATTAACGCGCAGATCGACGTGCTATTTGTGCGCATTTCATGACAGGACTTCTAGTTTTAACTGTATGGTTAGCATTGCCTGAAGACAAGTGCACCATCGACGTGCAGTACACCTTGGTACACAACACCACCGTGCCCTCGCATGGGCAATGGGGGTGAAGTGTCTTACCCAAGGACACAACGCGGTTGTCGCAGGAGGGTTTCGAACGGAAGTCCTCTCGTCTTGCAGCCTGCACCTCTATCTACTGAGCCACCGCGCCCCCGAAAAGTCATATAAGAACAGTAGTTGGAATATTAGTCAGTCGGGACTCGAGCCGTCACAGTTCGTGACAAGTCGGGTTTACTGAGAGCTTGCCACCGGTGTTCAAAAAGTTTTGCAGCAAAGAGCGGAGTAAATACTAGCTCACAGTTCACCAGTCTAATTCTGTTCGAAACTCGCTATTGGCTGTTTGTTTACTCAGTTTTGTGGGAATTTTCGCGCAGACGACCGTTGATGTAATGTGATGTGTCTTTACTTTCAACAATATACATGTATTCTTTCTTGTACCAGTTATAAATATTTCAAGAATAAGTATTTAATCTCTCTTGAAAACGTCAAGATAGTAAGATAATTTGTGGAATTATCCGGCTTAATCATTAGAGCTGTCACGATTAATCGATCAATCGATTGTCGATCGGTCATGTTGAAATCGATTAGTATTTTTCGTTGTCGAAGAATCGGTGAATTTTACCCCGTTTTGGACTTTTAATAATTAAAAAAAAATGATGAAAGAACTATTGTTTCTAAAGGAAAAGGTCAAGAACGTCGATGTTAAACCTCAAGAAGCTGTTAGAAGCAATTGTCTTTTAGGTACATTCAAAGCTTTGATGTTCTGAACTTTTGAACCATCAGTGTAATAATCAAGACCGGTCGTCAGTTGCGAAGTTCGCAACTGACGACCGGTCTTGATTATTACACGGACGATTCAAAAGTTCAGAACATCAAAGCTTGGAATGTACCTAAAAGAGGATTGTCTTCGTTGTTTACTTAAGGTAGGTCAGCAGACTTGAACTTCATTTTTAACGACTTCAAAGAGAGGGAGAGGAGGGGGAGGTCATCTAGGTACGATTAATCGATTATTATCGATTATTTGCGACGGTCAATTGATTCCGAAATTCAAAAGTCGTGACGGCCCTAGTAATCATCACTCTACGGTTGTGATGAGTCTTGATTTTCGATTGTAATGTCATCGAAAGTGTCAATCAAATTACGTCTCGACTGAGCAGGGGGTGGTCGGAAAAAATTAGCAGTACACGATGCTGGCGTGAGTGGGTGATCAAACGGCTCAAAAACACATTTTTGTCGTGGTGCCATTATATGCGAAAGTGAACACTTTAAAATGATTTAGGCTAATACACACACATTATAGCACTTTTGTTGAGCTATCTGACCCATCTAGATTTTTTGAACCAGCAATCTGTTCGGCCTTGAGTGTCTCGATTGCATAACTGCATATCCTATTTGTGTACTTAAACAGATTTAAACATTTCTTATAATTACAGATAATCAAATGTCTTTAAGGTTACTCGCGGCTCTTAAGAAATAACGACCTCAAGTCTATGTAAATTATTTTTTAACATACATCAAGAATCAAGAAAGAACTAACAGTAGAACAAATGGTTCATATAACTATTGCACCAACCAGTGTTAAAATAAAAAATAAAATTAACGAAAAATAAAAACAAAGCTCTCATGTCCCATTTGGATAAAAACAGCCACAACTTAAAGGGCCAACGCAGGTTCAGGTGTCAAAAATGGTTTCTATAAAGACAGTCGCATAACATTCCCTGTGTCAAAATACCTCTGTAACAGAAGAAATGCCGAAAAACGCAAGAAAATGATCCCCAACAACACTGGAAAATCCCTAAAAAAATTGATATATGATGCTGAGAGGGATGAGTGTCAAAAATATGTCGAAATTTTTTTTTTTTTTTTGCAGGATAGCGGGTGGGTGTTCAAAATGACCGGAAAAAATATGCGAAAAATAAGAAAAATCTTGCAGCTGTGGGGTGTGTGGGTGTCCGGGACAGTCGAATGCAAAACAAACGACATCGTGTACTGCATTTTTTTTCGATCCCCTCCGGATTGAGCAATATTTCCAGCTTGGATTTAGAGGCAATGAATTTTTTTGTGAAATGTTTCAGGTTCAATCGTCCAGGATATATCAATTAGTCGGGAAAGGAACCTTAGGTTCGCATTTATAAACAAAAGAAATATTCGAGACGAGCGAACCTAAACATAGACGATTGCTCAATTGAGTGCTAGACTGGTTCCAGAACATAACAGCGTTAAATGTCTGACAGAATTAGGCTGGTGGCCTGGGAGTAGGGCCCTGCGAACCTAAAATTCCCGGTCGAATCGAATCTCGAATAGAATCAGACACTAGATCTCGAATCGAATCGAATTTTTCGAATCGATGCTCATCGCTTTTCAAGTCGTGGATATTCACCTTCTTACAGCAGTAAATATTGTCAGTTTCCACTCAAGTATTGTGTGAAACGGCGACTCAAGCAAAAAAGCGGCATATTCCAAAACGGAATCAATGTACTTTCAGAAGCGGAATCTACTTGAACTCTTTTTCTGTCATCTGGTCTCCTGGACAGGAGACCAGATGATAGAAGAAGAGTTCAGGAGGACACACTTTGTAGGATTTTGAGAACACCCCGACGATTCGAAAATATTCGAATCGGTGCGACCGAAATAGAACTGAAGCGAATCAATGTGGACTATTTCGAATCGAATCGAATCGAATTTCGAAGCTTCGCAAGGCCCTCTATTGGGAGCTTGGAGTAAATCAATACATACATGATGCTTTAAAAACAATTGTGATATCAATACTCAATATACTCACTATCATCGAACGGCTCCCGAGGTTCGGCTGCCAATGCTTCACATTTACCAAGCCAGTGACTGTTTGATACATGCGTCGCGGTTGTGAACCACTCTGTTGCTGAAGCGGTGTTGGGAAAAACAAACACGGCAATGGACGTACGTGCCGGCCAACATCCAGAACGGATATACGGCTAAAACGTAGTAAAATTGAAAAGGTGAATGAATATCTATACCTTGCATTGCGAAATAATAAACAACAAGCTACCACAAATGTTGGGACAGAGAGACAAGCCTAAAATGATAAAAAACACAAACAACTAAGCAAATCACATTGCTAAATTGTTTCAAATTTATTACTGAAAACAATTTTTGTAACAGTTTCTACCACAATAAATGTGAAATATTTTCCTCAACTGGTAGAGTGCTAAGTTATTTTTGGTTATCAAAATTTTGCCATGTGTCTTTGATCTGTTATTGTAACATGGCAAATCCTAACAGATAGAATAATTTCACTTTGAAGAAAATACGAAGGAAATCCACAGGATTTGAAACTTGTTAGTTGCGGTACCTGTTGTTCAAAATAAAGCCCGAATATGTGTTTTCAGCAGTGGTGTACATAAACCCGTACAGCCTGGCTCTTTTGTCATTTGGGGTTTGGAAGTGTCTTGAAATACTTGATAGAGCAATGGATCAGATATTACACACTGACTTCATTGTGTTTTCGGCGTATGCAAGCAATTTCAAACACACAAACAAATAATAGACTTGGTTTTCAAGTGACGTGACTTAAATACTTCTGGTCCGCTGACTATAACTGAACCTGCACGCACCGATGATACTCAACGTACGCGGCAAATTGTTGAGATTCATGCAATACATCCATCTCGATTAGTAACTATTAGTTGAAGTGACGTCACTTGATATATCTTTAGTCTACTGATTCAACGAGAGTCCGCGCATTTTGTTGATTGGACAAAGAGCTTGGTTTTAAGTGAGTCAAGCTCGCTGTTGGTATTTCAGGATTTCGAACAACTCACCCCCTGCTGAAACACCTCTCCGCAACATTGCTCATTGTCACGCATTGCACGGAACCTGTTGTTCAAATTCTTGAGATATTTTCAGTTCGATTGTTAACTACTATATATATATAGCCTTTACCGGTGTTGAATTATAATCTTGCGGCGTTCTTCAGGCCACCGTCCTGCAGACTTTCCTCAGTGGTTCCAAAGAGGTGACGGGTTAAAACTTTGAAATTATGGACAAGCGTGGAACTCACATTGTATCGTCATAGTTGATTGAACGATATCTGTAATTTTCTCTTGTGAGGAGGTATCTACTCACATATCGCCAGTCTCTACAGAAAACGTTAGAATTGTTTCGCTTCCTCTGCAGTAATGTTGCCAAGCAAACCAATCCACCAAGCGTTGGTAGCTCTAAATTCAATGAAATTTCATTCAAATGAAATAGGTGAGATTGTCCCAGCATTGCAATAGACCATCGGTTTGAAGTCCAACACTGAGGCACTCCTGGTTTTTTCTCCCTATTTTTTTCGTTCTAAAACCCACAACTGGCCTCAGGCGGCCAGTTTATTTATTTATTTATTTATTTATTTATTTATTTATTTATTTATTTATTTATTTATTTATTTATTTATTGTGTTTAAGGTAACATATTTCTGCACAATGGCTAATCGAGACCGCAACATGGATAATATGAAAATACGTGACACGTAATGGTGCACACCCAATATTGTTAATTTCGGAATTTTCGGTAAATATTGCAGGCCCTAAGCAAGATTTTTCAGGAAAGAGATGGTATGTATCACAGAAATAGCAGCGGTTATGTGAAATATAACAATTTGCCAAAACGTGTTGTAGAGCGACATGCAAATAAACACAGAACCACACATGTATGTTCATATGTTTATGTGGCGACAAATATGGCAATCGGGAAACTTTGAAAGATTGCGGAAGGATCAAACCTGAGACAAGCTATAGTAAAACAAACCTTCATTTTTTAAACTGACAAAAGATCATAATTCAATGGCAAATTGGTTCATTAGAGTTTAACAACACTTTCAAAAACCAAGACCATATTATGAGCTGGATTGTACGTCAATTTCAATAACTAAGGTTATTATATCACGTTATTAGTTCCCAAGATCCTTCCCATCCTTCAATACCCAGACGAGCAAGAGTCGTACGTGGAGTCACTCATTCAGGCAATTACTCTATGGCTCATTTGTTCCATTCTGGTCGTTCGAGCAATCTGAGATGGTTAGCAAGCCTGTACTAGTACTAGTAGTGGTACAAGGCTGCAAAAGTGGAAGAAGACTACAGGTTTTGGTGACTACTGTAAAAGCTAATCAAAGGACAGAGGATGGCAATATTGGGAAAATCAGTAATAGTGGTATTGGAGATATGAAGATCATGAAAGGTCTAGAACTGAGCAGATGCTTGGAGCTAAATTATCATCGGGTATATATACTACTATGTCATCATGTCATAGGTATCCTCCTATACCCCGATGGGCATTAAGAGTCGTAAAAGAAATTTCTCTTTCGATACTCATTTGCTCAATGGGATTTGAGTCGTTCGGGCAATGACTTTTTCAGTAATTGCTCAAAAGCTTATTCGCTCGATAAGATTCGAGTCGTTCGAATAATACCTATCCCTGCGTGATTGAATTTTGGGTTTGAGGATGATAGAGGACTTCGTTATACACAGGGAAGGCAAAAACTGAGACGTCCAAGACAAAATAGACTGTTAGGATAGGCAGAAATGGGGCCAGTAAAAGGCAAAACAGGCCGGAAAATAGAAGGATAAACCACAGAATATATCGGGATAGATAAAATACCGAGACTATGGTGCACATTCGAAACAATAAAGTTACTCTTATAGACTTATACAAAGGAATGCGTCTATTGTTGGGTAAAAAGAAGAATTCTAGGGGACAACAGATAGAAACCGAATATTTAGTGGGAAATCCGCACTAGTAAAAGAACTGTTGGATTTATTTGGGTAATTTTACAAAGTATTCGAACAAATACAATTACTCATACCAGGAAACGCACCTCAACTTAAAGCACTGCATGCTACTCTTTTAAGCCAAAAATTAAGGAATCCGTGCCAAATAAAGTTGTTTTGATGGTTTAGAGGATTTGTCTGGATGTTCGTGGTAATTCGATTTATTCTAGTGCACGTATAATTTATCCACATGAGCCCTCTCATCATTCATTTAGCACTACGTGCTACTATTATAAGTCCTTGATGGGGGTTTGGTAGTTTTGGTAGTTTTGGATTATTTAGAGGGATTGTCAGGTTTTTTGTTGTAATTAAATTTACTCCTATTCAATCGAACACACCCTCCGAACACACCCCTTTCCTATCAGAAGGTTTTGGGTCACATAGAAACCATGTGCTACCTTAGAAATCAAGATGGCGGTCTCAGATATACAAAATGGACGACATACACTCGTCTCACCTCAACAAAAACGTGCGGCGCATGCACACTAGGACCACGTATCACTATGGGGATGTTGTCACAAGATGACAGTCACGCGGGCTACAATGACAACCGAAAATGAAGTAACTGGGCCATGTCACATGAGATCCGGCTAATGTGGGTCGATCGGGTACATGATTTACTACTAACAACAAGCCGAGAGATACATGGTTCGATCCCCAGCATGGGTAACTGCGTTGTGTCATTGGGCAAGGCACTTAATCACGATTTCCCAAGTGGGGACACAGTGGCGCAGCCATGGGGGCGTTCTGGGGGCACATCCCCCCCTCCAAAAAAAATAATTCCTATAGGATCAACAATCCAATGTCGAGTTGTGACAGTACAAAAGTGGGTTTAATCATTATCAACTTATCGTCCGGAAACCAATTGTTTACAATTTACTATGTGAAGGGTCACTATGACCTTGACCTTAGACTACTGATTCCAAAATAAATAGGGCTCCTTCTTGCAACAATGACAACCTACCTATGAAGTTTCATGACTTTGGGTGGAACCATTGTCAAATTATCATCTGGAAACCAATTTTTTACGATTTATTATGTTCAAGGTCAATGTGACCTTGACCTCTGACCTAGCGAGTCAAAGATAAATAGGGGTCTTCCACTCACTTAGGCCAACCTACCTGAATGTGGGTTCAAGCGTAGTCAAGTTATCATCCAGAAACCAATTGTTTACGACTTACTATGTAGAAGGTCACTGTGTCCTTGACCTTTCATCTAGTGAGTCCAAAATAAATACGCTTCTTCCTCTCACCGATGCCAACCATCCTATGAAGTTTCATGAATGTGAGTTTAATCATAGACAAGTTATCATTCGGAAACCAATTGTTTACAATTTACTATGTTCATGGTCACTGTGACCTTGACCTTTGACCAAGCGTGTCCAAAATAAACAGGATTCTTCCACTCACCGATGCCAACCTACCTATGGAGTTTCATGAACGTGGGACGAACCATTATCAAGTTATCATCCGGAAACCAATTGTTTACACCCGTCCGCCATTCACCAAACTATAAGACGAGCCTGACTTCGTCACAACTTGACTAAACAAGAGGCCCCAAGGGGCCTTAATCGCTCACCTGCCAACGTGGTTCAAAGAAGTATTTGGGGTCACATTCAGTTATACATGGTTCATCAACACTACAAAGAAATGAAGGCATGAGAGGCAAATTTTATGGAAAAACACTAAGGAATCGATTTGAACAAACCTGAACCTAACATGCTCCCCATGCCACCCCCACCCCTGCCCGGCCCCGTAGAGAGCCCAAATAATAAGCCAGGGACTCAAAGGTAACAAACTTGAACCTGATCCCCCTTGAGATGTTATATACCAAATATGAAACAATTCTGACCAGTGGAGCTGAAGAAGGAGGTTTTTAAAGAAATGTCCTCACATTGCATTAAGTTAATCTTTGGGCTCCAATAGAGAGCCCAAATACTAACTGAGGCACCCAATTTGTACAAACTTGAATCTGACCCTCTTAGAGATGTTGTATACCAAATACGAAAGCATTCATACCAAATATGAAAGATTTTTAAAGAAATTTCCTCATATTTCACTAAGTTAAAATCCGGGCTCCTACTGGGAGCCCGATTATTAACCCATGGACTCGATTTGAATAAACTTGAATCTGACTGACACCCCCCCCCCCCCCCCACACACACACACCTAGAGATGTTTTTTACCAAATATCAAAATATTCTAAATGATGGTTCTGGGGTAGATTTTTTTAATATAAAAAAAAATGTATGGGTCCTATCAGAGCAATGCCCCTTGTGGTGCCCATTGTGGGCGCGGCACGGTTATTTGTATAAACTTGAATTGACATATGATAAGGAATATGTACACCAAATTTGGTTCAATTTGCACCAGCAGTTTGGGAGAAGTCGATAATGGAAAGTTCACGACGGACGACGACGGACGGCAAGTGAGAAGTTAAGCTCCCTTCGGTGAGCTAAAAATCATCCATACCCCCCCCCCCCCCCCCCCTCCTCCCCTCAAAGTTAACCCATGTAGGGAACATTAGGCAAGAAATTATTTTATTATGGAGATATTTATACTTGCAGGATGTATAGGGGGCGGGGTGCGTAATAGCAGATTTATGTGTGATATCCGACCTATCTCAATTTTATGACACCAATGTTGTCAGTTATTTGCCAGACTCGAGAAAAAAACGTCGCCGGTGTTCCGTCGCCGGATTTACGAAATAACCTCGCCGTTATTTGGTAATTTATCCGTTTCTTCTGGTCCGGGTTCGCTATTTAAAATTGATGAATTTGATAGGAAAACGTAGGAATCGTGAACAAAAGTAAGACGGTAATATTATTTGATAAGCAATTGCTGCCACTTTAAAAAGCATATTTGTCTTTATTTTGTGTGATATCATTAGGCATACTTATTTAATTCTATTCATTTAGTTTCCTATTTTTAGTCGAATGTTTCAACAACAAAAAACCTTGACTATTGGTATGGCAAGGGTCGGTCGCCGGCCCTTTTTGCTAAAAAACTTAGTTATTTCTGGACGGGTTTTGATATTTGGTGTGTAGCTTGATGTGCACGTGCAACACCCAATGACGCAAAATGGGGCGTGTCTGCGCTTTTTTCTCAAGAGTTATGGCCCTTGATAGCGCGATATTTCAACAACAGAGGGCCGTGCATCAAATAAGAGGAAAAATTTAGTACTAGACGACTTTATTAGTACTAGACTACTTTATTGGTAGCTGTGCACAAATGACATTCATTCACATTTGCAACTTTACTGTGTTATTTTTTCCACTATACCCCACCCCCAAATTTGTGTTCCAAAATACTCTTTCAATGAAGAAATTATTTTCTAACATTGTTTAACCCTTTACCAAATATAACGGCCAAAAGTTGCTGGTGCAATTCACAAGTGTTGTCATTCCATGTTCATTGTTTTCTCGTTTTTTGTGTCAAAAAGATAGCTTATGACCCCTCATTGGAATGAGGTCATTCCAATGGTGTAAAAAGTCATGTTTTTGACACAAAAAATTAGTGAGTCAATAAGTTTGTGGGCAAGGGTAATCAGCTTTTCATGTTAAGTAAAGGGTTAACAGCATAATTCAGACAAACATCTCAATACCAGTAAAGAAAAGTGCTATATGGGCTTTCTGGCTGTGGGTTTGAATGGTGACTTGGAAGGGGGTTGGAAGATTGGACCACCCCCCCCCCCCCCCCACCCCCGCCCATAGTACTATGAAGAGGAACCATGGTTTAATTACATTTGTTAATACATGTGTACATGTAGGGTAAAATTGGTTGTTATTTGGCATTTGCTGGAGGCTGTAGTGTGCCCCTGGAGGTTACACTTGCTCAAGATGTGAATTTGCTTGCAATATATAGCCCTTACTGACAAAAACATATTTTTCAAAACAATAAAAAGTACTGTAAGGTGTGTGGTACCCCAGTGAATTTTTAAATGTGAAATAATCTCTCAAAATAATAATTAAATCAGGTTCGGAAGCCAAATTGTGTATTTCCTTAATCAACCCCATTCCTATCAATAATACATTTTACCTCTTTCATATGACAAAAGGGTCATTTCTGCATGAGAATTCAACTTTTGGCTTCCACTGAGTTAAAAACATGGGAAATTTGTTGTTTAAAGAAAACTGTCCAAACTGTGTCAAATGGCTTAAAAACTGCTGTTGCCTCCAGTACATTTTTCTACTATGTTACCTAATGAGTAAAAGGAGAGGTAAGGAATTCATGTAGCTTTTCTTTGAAAACTAACCTAATCCCAAAATAAAACTAAAATCTGCATCAGCATGCAATACTTTGAGGGAAAATTTGTCTCATTTAACCATATAGCAAGACAAAGAGTGGTGTTCCAACCCCACGAAACAATATGAATGTCAATTTTGATTAAAAAATTAGGGTTGCAGCTATATAATTGACCAATATCAATAGACAGTACCATTTTATCCTAACAACTGATGTCAAATTTTCTTCTATATGTACATATGGATGTGGCAAAATATAGCCTTGAAGGTGTCCCCCTAGTATGCCCCTTTTTATCAAAAACTAGGATAAAATTCATAAATTAATTGATGTTGTTGACACATAACAAACCTCTTGTAATATTAAATTTCCCATTTGTGATAGTTTTTAAATCACATTCTGGCTTCTGAAGATATGTCACAATGCATTTGATGAATATTTTGCCATTCTTGTGAAAAAAGCCTCACTTTCTCAGTTAAGGGACCTAGAGTCATTGGTATGGAACTGACAAAACATTAAACACTGATTTTTTCCAACAGTATGACCAGCTGAGCACTGCTCCTATGGTATCTCATAGCACTGTTGCCTAAAACCATCAAATATTGATTCTGTAGTGACGTGCGTGTCCTGCAAGCACATGTACCCACAAGGGCTCGTTTACAACCTTCGATTTAATCCCTACAGGCACCCATTCTGATAAAAAGAGTGAAATTAGGGAAAATACATGCATGCATAGTACCCAGTGGAGATGACTCAGATATTTGCTTCAGGAATGTAGTGCTCTTTAATGTTTAATATATTTGTGTATGTGTGTGTATGGGAGGGGGGTCAACTGCCAGTTGTTGAAAATGTAGGACTGTGCAAATGAAAAACAAACCAACACTTTGTATGATGGACAGACAAACATGCAATCACAAACCTTGAAAGTGACAGGCTACATGTACAGAGGAATGGTATGATGGATGGACAGACATGCAATCACATATTTTGAAAGTGACAGTCTGCATGTACATAGGAATACTGACTGACATACAATGAAAAATATAGTGAGAAGAGCCAGGACAGGGTTGTCAAATAGAAAAAAAAACTCAATGGACCCTGAGTGCTGCAGTACTAAAGCAAATCATAGGAAACTGAGAGTGCATGCTGTTAACTTTCTCATCAGCTGAGTGGTTCAGTATGAGTGGTAGAGGCACAATTCTCAATGTAGTTTTGTGCTATAACATGGGGACCCTGACAACACTAGTATCAGACTACTATATTGGTATGTGCACAAAAGCCATTCATTCACATTTGCAACTTTGTTACTTTCCCCAATGTACCCCCACCCCCCCTTTCCCCAAATTTATGTTCCAAAATACTCTGTGAATGAACAAATTGTTTTTTAACATTTTTAATCACTCACTCATTGTAATGGTCAAAACAGGCTTAGTAGCACCATTCACCAAAACTGCCATTCAATGTTCATTATTTTTGCATCAAAAACATTGCTTATGACCCCTCATTGGAATGAGCTCATTCCAGTGGAGGGGGTGGGGGTCATAGCTATGTTTTTGACGCAAACAATAAAAAGAAATTAGTTATTCAAAAGTGCTATCTTCTTTTCATGTAAGGTAAAGGGCTAACATCATAATATGGAGAAAGCTTCTATTAATCATTCAGTCAATGTAATGACCAAAACCGGCTAGCACCATTCACCAAAATTGCCAGTCAATGTTAATTATTTTTGCATTTTTTGGCATCAAAAACATTGCTTATGACCCTTCATTGGAATGAGCTCGTTCAGCTCATTCCAGTGAGGGGCGTCATAGCTGTTTTTGACAGAAAAAAAATGAAAACAAATTAGTTATTCAAAAGTGGTACCTTCTTTTTATGTACAGGGTAAAGGGTTAACATCATAATATGGAGAAAGTTTCTGTTAATCATTCACTCAGAGTAATGGCCAAAACCGGCTACCACCATTCATCAAAATTGCCATTCAATGTTAATTATTTTTGCATTTTTGGCATCAAAAACATAGCTTATGACCCCCTCATTGGAATGAGCTTGTTCAGCTCATTCCAGTGAAGGGGGGTCATAGCTATGTTTTTGACCCAAACATGAAAAGAAATTAGTTATTCAAAAGTGGTATCTTCTTTTCATGTTCATGTAAGGTAAAGGGTTATAATATGGAGAAAACTTCTATTATACCAGTGAATACAAGTGAAATTGGGGTTTTCTGGCCAAGTGTTTGGGTGGTGATTTGGGAGAGGATTGGAATATAATCGGAATCCCCTCTATAACAAGTACTATGAGGGGAAACCATGGTTTAATTAAATGTGTTAATAGGTAAAATAGGTGGTTACATGTGTATTTGGTATTTGCCAGAGGTTATAGTGTGCTACTCAGTTCTGGATGCCACACCTGCTCAAGATGCATTTAACTGCATTATTTTTGGCAATATATGGCCTTTATTACTGACTGTGGCAAAATATAACTTTTCAAAAAATAAAACAGTATTATTCAATCTGTGTTTCTTGAATGAACATTTAAATGTGAAATACGTGTAATATACAAAAAATAATAATTAAATCAGTGTTGGAAGCCAAAATACATGTACATTTACATGTATGCATTTTCTATAATCAACCCCAAACCTTCCAAAGGGTAACGTACAAAACGTTTCCCTGACAACCCCCCACCCCCCCCACCACCACCAAATCATTTTTCACACAATGTGCAACCACTCCCACCCCCCACCTCCCTCTAATGCTTTTTTCAGGTGAACAGAAATTCCTCCCTCCATAATTTCTGGTGAACCAAAATCCCCACCCCCCACCCCCACTAATTTGTTATTTGTTAGAAGTATATTTAAAGCCATACAAAAATGTCCAAAACTTTTTACCGCTCGAGGCCAAGCACTTCCTTAAACTCCAATAAATAAATAAATAAATGTCTTGATAAATAGTTACTGAGGTATGTTTTCTTGTAAATGAGTGTTTATGTAATTTACAAATTAAATACATAAGTTTTTAAATCCCTGCCTTTTAACCTTTTGGTGTGAAAGGCCGGGAGGGGGATTTTTGTACTGCTCTTAAAATAATGTGGGAGATTGTGGTACTAACCTCAAAAACTGTAAGGGGGGGGGGATTTTGCTAGGTGTGTAAAAATGATTGGGAGGGATTTTAACCTACATTCTAATCCTTCCAAAGATACATTTTACCTCTTTCATTTGATAAAAGAGTCATTTCTGCTTGAGAATTCACAGCTTTCTTTGAAAACTACCCCAATCCCAAAATAAAACTAAAATCTGCATCAGCAGACAATAGTTTGGTGAAAAATCTGTCTCATTCCACCCCACACAAAACAAAATGAATATCAATTTTGTTTTGAAAACTGGTGTTGCAGCTATATAAATCACCAATATCAATAGATAGTGCCATTTTATCCTAACAAATTATGTCATTTTTTTTCTTCTGCATATTGATGTGGTAAATATAGCCCTGAATGTGTCCCCTAGACCCCCAGCATACCCACTGTCATCCAAAACTATGATATAATTCATAAATTAATTGATGTTGACACAAAACAAACCTCTTATGATATTAAATTTCCCATTTGTGATAGTTTTTAAATCACATTCTGGCTTCTGAAGATATTTCACAATGTGTTTGTAAAAAAGTTGTTTTTTTTAAAAATCTCTCAGATTTCTTAATTAAGGCACCTAGAGTCATTGGTATGTCTCTGACAAAACATTACACATTGATTTTTTCCAACAGTATGACAGTGCAGCTCATGTGGTATCTCACAGCACCATTAAAATGCCTAAAACCATCAAATATTGCTTCTGTAGTGCAGTGCTTATGCTGCAAATACCCATAAAGGCACTTTCACAACCTTGGATTTAATCCCTACAGACACTCATGACATATTTTGATAAAAAGGGTAAAATTAAGAAAAATACAATGTACATGTATGTTTTCCAGAGAGGATGAATCAGATATTCAAAAAGATACTGCTCTTTAATGTTTAATATATTTGTGTATGCGTGTGTGTGTAAGGTGGAGGGGGTTACAATGTGAAAAATAGTCAGAAGCCAGTTACTGAAAATGTACATGTACAACCGGGCAAATGAAAAGCAAAGAATCGCTGTCTGTGATGGACGGTTCTTGGACAACTTGCACCCTGGACGATTCATACCACAATTAGGGGGTACAAATTGTCTTGACAATAAGGTACAAATTGTCTCGGCAATAAGGTACAAATTGTCTTGACAATAAGGTACAAGTTGTCTAGACAAAAGGTACAAATTGTCCCAGTAAAAGTTATGAATTGTCTCCTTTTTGGTACAAGTTGTCTCATGTATTAACCAAGCCAGAAAATAAGCAGCCTGTCATCTACAAAATGAGGTCCCCAGGGGGTGAATTTAATGATGGTGCCCTGCACAGCAGGGTAGCATCACTAAATTTACCCTCTGTGAACCTCAATATGAATCAGGGTCTCAAAACTAAACAGAAAGAGGTGCCCACAGGATAAATTGGCCCACTATATGGGATAGCATCATCAAATTCACCATCTGGGAACCTCATTCTGTGAATGTCAGACTGCTTATTTTCAGGCCTGGTTTTAACTTTTTAAATGTTTTTGACTCATGTTTTGGCTGAGTGAAATGAAAATGAAAAGTCGACGGAGTGATAGTAATACAAAAACTTCGATGAGTGAGCCATCGCTTAACAGCATAAGGGAAAAAGCAGTCTCTAGTATTATCAACTTCGGGTCTGTACGTGGTAAAAGAAAATTTATAGTAGAT
The DNA here is from genome assembly GCA_031216915.1 of Pictodentalium vernedei. NCBI lineage: Eukaryota > Metazoa > Mollusca > Scaphopoda > Dentaliida > Dentaliidae > Pictodentalium > Pictodentalium vernedei. The sequence continues at coordinate 544,838,555 of CM062295.1, read as the reverse complement.
AGTAATGGATGTATTTTTGCAGTTAAAACACTATTTTTTTTTAATGAAGCCACAATAATTCTTTAAATTGGTGAAGATATAACAATAAATAATTTTATGATGCCCCAAAAAATAAGTTAAAGAGCGTGCCGCCTTAATAATTTAATTCTGAGCTCCCTCAATGGAGCATTTTCTTTTTGCCGTTGTGACATTGAATCTTTTAAGTGTCTACTTGCTTTTTACTTTAAGTAATGAAATTTGATATTCTATGCCTTTTTAAAATAATAGAAATGACATCGCCTTTTTCTTTATCCTTTCTCCAAGTTTATAATCCTCTCCCAACCCCATCTCCATGTATATTTTTTTCAGAGGGGTTAATTAAAGAGGGTATGAATTTGCAGAAGTGGATACAAATTGTCCAGAGTGGGTACAAACTCTCAGATACTGCCCAGAGGAGGGGTACAAATTGCCCTGCGAAAAGGCACAAATTGTCCAGGCATCGGGGGTACAAATTGTCCTGCAAAAGGTACCAATTCAATTGCCAGAGATATGAATCGTCCAGGCTGTGAGTTTTCCAACTCACTGATGGATGGATGGACAGACACAAATGCAGTCACACATTTTGTAATAAATTAAATTTCAGTTTCCTTTTGAATGCGAAAACAAACTAGAATTAGAAGACATGAAATATTTTCTCTAGAATCAGTGTGCAAATGTTATTTAGAGGTCGGTTCTGGGGAGGTTGGTATTTAGGCTTTCTTAAGTTTTTAAATGTTTTTTGCCATTTTTGGAGAAACATACATACATGTATCAGAATCCTCACCTCCATGTCAGACGAGGAGAGCGACGACATTGATTAGTTTGAGGATGAATTCAGTTCTATTCTGGTTGCAAAGCCTAAAGCATCCAGGAATTAAAACATTGTTTACCAAAACACAGAGGAAGTGTAATTCAAATGGGAGTTGTGAGTGGTTCTGGTATTTAGCCTTTAGGAGAACACGTCGGATCACAAAATTGGCTGGCCGCGACACTGTAAATCTGACAGTCTTAAACTCACATTGTATTGTATCACTGGTAAAAATAGTTCACAGACTGGAGCCAGTGAACTTGTGAAGAAAAAATCTTGGAAATAAACAAATATCTAAATTTTATAGTAAATTTCCTTTCTTATTATACCTACCACAATTGTTTACTACAGGCTTGCACTACAGTGGAAGTCCCTAACTCGGATAAAATACTCTCTATTTTTGTCTTTCCCAAGCAAGTTGGGAAAGAAAAGTGGTGCAAAAGCACCAATAAAAATAAGCCAAAACTGGGTCGAGTGCAACCGGCGCAGACCCAGTACGGGACGCTCTCTCCCAAGTACAACTCCACGACTTCCGTTGCCAGTGCGCATATACCGTCTCTAAAGACTCATTCTTTTTGAATCCGTAAACGTTAGAGTTATGTGATCAGCGGGGAGGAAAGATTATTTACCCGTAAAGAAGACGGGAGGGCCTCCATGTAAACAATTGTGGTAGGTATAATAAGAAAGGAAATTTACTATAAAATTTAGATTTCTTATCAACCTACTCACAATTGTTTACTACAGGCTGAATAGACAAAAGGCTGGAGGGAAACGCATAACCAACCCCCACATAACCCTAGTGCACTGGAACCGTGAAGCAGAAGGAAGAGGTCCCGAGGCTTATCAACCATAATGTCGCAATCATTGGTAAAGGACAATGAAAAGAGACATATGAGCCTGTGTGACACACAGACAGAAAAAAGGGCAGTAACAGCACAAGGCTGAAACTGACCTTCAAGACGCCTAATGGCTATGGCAGACAACAGCCTGAGCAGAAGAAAGAGGACCCAAGGCAAAAAGGTCCTCCGACTGCTCCTGCAACTGGCGTAAATAAAAGGTGGAGAAAGTAGAAGCATTTCTCCAGTAGGCTGCCTGCATAACATCCGACAACTTGACGGAGTTAGAATAAGCCCAAGAGGTAGACAGTGCCCGCACCTCGTGGGCAGAAATACGATTGGTAATACAATCGCCAGCTGCTAAACGACTATAAGCCGTACGAATAGCAAGACAAATCCATCGAGAAATGGATTGAGGAGAGATCTTCTGTCGACCCGGAATGAGAGACAGAAAAAACCGTTTTCTGCCCTTCCGTATGAAGCGTGTCCGATCAAGATAAATGCGAATAGCACGGACCGGACAGAGCAAAGGGCGAGTACCCTCAACAGAGGGAAGAGCCCTGATACAGATAGGAGGAGGAGTAGTATCTGGTAACTGATTCTTAGCCAAAAAGGAGCAATCAGTGGTAAAAGTAACACTGTTGGGAGAACTCCTAAAAAAGGCCGGGTCAACCGAGAGGGCGTGAAGCTCACTAACCCGTCTGGCCGAAGCAAATGCCATCAGAAAAGCCGTCTTGTATGTGAGAAATTGCATATCCACCTGGGATAAAGGTTCGAACGGCGCCCCCCCCCCCCCCCCCCCAAGCAAAGCAGAACCCACGAAAGATTCCATCGTGGAGTAAGCTGCAAAGTCCGAGCGAGCGAGGCCTTTTCAAAGAAAAGTGCCGAACAAGCTTGGAGAGGTAAGGATTAGTGCCGATACGACGCTTCCCCACATAGGAAAAAGTCTCTGAAAGCATAGACCTGTAACCCTTGATGGTAACAGGCTGGAGACCCCGAGAATCAAACAGATATACCAGAAACTCCGCAATCTGTGAAATCGAAGGATTGGCATAATCAACAGAGTGATCAGCACACCATCGACAGAAGACCTTCCATTTAGCTGCATAAGCTAAACCAGTGGAGTGCCTCCTTGAAGAAGAAATGCACTCCACTGCTCGTCTCGAAAAACCTCTACGGAGGAGACAGGACCTGACAAAAGATATGCGTGAAGGCACAATGAAGTCGGGTCGACGTGAAACCTCCTCGGGCGACCTTGACAAAGAAGGTCGCGACGTAGCGGGAGACGTGCCGGAACCGCCGCCATCAGCGAGCGGAGCTGATTGATCCACACCCGCTGAGGCGACAGGGGAGCGATCAGAATGATTCGACAACTGCAGGTTCGAATTTTGGCGAGAACCTGAGGAAGAATCGGAACCGGCGGGAAGGCGTAGCCGACTAGACCGTTCCAATCGAGTGACAGAGCGTCCACGGCAAAAGCCAGAGGATCTGGACACGGGGACACGAAAGTGTCCACCTGATGGTTCCAACGAGTCGCAAAGAGATCGATGTGGAGACGTCCCCAGAGATCGCAAAGCGACTGGAACACTGCCCTGTGAAGCATCCACTCGGTGGAAATAACCCTGCCCTGTCGGGACAGGGAGTCGGCTAGGACGTTCAGACGACCGGGAATGTGACGAACAACCACCCCGGCGTGAACCTCCTGAGCGAGCAGTAAAAGATCCCGAGCTAACTCGTACATCGGAAGCGAGTGCGTGCCGCCCTGGTTCCGAATGTAAGCAACCACTGTCGAATTGTCGGATAGTAGAAGGACCTGGCGATTCGACAAGTGACGGATCCACTGCCTGAAACTCAGAAGAAGAGCAAGAAGCTCCTTCTGGTTGATGTGTAGAGCTGCTTGATCCTGGTCCCACATCCCGTGTAGGGAAAGACCGAGAGGATCCAACGTCGCACCCCATCCGAGATCGCTGGCATCTGCCGTCAGAACGCGATCGGACGTGGGTAAGTCCAGCGGAACACCCTGCGTAATCCACTGAACATCTGTCCAGGGAAGAAGGTGAGGATACAGAGAGTCCGGAAACGGAAGCACCTGATCCAGAGAATCTACATTCGGTCTCCAACGACTGAGCAGAAAGTGTTGGAGAGGTCTGACACGCAGCCGACCTAGAGGAATGAGATCCGTCACCGAACCGCAGAGACCGATCAGCCGGAGAAAACTCCGAGCGGTCGCGGACCTGGACTGGGACAGAGTCAGAGCAAAAGCTGAGAGAATCACAGCCTTGGCCTGGGGAACAGCCACCAAATTGAATTTGGTTTGGAAAGACATCCCCAGATGACAAAACGACTGAGAAGGGACCAGGTCCGACTTCTCCTCGTTGACTCTGAATCCTAGCGACGTGAGCAAGCTCAACAGAGTGGCGACATCCGATTCCAGTAAGGCAGCATTGGAATGCCTCTGGAGGATATCGTCCAGATATGCCGAAGTAGTCACCCTGGACTGTGTGCGATGGAACGCTATCACATGCGACATCAGTCTGGTGAACGCCCAAGGAGCCAGGTTGAGGCCGAAAGGCATGGCCTTGAACTGGTAAACTCGCCCCAGAAAAGCGAACCTGAGATACTTCCGTGACGCCCGATGCATCGGAACGTGGAAGTAAGCGTCTCGCAGGTCGATGCTGGCTGCGAAATCTCCCTGGTGAATTGATTGGCGGACCGACCTGAAAGTCTCCATGCTGAACTTGGGAGCAATGATAGACTGGTTCAGGATGCTCAGATCGATAACCGGTCGGAGTCGGCCGTCCTTCTTCGGCACCAAGAACAGGCGGGAATAGAAACCCACTGACTGAACGTTCTTGACGACCTCGATCGCCCCCTTTGCCAGGAGATTGGCAATCTCCGTGGACAAAAGTTCCCGACGTAAAACGTCTGAAGGAACTGTGGTTGGAAGAGGCACCCTTGACAGAGTGGGGTGCCGTCGGAAGGATATGCGCAGCCCGGACCGAACAACATCTAACACCCATGGATCGGATGTGATGGTGGTCCAATGGTCTGCAAACTCTGCTATCCTTCCTCCAACCTGGGACGAGTCGAGGTGAGGACCTTCATTTCGAGCCCCGACGAGGCCCGCGAGAGGAGAAACCACCTCCTCTGCTAAATGAAGAATCCTGAGACTTCCCTCGATTCTGCCGACCCCTACCTTTACCCCGTGAGTAAGAAGCAGAGGCGGCGACAGAAGGACCAGCCTTTTGCTTCACAGAGGAAGCAGAAGGGTACTTGTTAGGCTTGGAACGGCCCTTGCCTCCCCGAGAAGGCTGATCAAGCTGACGAAACAGCAGCTGATCTTTGGAATGACGTAGGACGTCATCCCGGACCGTCGACACGGAACCATGGAAAAGTTGCGGACCTGCCAAAGAAGCAGATCGAAGAGTAGCACGCTGCTCCTCGGGAAGGGATGGTCCTGTGTCCAGCACAGCGTCCCTTCGAACTAATTCCAAATTGGCCGTGTTACAGGCATGCGTGTGAGTAAGGTGCATAAGCGCCTTGGACAGCACACGCAAAGGAGCCTGTACCTCGTCAAACTTATCTGGAGGCAGATAAGCAGCCAAAGCTGAGACGACGTGATCTGAGAGAGAAAGCATGCCAAGCATCTCTCTAGATAAGCCCAACGTGGACTCCAGAGTCGTCATTGGAATGACGGCAGACTTGGGCTTGGAAAGCCCGAGGGAAGTGGAGTCCTGATCCAGAACCGTCAAAGTCTGGCAGACTGACGGATTGGCGGAATCGTAGGAACGATAACGCACAGGAGGCAAAAAGGTGTCAACCCTGGTGAAGAACGAAGTCTTCAAAGCCTTGGAATTCTGCTTGGCATCCAATGCTGAAAAAGCTTCAACCACCTGTACCGACTGGCACGGTCGAAGGCGCCCAGAAGCAGGTTGCTCCATAGGCTGTTGGCGCGCGACCGATGATCGCGGCCAGGCTGACACTGTCGGCTGGTTAGCAGGTTTGAGCTCAGGCAGAAACCCAAACACAAAGTCAAGAGCCGCCCCCAAGTCCGAAGACTGCTGGCCCTCGACCTCAAGCATGTCGGACTCCTCCCCAGAGTTGGAAGACACATAGCCCATCGTGGGCAAACCAGCCGACGCCTCCCATGGTGTCGGGACACCAGAGGAATCGGAAACCGGCCTGTTTCCAATCCCGGGAGGCGGCGCCACAGGAGGCGCCTGGAAACCACCCATAGCCTCGCTGGAAGCAACAGGAAGGCTCTTTGAGAGAACCTGAGTGAGTAAGGAGAGGGCCTCCCTAAGCTCACTGCCTGTACCGACCGGTTCGACAAGGGAGCGAACCGGCAAAGTGGCTTCACCTCTGACCCTCTTAACCAGCGAAGGGTCACGATCCTCCAAAACACCCGACGCGGGACGACGGGCGGCAGCCGAAACATCTGAAGGCAGACGTGTATAGGGGTACGATGCACCCCGAGGATCAATATTGCGAGAACTCATGAGAGTCACCGCGGACCTCTGCGGGGCAGAAGGTCCAGGCTGCACAAAAGGCGTTGGTCCCCCAAAACTGGTCGTGTGACCAGGGTGAGTGGACGGAAACGCCACGGAGTTCATAGTGTTTCCACTACGAACATCCGAATCCAAAGACACAACTGTGGTACTCGACGGCGACGAGACCACGGCGATGGGCTCGGCCGGCAGCCCCTTCCGACTTCGCCGAGTTGAAGTCAGGGAAGGCTGGGGCCGATATCCCACGTCTACAGTATCGGACAGTTCTGCAGTCCCCTGCAGCGAAAAGCCGAGGCCGGCTGAAACAGACAACGAAGCAGACGGACCAGCAGCAGTAGTAGATACGTCGAGAGTCGTTGAGGCTGGTGAAATAATGGAGAGAGCACACCGGCTCGGCTCCGAAGGAGGAGTCACAACCCTAGTGACAGCCTCAGATGTCGACTGGAGGGGGACCGTAGTCCCGGAACCAGGCATCTCTACACCAGAACACTCAACGGCTCCCACAGTATCCACCACAGGAAAAGACTGCACATCCCCCACGGAGGAGGAATAACTCTCACCAGACAAAGTCGGCTCGGGAGGCCCCGAACGACCACGTTCTCCTTTCCCGCGGGAGCGGGAGGCACGGCCACGAGAACGAACGACACGATTTACAGACGCCCAAAAGGTGGAAGACCATGTTCCACAGACACCACACGGCCGCTCGGCCGAACACCCATTACAGGAGGAACACGACGAATGTACATCGTCCACATGCTTAGGCAGCAGACACTGCCCACAAGGAATTGTCCTAGGCATGAAAGAGGTGAGAGGAGCAGAGAAGGTGAGATCAGAAAACAGAACACCACCAAAGAGAGAAAGGTGACAGAAACAAAGACCCCAGACGGTCGACCGGGAACCACCCAACAGGAAGACTACTCTCAACAGAAAGAAGAAACACTGCAGGAGTGGTACCCCGCTGACACCTAACTCTAACACAATTAGAAAAATTTGCAAAAAAAGCATGAACAATAATTGTGAAAATCTAAGTCCGAACCGCGTGGCCCGCGAAAATCGCGCGCGACCCGAGAGAGAGCAAATAAATATACATTATGGACATATAATAGAAAAAAGAGAATATAAAACACTGTTCCTGAGAATACAAAGGATACACTGTGGTATAATGAATCAGGAATCATCAAACATCGAGCTGGTGGAACACTGATAAGCGTGCAAAAACATCTCGACACGAAGCGGATTTTAAAAAGAATGAGTCTTTAGAGACGGTATATGCGCACTGGCAACGGAAGTCGTGGAGTTGTACTTGGGAGAGAGCGTCCCGTACTGGGTCTGCGCCGGTTGCACTCGACCCAGTTTTGGCTTATTTTTATTGGTGCTTTTGCACCACTTTTCTTTCCCAACTTGCTTGGGAAAGACAAAAATAGAGAGTATTTTATCCGAGTTAGGGACTTCCACTGTAGTGCAAGCCTGTAGTAAACAATTGTGAGTAGGTTGATAAGAAATCGCTGTTCGCGTGCATGTCTGTTTCTGTAAAATTTTACTTACTACAAGACTGCATGCCCGTGTTTTGAGAACAAAGATTTCCCCAGACCGTACGTCAACATAACTTGAATTCATCCGAACTCCGGCTGTTTCTAAGGAAATCGGGCTAAGTTCCCCACAAATGAAAAAGGCCCACTAAAAGTGTCAATAAATCACTTGTTTTATTTTTTAATTTGTTGTCAACAATTTGTGAAGTGTACGTTCTCAATTTAAAATTGAAACTGGGCTTTTGAATCTGACGAAACTGGCAACGGACGACATTGGCACTTCGAACTTTCAAACAATACCTAACTCGCCAACAACCACCTTACTTCGAAAGTCACTTCATTGCTTAATCATTTCTCATAGTTTCCAGCATTCTGCGACAATATATTTTACATAATGTCCTTTGAAAAGCCAAAAACAATTAAATATTCGTTACAATGATTCTGGATTTTTTGCCAGTGGGAGAGCCACGCCGCCAGATGGCACCCCAAACTCTGTTGCATGGTATATAGAAAAATTATAAAATCATGGATACGTGCCTGGGTTACCTATGTGCGCCCACGCCACTGCGTGGGTGTGCACTATAAAGTCAAGTCTAGGCCCCAGCCAATCGTTTATACCCATGCTGCTCATTTTAGAGGACTTCCACCCCAAGCATTGGTCACTGGTCCTATTTTACCAGTAAAGCAGAACTTGTTTACCACAGTAGACAAGCACGCACTGCTTTACTTCCCGAGATTCTCCCGGGGAAGTTCCCGGTTTTAGATGTTTGTGGATGGTTGTATGTGCAGGGGTTTGTAACCTCCCCACCCCCCCCCCCCCCCCCCCCCAAAAAAAAAAGAAAAAAAAGAAATAGCCACGGGTTTTGCCTCAACATTGTTGACTACAGTGACCAGTTACGGTGATTTCAGACTCTTTGTCTGAAGAAGTAGTTCAGAACTTTTGGTCTGTGTACAAAGGAACCTTCTGTCAAACTCATGTCATGGTCGGATAAACATGTGCTCCCCGGCCACCATTATTTCGGGATAGTTGGAAACAGGATATGCCGACTCTTTACGAAGTAGTGATCTAGGCTCAATCCATGTGTTTTGTAAAACGTGTGCATATGGAAGGTAGAGTTGTTATGCTGAATGTTGAAAGTGAACAAATATTTTTAAATTAAAATATATTTCTATGTGGATTGAGTACAAAAGTAGGACCGTGTGAATTTAAAATTTCGGGTCGAAACGAATTCCGAATCGAATCAGGCAGAATATTTCTCGAATTGAATCTTAACACTCTTCAAGTGGTAAGTAATGGATGCTCTTACAACCCAAAATGTTGTCGGTCTCCGTTCAAGTATTGTAGGCAACGGTGACTCGTCTGCTTGAGCAAACCAATTGAGTATCGGAAGTGAAACCTTCTTGAGCTCTTCGTTTATTATCAGGTCTCCTGTACAGTTCAAGAGGAGATATTTATTTGTACACTCTAAAAACACTAGGTACTCTGTGATACCAAACGTGGTACTCACGTTATCCCGTGTGGGGTACTAAAGATTATGGTACTCCAGGAAACCAAAACATAGTTGGTACTCCAAGAAACCAAACTATAATGGTACTTTGAGAAACCAAGACTGTCTGGTACCTCGTTTTGGTTCTCTAGAAAGCCAAAAGTTTGGTACTTTGTTGTGGTTCTCCAGACAACTCAACTCAAGTACCTATAGTATGCACTCCAAGAAACCAAAAGTTTGGTACTTAGTTAGCTCCTCCCCTCCTTTTCATGCACACAGCATATGCATGGGAGGGGAAAGCTCAAATATTACTCCATTGGAGAATCAAAAGATCCGGACTGAAGTATGAAAAGCTACAGAGGTACCAGCTTCCCTCGTGAGCCAGATACATTTATTGTGTAGACAAAACCACAATAGCATTCAATAGATATTAAAGACATACACTGCAACTGACATAAGTCAGATACAGTTTGCACCAAGTCATCCAACCCGCTCACAATGAGCCATTCAGCCATATTTTCAAGCTCCCAGGCTTCGACCGAAAACACCATTGTTAATACAGACGACGCGCGCGCTTTGCGCCCAAGTTGCTCACGAGATGGATATGCAGGGGACGTAACTCCTTTTTATCGATAGTTAGGTATTCCACAATCATCCATTTGGTATTATACGCGCGATATATAGAGGAGGCTATCCATATTCGGTGTTTTAGTTATCTCATATACGGGTGGTCTCCTAGAGTACTAAAATGTATTGGGTTTTTATTTGAGTGTAGGGTTTTGAGAACATGTCGACAATTCGAAGATTTGCGAATCGGCGCGATTCGAGGCGATTTAAATCATCGATACGATTTCAAATGGAACTTCGAAGTTTTGTGGGGCGATATACGAAAGGGTTATTGGGTACTTGGTTTTGGCGGGTAACTATCAGCCCATATCCTTATATGCTATAGACCTTTAGAAATTCGTGGATTGAACAAGAATATGTGTCAGCTAATAGTCTGCGAGCTACAGATTAGTATCACGGACAGGCATGGTTCTCCTGATCGAGTAAATGAGTGTTTAACAAGATGCCTATCCATCGCTAAATAATTTATTTTGTTTTAAAGCAGAGGAGAACGTCGGGTCGTGATTTGTCACTTTGCCGATGCTCCTAAAGCGATATTCAGCTTTTTGTCCGAGAACATTAGAACACGCTACGTTCAACGTTGTCAAAGAAGGTGAACCCCAATTAGAAATTGTACCTGGAGTACGGTTATAACCAAAAAAGCCTTACAAGTGTCTTTAACCCTTTACCTAACATGAAAAGCAGACGACACATGCAAACAAAATTCTTGAATAATTAATTTTTTTCATTTTTTGTCTCAAAAACATAGGTTATGACCCCCTGTTTGGAACGAGCTCGACGAGCTCGTTCCAAAAGAGGGGTCATAACCTATGTTTTTGAGACAAATAATAAAAAAATAATGAGAATTAATTGGCGATTTTTGTGAATAGCGCTGGCCGGTTTTGGCAGTTACGTTGGGTAAAGGGTTAAATGCAAACAAACCAATCAAGGGCCAAGAGAGCATTTCGAAATTGGGGGTGGGGGTGGAGGGGGCATTAACTTTTGTGTTTCATTTCCAAAGAACCTCTAATCCGAATCTAACCGCACCTGGCAAACATCAATCCCAGGTCCATGGCATCCAGTTTTATTGAAATGGAATCACTCCCCATTTGGCTCTGGCACAAGCCAATCTACTTGATTTTTCCTACAATCTTTTCTCGTGAGCGAGAGGGTGAAGTGGAATGATATCCATATGTAGCTTTCTTATGTGTTCAACGCTTACCAATTGCTTTTAAATTGTCCAAGTCTAGTAAATGATAGTAAATTTATTCAACATCACGCACTGCTATGGATTTATGGCCTAACGAGCATATCTAGTAAAATATCGTCAACATTTTCGCATAGATGACACTAAACTAGAAACATCTGCTTAGACTTTAAGCTTTCCGCTGCTCACTATTGTAGAAAAGGAAGGCACTATGGCGAACTGATTCCCAAATACATTTTTTTCGCCAGAGTGCCATCGGACGATGGCACTCTGGCGAAAAAAATGTCTATGGGATTTTCAGTGTTAAATCGGTTCGCTATAAGTACCATCGACGTAAATGTTTTAAAAAAATTCAAAACCCAATGGAAATTTTTAGTGTTAATCAGTTCGGTATAAGTACTTCGCCATAAAGTTTAAAAAAAATTGAAACTCCTATGGGAATTTCAGTGTAAAATCAGTTCGCCATAGTGCCTTCCTAACTACTCACTATTAACGGGGCCGTCAGTGTCAGAGCACCTGCCGTCAGAGGCGTCGCGAAGATGACCGTTTTGGGGGGGAGGGGGTAAACCCAATTTGTCCTGACGGTCATGACTCAAGTCCCGACGGATAAAATATTCCAACTAAATTATCAAGGCATGCCTCCTTCGAAGGCATGCCTTGATGATGTAGTCGAAATATTCTGTCAGTCGGAATTATAGTTTAAAAACTCGGGCATCTCGTTTGTAAATAAATAACTACATGTAGTTATCGTAACGCATGGACTTTCCACCCTCTTGTTTTATAAGCACGTACTGGACTCAAAATTGGTCATGCTGGGGCCGAACGTCCACCGACCTCCATATCATGAGATCAACTGCGTTTGTAATGTACGACCATGCCACTAGCAAATCTAGTCTTGTAAGAAAGTACATGCTTACTAGCAAGAGTGATTCGATATTTACGACTCCGATCCAGACGGAAATGCCCCCACCCCTTGGGTATGCCTCTGCCTGCTGTAGTGCATTACGGGCGAGTAGAATTGAATTCAATTTTGTAGGTGTTTGACTGACGAACTTGGAGGTGTGATATTTGGGGTTGGCCCTGAATTGCAAAGTGTTCTTTGCTCAACGAAAACATAAAACAAACCAAAAACATGAACTTTTGCTGGCAAAGAAATAATTACAAAAATAAAAAATAAAATAAAAAAACCGCCGGCCCAGATGCAATGTTACAAAAAGGCCCGAGAAACAGAAAATTAGTAAATGCAGTCAGCTGCTAAATATTTATTTCAACTCTCGTCATCATAAATCATGGGCATTAAATGCATTTAATGTGAAACTTACAATGTGATTGCTGGACATATCGCCAGGGGCACCGGGAGCACTTCAGGGCAGGGGGGGGGGGGGGGGTCAGACCCCGGGAAAAGGGCATTTACTCGAACTAGCATGCATGTCTCGAAAGCCGATGGCCCGACATGAGGGTGTTTGAGAGGAGGTGTCCCCTCCCATCAGAAGGAGGCTCCACCTCCCAAACACCCCAACTCCCCCATTGAATTATTAAAGCTCCCTAGACGATATGGAATGTATGTTAGCTTTACTTCGAGAATAAATCATTGAAAAAAATATTGACTGACAAACTTGGAAAGGGCATTGTCTGTTCCCTCTCGCCCCCGTGGTCCGAAGACAGGAAGGGCAGCTGCCGCCTCCGCCTCTGTGCTTCCGCCTCCCCTGCATAGAGCAGCTGTATCAACCCAAGAATGCGCGTTTACACTCATGGCATGCAACCCGGAAGTGAACAAATCCCCACTGTTTATCAGATATTCTAGTTATTTTTGCTGTTTTTTTGTTTAAATATAACTTTGTGTGCTTTATATACTACCAGTATGCTTCAATACTTTCGCACACACCTAAATCAGCAACTAAAGCTGACTAAAATACTTATCGTTGAGAGTTGTAGTTAACAGAAGCTTAGGAAGCACACATGTTGCTATCATGGCGGATTGTTGATGTTATGAAAATAAATGCATCTATAAAATCAGGTGTAAGCTTTTTAAGCTCATGAATTCAGTACTATTAGACACCAGAAGTGATATTATAAGTTGCGGGGTGTTTAGTGGTCGGATATGGTGTCAACCATATTGTTTTTAGAAATAAAATACAACCGCCTCGTTTAAAAAATGGCAAACTTACAACAAACGTTCTGAATCGTCCATTGAATGTGATTAAAGTTCCATAAAACCCACTTGGACAAAAAAATAAAAATAATCTGTTTATATTATGTGCCCCAAATTGAGAAACATATTTTGATCGATAACCCCATCCAGTAGCTCAATGTAAATCGAAACACGCCCAATCTTCACAGCAGGTTAATCGTACAGATCGATAATCACTTCAGCACGAAACGATTGTTAGTCCCCCTCACACTGTAAATTTACGTCTGATTGTTTACATTTTCACAAGTTCGATTGTTGTGAGAATTCCAGATGCAAACCAACCCAACGAAAAAATAAATTACCAGGCCGATTAATCAAAGGGACATACTGGATTTTGTCCGCTGACATAATAAATACTTTACGGGATATTTAGTGGTCGGATATGGAGTCATGTGAGGCGAAGTGAGATGAATACCCTTTATGTTCTCTTGAAAACTATAGCTGTAAAAAGCTGTAAACAACGTTTCAGACTATATGAAAGTGTGTCCAATTTCAATCATCTGGGAGTAAATTGTCTGTTTATCAAATCCACGTAAAGAATAATCTGAAAAATCTAAAAAACATTCTTGAAAATTAACATCCCTGTTGTATTTAACTAGTATTCTGAGAGACGAATATTCTTCATTATACTTTCACTGGAGATCGAAAACTATGGCGTACGAACAGGTTCGAAAATAATTATTGAGGTACATACTATATTATTTGAGGTTCATCCTATATTATTTCAGGTTCATCCTATATTATTTGAGGTTCATCCTATATTATTTCAGGTTCATCCTATATTATTTCAGGTTCATCCTAAAATAATATTTATGTCCCTCTCGTACGCGATCAATAATTTGTCCGACCCTGGATGGACTATAATTATTGTTTCATATGGCGTACGAACAGGTTCGAAAATAATTATTGAGGTACATACTATATTATTTAAGGTTCATCCTATATTATTTGGGGTTCATCCTATATTATTTGAGGTTTATCCTATATTATTTCAGGTTCATCCTATATTATTTCAGGTTCATCCTAAAATAATATTTATGACCCTCTCGTACGCGACCCTGGATGGACTATAATTATTGTTTCATGTTGAACCAGGTTCGACATAAATATTTCAGGTTCATCCTATATTAACTGAGGATGAACCTAAAATAATTTGTCCGACCCTGGATCGACCATAATTATTGTTTCATGTTTAACCAGGTTCGACATCAATATTTGAGGTTCATCCTATATTAATTGAGGATGAACCTGAAATAATTTGTCCGATCCTGGATGGACCATAATTATTGTTTCATGTTGAACCAGGTTCGACATAAATATTTCAGGTTCATCCTATATTAATTGAGGATGAACCTGAAATAATTTGTCCGACCCTGGATGGACCATAATTATTGTTTCATGTTGAACCAGGTTCGACATAAATATTTCAGGTTCATCCTATATTGATTGAGGATGAACCTGAAATAATTTGTCCGATCCTGGATGGACCATAATTATTGCTTCATGTTGAACCAGGTTCGACATCAATATTCAGGGCTCGCCTTGAGTAAAATGGTCGGGGCCTAAAAAAAGTACCCCACATATTGAGGTCGGGGCCTTTTCGGGGCTGATTTTCCATTTTGTCCATTATTGTTAGTGCTTTTTTGTGGAAAATGTCGGGGCTTGAAAAAAAGCCCCCAGCAAGTGCTCCTCAGGGCTGATCTCGGGGCCTGGGCTGATCAGCCCCGACTCAAGGCAAGCCCTGAATATTTAAGGTTCATCCTATATTAATTGAGGATGAACCTAAAATAATTTGTCTGACCCTGGATCGACCATAATTATTCAGGATGATACTAAAATCCCACGATGCAATACGCTCCACGAGCCAATCAGTTGAGTCGTTACAAACGCGTACAATGGGACATAACTGGGGGGAAAAAGCAAGATAAACTTAATGCAGGCACACAGCTTCAGACAAAGAATCCCTCTGAGAGATTGTTTTGTATGAGCTTCACACGATTTTTTTCGACCCTTTGTAATCACGCAAAATAAATAAGATTTTTTCCCATGAAAAAGTCAAATGGGCAGTGTTGATTGTTTACTGTACTGTTACAAACAAGTTGTGTTTTAATATTGAAATATTACTCGCTAACCAATAGTGTTGCGGACCGGACCGCAAACAAACGGTCCGGTACCGGTCCTGGCGTGGTCCGCGGTACGGTCCGATGAGGACCGGGCCGACCCTGCTGTGCCGGTACACAGTCACGTTGGACCGGTCCGGGGCGGTCCAAGGGACCGGTCCAGGGAGACGCAAAGGGAAGTTTTGCACTCTCCCAATTGATAGACAGACTGATAATTTCATCTTGATAGACGGTGAATACATTGAAGTCGAGTAAGTTTGAAGTAACTGTCAACTATATTGAGCCAATCTGCCACCAATACCACCTGCATCCTGTGATTCCTGTCAAGGGTGTCGGGTGAAGGTATCAGCGATGAGCGGTTCTACAAAAAAATTCCCAAAATAGCGAACGCTCAAATTCGGTGACAAGAAGCTGTCATTCAATTCCTTTGTCGGCAAAGAATTTCAATGTGTATTGTGTATCAATGTGTATTGTGTATCTATTTCTATAAACCCCGATCTGGATTATATGCGCATGGAAACTATTTAGTTGGTAGTAACTTGGTCCCTGTATTTCATCTGGTAGGTTTGGTGTGGTGATCCTATTAAATTGGACCATGGGCGCAGATCATGGGGGTGGGGGGGGGGAGTTTTTCGGGGGGGGGGGGGCATTACATGTTATGTCCCCCGCGCTCCTCCCACATATATAGGTCCGATAGCAGCTGATATTGTTCGTGCAATGCTGTAATAGGCGAAAATCGCGTATTTTCAGCTTGCTTTTTCAAAATTTCCTCCCGCAGGGCCAAACCATGCATGGCCCTGCGCGTTGTGTGTCCCAGCAATACTGCAATAGGCGGAGATCGTGTATTTTCAGCTTACATTTTCAAATTTGACGCCCGCATGACCAAAACATGGTTGGCCCTGCGCATTGTGTAGCCCCCCGCCACCCCGCCCCCCCCCCCACACACACACACTCTAAAGAGAGAGACCTGTGCCCCTGAATTGGACCGCCTTGGACCGGTCCACCTAGAAAAAAACGGACCGCCTGCCCGAATATCGGACCGCTATTACTTGGACCGGACCGGACCGGACCGGACCGGAACACCATTGGCGGTCCGGTACGGTCCGCATCACTGCTAACCAACATATCGGGAAAACGTCTCGTGAAGTTTAAAAATTTAATGGAGCAGTTCAAAAAAGTGCCTCTGTGGGGTAGGGTGGGGAAGGGCAAAAATGATGGATTTCGTATGTATGTTTGTTTGTCTGTGTGTCTGCTATAGAAATAAATATGGGGCCACCCATAGTGCCCAAAATTGACCTACTTTATGGCGGAGGTCATTGTCAGTTTTAAAAAAGTGGGATTGGAGAGGGGGCACCAAAAGCTATGACCAATTTGTTTTTTACTGATATAGGTCCTCAAAGGGGTCTACTAGTGGTGACTTCTTATCAGGAATCTTAAAGGTTTCAAAAAATTGCAGGTGGTGGTGTTGGGGAGGGGCAAAACTTGTAGATTTTGTGTGTATGTCTGGATGACCACTATAAAAAGGCATACGGAGCCACCCACAGTGCACAAGCTGGTTCTGCTAGGGTTTTTTTTCTACACCGGGAGTCATGGATTGAAAAAGTCAGGATTGAAAAAGTGCCGGGGTGGGGAGAGTCACCCAATGTCATGACAATTTTTCTTTTCACCTCTATAGACCTTCAAAGGGGCCTTCCTGACGTAACTTTTTAACGGGAATATTATGGTGCGGTTAGGGCCGCAGGCCTGCCCAAGTTACTCTTTTGAAGTCAGGGCTGTGGTTTTATGAACTGTTTTTTCTTAGAAATTTACCGTACAGCATCGGGTAACCCTGCTAAAACCTGTTTTGACTCATCATTTTCACACAGGTAACAATGTTGGGAAGCAGTTTAGTATGCCAGAATGCTCGAAATGCATCCCCACCCCCCTTCTCCCCACAGAATTTCAAATTGCTCTGCGGCTCCTGGGTCAGCATGTTTTCGGTGTCATTGTGGGGCATGTCACGGTGTTATGTTCATGGAAGCAGGTGACTGTTTTGAACAAACAAATATTAATTGAGGATGAACCTGAAATAATTTGTCCGACCCTGGATGGACCATAATTATTGTTTCATGTTGAACCAGGTTCGACATCAATATTTGAGGTTCATCCTATATTAATTGAGGATAAACCTGAAATAATTTGTCCGATCCTGGATGGACCATAATTATTGCTTCATGTTGAACCAGGTTCGACATAAATATTTGAGGTTCATCCTATATTAATTGAGGATGAACCTAACATAATTTGTCTGACCCTGGATCGACCATAATTATCCAGGATGATACTAAAATCCCACGATGCAATACGCTCCACGAGCCAATCAGATGAGTCGTTACAAACGCGAACAATGGGACATAACTGGGGGGGGGGGGGGGGGGGGAGGGGGGAGGGAGCAAGATAAACTTGATGCAGGCACACAGCTTCAGACAAAGAATCCCACTGAGAGATTGTTTTGTATGCGCTTCACACGATTTTTTTCGACCCTTTGTAATCACGCAAAATAAATAAGATTTTTTCCCATGAAAATGTCAGATGGGCAGTGTTGATTGTTTACTGTACTGTTACAAACAAGTTGTGTTTTAATATTGAAATATGACTAGCTAACCAATAGTGTTGCGGACCGGACCGCAAACAAACAGTCCGGTACCGGTCCAGGCGTGGTCCGCGGTACGGTCCGATGAGGACCGGGCCGCCCCTGCTGCATTGGTACACAGACACGCTGGACCGGTCCGGGGTGGTCCAAGGGACCGGTCCAGGAGAAGCAAAGGGAAGTTTTGCACTCTCCCAATTGATACACAAACTGATAATTTCATCTTGATAGACGGTGAATACATTGAAGTCGAGTAAGTTTGAAGTAACTGTCAACTATATTGAGCCAATCTGTCACCAATCAACCACCTGCATCCTGCGATTCCTGTCACGGGTGTCGGGTGAAGGTATCAGCGATGAGCGGTTCTACAATAAGGTTCCCAAAATAGCGGACGCTCAAATTCGGTGACAAGAAGCTGTCATTCAATTCCTTTGTCGGCAAAGAATTTCAATGTGTATTGTGTATCTATTTCTATAAACGCCGATCTGGATTATTTGCACATGGAAACTATTTAGTTGGTAGTAACTTCGGCCCGACGTGAGAAAATTGTTAAATTTGGCATTCAAAGGAGGAATTTCCTTTCTTCTGGAGGATCAATTCCCATTTTAACATACCCCGAAAAGTTTGTTTTTTTCTGATCAAATAACAAAATTCATCTTTTGAAAATTTCGATTTCTGTCCAATAACCTTTGAAAAACTATGCAGAATTATTATATGTTCTGCAAGTTTTAGCCAATCGTTTATACCAAAGCTGCACAATTTAGAGAATTCCATCCATTCCAGGCATTGATTACTGGGTCCCATTTTACCATTAATATAGAACTTGTTCAGCACAGTACAGAAACACTGCTTCATTCCCCGGGGTTGCCACGGGGGTATGGTGGTGGTGTTGGGGGGGGGGGGGGGGGCTTATAACGCCAATTTAATTGATAACACCCTTGTAAAATAATAGCCTTTTCAACTTCTAATTTAAAAACAAAAACATTGCAGAAAACATTTTGCCCCATTGACAGCTTTTGTTCCAGAGCGCATGAAAACAAAAATGAATAATAATTGACCTGGTAGTTGGGGTATTCCATACATCGACCCATATGCAGTAAAATATATATTTTCTTTCGTACGTCCTGGTTGACAATGGAGTGGGAGGCAGTTGTCCTGGCTGACAATTGGAGTGGGGGCAGTTGTCCTGTCCACCCACTGGACTGGAGGGCAGTCGTCCTAGCTACCAAATACACTTGGGCGAGTCATCCTAGCTGCCAAATACACCGACTCAGCATTTTTGGACGGGGATGTGAGGGGGGGGGGGGGGGTTGGGGGGCACTTGTCCTACAACCTCAATTTTCTCCTACGTTCAATTACCACTCATCAAATATAACCTGCTATTGAACATAATTTCTTTTGTTAATTAGTTAATGTGCTCCTATTGTCATAGCATAGTGTGTAATCTGTGTGTTGAATAAACATCGCAGTGATAACAATAGAGACTCACAACTAGTTCAATGACAGACATGAATTGGTTGCTCATTGGTGGAGAAAAATGGATCAAAATGATGCGAAATTAAAAAAAACAGTGTCTGAACATTTTTGGGGGACGGCAAACATTTTTCTAGGAGGTGGGCGCCCACCCCCTCAACGCCCCTCCCCTCCCCTCCCACCCCTCCCCATCCCCACCCCGGTTGCAGGCCTGCGATATCTCTTGCAACGTTTTGCTACTTTGTAGGGTATTCATCACTGACAGCTGAGCAGGAACGTCGCGACAGGAGGGGGCGGTGTGTGTGGGGGGGGGGGGGGGTGTAATCCCCCCCCAATATTTGTCAAAATATCAGTAGTTGGAAAATCGGAGGGCAAAAATATCAACAGTTGGACATTTAAAACTACTGAATGTATAATACAATTAACTAACAAACATATATTTTTCCGACTGGAGGACCACAATGAGGACAAATTCCGACTACCGAGACCTTCGGGTGAAAATCGGGTCGAAGGATTCCAACTGAACATATAACTACACATGTAGTCTCCACGTTACACGTTTTTTCAATAGCCGCTGAGAGTCTAGGGGAGATAATTTGTGCTTGTGAAATGCTAAAAAAAAACTTTTCCTAAAAACGATTTTCCAAGCTTTAAATTAAACCAAATTCAAGCCGATAAACGGGGTGCCCAAGTTACAAAAATAAAAGACGAAAAATATTCGCTAGCCTACGAAACTGTCGGGATAATAGTCGAAAATTTCGACATTTTCCCGCCCTAAATCGGCCCAAATGAAACTTTTTGGGGTATTCTGAAGTGGGGATTGACACTCCAGAAGCCAGGAAATTGCTCCTTTTAATGTCAAATTTAACAATTTTCTCACGTCGGGCAGAACCATGGTCAGCCCGGCGCGACCGTGCTCGCCGAATTAGGAAGATCTACAGTTCTAATAGTTTGTCAAGAACGCGCCCACTACCCAGTTGGAATTTCGAGGGCTCTCACCCCCCCGCCCCCCATTAAAAGGCTCTAGCGACGGCCCTACAGCTGAGGCATTATCGCGTGATTTGTTCAAAACAGTCACCTGCTTCCATGAACATAACACCGTGACATGCCCCACAATGACACCGAAAACATGCTGACCCAGGAGTCGTAGAGCAATTTGAAATTCTGTGGGGGGGGGGGGGAGGGGGTGGGGATGCATTTCGAGCATTCTGGCATACTAAACTGCTTCCCAACATTGTTACCTGTGTGAAAATGAAGAGTCAAAACAGGTTTTAACAAACACTAGCAGGGTTACCCGATGCTGTAGGGTAAATTTCTAAGAAAAAACAGTTCATAAAACCACAGCCCTGACTTCAAAAGAGTAACTTGGAACGGTCTGCGGCCTTAACCGCGCCATAATATTCCCGGTAAAAAGTTACCTCACGTAGACCCCTTTGAAGATCTATAGAGGTGAAAAGAAAAATTGTCATGACATTGGGTGACTCTCCCAACCCCGGCACTTTTTCAATCCTGACTTTTTCAATCCATGACTCCCGGTGTAGAAAAAAACCCTAGCAGAACCAGCTTGTGCACTGTGGGTGGCTCCGTATGCCTTTTTATAGTGGTCATACAGACATACACACAAAATCCACAAGTTTTGCCCCTCCCCAACACCACCACCGGCAATTTTTTTAAACCTTTAAGATTCCTGATAAGAAGTCACCACTAGTAGACCGTTTTGAGGACCTATATCAGTAAAAAACAAATTGGTCACAGCTTTTGGTGCCCCTCTCCAATCCCACCCCTGCACTTTTTTAAACCTGACAATCACCTCCGCCATCAAGTAGGCCATTTTTGGGCACTATGGATGGCCCCATATTTATTTCTATAGCAGAAACACAGACAAACAAACATACATACGAAATCCATCATTTTTGCCCTTCCCCACCCTACCCCACAGAGGCACTTTTTTGAACTGCTCCATTAAATTTTTAAACTTCACGAGACGTTTTCCCGGTATGTTGGTTAGCAGTGATGCGGACCGTACCGGACCGCTAATGGTGTTCCGGTCCGGTCCGGTCCAAGAAATAGCGGTCCGATATTCGGGCAGGCGGTCCATTTTTTTCTAGATGGGCCGGTCCAAGGCGGTCCAATTCAGTGGCACTGGTCTCTCTCTTTAGAGTGTGTGTGTGTGTGTGTGTGTGGGGGGGGGGGGGGGTACACAATGCGCAGGGCCGACCATGTTTTGGTCCTGCGGGCGGAAAATTTGAAAATGTAAGCTAAAAATACACGATTTCCGCCTATTGCAGCATTGCTCGGACACGCAGCGCGCAGAGCCAAGCATGGTTTGGCCCTGCGGGAGGAAATTTTGAAAAAGCAAGCTGAAAATACGCGATTTTCGCCTATTGCAGCATTGCTCGAACAATATCAGCTGGTATCGGACCTATATATGTGGGAGGAGCGCGGGGGACATAACATGTAATCCCCCCCCCCCCACCGAAAAACTTTGTGGGGCACACGCCCCCTCGTCCCCCCCCTCTCCCCCCCTATGATCTGCGCCCATGGTCCAATTTAATAGGGTCACCACACCAAACCTACCAGATGAAATACAGGGACCAAGTTACTACCAACTAAATAGTTTCCATGTGCACATAATCCAGATCGGGGTTTATAGAAATAGATACACCAATACACATTGAAATTCTTTGCCGACAAAGGAATTGAATGACAGCTTCTTGTCACCGAATTTGAGCGTTCGCTATTTTGGGAACTTTTTTGTAGAACCGCTCATCGCTGATACCTTCACCCGACACCCGTGACAGGAATCACAGGATGCAGGTGGTTGATTGGTGACAGATTGGCTCAATATAGCTGACAGTTACTTCAAACTTACTCGACTTCAATGTATTCACCGTCTATCAAGATGAAATTATCAGTTTGTGTATCAATTGGGAGAGTGCAAAACTTCCCTTTGCGTCTCCCTGGACCGGTCCCTTGGACCGCCCCGGGCCGGTCCAGCGTGCATGTGTACCGGTACAGCAGGGGCGGCCCGGTCCTCATCGGACTGTACCGCGGACCACGCCTGGACCGGAACCGGACCGTTTGTTTGCGGTCCGGTCCGCAACACTATTGGTTAGCGAGTCATATTTCAATATTAAAACACAACTGGTTTGTAACAGTACAGTAAACAATCAACACTGCCCTTTTGACATTTTCATGGGAAAAAATCTTATTTATTTTACGTGATTACAAAGTGTTGAAAACAAATCGTGTGAAGCGCATACAAAATAATCTCTCAGCGGGCTTCTTTGTCTGAAGCTGTGTGCCTGCATCAAGTTTATCTTGCTTTTTTCCCCCAGTAATGTCCCATTGTTCGCGTTTGTAACGACTCAACTGATTGGCTCGTGGAGCATTTTGCATCGTGGGATTTTAGTATCATCCTGAATAATTATGGTCGGTCCAGGGTCGGACAAATTATTTTAGGTTCATCCTCAATTAATATAGGATGAACCTCAAATATTTATGTCGAACCTGGTTCAACATGAAACAATAATTATGGTCCATCCAGGGTGGGACAAATTATTTTAGGTTCATCCTCAATTAATATAGGATGAACCTCAAATATTGATGTCGAACCTGGTTCAACATGAAACAATAATTGTGGTCCATCCAGGGGGGTCGGACAAGTTATTTCAGGTTCATCCTCAATTAATATAGGATGAACCTGAAATATTTATGTCGAACCTGGTTCAACATGAAACAATAATTATGGTCCATCCAGGATCGGACAAATTATTTCAGGTTCATCCTCAATTAATATAGGATGAACCTCAAATATTCATGCCGAACCTGGTTCAACATGAAACAATAATTATAGTCCATCCAGGGTCGGACAAATTATTGATCGCGTGCGAGAGGGTCATAAATATTATTTTAGGATGAGCCTGAAATAATACAGGATGAACCTGAAATAATATAGGATGAACCTCAAATAATATAGGATGAACCTGAAATAATATAGGATGATCCTCAAATAATATAGTATGTACCTCAATAATTATTTTCGAACCTGTTCGTACGCCATAGAAAACAGGGTGTGCTGAACAAACAGTGCTCGTGAAAGGCGTCCGTTTCCGATCACCCATCAACTTGGGCAAGTTTCTAAAAAAACTGCCACTATACTGAGTCAATTATCAATGTAAAGAGTCTCAAATGACAGTGTTCCACTATTCTCAATAAGAAAATTCTCCCGATTAGAACATGTTTGTTTTCAATATGGGCAAGATCCATATACAGTTAAAACTAGAAGTCCTGTCATGAAAAGCGCCCAAATTGCACGTCGATCTGCGCTCTAATCTACACGTTATGGCCATAGTAAGGCTATCAAATTCTGTACAAATGGCCTGTGCGTAAGCAATGTTTCGGCCAATGGACCTCCGGGTAACCCTGAGGTCCATTGGCAGAAACATTGCCTGTGTTTGCTATCGGTAACCAGGAGAGACTGCAGTGCTTTGAATGCCATTCGATATGACAACTGCGCGCAATTCCTACGCACAATTAAGCCTAGATTAGCGCACAGTTCGTCACAAGACTTCTAGTTTTAACTGTAATATATAAAAAAATCACTAGAAATCTATTCTAGATGGTTCTTATAGTCTTTGCTGACGAAAACAATATTCCGTCCTTTCCTATTTTTCGTGATAGAAGTTGAGAACAGTGCTTTCTAGCTTTATAAAAGAAGATCATTGGTGGGATTACACCCATACTACTCTTTTTGAGAGATTATCGGGAGCTGGACGCGATAAGAAACTGGACGCTTACCATAATTTGCATCAAGTTGCACATGCCTTTGTTTTTTTTTTTTGTCTTTTTTTGTTAATCCTCACACCACCCACTTGTGGGCAGCGTAAAAAGTTGTACGTACCGTTAGAATGATACGAGTCGAAGAAATACCTGTGAAAATGTATAAAATTTGAACAAATAAGACGAGATTTGTGACTGTGGGGTGGGTGTACTCTTCAGAATCGGAAAATGTTTTTCCTTCCCAAAAGAGGGTGCATTTAGGTTGGTGGGTGGGTGGATGGGTGGGTGGATGGGTGGGTGGTCTTCTGGTGGAAAATTGTTTTTTTCTGCCTTGTGAACAGGACGTTTTTGGAGATCCCCCGATCTTATTTATATTTTGTATATTTTCATTATTTCTCCCAGACCATAGTTCCGGACTTAAGTAGTCTAAGACTCGAATGGTGATGGATGACTATTAGCTATACTGGCCTTTAGCAGGATACACAGCCCCATAGACTCTTGTCAGAATTTTATGTACCCTCAGTGGCGGCCCAAGACTTAAGCAAGGGGCCCCATATATGCCGAAGGAATATCCAAAGGCCGCAGGCCTGGTGTGATGCTGGTCATGGGGGGGGGGGGGGGGGGGGGTATCCCTCTTCTATTGGTGGGGGTCTGGAGCAGTAGCAGTGACAGAGCTATGCGGTGCCTACGAGGTACAGCCCACCTCTCCAATCTCACTCGGCCCCCAATTCAAACCACATTTCAGCTATTATCACCCGTCAATCACATATTAAGACCGCGTTGAGGTAAAATCACTGATACACTATTTGATGTTGGGAACGTTCAATATAATTCGTTTCGGGATGAAGCACAAACACGACTCCGAAATCAATATGGGCTATTGTTATGGTTTGAAAACCGATCATGCACAGTACCTGGAGAGTGGATTGTAATTAAATCACCCACGGAGTGGAGATATCACCCAAAATATCACTCAAATTCTGTACATATGGACAAAAAACACAAGCGATGTTTCAGCCAATGGACCTCCGGGTTGCTACACGCTAAAAACTAAAGTGTTAAAAACTACACTTGAAGTGCTGTATTTAACACTTACTAAGTGCTGAACTAGCACTTTGTTCAAGTGTAGATATCCCAGAACTTGACAGGTGTTGACAATAATACCACTTGACAAGTGTAATGTCGCGACACTTAAAAGGAAACAACGCAGATGACGCGGATCAGGCTCGAACTCTCGAGCCTGATCCGCTTCATCTGCGTTGTGTCCTTTTAATTATGTACCCACCAAGCGCAAATCAAATTATGGACGATTCTGGAAGAACCACCAATGCTAGACACATGGGAAGTGCCATCCATTCAAGTTTCAGATCTCTGACGATTGTAATGTCTAAGTGCTTAAAGCATTGCACTTTGAGTGTTAAAATCAAACTCTATGAGTTATAATGGGTTTAACACTTTGAAAGTGTCAGTTTTAACACTTTAGTTTTTAGTGTGTATGCTTTGCAACAAATTTGCAAAGATTGCTCGCGTGAAATATTCACTCTGCGGGTGTTTTAATGACAATACACTCTCCACGTACTGTATGTGCAAATGGTTTGCCCATCTCTCCATCTGTCCTAGCATCTATCCAAACTAATTTTATTTTCCGTGAGAACGGGTCTTCACATTTGGTATGTAAGCCACCCATAAGGTAGACTGAGTTAAAATACTGGCATGAACATATTTGATGACAGTCACTGCCACCAAATCTGACATTTGGAGCCCGAGTAACTAGTGGCTGTAATTCTTACGATTTGCATATTTATGAAACTTCAAACAATCATCAATCATTTTGCCTTTGTAAGATCTGTTTGAGAATCTGTTCCTAGCGTGAACGATACAAGCATTATTAGCATGTCTGTCACACTGCAATTTCCATGTCCTCCTGGTATAGAAAATTACCACCAGTTGGAAGTAAATGTTCCCCTAGAATCACTCCCAGAGAACAACATTTTTCAAACTTTTCTTGGGAGAGGGCCCCCGGATCCAACTCTAAGGTGTGAGATACCCTCGCTGAGACCCACCCGCGCTCGACCCTTCGGGCCTCGAGGTATACCTATGGCATGTAATGCCATGTCCCCTGAATATTGTCAAGACTCCCTTCAAGGCCCTGAGGCCGAATCTGAGGACTTTCTGGCTTCAAATTCAAAACTTGGGCATATAGGCCCAGGCGACGCAGCACATGCAGCGTGGCTTGTAAGTGAAGTTACGCGCACATGTTTGCGGTTGCGACAACGAATCTAGGGCCTTATTACTCTTTTCCTATAAAAAGGTCATTTCGAGGTTATTGGATATCCTCAGCCAAATGGCTATTTTGAGCTATAGTTTTTGTTTGTGGTGGTGTGGATTTAGTAAATAATTCTCATTAATGGCCAAAATAATCTGTTGATGGTCTTGATTCAAACTGTGTACTGTCAAATGCATTTCAATCGGGGGTCAAGGTCACACGGGAGTGTTAAATGACTAACCTGACCTGTTTGGGTCCTTACAATTTGCAGGTTACAAATGGGACTATTTTTGTGTAAATTTGCTTTGAGAAAGCCTTCTGAAAAAATCCGTAAGGAACCCATATTTTTCTTTTTTGTTCGTCAGAATGATCATCTTATGCAGTACAATCTTCAGTGAAGGAATGTGGAATTCCTATAACACAGTTTTATCACTATCGATGCACGAAAATTGGAAATTTATCCCCAAAATGTGAAACTTTTGACCATTTTGAGCCATTTTATTTTAGCCATCAACTGTGTCATTTAAGATTTTTGTTGTGTACAGTCGTCCCTAGAAAAGAAGATATTCAGAGCTATCAGAAACTGTATACATTGTGAGTATTGTGAATAGGGGAGGTAATTTAAATGCGAAATATCCTCGGCCATGTTAATGAGAGGCCGTGAATTTCTTGAAAAGCCAATGTTTTCACCTGAATAACTGTAACAAGACCTTAGGGTCCGATGTTTTATTTCTACTGGATGCGTTTGTTGGGGGTAAAATTAATATAGTCCCATATTTGGTCGTCTTCTTTCGTTTTCTTCCGCTTTTTCAGTTTTCTGTTCGAATTTCGTCTTCTTCATATTCTTCTTCTTCTTCTTCTTTACCATTCCGCCTCCTTTTTGGTGTCCCCCCTCAGGCTGGGGGCCCCTGGCCCCACTCCTAATGGGTGGGCCGCCTCTGTGTACCCTTCGCCTGAAGGTAAAGGGTACATACAATTCTGACGGGGAAAATACGTGTACCTGGCCACAGACCAGTATAACGAATTTGTCATACTAAGAAGCTCTTGTCTTATGTTCCATCAGTGATTTTCTAATCACATCCCTTGCATCCAAGTGAAAATAATGAAGTACTTTGTTACGTCGTTCTGTTAAATTAATTCCAAGGATGGTGTCTGGCTTTTTGACACTCAAATATTCACAAAAAGTTCCAGCTGTAGAGAATTTATTTGCCCTGTTAACGTAGAACATCACGTGATTTTATTGTGGCGGCAAAAACCCAAACTGATCTGTAGGTAGTCCGGCAAAGTAACCAATTACAAGTCGACAATCTTCTTTGCAGAATGACAAAATTTAATGTCTTGGTCCAGGCCTAATAACAGCTGAGAAGTAAATCACATGGTATGTCAGCTCGTGGCTCTCGATGTTCGTGAAATAAGGACTTACTTTATTGTGGAGCTTATTGGTGTCGAATAACGATCGCCCATTTCTCCACGAGTCCCTATGTTGTTTTGTTGTCTTTCTGGAACTGGGCGCCACCGCGATTGCTGTAGTTGTAGTACATGGCGTAACATTGTGACGGTATTTCTAAAGAATGTTTGTTCGCAGAAACCAGTGGCAAATAAGACTTAATTTTACTGAGAAATTAAACATATGGCAGCTCTATTGAAGCATATTTGTTAATTGGCGGATAGGTGGAGAGCTCGTTCTAAATTCGCCACCTACCGGTCAATTTGAAATGGAAAATAACCACAAAAAGTGTCTCACACAGACTAATACTGATTCGTTGCCAACATTCTAAATGAGGAAAAGCGTTCATTGAAATCTATATTATAAAGAATCGCTCAATTCTTAAACTGAATGCAATACCTGTGGTGAGAGACAAATTAATTCCCCTCCTTTCTCTTGTAATGCACCCATCTGGTTACGAACAGTGGATCTAAATTCTTCGAGCTTCACATCAGGAAATCGCATCACCAAAAATCCCACTGGATCGTTTGGAGCACACACCTGTAACAAAATAACGCGATATCACCGCTGTTTTAATATATCACGTGTACGACTGTAAAACTGTTCCCTTGCGGATACGCAAAACTTTAACCCTTTATCTAAACATTTGCAGACAACATTTTTAATATGCTTTCCCAGATAGCATTTTCGGAGTTCTTGGTTTATATCATGTCAACAAAACCAGTGCGAGAAGCCCAGATTAAATAGTCCATGTTGGATGTTGCGTTTTTTCCAAGGTTGGATGTTAGTTTTATAAAAAAAATGGTTCTAGGTGGAAATTTCATAATGTTTCCCTGGGGAACACATTGTCTCTGAGGCGGCAGCGATGGGAGGCAATGTTTTTAAGGAGAGACTATCCACAATGTTCATCTCGAGTCAGGTCATCACTATTCGTAATGAATGGGTTATGTTTATAATGGTAACAACAATTTCCAACTTGATTATCCCTTTACCTAGCAGGAAAGGCAGATGACACTTGCAAATAAAATTCTTGAATAACTGATTTTTTAAAAAAATTTTTGCGTTAAAATTTTGCTTATGGCCTCTCATTGAACAAGCACAACGAGCTCGTTCCAATGAGGGGTCTAAGCTTTATTTTTGAGACAAAAAATGGAAAAAATAATAAAAATTGAATGGTCATTTTTTTTAATAGCTCTGGCCGTTTTCCTGTTAGGTTGGGTAAAGGGTTATAACAACAAATACAATATTCACTGTGCCTTGAAAAATATTGTTCTAGCTCTGACAGTGGCAAACTCGCACAGTTTACATTCACAGGGGTTTTGACAATAATTGTAGAAAATCATCTTAACTGAAGTTCACCATTCTCTGTAATTTACTTCGCCTCGGGTGTTTCCGTGACGCGTCTTCGGATCGACACGATCTGAGCGATAAACCTCACAAAAAGTGTTGACACGTAATGTTCCATAGACAAGGAACATTGAGAAATAACTCACAACACCCTACGGAAAACAAGTAACAAAGAGATGCTAGTTAAGCATCTCAGTGGGAACCTTCAAACCGATCGTTTTCATAAGTATCACACAAGGTCATTTGTAAAATCTAACACATACTCAATTTGAAATCACGCAAGTAAAGCATCTGGAATTCCATAAGTGTATTTTACTAACCCTTTACCCAACGTAACGGTAAAAACCGGCCAGCGCGATTCTCAAAAATCGCCAATTAATTTTCATTATTTTTTTCATTTTTTTGTCTCAAAAACATAGGTTATGACCCCTCGTTGGAACGAGCCCGTTCCAATGAGGGGTCATAACCTACGTTTTTGAGACAAAAAATGAAAAAAACTAGTTATTCAAGAATTTTTTTGCAAGTATCGTCTTCTTTTCGTGTTAGGTAAAGGGTTAAGAATCCCAAATTTCTTCTTTTCGGACGATCTACACTCACAAAATCTAAAAAGCAATTTTCGGAGTAAAAGGAGATTTACATTCTCAAAGTGTCCAGATAATACAAATCCAGAAGGTTGCAATCTTTTGTTTTGAAGGGTTTTTTTGGTGTTAGTGAATTTGAAATTGATAGCAAGTTATTATCGTGGAAGGCGTGAGTCACTTCAAAATCTGCATCAGTAATTGTCAGTCGTATGATATAAGTTTAACCTTATTTTCATCTTATACACTCAACTAACCTTCATGAAGGACGAATTTATTAGACAATTTTTTGGGCTTATCTTGTAATTGCTTACCATTTTGTTAAGCACGGACTCTTTTGATTTTTTTTTTGTCTAATGCGTTTGGTGTCTGGAGTTTTTCATTTCCCATTCAGTTATGATACAATCCATTCGCACGTTTGATTTCAATGACTTTGCGCGGTATATTCAAAATAGTCACTGCTTCAAGAAATTTGGTCATCAAAAAATCATTATGTTGTGCTGACAAGTTAGCATAACACGTCGAGAAATCGCCATGACGAGTTGAAAAGTCGTTATAACGAGTTGAGAAGTCCTTATAACGAGGTAATGTTGTCACAACGAGTTCACAAGCCGTTATTATATGATGTGAAATGATGATAATGACTTGCTCAGTCATTGTAACGAGTTGAAGAGTCATTATAATGAGACGTGAAGTTGTTATGGTTAGTTGATAAGTCGTTATTACGAGTTGACAAGTTATAGCGAGTTCCAAGAGTAATATCGAATTGAACAGTTATAATAATGAGTTGACCAGTTGTTAAATCGCGCGGCGATGTCATGACAAGCCGGCCAATATTGCAGTTATTATAACGAGTCTGGAAGTCACTATAACTAGTGGATAAACAGTTATACCGACTTGACAAAGCGTTATAACAAGTGGTAAAGTCGTTATACTAAACGGACAAGTAGTTATAACGAGTTGACAAGTAATTTTAACGAGCTGAGAAGTCCCAACGAATCGTAAAGTCGTTACAACGAGTTTACATGTAGTTATAGTAAGTTGAACAATCAATATAACTAACTGGAATCATTATAAGGGATTGTTTGTCATTATTACGAGTTTTCAAATCGTTATAATGAGTTGTCATGTCATCATAATGAGTTGAAATAATATACTACTTAAAGTTTGCTAAGCACCAAATATTTTGCACATCATTGTGAAATTTGCTTTTGACATATTTGCAATATTTTTGGTGGATATGATTGAGGAATGTATTGAGATGGTCCCCAGTGTTTACATTCGCTCTCTTAACA
The DNA here is from genome assembly GCA_031216915.1 of Pictodentalium vernedei. Lineage (NCBI taxonomy): Eukaryota > Metazoa > Mollusca > Scaphopoda > Dentaliida > Dentaliidae > Pictodentalium > Pictodentalium vernedei. Next base: position 544,807,428 of record CM062295.1, on the reverse strand, counting down.
GGAAGACTTTTCGTGACAGTCATGGAAAGCATGTACCCCTTGGTTTTCGTGATGTTTTCGTGTACTGTCTACATGCACATGACATGTGCACGGTATTCAATCTTCAGTTCAACACAGACCCTTGTGATTTAATGATTGAATATGGCAAACGCAAATGTAAGAAGACATTTGTCTGAAGCGGAAATGTGGCGGGCTGTAGGGATGGTGGAGCAAGGGGCTACCCATCGTCAGGTTGGTGAAGCCCTTGGTGTGCACCATACGGTGATCACCAGAGCCTAGGCAAGATTTCAGCAGTATGGCACACCAGTAAGACGGCATCTTGGTGACAGAGACAGGGCAACATCTGCAGCGAAATACCGTTTTTTGATCATTCAGGCCCGTTTGAACCGCTTTGCCACAACAACCCAGCTTCGCAGTGATCTTCAGAATGTATCCGGTGTAAATGTTTCGACGCAGACTATCCGGGAAAGGTTGCACGAAGGTGGTCTCCAATCGAGAAGACCATATATTCACATTCCGCTGGCCCAGAACCATCGCCAAGCACGATATGAACAGGGCACGATGGATGGACCCGAGAAGATTGGCGACCTGTCCTTTTTACAGATGAGTCAAGATATCGTCTAGACCACACAGATAGGCGTTCTAGGGTATGGAGAAGACCAGGAGAGCGATTCCATGCAGCAAACATTGCTAAGCATGACCGCTATGGTGGATGGTCAATCATGGTCTGGGCGGCATCAGCTTGGATGGACGTACAGAGCTCTGTGTCCTTGAACGCGGTACACTGACAACGGTATATTGATAAGATCTTGGATGTCCACGTCAGATTGTATGCAGGTGCAGTGTGTGATAGATTCTTTCTGATAGACGATAATGCCCGTCCTCATGTTGCCTATGCTGCCGGGGAGTACCGGCAGGGGGAGGGGATTGAGCGTATAGACTGGCCAGCAAGATCCCCTGACCTCAATTCAATCGAACCTGTCTGGAATGAGTTGCAGCTTGCAATTTAAGCCCAAGCACACATGGCCCGTGCCACTACAAAGTTCCCCCAAGAGCAGAACATCACTACACTGCCTTGGCCAGCTCTAAATCCAGACCTTTCTCCAATCGAGCACGTCTGCGATATACTTGGCAGGCATCTACGACAACGCCAACAGCCCCCCCCCCCCCCCCTACCAATGTCCAGGAACTCGCCGCTGCACTGCAGGAAGAATGGAATAACATCAGTCAAGCTGATATTGGACGTTTGGCGAGAGGTATGTCACGGCGGATCCGCGCCTGTCTCGCGAAACGGGGTGGATTTACAAGGTACTGAGGTCTTGGACCGAATGTGGCAAATTCTCCGACTGACCGTCTATGTCTTCTACAGCTCACTGCGTGGAATTTATACTTGTCAGTCACTCAACTATCGTTGAAATCATTCACCAGATGTCACAGTGCAATGCCTCAACTGTCTTTTTGATAAAATTATAAATATAATTCTTCATGTATCTCACTTTTATCAAATATCCCCTATTTTTTGAACAGTATATATAGATTTACAGAAGATGCTTCTGCCTCTTCCATCTATGTGACAAATTCTCAAGTAAGCGTTTTAGCCCAACCCCTTTTTCCATCCCCACGGGGGGGGGGGGGGGGGGACTTTTGTACTCATTTATCAATAATTCGCTCTTGTCTAAATCGTGTTATCACCAGGAATTCGCCCCGGTCGGGTTTACTCTTTTTCCAGACGCAGATAACAAAATTTAGTGTATATTTTTAAATAAACTTTTTCCGCCAGTACAGTTAAAACTAGAAGTCCCGTCACGAACTGTGCGCTTACCTAGGCTTAATGGCGCGCAGGAATTGCGCGCAACTGCCATATCGAATGGCATCCAAAGCAAGGCACGTTCTCCTGGTGACTCAACAAACGCAGGCAATGTTTCTGCCAATGGACCTCCGGGTTACCCGGGGGTCCATTGGCTGAAACATTGCTTGTGCGCATTCCATATGTACAGAATTTGATTGCCTTACTATGGTCATAACGCGTAGATTAACGCGCAGATGGACGTGCTATTTGTGCGCATTTCATGACAGGACTTCTAGTTTTAGCTGTAGGACCCCAACGACTAGTCTCAAAAAGACTACTTACCATCTTAGACCTACCTGGGTAGCGCTCGCAAGAAGTCTTACTGAGACTTAAGGTTCATGGTCAACCCCGAAAGACGTAACGGTAGAAAAATGTCTTGCCGATGCTATACAAAATATGACAAGCAAGTGGCTCTCGGATCCTCCATTGCCTTCTGCGCTTCCGTCTGTCCTTTCAGTCATTTTCTAGACACCCTCCCCTTCAAAAGGTACCTGTACCTCTTACCTTTAAATTCCTGGCTCCGCCACTGGTGGAATAGGATGTTGGTCAACTAAGTCGAGGAGGGTGATTGGAACGGGGGGGGGGGGGGGGGGGGGCGTATTTGGGTAGGGTTGCGACCGAAATATGTGGGTCGTGACTCACCAAACTGCGGCAAATTGGGTCGAGTGGTATTGTCGGATCGCTGGTCCAGTACTGGGTCGAATGCGTAGTTTGGTTTGGGTAACACGTAAAATATGGGAGTTTGAGTCGGGTCGAAGAGTTCGTGGGATGGGGGAGGTTCGGTCTCCTCCATCGAAGTTATGTGTTGACGTCACTTGATCGTTGTGAGGTATAAGTTTTGGGTTGGGTTACATAGATGTGGCCGAGGAGGGTCACGATCAATGGGTGGGTATGCAGAGATAGTGGGCCACTTGGTCGTGGTTGGCTTCAATGGTTTACAGGAACAGGTCGGGTGACTGTGTCGCCCTTAGAATGAATGATTGGGGCGGCCCATCGTGTATGAAGGTAGGCGTTTTATGTTACAGAATCGTGTTGGATCACTGGATTCAGTCGGAGGATAGGGTGTTAAATCATCGGGACATGTCGGGCGATTCGGTCGGTGTGGAGGAAGGTCTCCAAGTTCGTAGGTACGGGTGTTGACAATCGGGTTGTGAAGTGTCTTTGGGATGATTAGGTGACTGTGCTACCAGGTCCGAGGCTAATAGGGCCCACTATGGCCACCCCAATCGGAAAATGTTGCATCTTCTTTCAATAATGTGGGTGCATTTTTCATCCAAAATTTGGGTTTTTTGGTCATTTCCCCGACATTTTCGGACATTTTCGAAAGTCACCCGACGCCTTTCTCAATCAGCCTTCTGGCCCGCGTATTATACTTGGATTGGGCTGAAATCTATGAAAGGGTCAATGGAACTTACTAGTGGGTCATGAAGATGGCGTGATCGGGTCACTTTGACTGGATGTTTGTTATGAGGTCACCGTTAGTATGCTGGTTCGCCGGGTGCACTACTGGGTGGATCAAACTTCTTAGTCAGATCACACATGGGAAGAATGGTAGGGCCGTGTCGTTTTCAGCCACAGGCTTGAAAGAGTTGTGTGGTCAGATCACTATGTCGCGGAGAAGGCCCTCCGGGTTGAACCACCTGCAAGATCCACTATGTCGAGTGGGTGAGTGTGGCAGGGTAAGAACAACAAGTAGCAAAGTAGGTGTCTTGAGCCCCTTGATCGTGGTAATTTGTGGACGGCATCAACCTCGAAATGTGCGCTGACATAGAGTGTTTGGGCAAAGCTATGGCTGTTAGATCATAGAACGGTCATTTGGCTATCAGTATTTGTCTTGACGTCCCAAGGTAGTATCTCGCCGCAGCGAGATAATTAATTCGTCGCGGTGAGATAATTAATTCGCAACGGCGAGATAAATATTGGAAACCTAATGTACCTTCCAGGACGGTTATTTTTGGGGGACATTCGGCTGCTAAAATTAAATTATCTCCCCATGTCGAGATAATAACTTACCGGGTCAAAATAATTAACTTGTCGCGGCATGTTATTATTCTCTCGCAGCAGCGAGATATCTCGCCTCGACGAAATAAATATTTCACCGCGGCAAGTTATATCGCCGCAGCAAAATAAATGTCTCCCAGTGGTGAGATAATATCTCGCCGAAATGAGATAAATATTGGCAGCCAGTATTCCTTCCACGCTTCCGTACTAACTGACACGTGCAAGATAAAAATAAATTTAGTTTTCTTGGTTTAAATGCATATCCAGCGGTCCGGTCGTTTATTTTTTTCTTTTCTAATAATGATCAATCATGTTATATATTCAAGACTGAAAATATCGGCAACCGTTCTATAATTTTTCTATTATTGCAGGGAGGACAAAGCCTTGGAACTTTTATCAGTTTAAGCTTATTAAGCATTTATCAAGTTTAGCTCATACGGCCTGGTCGGCTCATAAAGCAAGACGTTTTAAAGCAATCATTCGTGATTATTTTTATTTTTTAAGATTAGTACAGGGTTCGTGGGGGCGCGGTGGCTCAGTTGGTAGAGATACAGGCTGCAAGCCGAGGGATCCTCGGTTCGAATCCCACCTGTGGCAACCACGTTGTGTCTTCGGGCAAGACACTTCACCCCCATTGCTCATGTGGGGGCACGGTGCTGTTGTGTATTAAGACGTACTGCATGTCGATGGTGCACCTGCCTTCAACCAATGCTTACCTTGCTTATGTGGAGTTAGTTTGTTGGGCTTGTGTGGAGTTAGTACGGCGAGCAACTGTCAGCCGACAGTTGCTCGTCGTTGCTCGGGGGTTCTCCCCGGGTGCTCCGTCCTTCTCCACCCGTAAAACTGTCGTGGTCATGATTAGCCATTGTGCCGAAATATGTGACGTTAAACACCAGTAAATAAATAAATACTACAGGGTTCAATAATTATTTGTGCAATTATACACATTTTTAATTACAAGTATATAACCACAAACGTTCCATTCCCTGCATAAGAGAATTGCTTTCATCTAAAGGACTGCTATCCGCAAAACTGTTTTCTTCTGTAGTTGTCCTCTTCCCCTAGTCACGCCTCTAAAAGTTAAGAAATCGCCCGTATATAAATTTGCAATATATGGGAGTTTGAATTTGTGTTTACTAACCTGATATTACATAAATATATTTTAGTTCCGCAGCAAAGACCTAGTGTACAATCGCTAAACAGTTTGCACCTATCAGAGCACATTTGCTTGTTTGCTGGGGCACTTGTCAACCTGTGATTATATACGATTTGGTTACGCTACAGAAGCCTATATCTGGCATAAAATTATTGGACGGATTTTTATGAAACTTGCACTGAAGTCGTTAAAGTTGGAGAGTTCGGCCAATGGATCTAAGTAATGCATTAATTATCAGGACATTCTGCAAGACTTCTGTAGAATTGAAGCCGGTGTGACAGGAATGGAAGTCCGTAGGAAAATTAGTCCCTCTGGACTATTATTTCGCGGAATTATAGTCCTAGGTCTAACATTTCTAGGAATAGTAGTCCGCCGGACTACTATTCCTAGAAATGTTAGACCTAGGACTATAATTCCGCGGAATAATAGTCTAGAGGGACAATACAATACAATACAATATTTTTATTCACAATATACATGTACATATAGTGTAGTTACAAATATAAATGTATTTAGATGTTTTCCAAAAAAAAAAAAGAATATTGTGTAACTAGAACAGTGACAAGTTGTAAAAAAACATGCATATTGTAAGGAGACGGCATAGCCCAATGGCTGTCTTCCTGCCATCTCCTATTTGGAAGTGCGAGGATGAGGCAGTACAGGTGGTAAATAAGTTTCAATTTCGTTTCAAAAGATGCAATACATAACAAAGACCGATATTCTTTATTAAATGTTTGGGGGAGATTCAGACAAGGAAAGCATTACAGATCTGGTCACGCCTTAAAGGAGGTCTACACCGTGTTCTTATCTTACTATGTTTATCTGAGCTGCTGTTAGTAATGGCCTAGTCACGCAAGAGATCACCGACTCTAGTGTTACAATCGGGACACTGTGGACTGAAACATGTCGGGGGTGTATTATAAGTTCCCAAGGCGTGTAACATTATGGAGCGTTTGAATATAGAGCGACTCGGTTCAGATTGAATGTCATTGCTTAGGTCATTCCATAGTTTAGGGAATGAGTGTTTTGGTAAATTTGCAGAGAAGCATGTTCGAGGTGTATTTCTCTTTAATTGTTAACTAACGTTCCTACGGACTTCCATTCCCTTTATACCGGTACTATATACCAAAAGGCAGTGTCTCCGCGTTATATGTTGACAGCGGGTTGCTCTGTGGTAATTTGTGATAATGTGATGGAATTGTTGATCAGTGAATAATGGGGTGGCGTTTGGTAGGGGGAGTTTGGTGGTGTGGAAGTACACTGAGTAATATTCTTCCTGTAAGCAGGAATAGCGCTTAATCTACGCAAATGTTTTGATGATGCGCGTGCTGCTATACACTTAATTTGTTATGCAGAATTAGTGAAATGATATGAAATAAATGTGCTGTTCAAAAACTTGTGTCCTTTGATTCTCAATTTATTCTGAGTTTCTATTGTTCCATAATTTGCAAATATTGAAATATATACCTCCTATTTTGTTGGAAAATGGCAAGTGTGACCACTGTGTGTCAAAGGAAGTTGACGAGTGGATATCTGTCCTGTAGTTTTCGTTTTATTTAAATGAAAATCTCTATTCTAAGAGGTTTTAATTCGTAGTTTTTCAGCCCATTCATTCAGAAATATTGTGGTTTCCTTGCTTACATATAATGGGGAAATTGGTTGCATTTCTAACAGATTATTTTATTTTCTCTCATATTACTCCCAAGGAAACCATAACAGCTTCCGACCGACACCACTTGCTTCCGCCTCTGATACACGACATTCTCACCCACAAGAAAGCGTGTTGTGAACCAGGCCCAGGTCAGAAATTGCTAGGAATGTCAATAATATAGATGTGCGGGTACTTCCCTGACGCACGAGCATCACTTACTGACCACCCCGTGTTTCCTCGGCCGGATTCCATTCCCATGTTAACACATTGCAAAAAAAGTTGTTAATAGAACCAATTTGTCACATATGTGGAACTAAGACGAGAATGAACAAAACTATTGGTCAGCTTTATATTAAAGAACATTGAGTATGTGCAGAACAACTTTTGCGAAAGGTCTCTCTTTCCTCTCCTTCCTCTCCTTGCCCCCCTCCCCCTCTCTCTCTCTCTCTCTCTCTCTCTCCAAGATCCAGATAAAGAGAGAATTTGTGTGTTCAGATGACACAATCATGTTTTAGAGGAATTTGGAATGTTGGTTTCTGATGCCCCGTCGGGATTCGAACCCTCGGCAACACCGCCTAGCAATCAGGAGTCCAACACCTAAACCAATAGACCATCGTCAAAACGATGTCTGGAATCTAGCTTTTTAGATGAAGTCCTCATGATTACTTGATTCATCTTCCTTTCGGTAGCAGTTGACCCGGATGGACGGACGGACGGACGTCCGGACAACCGGGATTTTAGATGCTATTGGGAGCATAAAAGCAAGGGGAGTTTAGGTAAAAAAAGAAAACTCTGATAGTTTCGTGCAAAAAAATGAAATGAAAAAATTTGGGTCAAAATTTTCTTAGTCCCAACGCCATAAGAAAAGAGAAATCTTTTGTATTTCAAAAGTGGTCAAAGTATTACTACAAAAGTGGTGACCTTGTTTTTTAACTTCAAAAGTGGGTGGCGGTCACTGCAAAAGTGGTTTTACTTCAAAGGAGGTCGACTTTTACTTCAAAAGTGGTGAGCTACTACAAAAGTGGTCAGTTACCTCAAAAGTGGGCGTAACAACTGAGAGGTGTTAGGCGGGCATATTGGTAATACATGTACATAGAGGATATCATAACACCTGATCCAAATGGCGGAGAACAACTTAACTGCATGAAAAAAAGATCAGATGAAAATGAAATACCACCACTACGAAGGGAGGGGCAACTACACCCAAACCCAGTAGACAAAGCAAATATCCTAAACGAACAATTCAAATATGAATTCTCTGACAAAAAAAGGACTTCACAAAAGCTGAATTCGAAGCCCAATGTACAATGCCAAACACAAATTATCCAACAGCTCGTGACATCCTCATCACCGGACAGGGTATAGCAAAGCTTTTGTCAAAGCTCAAGCCTCACATGGCTGCCGGTCCAGACAACCTAACATCTAGAGTCTTCAAGGAACTTGCAACAGATATTGCACCTATTCTAACAACTATCTTCACCCAATCATATGAAACCCATCCCACTACAATATGAATTCAGGAGAGGCCTATCTTGTGAAACCCAATTGATAGAGTTCATTGAAGACATAACACAAACTTTTGACAAAGGAAAACAAACCGACTGCCTTATAATGGATTTTTCGAAGGCCCCACAGTCTACTGCACACAAGTTAGATCACTACGGCATCGGAGGTAAGTGGATTAGGAATTTCTTAGCCGACAGGAAACATATGGTAGTGGTAGAAGGGAAAAAATAGGATACAATCAACGTCCAATCCGGCGTCCCACAACGCTCTGTACTCGAACCAAGCCTCTCCCGTTTCTACATAAACGACATTCCAGTGGGAATCCGCTCCAGAGTCAGACTTACTGCCGATGATACGACAGTGTGTTTGACCATAACATCAGACAGTGACGGCGCCCATATACAGAATGTGAATCCAAATGGAAAATGGCATTCCACCCAGACAAAAGTAATGTATTATGAACCACCAGGAAACGTAAACCAATCACAAGAGATTACTTATTACATGGTCACAATCTCCAAGCGGTAACATCAGCCAAGTCTCTAGGTTGTACAATCAATTCAGACCTTCAATGGAATAACCATATTAATAACATATGCAATAAAGCAAACAAGACCATCGGATTCCCAAAAGAAACCTCAGCATCAACAACGCCAAAATAAAAGAAACAGCATACAAATCACTAGTTCGACCAACAGTGGAATATGCATGCACAGTTTGGGATCCCTATCAATAAAACAACATACCCAAATTGGAGATGGTCCAACGAAGAGCAGCGAGATATGTAACTAACCAATACCATAACACCTCGCCTGTCCAATCCATGTTTGACGACCTCTCATATAGATCCTTTGAAGATTGAAGGAAAAAAGCCAGACTGGCAAAGATGTACAAAATAACCAACGGCTTGGTACAACTGAATACGAATACTACGGTTCGCTTTTCCGACCAACTGAAATATTCAAGACGACTAAATCAAAAACAGGTGATGGTCTATTTAAAAGCTAGATTAGGTTCATGCAATAACTGTGTCAAATTCCTTCGATTTGACTTCTGGCTTGAGAACTTGATGTCTGCTGTTCAGTTTTCGGCGGCCCTGAGCAATACATGGAACCAAGTTATCAACGAACATAATGCATACATGTAAATCTATATGCAAATATATTTCGTCTATTAAACATATAAAAGGCAAAAAATTAACTTGACTGAGGGAAATAACTGCTTGGAATAAAAGCGACATAATGTACAGAAATCCTTCAATTACAGCACAGAAGAAACGCACCAATTGTTAACGGGTGTAAAGCTGTCGAGAGTAAATTTCCTTTTTTGGTTGATTATGTACCAGGAGAGAACCCAAAATAGCGACAAGTATCTCTCCGACTCTTCAGCTTACTAATTCTGCACAAGCAGAATTGTCAGATGTTTATAGTGAGAGCACCATCGACAGGCAGTACGAAAGAGCAACTGTGTCCCCGTGTGGGCGATCGTGATTAAGTGTGTTGCCCAAAGACACAGCCCATTTATCGCTGGTTAAGATCCAACCGTCGACTTTTCGGTTGAGAATTCAATACACTAACCAATGAACCACTTAATGTTTTGGTTGTGAAAGTGTTGACTCAGTTCATGAGAAATTTCAAGTTGAAACACTAGATTTACATCCCAATAAATAAATAAATAAATAAATAAATAAATAAATAAATAAATAAATAAATAAATATAACTGATCTGACTTGACATAAATCAAATGTCAGGTAAGTTCCCAGATTTTGAGTATAATATTGAATGAGCAATGTCATTAACAACAACAGGTTACTGCTGGGGATTTCATATAAATGTCATTAATGTTAATCTGATTAATGCTTACCGCTTCCCCGTCAGCAACTTTGGTGCTCGCATCGGGTACAACAGTATCTGTTTCACTGGCTATCACCTCTTCATATGACGGTGGCGGAGCTGATGGTTCTGGCAGGAAGTCTGTTGTTGATACGCTGGGTGTACTTTTGTATTCTTGATTTATTGGGATGGCATTAGCACCTGAGCCTACCTGACCTGAAGATGCTGAAGATGCTGTTGCAGTAGATATAGTTGCAACAGATGTCTTTGTAGCTACAGTTGTTGCGCTTTTCTTTGGTTGAGCTGATTTTGGCGTAACAGTAGTCTTCGTGGGTGTAGTAAACACATAATTTGGATGATAAGCACACTTTGGAACATAGGATATACTGACAAAATTACCATCACTCTCATCAAACTTCCTAAACCCATGTGTACATTGTTTATAAGTGCGTTGTACTGTAGGGAAGAAAGAAGATATTGTTACACTAGATAAATCAAGTAGAGGGCACTCGACCAAATTGCTTACCCAGACATCTAAGTCTCTATCCTCAATTTTGTATCCTGTTGACCTCGATCTTTGTTTTCCAAAGACAACACAGTTAAAACTAGAAGTCCTGACATGAAATGCGCAAACATAGCACGTCGATCTGCGATTTAACCTACGCGTTATGACCATAGTAAGGCGATCAAATTCTGTACATATGGTTTGTGCACAAGCGATGTTTCAGCCAATGGACCTCCGAGTAACCCGGAGATCCGTTGGCAGAAACATTGCCTGTGTTTGCTATGAGTAACCAGGAGAACCTGCCGTGCTTTTGATGCCATTCGATATGGTAATTGCGCGCAAATCTTACGCGCAATTAAGCCTAGATAAGCGCACAGTTCATGACAGGACTTCTAGTTTTAAGTGTAGGTGTTCACATCTTACCAAGTACTAGTCTGCACCAAGCCCAGTAATTACAGTTGTGCCCAATTTTTCTATAGGACGGATAGAAGGACGGTCGGATGAATGAATGGGCGGACGGACTCATTTATTGATGTTCAAGGTCATTTTCAGCATCTTTAACAGACAGACAGAGTGGGTGATAAAATCATTACATCATTTCAATTCTAAGTGTATTTTCCAAAGAAAGTTTCCACTGCCATTTGTACAACGGGGAAAAACTATCAAGTTTCCTCACTTTCCCCTGTTTTAGCAGAGTCTATCTCTGTCATGTATATTTCTTGCTATTTCACGTTTTGAAAGAACAGATCTAAACAAATTTATCGAAAAGATCATTAAATAATAAATAAATAAATAAATAAATAAATAAATAAATAAATAAATAAATAAATTGTAGCAATACATACACTCTACAACTGGGTTAAAAATTAACCCAAATCAACTGTGTTGAGTGAATATGAACCCAACGGATTTTACAGTGTGATTTCACAACAAAATGCCCTGTTAAAACAAAACGAATCGACATGAAGGATATTTTTAAAAGTAAATAAAAAAATGACTGACACTGGCCAAGCTGCTGCAATTACATTATGTATTCTGACGAAATACCACCGTTGTTGTGTGCCATTACTCTAGCTTGAGAAATGCTATTGTGTGACACACTGTTGAAAGGAGATCTCGAAGTCCTTTCCAACAGTGTTTCAGATAATAACATTAACGCAATGGGAGAAGCACCAGACATGATCCTTGCGTTACGTCAAATCATGTTTAGTCCTCAGCCCATTATTGTACGCCATATATGTCCTTCCCCTTTGTGACATAATCCGAAAGCATGGGCTTTCCTTCCATCTCTATGCCGTCGACACCCAATTATATATCAGTTTCAACTCCCAACACGAGAGAGATGCGGCCTGCCGCCTGGAAAACTGTGTGTCTGATATTAAATCCTGGATGACCAACAACTGGTTGAAGTTGAATGCGGACAAAACCGAAGTCATTTATATTGGACTCCCATATCAGCTATCGAAAATTTCTCGAATGAGTTTGAATTTTGATGGCAGTGCCATTTTTCCATCGGCAATGGTTCGTAATCTTGGCTATTTCATCGATGAAAACCTTTCTGCAGACAAGCATGTGTTGCAAGTCTCCAGAACAGCTTTTCATCACCTCCGAAATATCGATAGAATGCGTGGTGTGGTAGATGAGGGAACGGCAATGCAATTAATTCATGCATTTGTAACGAGTAGATTGGATTATTGTAATTCTCTCCTATATGGCTGCAAACAGTCCCTAGTTGCAGAATGTTCAGAATTGTGCGGCTAAACTTGTGACCAAGAGTAAAAAATCCTCTTCGGCTTCCCCTATCTTGCAAAAACTGCATTGGTTACCCATTAGTGAAAGAATTAGTTTCAAAGTATTATTGTTTTCTTACAAAGCTGTCAACGATCTTGCGCATCCTTATCTTTGCAATCTAGTTAAGAAGTATGAACCTGCTCGTCCTTTGCGATCAGCTACTTCGTGCAATCTTGTTCAGAATGCAGGAAAGCTGGTCACAGCTGGCGATCTGGCCTTCTGCATTACGGCACCACATTTGTGGAATGCGTTACCTGACGACATCAAAAAAAACACAGTCTCTCGAGTCATTTAAGAGACACTTAAAAACACACCTGTATAAATTGGCTTATTGCTCACATGCTTGCATTATATAAAATGCACCTTTAGTTTTGTGTGAAGCCTGTGAGCACTTATGTGGATACTCGGCTCTAAACCATATTATTATTATTATTATTATTATTATTATTATTTAGAACAAATCTACTCAGATCGATTTGCTGTCTGGTAATCCGAAAAAGCGAAACTTATCTTTGACAGGTCGACCGTGCGCGTGACTTTGATTTTACACGTAACTTTGACGAGAACGCAACGAGCATTGGCATAAATCTTTGGGCCTTGAAAGTTTATATACTACTCAAAGTTTGCTAAGCACCAAATATTTGACACATCATTGTGAAATTTTCTTGTGACATATTTGCGATATTTTTGATGGATATGATTGAGGAATGTATTGAGATTGAGATGGTCCCCAGCGTTTACATTAGCTCTCTTGACAGGCAGACTTTTCTTGACAGTCATAGAAAGCATGTACCCCCTGATTTTCATGATGTTTTCGTGTACTGTCTACATGTACATTACATGTGTAGGGTATTCAATCATCATTTAACACAAACTCTTGAGATTTAATGACTGAATATGGCAAATGCAAATGTAAGAAGACATTTGTCTGAAGCAGAAATGTGGCGGGCTGTAGGGACGGTGGAGCAAGGGGTTACCCATCGTCAGGTTGGTGAAGCCCTTGGTGTGCACCACACGGTGATCACCAGAGCCTGGGCAAGATTTCAGCAGTATGGCACACCAGTAAGACGGCATGGTGGTGGAAGAGACAGGGCAACATCTGCAGCTGAAGATCGGTTTTTGATCATTCAGGCCCGTAGGAACCGCTTTGCCACAGCAACCCAGCTTCGCAGTGACCTTCAGAATGCATCCGAGGTAAATGTTTCGACGCAAACTATCCGGGCAAGGTTGCACAAAGGCAGTCTCCGATCGAGAAGACCATATATTCGCATTCCGCTGTACCAGAACCATCGCCAGACACGATATGAATGGGCCATGGACCACGGTAGATGGACCAGAGAAGATTGAAGACCTTCCGTTTTACAGATGAGTCAAGGTACTGCCTTGACCACACATATAGGCGTTCTAGGGTATGGAGAAGACCAGGAGAGCGATTCCATGCAGAAAACATTGCTGAGCATGACCGCTATGGTGGAGGATCAATCACGGTCTGTGGTGGCACCAGCAGGGATGGACGTACAGAGCCCTGTGTCACTGAACGTGGACATTGACTACACAGCGGTATATTGATGAGATCCTGGATGTCCACGTCAGATTGTATGTAGGTGCAGTGGGTGATAGATTCATTGTGATGGACGATAATGCCAGTCCTCATGTTGCCAATGCTGTCGGGGAGTACCAACAGAGGGAGGGGATTGAGCGTATGGACTGGCCAGCAAGATCCCCTGACCTCAATCCAATCGAACATGTCTGGAATGAGTTGCAGCTTGCAATTTCAGCCCGTTCAGTCCAGCCACGAAATGTTCAGGAGCTTGGTGCCATGCTAGTCCAAGAATGGAACTACATCCCACAAAGGACCACCAAGAACCCGATTGGGAGCATGAGAAGGCGTTGTCAAGCTGTAATTAACAATAATGGGTCTCATACTCGATACTGAACCCATACCAGTTCGCTCCGTCAACTTTTTTGCAAATTGAAAAATTTCCTCTTTTACCAATAATATCCATTTTCCATGGTTATCCTATTCAAAAGCTAAAAATTAATTTCAAACACAAATAAAATCTTAATTTCTGTACTTAAATCATTAAAGATATAATCAAATAAAAAATAAAAACACTTTTCATTACAATATTTCAACTAAAACGTAAAACAGGTGTTGGATATACTTGGTGCTTAGCAAACATTGAGTAGAATATATTAACTTCCAACGTGAAATTGACCACAATCTTCTGTTTGAAAAAAACATTGCAAAATGTAAAACAGTTCCAAAAGTTGCACTAGTAGTGAGAGGGGAATAACTCTAAACCACTATGTCTCAAAAAACACAGAATATTCCTTAAAAACACGAAGATGAATGCTAATTTTCCAATAGAGAAGATTGTAGTCCTCTCTCGTGTACTATTCACCAACTCTTTTTATATTTTAAAGTATTTGAATCCAACACTATAAGCGAGGATAAAAATATGTTAGCCCCATACTCTGTTAGAAATACTGTTGCTTCCGGTATCGAAGGCGTAGATGATGATACTGCACGAGAACAGAATTCATGCAGGTTTCGAAAATTAAAATTCAAGACTTTTCCCCCAAATTAATGTCATTTTATTTTTAAAGAACGACATTACACACCTCAGCCATATTATTTCTGTACTTACTTGACACTGGTAATTGGGAAAATTGCAATTTTCCCCCACATTACTCTTCTATTCACAGACATTCATTGTATATGTCACTTTGGTAATAGCATGGGAAGTCTTCTGCGAGAGCTCCCGACAAAATGTTTCACATGCCAGGGGCCAATACTATAAAACTTTTAACTGTTTTGTCTAGAATTGTATTTTCTAGTTGTGCTATTAAATGGGTTGAAATGAACCATTTGCATTTTCAAAGATGTGGCAATTTGCCAGTTGGCAAATTGTCATATCTTTTAAATTGCTAATGATTAATTGTAGTCATTTATATTAATAGGTAGAAAATACAATTCTAGCGAATGCAATTATAAAAGTTTTATAGTACTGGCTCCCGGTGTAGTGCAAAAAATGGGGAATATATAGAGGATATGGAATGAGTGTTTTTCTCATATAATATTTATGAAACGAGTCTAAGAATTGTCCGTTTTGGCGAGCCCAGACGGAATATTCTGACGAGTTTCATAAATATTATATGAGAAAAACACTCATTTCATATTCTATTTATCATATGACACACACACGCACAAATTAGCCACTCAGTATGACTTTTTAACCCATCAGCTAACTTGAGTTACAGACGGTACTTGGAAAAAACATCCTCGTATAACTAAAGATTTTCATTTTCAAACTACTCATAAGGTTGTCGAACAGAAATCTTCGCTTTTCCAAAGCACATTTCTGGGATTCTTCAAAGTCATAATCCTCTTCTTCACGAAGAAGCTTGGCTGTTTCTTGAATTTTCTTGTGAATTAAGTCGTTGCAAAAATTTCTAATGTACACAAGGGTATTAATGTATTGCTCACTAATGGCTTCTCTGACATTCTTTTGAAGTGCTCTATATGCTGTTTCAACTGCATCATCTCTATCCATTCCATCCTCGATACATTTGTTCATGAGGTTGTCAAAATCGTCTTGGTATTTGCCATAGGCAACTTGGACGATTGTTCCCATCACAGAAACATCTTCTTCCTCTTCGTCTTCTTCATATTCCATATCTTCTGATAGTTCCGACGACTCATCGGTGTCCGAATCTATTGACCAATTTTTCGAAGGTTAGATTACAAATAATAAATTTCTTATGAGCACGACCCTTTTATAGGATGTCGGACAGAGCATTGAGGATGGGTTTGATTAACTTTCCTAAAAATCCTCCTTTCTGTATAAGTCGTCTTCTTTTCCGATAAGATAGTTCTGTCTTTGGTGAGGCAATTCTCCTAATCTGGTGTTTGTATGGAATCAACTTAGCTCTCTCAGATTTGGTTATAGGTACTGCCCCCTTCAAGATATTCGAGGCGCAATCACATATACATTGTATCAAATCATCACTTGCCGTCTTGAGTATAGTCTTGGCTTCATATCGATCCGCATCAGATAGGATTCGCAGTGTATCTAAATTTTTTTTTAATCTTGTAGTGTTGCTCAATTTTTTCCGATTTCCTCATGGGACAGTAAGCATTCTCGTGTCTGTGCATGTTGTCCGATCTGGAAAAGGCCTTTTCACAATATCTGCAGCAATGAACTTTCATGACTTCACTCTTTCGTGGTCGTAGAACAAATGAGTTTATTTTCACACCAACACTCCTTTTATACTTTTTTCAGAGCTAGGACAGGGTTGATAAGCGCCGAGAGAAAGCAACTCTTTCGTAGTATACATCTTTTTATATCGGGAGAAATTCCATCATCTGTTAGCAGCTTCAATACATGTTCGTATTTTCGCAGGTCATCAAATATAGCTAAATTCAGTGGTATCTTATCTTCGAGGATGTTGGTAGTACATTTACATAAACAGGTAATCAAATCTTCATCAGCAGCACGTAGAACGCCATCGATTTCCTCTTTGTCAGCATCCCGTAAAAATTCTAAAAGTGCTATATTTTGGTCAGTCATTAAATCTCAGTATCTCTCTCCTCTTCTGTTCTTCTTGGACAGTGATGTTCTTCATGCCTACGGGCACCGAACGATCGGGTAAACAACTTCGTACAATATCTGCAGTGGAGCCGATGATGATTCTTCTGGCGTCTTTTGGCAATATCCGATCTCGAAAATAACTTGGAACAGTATCTGCACCGAACTGGTAACATGTCTTCACTCAACGACGGTCAGGACACAAATAAATTTATTTTCGTACCAACACCCTTTTTATACCTTTCCCAACAGAAGTACCTGGATGTAGCATGAAATACCTGGATGTAAAGTTTCTACAACAAGTATCCTCCAATAGCCCAAAACAATAGGTATTCTCGAATACCGAGATGAAGTTAAGAGGGATGGTGAATTACACCTCATTGAGGGATTTTTCATGGCCCTCATGACCTCAAAATTCAATGAGGGGTAATAAATGAGGCCTCGTTGAGGGCTTTTACATAGCCCTCACGGCCTCATACGACACAAAAGGGATTCCATAGCCACGGGTGTTTCCCAAAATGTGATTCCAAAGGATATACCTGTTAAATACCGAAATGAGGCTAAGAGTCGTAGTAAATTATACCTCATTGAGGGATTTTTCATGGCCCTCATAACCTCAAAATTCAATGAGGCTATGAGGTATAATAAATGACGCCTCATTGAGGGCTTTTACATAGCCCTCATGGCCTCATACGACAAAAAGGGCATTCCATAGCCACAGGTGTTTCCCAAAATGGGTTTCCATAGGATATAGCCATTTGATATAGAGGTGATGAGAATCGGATATGACTTCGTTGTAATAAGGGGAGATAACTCTGCATACAGATTATGGGAAATCAAGCAATCTGATTGGTTAGTTATAATCTATATAAATGATCTAGATAAATGAAACAACAAGAGTACTCAGAATAGGGCCAGAACTAACAAGAATAGACCAGAGATTGCTAAATATAGTAATAATAAGGAAAGCTGTTCCAGCTGATAGGCTCTTCTACGCTACTGGAGTATACTCTAGAACAAAGGAACAGGGTCAGATAGGCGAAAACTATTGTATATATAGATAGAAGCAGAGAATTCTGAAGGATTTCGAAATAGTAAAACTTGTCGGGTTGTTTGTGGTAATTCTACGAATCGGGAAATTACTCGTGTACAGAGGAGCATACCCTCCGAACATACCCCTGTCTTGTTGTAAGCCTTTGGGTTACATAGCAACCACTTGCTACCATAGAAACCAAGATGGCGGTCTCCAGTATACAAACTGGCCGACGGAAACACATATCACCCTAACAATACGCGCTGCGCATGCGCACTCACACCACGTATCACTATGGAGATGACGTCACAAGATGGTCGCTCACGTGGGTTACCATGACAACCAAACATGGCGCCACTGGGTCACGTGACATGACGCCACTTCCCGGGTCCGGGCCGGGGTCTGGCCAATGAGGGTCGTTTAGCTCATCTCCTACTACTGACGAAAACACGTATCACCTTAATAACACGCACTGCGCATCAGCACTGCGACCACGTATCACGATGGGGATGGCGTCACAAGATGCCCTCTCAAGCGGGCTACCATAGTAACCAATCATAACGTAACGGGGTCACATGACGTCACTCCCCTCCACCTTTCCCTCCACCTTTCCCTCCATCCGCATTACATACTACTGGAGGTGTGTGTGTGTGTGTGTGTGGCGGGGGGGGGGGGGGGGTATAAACCTTCTGAGCATACCGACCGACTGATGAAATTTTCCATATGCATCATCAGTGCATTACATGATTATTAGCCAGACGGAATCGCTATCTAAACTTCTAATCGAGTCGAAAATAGCCCGAATGTCGCTGTGTACTACAGCGTAGTTCAAGTCAAGCTGTTAAAGACTGAAATTTTGATATAGTGTGCCACAAAGAAATAAAGTGTGAAAGTTTTGAAAATATGTTAATGAAACTCATGTAAACAAACCGATATGCTGATGTGGCGAACAGTTTTTGTTTCGAAAATATGGTAAGCCATTTCAGTCAATAATGTTTTCTATGACTGTATTAACCCAGTTCAAGTACCATTATCTTAAAAACGACTCATTCCCGGAAACACACAGCTATGCCCCTGGAGTGTGAGTTTGCGAGTCGAATGGCTTTGGCATACCCATAAATACCCTTAAAATGTTCCTGTTGCATTGGAAGAGAAATGCTTTATGTCTAATGAAATGTAAACCCAATAAATTATATCCGCATCATTTTTATGTGATCATAAATGTATCAGTTGCTTTATGCCCAAGCTAAAGCGAATGTTGTCTGAAAAACAGTCACTGAGGTACATCCATGAACTTGCCGCGTATCTAGGCCAAACACACCCTGGTTATCACCAATAAAGGTATTGTTCACAATAGTTTTAAAAAAACATTCTGCATTGGAGCTGAAACGGTTAAAGGATTTTCTTGATCGATTAATCACATGAATTAACCTTGGTTAACCGATTAATCACTTACCCTAATAGGTAACTAAATAATTGCCGTACCGTTGATGATTTACAGCATATTAACCCTTTACCCAACATAAAGGAAAAAAACCGATCAGCCTTAAAAACAATAGTCCCCATTCAAATTTTATTATGTATTCAATTTTTGTCTCAAAAACACAGCTTATGGGCTCTCATTGAAACGAGCTCGTTGAGCTCGTCCCAATAAGAGGTCATAAGCTATGTTTTTTAGAGAAAAATTTAAAATGGTTAGTAATTTAGGAATTTATTTTGCAAGTATCGTCTTTCAACCGTATTGGGTAAAGGGTTACGAATGACCATTTCCAGCTACTGATACATGCACGTGAACAAGTATGTCAGCACGTAACTTACATGTTTTACTCTGTCTCATATAATTGATGTGAGTCAGTGTGACAACGTGGGCTTGTTTTGGCGCAAGTTTGTTCCTTTGTTAAACAATAAAATACAATAGTTCAAAAGTAAAGGTAATCGATCAATTACTTTTTTGATCGATCAAGATGTTTCAGCTCCATTGAACATCCCAACATTCTTAAAAATGGCTGCTTTCTGTTTATATCAGCTTCATTAACATATTTGGTTTTATTCCTTTTGTGAAACTATGTATCAAAATTCCGAGCCTCAGCTCATATACAACACAAAAAAGTGAGAACTGTTGACGTTGGTTTTGCAGAGATTGGACATCACGACAATGATAAATATAAGTGCCCAGAAAAAAAAATCTTTAACCCTTTACCCAACGTAACGGCCAAAACCAGCCAGCGCTATTCTCAAAAAATCGCCAATTAATTTTCATTATTTTTTGTCACAAAAACATAGGTTATGACCCCTCGTTGGAACGAGCTCGTTCCAGCGAGGCCAGGTCATAACCTATGTTTTGGAGACCATGGACCTTTCGGTGTGAAGTCCAATGCTGTAACCGCCCAGCTGCCGCCGCTCTCGTCTATTTATTTATTTATTGGTGTTTTAAGGTCACATATTTATGCACAATGGCTAATCGTGACCGTGACAGTTTTACGGGTGGAGGAAGCCGGAGTACCCGGAGAGAACCACCGAGCAACGACGAGCAACTGTCAGCTCTCCAACATCGTAACTCTGAACTCTGCACCGCAGCACAGGCAGGGTTAGAGTGGTTGAAGACATGCGCACCATCGACGTGTAGTACGCCTCAGTACACAGCGTCATCGTGCCCCCATGTAGGCAATCGGGGTGAAGTGTCTTGCCCATGGACACAACGCGGTTGCCGCAGGTGGGATTCGAACCGAGGACCTCTCGGCTTGCAGCCTGCACCTCTACCAACTGAGCCACCGCGCCCCCCCCCCCCCCCCCCGCTCTCGTCTGAATGTGAATGATAATCACTATGAAGTTTCATTTGAATCTGTATGAAAACATTCGACGACGTTATATACGCAAACAATCCATGGGACTAATACGTTGACTTCAATCACACACATACTTATTTCTTAATCAGAGAGGTAAATGTTTGTCCGAGAGATCCAGCTCTGTGGTAACCTTGACCTTATAACTGCGATGCCACAATAAACAGCTTTAACCCATTATCCAACGTAACGGCCAAAACCGGCCAGCGCTATTCTCAAAAATCTCCAATTAATTTTTATTTTTTTCACTTTTTGTCTCAAAAAATAGGTTATGACCCCTCGTTGGAACGAGCTCGTCGAGCTCGTTCCAACGAAAGGTCATAACCTATGTTTTTGATACAAAAAATGAAAAAAATGAGTTATTGAAGAATTGTTTTGCAAGTGTCGTCTGCTTTTCATGTTAGGTAAAGGGTTAAGCGTGCAAGTGCACCAAGAATGCATCACAAACTATGCACAGAAATAATTTAACCACAACGATTTTCGCCAAATTGTTTCAGTTCACACTTTCTTAAATGAAATTAAGCTTGATGATCTTGGCCTGGAAAAGTTGTGCTACACGCTCAAAGGGGTAAATAGTTGTTAAAATGTATTGCTTGCTTTGTTATTCTTAAATAAAAGATAGAAGGAACATTATAAAACTACATACCTGGATTTTTGGATACCCCTGCTCTTATGATTTGTTGCTGTGGGACAGTTCCAATCGTTACTGGCAAGTGTATGATCAAGTTGAATCCCATTGGTACCTCTACGAAGACCTGGAGTAAATAACTAATTGACAAGTCGTGCAGATACTTTTTCAAACCCGAAGTGCACCAGTTTCTGCCTTACAAAATGGCTGTTAACGAGAAAGGCGACACACTGGACATCAGAATGTTAAGTAGGATTAGTAAAAATTTAAATTCCACCAGCCGGGACTGAAGGTTCAAAGTATGATTGAACACCCCGGGAATTGAAATATGGACTAGCACATTTCTGATGGATGGTATTTGTGAAAACATTTCTGAAAAAGGTAATCTTATTCTGATGGTTCCTGTACTCTAGAGATGGGCGGTATTGGAATATTGAGTTCTGTATCGGTTTCTGTATTTTTAGGGGGTGTACATCGGTATCGGTTCGGTATCTGACTGGACTGGGATTTGATGACAGTACCAAAGAGGAATTCACATCAAGAAAAACAGAATAATTTGTTGTAGTATCATTCTACCATAATAATTTTGTGACTTGTTCTAAACGCACCTTAATGTTTAAAGACCTATTTCGGGCTTTTGCGATCTCAGAGCCTGTGCCCTGGCCATCTGTAGGAGGTCCTACTCACAATAGACAAAACACCTGAATAGTGATTTTTAGTCAAGTCTTGGCTGCCTGTACACGCAGCCAAGACTTGACTAGACATCACTGCTAAACAATTAGATATGTACACGCTGTAGTCTAGTGGGAATTCAGGACAGTTACCCAGTCCAATGAGGGTTAACAAAATTGAAAAGAAAATCAGTCAATTCATTCATGAAAATGAACCTTTCAGTTATTATCAAGCCTCAACACGGACCTCTAAATAGCGAATGTAGGGAAATTTGAAAGCACAGACGATTTCGGTATTCAACGATTGGTTCGGTTCGGATTTTCGGTATCCCCGTAATATCGGTACCGGTTCGGTTTTTCGGTATATTGCCCATCTCTACTGTACACTTTGTTCGATAGAGTCTGCGGGTATTGCAACTTCGAAAAAATCAATCGCTGAGCTCTAGAACTAAAATGTTGCAGAGTTGTAGGATCACTCTGCTATTTATCCTCCCTGAACATCCCTGACTTATCTCGTCATGACTATCGACTTTCAATAAAGTTATCGCCTTTGGAATAAGCCTTTTTCGAAACTGCCATCTTGGACTTTAATCTATGCAAGTTCACAGGTCGTGAGGTGTAAACATTTCAAGAAAACACGTTGTGAGCAATGGGAGAAGAGAGCGGGTGAAGTGCTTCGGACCCTATTTTGTTCATTAGTGAGAATTCGAAAATATTTAGCCAAGGTTACCATTTGTTTAAGGCAATAGCAATATTGTATGAGAACTTTCGTTACTTCGAATTGAGTTCCTATCGACGTAAATGGTGTTTCAAAGCACGCTGTGTCATTACTCCGTGGCCATGGGCACTGTTTTCAACAACATCCGGGGATTTCCCAAGCCGAGAAACTCTGTGCAACACGTTTCATTGTTGCCATTCAATACAAGTCCTCACCTCGGTAAAAGAAACTCTGTAAACCTGCGATATTCCACCGTTTAACATCGGCTGGGGCTGCCCCTTCAGTTAATTTGAATGAGGACATCGGTTTTACGAATTTAAACATGATATTTCACAAAACTAGTTGATTTGGCTGACACTGAACTCAACGCGATGAACAAGGAAATCGCTTTGTTTACACCCCGCGACCTGTGACCTTGCATAGATTAAAGTCCATGTTGACAGTTTCGAAAAAGGCTTATTATTAGATGAGAGGTAGGTAGGTCCAATTAAGAACAAAGCAGTTGTTGTTGAAGAACCTATGACATTAGTAAAAAACAAAGCCAAGTTCCCTTTTGTGTCTTTCAATGAAAAACAACAGACAGCTCTTGGAGCTGTCTGTTGTTTTCGTTTATTAAACGTACCAATGGGAAACTGGCTTTGTGTGGCAAACCAATTATTAGCAACTAGTTTTCATGCAATCCGTCATCAAGCATATCTATCAGTATCACACTTACCAACACTAAGTATCCACTTTGGCGCTTTCTTTAGCGAATGTGTTTTTAGAGTAATTTGTAGGTTTTTATTCTTCCTGGGAAAAATAGTAAATCCCAGCTCCTGGACTTTTATACAGTATAAAAGGACAGTAGTAGTGCAGCATATGCCGAACGACCCCGGTTACTCGGAGCTTTGGGGAGCAGCTAGTGTTAAATTCCCATAGGAACCGGAGCTTTGAGGGAAGAAACTTTTTCCTGTGCAAAACTTCGGCCCCATCCAGCAAGATCTGGCAAGTTGTGTACGTACTGCATATATAGTATGGTATGGTGTATGTAGTAATATATGTACACACGGGGCTTTGTGTATATAGTATGGGTATGTGATGAAATATTGATGGTGAAGGGGGTTTTCTTGAAAGTTTTTTTCCCGCGAAACGGTTGACGTTGCTATTGACGTTGTGACGTCGTGATGCGCACGCGACGTTATAGAAATGTTGACCGCTGTTGTTGTCCACTGTACATTCCGACATTACGTTATTCGGGTCTGGGTGTTGTCGGGCTCCTCGTAGGGAGTGATATGGCAGAAGCGTTATGTACCCCTCCAGCCACCCCCCTCCCACCCCCGTTAGCCCTCGGTAATACTACTCTCCCTAATGCTTTGTAATATCCCATGACTATTATAGGTAACACGTAATGCTAGGCCAGGCGGTATTGTAGGGTGGGTGGGGGCAATGCATGGTCGCCTAGTGTGGTATTACGAGGTAGTCCTTGGTTGTTTAGAATGGTAGTATAGTATGGGTGTTGTACACCCCCTGTAGCCAATAGTACTACTAGTCGATCTAATGCTTCATATCATTCCTATAACTGGTATTGATAGTACGTTATTCTAGGTCAAGCGGTATTGTGTGTGGGGTATTGCATGGCTGTCTCGTGTTAGAGTATGGGATGTACGGTTTGTACCCCTTGCTATCATTGTTAGTCTTCATGGTGAAGAGATATAATCCTAGTAATGAATCAACACCCAAGACGGGAGGAATTTTTTCTAATCACGTAATACTACACAAGGATTTGTATTGCCAACAATTTCGAATTGTCAACTTCAGGTGCTGCACTTGTGGTTAAATTGGTTGACTGATCTTTTTCGATATCGACACAGAAATAATCTATATTTCCCTCCCGTATCTACAAGCAATTCTTGGCATAGGGGCGGCATCAAAATTGGACAAATAACAACTTTTTTAGTGTCTTCGTGACTTTATAAATCACTTGCCGCCTGTTTTCCTTATTCTGTTACTTATATTGCGCCTTAACACTTAACATTGATGTCACTGTGTCAAATGTCATTTTGTTGTGCGCATAAATGAGAATCGCACGGTTAAAAGGTAAACATGTGACCCGTGTTTGTCGTGAAGTAATCAGTTGAGTCGTATTCTCCACTCAAACGTGGTAATATATCTGCCCTGATGTCCCAGTTAACAATATTATCGGTGCCGAGTATCGCACGCAAACTTGCGGACAATCTGAGTAAGATTTTTCATGAGCCCAGCAGGATGTGAGTTATGCAATGAAGTGCATGGCATGCAGACCAGCTCGACGCTCGCACCTTCAATTGTTGATGTCGAGCAGGATTGCGTGTGATGCTCGTCACGCTCGGTCTGAGGGTGGAGCTTGGGCTGTCTTTTGAAAATGAATACCGTATGCACATCGTAACATGTTTGAGGTGTTGACAACTACTCGTAACTACCATTAACTGAACTGGGAAAAGGAACAAGTATGATCGTACTTTAATTTGCGCAACGTTCGTCTGCCTGTCTATCTGTCTGCCCACCAACCCTCCCAGGTCCTTGGCCAAACTTTTATCATGGTCTATCACGGTTAGCAGAGATGCGTGGTTTGGTATATAGTTCACAATGGGGGCGGGGTACATTCACCTGGGATAAATCTGGAAATATTCTTCTTTGTATTCCTTTTACGTGCAGGTATCGTGTATTCTCAGTTGAAACCAATTAGGCTCACTGTTGCACATGTGGGTAACAAGATAATGCTGACCACACTCACCATCTAAACCTTTGCCTATAGTAGTTATAAAGGCGTCGTAACTCACAGGGTTATCATATAAGAATGAATTCCATTACACAATACTGTGATTGTCCCACAAAACTTAAATACGTCCATGCTACAAAGCAATATCTGTATGATAAGTTATATTTTCTTCTGTTTTGTTTATCTTTTATGCATATGCGTTAGTGAAAGTTTAATTAGTATGCCTTTGGTCCAGGATTGTCAGCACTTGTTAGCCTTTTCTGATGGCGACTAGAGTATCATTATGTGAGGTCCAGGAAGATGAGAGGTATGACCTGGTCAGAAACCAAAACAATACATGCAATTCGTCCGACGACCATGAATCTCCATTCAAAATCATGAATCATAGTTGTGACCATCACACCCCACAGGATCATTTGAAAAATGTCCCTCATCAAAAATTAGGACTATCCATACTTAACCTAAATATTCGTAGCATAAATGCAAACATAGGTTCCCTACGTTTATTGGTGAATGTTTTACATGATGCTGAAAACCCTTGTGATACAATTGGTCTGACTGAGATATTTGATGTCCATGAAAATTTCAATTATGACATTGCCGGTTACCACCCTCTATCCTTCGCTATCCGTACTGGAAAAAGTCGAGGTCGTGGTGGCGTTGGACTTTATATAAACAAAGAAATCCCCTTCAAAATAAGAAAAGATTTATCAGACTTTACTGAACACGTGTATGAATCAGTATTCGTTGAACTTTATCCGAACAATAAACAAAGATCCCATATAATTGGCTGTGTATATAGACCCAACAGTGCACCATTAGCTGACTTAGAAAAATTTTGTGAAAAATTCGATAGTGTCCTCTCAACGATCAACGATGAGCACAAAAAGATACATATAATGGGGGACTTTGATATCAATCTGCTCAATTCCGAAAATCACCCCAAAACAAGCGAATTTATAGATAAAATATTCTCTGGAGGGTATATACCGTTAATTACAAAACCAACCCGATTAAGGGACTACTCTCCCACCCTGATTGACAATATATAGACAGAACCGCACAAGCGTTTGAATGGGTTAATGTTTATCGCACGAGTTTGGTTGGGCGCAATAATACCACGAGAGGCGAAGCCTCGAGTGGTATTCTGCGCCAAACCAAACGAGTGCGATAAACATTAACCCATTCAATCGCTTGTGCAGTTCTGTATTTATTACACACCTTCGCAAATTTCTAAAACAGGCCTTTTACAGTAATACAAAGTGAGAATTAACCTATCCTTCTGAGAAGTAAAGGAAATAAAATAAGACAAAAAACCAAATTATTCTTTACAAGCAGGAGACCAGACTTATTGTTATTTCGTACGCTGATTGAACTTTCATTCATAGTTTCAACTTGCAAATTGTAATGCGTCACCACTTCGATCGATGAAACACTGTTCATCTCAAATACAGTTCACCGTCTTTTTGTGCCTCAATTTTACAGCGCGAATTCTGAACGGTTGATGTGATCCCCACCAAAAAAGTTACCACACATTCACAAAAAACAATAGGTGTAAATTCGGAAAATCCATCAATGAGAAATTATAAAAAAAAAACTCACATGTTTATCTGACTTCCAGATTCCCTGCGACTGTTGTTACTCGACTTGTTGACCGACCGGTCAAGATTACGCTATTTGCAGTAGCCATTGTCAATTCATCCCCCGTAAATTAAATTTATGTCCTTATTGTCCAAGAGAAATTATCGTATTGTTCACTACTCCTGCTCAAAATGTATTACAGTTCGTGTTATAGCCTTTAACAGAGGTAAAGAATCCATACGAATTCAAGTGAATATCGACAGGCAATTTGTTTTGGATTTCGATTTGGTGACCTAGAAACTTGCTCGCGCAACGTCATTCATTCGAAATGACGTCACTCATAGACGCTTTCATATTCTGTTTACATTGTTCTTTAGTTTGAACTGTATGTGAGTCATTTCCATGTCATACTTTAACCCATCGGGTTATTTAATCAATAGTCAGTCAGTATTGTTCGCGTTAAGAAAATAAATTAGAAAGTTTCTTTTGATGGTCGGACAGTCATGAGTTTCTTCAGAAACAATATAAACGCAGATACTATAGACTGCGAACATCCACTTTACAACATCAAAATAAATGACCCATCGCATCGAAACGGGCCCATGTACTGTATCCCCAGAAATATGACTGGTTCCATTCTTACATTAAAAAAGTGCCAAAATCTGTATCCCACACGTGTGCAATAAAAGTTTATTTTTATCACACATCCTAGAATGCCGTGGACAAACCTTAATTTTAAATGGGTGTGTAATACAATCACAAACGACATGACCTAATCACACAGCGGAATACTGCTGACTGACATATCTGACCATTTTGCAACTTTTACAATAAAAACAAAGCGTTTAAAAGACAGAGACACTAAAAACTAAATGGTCAAGCGGCGCATCTTCAGTCAAGCCAACATATCCATCTTTAATGATAAGCTACTTGAGAGCAATTTTGACCCAGTCATGAACTCGACATGTCCTGATATTGCCTATAATAATTTTCTTGACATCTATACACGGAATTTTGACGAAGTATTTCCCCTAAATCTAACCAAAGTAAATAAAAAACGATCTAAACGTATGCCATGGATGACATTAGGCCTAATAACTTCATCTATCAGAAAAAACATTTTATACAAGCGAAAACTAAAAATCCCAAATAATGAAAATATCCAGGCATACAAGAACTATATTAGAATATTTAACAGACTTAAAAGAATCAGTAAAAATAAATATTACGAACAAGCACTGGACCAGAATAAGCATGACATAAAAAAATTTGGGGAATCATAAGGGAACTTATTAAAAAATCCAAAACCCTTCCGAGCAGGTGCACGACCTTTACTCACGGCGACGGTGTGATAGACGACCCATCTGAAATCGCTGATAAAGTTAACGAATTCTTTTCAACCGTTGGCCAAGCTGTTATCAATAAAATCTCCACGACACCCGATACATCATTTAGTGACTACTTATCAGAAATTTACACAAATAATTTCTTCATATCCCCTACCGATGAATATGAACTTCTAAACATTTCGAACAAACTCAGGAACAAGACCAGTACTGTGGTATTTGTGAATCGCATTACTGGATGCATAATTCATTATACTCGAGTAGAGTCTAATTCATTATGCTCGAGTTAGGTTCGAAAACGAGGTTGTTGAAAATCAGTGTTGTGAAAATGTACTTGCTTACTTTACATGTATCTCATGCTATACCGTACGAATAAATGTTATGTGAAGATAAAGTTATCTTCTATTCATCCAATACAAACACAACAAGTTTGGCGACGAGGATGCTCAATCATGAGTTCTCAAAGAAACTTCTTGAATGCCGGTAAATATAAACCAAAATGACAACCGGCAACTGCTGATGTTGGCGGGAATACACTTTTCTTGAAATTTCCTTCCATTACTTTGCTTGAAAGATGACAGAAGAATCACAAACTCTACC
Source organism: Pictodentalium vernedei (assembly GCA_031216915.1). Taxonomy (NCBI): domain Eukaryota; kingdom Metazoa; phylum Mollusca; class Scaphopoda; order Dentaliida; family Dentaliidae; genus Pictodentalium; species Pictodentalium vernedei. The sequence goes on along the minus strand of CM062295.1, from coordinate 544,778,387 downwards.
TGTTCAAAGTCAAGCAACTTTTCTTGCGCCATCATCGATTTTACCACCTCCGTTTTTTCTGCCCACTCCAGGTTCGCCCCCGACGCCTTGGACTCAGTGGAAAAAAAACTTCTCAACATATCTGTGTGCATCAGGTGCCGATACACTTCCAGAGACCCGAAAAACTGCTCTATTATTACATTGTTTAGGGGTGGAAGGGCAAAGATTATTTTACACATTGAAACCAGCCTCAGATTCATTCAGTGATACTTTGAAAGCTCTCCATGATTATTTTACTCCTGCTGTTAATACTGTGGCAGAACGTTATAGATTCAGACAGAGAGCGCAACTTCCCAATGAGACAACTGATGAATATGTGGCAGCCTTACGTGCTTTAATTGTAAATTGTGAATTCAAAGATCTTGGTGAGGAAATGATACAGGATCAAATTATAGAAAAAACTATAAACAATCGCATTTGTGAACGGCTTTTGCTCGAGTCAAAACTTGATTTAACTAAAACGTTGGAAATTGCACGCCAGATTGAAGTGGCCACCAAAGAAGCAAAATGCATGGGTGGTTATACACCTAATGTCCAAGCAATTCAAACTAAATTTCATCCTAGTGCAAATAAATATTCTGATGCCAAATTTCACTTGTCGAAGCCAAAACAAAAGCACTTCAAAAAAGAAAAACATATTTCGACTGACAAATTAAAGTGTTTCAGATGCGGGTCTGAAAAACATCTCGCGAATGACTCTACATGCCCAGCAAGATCACTTAGCTGTAAAAATGGTGCAAAAGTGGGACACTTCGCTCGAATGTGTAGGAGTTCAAATTCAACCACTTGTAATTTCATTGATTCAGCTCAATCATCTTCTGAGTACACTATTCTTTCAATTTCTGATCCTAACCAGGAAAAATATATTTACTGCAGTGTTGAACTCAATAATAATGGTGAAAGGGTACTAGTTGAAATGATGGTGGATACAGGCAGTGTTGTGTCAATTTTGCCGATGACATTTTACAATGAATACTTTTCAACTAGGGAACTACAGAACACAAATGTTAAGTTACTGTCTTATAACCAAACTCCTATAACTGTCATTGGGTGTTTGAACATTCCTGCTACATATAATGATGTTACAGAAAACTCTACATTTTATATTGTTGAGAATGGTTTTGCAATTCTTGGACTTGATATGATGCAAAAATTAAATATTGAAATTAGACAAGTACAGACAAATTCAACATGCAATATTTCAAAAGGTACCACCAACATTCTTGAGAACTATAATGATGTTTTCACTGGACAAGGACTAGCAAAACAGTTTAAACACCGAGTAAAAATTCGAAATGATGTTAAGCCAGTAGGCCAAAAACTTCGCAGACTACCCTTGTCTGTTCAAAGTGAAGTTACAGAAGAGATTAAAAGACTTGAATCTGAAGGTATTATAGAGTCAATAGATGCATCACAATGGCTTTCACCAATTGTGGTTACAAGGAAAAAATCCTCAAATCAAAATAAACCAATCAGAATTTGTATTGATTTAAGAGAACCAAATAAAGCGGTTATTCAAGATCAGTACCCCTTACCAACTCTGGAAGAGATTTTCAACAAAGTAAAGGGGTCTAATATTTTTTCTACTCTGGATCTTAAATCTGCTTATTATCAACTAAAACTTGATGAGGAAAGTAGAGACCTTACAGCTTTTATTACTCACGATGGTGTTTTTAGATTTAAACGAGTCCCTTTCGGTTTGGCTTCTGGGCCGTCAGCTTTTCAAAAACTCATGTCTATTGTTTTAGAAAAAATACCAGGTGTGGCTTTTTACATTGATGACATTATCATTAGTGGTATCTCACAAGAGGATCATGATAGAAAACTTGAACTTGTGCTTCAAAGACTTCGACAGCATGGTTTTCGTTTAAGTTTGGACAAATGTAAATCTGGTCTCAGCAAACCAAAATACTTGGGACATATTATATCAGCGGAAGGCCTACAACCCGACCCAGATTTGTTAGAGGCAATAGCCAGTGCTCCCACACCAAAAGATGCTACATCGCTCCGTTCATTCTTGGGACTCACCTCATATTATTTGAAATTTATACGTGGATATGCCGATGTTTGTGAACCACTCAGAGCATTGCTGCATAAGGAAGCGCAATTTAACTGGAATGTGGATGCTCAGCGTAGTTTTGAAAAATTGAAGAAACTAATTATAGAGGGCCCAACTTTACACATTTTTAATCCTGCTTTTGAAACGATTGTGACTACTGATGCTTCAAATTACGGGCTTGGAGCTGTGATTTCACAAATAAAAAATGGCAAGGAAGTTCCAGTAGCTTTTGCATCTCGCACTTTAACTGACCGGGAAAAGAATTATTCTGTTAGTGAAAAAGAGGCTCTCGCCTGCATCTGGGCGTGTGAAAAATGGCACACATACTTGTATGGCAGACACTTTAAATTGCGAACAGACCATCAAGCATTGACAACATTACTCACTTCCAAAGGCCTTGGTAGACAACCTATGAGATTGGCTCGCTGGTCTACTCGTCTTTTGCAATATCAATTTACAGTTCAGTATCGTCCAGGTATTCAAAATTGTGTCGCTGATGCTTTATTTCGGTTACCATTACCTAACAGTACACTGAATGACTCGGATGAGTATATGTGTAAATATAATGAATCAGAAGAAATTGTTTCCTTTCTTCAGGCCGAAACAACAGCAATATCATTAGAAAAACTTGTCGATGCAACAAAACAAGATACTGTTTTACAGGAAGTTATCAAATACATTAAACAAAATGGCACACATACTTGTATGGCAGACACTTTAAATTGCGAACAGACCATCAAGCATTGACAACATTACTCACTTCCAAAGGCCTTGGTAGACAACCTATGAGATTGGCTCGCTGGTCTACTCGTCTTTTGCAATATCAATTTACAGTTCAGTATCGTCCAGGTATTCAAAATTGTGTCGCTGATGCTTTATTTCGGTTACCATTACCTAACAGTACACTGAATGACTCGGATGAGTATATGTGTAAATATAATGAATCAGAAGAAATTGTTTCCTTTCTTCAGGCCGAAACAACAGCAATATCATTAGAAAAACTTGTCGATGCAACAAAACAAGATACTGTTTTACAGGAAGTTATCAAATACATTAAACAAGGATGGCCTTCCAAAAAGAGCATTCACTCTGACTTATTACCTTACTTTCATATTCGTGAAGAACTTGGGGAATCACATGACTGCATAATTCGTGGACCAGGTCGTATAGTGTTACCTGGTGCTATGATAAACGATGTTGTAAATTTAGCACATGAGGGCCATCAAGGCATTGTTCGCACAAAACAAAGAATAAGGTCTCTATACTGGTGGCCTAAATATGACATGTGTATTGAACAGAAAGTGTCATCGTGTCAACATGCTGACAAAACTGCAAAAATTGTTAAACCCCCTCTACAACCAGTTACATTTCCCAAGGGACCATGGAAAAAACTTGGAATTGACATTATTGGACCCTTTAGTACATCTCCTGCAGATTGTAGATTTGCAGTTGTCTTAATTGACTATTATAGTAAGTGGCCAGAGATTTGTTTTGCGCCAACAGTTACTTCAGAAGTGATTATCAGATTTTTGAAAACATTATTCTGTAGATTTGGGTTTCCCGAGGAAATAACATCAGATAATGGGTCTCAATTCACAAGTATGCAATTTAAAGATTTTCTGAAGACTTGTGGCATTAAACATTGCAAGTCAGCAGTTTATCACCCAGAAGCAAACGGAGAAGTTGAAAGATGGAATCGTGTATTCAAAGAAGGACTGCAAGCTGCTCAAAATGACAACCAATCCTGGAAAGAAGCAGCATCTGATATACTTTTTGCTTATCGTACTACCATTCACAGAACTACTGGTAAAACACCAGCAAAATTACTCATGGGTCATGACTTACGTACAAAGTTAAATGTCTTCCCAATCAAGCAACAATTAGACACATCTGTTCAACAAAGAGTGCAAATGCATCAAACATATATGAAAAACTACAGAGATCATAAATCTGGTGCTAAAAATTCAAAGTTTCATGTAGGTGATTTTGTTCGAGTAAAACTCCCAAAGCATGTTCGGAAAGGTTGTTCCCGTTATGGGAGATATTCACAAATCATTGCGCAAAAAGGAATGAATACCTTTTAACTCCAGGACGGTTCTGTATGGAATGCCTCAAGATTAAGTAGATTGTTGTGTGAAAATAATAATACTTGTGCTGATAGCCCTACCAACAGTAGTGGTACTCTAGAAGTTACTGATCATATGATTGATAACACAGATGTTCAAACTAATTTAGAAATCCCAAATGATGAACCCCAACCGGCACTTACACTGAGGCACAGTGTGAGACCCCATGTTACTCCACAGTGGTTAAATGACTATGTCATGTACTAGGTTGCATTACTTGCCAAGCAAAAAAGTTTATTTTTTTTCTCTGTTGATGGAAAAAATGCTTCTGTAGTATGTTGTTTTTTCTCCATTACGAGGGAAAAGGTGCTAAGATTGTTGATAGCTATTTTGCTATTTTAAAAAAGGTGCTAAGATTGCTGATAGCTATTTTGCTATTTTGAAAAAGGTGCTAAGATTTCTGATAGTTATTTTGCTATTTTAAAAAAAGGAAAACAAATTACTTTGAAATTTGTTATTGATGTGTTACTTTATTACTTTGGTTACATGTAAAACTTAAAATTTTGATTGCCACTGATACAATAACTTTCTTACTTTGGGAACAAAATTGTCTTTAGTAAAGGCATGTGCTGATACAATAATTTTTACTTAATGAAAAACTTTCTTTCAAGAAAGGGGGAAATGTGGTATTTGTGAATCGCATTACTGGATGCATAATTCATTATACTCGAGTAGAGTCTAATTCATTATGCTCGAGTTAGGTTCGAAAACGAGGTTGTTGACAATCAGTGTTGTGAAAATGTACTTGCTTACTTTCATGTATCTCATGCTATACCGCTATGAAAGTAAGCAAGTTATGTGAAGATAAAGTTATCTTCTATTCATCCAATACAAACACAACAAGCACATTCATGGCATTTCATCGCGCCTTCTAAAGCAATCAATCGCCACTGTTGCCTCCCCGATAGCACATATAATTAACTTATCCTTCTCAACTGGAACTGTTCCAGATAAAATGAAAATATCTAAAGTAATTCCCATTCATAAAAAGGAAGCTTAGACACATTTGGTAATTATAGACCAATAAGTATAATACCTGCTTTCTCTAAGTTAATGGAAAAGGTGATGGATAACCGCCTAACATCATTTTTAAATAAATTTGATATCTTAAACAATGACCAATATGGTTTCCGTAAAGGGCACTCGACTATACAACCAATACTCCAACTGTTGAAATCAGTAACAGAAATTAATGACAAAACCACAAGAGATTCGACATTGTCAATATTTGTGGACTTGTCAATAGCTTTTGACACTATTAATCATAACATTCTACTTTCGAAACTAGAACACTATGGCATTAGGGGGGTATGTTTATCTTGGTTCAAAGGCTACTTGATGAATAGGAGATAATATGTTGAATTTAATGAACATGCGTCTCCCCTAAAACTTATAACTTGTGGTGTTCCTCAGGGCTCCGTGCTAGGACCTCTTTTGTTTCTAATCTACGTAAATGATATTGACAAAGCTATATCTATGAAAACACTATCATTTGCTGACGATACAACGCTCCAAGCCAATGGATCTGACATGGCAATCTTACAAAATCAAGCCAACATGCAACTAAATAACTTGTATAAATGGTGTTCCGTCAATCATCTCAAAATTAACATTGACAAAAGAAAGTAATTACATGCTCCTGCATACTCCTAAAAATGAACACAAGATTAAGCAGATAAAATTAAAAATCAATGGACAACCCTTGGGGTCTGTAAGGAACCGCGAATCAAAAAATACTGTCTCTTTTTTAGGAATATTAATGGATGAAAATTTAAAATTCACTTGTCATATTGACTCACTTTGCTCCAAAGTCTCACACATTATATGTTGCATGAATTAACTTAAAAGAACGATTTCCAAACGCGCATTAAAATCCATATACTTTTCACTCGTTCACAGCCACTTGTTATACGGAATACAAATCTGGGGTCATGCAGCAACCGACCGTTTGTTCAAATTACAGAAGAGAGCAATCAGAATTATTTGCAACAAGAACTATAACAGCCATACAGATCCCCTTTTAAAAAAAAGGAAGTATTCTTAAGTTTAACGATCTCTACAAACTGTACGTTTCCTTGTTCATTCATGATTGGCACTTCCTCAGACTACCAGCTTCGTTTCAAGATTATTTTACGATATCTGAGTGTGGCACGCGACAATGCGGGGAATTGACGTGTAAAACACCAAAGACCACCTTTTCCGCACAACTGCCTGTTTTCTCATTTATTCATATATGGTCTGGTATTGACGATGAAGTAAGAAGAATTCCTAGCAGAGCAAGCTTTAAGAAACATCTAGTTAATAAAATACTCGATGAATATCAAGAGGAAGTGAAATGTAGCAATCCTAAATGCAGTGATTGTGTACAAGGTTAATTGTGCATGACAGAGAGGATCACTGATGCGTTCTCCTCTAGTGTTGAGGTTTGGAAGGCGAGTCAAGTGGATTTCATCTGCGACAGGCATTAGCGAGTTGCAGATGAGATCTGCTTGACGAGTCAATCAAGTTTTCGATATTGGACGGGAGGACGTTTGAGATTCTCTTCTCAGAGATTATACATCAACATGCTGATGTTCCATTTGTGGCCTTTTTTACTTTTATTACACTGGTGTAACACAAACATTTATTGCATGCTACCGTCGAACGGTAGGATTATGTGATGAAATAAAATCGTTCATTGCACTTTGTTGGAGAGTGCCAAAAGGCACGCCCCAATGAATTGAAACAAGACAACTTTATTTAGCTCTGAATAAAATATCAGGACAATCCTTAAAATGTGATATTAACCCTTAACCTGCCATTAAAAAAAAAAAAAAAAAAAAAAAAATAAAAAGTAATAAGTCCCTGGATCCTACCAAAAAAAAAGAACTAAAGCAAACTGCACAGTCATATACTCCTGGACCATCGGCAAAAAAATTACACAATATCGCAACTGTGTAAATATGTTGTTGATCTATGTATGTATGTTCTCTTCTTCAGATCACGGGGGTGACAGGAAGACAGTCCAAGAGACTATGCCATCTCCTTGCAATATGCATGTACTTTGTGCCAACTTTTTTTTTTTTTTTTTTTTTTTTTTTGTCATCATGTGTGTACATCTCTAACTTTGTATATTGCAAAATCAATCAATCAATCAATCAATCAATCAATCAATCAATCAATCAATCAATCAATCAATCAATCAATCAATCAATACTTATGACATGGTGATGTACTATTGAAGGATACATTTTAGAGGATACCAATCGGAGGATATCAATTTAATAATTGATAAAGCCCCTAGCTTGGTCAGTTCCTTGCATCTAGACTACCCACACGTTCATAGATCTAAGACCACAACTGCTGAAATATACATGATCATCATGATCTGTCCTGTGATCAAGTCCGACGGTAGTCACCCAATACTCCAGTCTTCTTTCGCCCTTACAGCCTTGTACGATTACTACTGACTTTTAACATTACTTCCGACTTGCTAACTATCACATATTGCTCGATAGGAATCTAAAGTTGACCGTCCATCAACAGACAATAGAATAAACACCAACTTGGAAGGCAGGATCAGTATCAATTCAATCCTACAGCCCTTTAGGGCTGTAAAATTCAACTATTACTGAACCTCACTGTAAATACAATAGTATATATGGAGATTATCAGCACAGTGAAGTTTTTTTAATATCCAAACTACACCATCAAGTCGAAGGCATGCCTTGATGATGTAGTTGGAATATTAGTCTGTCGGGACTTGAGCCATCACAGTAAGGACAAATCCGGTTTACATTCCGCCCCCACATTCGGTCATCTTCGTGACGTCCCTGAACACAGCAGATGAAAATCAGCTAGCTCACACCGGCGCATAATAGTGTCAAGGTGATAGTTAAAAGTTGAGATTTTTTTTGTTTATAAGTGTGTTTATCTTTTGATAATTTCTCTCGTTCGGGTTAAACATAAAACGTAAAGATAGGTATATAACGGACCCCGAAAACCGATTTGTCACTTAAAAAGACCAGCAATAATTCAAGCGCTGCTAAATTAAGCATGAGATTTAATGTCCATTATTGAGCATTTGTTGAACGCCACATGGGCGGTCTGGATAAACTTTTAAACGTAGTGGAAGTCATTGCTCTCCTGTGATTATTGTAATAACAGTACATCACACATGTTCTGGACACTCGCCCATATTACGCATCTAGCCTGTCGCGAATGTCAAGAAATATCGAAATTCGAGTCTTTCAAAGGAACTTTAAAGCGAGTATTAAATTAAGATAGATCTAGGCGGCCAAGTTAAAGAGAAACAATTAAACTGAGAATTAATGTTCTGGCTATGGAAATAAAAATCGGGGGGGGGGGGGGGGGGGTTCTTGAAAAAATAATTCCAGTCTGAAGATGTGTAAGGTTGCGGGTCGTTGTGAGTAGATGGGGAGGTCCCATACTATAGGTTAGAGGAGGTGCCGCATCGGTGCGAAAGTATAGTAGGCTCGTTGTGATGTAGGGGTGCCACAGAGCTCATATTTAGAAGAGGAGCAGTCGCGGGCCAAGTCGTGACTAGGATCAGAAACACGAAGTACGAGCTCAGGAAGCTATTTGCATTTAGTTAACCCTTTACCTAACGTAACGGTCAAAACCGGCCAGCGCTATTCTCAAAAATCGCCAATTACTTTTCATTATTTTTTTCATTTTTTGTCTCAAAAACATAGGTTATGACCCCTCGTTGGAACGAGCTCGTTCCAACGAGGGGTCATAACCTATGTTTTTGAGACAAAAAATGAAAAAAATTAGTTATTCAAGAATTATTTTTGCAAGTGTCGTCTGCTTTTCAGGTTAGGTAAAGGGTTAAACGGCATTACCTGTTTTAGAAGGCAGAGCAGGCTTTGCCTGTATGAAAATTATTCTGAGACAAACTGCTTGTGTGATAAGAATCAAGTAAAGTGACAATAAGCTTGTGGCCGTGCGGCGGCAGTGGTAGAGTGACATTCCGTCACATGTTAGAGCAGAGGCGTCCGATAAAGTGGCAATACGTTAGTGGCCGTGCGACGGCAGTGAAAGAGTGAAGTGAAGAGGCGACGAACGAACAAATACCAGCGAACAGGAGAAAAAAACAGCGACAACAGAGAATGCGGGCCCACAAGTGACTCAAAAACTGTGTGGGTTGGGGGTGATTGACGTTTTGTTTATCATATTCATTGGATTCCATGTAAATCACAAATTACAATATTTATTTATATGTATATGTATGAAAATTGCTGTTTTCAGTGAACCCCTGTTGATTTATGCTTTTGAAGGAAAAGTTATTAACCCCCTCAGGATAAGAACCACCCCAACAAAAGTGAAACGGGCTGGTTCGTTACGGCGAGACATACGTTCACGCACGGATTCGGGCGACACTCCTTGAGTTTTGGCTGAATACGCGGCGTGAATCTATTTCCCCCAGCAGCGACAAAGCCCGATTTCCGACAAATAGTACATTAGACAGGTAACGTTTGAATATTGAAACTATTTTGTGTGCCCTGTTAGAATAACAGTATATTAGACAGATACCTTGGTGCTCTCAAAACACTTGGTAGAGTGTTCGGGTAACGTTTAGTTACCGAAAATATTTTGTCGGGTGAGCGTACCCTACGGGAGTTTTTTTTTTTACCAAAAAACCCCACAAGGCAAAACATTTCCGATATACCTGAAATGGAAAAATTAAACCAACATACACTTTATATAATTGCAATTTAAAAATTTTAAAGAGAAGGGAAAGAAAATTGAACTGGACATGCTAAACAAAAAAACAAAAAAAAAAAGAAGAAAAAAAAACCAACAAGAAAACCACTAAAAAAAAAAATCCTGGACTCTTGGAGCATGACATCTTGTATCAAATAGTCGCGATCTCTTGAAGTGAAAACATTTAAATCTTTCAACACCTTTGAAGGAGCATATGTTCTGTGTGGAACGTGGAGGAGGGGCTTGCAGAACAATGAGAAAAGTCGTACAAGACCCCCTAATACCATTTCCAAATCTTAGGAAGATGTGAATTCAATCGTGATTATGTTAGAAAAATACTATGTGCTGTTATATAACTAACAGGTCGGACGTCTCATGACGGGTCGACTTGCCCACGCGACGAAACATTTCCAGTTGCATAGCATATCAAGGGAGATAATCCAAGCTTGAATTTCTTGCTGGTCTGCATTTCCCACTCGCCATTAATTTTGTATAATCGATTCAGAATGAATATTTCCCTTATCGTATGAATGTTTTTGCTTTTTCCCCACCCATTTAAATTAAATTGTGGGCGTGTCCATCGGTGCGATTAAACTGTGATTGCAACAGGTGGGTTGTTACCATTAGAGTGGGTTGCTTACACTGGATTCCATCTTGAGTATTTGAGACTGCCCGTCTTAGCCTTTGTTGAAAATAATATAACTGTCGTCTGCGCAAAATTTGACAAGATTGCAATGATATAAATGACGGTTAATCCGGTACATTACATCACAAGAAATCACTCTAAATTAACCCTTTGAAGACAAGCGGCCCCTTTTCAAGCCCAGGAACATGATACGTCATAAATTCGTTAAGTTGGATGGCTGCTAAATGAATGTGTGGTGCAGACTGATCATTATTTTCAACGCGTAGCCTCAAGGCTGCACGTTGACAATATTAATTAGTCTAACCCCATATAATGAATGTGGACTCTTCCAATTGCTGCCATCGAACTGGTATGGAAGATACTGCCGGTGTTCAAAGGGATAAATTATAGCAGTTGAAATAAATTATCTGTCGCTTTGTCAGAGTTTGAATGTAGTATGTACGTGTGAAGTACGTTGTTTAACCTAACACGCCCACCCCAAATTCATACTCCGATAAAGCGACAGATAATCATTTCAATTCTTATATAGTAATATTACAAACCTTGACTAAATAGCTGACATTTATAACATGACAAGTAGCCGGTTGTGTTGAAGGTGAAATCGGATCAATTGTCAGAAGCTGATTTTTCCAGTTGCGCGTCTCTCCCTGCAAGCAAGGAACAAAATTAGTCTAAAATATTTATCACATTTCAGTCAACGTTTTTATTTATATAAATCTTGTGTTAGAGTGGGTGAACGTTTCACCTTCTGCCCTTCCACCTCGAGCAAAACGACAAAACATGTTGGGGAAAGATATGAAAAATAGGCATCAACGTAGATTGAATGTGAGCAATCTAACAAGATTGTGAGTTAGCGACTTTGCATTCTTCACAGTAAGCAAGTTATATAACATCACAAGGTGTAATTGCATAAATACACAGAACATTACGATGTGTGACTGCGTTCGTCAGTGCGGAGCCTCGAGTTCTATCCTTCGCGATGGCATCAGTGCAGTATTGTTGAAAGCATTCACACATCGTGGCGTTCTGTGTTTATTACACGCCTCTATGACATAGAATCCATTAATTTAAAAATTCAAACATCACATGGAGAAAATTTCAAACTTTAAAACTTTTTGTTATTTTTCCAACCGACATACGATTTATCGGCTTTCACCGCAGCTTCCGAACTGATCTGGGCCTAAATGCGAGGTTTCGATTGGCCGATTATGAAAATGAGCGGAGTTTAGTTCTTTTGGTGGATCCATGGCGTCAGTTGGAAAAATAGTCCGTCAGCGGAAATCCGTAGTTTAATAGTTTAATGCATTACACCATAATGGAAGTTGCACAACAACGAATGCAACATGTGTTCTGTACGGATTTGTTAACCCTTTACCTAAGCTGAAAAGACGACACTTGCAAAAAAAAATCTTGAATAACTAAGAACCAAAAAAGAAGCAAATTGAGTATGTGTGTTGATTATTTAACACTTTACCTAACCTGAAAAGCAGACGACACTTGCAAAAATAATTCTTGAATAACTAATTTTTTTCATTTTTTGTCTCAAAAACACAGGTTATGACCCCTCGTTGGAACGAGCTCGTCGAGCTCGTTCCAACGAGGGGTCATAACCTATGTTTTTGAGACAAAAAATGAAAAAAATAATGAAAATTAATTGGCGATTTTTGAGAATAGCGCTGGCCGGTTTTGGCCGTTACGTTAGGTAAAGGGTTAATACGGAACTGGAGGAAAAGTAACAGGCATGCATTAAATTCAAGGTACATTAAAGTTACGTTTTCATTCCGAATTGATAAGCATGCTGCTGTTTTTTTTTTTTTTTGTAGAATAAAGCGAGACGTCGGACACACTTTTCAAGTATCAGTGTGCACACACGTCACAGAAAATCCCCCATCGATCTCTTTTCTCTTGGAGAAGATTTTCGCCCCCAAAGCATTACAACTCTCCGTCTAAGCGTTTCATTCTGTCACCGTTTTCGCTGCTCTGAGACCGTGAATGGGTATGAAGGTGGTAAGCTTCCCTCTACTGTTAGAAGATTGAATTTAGGCCAGTTCCCTACAAAGGAAATTACCCTCGCTGTCGAGGTTTCTCAGAAGTCAACCCTGGAATTCGGTGCTTCTTACCGATTCTTAAATAATAGAGATTTTATCCCAAATGTTACATAAGAGAGACCCACATTCAACCGAGTTATTTTCCAAATAAATTTTTTTCAGACTTTCCTTCATCTGATGCAAGCAAAACCGAATATACAAGGACCAACCCTGGCTGTCTTAGTTTAAAAAAACGACATTCTTGCCTTGGGCTATATTTAACAACCCAACAACCTAGTTTATTTATTTATTTATTTATTTGTTGGGATGTAACGACCCTTTTGACAGCCAGGGTCATCTCTTGTCGAACAGTTTTATGGGTGGAAGAAGCCGAAGTACCCGAAGAGAACCACCGAGCATCGGCGAGCAAGTATCAAGACTCCCCAACGTACTAACTCCGCACGAGCAGGGTTAGCATTGGTTGAAGACAAGTGCACCATCATGTGCAGTACACCTTAGTACACGGAGTCACGGTGCCCCGGGTGGGAGATCGGGATTAAGTGTCTTTCCCAAGGACACGACGCAACTGCCCATGGCGGATTTCGAACTATAGACCTGTCGATTTAAAGTCCACTGAGCTACCGTGCTCCCTTTCTTCAAGATTAAAAATTGACTGTTGAATGTGTTGTTACGCCCCAGTAAACACACCCCAACACGTTTGATCAGTATTCAAAGTTTCCAGACCCTCCCCATATAATGAGGGGGTCACATGATATGATTTTGGCGACATTTTTTGAAAACTATGTTTTTTCAAACTGCTTAATTTGTAAATTGCGCGGGCGGGTGCACCCGATTCGTTTGGTAACGACATTTTCAATAACGTGGGACATATCGTGTCGGACAATTTTACGGGTGGAAGAAACCAGAGAACCACTGGACAATGATGAGTAACGACCGGGCTCTTCAATTTACTTTCACGGCACAAACCATTTAGAAAACTCATTCGTTTGGGGCGCTACGAGTTTCACCGCGTTATCCCTGTACCCAACGTAACGGCCAAAACCGGCCAGCGCTATTCTAAAAAATGTTCATTTTCTTTTCTTTTTTTGTCTCAAAAAACATAGGTTATGACCCCTCTTTGGAACGAGCTCATCGATCTCGTTCCAATGTGGGGTCATAACCTATGTTTTTGAAACAAAAAATGAAAACAATTAGATATTCAAGACTTTTTTTGGCAAGTGTCGTCTGCTTTTCATGTTAGATAAAGGGTTAAAGTATGAATTGCATTGAGCATGTGGTTTCTTGATTTTCTTTCCCAATTTCAAGCAGATACCGTTTTGCAACAATTCAAAAACTGCTTCCTGAAATATAACTATTTCGTTTGCCTTGTTAACCCTTTATCCCAACGTAACAGCCAAACCCTTCCAGCGCTATTCTCAAAAGTCGCCAATTAAATTTCATTATTATTTTCATAATGAAAAAAAATAGTTATTCAAGATTTGTTTTTGCAAGTGTCGTCCGCTTTTCACGTTAGGTAAAAGGTTAACCTGTCTCTGTTTAGTTTTCAAACTTCCCCCGTCTTTTTTGAAAGCATAACCGTTTAAGCTGTAAACATAAGGTCACCAGCTTACAGTCGGAGTCATTTATCCAGTTTGTTCGTAATCACACATGTCTCTGTATGCGATAAAACATTTCTAATGTTCTATTATTTTGTCATGCCACGAGGTAAGCCACTCAAGCGGGAACGCGGTGGTTCAATGGTGAGGGCATTAGACGTCAAACCGAAAGGTCAACGGTGCGATCCCGACCAGCGGTAACTGCGGTGTGTTCTTGGGCATGGCATCTAATTCGGATTGCCCATGTGGCACCGTGTATGTCGATAATGCACTTGCCTTCAACCAATGCTCAAAACGCTTGTGTACCGCAGCGTACACTCGGGAGTCTGACAGTTGCTCGCAACTGCTCGGTAATTATCTCCGTGTACTCCGGTTTCTTCCCCCTGTCCGACACGAGGTGACCCTGCAGTCGAAAACGTCGTTGCACCAGAATTAGAAAAAAGTACTACAAACAGCTGACATCGTATCACGGTTTGCGTTGATAGAAATGGATGTTTTTCCTTTCGTTTAAAGTTCAAAGAGACATAGGCAAACACAGTTGATTGAACACATTGTCAACCACCTGGCTGGCATCGACGTGGATACAAGAAAGAAAGTTAAACATTTCTAGCTTCTAAAGTGGGTTTGTTTAGGTAAAAGAAGGAAAGTGTCGTTAAACCCCAGTGATAAGTACTAGTGTTAGCCAGTTAGTTAAGCTGATGCTATTTTCGTTCGTTACACTTGATTATTTCTTGATTTCGCAGTAGTTTAGTTTACGAAATATCCAGGCATCACATGGTGTAAGGGTATCGCAACTTGACTGAGATCTCCTTGTGCATTCGCAATTGTTTATACATGGGGTGAACATTATTATGGGGAGCCCGTGTGTTGAATTTTCACTCTTACTTGAAAACTCGGACCTTTTAAACTTTTACAATTACATTTTCTAGAACAGTATTTTCCAGTAATGACTTTAAATGGGTTGAAATGAACCATTACCATTTTCAAAGATGTGGCAATTTACCAGTTGTCAAATTGCCATATTTTTTAAAATGCTAATGATTCATTTTAGTCAGTTATATCAATTGGTAGAAAATACAATTCTAGAAAATACAATTGTAAAAGTTGTATAGTATTGGCTCCTGGACAAACAGTGCAAAAATGAAGGAAAATTTCTTAACAATATATACAGGTGAGCAGGACTCATAGGTCGAAAAAATATTTTGTACATAATTTTGAATATTTATTTTTTTTCACCCTTTTTTATTTTGTTGATTTTTTGGGGGGAGATTCTGTTTTTTTTGTTGTTGTTGCTTTTTTGTTGGTTTCGTTTCTTTTGGGGTTGGGTAATGCCTTTTTGAAACAACTTCCACAACTTATGTTAGGGAGCACGGTGGAGCTGTGTACAAAGGAGTATTGCAGGTCAATGGTGCACTTGCTTTCGACCGCTGCTAAGATAGTTGCTCGCCCCTGCTCTGTGGTTCTCTCCTGCTACTCGGGCTTCTTCCAGCTCGTAAAACTGTTCGACCCGATGTGACAAAGGCTGATGAAAGTGTCAACAAATGTCTTAAATTCTCAATTTTAACTCTTTCTATCTGATATGCATAAATCATTACGTTATGAAAAAATACCATTCAATGATAACTCGACACAGTTACTAACAACCTCGTGGAGAGGTTCGGTATAAAAATTAACATAACAGTCATATTGGGCTGAAGGATTTTAAATATTTTTGAGTCTCCCTAACGGTGAAAAAATAATTTCTCTCATTTGCTACCATCAGTATTGTAAAAGACGATTCTATTGAGTAACATATTTTGAAAGGGTAAAAAATAATGGACGGTTACTTCAAACATCAACTCACCCCAGGGGCTGCGCAGCGACTTTAAAATTGTGTGTGTGTGTGGCGGTGGTGTGGTGGTGGTGGTGGTGGTGGTAGGGGGGGGGGGGGGAGTTGAAGTGTAGACGTCGGTTCCGGAACCGTCTCTTGGGACATTATGTGAAATAATGCAACCGAAGAAGCAATTTAGGTGGTTTTAAGGGATTGAGGACTACCGACACCGAACTGGTACCCGTTGGACACCTTAATCCTTAACTCTTTGAACCCTGGTGGTATCTTCCATCTCAGTTCAATGACAGAAATTGGAAGAGTCCACATTCATTATGTGGGGGGGGGGGGGGGGGGGGGGGTACAGCAATTAATATTATCAACGTGCAGTCGTGGGGCTGCACGTTAAAAATATTATTTAGTCTACCACACACATTCACTCACCGGCCATCCTACTTAAGAAAATTATGATGTATCATGCTTCTGAGCCCAAAAATCTGCCGCTCGGTTTCAAAGGATTAAGGTTCCCCAGATCGACAATACTCCCCCACAGTGTATGTCTGCTCGCACACGCTAAGTTTAGGGCAGTAGGTTAACTACTCCGCCGCCGGCCCCGAGATAGTCGTCGATTCAAATGTAAGTTTTTGGTATTAGAGATGGCAAGAAGAATAACAAGCAAATAAGATCAGTTTGTTTACTATTTTCACATTTATTTGCATTGCTGGCCAAAAAGTGAATGGCCTGAAGCCCCCGCCCGGTCCCACTGGTTCTGCGACTCCTGTACCTACTACGCACGCTCGATAATATAAATCAGTGCATCTGGTTTAAAAACAGAACATGTCGCCATGTCCACAAAGTTTTAAGATACTAAACATAGGAACCTTCATGTCATGTCAGTTCAATGAAAGCAGTTGAAAGAGTCCATGTTCATTATTTGGGTGTAGACCGATTAACCCTTTACCTAACATGAAAAGCAGACGACACTTGCAAAAATAATTCTTGAATAACTAATTTTTTTCATTTTTTGTCTCAAAAACATAGGTTATGACCCCTCGTTGGAACGAGCTCGACGAGCTCGTTCCAACGAGGGGTCATAACCTATGTTTTTGAGACAAAAAATAAAAAAAATAATGAAAATTAACAGGCGATTTTTGAGAATCGCGCTGGCCGGTTTTGCTCGTTACGTTGGGTAAAGGGTTAATATTTCAACATGCAGCCTTGGGGCTACAAGTAGAAAATATTAATTGGTTAACCTCAAACATTCAATGAGCGTCCATCCTACTCAATGAAATTATGACGCATCATGTTCGGGATCGCGGTGGGTCAGTGGTAAGAGCATTGAACTTCAAACCGAAACGTCAACGTTTCGATCCTGTCCAGGGGTAACTGCTTTGTGCTCTTGGGCTAGACACTTAATCCCGATTGCCCACGTGTACGGTAGCGATGTGTACTGATGCGTACTACACGTCGATGGTGCACTTGTCACTTGTCTTCAACCGTTGTTAACACTGCTTGGTAAGAGTTTTATATATAATTCGTTGGGAAGTCTAACAGTTGTTCGTCGCTGCTCGGTGGTCCTCTCTGGGTACTCCGGTTTCCTCCTCCCATAAAACTGTCCCGACACGATGTGATCCTGGCTGTTGAAAGCGTCGTTAAACCCAAATAAACAAATAAACGTATCATGTTCGTTGACCGAGAAAATGTCTTTCGAGTTCAAAGATCTGCGAGATTTTTTTTATATCAGCATTGATATCAACCCGACGTAACATGTTATCAATCTGAACCGAAGGCCGAAGGGCTGATGACGTTACCGAGGACTGATATCAAGTTTTGATTGTTTTGGGTTTTTTTTTGGGGGGGGGGGGGGGGGGGTTAACAACACTTTTTACAGAAGGATCACCTCGTGTCGGGGGCTGATATAAAATCTAACACGAACTAACCTTTTTATTAATGAAATGATTATATTTCAAAGCCATAGGAGTAGTAGGAGAGGGATGGATCCCTGGCAGTTCAGGGGACCTCGGTGGTAACGTGACCTAGTTACGCCATGTTTGATTGTCACGGTAGCCCGCATGAGCAACAATGTTGTGGCGTCATTCTCGCAGTGATACGTAGTCTTAGTGCGCATGCGCAGCATATGTTGTTTGGGTGATAATGTTTCCGTCGTCCATTTTGTATGTTTCTATGGTAGTAGGTGGTTGCTGTATGACTCAAGGGTCTGCAATAGGACGGGCTATGTTCTGAGGATATATTCGATTGAATGGGATTATATGTAATTTCCCAAATAGAGCCGATAATCCCCGAAAACCACCCAAATCTACCAAAATGGGTTCGAATTCCCATCAGAATCCCCTTTTCCCAACATAGGCGCGTTCCTTTGTATAAGAGTCATCTAATTACCCAGAATCCTCTGTTTCTTCCAAGACTTACCGCAAACAACACCAAAGCTTTTTATTTGGCTCGGATTTCCCACTAAACCCTCGTTTTCT
Organism: Pictodentalium vernedei; assembly: GCA_031216915.1. Lineage (NCBI taxonomy): Eukaryota > Metazoa > Mollusca > Scaphopoda > Dentaliida > Dentaliidae > Pictodentalium > Pictodentalium vernedei. The sequence continues at coordinate 544,759,872 of CM062295.1, read as the reverse complement.
ACCTGTTTATTTCAGGTAGGATTTCTGGAGAATCCTACTTATAAGAGTATCACGTAGTGCTATAAGGTATGTTCGATTGTTCCGTAGTGTACTCCAGTAGCGCAGAAAAGCCTTTTAGTTGGAACGGTTTTGGTATATTGGTTACTATTCTTAGCTTTTTCTTGTCTGTTCTGATAGTCCTAACCCTATCCTTGGTATCCATCTTGTTCCGAACACCCTTAGACACGTTTCATCCAGCCAGATCTTCCAATAGGATCACTCTACTTTATCGCCACAGCCAGTGGCACTCCACTTGCAGCACCTCTAACCAACAAAGACCGACCTTCGGCACCTCCTTTGGACCATGAAAAAATCCCTCAGTGAAGTATAATTGGCAATCCCTCTTATTATTATCTGAGTATCGAACAACTGCGTCATCTGGCACCCTACTGCTAGCACCACTAACTAACGACTGGCCTTCGGCACCCCTTTTCTATCGTATGAGACCATGAGGGCCATGAAGAAATCCCTCAATAAGATATAATCTGCCATCCCTCTTATCCTCATCTGGGTATCACGTCTCCTGGCACACTTCCAGCACACCTAACAAACGATTGGCCTTTGACTCCCATTTTCTATCGGATGAGGCGACGGGGGCCATAAAAAAATCTCTCAATGAGGTATAATCTGTCATTTCTCTTATCCTCATCTGGACAACGAACGACCACGTCCCCTGGTACTCCACTTCCAGCACCTCTAACTAACAAACGACTGGCTTTGGGTACCCCTTTTTATCGTACAAGGCCACGAGGGTCATGAAGAAATCACCCAGTAAGGTATACTCTACCATCCCTCTAATCCTCATCTTGGAATAAGAGATTCTATGATCGCAGACGTTTTTCAAAAAAGGGATACCATAAAAAAGGTTTCCGTAAATGGGATTCCCAGCCGACTCCGTAAAATGGGATTTCTTGACTTTGTATATTTTTTGTGAATGCTGGTTTAATATTGGGTATTCGTTTAAATTTACCACTATGAAGAAGCGCTGAGTGAAGCGTAAACAATGTCCTTGGCAATAGGACAATAAGAACGCGCAGGCGTGGATGCGTGCCTGGGAAAAGAAGAGTCACGTCAGACAATTTCCTGGGTAACTTGTATCAGGTGAACACAAACGTGTATCAGCCCATATGGGAGTTATATCAGCCAAGGGTGACTTATGTATCGAGGAAGGCAGATATCACAAGACTTCAGACAAAATATTTGTTTTTTTTTTATTGCTAATTAATAAAATAATATAGAGTGTAAATTATCGTCGTACCTTTTTAATTGGATTTCCAGCTACTGTTCTGATAGCTGACTCGCTGAATCGTTCCTTTCCATTAGCATAGAACTTCGCCTGTTGCAAGAGAGTGGCTTTGAGTTTGCCCAAGTCTTTTGAACTCTCATTCTTGGCGCACACTGTGATAAATAAAAACTCTTTCAATATTATAAAAATATAGAGAGAGGTCAAAGGGTTTGTATCATCAAATGCATCAATCTGCAGCCCACATTTACGTCCAACCTTTTCTTACAAGGTTATCTTTTACCCCGTCCTATTTGCCAACTGGCCCTTTGCCACGTCTTTGAAAATAATAATGGTTCATTTCAACTCATTTAAAGTCATAACTAGAAAATAGAAATCTAGAAAATACATTTGTAAAAGTTCCATAGTATTGGCCCTATGTTGGGTTTTAAAAATAAGTCATCATTGTATGATAAGAGGCAGATTGAACGAAGATGAAAAAATCAGTATTAGAGATTATGTTTGCGGTGAAGAAATGAAATACTTATTGATTAGAATATCTATAAATAGAGCACGAAAGAATATCTGTATATTTTTGTGAGTAAAATTGGGTTATTACTTTCCAAAGTGTGATTTACTGGGATTTACTGGGATTTTCAGGTTTGATTATAAACGATAACTTCACAAGTGAATTATACAATCAACAATTGTGTCATGTATCCGTGCGCGCAAACGCAGTCGCTTTGCCGTAGGTGTAATGGAGACTTCAACGTTTTTTGTTTTTTTAACCCTTTACCTAACATGAAAAGCACGACACTTGCAAAAAAAATTCTTGAATAACTATTATTTTCATTTTTTGTCTCAAAAACATAGGTTATGACCCCTCATTGGAACGAGCTCGACCAGCTCGTTCCAATGAAGGGTCATAACCTATGTTTTAGAGACAAAAAAAAATAATGAAAATTAATTGACGACTTTTGAGAATAGCTGTTTTGGTCGTTACGTTAGGTAAAGGGTTAAATAATATAATTATCGTTAATAATGAAAAGTAATAAACAGAGTTATCGCTTGACTGGACTGGTTACGTGAAATAATTCATTCGAGGCGAGGGACTATATTGTAAAACACTCGTGCGCATTCGCGCACTCGTGTTTGTACAACGTCCCTCATCTCTTATGAATTATTTCACGTAACCAGTCCAGTCAATCGATTACTCTCTATAAAATCAACCTCACAAATAAGGTTTAATCCCGGGAACCGGAATTACTGCTCTGTGGCTCCGGATTCTGAAAGTCAATCACGATATTCGGGATATTATAAGTTACAGGACGTTCAGGTGGTATCATATGAGGCGAGGTGAAAACAATATTGGGCGAGGCGGTACGCCGAGTCCAATATTGTTTTTGCCGAGCCTCATATGACACCGTAACCTGCCGTAACCGCCATAACCGCCACCGGAACGTCCTGTAACGTATTTATTATGCCAGCGAAAACAAAATAACAATCAAATTTGAACGCCGGCACATTTTCAAAACTGGTGCAAAACGCTATGTAAGTTGTAACAAACGTGCACAGTTGTCTCCCTGTTTGTGTATAATTTCCGTGACAACACAGACAACAGCGATAGACGGTTTTCTTCGTACTGTCACTTTGTCTTGAGTGTGCAGAAACATCCGATTTTATACAATTCGATCAAAATAGATGTATCTCACATTTTTTCCCATTGACTTTCATTCATTTTCCTACAATTTCATCATTGTGCAATCTTATAATTATTCCATGAAATTAAATCCATTTTCGAAGCGACATTATCCATTTACCACGACATAAACTACAGAATGAGCTCAACGAGAAAAAATTAAATTAATCTATTCCCGGGATAAGACAATTTTTTTCTCAGTTTATTTATTCACACTATATATATTTTTCAACTTTTTAACAACGCATTTATGGGTTATATATTTTTTCTAAAGCTTTTAAAATATCGAGGCGAACACCGTTCCCAAACTGTTGTGTATTAGCCTCAATAAGCTTAGACCCTATGTCAAGTTAGGGCCAGGCTGACTTATCCGTTATCTGTAGATCGAATACAGTAGTATTTCTCACTTCAAATAATTAAATTTACATTTAGAAAATAAATTTCACAATAAATAAAACGAGAGAAAATGAGACATAGAAACACCGAGGGACGTTTGATTGTACTGCAATTTCTTCAATATGGAAATAAAAGCACCGCGTGGTGAGGAATTTCCACGTCGAAACAAAATGGCGGTACTGACCTAATACGAGTTTCGTATTTGGTCACCTCGGGCTGCAGGTGACCCAATACGGCTCAGTACCGTCCCACTATTCGGGGGCTGTGATTGGCGAATTTCATTAGCTGGCATAATAAAGATAGATATGATATCAATGATTATACATTATAGTTTATGGGATTACGGCGAATATTAGTTTCTTCAACATCGCCGGAGCTTCCCGGGTACCGGTTCTGAAAATCAGTGATAATGCCCGGGAATTGGGAATCAAAGGTTCTGTCCTATGAATACCCGGAGATTTCGGGGATGATATTCAGAAAACGAGAACCGGAAAATTCCCGGTATCATGACTGACTTTAAATCACGAGAACCGGAAAATTCCCGTTCCCGGGATTAAACGAGAACCGTAAAATTCCAGGTATTGTGACTGACTTTAAAACACGACAACCGGAAAATTTCCGATCCGAGGATGAAACCCGACTCTCAATCCGCCAGGCAAATTCTGTTTGGAATTCTGTTTGTTATGATCCTTAAGTAATCGCCAATATTTAGTTTCAATCTACGGTTCGCTTTTCCAGCCAATTGAAATATTACATGCGATTAAATCCTAAACTACCATAAACATTGATTTCCTTTGAATCAACGCAAGAATGTTTCTGGGTCGAAACTTGATTTGTCCGAATCTTAATGCTAACACCAATACCATTAGACATGTCCGTTTATTAATTAAATATGAACGAAGACGCTTCACATCTATAGTTTTAAAATTGAGATGCGTAGTTCCAGTAATTGTGTTAATATTATTTTGCTTGCAATGCGAATTAAATACTTATTGATTGGAGCATCTATAAATTGAGTGCGAAAGAATTTCTGCATATCTCCAGGAGTAAAGGGACGTAAACGATAGTCTGCAGATTGTTTTTTTTGGATGAGTCGGCGCACTCAATTCCAAATTCATTGTTGTAAGTTGACATTCAAAATGTTCTAAAAAATTAAAATTAATGAAAAATATGAGAATATTCTCAGTTGTAGTATTTTAATTATTAAATTTCATCTGTGAGTTGAACAATTAGTTGGTTAAACTATCGTGGGAAAGTGTGACTATTTTTATGTTTAGGTGATTTGGCTAGTACAGGCTTGAAATAACTATCAGCTGATCTTTGTTATTGTTTTGAAACGTTCGTGTTTGCAGTCCAATTGGGTTAACTATTGTGCAGTATTGACACAGTTGATCACATAGCATATAATAACAAGACTTAACAGTGACCGCGTCACCGCCCGGCCACGGATGCCCCCGAACTATGACCTTGATCTGTGACCTTGACCTCCATCGAAAAAAAAAATTGTGCTCGCCACATCGTCTCCCCATAAGCAACTTATATGTCAAGTTTCAACAAAATCCAACGAAGCATCTCAATGTTATGGAGCTGAGACGAAAATCTTTCTTACGGACAGACAGACAGACGGAGGGAAATGACAAACATTATATGCTCCCGAAAAGTTTTTTCGGGAGCACAAATAGAAAATCTATGCTGGTTTAGTGAATATTGGTAATCACTAAAATAGCGTGGATATTCACTGCTTATTTTTGTGGGAAATTAAATAAAACAGGAAAGAATTCAAACCACTATCTAACAAGAGCACCGCGTAGCGGGACAATATACGCCCGTTTTGTATTTTTGTAGGGATGGGGTAAGGATGGGGGTGAGGGTGAAAATTGTTTGGATCAACCCCCATATTCGAACTTGACCTGTATTTTGTTGTGATTAAACAACATACCAAGTTTGGAACCAATCGGAAAACAAATAATAAAAGTTATCATCCGGAAACAAAATATTTGATGCATTCTATATCCAACAGTTAGGCCATACTAAAGTTATAATCAGGAAAACACAAAATGCACAAATTCAAGAGGAATAACTCTGGAAAGGTACATGCGATTTTGGCCGAAAGTGAACCTGAGCTGTGCTTTGTGGTCATAAACAAAATCTGAGAATTTGAAACAAATTAGTCAAGGCACACTAAAGTTATCACCCGGAAACCACATAATTCACAAATTTGCAATCATTCAAGGGGAATAACTATGGAACGGTACATGCGATTATGGCCAAAGGTGAACTTGAGCTGTGCTTTGTGGTCAAAAACAAAATCTGAGAATTTGAAAAACATCGGTCATGGCAAACTAAAGTTATCATCCGGAAACCACAAAATCCACAAATTTGCAATCATTCAAGGGGAATAACTCTGGAAAGGTATATGCAATTGTGGTCAAAAGTGAACTTGAGCTGTGTTTTGTGGTCAAAAACAAAAAACTGAAAATTTGAAATAAATCGGTCAAGGCAAACTAAAGTTATCGCCCGGAAACGAAAAGTTCGGCTAAATTCCCATAAATAAAGGGCCATAACTCTACTGCAAATGGGCCGCTAGAAACAGAAGTCGAACCCATCCTGTATTTTGTCATACTAAATCCACATGCCAAATTTAACTCAGCTCAATCCATTACAACTAAAGTTATCGTCCGGAAACGAAATGTGTCCATGGACGGACAGACAGACAGACGGGTGGAGAGACCATTCACATTATACGTCCCGTTTTTCAAACGGGTGTATAAAATCAACATCTGAAAAATTTGGTGTCAATCCGTCAAGGCGTTCAACTTTAAATGAACGGAAACCAATTTTTTTAGAAAAATTGTGTTTTCAAAGGGCCATATCTCTGCAGCAGATGGACTGAGAAACACCAATATCGAACTTGACCTGTATTTTAATGCTAAAAACAACTTCTGAAAGTTTGATGTCGATCCGTCAAGGCGTTCGACTTTAAATGAACGGAAACCAAATTGTTTACGGACAGGCAGACGGACGGACGGACAGACAGACGGACAGACGGACGGACAGACGGACAGACTCATAACATAATACGACCATTTTTTAAACGGGCGTATAAAAATGGGTATTGTAGCTTTTAAAATCTCGTGAGTAATTCTGAATGAGGGAAATCCTTAATTTTCAATCTAACCCCTCTATCTAACACGAATAAAAAAAGACGACACCGGAGCACAATTTTCTAAAATAACAAAAAAAAAAAAAACCCCAAAAACCAAATCTTCCCTTTAAGCCGATAAAACATAGATCGTGACCACTCATTGGAACAAACTTATATTTTCTGTTTTTGCATCAGAAAAATAACACCCCCCATCCACGTTGTATTGTTGATTTGCATAAGTTACATTCCATCAGACTCGCATATTTTTTGCAAGATTTGCATAAATTTCATTCTACGTTTTTCTGTCGTTTTTCTGAGTGTCGGAATCCAATGATAAAATACAGCACCGTCTATATTGTGTCAATGTGTATATTCTCTGTTTCTGGGCGATAGGCGATTACACCGCAACTGAACGATTATAACTAAACGATTAACCAGTTACAGGATTCCCTTAACCGTTTGAACACTAGTGGTCTGGACGTCGCTAATGGAGGGGGGGGGGGAATTTTCAACGAGCGTGACCCCCCCCCCCCCTCCACACCACAATGGTTTGAGTGTGCGCTCCTCTCTCCCCCGCCACAATGATTTTCCAGTCGGGGCTTTTTTGTCCTCCCCACTGGAGTGTAGGACTGAGACATCCAAACGACCCTACCAGCAATCACGTATCACGAAGCCTACTTTAGTTCAGAACTAGATATGATAGTTGAAATTATACAACCCACACATTGGTCATACAAATGGAGGTATGTAATACTGTTGGGGGCCCAGTATGACCAATTTGGAGCCCCGATACAGTATGTCTTAATTAAATAAGACGTTGTGTCACTCCAACTGCATGCCTGTTTCATATATACACAAAAATTGCTAAGAACTTTTGAAGTTTTCAACTATAATACTCACAAATACTCCAACTGCATCATCAAGGCATACCTTCGACGAAGGCATGCCTTGATGATGCAGTTCGAATGTATGAAATGTCGGTACTGGATACACCCCAGTCAGGACAAATCAGGTTTACACCTCCATCGTTCGGTCAGCTTCGTCACGGCCTTGACCAGCAAAGATGATTTGGATGGAATTTGTCGAAATCAAACCCATCTTGTCTCTCTGAATGTGAGTTTATTTATTTATTTATTTATTTATTTATTTATTTATTTATTTATTTATTTATTTATTTATTTATTTATTAAGGTTTAACAACACTTTCGACAGCCAGGGTTACCTCGTGTCAGACAGTTGTACGGGTGGAGGAAGCCTCAGTACCCGAAGAGAACCACCAAGCAACGGCGAGCAACTGCCTGCCTCCCCAGCGTACAACCTCCACACAAGCAAGGTTAGCACTGGTCAAAGACAAGTGCACCATCGACATGCAATACGCCTCAGTCCACAGCGCCACCGTGACCACACGTGGGCCATCGTGATGAAGTGTCTTGCCCAAGGACACAACGCAGTTACCCCTGGCTGGGATCGAACCGTGGACCTTTCGTTGTGAAGCCCAATGCTGTAACCACCCAGTCACCGCCGCTCTCGTCTGAATGTGAATGATAATCACTATGAAGTTTCATTTGAATCTTTTTGAAAAAATTCGACGACGTTGTATACGCAAACAATCCATGGGACTAATACGTTGACTTCAGTCACATACATACTTATTTTTAATCAGAGAAGTAAATGTTTGTCCGAGAGATCCAGCTCTGTGGTAACCTCGACCATATAACTGCGATGCCACAATAAACAGCTTTAACCCATTACCCAACGTAACGGCCAAAACCGGCCAGCGCTATTCTCAAAAATCGCCAATTAATTTTTGTTATTTTTTTCACTTTTTATCTCAAAAACATAGGTTATGACCCCTCGTTGGAACGAGCTCGTCGAGCTCGTTTCAACGAGGGGTCATAACCTATGTTTTTGAGACAAAAAATGAAAAAAATTAGTATTCAAGAATTTTTTTTGCAAGTGTCGTCTGTTTTTCATGATAGGTAAAGGGTTAAATGATCTTTTTCCCTTTCCAAATGTTCATTTTCCATTTCCGAAATATGCGATAATCCAAAAATAATGTAAGTCACCTGTTAATGGTATGCGTTCTCCTGGACAAAAACCAGATCTGTCTGTTGCTGCTGTCAGGGTAAGGGTCCCTGCGTCTCCTATTCCAAGAACTTTGGATATAGACTTCTCAGTCGTACCGCCTATTACTTTCTGAAAAAAACCCCCAGAAATTGTATTGTACTTCAACTTGAAATCCCAAGCCACAAGTCAAATTCTGTAAGGGATTCGATGCTGTTATGGCCAGTCTGTCCCTTAAATAATGCATCGCCTCAGTTGCAAATTCAAGCGTCTGGAATATTTCAATTTCTCGGAAAAGCGAAACCTGCGGCTCGCTTTTCCGACCAACTTAAACACTTCTGACGATTGAATCTAAAAGTACCATAAACATTCATTTTCTTTGAATCAACGCAAGATGGGTTTCTCAAACGAGAATTGATTTCAAGGAATCTTTAATGCCATTACAACTATGTTAGAAATGTGAGTAAACAAAATACTGATGAATGAAGACTCACTATGGCCCTGGTTTTACAATTACGCCGCGTAGTTCCCTAATTATAAGGTTAAAACAAAAATCCAGTGATACGTGAATTGATTTAATTTGCGTGAGTCAAAGCACCCTTCTTCAGAAATACATATAACTATATTTAACGCTTTGAAAACGTGAGGTCGGGGCAGGGACATGGTACGTCATACTTTCATTAAGTAGGATGCCTGCTAAGGTTTCCAGTGCCTGTGGAGCCTTAAGGTGGTCGGTTGGCCTATTGCTATTGCAAATAGAGGGACTCGCTACGTAAAACTCACGATCGCCTGTCGTTGCTAGGCCACCTGGTTTGTTTAACAGGGAGTTTGAAGTTGTTTAATGGAGGAATCGAGATGGTAAATAACTTTGTACCAGACTGCTCCGATAATCAGGATCCAGGCCGTTCAGGGCTTTAAATGTCCGAAAGAGCGTCCGATTCCTCACGGAATTGGACAGGTGCCCTGAGAGCTTGACTCCAACCCGTTATGCATAAATCTTTGCGTGAAGAAAAACAATTGTTTGGTGTATTGGACTTCAAACCGAACGGTTCACGCTTCAATCCTGACACATGTAACTGTGTTGTGAGCAAGACACTTGATCCCGATTTTCCAGGTGGGGGCACGTTAGCACTGTGGCTAAGGTGTACTGCACATCGATGGTGCACCTGTCTTCACATTCATGTTTTGGTGGCTTTTACAATGTTGGTTTCTGAACCGCCGCCAGGAATCGAACCCTGTGCAATCTCGCCTGACAATCAGAGGTCCAATGCTAAACCACTAGATCACCACACACCGTCAAAAATAATAATCTAGTACTTTAGCTGAGGTTCTCGTGATTACTTGGTTCACTTTCGTCATGGCAGCTACATGAAAGTGTGAAACGCGCTGACTACTGTACGGCGATAGTGCCGTGGTTGGCCTCAGATGAAGACTGGCACGTGCCTGGGTGTGTATTTTGGATGACATAGTAATATTTTGGAGGAATTTAGAATAGTAGTTCCCGATCTCCGCCGGGAACCAAATCCTTGGCTATCCCGCCTGAAAATCAGGAGTCCCACCCTCAAAAACGATGGCTGGGAATCGACTATTTTAGCCGAAGTTCTCATGATTACTTTTTTTCATTTCCCTTACGGCAGCTACATGGAACTGTGAAACGCGTTGGCTGCAGTGCGAATGGCACTGCTAACTGAATATAACTTCCAAACACAAAACCATACCTACAGTATTCATTTGACTTGTTAACTGTACATAGGCAATAGAGCAAACTCCTGGTAATTGAATAAAAATTATTGTAACACATTGAGACCCTATCATAATAATTACTAAATTCTCCTTGTCCGTACACCTATTTGGGCTGACTACATCCAATATAGGAATTTAGTATGTTATATCTTGTTTGACAGAACCTCATGAGTTCATCCAACCTGTGCCAACATGTTTTAGGAGAAAAGGAAATGCATTCACTTTCGAGAGACAAACGGGACTTTCTCAATGCCCGAGGCAAACTGGAGACTCATAAATAGAAATTAACCCTTTACCCAACGTAACGTCAAAAACCAGCCAGAGCTATTCACAAAAATCGCCAATTAATTTGTATTATTTTTTCGTTTCGAAAACATAGGTTATGACCCCTCTTTGGAACGAGCTCGTCGAGCTCGTTCCAATGAGGGGTCATAACCTATGTTTTTGAGACAAAAAATTAAAAAAATTAGTTATTCAAGAATTTTGTTTGTAAGTGTCGCCTGCTTTTCATGTTAGGTAAAGGGTTGAAGAAGAATATTTCACGAGAAAATGTGATAGATGAAAAAAGGGGAAGCGGGAAATGATACGTGGGAGTCTGCGTCACCACAAAAAAAAAAAAATCCTAAACCGACGTCAAGGTCGATTTTAATTCATTTTCCCTGCCGTGATATAACATTCAGAATTTATCGAAGCACCGCTGCTAAAAAGTCACTGGCGTAACCACAAAAAAGTTTAAAATTTTCTCTTCCCTGTTCCCCACTCCCCCCCCCCCCCCCCAAAAAAAAAACAAAACAAAAAAACAAAACCCATATATTGGCCTAATGCCACTTTCACAGATAAAGTGTTATTATTATTATTATTACTTTCACATAACAGATAAAGTCGTAAAATGATCTCCAATATGGAGCACACACTCTATAAATACCTCAGATTCACTCTTAGAGCACTGAATTTTGCAAAAGTTTCTTGGGGTGGGAGGCCAACTCCTGGCTAAAACGCTGTTACCCCCTCCACTCAATTCTCTATTTGTGTTAGGTAAAGGGTTAAACTAAGCCGAGGTATTGTTAGAAGCTTTAAGTCTTACCTTATACTTGATACCATTGATATCAACTTCATCTAAGACTGTTATGCATTTATATCGATTGATATTAAACCTCATAAATGGTCTCTCTATCTCAAGTCTCACCCAAAACCGCACCGCTCCATATTCCCCTTCAAACGATGAAGGAAGACGAACAGATGGGAGCCTGAGTTTAAAATTATAGGTATGAGTTCCAGCTTCAAGTGTCCTGTCTGGTCCACTTTCACCGACTGAAAAATAAGACGTGTGGGTCTATGATTGAACATATCCAGAGAGTCTCTTAGGTGGTGGGTTGACACGGTGTAATTTTTCATTGAAATTGGAGGCGAAGATATCGATTCCCTCTTATTAGTAACTATGTAGTTTCTTTAAAGACTAGATTTTATATTTGGACTTATGTCCAGCTCGGAGAGAGGGTAGGGGCACGCCTTAGTAAGAGCGGGTCCCGTAACTTTGGTGGCCCGGGCTTTGCATAGGAGTCCAGGATGTTAGGGCTAGTCCTGCCCCATAAAGCCCCCCCGCCCCCCATATTCTGACTCCTGTGTCAATAGTCAAGACGGGCGCTCTGTCGTGAATGAAGCTCTGTACTTGACCAGCGGTTGTAATTTTAGACTGTATAATTCTTGAAGTATCAACTTTACCTTTATTAAATCAGCTTTACGTAACAAAGTTATCACTTCAAGAATTATGCAGTCAAAAGCTATAACTCGAGGTCGCTACATACTAACTGATGAACTTGTAAGAAACATGTGGTAGAAAACGTTATTTTGATGGCCAAAAAATAACCTGATTTTTCATCCCAAAAGCCGCCAGAAGTCTCCATTTAATAAATGATTTCAGAATTTTCTTGAACCCCCATTCCTCTCAAATCCTCATATCATCGCTCGTGCCTTTGGCACTCGCGGCAGATATCGTTCAAAAAGACCAACGATTTCACATCGAATTGAACGTTGAATCGAAACGCATTTTCACTGGTAGCGTCTTTGGTATTAATTATCGTGGATTACCTCCCCTATATACCACGCGGTCTTTAGTATTGAATATGTGTGCTAGGGATTAGTAAAGAATATGTGCTGTAGGTTATTGCGAACTGTCACTCGTCGATATGAAGCCAACTTGTTGGCTTCATTTGGACGCGTGACAGAATGCAATATCCTGGACTGGCACACATATCCTATAGCATCTATCGCAAAGTGAGTTGTCGTTCTTGAACTAACAACTACGGGTTGGTATTTGCGGTATTGTAAACAATAAGACTCGATTTGATAGCACATCTTCAAGTTTGCCCTAGAGAGATCACCAGGAACTTCTATCATCAATACACCCCGTCGGATAGGTTGATGGGGGTGTTCATGGCTTATATTTTATCTCAATTTGGGAGAATTCATTTGGAATCTCGCGAGAAGGGTTGCGAAAATCCATACCTACTATTAGTGTCACAGGATCCCATGAGGCCACCATGGTCAAACTCCTGTTATGTACTGATAATACACGTTAACCCTCTGCCAACACAGCGTTTTAATTTTTAAAACATGAACTGAAAATGATAACTTTAAAAAAAACAATATTTACCAAAAAAAACCATACAAATATGGGTGTCATGGAGCCTCTTCCAATGACAGCCATATCTGTACACTTTTAATGACAAAGTATAAGGATATTTCATGTCGTGTTAGCCTTCGATTGGATAATTTGCTACCGCTATGTTAGGTAAAGAGTTAAATTGGGGTAACATTGTCTTCACGCGAATCCTAGCAGAGGTGCAGTGAGAATCTACATGAAAGCGATTCTCGGATTCTCGTCGATATATAAGGCCTGGTGTTCTCACTGAGAAAAAGTGGGCATGACGAGCAATATGATATGACAATCAACATCGGGTTAAACACTGAACATTACACAAAGCGACGACTTGGCAGTTGACAAACAGTTATGTGCGCATACAAGTGAGCGCATTGTTGGCTGCTCCATTAGTGTGATCGCAGATTTTACAATGCTATCCAATTGGATCACAATGTAAGTCAACGCATGCTTTGAAACAAAGAATTCCGCATACCAACCAGAAGTAATTCAAATTAGTCTCCACAAGGCAGAAGAGTTCATGGAAGCGGGTAGGGATAACCTAAGTAGCGATAGATACTATACTAAATGCAGCCTGGTATAGATGGAGACACAACCCCCTTTACGATTCGTTTCGAATCAATGAAATAATTTCGAATCGAGTCGAACTGAATCTCGAAACTGGCACAAATGGCAAATAGGATACAGTCTCGTGTTAGAAACACGACATTAAAGAATTACGTAATAAATGACGTTACTCACCAGATTTTCCATATAACGTTTGATAAATGTTGACGTAAGTTTCTTTGCCTATGTAGTCTACATCCTGAAAATGACGCCCGCTCAGTTCCGATTCCTCCCACTTCGTCAATGCTGCACCGAATAAGTATGCTCTTACACCTCGGACAGACATATTTCCTTCCACTTCAATCGTCCATGTTCCAGACACCAAATCACCCGCAAAATACACGTGTTTACCTCCATTGAAACCAATAGTTACACTCTTAACAGATGGCATCCTAGGATGTTAATATGAAAAAGGTAAATTAAGAAGGATGCTGGCGTAAACAAAATGGTAACTGAGTACATGGTACATTATTTTCAAGTAAACGTTATTTATACCATGCTCACCTATGTTACTACCTGTGAAAAGCCTGTATGTTAAATTTTAGCTTTTAACCCCCACTACCGGTGTAAAGCTTAAACTGTGGTTAATTTTTTTTACACTTATAGCAAGATGTTCATCCAACTTGACCTTTGACATGACGCAATCTGCTGACTTTGATACATTCACACTTCGCGATGTTTCATTTAAACATACAACGATTTGCGGTACTATCTAATTCGTGCAATGGCTTATTAAGTTTAAAATACCTACAGTTAAATATTTAAAATAAAATGTAAGAATTATTAATAATAATTTGACTGAAAAAGCAAGGTAAATTCAATCAACTTTGAAGATGTGTCTAGCTGTCAATCAAGCATTCACGAGCAGCCTGTAGTACTGCCCACCGGAGCAGATGTAAACAAAACAAAAAAGTCGAGTGGTTAAAACCCTTATCCTACTCGTGGTTTAAATCTGATTACCGCCCCTAGTACCCATTTATTCTATATATGATACCATAACTTTACGAAGCTTTGGGGGAATAAACTATTTACTTGTTGATTCTTTTTAGTATTTTTCTTTACATGGCTGGCAATTTTCGTTATTGGAAGAGATTTTACAGGAAAGTTTGCTTCCCTAAATTTTTTAAAAAATTGTTAGGCAATTTAACACTAAGGGTGTAGGAATTTCAAATAAAAATTGAAATTTCGAAATGTTAGCTAAGTTGTATCATCGATTTGCGAATCATTTCACAAACTTCAGGCATTTTCTAATAGGGTAGTATAAAAAAACAGAAGCTGGCTTTTCATAATTGTTTCCCATTCAGTTTGAACATTTCTCTATTAATCTCTGTTTCTGGCGAGCCCAAACGGAACATTCGGACGAGTTTCATAAATATTATATGAGAAAAACACTCATTTCATATTCTATTTATCATATGACACACACACGCACAAATTAGCCACTTAGTATGACTGTTTAACCCATCACCTAACTTGAGTTGCAGACGGAACATGGAAAAAACATCCTCGTATAACTAAACATTTTCATTTTTTGCTTCCAAAACATAGGTTATGACCCCTCATTGGAACGAGTTCATCGATCTCGTTCCAATGAGGGCTCATAACCTATGTTTTGGAAGCAAAAAGTGAAAATACAAAAAAATGAATGGCGTTTTTCTTGTAGGTAAAAGATTATTGCAATAGAACCCACCCTAAATAGGACAGATAACATAAATTCTCCCTACTGAAATTATGCAAATGTGATCCAGTTGTATTTTGTTTAGCCAATCAAATTGTCCAGTTTTGAAATTGACCAATGAAAGCTCCCAACTCTAATTATGTAAATTATGAAAATGTGGCCCAGTTGTATTTTGTTCAGCCAATCAAATTGTCTAGTTTTGAAATTAACCAATGAAATTGACGAAAGGCTTTATTTATCACTGATTAATATGAAAACAAAATATTAAATGTTTTAAAGTGAACAAAACGGACGAGTCATATGATAATTCATATTTTTACACAAGGTGTAAAACAGCTGTAGTCAAACTATTGTGTCAAACTATTGCGAGTCAACTGCATCACAGTTCTGATCAATTTGATCAATCTGATCAATTTGACAGCTTACTGCAGCAAGCTCATTACAACAAATATCAAACAAATTTAGTGATTTACATTCCGTATAGTTGCCAAGAAAAATGTCTCAAACATTTTCTGAAACTTCATCTATAATCAGTGGGGCAAACGCTGTTGCATACTCGGAACTATCGAATGGAGCAGCGAATAATCTCAGTGAAAATGTATATGATATGTCGGGAGAGAATGCCAATAGCAATGTTGTTTCAAGTATTTATTGTATGTTGGGCGATAGAAATCGTAGACTCGACAAATTAGATCTAGTCGAAGAGAGGCTACATACTTTAGACGAATTCTCTGTTCGTCTGTTGGGCATCGAGAATCGTTTGAAACGGTTAGACTGCATGGAAGAACAGTTAAATGAGACTAGTACAAAATGAGCACAGATGCATTGTGATATTGAATCATTAAAACCCCTTAAATCTAAAGTGACTGAGCTGAAGAAATCTGCAGAATTTATAAGTGATTCGTTTGACACTCTATCCGTTGATTTGGAAAAAGCCGACCAGAAATTGAATGAACTGGATACTAAAGTTGCGGGGTTGTCTGCCAACACGGCTGAAAATTCGCAAGCAGGCATTGTGCAGATCTACAGTGTAGGTCCATAAGAAATAATCTCATCTTCAGTGGCCTTAACGAAAGTCCGGGTGAAAATGTCGAGCGGCTCATTAGAGACTTCATAAGAATAGAGTTACGTTTGGATGAAAGATCAATTCAGACAGATTGTGCGCACAGAACAGGGAGAGAACGCGAACATTTCCATCGTAAGATTGTTGTGAAATTTACCCGTTTTAAAAATAGAGAAGGTGTTAGAAAATCAGGTCCAAATCTCAAAGGCAAAAACTCTACCCAGTTATGAGAAGGGAGAGACGTGCCCAAAAGCAAGTAAAACTGGTCGAAGATAAACTGTTTGTTAATAGCAGAGAGTATGTCCCACCAGTCGAACCTCACCAATCTGTGAGATTCTCGCAAGACGACATCCGTCCCGACCCGTTGCCTAACCCTCCTACTACTGCAGCAGAAACACATGTAACGCCATCCACCCCCCACCCTCTCCATCAAACAGAGTGACTCTCCAGGCAAGCGCCCAAAATACTCTACCCCTCCACTCAGATAGGAAATCGCCGGTACACAAATAAAGAATAGAACTGAATATGATTCCGGTCCCAACATTCGCAACAGAAAAAAGAGCAAAGTAATTCTACCTCCATCAGGACCCCCTTGAATTTTACATTTTTAAATGCCTGGTATTAAGAACCGACTTAACGTTCCTGAGTTTAATGACCTAATCAATAGTAACGACATAATGGGGTATACAGAAGAAAAACAGATGATGCATACCCATTAAATGTCCCAGGTTATGTTATACATATGAAAAATAGGAGAAAGATCTCCAGGACGAAATCAGGGGGGATAATTCTTGTTTATAAAGAGAGGCTAGCCAAATTCATTAGTGTACTCCCCTCCGAAAGTAAATATGTCCTGTGGTTTAAGATAAAAAAAAGATCTTTTAAAGAGTAATGAAGATGTTATTTGTGGCATCATATATATCCCTCCGGAAAATAGTACCTACTCCTCAAATGATTGTTTTTTTCTGAAATTGAAAATGAAATGTTAGCATTTTGCCCCAGCAGAAGATTTGCTCTTTTGTTTGGAGATTTTAATGCGAGGTCTGGAACTGTCAATGATTGTGTATTCTTTAATAAGTCTGTTGAAGACACAGCCGGTTTTCAGAATATTGATTCTGATTTACTTCCTACATGTGGGTTCAGTGCTGATAGAATATCTCAGGATCACGTTGTGAACAATTTTGGACGCAGACTGATAGAATTTTGTAAAAATAATGAGGTCAGTATACTGAATGGTAGAATCGGTGAAGATAAAGGGGTAGGAAAGGTAACATGTAAAAATATAAGTTTAGTTGATTATTGCCTTTCAACAACCGAAATGATTCCACAGGTAACAGACTTTGCTGTTCTTGACTTATTTCTGACCTATTTTCAGATGTATATTGTCCCGTTACCTTTAGCATATCGAGTAGCATACCCGCGATAAATGGGGTGTCACAACGCATTAAATCAGCTGAAAAGCTCAAAGAAACAACAAAGCTTTGGTCCAGTAATAAGCGTGATCTATTCATGCAAAACATAGATGTAACCAAAGTAAATGATCTCATCCATTTCTAAAGTTCATTAAATGTTCCCCAAACCCAAATGACCATACGAGCTGAGGATTTAAACTCCGTCGTGAATGGGATCTGCGATATATTTTTGTTTGCTGCCTCCAAAATTTTTAAAAAGTGTTCATTAAAAATGAAACGTCCCAGTAAACCCTGGTTTAACTCCGAATGTAGAAGAGCAAGGTCAGAGTTTCACTTGGCGAAAAAATATTGCAATAAAACGAAATCAGAAGCGAATAAAGCGAATAAAGCGAATTTAAGTAGGAAAAGTAAAACGTATAAAAAGATACTAAATAGAAACTGTAACGCATATCGAAAACAAATGTCAAGTAAGTTAAAAAAAACTTCGTACGTCGAATCGTAAAGAGTACTGGAAAATTCTGAATGAGTCAACTAAACAAGGGACGACCAGTTCGCAGGCCTCACTTGAGGAAATGTTTGGTTTCTTTAAAAGTATAAATCACTCCCTTCGTCCTGAGTACGATACTGCAGATACTCCAGCAATTAGTGCGGAGTATAATGATGACCTGAATATGGAGATCAGCAATGAAGAAATCACTCATGTGATAAAATCACTAAAAATAACAAAGCCCCCGGAAAGGACAACATTTTAAATGAACATTTAAAGTGTACATTGGATGTTATGCTTCCAGTTTATAAAATGCTTTTTAATTTAATTTTTGATAATGGAATCATACCTGAAGTGTGGTCTGTCGGTATTATTAACCCATTATTAAAAAAGGCGACCCCCAAAGTCACGAGAACTGTAGGCCAATAACAGTTCTCAGTTATTTAGGAAACGTTTTTACCAAAATAATAAATAATAGATTGACGCGAATTTTTAAGGAAAATGGGTTAATATCTGAATGTCAGACAGTGTTTAGAAAAGGCTATTCGACAATAGATCATACATTTTCCCTATAGTTGTTATCTCACTTATTTAAGAAATATAAGAAAAAGTTATACTGTGCTTTTATTGATTTCAAGCAGACCTTTGACAAAGTTTGGCGATCCGGTCTGTGGCAGAAACTAATAAATAATGGTATACAGGGTAAATGCTTCCGCTGTATCAAAAGCTTATATTCTGGAATTAAAGCACGAGTCCGCATGGGTACCGAATATTCCGATGTTTTCCCATGTGAACAAGGAGTGAGGCAGGGAGAAAATTTGTCACCTTTCCTTTTTGCTCTGTATTTAAACGATCTGGAAGAATTCCTTACCGAAAAGGGTGTCACAGGATTTCATGAGTTGGAATCTTCAATTGAAAATGAGCTTCACCTTTTTATACGCCTGAGCGTACTATTGTACGCGGATGACGCCGTTATCCTTGCTCAAACTGCTAATGACTTGCAGTTTGCTCTTGATAATTTTGTGGAATATTGTACAACCTGGAAAATGGAAATTAACGTGTCTAAAACGAAAATTCTTATCTTTGGAAATCGCAACCGCCAAAAAATTATTTTTAAAATCCATAATTTGCAGGTCGAAGAAGTAAAAGAGATAAAATATTTGGGCATAATCTTCTCTCAAAACAGATCATTTGCAAAGTTGAGAAAAATAACCTTGAACAAGCAACAAAGGCAATGTACAGCATTATAAGAAAGGCAAAAAGTTTAAATCTATCAATAGATTGCCAACTAGATCTTTTTAATAAAATTATAGAACCGATAGTTTTATACGGTAGTGGAATTTGGGGGTTTGAAACTTTAGGAATATTTCGAAAATTGCACTCAAATATTTGAAGTTAGTTCTCGGCCTAAAAAATAGCACTCCATCATTTATGGTGTATGGAGAAGTAGGAGTTTGTCCCATAGAAATCTCGATTAAGTTAAGAATGGTTGCATTCTGGGCTCCATTGATCAGCAATAGCACAACTAAAATTTCTCTGGGTCTTTATAGGTATGCATATAAGTAGCATGTGTCAGGTACTATCAGATATTCGTGGATGGATCACTTGAGTAGCATTTTAAACTCGTGTGGTTTGTGCTATGTGTGGGATAACTAGTACTGTCCTAACCCCGAATGGTTAATATCGTGTGTCAAAGTAACGCTTGTTGATCAGTTTATCCAGTCGTGGAACACGGAGGTAAGTAATTCGTCTCTTGGCTGTATCTACCGCATTTTTAAGAAAACATTCGAATTTGAGGATTATTTGAATAAACTCCCCACTGGCCTGGCAAGTGTATTTTTGAAGTTCAGAACTTCAAATCACCAGCTTCCTATAGAAACCGGTCGCTGGACTAGAACGCCCCAAGAAGAGCGACTTTGTACTTTTTGCGATGCGCAATCATTACGTGACGAATATCACTATATTTTAGAATGCCCGAGTATTGTTGCCCATCGAAAGAAATATATATACAAATCACTTTATACTCAGCCGAATATAATAAAGTTTGCTGTATGCCCAGCTCCAACAAAAATGAACTGATCAATATATCAAAATTGGTTAAAATTATCAACAGAAAAATAATTAACAAGTAGAAAATTATGATTTAGCATAATTATAGACAAAGGATAGTCCCCTGGTTTCCTCCTGTGAATCTTTCTCATATGTCTTTGCTTTACGTCCATTAAAACCACTCTCTCTTTAGTTTGAAGTACATCTTAACAACCATTAGCGAGTGATTCTGTATTTGTTGACGTGGTGCTTGCCTTGGTTGGGGTGGGCGTGTATTCTGCGGCTCAACATCAATTACTTGGTGAAATCACTGCGTCAAATCAGAAAGCTGGAGCTGTGTGATTCACATGCGTTGTACAGCCGAGAGAAGACCACTGACTTACGATGACCCATATGTGCTGAATAGGACAAAGGCTTAACCCTAGCATTCCCTAAAGTCCAACTTCTTGACTTTTGTCGCCTGGCAGTCGGATGTATTGGACGTAGATCCGGTCATGATGGGCGAACTTTCGTTTTCAACCAAGATTGGGTGACTGGGAAAATGCTATGCTATCATTTCTACTTGAGTAGAAACTATGCCGTTGTATCCCTTATTCATATTCAACCTCCCCCTTTCGTCCTCTCAAACAACTCACAGAGTTGAAAGCAGACACCAATGATTCCTGGAAGTCTGCTACCGCGTTCGTACCAGAACGGATAATAAAATAATATTTCAGAACAACTCGGGGCCAAATGTACTTTAGATATCCAAGAACAAAGCTAGGAAATCAAAATTATTCAAAACGTAGTGACAGATCTGAGTGGGGGTAAATTCCCAGACTCTCGGCTTTGTTTTGTTTTCTGTAATGTTTACATTTCGGTCAAGGTCAGCGGTGCCGAAAAACACATCAATATACAATGTCGTATAAAATCAAATAATGAGACAGGTCGCCTTCACACTACACGGTATTATTCTATAGAGACTGCACAATTGCCATATTAGAATTACACGATTTTCTGTAGATGAAATTTTGTGATATCGCGTAACATGCGCATGTCCGTCGGTCATGGAATCTTCTTCAATAAAAAATGCAGACAGTGTTGGTCTTTCCTCAAATGCAGTCCTATCGCTGCGCCGTAAAATGTTTTGAATGCCTAGCTTTCTTTCTTTTCTGCACAATTAGACATGTTACGGATGAATTATTATGGGAAACAATTATTCAGCACTTTCAGTATCGTGTTGTTTAAAAGTACTGCCGTTTGGAGGATGGCCACTGACAAATGTTCGTTTCCATTTTCTATACAACTTGAACAATATTTTATTTTCGTAATATGCTAAAATACAATGATACATTTAACGAAAATTAAATAAAATTAATTATAGAAAGCGGATACAGCCTTAATTATAGAAAGCGGATACAGCCTTATGTTATCTGTCTCCTAAAAGATTCATCAGCCCTTTACCCAACGTATATAATATCAAAATTATTATTTTAATTACTACTTTTTAAAATTTTTCAAAGAATTCAACAGAACCATATCATGTGACCCCTCATTGGTTCCAACGGGGGATCACATGGTATGGTTTTGTTGAAATATTTTAAAAAAAATATTTTGTCAACTGCTCAATTTGCAAATTAAGAGGGCGGATGCGGACGATATTCGCTAGGTAAAGGGTTAACCCTTTACCTAACACGAAAGACAGACGATTCTTGGAAATAAATTTGTTGAATAACTTTCTAAAAACATTTTAGCATCAAACACATAGCCTATGACCCCCCCCCTCCCCTCCCCTCCCTCATTGGGACGAATTCAACGAGGTCGTTCCAATGAGGGGTCACAATCAAAACGAAAAATGAAAACAATATTATGTCGCCGAAGTTGAACCTAGAATGGTGATGTCGTCTGATGCAAGTGACTTGAACATTTGCCTCAAATGCCCAAAACATCTGCGGAGAATGTCAAGTCACAGATACGTCAATTCTGGGTGATCGGTGACTATGCTACCTCGGGAAATTTTCAAATTTGGTATGAACTGGAGCTCTCTGGTGTCATTTTGGGTGCTCACATGTTTCCTCCTATGTTGAAAAAAAAGAATTTCATAACACCATATCAGCAATTGATGGCCTTAGATCACTACAAGGAAAGCTCAAGTTGGCTGAATTCCCAGGGTGATATAGCGTTATTTACAAAGCATCGTGCCACCTTGGATTGTTCATCAATGTTCAAAGACCCACGCATAGGCATAAGCCTGCCGCACGTGTTTGCTGCTGATAATAAATGTCTGCACGTAAGCTATGACGCCTTGAAATATACCAACTAGACTCAGGAGACTGACGAGAGAAATTGTTAGTCAGATCATTTTTTCACTCTGCTGAAAATATATTTCGGTATAATGCACCTCAATTGTCCCATTTTAGTCTTAATATATTGTTAAGTGTCCGGTCCATATTTTACTGCATGGTCCGTAGTCAAGTATCAACGGGCTGAACGCTATAATATATGCGAGAACGTCATCAGCATTCGACACGTTTAACCCTTTATCCAACGTAACGGCCAAACCGGCCAGCGCTATTCACAAAAATCTCCATTAAATTTTCATTACTTTTTTCATTTTGTGTCTCAAAAACATAGTTTATGATCCCTCGTTGAACTCGATCCAATGAGGGTTCATAAGCTATGTTTTTGACGCAAAAAATGGAGAAAAAAATTGTTATTCAATAAGTTTATTTGCAAGTGTCATCTGCCTTTCGTTTTAAATAAAGGGTTAAGCCTATTTTTTGCGAAAACGTTAAGTAAAATCCTAAATGATTAATATTTCTAGCTGGAAAAACTGAGAGGACAGCTGAGCTCGATCGGCGCCTCCATGTGATTCCGACACTGTTGTATCAGGGGTGGCGCCAGGGATTTCTCGACAGGGGGGCTGACCTCTCCGACAGGGGGGCTATAACATTTGACCTCCCAAACGAAGGAAAATGAGTGAAAATTGGTAAATTGGAGAACCAAAAAAGAAGCAAATTGAGTATGTGTGTTGATTATTTAACACTTTACCTAACCTGAAAAGCAGACGACACTTGCAAAAATAATTCTTGAATAACTAATTTTTTTCATTTTTTGTCTCAAAAACACAGGTTATGACCCCTCGTTGGAACGAGCTCGACGAGCTCGTTCCAACGAGGTGTCATAGCCTATGTTTTTGAGACAAAAAATGAAAAAAAAAATGAAAATTAATTGGCGATTTTTGAGAATAGCGCGGGCCGGTTTTGGCCGTTACCTTAGGTAAAGGGTTATGTTTGTTTGTTTGTTGGTGGTTAACGTCACATATTTATGCACTATGGCTAATCGTGACACAACATGGAGATGAAGTCAAGTTTAGTCAACCGTTGATCAACATGTTGCCCATTTTAGAGGACTTTCACCCCAAACATTGGTGACTGGGTCCTATTTTACTAGTAAAGCGGAACTGGTTTACCACAGTAAACAAGTGCTGCTTACTTCCCGGGGTTCCCACGGGGAAGGTAAAGGGTTAAAGTAAACATATTATAATAAGGTCAGGAAATATTTCATCTATAAAGCCAGTTTGACGAACGACATTAAGGAATTTCGTGAGAATCACTATTCTTTATCAAAGTTCCAGTGCTGCACGGGTTCAAGACTGACAAGACGAGATATCTACATTCGATTGTCGGAAATTTCTCGTGAAGTCGGGTTTACGAGACTCTCCGACGGACTGACTAAAAATCTCCGGCGGGAGGGGGTGGGGGAGCTGTACCTTTCCGACGGGGGGGGGGGGGGTGTACCCCCCCCCCCCCCCCCCCCCTTGGCGCCACCACTGTGTTGTATGCTTAAAATTTATCGAGTAATCCGTTTTGCTCAAAATATTGAAACGTTTCATATAAATTATTCTTTGTTAATTTTTCTTAGGAATAACAAAGTTGTTTCTTGACAGCTAGCAATCAGCGGTTTATTTTCTCAAAATGAGAATAACAGTAATAATGTATATATTTGTATGTGATAAACAAATAGGTTCTTGGCAGGGGGAGTTTCTGAATAATATACAAATACTGCATGATGTTGCGAGTATGGCAGTGGTAAATCTTAATGTGAATATTGACCTCAAATTCGCTTCGGTCAATATGCAAATTGCGGGTTAACTGTCTGTCCATAAACTGCCACATGACTCACGACAGCGTGCAACAATTTGTTAAAGAGCTTTGTCTTGAGGTCAACAATTGTTCGAATGTCGCTCGGGCGGCTTCAGCAACAGTCTATATCCGCCATCGTAAGTACACAATATAACAGAAGATACAATGGGGATAAACACTTACGTTGTACATGGTACAATAAACAGCCGGAAAAAAGACATCAAGAGGAGTTGAGTAAGTAGGAACATAACTACTAAAGGTGAGATAAAGGGGCAGCCAGAAATAAAGAGATATAAAAATTGTATGAGTTCTTAGCGTGTACACTTATCCACAAAAACTGATCATAGTGGCTAACAGCTAATAGAATGCATATAATTCTACTGGAGAAGAGAAAGAAGATAAGGTGGCGGTACCCAGGCTGAATGAGCGAATACATTCCTGGAGCCGATACTATAAAACTTTTACAATTGTATTTTCTAGAATTATATTTTCTACCTATTAACTCCTAGCACTCTGATAATATTTCAAAATTTTCATTATTCACTGCATATTGCCCAATCAGCATTAAAAATATAACAAATTATATCTTGTTTGACAGAGAGATGTAATTTATTAAATTCTCAGTTGCATTGTGGGAAAAATTGCTGCTAAAAAAAAAACTTTGGTATTTTGACATCAGTGTAATAATAATAATAACTCTTTGGCCAGCCGCTGATTTGTCGCGGTCCTCATAAGAGAAGGCCATCATTCCCCCTGCACCCCACCCCCTCTTCCTCTCCTCTCCTCCCAGCATTCAGATATAAACTGCTTAATAGTGTCCCTCACTTCCTCTTTTTCAATTTCTTCAATAAACATTCCTACCCTCTCCCTCGTGTCCCCCTTCAGCCATCTATCCTTTGTTTCTTCACCCCACTTCTGCATTATTCTTCCAGTAAATTTTATTCTATGAGGTATATACTGTGGGCATTCCAAGAGAAAATGTTCCAGGGTCTCCACTACTCCAGAGTGGCACATTTGGCATCCCTTTTCCCCATCTCTCCCAATTTTTCCCCGAAGCTCCAGTGATCTTGATCTCAGTTTGAACAGCAGTGACCCTCCAAAGGTGCCATCTAGGTACTTCTCAAAAGCTGGCTTTTCTTTATATTGTACCCCCTGCAGTGATCTTTTCACGCTAACCCCTGCTCGCCAGTTTCGATTGCAATCTTCCATGACTCTCTCTTTGACAAACCTTTTGCCTTCTTTCATTCCTACTTCTATGTTTGTGACCTCTATAGAGTAATTGTCCATTAGTTCCCTCACATGTTTTGACCACCCCGTTTCTATATTAGAATTCCAAATGGTATCGAGCATCAATTTGCACCACCGGTTGTCAGGCAGGTTTCTCAAGTAGTTAAAGTAACACAGTTTTCCCAAATCTACCCTGTCCTTGATTTTCATCCACCCAAGCTCCCCCCTTACTGCTTCCAAAGCTGCAGCATTACTCGACCCTGTTATCCATCTGCCGGCATCATTCTGAGTACTTTCCAACTTCTTAATAACGGTTTGGTTTAATGGAATCACGTCCGTGCCATACGTTATACTTGGTAAACCCACCCTCTCCCACAGTGTTTTCCCCACAAAGACCTTGTTGAAACTATTTTTCCCTAAAAGTTTTAGTTGGTTCAGAATTCTTTTCCCCTTCAGAATCAGTTTGGCTGAGTAATTTCTGTACACCCCTCTTCCCGATATATTTATGCTTACCCCTAGATACTCATACTCTCCCGTTTCTCCTACAGTGATTTGTTTGCTTTCCCCTTCGGGGATTGAGAACTCCCCCACTCTCCATCTCTTCGTCATATCTACCTTGCGTTCAACGGGTATTACCTTGCTTTTATTTTCATTTAGTTCGAGCCGCCAAGTGTTCCCATATCTACCAACAATTTCCAGCAATTTCTCTAGCCCCTGTTCAGTTCTAGACATTAACACCATGTCGTCCGCAAAGAATAAGCCTGGTATCTTTATGTCTCCAACATTTACCCCCTCCGCACTCTGAATTAGTTCGTCCCCTAAATCTTTAACATACAATGCAAACAAAATCGGTGAAAAGATACACCCCTGCTTGAGGCCTATATCCATAGGGACTCGTTTTGTAGTGATACTCCCTAGACTGAGTTGGCTTTGCACATCTGTATACAGTGCTTTCATGATTCCCACAAAGTCACCCCCCAGTCCGATGCCCTCGAGCTTTCGCCACATACCTTCCCTCCACACTCGGTCGTACGCTTTTTTTCACATCTAGAAATGCCAGAAACATCTTTTTCTTTTCAGCCTTTGTTGATTCTATCAGTTGGGTGAGTGTAAATAGGTGATCAGTGACTCTTCGTCCTTTCCTGAAACCATTTTGAATTTCTCCTAAAAAACCTTTCTCTTCAATAACTTCCTCTAGTCTACCGTATATGACCTTACAGAATACTTTTCCGATGTTACTACTAACTGATATCCCCCTATAGTTATCTAGAACTTCCTTATCCCCCTTTTTGTGTATGAACGACACCTTACTTTCCCTCCACTCTCTGGGGACCTCTTGCTTTCGCAGAGCCAGGTTGAAAAGGTTTGTCAGGACTTCAATAAGTGCCTCCCCTCCATTTTTGAGGAATTCGTTCGGAATTTCATCAGTCCCTCCCGCTTTACAATTTTTTAATTTCGAGACCACGTTCCGCACTTCTTCTGCCGTTATTTCGCTACATACACGATCGGATAGGTTCTCCTCCACCAGTGTATTTCTTTTTGGTGGGGACCCACTGCCCCATCGCCTATCGTTTATCTTTTCCCAGTGCTTGACTAACTCTGAAGCGATACGGCCTTTATCTTCTGTACTTTCCCCATCCACTTTGATACTTTGCACACTACTTTTCCCCCGTTTATTTACCCAGTTCCAAAATACGTTTGAGCTCGAACCCCCCGTTTTCTTTATTGTTCTGGCAAGACTGCAATTGCGCTCTTTCCTATTATTATTCTTTATCTCATTCACCTTTTTCCGTGCCAGTTCATATTCTCCTTTCATTAGTCTCGTGTCATTGTTATCCACCCCTTTAAGCTTCCTACTTCTTCTGTAAGCAGCGCATTTTACCTTCCTTTCTTTTATAGCCTTTTTCAGTCCCTCGTTAACCCTGTATCCAAGCTCTCTCGTTGGGACCCTCACCCTTCCTATACAATCCTTCCCTGCCTCTGTTAGGCTATTTACTATGCCATCTGAAATACTCTGGACATTTGCATCCCTAGGTATACATTCAAGATTTGGTTTTAGTTTTTCCCGAAACTGCTTCCAGTCGGCTCCTTGTTTTAGTCCCCAAACTTCCTTGAAGGTATTTCTGTCTCTATTCGTCTTTTTGCCCATAATCTTAACTGTTATCAGGTTGTGATCACTACCCAAGTCATTTTTTCCCTCGTCATCTATTTCTACATCTATAACCTCCCTCCATACGCTAATGTCAGTGAGTATATAATCAATTATTGTTTTCTTATCGTTCCTCTCCCAGGTCCATTTACCCTTACATTTCGCATCCCTGTTCAGGATCTTTAAACCAAGCTCTTTTGATAGGTCCAACATCTTCCTCCCATTCGTGTTAATTTTCCTATCACCTCCCTGTATGCCCTCCTCCTTATCCCCGATGTGCCCATTGAAGTCCCCCATTAGGACAATACTGAACCCTCTGCTTTCAAGCTCTGTGATATTCGATCTAAGAGTTGTATATATTGAATCATTCCACTCGGGCTTACTTCCCTCCACTGCTAAGTATACAACACCAACGGCAACACTCCTGCTTCCTAACTTGATTTTTGCCCAGACTATTTCGTTGGATACTGGAATCTGAGTCCTTGCTTCTGTGAGATCTGTAACCAATGAGGGCTGTAATTCCTCTTTAGCGTAGATGCCAACACCCCCACCCCGTTTCTGACCCTCAGTTCGCCCAGCTCCTATCCACACGCAACCCTTCATCTGATCAACCCGCTCATCCCGTCGTATCCACGTCTCACTTAGACCCATTATATCGAAGTCTCCTTCGTCCATCATTGTTGATATTTCGCTTACTTTCTTGTGCAGACCCTGGATGTTGCAGTACCCAAACTTAATGAATCTTTGTTTTTTTGTCATCACTGGCACATTATTATAACCCTGGTATGTCCCTGTGTTGTGCATGTTTGTTGTTCTTCCTATGTTCCCAGCATTTGAGCCCCTCTGGGTTATCGGCTGAGGTCCCCTACCCCCCTTTTCTCCAAAAAAGGCCCAGCCACCTGTACATTTTTTTGGCCCAACAGGTCTGTACCCATCCTACTTAAATGCAATCCGTCTCGCCCATACAACTCTCCTTGTCTCCAGAATGAATCCCAGTGGTCAATGAAATGTATTCCCAAGTCTTTGCAGTGCTCTTCCAGCTCCTCGTTTAGTGCCATAATCCGCGAGTTCCTCTCATTCCCACCATCCATAACGGGGAGCACCCCTGAAACGATGATCCGAGCATTCCTGCTAAGTAGCTTACTAATTAGGCCCTTGTATGTGTCCACCAAACGAACTGATTTCCTCTCCCTGATGTTATTGGACCCCACATGTAATACCACTACCGGATCAGGCCCCGACCCAGCTACAATACCGTCCACTCTATCCCTCAGGTCCTCCACTTTAGCCCCCGGAAAGCACAGAACTGTTCTATTTTTACTGTCCGGACCACAGACAACCTTGTCGATCCCCCGAACTATGCTACTTCCCGCAACCACCAACTTACTTTTGGCCCTCGCCCTATTTATCTCCTCTAGTCTCCTATTGTTTACAGCGTCCTCTTCCTCTCCAACAGCCCCACTCGGAATCAATATCGGTATCGGTATCTTTGACCTAGGATTACTCCTATCCTTGTCCCTCCGTCTCTTTCCAGGCCCTGAACTACCTGGACTATTTCCCTGGTCTTCTACCGGATCCCTCCTCCTTTTTCCTGGCCTAGACCCCAAGCTACTATCTGTTGCACTATCCTCCATCACCTCCTCTGTCTCTTCCGAATCGAGCACATCAAATCTGTTTCTGGTGCTGCACTCCCCACTGCCTTTGGACTTTACACCCCTATCTACCTGCTTCTCTGGCCCCCCTTTCCTACCACTTTTGATAGTCCACGCCAAACGCTTTACAGCATTGCTCCGGCCTGGGCCCCCCCCCCCCCCCCCCCTCATCTGTCCTACGTACTTTTCTAGCAGCCCCCACCTCATCACCTATCTCATTCACATCAAAGGTTCTACCCCCATGTTTCCTCTTGGAACCACCGACAACCACCCACTTTTCTCGGAAAGCTACTTTCACAGGTGTAACTCCAGACAGCCCCGCCCTACCAAGTTTTCCCTTCAGCTCAGCAATCTCCCCCTCAAACTTAACAATTGTCTCAAGTAGGCGGAGGATTTCCTGACAGTTTGCACATACCTCTCCATGTCCCATTGAACGACAGTCCCCATACATCATTGAACACTGTTTACAAACTTCAAGCCCAATATCGCCATCGGTGGCCCCACCAACCCGGCTCTGACCGACACCCCCAGTGACCTCTGTCTGCACACCAATACTTACCCCGTTGGTACCGTTGACCTGGACCGCGATATTACACGTATTTACCTCCATACTTACCTCCGTCTGAACATACTTGCTCGCCATCATCAAGACAAAATTACGCGATCGGACAGGGAAAACTGTAAACACGCGACAAAAGGCAACACGACGAACCGTTCGACAACTTAGCGCTCACAGTTTTATTTAAGACCTCCTAACTTTGTCCCAGTTACTATACTAAACTAACTCCCCACAAAATTGAATAAAATAACCTGAAAATGAAATATATATGATTAGTAAACAATAAAAATACTTAATTTCGATTCGTAACCAAGGAGACTTCTTCTGTATACTTGTGGATCGAGATCATTAACTGATTAAAGGGTTATGTTTGTTTGTTTGTTTGTTGGTGGTTAACGTCACATATTTATGCACTATGGCTAATCGTGACACAACATGGAGATGAAGTCAAGTTTAGTCAACCGTTGATCAACATGTTGCCCATTTTAGAGGACTTTCACCCCAAGCATTGGTGACTGGGTCCTATTTTACTAGTAAAGCGGAACTGGTTTACCACAGTAAACAAGTGCTGCTTACTTCCCGGGGTTCCCACGGGGAAGGTAAAGGGTTAAAGTAAACATATTATAATAAGGTCAGGAAATATTTCATCTATAAAGCCAGTTTGACGAACGACATTAAGGAATTTCGTGAGAATCACTATTCTTTATCAAAGTTCCGGAACGTGCCGAGAAAAACTGAAGCCTTCACCCTGGTCCTGTCGGACAGAGAATTACAATTCGAATCGGACAGAAATAAGTTGTCGATCATTCGATGAGAGACGAGTGTGTGAAAAAAAAAAATAAAAATCAAAAAAAAAAATGAAAAGTAATGTGTGATTATTAAAAACAAAACAAAAAAAATAAATAAATAAAGTAATGTGATCTAGTTGGACAGAGAATTACAATTCGAATCAGACGGAAATAAGATGTCGATCATTCGATGAGAGACGAGTGTGTGAAAAAAAAAAATAAAATAAAAAACAAAAAAAAAATGAAAAGTAATGTGTGATTATTAAAAACAAAACAAAAAAAATAAATAAATAAAGTAATGTGATCTAGAGAGATTGAACATCTCTCTGTATCTCATTACTTTTTTTTTTGTTGTTTTTAATAATCACACATTATTTTTTTTTTTTTAATTCATTATTTTTCCACGCATTCACTGTTTGTTCAAAGGATCCAGTTCGATCAGTAGACTCACCACGGAAGTGGCGGCTTCGGGATTATTGGTTTTCGTGATGAAATTAATCCTGTCTCCGGCGTTCACTTTGAGAGGCGTGCCGAACATGCTGACATTCGAGTGTTGATTCTCGGTCTTTTCGACGCTGTATCTCTTATCGCTCTCCAAACCATTCACCATGAGATTGACGACCGCTCTGTTATTCAAATCCGAGGAAGCCAGACTTATTCGAAGGATTTCACCTCCCAGCGGCATGGGATATCCCACCTGACCGTGTTTCGATCCGCTACCTCCATTTCCAAAAGACCACTCGGCTTTTCCCTCCTCTAAGGCGTCGGACTCTTCGGCCCACATGGTGATCAATTGTCTGGCATATTTGACTTTCTCCACCACCGAAATCAGGGTGCAGGCGTCCGTCATGTGCACGGGTTCTGGTAGATTCGTGAGCGCGTGTCCGCCCATGTCTAGTTTACCTTCCATGATGTCGCCCTTTCTCCAGACCGAGTTGTCGTCCATGTACTTCCTGCTTACCGCACTGGAATCGAATTCAGGATCGTGATCGAGACCGAATAAATTGTGACCGTTCATGTTGATGCCACCCTCCATGGTTCCGCCAGATTCTTTGTTCAGGTAGAGATTGTCCACTTGCGATTCTAGGTATTCTTGCAATTGTAACACAGAAGAATCCACGTAGCCCTTGTTGACCGTGGTTGAGTCCACATCCGTGTTGTCAATCTTCGACAGATTCAATATCTTGTGGAATCCCGCATTCAGATCTGATTTCATTTCATGTCCGTCAGACTTTCTCCATTCCAGATCTACATAGTGTTTGGTCGCCACATCCTTGGGATTCGTGGGAGTGGCCACGTTCGTTATCTTGTAAGAATTGGCGTTCAATTCTGACGTATCTATTTCTCAGGTGTTCGCTGAATCTCGCGTGAGAGTCGTCCGCGTATTTCTTGGTCGTGGCATCGGTGGGATCTATGGGATTCGCGACGTTCACCAAACGTTTGGATTTCAGATCGAGATTGTCAGTCATGGTTTTATCCACGTAATTATCCAGCAGGATTCGTTCGAAATCGGCGTTCCCCCTGTCGACGTATTTTTTAATCGCGGCATCTGTGAGATCTATCGGCTCAGGAAGATTGTAGAGCTTCTTATCGTTCATGTTCAAAGGTTCTTCTCGAGGTTCGTATCTCCAAACGTAATGCTCGTCCAACAAGTTGGCAATGTCGTAGCCATCGTCGACTTCGAACGTCTTCCTCTTCTTTCTCGGGTTGACTTTTTCGTCGTCACTTCTACCAAATTTATCGACTGTCATGTTGTTGTGGGATTTTTTTTTTGTTGTTTAGAAAAAATGTGTTCAAAACGCAGTTTATTAAAAATGAACTATGTTATTTTATTTTTCGTTTTTTATTCGATTAAAATTTTTTTAAAATAATTTTTTTATCTTTATATATATACTATAAAAAAAAATCTCTCTCTAATGTAAGTCATTGAGAATGTCTTGAAATTCATCTCCTTCAGACCATCTCTTGAGAACGTAGAGACACAGGTGACCGCAAAACACTTGATCTGGTGATTGCACTTGATCCGTGTTGTAAAGAACCATCAATTTGTTGAAATAGTTCTTTATTTCTTTCGGCGGTGAGATTCCGTAGCTGTCGAAAAAATAATTCTTCTTCTTCTTCCCGTTCTTGAACCACGCCACCCAGTGAGTGCCTTCATCCGATGAATTGTCTAGATTTAAAATTCCGCATTCCGATTGTCGAGGTCTTCTCTTCGGCAAGGCATCTCTGGAAAACACTCCTAGAAAATCTTCGATTTTCAAATCTTTTGCCG
Source organism: Pictodentalium vernedei (assembly GCA_031216915.1). Lineage (NCBI taxonomy): Eukaryota > Metazoa > Mollusca > Scaphopoda > Dentaliida > Dentaliidae > Pictodentalium > Pictodentalium vernedei. Next base: position 544,726,839 of record CM062295.1, on the reverse strand, counting down.
CATTCAACAGATCGATGTTGGATAGGGGTTCGTTGGGTAAGACGACACCTTCTACGGATATCTTTATTTTCTTATTCATAAATAAGTATATATTTTTTTTTATTTATTTTATTATAATTCACTAAAAGTGACGTTATTTTTTTTCTATTTTTTTTCTTTTTCTTTTTAAACTAACTCTATCGACTTCGACAATCTTGAATCCGTCAAATTCCTTGACTTCTATAATCTTGGATTCATCTAATTCTTCTTGATTTTCTGGAATCCTACTAACTTTCTCGATGTCACTATCGATTTCCATAATTTTATGTTCATCTAATTCGTCTTGATTTTCTGGAATCCTATCATCCACAATTGTATCTGGAATCTTATCATCCGCAAGTGCATCTGGAATCCAATCATCCCCATTCATATTGTCTAAAATTAGATGCAAACTCCAATGACAGAGTGCCAAAGTGCTTATTTTATCGTCTAACACGAATCTCTTGTCGTCGTCGGCCATCAGTGAAATCTTGTTGACTATTTCGGTATACAAGTCGTGATTTTCGCTTCAAATCAATTTCATAGTCTTATACACTGGACCACTTCCTAACAGACAATCTTTATACTCTTGGAAAGAGATGTTTTTCTTCACCACGCACGCTTTAACTCCTTTGCACTTCTTGATCTCTTCATCATCTTCTAGACGATAAGCATACAGTTTGGGTCTCAAGCCCACGAATTTGATGATCTGTTTACCACCGCTCTCGTCCTTAAATTTACCCAACACCTTCTTGTTGTCGTTCGATTGAATGTTGGACGGGTGATCAACGGGATAATTGCTCGTGTCGAACCACTCGGCCATGTCCAGAGATATGTCTCGGTAGACGTCTTTCGTCTCTATCTCGTAAACTAAACTGTCCGTGTCGGTGAACAGTAGTTTGGCTTTGTCGCCAAATTTTCGTTTGACGTAATCGTAGTGAAACTGGTACATCAATTGCTTGCTGACATCTAAGATGATCGGTCTGAGATAATACGGTTTGTCAAACTTCAGGTGCGTCTTTTGCATGTGAACGGCCACTAGATTTTCGCCGAATATGGTTCGGTGTTTGTAATTGGGTTTCACCACTAATTTTTTAGCTCTTTTCTCAGACGTGACGAGTCAAACGTCGGTTCTCTTCCTGATGTTTTCCATCGATTTGCCGTACACGCAGTTGTTCATGAGTTTGAAGAAATCTTTTTCGAAATCGTTCTCGGCTCGAGTTCTGAGATTCGTGTTGAGATCGATGTATTTTTTCATCCAAGGCTCTTCGTCGAATCGAATGATGCGATGTATGTCGACTAATTTCATCCCATAATCGACGTACTGTTTCAAATTCTCGCTGTAGACGACGTAGTTACGTTTGTTAAATAAATTGGGAATGAGTTTTTCCTCGTCTCCATCGTTCGGTTCCATTCGTTCGGAAGCCAGTGGATAATCGTTGTGTGGATCGTGTAATTCTTCCGGATAGTTCAAATCGACTTCTAAAATGCAAGGATAGTCTCTCCATTTTTGCATCTCTTCCGGTTCCTTCACCCATTCGAAATTTCCAATCGGTAAAGGATGCCTCATAGCCCAACCGTACAGATTATTGGCGTCCCAATACTGTATGTATTTAGTCAACCGTTTCGAATCAAAACCTTCTTTCATGTAGGGATTGTTAGCCTCAGAATGTCTGTGAGAGATCATCGAGATGCCACCTCTCACAGCCCTTTCGAACATGAGCAACATGTCCACGTTGGATAATAATTCCAATTGGACTTCGGTGGTCTTCAACAGAGCGTCCCACGCCAGACCGGGTGCGGTGAAATACCAAGCGGGATCCAGATCGTAATTTCGACGACAGACGTCTCGAAAATTTTCGAACACGTCTGCCAAGAGCAGAACGTCGGTCTTCAGATAGAGATCGTGATAATCTCTCATGGTTTTCATATCGAATGATTTCCACACGTTTTTGGCGTGTTCGTAATTCTCGTTGGAAATGTCGGATTCGTATAATTTCGAATAAAAATCATCTTTCGAAGGTAGTGCGGTGTCTTCGAATCTCTTTAGATCGTTCATGTAATCGTAAGGATAGACTCCTTTCCTCAACATGATGTCTACTCGTTCTCCGAAATGTTCGCTCGTGATTTTAAATTTATCCTTGCTCATGTTATTGATTAATTTTTCCAGAGCGGTCGATATGAATTTAAAAGTGTCGATGAAACGTATGCATCTACGAATGGATTTTGTTTTTTCTTTCAACGTATTTCCGTCGATTACTCTTTTCCTCTCCATGAGCTTCCATTTCGTGAAGGAAATGTATCTTTCTTCGCTGTTCGCAATGCAATTTAATTCTTCGTGCGAGGTGCCGAGATTTTTCACGAACAGATGACTGTCGTAACCCGAGAGATTGTGAAACATCACCGGATAGTAAGCGGCGTCTCAATATTTTAAATTACACTTGCTGTGAGCCGGACCGCGATACAGACCCGTGTAATGATCGTGGTCTCTGACCTTCTTATTTTCCTCCGAATTCTCGTCGAATGATTGTCTGCATATGTGACATTCGGTGGCTCTGTTATTTTCGTCCTGCTGCTCTCGCGTGATGATCATTTTTGCCGGAGTTTTGAATTTGTTGTATAACATTTGAATTTTCGATTCTAACTCTTCCACGAACCTTTGAGCCACGTCGTCGTCTTCATGCTGTTTCGTGTAGGTGAAGGGACCCATGTCGTGTTGCGAGTCGAAAGCGCATTTCACATAAATGCAATAGCCCAAAGGTATGTGTTTTTGATATCTTTCGACGTAACTTTGAAGAGCGTTGGGTTGACAGGAACTCATTCTCGCGGTGAAACATTCGAAATCGGCGTACACGATGAATGGTACTTTTAACCTTCTGTTGTGATTTTCAAACTTCACGATGGTGTTGGGTTTGGGCATTTCGACGGCGACACCTTGATTTTCGTTGCAATATTCCTGATGTTTCGCTAATGATTTTTCGCTCTTAAACATGTTCATGCAGTTACAACATAAAGATATCTTTCCGTTATGATTATTATTTTGTCTTGACAGTAATCGGCTCGGATGTTTAACCCAACAATAATGACGATTGTCACCATTCAAAATCGATAATTAAATAATCGTCTTTTCTCTTCCGCAATACGAAGTCCATCTGAGAGGATAGATCTTTTGATTTTCGTTGTCTTATCCTAGGACATCCACCGCTACGGTGGGATTTTGAACCTCGAAACATTCGATGTGTTTTAACTCTGTTGGAAAAGTCACTCCGGTCCAATCGAGATTTTTAGAAGTTTCCTCGTAACGAGAAACTCTATCGGAGTTTATTTCGACAGGGTATAAAGCAGAGGTGACTGCCCATTTAAAACACTGATCATCTTTATTTCTCACGTTGACCACGGCGTGTTCTTAGTCAAGAAATACGGTAATTCCAAGTAGGAAGATCCTTTCAACGGTTCGTTTTTAGTCATGTGAATTTCGAGTTTCAACACCTCACCGAACGTCCAATTACTACCTTCATTTTGATAATTCGTGAGAGACGTCAACATCTTGTCTTTCATCTTTTCGAAAACGTCCGATAGATCTGAACCTCGAAATACGGGTTCGACGTTAGATCTGAAATATGCATTTTTCACGATGCTCTCGCCGGACTTCACATCGATTTTATTCATTATGCAATGGAGTATCATCTTAATTTTTTATCCCAAGTTCGTGTATTCGCGAAACAAATCCAATACTTTTTTCTTCACCCGTTCCATGAACAATTTCCGATCGACTTTCTTCGACTAGGGAAACACGTCAAAAGTTTTAAAAATGTCTTCAATCGCACTCTCCCATTCTACGGGTTTCAATTGGAATAGTTCCACAATGAGTCGTCTTACATATTCTTCTCCTTTCTCTTCGTCGATTGCTCGTTGAATTTCGCTCGATATATCTCGTTTGTCTTGAATCTGAAGTGCATCACTCATTTTCGTTTTAGTTTTTCTTTTCTTTTCTTTGGAAACTTGATGTTTTTCAACGGCTTTTCGTTTAGTCGTCTTCTTATTTTTCACAACCAGTGCATCTTTTGATGTCGTTGCTATCGACATTTCGTTTGCCTTTCTAGCGTTTTGCAAATATTCTTGTATGACTTCAATTTTTTTTGATTTAGTTCTATGCTTTCTGAAATCTGAAATTTATAATAGATTACAAATCTCGTTTAACTGAGGTATGGTTTTCTCATTTAAATTTACCATTGTTTTATCTGTTTGCTTCATTTGTAAGAATATTTTCTTTTTTTGGAATTTTGTATTAAATAATTTGTTAAAAAAGTTTTGCTTTTTTACTCTATATATATGTTAGAAAAAAAAAAAGTTAAATTTTAAAATTCAATTTTTTTTAATACAAAATTTAAAATAAACATTATTTGTAGGAATTCATAAAAAAAAACAAATAATCGATCATGACAACAACACCTAAAAGATGCGGACTGAAATTGAAACGAGACAAAAAGTATGAGAAATCCAGTTTTATTATCTTTATCTATACATTACAACCACACGATCCCATCGAATTGAATGAGGTCGAGATGGTGGACTTAGAGCGCTACTACCGCAGATATCGAATGTGTTTGAAAGTGGATGAAGCCGCGCTCGATTTGTTTTATGAGTACCAAAGCGAAATGTTGATTAATATCATCGTCGCTGAAGACAGAGAATTCGACAGGGGTGATTTATTGTTGTCCTATGAAGGTTACATATATCCAATAATCTCACCCGAACTCATGAAGAAATCGGGTGGTGAGAGCGCATTCGCCTATGAAAAAAACTCAAAAGAGTAAAGATGAACATTCACACCATTTTCGTATGTGGAAAAATGACGAATGTCAACTTGCTAATAACGGACTTGGAAATATAAACAATAGAGAGATTGAAATTAAAAAAAATTTAAACTTTTTATATATATATAAAGTGAAAAAAAACTTTTACTAAAAAAAATTTGTACATTAAAGAAAATTAAAAATTAAAAAAAACAACTTTTTTATATATATAAAAAGCAAAAAAAATAACAAACTTTTTTTTTAACAAATTATTATTTAAATACAAAATTTAAAATATACATTATTGCAAGAATTTGTAAAAACAAAAAAAAAACAAATAATCGATCATGAAGACAACAACACCTAAAAGATGCGAATTGAAATTGAAACGAGTCAAAACGTATAAGAAATTCGGTCATAAAATCTATAGATTACAATGACTCGATCCCATCAAATTGAACAATGTCGAGACGAAGGGCTTAGAGCACAAATACGAGAAATATAAGATGCCTCTGAAATTGAATGAAGCCACGCTCGATTTGATTTATGAGTACCAAAGCGATCTGCAGAACATCGTCATCGCCAAAGATAGAGAATTCGACAAGGACGATTTGTCGTTGCCCTATGGAAATTACATATTTCCAAACATCTCATTCGAACTCGTGAAGAAATTGGGTGGTGAGAGCGAGTTGACCGATGTAAAAAAACTCAAAAGAGTAAAGATAAACATTCAACACGTTTTTGAAAAAGGAGTAGACACGAGCGTCAACATGCTAATAACGGACTTGGAAATATAAACAATAGAGTGATTGATTTTTAGCGAAGAAAAAATGAAAAAAAAAAAAAAAGTAATGAGATCTCATTTACTTTTTTTTTTTGTTGTTTTTTTTGTTTTCCTTCTTCTTCACTATCATCATGATATATTATAATAACGTTTCCTTTTCTCTCAAATTTCTGCGTCGATTCTTCTTCTTTTTCTTTTTTTCTTTTTCTCTGTGATGTGATACGTTCATGGTAACATTTTTGTTTATCCGAATCATAATTATGAACGAATGTTGTGCATCTCTTGGTAACACTCGCTTCAGAAGGTAGTGGTGACCGTGGAAAGCATCGTCTCATTCCCAACCGTATATCCCGCGCTTTATCTATCTCTTTCCTTAGATATCCATCATTAGCATCTAACCATTTTTTTTATTTCTTCGCTCTCTGGCTCGCGATGTTCGTCATTATCGTCAAATTCATCCAGGTGATAAATTTGTTTCTCCACCTCTTCACCCATTTTAAATATATTATTTTATACTTTCTATGATTTTATATATTTTATATAATTTTATATTTATAATAACATATTCAAAATCGGTATGTTCTTAAATGGCGAATTCTCACTGAGCAACAAACCCTTGCTGAATCGCTTGATGTTCCGTCCACTCTTCAGATAGAGACCGTTTCCTCTCAGAGAGTTGCCACCTCTAACGGGTTCTAGATACAATCCTTTACCGCTGTTGTCTACGTGAACGCGACACACGGCTCCTCCCTTCTTCAAAAACAGTCCGCTGCTACCCATTAATTTCTCAACTCCTGAACTAGCGAGTCCCGTGAGAGCTCCCACGCCAAGAGTCTTTCCGAGAAAGGGTAGCACCTTTGCGGCGAAGGGTAATACTTTTGCGGCGATTCCTGCCAATAGCGGTAGAAAACCGCCTTTCATTCTCAAATTGTATCTCAATTGAGCGGGACTCAATCTCACCGCCAACCCTCTTCCATCGCGAATCGCTTTCTCCATCCTTTTGATTTGACTTCTGGTCCAGGCGATCGAATCCTGTCCGCCTCTCGTCAGATCTTTGTGAGTGAATTTGAATCTCACCGCCTCGCCTCGAGTTGTTAAAGCTCTCTTAAGTTTCTTCCTCTGTCCTGCGGATATGTTCACGTTTTTAACCACGTATTCTGTCATAATTCTGTTTGTTTTTTTTAAAATATATTTTACTTCAATTGTTTCTTGTTTAATAATTATATTAAAATAATTTTGTAAAAATTAATATTACCGTTTATTTTATTTTTGTTATCTATATATATATAATAGTTTTTATTTTTTTGCTTTTTTATTTCTCTTATGTGAAATCGTATCGTCACTCTCTCTCCGCGAAGATCTAACAGTTCACCATTTTGATCCGTCAACGTGGTTTTGAGACTATACAACGTGTCTAAAATCACTGGTAGATAAACTAAATTTTGAGGTCGCTCCACGATCTTATAACCCGGCGACACGTTTGGAAAGAAGGAATAGATCGTCGGCTGAGCGCTACCATTCACGTAGCTTCCGGCAAACACGTCCACGTTCACCAGAATGCTATTGACAGCGAGAATGTCGACCGTATTTTCAGATGCCGCGTGGCCTCGATACATCTTTCGATCGAATCCCAACATCTTGCCTATAGAATCGTGCATGTTGAAATCCACACGAAAATTATCTTCCAAATCCAACATCGTCTGTAAGGTATTAGGATTGGGAGCGAGTCTGATCTTGTTGCTTCCCTTTCCATCCGTCTTCATTCGCGTCTCAATGTAATGGTTCAAATCGTCTATGTCGTAACTCCCTTTGGGAATTAAAATCTCCAACCAATCCGTTCCGTCGGAATACTTGAATGAGTTATTCTTTTCGGTGACGTTGGGAAAGGAATAATAAGTCTCCAGATTCACCAACGCCATCTCGTAACTTTTCTCTCTATTCAATTCGATGGAAGGTTCGAATTTCGTAGTGAATCGAGTCGAATCGCCACTCACCACGATTTGAATGGATTGTTTCGCAGCCGTATTCTCGGCTATCCGTTCTAACAATTTTCCATGTTCGAACATTATATCTTAATTTTATTTTTTTTATTCAAAACTAATTATTTGAAGATTTATTATTTTTCTAATTTTTTATTTTCACGCTCTATCTTATTATTATTATCACCATCGGGAACATAAAACTTGTCGAATCCACATCGATATTTTCCGCGATTAAATTCGCTCGTCAAATCGATCATGACGAAATTGTAAAGTCCACCATCCCAAACCCTCTTGCAGAATCTCCTGAATTCGACAGCGCTCATGTCGTTTGCGACGTGATCGCCGTAGATGTGATTGAGATTCTTGAGATCTTGGCGAAAGAGACACAGAAAATTAGCGTTCTTCCTTATCGTCTGTCTGGGCAATCGAAAATAATTCTGCGACAGGTAGAAACACTCCACGTTGCTGTGTCGACCCCTAATGTAATACGATTCGCATCGGTTCTGTCTCTCCAAAAGCAGATCATCGAAAATCATGAGACTCTTATGTTCAGATTTCAGTTCCCTAGGATCCGGAACGTCGCTAGCGTTCTCGTAAAATCAACACTCGACGTTCGAAGATGCATTTCTCTTCGTCAGCTCCATCGCCGCGCCATCCAAAATGGTCGAGAGCGGAGCTCCACACTTGTCAAATTCCTCCCTACTGTCAAAGATTCTGGCTATGACGTCCTTGGGCAATCTGCGATCCATGCACTCTCGAAGCAATCTGTATTCGGGTTGAAACAAGCTCTTGCCAAACACGAACAATCTGTCGTAATCCAACCAGTCGGGTTGGGACAACAGATTCATCAACAGATTGGTCTTTCCACAATTCGATTTTCCCACTATCAAACCTCTTATGCTCTTGGGAAAGTACTCGTTATTCGACCTCTTGGTCGCGGCGTCATTCCAAGACATATCTTTAATGTTCATCTTTTGTTTTATTTTTTTTTTTGTCTGTTATTTTAGATTCTTTTCAAACAAAAATTTTTTATGTTTTTTTTGTTCTACGGATATCTTTATTTTCTTATTCATAAATAAGTATATATTTTTTTTTATTTATTTTATTATAATTCACTAAAAGTGACGTTATTTTTTTTCTATTTTTTTCCTTTTTCTTTTTAAACTAACTCTATCGACTTCGACAATCTTGAATCCGTCAAATTCCTTGACTTCTATAATCTTGGATTCATCTAATTCTTCTTGATTTTCTGGAATCCTACTAACTTTCTCGATGTCACTATCGATTTCCATAATTTTATGTTCATCTAATTCGTCTTGATTTTCTGGAATCCTATCATCCACAATTGTATCTGGAATCTTATCATCCGCAAGTGCATCTGGAATCCAATCATCCCCATTCATATTGTCTAAAATTAGATGCAAACTCCAATGACAGAGTGCCAAAGTGCTTATTTTATCGTCTAACACGAATCTCTTGTCGTCGTCGGCCATCAGCGAAATCTTGTTGACTATTTCGGTATACAAGTCGTGATTTTCGCTTCAAATCAATTTCATAGTCTTATACACTGGACCACTTCCTAACAGACAATCTTTATACTCTTGGAAAGAGATGTTTTTCTTCACCACGCACGCTTTAACTCCTTTGCACTTCTTGATCTCTTCATCATCTTCTAGACGATAAGCATACAGTTTGTGTCTCAAGCCCACGAATTTGATGATCTGTTTACCACCGCTCTCGTCCTTAAATTTACCCAACACCTTCTTGTTGTCGTTCGATTGAATGTTGGACGGGTGATCAACGGGATAATTGCTCGTGTCGAACCACTCGGCCATGTCCAGAGATATGTCTCGGTAGACGTCTTTCGTCTCTATCTCGTAAACTAAACTGTCCGTGTCGGTGAACAGTAGTTTGGCTTTGTCGCCAAATTTTCGTTTGACGTAATCGTAGTGAAACTGGTACATCAATCGCTTGCTGACATCTAAGATGATCGGTCTGAGATAATACGGTTTGTCAAACTTCAGGTGCGTCTTTTGCATGTGAACGGCCACTAGATTTTCGCCGAATATGGTTCGGTGTTTGTAATTGGGTTTCACCACTAATTTTTTAGCTCTTTTCTCAGACGTGACGAGTCAAACGTCGGTTCTCTTCCTGATGTTTTCCATCGATTTGCCGTACACGCAGTTGTTCATGAGTTTGAAGAAATCTTTTTCGAAATCGTTCTCGGCTCGAGTTCTGAGATTCGTGTTGAGATCGATGTATTTTTTCATCCAAGGCTCTTCGTCGAATCGAATGATGCGATGTATGTCGACTAATTTCATCCCATAATCGACGTACTGTTTCAAATTCTCGCTGTAGACGACGTAGTTACGTTTGTTAAATAAATTGGTAATGAGTTTTTCCTCGTCTCCATCGTTCGGTTCCATTCGTTCGGAAGCCAGTGGATAATCGTTGTGTGGATCGTGTAATTCTTCCGGATAGTTCAAATCGACTTCTAAAATGCAAGGATAGTCTCTCCATTTTTGCATCTCTTCCGGTTCCTTCACCCATTCGAAATTTCCAATCGGTAAAGGATGCCTCATAGCCCAACCGTACAGATTATTGGCGTCCCAATACTGTATGTATTTAGTCAACCGTTTCGAATCAAAACCTTCTTTCATGTAGGGATTGTTAGCCTCAGAATGTCTGTGAGAGATCATCGAGACGCCACCTCTCGCAGCCCTTTCGAACATGAGCAACATGTCCACGTTGGATAATAATTCCAATTGGACTTCGGTGGTCTTCAACAGAGCGTCCCACGCCAGACCGGGTGCGGTGAAATACCAAGCGGGATCCAGATCGTAATTTCGACGACAGACGTCTCGAAAATTTTCGAACATGTCTGCCAAGAGCAGAACGTCGGTCTTCAGATAGAGATCATGATAATCTCTCATGGTTTTCATATCGAATGATTTCCACACGTTTTTGGCGTGTTCGTAATTCTCGTTGGAAATGTCGGATTCGTATAATTTCGAATAAAAATCATCTTTCGAAGGTAGTGCGGTGTCTTCGAATCTCTTTAGATCGTTCATGTAATCGTAAGGATAGACTCCTTTCCTCAACATGACGTCTACTCATTCTCCGAAATGTTCGCTTGTGATTTTAAATTTATCCTTGCTCATGTTATTGATTAATTTTTCCAGAGCGGTCGACATGAATTTAAAAGTGTCGATGAAACGTATGCATCTACGAATGGATTTTGTTTTTTCTTTCAACGTATTTCCGTCGATTACTCTTTTTCTTTCCATGAGCTTCCATTTCGTGAAGGAAATGTATCTTTCTTCGCTGTTCGCGATGCAATTTAATTCTTCGTGCGAGGTGCCGAGATTTTTCACGAACAGATGACTGTCGTAACCCGAGAGATTGTGAAACATCACCGGATAGTAAGCGGCGTCTCAATATTTTAAATTACACTTGCTGTGAGCCGGACCGCAATACAGACCCGTGTAATGATCGTGGTCTCTGACCTTCTTATTTTCCTCCGAATTCTCGTCGAATGATTGTCTGCATATGTGACATTCGGTGGCTCTGTTATTTTCGTCCTGCTGCTCTCGCGTGATGATCATTTTTGCCGGAGTTTTGAATTTGTCGTATAACATTTGAATTTTCGATTCTAACTCTTCCACGAACCTTTGAGCCACGTCGTCGTCTTCACGCTGTTTCGTGTAGGTGAAGGGACCCATGTCGTGTTGCGAGTCGAAAGCGCATTTCACATAAATGCAATAGCCCAAAGGTATGTGTTTTTGATATCTTTCGACGTAACTTTGAAGAGCGTTGGATTGACAGGAACTCATTCTCGTGGTGAAACATTCGAAATCGGCGGACACGATGAATGGTACTTTTAACCTTCTGTTGTGATTTTCAAACTTCACGATGGTGTTGGGTTTGGGCATTTCGACGGCGACACCTTGATTTTCGTTGCAATATTCCTGATGTTTCGCTAATGATTTTTCGCTCTTAAACATGTTCATGCAGTTACAACATAAAGATATCTTTCCGTTATGATTATTATTTTGTCTTGACAGTAATCGGCTCGGATGTTTAACCCAACAATAATGACGATTGTCACCATTCAAAATCAATAATTAAATAATCGTCTTTTCTCTTCCGCGATACGAAGTCCATCTGAGAGGATAGATCTTTTGATTTTCGTCGTCGTATCCTAGGACATCCACCGCTACAGTGGGATTTTGAACCTCGAAACATTCGATGTGTTTTAACTCTGTTGGAAAAGTCACTCCAGTCCAATCGAGATTTTTAGAAGTTTCCTCGTAACGAGAAACTCTATCGGAGTTTATTTCGACAGGGTATAAAGCAGAGGTGACTGCCCATTTAAAACACTGATCATCTTTATTTCTCACGTTGACCACGGCGTGTTTCTTAGTCAAGAAATACGGTAATTCCAAGTAGGAAGATCCTTTCAACGGTTCGTTTTTAGTCATGTGAATTTCGAGTTTCAACACCTCACCGAACGTCCAATTACTACCTTCATTTTGATAATTCGCGAGAGACGTCAACATCTTGTCTTTCATCTTTTTGAAAACGTCCGATAGATCTGAACCTCGAAATACGGGTTCGACGTTAGATCTGAAATATGCATTTTTCACGATGCTCTCGCCGGACTTCACATCGATTTTATTCATTATGCAATGGAGTATCATCTTAATTTTTTATCCCAAGTTCGTGTATTCGCGAAACAAATCGAATACTTTTTTCTTCACCCGTTCCATGAACAATTTCCGATCGACTTTCTTCGACGAGGGAAACACGTCGAAAGTTTTAAAAATGTCTTCAATCGCACTCTCCCATTCTACGGGTTTCAATTGGAATAGTTCCACAATGAGTCGTCTTACATATTCTTCTCCTTTCTCTTCGTCGATTGCTCGTTGAATTTCGCTCGATATATCTCGTTTGTCTTGAATCTGAAGTGCATCACTCATTTTCGTTTTAGTTTTTCTTTTCTTTTCTTTGGAAACTTGATGTTTTTCAACGGCTTTACGTTTAGTCGTCTTCTTATTTTTCACAACCAGTGCATCTTTTGATGTCGTTGCTATCGACATTTCGTTTGCCTTTCTAGCGTTTTGCAAATATTCTTGTATGACTTCAATTTTTTTTGATTTAGTTCTATGCTTTCTGAAATCTGAAATTTATAATAGATTACAAATCTCGTTTAACTGAGGTATGGTTTTCTCATTTAAATTTACCATTGTTTTATCTGTTTGCTTCATTTGTAAGAATATTTTCTTTTTTTGGAATTTTGTATTAAATAATTTGTTAAAAAAATTTTGCTTTTTTACTCTATATATATGTTAGAAAAAAAAAAAGTTAAATTTTAAAATTCAATTTTTTTTAATACAAAATTTAAAATAAACATTATTTGTAGGAATTCATAAAAAAAACAAATAATCGATCATGACAACAACACCTAAAAGATGCGGACTGAAATTGAAACGAGACAAAAAGTATGAGAAATCCAGTTTTATTATCTTTATCTATACATTACAACCACACGATCCCATCGAATTGAATGAGGTCGAGATGGTGGACTTAGAGCGCTACTACCGCAGATATCGAATGTGTTTGAAAGTGGATGAAGCCGCGCTCGATTTGTTTTATGAGTACCAAAGCGAAATGTTGATTAATATCATCGTCGCCGAAGACAGAGAATTCGACAGGGGTGATTTATTGTTGTCCTATGAAGGTTACATATATCCAATAATCTCACCCGAACTCATGAAGAAATCGGGTGGTGAGAGCGCATTCACCTATGAAAAAAAACTCAAAAGAGTAAAGATGAACATTCACACCATTTTCGTATGTGGAAAAATGACGAATGTCAACTTGCTAATAACGGACTTGGAAATATAAACAATAGAGAGATTGAAATTAAAAAAAATTTAAACTTTTTATATATATATAAAGTGAAAAAAAACTTTTACTAAAAAAAATTTGTACATTAAAGAAAATTAAAAATTAAAAAAAACAACTTTTTTATATATATAAAAAGCAAAAAAAATAACAAACTTTTTTTTTAACAAATTATTATTTAAATACAAAATTTAAAATATACATTATTGCAAGAATTTGTAAAAACAAAAAAAAACAAATAATCGATCATGAAGACAACAACACCTAAAAGATGCGAATTGAAATTGAAACGAGTCAAAACGTATAAGAAATTCGGTCATAAAATCTATAGATTACAATGACTCGATCCCATCAAATTGAACGATGTCGAGACGAAGGGCTTAGAGCACAAATACGAGAAATATAAGATGCCTCTGAAATTGAACGAAGCCATGCTCGATTTGATTTATGAGTACCAAAGCGATCTGCAGAACATCGTCATCGCCAAAGATAGAGAATTCGACAAGGACGATTTGTCGTTGCCCTATGGAAATTACATATTTCCAAACATCTCATTCGAACTCGTGAAGAAATTGGGTGGTGAGAGCGAGTTGACCGATGTAAAAAAACTCAAAAGAGTAAAGATAAACATTCAACACGTTTTCGAAAAAGGAGTAGACACGAGCGTCAACATGCTAATAACGGACTTGGAAATATAAACAATAGAGTGATTGATTTTTAGCGAAGAAAAAATGAAAAAAAAAAAAAAGTAATGAGATCTCATTTACTTTTTTTTTTTGTTGTTTTTTTTGTTTTCCTTCTTCTTCACTATCATCATGATATATTATAATAACGTTTCCTTTTCTCTCAAATTTCTGCGTCGATTCTTCTTCTTTTTCTTTTTTTCTTTTTCTCTGTGATGTGATACGTTCATGGTAACATTTTTGTTTATCCGAATCATAATTATGAACGAATGTTGTGCATCTCTTGGTAACACTCGCTTCAGAAGGTAGTGGTGACCGTGGAAAGCATCGTCTCATTCCCAACCGTATATCCCGCGCTTTATCTATCTCTTTCCTTAGATATCCATCATTAGCATCTAACCATTTTTTTTATTTCTTCGCTCTCTGGCTCGCGATGTTCGTCATTATCGTCAAATTCATCCAGGTGATAAATTTGTTTCTCCACCTCTTCACCCATTTTAAATATATTATTTTATACTTTCTATGATTTTATATATTTTATATAATTTTATATTTATAATAACATATTCAAAATCGGTATGTTCTTAAATGGCGAATTCTCACTGAGCAACAAACCCTTGCTGAATCGCTTGATGTTCCGTCCACTCTTCAGATAGAGACCGTTTCCTCTCAGAGAGTTGCCACCTCTAACGGGTTCTAGATACAATCCTTTACCGCTGTTGTCTACGTGAACGCGACACACGGCTCCTCCCTTCTTCAAAAACAGTCCGCTGCTACCCATTAATTTCTCAACTCCTGAACTAGCGAGTCCCGTGAGAGCTCCCACGCCGAGAGTCTTTCCGAGAAAGGGTAGCACCTTTGCAGCGAAGGGTAATACTTTTGCGGCGATTCCTGCCAATAGCGGTAGAAAACCGCCTTTCATTCTCAAATTGTATCTCAATTGAGCGGGACTCAATCTCACCGCCAACCCTCTTCCATCGCGAATCGCTTTCTCCATCCTTTTGATTTGACTTCTGGTCCAGGCGATCGAATCCTGTCCGCCTCTCGTCAGATCTTTGTGAGTGAATTTGAATCTCACCGCCTCGCCTCGAGTTGTTAAAGCTCTCTTAAGTTTCTTCCTCTGTCCTGCGGATATGTTCACGTTTTTAACCACGTATTGTGTCATAATTCTGTTTGTTTTTTTAAAATATATTTTACTTCAATTGTTTCTTGTTTAATAATTATATTAAAATAATTTTGTAAAAATTAATATTACCGTTTATTTTATTTTTGTTATCTATATATATATAATATTTTTTATTTTTTTGCTTTTATATTTCTCTTATGTGAAATCGTATCGTCACTCTCTCTCCGCGAAGATCTAACAGTTCACCATTTTGATCCGTCAACGTGGTTTTGAGACTATACAACGTGTCTAAAATCACTGGTAGATAAACTAAATTTTGAGGTCGCTCCACGATCTTATAACCCGGCGACACGTTTGGAAATAAGGAATAGATCGTCGGCTGAGCGCTACCATTCACGTAGCTTCCGGCAAACACGTCCACGTTCACCAGAATGCTATTGACAGCGAGAATGTCGACCGTATTTTCAGATGCCGCGTGGCCTCGATACATCTTTCGATCGAATCCCAACATCTTGCCTATAGAATCGTCCGTGTTGAAATCCACACGAAAATTATCTTCCAAATCCAACATCGTCTGTAAGGTATTAGGATTGGGAGCGAGTCTGATCTTGTTGCTTCCCTTTCCATCCGTCTTCATTCGCGTCTCAATGTAATGGTTCAAATCGTCTATGTCGTAACTCCCTTTGGGAATTAAAATCTCCAACCAATCCGTTCCGTCGGAATACTTGAACGAGTTATTCTTTTCGGTGACGTTGGGAAAGGAATAATAAGTCTCCAGATTCACCAACGCCATCTCGTAACTTTTCTCTCTATTCAATTCGATGGAAGGTTCGAATTTCGTAGTGAATCGAGTCGAATCGCCACTCACCACGATTTGAATGGATTGTTTCGCAGCCGTATTCTCGGCTATCCGTTCTAACAATTTTCCATGTTCGAACATTATATCTTAATTTTATTTTTTTTATTCAAAACTAATTATTTGAAGATTTATTATTTTTCTAATTTTTTATTTTCACGCTCTATCTTATTATTATTATCACCATCGGGAACATAAAACTTGTCGAATCCACATCGATATTTTCCGCGATTAAATTCGCTCGTCAAATCGATCATGACGAAATTGTAAAGTCCACCATCCCAAACCCTCTTGCAGAATCTCCTGAATTCGACAGCGCTCATGTCGTTTGCGACGTGATCGCCGTAGATGTGATTGAGATTCTTGAGATCTTGGCGAAAGAGACACAGAAAATTAGCGTTCTCCCTTATCGTCTGTCTGGGCAATCGAAAATAATTCTGCGACAGGTAGAAACACTCCACGTTGCTGTGTCGACCCCTAATGTAATACGATTCGCATCGGTTCTGTCTCTCCAAAAGCAGATCATCGAAAATCATGAGATTCTTATGTTCAGATTTCAGTTCCCTAGGATCCGGAACGTCGCTAGCGTTCTCGTAAAATCAACACTCGACGTTCGAAGATGCATTTCTCTTCGTCAGCTCCATCGCCGCGCCATCCAAAATGGTCGAGAGCGGAGCTCCACACTTGTCAAATTCCTCCCTACTGTCAAAGATTCTGGCTATGACGTCCTTGGGCAATCTGCGATCCATGCACTCTCGAAGCAATCTGTATTCGGGTTGAAACAAGCTCTTGCCAAACACGAACAATCTGTCGTAATCCAACCAGTCGGGTTGGGACAACAGATTCATCAACAGATTGGTCTTTCCACAATTCGATTTTCCCACTATCAAACCTCTTATGCTCTTGGGAAAGTACTCGTTATTCGACCTCTTGGTCGCGGCGTCATTCCAAGACATATCTTTAATGTTCATCTTTTGTTTTATTTTTTTTTTTGTCTGTTATTTTAGATTTTTTTCAAACAAAAATTTTTTATGTTTTTTTCAAACTCTGTTTTTAATGTTGTTATTATTATTATTTTGTTTATATCGCACCGTCGCGAGTTCTCTTCAATCCGGATCCACTCGTCATTTTGGCTAAATCTTGTATAGGCACCACGACATCCTCAAAATCTTTCCAACTTTTCGACGTTCGCTCTAACGCAGCTCGCTTCGCCGGCGGACTGATCAACTTGTCGATCAATGCGTCGGCTGCCCTCTTGCCAGCCACAGAACCTATTCTACCACTGGCTTCGGAAGCGGCTTTCTTACCAGCATCCAAAGCCATCTTCTTACCGACCTCAAACGCGGTCGATGCGAGTTTTCTACCCGCATTGCTCGTGAACGCTCGCATTATAGAATCGACGACGATGCCAGAACTGCCTTGAACGTAAGTCCTGACGTATCCCCTGTTCTTTATCACCAACATATTTTATTTTTTATTATATATTTT
This sequence comes from Pictodentalium vernedei, assembly GCA_031216915.1. Classification (NCBI taxonomy): domain Eukaryota; kingdom Metazoa; phylum Mollusca; class Scaphopoda; order Dentaliida; family Dentaliidae; genus Pictodentalium; species Pictodentalium vernedei. The sequence goes on along the minus strand of CM062295.1, from coordinate 544,709,199 downwards.
GTGTTTTTTTTTTCACTGGTAAATCGTTTTGTCGTTTTTAAATACTTTTATTATTCTAGTGTAAGAATTTACTGTTTTATTTTTGTTTGTTTGTTTTGTTTGTTTGTTTGTTTCTCTCTCTCTACTTATTATTATATTCACATCAATCCTTCAATTCATTCATCAGTCTTTTATACTGGTTTTTATTCAAAACCTTCTGTCTCAACAATTCGTCAGATATGGCAACTATCTGATTATCTAATCCCGTGTTACCAGCCCGTCTGCTCCCCATCAACAAACTCAATCTCTGAGACAGAGCGTCGGGATCGCTCGGAAGAAAAGTAGTCGTTTTCACCCCTTTGCCGGTCATCGATTCGATGAACTTCTTGTTCGCATTCCATATGGGCTTCACTATTTTCGTCCACTTGTAACCTCTGTTGGCTTTGGGTCTCGTCTCTCTGGCATCGTTATTTCTATTCATGGCGTGAGTTTGAACTAGAATGTCTCCGTAATTGTGGAAATCCTGTTCCATGTAATCTCCGGGCTTATCGAAAAGGAGCAATCTCTGCAGACCATCAGTTACTTTATACTTATTCGAACCCACGATCAATTCATCATCATCCATTTCCACTTCAGTGTCGCCCACGAATTTCCTACCGCTCGAATCCTCGCGAATTCCATACAACAGATCTCTCTTACCACCACCATCATCATCGGACGATGCGATGCTATCAGTGGTGATAGTCGAAGCTGTATCATCGCTCTCACTCATGTCGGTTTCGATTCTCGTGGGAACGTAATCCGTTGTAGATTGAACGGAATACCGATTTCCAAAACTAGAAGGCAACGAACCCATTCTCAAAGAACTCTCCTTTATGGGTCTCAATTCTTTGACTATCTCCTTCCTGCTTCGCTCTTGACCCTCTGTCACGGGTTTAAATATTTTTGTGGCTTCGCGTGTGAGTTCCATCTCACCGAGACGTCTGCTCCTATCAGCTGCCTGAATCGCCTTCTTAGCACTTAAATACTCGGCTAAAATTCGATCTCGGCGTCTAGGATCCATCTGGAAAAACATCTTTCGTTTTAATTGTTTTTATCTATTTTTCAAAATTAAATGTTTAATTATATTTTTTTTTTATATTTTATGTTTTAAGTATTAAAATCTCTTTCCGTCTTAATATAATATCTGAAAAATATTCACATCTCAAACTCGCTGTGTTAATTGAAGTTAAAAAAAAAATATGTTTAAACAGTACATGACAGTAAACAGTACATTCCGATGTAACGCATTTTGACAGTAATGTTTAAATTTTGTCAAAAGATCTTCATTCATTCACACATCAATTCATCGAGTGTCGAATTAAGAGAAAATTAAGAGAAAATCCTTTTTTTGATGACTGTTAGACAGTTTCAACACACAATGGAAAACTGATTTTAACAAATCTCTCTCTCCGATTGCTATCGTGAATATATTAAAAAATTTTACCACTCGAAACCTAACTGAGCGGAAAATGCGTTTTAAACATTTCGATAAGTGTTTCTTGACTTTATTCAAGGAACGCTTAACAGTCAACCTCATTTCTCATAGTGGAGGAATTCTAAAAAAAACCCCCAAAACTCAATTTTTATCCATCCCATCAACAGAAAACATCAATGTCTATAATACTGGCTATATATTCACAATCGACTCTTTTTGAACAAAACACCTCAATTACGATAACGTGTGTTAGTTGCTTACTTCAGGAAGACGTGACTGGGTTTGTAAATTTCCAAACACACAGACACTCTTCGTTCAGATCGAGTTTTTATTACGAGAATCGAGCGATTCGATCGCTCAATCAGCTGAGTGGTTTTTTTGAGAATTTTCTCATAGTGGAGGAATTCTCAAAAAAAAAACCCAAAACTCAATTTTTATCCATCCCATCAACAGAAAACATCAATGTCTATAATACTAGCTATATATTCACAATCGACTCTTTTTGAACAAAACACCTCAATTACGATAACGTTTGTTAGTTGCTTACTTCAGGAAGACGTGACTGGGTTTGTAAATTTCCAAACACACAGACACTCTTCGTTCAGATCGAGTTTTTATTACGAAAATCGAGCGATTCGATCGCTCGATCAGCTGAGTGGTTTTTTTTTGAGAATTTTCTCATAGTGGAGGAATTCTCAAAAAAACCCCAAAACTCAATTTTTATCCATCCCATCAACAGAAAACATCAATGTCTATAATACTGGCTATATATTCACAATCGACTCTTTTTGAACAAAACACCTCAATTACGATAACATGTGTTAGTTGCTTACTTCAGGAAGACGTGACTGGGTTTGCAAATTTCCAAACACACAGACACTCTTCGTTCAGATCGAGTTTTTATTACGAGAATCGAGCGATTCGATCGCTCGATCAGCTGAGTGGTTTTTTTTTTGAGAATTTTCTCATAGTGGAGGAATTCTAAAAAAAACCCCCAAAACTCAATTTTTATCCATCCCATCAACAGAAAACATCAATGTCTATAATACTGGCTATATATTCACAATCGACTCTTTTTGAACAAAACACCTCAATTACGATAACGTGTGTTAGTTGCTTACTTCAGGAAGACGTGACTGGGTTTGCAAATTTCCAAACACACAGACACTCTTCGTTCAGATCGAGTTTTTATTACGAGAATCGAGCGATTCGATCGCTCGATCAGCTGAGTGGTTTTTTTTGAGAATTTTCTCATAGTGGAGGAATTCTCAAAAAAAACCCCAAAACTCAATTTTTATCCATCCCATCAACAGAAAACATCAATGTCTATAATATTGGCTATATATTCACAATCGACTCTTTTTGAACAAAACACCTCAATTACGATAACGTGTGTTAGTTGCTTACTTCAGGAAGACGTGACTGGGTTTGCAAATTTCCAAACACACAGACACTCTTCGTTCAGATCGAGTTTTTATTACGAGAATCGAGCGATTCGATCGCTTGATCAGCTGAGTGGTTTTTTTTTGAGAATTTTCTCATAGTGGAGGAATTCTAAAAAAAACCCCAAAACTCAATTTTTATCCATCCCATCAACAGAAAACATCAATGTCTATAATACTGGCTATATATTCACAATCGACTCTTTTTGAACAAAAAAACCCCACCACCGCCTCAAAAACAAGGGAGAGTTCTAAATCATCTGTACCAAAGCAATTGAGAGTTCAGAATCACTGATTTAGAATTGCAAAAACTGTTTTTTGATGATGAGCCAGAATCTTATGCTTTTGCTCGCGTTCGCCGACGATGGATCGGTGGGTCTGATCTGCGATGCGAACGTAGACCAAAAATCACGTACACGATACAACTGAAGATGTACAACACACGCACATGATGCGTTCACCACGAGTATTTGAACGCTAAAAGCGCGATCTAGGAGTCACTGACTGTACATGAGCGGATTCAAAATCATGTACAGTTTTTGTGAACAAGCGTGTGATTTAACACTGAATTCCACGTTGGTGAACGCATCGTGTGCGTATTTTGTACACGTACATGTACAAGTGATAGTATACTCTCCTTTTATACCTACTAACGTTTTTCCATCACGCAATTGTTAATTTAACCAATGCATTCCTTTTTTGACCGACGGAGCAAAAGTTTGTACAGCTGAAATTTAAACTTTAGCCCTCACTCATTTAAGCAAATCTTTATAATAATTGTTCTGATTTGTGGTTGGAAGTTGACTGCTGAGTAAGTTATCACATTTGTGGTTGTCACCTCATTACCATTTACCGCTGATTCGAAGTAAACATTTTTAAGAAACGGAGGACCAACGACTGTGAAAATCTGTCACTATTAGTGATACCGACTATAGCAGAGGTGTGGAAATGTCTTACTCCAGCCTTCTGGCAAACTTAGAATACACCCACTCAATACACGAATACATTTTGAAGGAACTGACATCTGGTTGCAAATTCCACAATTTATAGACGAAAAAGAAGCCACAAAAAAAAAAAAACTAAACAAACACATTGATATTTGATTGGTAATTTCGGCAAGTTTTTTGATAAATGGAATATGCATGTTATTATAACATATATTACAAAATCTGAGTTGTAAAAAGTGACTAACTAGTAACAACCAGAAAATAATAAATAAATATGAACAAACAAGGAAACAAATTAATAAATATACACTCTAATATTATTTATTAAATAAATATATTCAATACTGAACGCAAAATGTTCATTTATGTGAACAAATCTGAAAATAAATTTGGGCACGAAACGTCCACTTGCAGGGTTCGGAATGAACATCGATATTTTCATTAAAAATAATTAATGGGTTCGAAACGTCCAATCTTGGGTACGAAACGTCGAGAAAAATCCGGGTACGAAATGACCAAAAATCTTGGTACGAAACGTCTGAGTGGGTACGAAACGTCCAGAGTACGAAACGTCCAAAGTACGAAACGTCCAAAAACCGTTCACTTTAACACATTTAAAGTCATAATTAGAAAACAACAATTCTAGAAAATACAATTGTAAAAGTTGTGTAGTATTGGTCCCTGGTATTAAAACTCTTTACCCAACGCAGATGATATCAAAATTTATTATTTTAAATTTCATTTTTTTAAATTTTTCAAAAAATTTCAACGAAACCATATCATGTGACCCCTCGTTGGAACGAGCTCGACGAGCTCGTTCCAACGAGGGATCACATGATATGGTTTTGTTGAAATTTGTTGAAAAATAATATTTTTTCTACTGCTGAATTTGCATATTACGCGGGCGGATGCGGTCGATTCGTTGGGTAAAGGGTTAATTGCATTGGTACGTAGTGCGCGCAAAAAAAACACCCAGATTCAAACCCGAGTTTCATAAACACAACCATTCGGACATAATACAGAATAACAGTAAAAGCAGACAGAGTGAAACAAGTTGAATGTGTGGATTTAAGGAGGCAGTACGTCATTCATCAGCCCAATACCCACCTATGTGCGAAGTCAACACACGATAGATCTCCTCCCCATACTTACATATTAAAATATTTTTGTTATAGAGAGTGTGTGACATTTGGATATTGCTCCATTGACCTCTACTCTGTAGGAGATACTTTGGTATAGGAGCATATACGTGTTAATAGTTCAGCGTAGCCCACTTAATTGGACAATATTAATTGAATATTTAATTACATATAACTTTTAAAAACCAAACCACGTACCATAACTTCAATACAAACTTGACCCTTTAATTGAGTACAGGGTATAGAGTAAACAATTGTTTAGAAAACTAGATTTAATGATTCTGGAGAATCATAGGCAGACGAGATTCCTTGATGATTCATGTCCCAGATAGTCTGATGATTTTTTTAACTGTATCACTAAAGTACCTTTGTTGATGTCCTGAGAAAGGTGGACATAGAAGTCTCAAAATCATCACTATTGTTGGAGAGGGTTAATGTCAATATCGTCTCTAACAAAAACGTTGTGTTTGTTTGCCACATTTTCATTGAGTGCTGTGGCTATTTGAAAACAGCCCATTTTATCTCAAATTTATCTAAAATTTTGATGTTTAGTACATTGTGGAGGGTTCATAAACGCTTCCCAGAATGATTCTTCTGAAGTGTTTATTTTTTCTTCACAATCTGTAAAAACCACTTGAAAAAAATCACAAAAAACGTGACTTTTAAGTTCTTAACTGTGTGCTGTGGATACCCGGAAATAGACAATTTTATTAAAATTTTGACGTTTGGTAGTCTATGGAGGATTAACGAATGCTTACCGGAATACTTCCTCCATGCACTATACACTGTCTCGCCAAGATCTGCAAATGACCATTTTTTGGAAAGTCTGCAAGAGGCGTTTGTAGAAATCCACAGAAAACGTGAATTTTAAGCCTTCAAGAGGTCTCCCTCTTTACCTTTCAAAACAGCGTTAAATCTTGATTTTTTTAATATTCTTACTACTTACAAAACTGATCCGACATGAATTCTGCACCTCACAAAAGAAGCTATGTTTGTCTGCCGCATATCCATCGGGTACCGTGGCTACTTGAAAACTGACCATTTGTCAAAATTTCGAGCTTTCGCAGCCTTTGGAGGGTTAACGAACATTTGCCGGAATAGTTATTTCATGCAGCATACATTATCTAACCAGGACCTGCCAATGCCTATGTGTGCTGTGGATTTTCGGAAATAGACAATTGTATTCAAATTTTGACGTTTAGTAGCCTACGGAGGGTTAACAAACGCTTACCAGAAGATTTTGTACTGGCAACATGTAATGCTACTGGCCAATTTTTCTTGAAAATCTGCAGGAGGCGTTTGGAGAAATCCACAGAAAAACGTGAATTCTAAGCGTTTAAGGGTTTATACTTGTTTAACCAATGGAAAATGAGTTACGGCTTAGTTTTTGGAATACCCTTACTACTTTGATGTGTAGCAGCCTGTGGTGGCTTAACAGATGCTTACCGGAATATTTTGTCCCTGCAACCTGTAATGTCAGATAAAGACCTGATAGTGGCCATTTTTCTTGAAAATCTGCAAGATGCGTTTGGAGAAATGCACAGAAAACGGGAATTTTAAGCTTTTAAGGAGTATCTCTCTTTGACCAGCCCAAAGTAGGTTAAGACGTAGTTTTTTGAATACCTTTACTACTTACAACAATTATCCCACATAAAATCTGCGTCCGCTAAAAGAAGTTATGTTTATTCGTGACATATCTATTGCGTGCTGTTGTTGTCCGAAAACAGCCCATTTTATCAACATTTTGACGTTTACCAGCGTGTGATAGGTTAACAAACGCTTACTGGTATATTTTGTCCATGCAACCTGTAATGTCACACCAAGACCCGCAAATGGCCGTTTTTCTTGAAAATCTACAAGAAGAGTTTAGAGAAATCCACGGAAAACATGAGTTTTTAATTTTTTAAGGGGTGTCTCTCTTTAGCCAGCCCAAAACGGATTAACGTTGGTTTTTAGAATTCCCTTACTACTTACAAAAATTATCTTTGGTAATTCCCATTTCCATCGAAGGAAGTTATGTTTATCTCTCAGGTACCCGTTGGATGATGTGAGTGGCCGAAAGCAGCCCATTTTATCAAAACTTCGATGTTTGGAAGCTTGTAAAGAGTTAACACACGCCTAGCCTAATATCGCCTGTTTATTAAGTGTAGTGTCGCAGACGGGTCTAATAGTGATGGATGTTTTAAAATATCTGCAAGAGGCGTTTTGAGAAAACCCAATATTGACAGTTTTTTGTCATTTTTTGTGAAAGAAGGGTTAAATAAAAAATTACACTTCGGTACAGTTTTAGATTTTGTACTACTCTATGCGTGTGCAAAGTTCTGTAAAAATCGGTTTGAAAATGGATTCAGAATCGTACGGACAAAAAGTGTTGGAAAAAAGTGAAAAAGTAGAGAATTGTAATTTGTTGTTCAAAAGACGGGCTTCCCCAACATTTTAATGTGTCAAGACAGACTGTATTGTACACAAAACTATCAATCATTTTGATTGTCTTTACACCTGATATTTTTGGCACTGGCACGAGAAATCGTCAGACTAACCCCTCCTTTGAATCACACAAACTGTCTGTTCGGTCCATGTAGCAAAGATACAGGCCTAAGCTGGGCAGATATTGTATGTACTTAACAACACTAGCTGGAATGTGAGATACAACTTTCCTATTTTGAAAAAATAAGTGCAGAAAACTGCAAAGTTAACTTGAAATCGAACTTTGTTGTTCGTACTATTCAACAAGCAGCCATAGCAGATATTGGGTTAAGCCGTACTTCAAAACTTCCAACAGTAAATTTGTTTAATAGGCTACTGTACACAGGCCTGAAAATAAGCAGTCTGACATTTCCAGAATGAGGTCCCCAGAGGGTGAATTTTATGATACTATCCCATACAATGGGCCAATTTATCCTCTGGTCACCTCTTTCTGTTTGGTTTTGAGACCCTGATTCAGATTGAGGTTTACAGAGGATAAATTTTGTGATGCTACCCTGCTGCGCAGGGTAGCATCACTAAATTCACCCTCTGGGGAACCTCATTTTGCTGATGACAGTCTGTTTATTTTCTGGCTTGACTGTACACGTATGGAAGCTAAGTGTTTCAAGTTTACTCTTTCCAAACTGATAGAAAATAGTTACCAAAGTAGGTATTTTTGAACAGTACGCTTATTCTAGGTTCCAGTAATCTGAAGTGTTATTTATTAGTATCTCACTTCCTTGTCAGAATCTAAGCTATATCATGACACAACATAAGTATAAAGTCATGTTTTGCCAATCGTTTATGCTTATGTTTTCCACGTTCCGATGGATTGCGCCCTAGTGGCGTTGGTTACCAGGTACTATTTTACCAATGGAGGAAAACAAATCTTCTTCAATTGACATGCAGACCTTCACTTCCCGGGCGTCCATGGAGTTCTGAATGGCTATATCATGACACAACATAAGTATACAGCTGTAAAGTTAAGTTTTGCCAATCGTTTATGCTTATGTTTCCCACTTACTGGGGGATTGCACCCCAACGGCGTTCGTTAACAGGTCCTTTTTTACCAGTAAAATAAAACTTGTTTACCTCAGTAAACAAGCACTGTTTCACTTCCCCCAGGATTCCCACTGGGGTGCTGCATGCTTGTATACTAAGTCCGCATACATGAAAAAAGGACCCTTCAAATTCGCTCAACTTTGCATAAAATTGTGAATTTGTTATGTTTGTTTGCAGGATGAGCTCTTTGGAAGGGTCTATATCTTAATGCCTAACTTCTAAATTTATCATTTTGACTCATTCCGAGAAACTCTAAAGAATTTCATAATTTAATGAGACTAAAACGTGAACAGCAACGTTCCTCTACATATGCAAAACATTTTAAGGCAAACAAGTTAGTTCCTTTAATAGCCATTTCAGAGAAGATCGTGTTGTTTGGATTTGGATTTAATGACAGAAAAAAAAATGAGTATAGCATGCAGCAAAATTCACGAAAATTAAAATTTTCTTTCTGGATAATGCTGTCAAAGCATTTGTTGGATTATGTGTGACACCAAAACTTGTCACAGAAAATTTGTTTCCCTATAACACGTGATAGAAGTATGAGGGGGATGTCAAACAGTTTTGAGCCTAACATAAATAAAGCTGGAATATCGGTACAGAACATATTTATTTTTTAACATAGTCCCCTTGTAATTAAATACACTTGTTCCATCTGGTCTGCCAGTCGTTGGTGCCAAGTCTATAGAAGTCCATATCTAGGTCCTGATACCAAGCCTTCACAGTAGCAGTAACAAGAACATTTGTTACCCTACAAATACAAAATACATGTATGGAAAGCAAAATGGGATGCATGCTTTCTGTTTTGAAAAAAAATGAGTACCGAAAACTGCAAGTTTTTTTGACCAGACTAGTTGTTATGCAGCCAAAACTGGTATTGGATAAAAGGGACACCAAAACATATCACGCAATAACATATCAGAACTGAAACATATTGGAGGACAAGGTAGTCTCGGAACCAACAGGGAGTATTATCATTTCAGTTGTTAAAAGTTAGCTTAATTATTCATACTTTTCTTCTAGGTGTTTATGTTGATATATATATTGTTTTAGTGTTGTATAGATGTGATTTGTAATAAAAGATAGTTATATAAGTGTTTAGTTTAGTTTCTCTGTCGGATTTCAGTGGCGTGTTCCCTATCTTCGCGCGGGTCATTTTCGGTGTTTTGTTTTGTTTACGTTTTCGACCGCTTTTTCAAATTTTAAGTTTCTCATTTTAATTTTGGCTATGGTTGCTATGGACGGTAAGTGTTTCTTGACGCGGGAGGTTCAGACTAGCAGTGTAGAGACGGTTAGTATAGGTGTTCAGATGGGGGCAGCGGTTGAGGCTAGCACGGGGGGGGGGGGGGGGGGGGCTAGTGAGTTATCAACGGTCGGCCAGCGGTCGGTTGTGTGTAAGCACTGTGATATGGTGTATGTGGATGGACGTGAGCTGGGGGAGTTGGGGATGTGCGTCGTCTGCGTAGAGTTGATGCAGCTGTTAGAGGCCTATGTAAAGTTGGAGGAAGAGGTGCAGGAAGTGAAGGGGAAACTGGGGAAGGAAGGAAAGTCTGGTGTTACCCCAGTTAGGGTGGCATTCGATGGGGGGATGGAAGGTGGTGGGTAGTAGGAAGCGGACTTTTGACGTGGATAGTGGGTCTTTTGGGAATAGGAAGGTGCTTCGGATTGAGGGTAGGGGAGTAGTAGAGGTTAGAGTGTCAAATCCCCAGGCTAGTAGTGTGAGTCGGGGGGCCAAAAGGCGTATTCGTTTAGAATCGAATAGTGAGGGAGATGACCATGTGGCGTCTGTCAGGGCAAGAGTCAGAGGGAAGGTTAGGAAGGTGGTAAACGAGGACAAGGAGGCTTGTAGTCGGAGTGGGCAAAAAGTGGAGTGCAGTGTCCAAAATAGATTCAGTGCGTTAGGTAATTTCGAGAATTCTGAGGAGCATGTAGGGTCTGAAGAGGTGGAGGTAGGCTTGGTTGTTAGTGTGGCGGAGTGCAAGACCGCGAGCCGGTCCAGTGGGAACAGAGGTGGTAACAGGGGTAGTAGGACAGGAAAGGGGCAGTTGGTGGTTGCAGGGAGTAGTATAGTGCGGGGGTTAGATATGGTGGTGTGTGGGCCCGACAGTGTCAACAGGACTAATTTGTGTTTTCCGGGGGCTAGGGTGGAGGACCTAAGGGACAGAGTGGGTGGATTAGTAAAGGGGTCAGGCCCAGACCCAATGGTTGTTGTACACGTGAGGACCAACAACATCAGGGAGAGAAAATCAGTTCAGCTTATTGAGACTTACAAGGACTTAATAACTCAACTGAATGCCAAGAATGTACAGGTAGTGGTTTCGGTGTTTCTCCCAGTACTAGGTGGTGGGGGCGAGCGTAATTCGCGGATCATTGGGGCCAATGAGGAATTGGGGGAGTATTGTAAGGAACTTGGGATACCCTTTGTAGACAATTGGGGATCATTTTGGGGGCTGAAAGGACCTATATGGAAGGGATGGTCTGCATCTTAGCCCAAGGGGTACAGAGGTTTTAGGATGAAATATGTTGCAGGTGGTGGAGCCTTTTTTGGTATAGGGAGGGGAGGGGGAACATAGAAGGGGGGAATGAACACAGGAAATGTGTTACGAGCCATAGATGTAAAAACTGGGATAAGGGGGATAAGGAAAAGGGACCAAAAATCCACTTCAATAGGAATAGCATCCCAAGGAAAGCACAAATACACAAAATAGGATATACAAACATACAGGGACTAGATAATAATGGGACCAGTAGGCGGAAGCCAATGAATCTTGATACCCTGAAAGTGGATTATAGCAACATCCAGGGTCTCCACCGGAAAGTAAGTGAAATTGCTACATTGATCGAGGCAGAGGAGTTTGACGTCATGGGCTTAAGCGAAACGTGGATAAGACACGAGGAACGGGTAGACCAAGTAAGGGGGTGCGTGTGGATATGTGTAGGGCGAACGAAAGGCCAGAAAAGGGGGGGGGGGTAGGCATGTACATTAAAGAGGATTTAAAACCGTCGCTGATCACAGACCTGGAAGAGGTCAGCATCTCGGCTGATGTATCGAAAGAAATTGGATGGGTACGGATCAATCTGAGAAATAAAAGTGTTGCCCTTGGTGTTGTGTACTGTGCGGTGGAGGGAAGCAAACCCGAGTGGAATGACTCGATATACTCAACACTGAGGGCCAATATCACAGAGCTACAAAACAAGGGGCTCGGTATAATTCTGATGGATGACTTTAATGGCCATATAGGTGATAAGGAAGAAGGCATAGAGGGTGGGGACAAGAAAGTCAACAGGAATGGTAGGAAGCTGTTGAACTTCACAAACGAGCTCGGTCTGAAGATTCTGAACAGGGACGCGAGGTGTAAGGGGAAATGGACCTGGGAGAGGAACGACAGAAAATCAATAATCGACTACATTCTCACAGATATTAATTTATGGAGGGAGGAGATAGGGGTAGAAGTAGATGATGAGGGTAAAATGGAGGTGGGTAATGATCACAACTTGATTACAGTGACGATCAGGGCCAAAAATCTAGTAAAAAGCAAAGGAAGCTTTAAGGAGATTTGGGAACTCAAAAGGATGCTGACTGGTCGAAGTTCAATGAAAACCTGAAACCAAAGCTTGCAACCGTACCCAAGGGGGCAGTGTCCAGAAGATGACCGACGCCATAGTTTCGAGCCTAGTGGAGTCAGGGAAGGAAAGTGTAGGAAAGATCAGGGTGCCAACACGGGAACTTGGGTACAGAGTGAATAAAGAACTGAAAAGGGCCATAACGGGAAGAAAATCTAAATGTGCTGCATACAGGAGAAGCAGCAAAATTAAGGGGCGGAAAGCAATGAAGCCACAGTAGCAAAGGAAGAATACCAACAAGCACGAAATAATGTAAATAAGATTAAAGACGATAATCGGACAGTGCGAAATAGCAGTCTTATTAGGACGATAAGAACGACAGGGGGGTCGAGTTCGAACGTATTTTTGGAAATGGGTGAATAAACATAACAAAGGAAGTAAACCACAGAGTATTAAAGTAGATGGCAGAGTTACAGACGAGCAAGATCAAGTCGCATCAGAACTAGTCAAGCGCTGGGAAAAGGTAAATGATAAGCGATGGGGCATGGGGAGCCCACCTGAGTGTCCGAATCAGGTCGAGGAAAACCTATCGAACTTCGTGTGCAGCGAAATTAAAACGGAGGAGGTGCGAAATGTGATCTCAAAATTAAGGGATGGAAAAGCGGGAGGAGTGGATGAAATTCCAAACGAGTTTATCAAAAAAGGGGGAGAGGAATTCGTGCAAAGCCTAACTGCCCTATTCAATGTAGCCATAGAAAATCAAGAGGTCCCAAAGGAGTGGAGAGAAAGCAAAGTGACATTTATTCACAAAAAGGGGGGAAAAGGAGGGATAACTATCGAGGGTTCTCTGTCAGTAGCAACATTGGAAAAGTTTTCTGTAAAGTCCTGTATGGGAGACTAGAGGAGGTGATTGAAGAGAAGGGTTTTTTGGGAGAAATCCAGAATGGCTTCAGGAAGGGAAGGCGAGTTACTGCCCATCTTTTCAGGCTATCCCAAATGATATAATCCGCGAAAGCAAAAAAGAAAAAGCTGTTTATGGCCTTTTTAAATGTCAAAAAGGCAAACGATAGAGTATGGAGGGAGGGTATGTGGCGCAAGCTGGAGGCTCTAGGCTTAGGAGGCGAGTTTGTTGGAATTATGAAAGCATTATATAAAGACGTACAGAGTGAACTTAGCCTGGGAAACATTACAACAAAACGTGTGCCTATGGAGATTGGCCTAAAACAGGGGTGTATCCTTTCGCCAATCCTGTTTGCATTGTACATCAAAGAGTTAGGAGATGAACTCCTGCATAGCGAGGAGGGGGTAGCAGTTGGGGACTTCGAGATCCCAGGGATATTTTTTGCAGACGATATGGTGTCAGGGTCAGAAAGCGAAGAGGGGCTAACGAAAATGCTGGGAATTGTTGGGAAATATGGGAGCAAATGGAGACTCGAACTTAATGAAAGCAAGAGCAAAGTTATACCTGTGGACCGCAATGTGGACCCCACTCGAAGGTGGTGAGTGGGTGAGTTCTGCATTCCGGAAGGTAGCAGCAAACTTCTCAGTGTAGGGGAGACAAGTGATTACGAGTATTTAAATATAAACATTACAGGAAGAGATATCTACCAAAACCACACAAATAAATTGATTCTGAAGGGGAAGCGAATCCTTAACCAAATGAAACTTATAGGGAGAAACAGTTTCAATAAGGTTTTCGTGGGGAAAACCATTTGGGAAATGGTGCGTCTGCCAAGTATAACATACGGTACGGAAATGGTACCCCTAAACCAGACGGCCGTAAAGAGCTTGGAAATCCTGCAGAACGATGCAGGCCGACGGATAACGGGCTCGAGTAATGCCGCAGCGCTGGAAGCAATCCTGGGTGAGCTTGGGTGGATGAGGAGCAAGGACAGGATAGACCTGTTGAAACTCGGTTATCTTAATTATTTGTAAATCTCCCAGACAGCCGATGGTGTAAAGTAATGTTCCTGAGAATTTTCAACTCAAATATCAAGACGGGGTGGATGGTCCAAGTGAGGGAGCTAGTAGAGAACTACTCATTGGAGATCTAGGACCTGGACTTTGGGGCAAACCAGGGTAAAACAATCGTCAGAGAAAGGGTCATGAGGGATTGTAACCGTAATTGGCGAGAGGGGGGGGGGGGAGTCAAATCAAAGAGATCTTTGGGTGGCGTCTGCGTGATAAAGAGAAGCCAGGTTTTGAAGAGTACCTTGATGGCACCTTTGAGGGTCACTGTTGTTCAAGATGAGGTCGCGATCCCTGGAGCTGAGGGGAAAAATTGGAAAAGACAGTGAAATGGAGTGCCAGATGTGTAATTTGGGCATGGTTGAGACCCTGGAACACTTTCTTCTGGAATGCTCAAAGTACCAGTCTAAAAGAATAAGATTCACTGGGAGTATAATGGGGAAGTGGGATGGAGAATGAAGGACATGTGGTTGAGGGGGGGGGGGGGGACTCAAAGGAGAGGGTTAATATGCTAATCGGAGAGATTGGGAAGAATGGGGCAAGGGATGTCATCAAGCAGTTCGTCTGCGAGTGCTGGGAGGAGAGAAGAAGCATGGAAATAGGGAGGCAGTTGGGAGTACAGGGGTAATCAAGGCCTTCTCGTCCGAGAACCGCGACAAATCAGTGGCTGGCCAAAGTGTTATTATTATTATTATTTGTTCCCCATCGATTTTTGAATGCAGTTATGGAAATCACAATGAGCTCTTTCCTTTTGTTTTTGGACAAATGAGTACACAAAGTTTGCAAAATTCACTAAAAATCATTTTTTTGGACAGTACTATTTTTTTAAGTGGCCAAAGCGTACGTTGAGTTAAGCCCCAAAGCATAACTTACAACAACGAATTTGTTCATTAAGCATCTCTGCATATAGCAAAGCAAAGGGTTTTGAAATTAACCCTTTCAAAATAATAGAAAAAGCAACCAAAGTTGTCTAATTGTGGCATTTTCAAAGGGTACTCTTATTCTCCCCTCCTTCTGCTTGAGGGTTAAATCTGATATTAAAAAGTAAACAGTAAGTTTCTGCTGCAATCATGGATGTATCTATCCATACAAAAATAACTGTTACCACAACCTTGCAATTAGAGAAATTTGCCCTTGAAATTGGTCAATTTTGAAGAAAAATGCTTTATTCATGTCGTTTTTGGCCAATAGGGGTTAATTATGAAATATTTGTGTGATGAGTTTTGTTTATCATATTATGTTCTAAATGTTTAGAAAATCTGAGCTAAATAACAAAACAATTTTGAAACTTTTGAAAAATGGTGAAATTTTGATGGTTTTGTCAGAACATTTTGAAAATAAGCGTTTTCACAACAGATATGACGATACCTCATTCACTAGATTTTATAACATTATATAAGTTCGCAAAATTTGGTTAAAATTGTACAGCCTGTTTTTGAGCTGTGCAACAGACAAAATTGACAGAGAGAAAAAAAAATAATGAAGAAAATTTTTTGAAAAAGAAGAATAACAAGTTTTACAAATGCATTTTGCTTAGGAAAAACCAAAAAATAATAATCTTCAGAAAAACAAATGTCTTTTCCTGAGGAAAAGCCAAAAAATAACAAACTGTGTGAATCAATGTCATAATTATACTGACACTACTGTACGTATTGTGGGTTATAAGTAAACAGTTGGGTCAAGTTCAGGATAGAGTTTCTGTTCGACACTTGTATTTGATAAACAAACATGCAATATGTCGACTGTCATTGTCGTCTCAACAGATACTTGATATGCGCGAAGCTTCTCCAGAAAAAAATAACCACTTCATCTGATCAAAATATAAACGCTTACAAAAGGTATTGTATGGTATTCATCTCAGTCAAGCGGAAAGCCAAAGCATTGTACTACAATACCATGCTGAACGAGAACAAACACAACCTGAAAAGGACATGGAAAGTGCTACGTAGAGCCATAAACAAATCGAAGGTGACCCATGCCTTTCCAAATACGTTTGTTTTCAACGACGAGAAAACTTATGATCCATCTCTTATTTTCAGTCAGTTCAACTAATATTTTGCCAATATTGGCCAAGGTATCAATGACAGTATTCCTTCGGGTTCCAACTTGAGCATTTCTATACTTATCTAAGTATCAATTATTCTGGAAATCTTTATTTTATTCCGACGAACACACAAGAAACCATACTTACTGCACATAAGTTAAAAAACAAATCCAGCATCGATAACTATGGCCTCTCTACAAAGCTCCTAGGAGAAACAATCCACGAAGTTGGAGATGTCCTGGTGGATATCACAAATAGCCCATTCTCCAGAGGTGAAGTACCAGCAAACACGATGGCAGTGGGTAAGAAAGCCGCGATGGAAACAAGCACTAGAATCGCTTCGGAACCTGGCAAGAGGAGTGCCGATTTAATTCAGAAGTTGATAACACCGGCGGCTAAACGACCGAAATTGTCGACGAAATCGGAAGAGATTCTAGCGAAAATGAAACTTGGTCATTTTAAGGGTTCGGGCGTCGTGCTGATACAGGAATTCGCTAAGACACTGAACAATTGAACAACAGCGGATCGGGATTGAAAAGGGTTTAAAGTTGAAAAATTGAATTTTTTTTATTATATTCAAAAAAATGAATTAAAAAAATAGTTTAAAAAACATAAAACAAACGAGAATGGAAATCAAAGATCTATCGTGAAACACGCTGAAGACCGAGAGATCGGATCACAAACTCTTTCCTAGAAGCATAAGAGGATTGACAGTGGGAAAATCAAATTGCGGAAATACAATTCTGTTAATGAATCTGTTATTGCGACCAGAGTGGTTGGATTACGATAGATTGTTCATGTTCAGCAAGAGTCTCTTTCAACTCCAATAGAAATTATTGCGAAAAGCCCTGAGCACAAAATTACCAAAGGACGTGATAATGAGAATCTTCGAGTTAAAAAAATGCGATGCATCGCTTACGATGATCTTGCAAGAAATGTCGATAGAACTCGGAAATAATAAAAGATCGAACATGGAATGTCAATTTTACGAAAACGCAAACGATGTGCCCAATCCTCGCGACTTGAATCTGAGCACATGAATCTCATGATCTTCAACGACCTGATGTTGGATAAACAGAATCGAGGCACATTTTACTACTTTCGAGTACATCACAGCAACGTGGATTGTTTCTTATCTCACAATTATTTCAAATTGCCAAGACAGACCATAAGAAAGAACGCTAATGTTCTGTGTCTGTTTCATCAAGATCAAAGAATCTCAGTCACATTCACCACGATCACGTGGCCAACATGAGCAAATATTAATTCAGGACATTTTGTTAGTCGGTGTGGGATAGTGGACCTGATAATTTCGCAGTCATCGACCTGATGAGTAACAAATGCAACGGGAAATATAGGTATGGATTCGACGAATTTATATTCTGGCCAGTTGGAATTGATAATGAACAGTGAAAAATATTAAATAGAAGAAGTAAAAAAAAAAATTAAGAAAAAAATACAATTATTAAAGAGAAAAAAATGTCACGAGAATACGAAACTCATTTATTAGAAAATATAGCGGAGAGCACTGAAAGAACAACTGGTAATATGACCACGAAAGACTCTTTGTGTGATCGTGGGGAGCGACGAGACTTGATTCATGACGAAATTCAACCCGCCGATCGAATTGAAGAGGCATAAGAGATACAAGATGGCACTGGTGGATCTGGAGATATACTGTTCGTTGCCCTCAGCTGCAGCTAAGCTGCAGCATATAATTAGAAAAATACAACACATTTCGTGCTGTGTCTATATTATTTTTGGCCGCTGACCAAAGACCGAGTTTGAAAGAAATTACTTTCAATAACACTTTTTAAAAATTGGGACGTGACCTACTACCATATTGTGAATGGGACTCATCATGATACCTTCCGACAGAGGGTGCAACGTGCTAAAGGTCCTCAGTTTCCATAGAGAAATTGACTTTCGTTACTGTGTACAAACAATACGCCCCGTCTGATGAGGAAATATTTTCAAAATTATATTCGGAAGCTTTGATAATTACACCATTGCTAGATTGATGTCAGAATTCATGTTTTAATGCTTTTTCCCCGATCGCAGGAAGACCTAGTTGAATGGTAAGATTTGTAATTAGTTGATTAACCCTCTGAACCCTGGTAGTATCTTCCATATCAGTTCAATAGCAGCAATTGGAAGAGTCCATATTCATTATTAAGGGGTAGACCAATTAATATTTTCAACGTGCTGCCTTAAGGCTGCACGTTGAAAATATTGATTGGTCTATCCCACACATTCAGTTAGCAGCCAACCTACTTATAAAAATATGATGTATCATCATGTTCCTGGACCTGATAAACAGCCTCTCAGTTTCAAAGAGTTAACAACACCATACCCACCCATCCCCCACCAATGCACCTCTGCAGTAACGAAAACTTGTTTCATCGAACGATTCTTAAATTCCACAAAGATGAACACAAGAAAATACGACGAGTGCTAATCATAATGTTTTTATGATAAATTGCGTTTTCCTGTTTACTAACCCTTTTCTTATTTTTTAAATACTATTTGGTTATAAATGATGCCAAAAAGGATAGAAACTTAAAATTGGGGGGTACTGGATTTGCCGGCTTTTATTGTTTTCTAAGTAGGAGTCAGTGTTGCTTGTTGATTGTTAAAACAGCATTTGTTGGGGAAGTTAAAGACGGATTACTGTTATAGTCTAGTTCTAATAAGTACAATAAATTATACGAAGAAACTTCACTGATACAGGTTCCATTAAAATATACACACATAAGTCCATAAAGCACCAATACCTAGATTATCATCGAATTTTTTTTTAAAAACTGGGGCAAAAAGAGGGGACAATTTTATTTGTTGTTAATAATTTTCTGGCAATGAAACGGTGAGCAAAAAAAAAAAAACCCTCCCTGTCGGTGCATGTGCATTCATTAACATGCAGTGTGCTAAATTATGCTCAGTCGACAATATATGTTCATTTGTTTTCGCCTTGTTTCAATATGTGAGGGACTGCATGTAGATACTCTGCCATATATTGAAACAAACCGAATCCATACAGACAAAATACTTCGATAATATGAAGTACATGAATAAAATGTGAAGCCTTTAAGTTGTGTTACCTGCACTTCAGAATATAGTGTAAATTAACGTCACGTGTTAATTGAAGTAATAGCATTAATATATAGTAACTAGTGATATTATTACCTTGTTGACTTATTTAAAACAAACTATGGTTACACTTCCTATTAGCTGCGGGCAAACTGAGAAAATGATTAATTGCCTTGCAGGCAGATCGAGAATTTTTAAAAGTCAGGCAGCAGGCAAATCGAGACATAACCCTTAAAATTACTGTTCTCCGTGTATTACTACCCGTTACGCCATCAGAACTAAAATTTGGCGATAACATATGACGTATATTTTACGTTTAGCTATTTCACAATATCTGATGCATAACTGTACCATCAGTGATCATTTTTTCTATTAAGAATGTTGTCCAAAATCTGTCTCGGGTGAGTCGTTTCATTTCACTTTTACCATTTTATGGCTTTCAAGTAGACATAACATAAAAGAATATAAGAAGCGAGGGATACTCAGAATATTATGGATTTATTTGGCCAATTCCCCATTTTAAAGAACAAATGGTAATAATTACTAAAAGGAGACAAATTATTTTTTTTATGGTTTGCAGATAGATCTCCAAGAGATAAATCCGATTTACATTAAAGAGATGGCAGGAAGACAGCCGACCTGGCTATGTCCTCTCCTTGCAATTTTTGTACCACAGCATCGTGTCGTGTATCCAACCCCCTGATACAGATGTTTGTATCAGGGGGTCGGATACAATCACGTTCCTTTCGCATGAGTTCCATTTTTTCTTCATCCGTAAGAATAAATAGTTCGTTATACATTCGTCTACATTCTTGACTTATCCCCAATACATAATAAGATAAAATGATTATTCGAGTCGAACCCCGGGTTCTAAGGGTAGATCACGACGAGTCGAAGACGAGTCGTGATCTACCCTTAGAACCCGGAGCGAAACTCGGATACATATTTTGTACATCCACATAATGGTAATAATCTCTATGTATCATCTAATATATGAATGCGAATGTCTGTATCTATCTCTCTCTCTCTCTATCTCTATTTCGCTATCTATCTTTGTTCCGGGTGAACTCCTCCGTTTCTCGACCGATCGATCTCAAATTTTCTACACGGGGGTAATTCGACCCTGCGAGTAACATGGGATGCCGTGACCATGCGGGGTGACCTTGACCTTGAAATTGATGACCTTGACCTTTTATTTCGAAAACGGCTGGGCCGATCGGGATAAAATTTCATATGTGCGGATGTATTGACCCATCGATCATTTTGCCTTTATCGGCGTGCCATTGCGGGGTGACCTAGACCTTGAAATTGGTGACCTTGACCTTTTATTTCGAAAATGGCTGGGCCAATCGGGCTAAAATTTCATATGTGCGGGTATATTGACCCATCGATCATTTTGACTTAATCGGGTTGTGGGGTGATCTTGATCTTGAAATTGGTGACCTTGACCTTCTATCGATCATATCTGAGGGTATATTGATATAACCATCTTCTCCCGTGCAACGCCGGGTATTCACCCGCTAGTTTCTTGTAATTCCCGCATGCTTTCCAATTTACTGTACGCTATTAAGGTACATTTATTGCAAAATAAATATAATGAATAAAATTTTTCATAATGAATGAAGAAATGAAGGAAGACTGTCTGATAGAACATCAAACATATGCTCTAAGGCTTCACAAAGCAGATCTTTTGTTTTTTGACCATTTTTTGTAAAATTGCATGTGGGCAGGCGGCTTGTTATTTTATTTTTTACTTTTGTAATTATTTCATGGCCATCAAAAGTTCATGTTCTTGGTTTCTTTTATGTTTTGGTCCTCATAATCTACAGAATAGCATGGGTGGTGTGTATTTCGTCCCTTGGCGCAAGAAGGCTTTGCAAAGCATTGCAAAGCCTTGCTGCATTCAAGGAACAAATGTATCAGTTTTATTAACGTGAGTAAAATATCAGACATAAACCATTTATTTTTTTATTTTTTAAAAGTTTACATTGGCTGTAAAAAGAGGCTGTAAAAAGAGAGCATGCAGCAGACAAAAGGACCATGCGTGAGGGCATGAGAAACAGATTTTTAACTTTTTAGGCTTTACATTCACTTGTGGAATTACATGGTTTTTCATTAATGGCTATCTAAATTATAATCTTCAAAAACATATTCAAAACTCACTTTTCAAGAAACCATTACAAGAGGGTTAGTATCTTATTTATCGAGATAATTTGTACAACACATACTTATCGATTTCCATTTCCATAGGTGTATAGAATGCAAACGCAAAGTGAATGTTATATGTCTGGTGTCGATATGGCAATACTTTTGAACTGAAAATGTTTTGCATGGACCCCAGTTTAGATACTCTCAGGCACGTAGCCAGGCATCCCTCTGGGGGTGGGGGATGTTTTGTGAAACTGCAGGCATCTTAATGCCGCATGTAATTCTCATAGATTGAGATCTTGAGTTGGGGAAAAGTATGGAGGTGGTGTCCCTCTCGCGGTGGTGTGTAAAACAGTTGCGCTTGGCTTATGATCGACCATTCGGCCCCTTGTAGTAAGAGCTGTGTGATACACATTATAGGCAACAATCAAAAGAGGTGCCACCGAGCCCATCACATAACACAGGTGTGGAAACGTAACGCAGCCACTGACCATCCTTTGTCTGGGTTGTTGGAGACAAAGAGCATTTAACTAGAACCATATTATTTCGGCAACCTCCGATTTCGACAACCGGTCGAGCAAATAGGGACAGATAAGGACAGGGCATTGAAGCAGGAAGCAGAGACATACTACTGAAGCAACAAAGGGACAAGAACAAAAGGTCAATATTCCGGAAAACAACGCCATCGAAAGAGACTGTTCGCCATATTGCATCGTAGTCAAGAAATTGTAGTGCTTTGAAAAGAGTCGTGTCCGTCGGATTCGGCAAGGTCTGGAATCCGAAGTAGCGGAAGAGCATACGCGAGAGGCAGTGACGACACCACCTTCAACCAAGGATGTGGAATAGCACGAACCGGAAACTGAAGACAGCAAATGTAGCTGTCCCTGTCCGCATAACAACAGAAGTTCAATAAACGGAAAAAGATATTTGCGGTGCAGAGAGCGCATAAGTGGACAAAATGGTGTGTGGCAAACTTTCCAAGCGCCCATAGGCGAGGGAAGAGGGGAAAGCGAAGAATGCCAATCTGTGGGCAGACCTTTCCAAAGCCACAAAGCATGGCAACTGGAGAACAAGCGAGGCCTAGAGCTGGGAGCAGAAAGAGCGAGCCCTATTGCAGCTCGATGTCGCCAAAACTAAAACTAAGGAGGATTAGATGAAAACCAAAACAAGAGGGTGCTTTCGCTAGAAAACGAAAACTAAACAATAGTGCATGCGCACAAGGAGCAAGAGAAGTCGGAAACAGAGGGTGTCCAAGCTGGAAATTGAAAATGCCAGACTACAGGAAGACCTTGCAGAGACCCACGTCGTACGAGAGAGAAGGAAGCCAACAAAAAATTAAAAGAAACGGCATATGTACTAAAACGTACTATCTGCTTGTTTCCCGGGAACAGTGCGTCGTTGGGGAGGGGGCGGGGTGGGGGGGGGGGTAGAACTACATTGCAAATGTGCCTATTCCACGTACAAATGACTGTTTCCGCCTTTGGTGGCAGTCACTGCTTCTGCTGTAGTGGAGACTAGTATGGACAACATGGTTGTCGTCCCGACTCTTGCTGCAATCTTTCCTGTGACTGTCGTCGTGGTTGTCCATCACCGCCCATCCCATTTCTCTCGCAAGAATTTTCCATGCAATGAAAACAGAGATGAAGAAGTAGGTACATTTTTGGACTTGCGCGGCCAAATACCCCACCATTTTTTACTTCCAGCTGACTTTCGTGGATTTCTTCCCTGGTCTCTTCTATTTCATCATGAATTCTTTCTTTGGCTGCGTCGCATGGAGCTGCTCGGCAAGTAGTTTGCTGGGATTTTCTCGACTATCTACATCCACTTCTAACAGGAAGAGAGAAACAAGGATGCCTTAAAGAATTTCTTTCTTCTTCTGTGCTGTAGCGTAAGACACCCAGGCGAGCATAGAAGTCTACCATGAAAGGCTTGAATGCGTTTCGACAGCACCGAAGACGACAAGTGTAGTCCGTTTTCTCTGAAGTGGCACGTTATCGCTCTTGCATTGCCTCGATAACAAATTCTGTATCGCTGTGTGGTTTCCGTTGCAGAATTTTTCCGTGAAGAAATTGAATGTCTTGGGTTTGTACTTTGGATAAGTCTCGCTTGAGAAACGTGTTTTGTCTTTAATGCTGGCCAAGCTTGTTTAAATGCGTGTAAAATATTGTACAGTGCTGTGCAGACCCTGGAATGCATTGTGCAGCGCAATGCAAGGTCCAAATGAGTGGCGTGCATGGCCAAGCATTCTTCCACTTGGAAAGGCATGCGCCTTGTGTTTAGCACAACAGTGAAACTGAAACGGGAGAGCCAGCCACGCTTCTTGTTCGAAGAGTTGTACAAAGAGGAAGAAATATATGAAGCGGGAACAGGAACACGAGAATGGACGGAGCTGAAAGCACTGTGCAGAATGAACGCAAGCTAGTCAAATACACTCACAAGCGAGGCAAACATTCTGAACTCCTCTAAGACCACGGAATGGTGACAGATTTGGATCTTGGGGAGATCTGCTCGTTGAAAATATTGATTGGTCTACACACACATTAACCTAGCAACCATCCCACTACATGACATTTAATTATGACGTATCATATTCCTGGGCCCGAAATCGGCCTCCCGAGTTCAAAAAAAACAAACAGTGTTCTTGTAAACTATGTGTTCGTGGTAACAACCTGAGTAGTTGCGGGCATTATAATATATACCCAAAGCAACCTTATGGCCGTTGAGAATCCTCATAGTAATTTTGTTCAGCCATGGTCGTCACGTTTGGCCCAAGGTAAATGAACTATAGTCCCAAGATATTATTATGGGATTTTCCGAAGAACAGAAATGTAATTGCATCACAAGGTAAACGCAATTGTGATATTGGAATTACCACAGTGAACTTTGCTGTATTATTTTGCAAATACATTGGCCGAAGAGTACATTGGTACTAGTCTAGAAAATCCCATTGTATAATCTGGGGTCTGAAGTGCGTTCACGTTGGGTCCAAAGTGACTACCATGGTTAAAACATTTACTATATGTATTCCCTAAAGGTACTTTTGGGTCTTTTGTGAGGCCCCTAACAAATATCAAGTAAATTTGAGGAAATGAATCAGAATATCTAGAGGAACAGGTGAATGATGTACAAGGTTCTAATTCATTAGCAGAACCTAATTCATCAAGAACTAATTCACCTTCTGAATTAGGCAATGTTTCGGTACCCGTAGCCGTACCGAGAAGATCAGACAGAAGTAGGAAAAAGCCGGATTGGATGAATACCTGAGAGTATGTCATGTCGCAGGTAATTAAAAAGCCTTCATGGAAAATCAAGGCATTGATGTTAGAGAATTTGGCATCAAAGAAAGTGTTTTCCGAGGTATCCAAAGATGTTTCATCAGCAGTAGTGATGACTGACACTATAGACCAAAGCATTTAACACTGAATTCAGCATACCCCAGGACTGACACTATAGGCCAGAAATTAACATAGGATTCTCCATAGGGTTTTTGGTCTATAGTGTCATATTTTGGCCTATAGTGTCAGTCCTGGAGGCGAGAAAAAGATTTTAAAATCTTTTTCTCGCCTCCAGGACTGACACTATAGGCCAAAATATGACACTATAGACCAAAAACCCTATGGAGAATCCTATGTTAATTTCTGGCCTATAGTGTCAGTCCTGGGGTATGCTGAATTCAGTGTTAAATGCTTTGGTCTATAGTGTCAGTCATGGGGTAGGTTGTCCCAATTACTATATTCTGCCAAATATGTGTATTTTGCTTATTAATCAATCTTTCCATACTTTAAACCATACAACACTTTACTGTATGGAAGGATTGGTTGATAAGCATACAATATCTTACCCACAGTGGAAAAGAGAAGTATCTCTTAACTCTTTTTACTGATGGTTTTTGGGTGGTGAAAAAAAGAGAAGTATCTCTTCTCTTTTTTACTGGTGAGGGTGGGGTAATGGGTCACCACTACATTGAAACAGAAAATAAGAGTTAGTTTTTTTTTGCTACCACTATTTAATACATCAAGCGAGAGGAACATATGTACACCGAGATCTGAGATTGACTATAAAAAAAGTCTTTTTACATTGAGATATAATACATAGAGCGAGAGGAACATATATACATCGAGATATGAGAATGACTATCTACAGAAACCCTATTTACATCAAGAATTGTTGTGTGATACCGCTTTATTGGAAGGTTTTTTTATGTTTGTTTTCTTGTGAAATTATCGACAGCCAGTTTTTCTTGCAATAAAGCATTATCACGTATTACATATGATACACAACAGTGAGTGACAAAAAATATACAATAGAATTTATCAAAAAAACTCTGTGGGTTGTTTTGACACCTGATTACAGTCATTTTAAATAATGTCTATAGTTTTGCTCAAACCATCGACGGACTTCTCTGTCATTCTCTTGAAAATTTCTTGGGTTGAATTTGATAGTAAGAACTGTCTCTAAATCATATCCTTTAGCAAGATGATCTAAAACAAATATACAGTACATACCACACACCACAGTATGAAGACTCTGTACTCTCATTGTGTTTATAGTCCATGAATCTGTGTTTTTCACTATGAAATTGTATATATCTTTATGTAATGGTGGTAAGCCATAAGAATCAAAGTAGATGGCTGAATGATTGTCTTTGAAATATATCACCACCCAGTGTTCTCCTGGTTCTTTTGATGAATCTGTGTTCACAATATAAGCTTTTCTGTGGTTATGCTTTTGTTTTGGTAATAAGTCTCTTGAACACACTTTTCCATTCAATGATGATAACCTTTGAGAATTATCAAGAACATATTGTAGTTGAGTGGTGTCCATCTCTTCTTATCCCTAAAAAGGGCTGTTGTACTTTTTTTTTAATCAACTTCTTCTTCTTCTTCTTTAACAAGTGGTGTGTAATATCCCCACTCTTTCTCTATTAAATCTGCCCAATTTTGAATGTCTTCTTGTGTGTTAATTTTAAAGTTCACATTCATATATGTAAAACAGCCTTCAATATTCCATTTTTTTGCTTGTTCGAGCAGTTTATATAGTACACTTGATGGGCACACTTTTTCCATACAGTCTTTCAAATACATTTCAATCCATATTCTTATATCCTTTCTTATACAAAAGTCATGTTTTGCTCCAGGTATTCCTTGACATCCATAACACAGTTTATTCACTTCTTCTTTTATCAAAGGTGTCACTTCATTTACAACAATTTCTTTAAATAATCTAAGGAACAGTTTTTCATTTTCTGTCTTCACTCGCCTCATTATTTGTATTCTTTGTCTCATTTCTCTGTGCATCTTGCAATGTTCACATTTACTCATTGTTAATAGTCAAATATCACTTCTCTGAACTTGTTGATTTGTATTTCACTATCAAATTCTGCATAGACAACAACGTTGATCACCTGTGTCAGAGCTTGAGCAAACTGAAGATCTATTCGAAGGTTGCCAGACTTTATAGGATGAGCTAATGGTCCACTGCTTGATTGATCAGGTGTCAAATCAATTCCCCAGAGGGTATATCCTTTTGCATAATCCTGCATTGATATATTAAATGTTTGATTTTGTCCAAAATAGCCCATTGCTTCAAACAATGATAAATATGAATTTAGATAAAGTCCACCTTCGAAATTTGGTTCAAAGGGACGTGATTTAATGGAATGTCCATCCACTGTAATTTCCAACTTGTTCAAATTGAAATGTTGAAAATTAAATGGAGATGTACCAATATCTCCATTTAAATCTTTATTTGAAACTAAACCAAGAATTATTCGTTTTGGCATCTGTTTATGAAACAGATGGTCTTCTATTTTTGATCGAAGACCATTTCCAATGGTAAAAGTTTTAACTTCAGTACGTCTAATGGGCATTTTATAATTTGTTCGATCTATTTGTGCATTCAGATCATTTGCAAATTTAGGAATTAAATCCAAAGCTGGTATTCTGAATATGGCTTTTTGAATTTCGATTTTTCCATCTACACCACCAATCAGACAAAATTTAGTTGGGGAGCGATGAATTTTAACTCTCATTTCCACACCATTTGGTAAATATTTCTCTTGCACAAACAGATCTAAATGCAATTTTCCTCTTAATTGTACAGATTTACTGTTTGCAATTAATTTGTGACGTTCAACCAAACCTTTGTTTGCGGAATCTTTAGCAAATGCAGTATGTTGGCCAGGGGTGTCTATATACCACATCTCACTAGCAGCTAGATGTGTTTTTTTCACATCTTTTGAATAGCTCAACAGATTTTCAAAAAATGCTCTATAAGGATACATGTCTGTATTGGTGGTTATCAAATTACCGTTCAGTGTCACATCAACTTTACTGAACATGCTGTGAAAGAAATTATTGATAGGGGTAATATTCGTATCATCTTCCAAATCACCCCCATCTTGCTTTGTAATTTTGAACTGAACCTCAAGTGTAGATGCTGCAAGATCTAGCCACTTGGTTGTTTGTCTGGGGATTAAAAATTCTATTGGTGAAGAATTATTTAAAGATGCAATAGGAAATTGCTCAATCTCACCAATATTTTCTATACCACTCGCTGTTGGTGATACATTATCTGGATCAAATCCACTACAAAAATGCTCGCAAGATCCATGCAACATCATGATTTAATCGAATATATCAAGTGGTCTTGAATTTCGTTTTGAATAAGATTGCCGTTTATGTGTCTTTCCTCTTTGAGAACGAATGACAGAGTGATGTCTTGGTTCTCGTTTCTGTCTTTTTATTCCCAAAGCAGCTTTACCCACTGATGTCATTAGATCTTTTGCATGAGTGAGCATAACTTCTTTGGTTGGTTTACGATTTCTCATCAATTCATTTGCTATTTCTAAACCGTGTTTTAATCCTTCTTTCTTTAAAGTTC
This sequence comes from Pictodentalium vernedei, assembly GCA_031216915.1. Classification (NCBI taxonomy): domain Eukaryota; kingdom Metazoa; phylum Mollusca; class Scaphopoda; order Dentaliida; family Dentaliidae; genus Pictodentalium; species Pictodentalium vernedei. The sequence goes on along the minus strand of CM062295.1, from coordinate 544,680,994 downwards.
GAAATGCATTTTTTGCAATTGGTTTTATTAATGGTACAGCTGATCTTATTGCTGAGCGAAAAATGGATCCTAATCCATAACCATATTGTCGTGCTACTCCTCGATACACTGGAGGCATTTTTTATAAATTGAGTTGATGTCTCTGTCTAAAATGCAACTTGACAACACTCTTCCCACTTGAAAACTGAATGTTTTTACCAGTATTCCCATTTATATTTATAGTGATATAATCAAAAGAAGATTTTGATACTGGTACATAATGTACATTATCAAATTCTTTATGAGTGTGCAGAGATTCGTCACGTGTTTCAAAGGGTATCACACGTAAAATGGGTGCTTCTATATCACCAAGAAATGTATAATCTGCTATGTCGGAATAAATAAAGAGCTGATTAAAATCCACATTTAAATCCACATTATATTTAAATGCATCTTTTGCTGTGTTAGGAAATATTACTGGAAACATACCATCTTTACACCCCAATTTTTCTGATAAACTTTGTGATAATTGAATACCGACTGTTCCAATACTATTTGATACAATTTTTACACGTGATTGTCGAGATGAATAACCAAGATGAAATGACACACCAAATTCTTTAAAAATATCACCCAGTTTTTCTTGAATTTCTGATTCTATTGCTTCTACAACATGACCACCATTTGCATATGCACCTGATAAAATACTTAATTCAACAGCAGCAACACCCTTACGTACTGTATGTTTGAAAAACGATTTATTAATATTATTAATGCGTGCTGATATTTTTGAATCTGTTACAATGATTTTAAAATTTGTTTCATCATCTGTTATATTTCTTGCCTCAGATGGTAAAATTACTTCAACTAAACCCACTTCCCAATGTTCTTTATTAATATGAATGGGTTTAGATAATTTTGTTTGAAAACAACATTGTGTGTTATTTGGAAACATATCCATAGAACTATCACTCAGTAGTGTTACGTAAAATGAATTCATTTTTCTTCTCGTGAGGTTTCAAATATTTTAAACCTGGACTTGGAAGAATATATCCTAAAGAACTACTCAATAACACTAACCACAATTCTTTGTTTGGGGATTGTAAACTAAGATGAATGATGGCTGTAATTATAATTGCATAAATGACAATTATTTGTGTGAAATAAGTTACTTGATTTTTTGCAACAAGACTTCCACAACAATTAAATTGTGCTTGTTGATTTTGTACTTCAACACTTGCACTTTCGCTACTCAATGTATTTTCATTTAGTGACATATTCTTTTTATACTATATCTGTTTCTGCTACCCAACTATCAAATTTCGTAGGATAACCTTCCCAATGTACTTTAAGTTCCTTGATGAGTTTCTTACCAACACGCCTTAAACGTTTGGCAAGAACTGAATCAATGATATATTTTTTATCATCTTTTATAATTTGAATTTCTTGTGGGTAAAATGTTCCCTGTATATTTTCACCCCCCATATCTTCGAGTTTATAAGTGGGTGGTGTTGTATGTTTTACATGGGTGATTTTAAATAATTCTTTTGTCCAATTTGGTAAATACCCTTTTTCAAATGTATGTTTGGTTTTGTTAATGCGTACTATATCACCAATTTTAAATTTTATTTTTTTCTCTTTAGATTTTTTACCATATAAATTTTGTGTTACTTGTATTTCATTTTCTATTGATACAGATGCAGGGGTTCTCTGAATACTACGATGGAAACTGTGATTGTATCCATCAACTAAATTTTGTAACACATCAATATATCTTAACGTACGTTTGTGTGTAAAATATTTCCACATTCGTGTTTTCAGTGTGCGCTGGAAACGTTCTACAATACTAGCTTTTGTTTCAGGGTTCTCTGTTGTGAAAAAATGAATTTTTTGTTTCTTTAAAAATTTCTGCACATCTTTATTTTTAAACTCAGAACCTTTATCTGATTGTAAAGATAATGGTTTACGTCCAGAAGTTTTTAAAATTCTTTGGAAGGATTTTATTAGTGTTTGTCCTGATTTATTGTGTATGGGTAAAACCCATGCATATTTCGAAAAAACATCAATGACACAAACTAAATATCGGAATCGGTCATTGTAAGATTGTAAACTTTGTAAATCTGCTAAATCTATTTGCCATTGTTGATCAATACCACCCACTATAGTCTTACGTCTTGCAAATTTTTTTCGAATGGGTTTATGTAAAGTGTAAGTCCTCTCTCCTTTCAACCATTTTTTAACTTGATCAACTGTAACAGATTTATCTTTACCGTGGGCTGCTTTGTATAATTTGTGTATACCACCATAGCCGGCAGGGTGATTTGTATTATAATATATTTCGGTTAATAAATTATTCAATAGGCCTCCCATTTATCAGGAATTTTACTTTTTGCCAATCTACGTCTAGGTGTTTTCTTTCCTCGAAGTAGTTTACGTTTTGGAGTTGTTGAAAGAGAAGTTTCTAACCAACTATCTTGAGGGGAACTTTGATATTCATTGGGTATGCCATCCTGTTCTCTATTCATCCACATCCAACGTTCACGATTTCCAACAAAATCTTGAGGAATATTTATATCTTTTAAACCACGATTGAATATTTCCCACCCTCTTGGTTTAAAGCCTTTTCGATGTCTGAGAACATCATTGACTAAATCAATGATATTTGAACCTTTTATGGCCTCTCCATCATAACTTAAAACACCCTGATTATCCCAACTCATGTGTGGATGAGATGATAAAGCAGATAATAATGAAGTTGCTTTACGCCTCATTGTGACAGGAACACTTTCTAAAATACGATCTCGTAAAAACAATGACTTTCGGTCTGTCTCAGGTATAACCAGTGTTGGTTGTAATGCCTTCTTATATGACATTTGAAATTTTTGTAAATTTTCACCGTATTTTTGTTTTCTCTCACTTTCTGATAATTCTGAATTTTCTAACACGGATGATAATTCATTTTGCAGCAGCGCTGTATTAGTAATTTCAGGGTCAGGTGGTAATCTTGGGCGTTGAGATTTTTCACTTCTATAATGCTGCATTTCTTCCATCATTTGATAAGGTACAATAGCCATTTTCTTCATATTTTATTTACTAATTTATTTGCAAGATTTGTTGCAAGTCCTACAGCTGGTGCAAGTAAACCAAGTAATGGTAAAAACCCACCTTTTTGATTTAAAATTTGTTTTTTCTTTTTAAGTGATAATGATTTACTAGCAAGGGATCTTAGTTGTTCACGTTTCGGGTGTAATTTTCGTTTCTGAACAGAGGAAAGATGTATGTTCCCTTTTAAAAGATTATGACAACATTCTGCCACACAATTAATTAATTCTTTTGGTGCATTTTTCATAATTTGTTTTTGAAATGCTGGTGGTGTTTGACTTAGTGCCAATAACACCCCACCATATTTTTTAACTAGTGGAATTTTACGAGATTGTTTTACCATCTTTCCGTCACAAAGACCATTCATAAAATGATATGGCAGACAAATGCAAGTCATTTTATTTCAACTAAAATAAGATCTTATCCTCTCAACAGGTGTTTGTGCATTCAATGCTGTGAATCGTGCTGTCATTGGAATATTTTCTTTCAGTGCTACATTCCCCACACTCTGTCTAGACATCATAGGATCATGCGATACTCTAAAGCCACCAGATGTTCCACGTGTTAACTTTAATGGTGGTACTTTTTTCTGTTTTTGAAGTTTGCTCACTAAAACAGACTTTGTTTTTGTCAGTTTTTGAGGAGTGACTAAGAAATTTGCACGCACGTAATTTTTATCAACATTTCTTTTGATTTTTTTGTTTGTAGACAATTTTCGTTTCTTACTTTTTGTTTTTGTAAATGGTGAATAAAAATCACGACTTGTTTTATGTCCATCCCATCGAATTAAATTACGAATAATAACACCGCCAAAAAATCCACCACCACCTGTTTTTAAAATAATGTTTCGCTTGGTTGCAAGATCAACTCTTGGATTTGCAAGTTGTTGTAAATCCTGTCTATGCTTATCCATATATGTTTGAGTTTGTTTTGGCAATTTAATTTTTTTATTGAGTATGATTTTACTTGCTAACGTAAACCATTTTAAAATTTTCTTGAAACCTTTCTTAAGTAATTTTTCTCTTGCAAACGGATTTGTCTGCTGACTCAATTGTTCTAATGATCGGATAAAAGATACCATTGTGATGTGTACTCATCAACAAAAGTTTTAACCAAGTGACACAAAAAGTTATGGATGCAGCTTTTTATAGTTTTGTGTAAATGATGGGACCCCGTTCATTTTGTGTCACCCAAGGATGAAAAATATCAGTTCTTAATCTCAAAGAGTCGGGGGTTTTAGGATGAAAATCAATTAATAAATAACCGTGATCAGTACTCGTTGCATCTTGATAGGATGCATTTAAATGGGGTAATTGGACTTGATTTGCTAACACTTTTATCTGCCCTTTATCTCTGGTGTTTTGAAACAGAATCATATAATGTGCATTTAAACTTATGGTACGACTAGCTTTAGATTGTTGAAACATATTTTGTGTGATGTATATGACACTTGCATTTCGATGATGGCCTTTTCGTGTGAACCATAATTTAATTTTTTCTTCATCTTTATCACCTAACATATCATCAAAAACCACAAGATGTGGAATAGTGACATCACTGACAATTTCATATTCATCATCAGGAATGCCTTCTATGAATTTAACATCGTCACTTTCTTTAAGTAAAGCGTATGTATTTTGCCATTCTTTATAACACCAAACAATTTTTTGTGGTGGGATTTGAAATAAGTCATGTTTCATATCAATAAGCTTTTTGACAAATACTGTCTTTCCTGAACCACTAGGCCCCGATATAAAGATATTACACGGATGTTGAAACAATAAACATTCACTCATTGCCATGACTTCTTTTTTTTTTACCAAAAGGAATATCAAAACATTGACTTATATACTTTCTACCTCCATAGCTTCTTCACATCTCTGTGTGGGTTTTCGTTTTAAGGGTGATTTTAATTCAAATAAAGTTTCTGAAGAACTCTGATCTAATTGTGGCATACATTGTCTATATAAATAATTAATGATTTCTTCATCATAAATAATAAAATCCCACATAACTCTTGTCCAAATATTTTGTACATTATCTTTGTAAAAAGCATTCATGATTTGTAATGCATTACAAAATTCCCCATACATTCCATCTTTTTCTAATTGATTTTGAATGAAATCTTTTGTTATTGTTAGATAACCAGGAGTGATCATTTGAAATGCATATAATAATGCCTTACGTGTGATCTTGTTTTCTAAGATGTGTCTTACTGGTTCCATGGTTGAAATCAAAGTGATGATTCTTTTGTCTGTTCTGATGTACTTTGTACATCAGGGCAGTCAGGAAAATCATTTGCTGGTCCGTCAGTAAATAAATCACTTAACTTATTTCTGAAATGTACTGCGGCATGATTGCCAATTATTTTACTAAATGATGAAGTACTTTGATCATTTATGACCATGAGTGCAAATAATGAATTTGAATCTGGAAAATCATCTAGAGTTTTATCATATTTTTTCATTGTTGAAAATATTTGTTTTAAAGTGAACCCATTATCCATGACTGCTAATATTTTATCGGGGGGTGTTTGCATACATGTGGGTGGTTTATATAACTGACAGCCTCTAATAAGTTTCATGTAAGGACAATTTGGAGAATACTTGACATGTTCTTGTAAAGGAATATCCTTTTCTTCCCAGTTATGTAAACCTTGTCCACATACAAAACACTTCACTTTACCACCCCCAACACAGAAAAATCCAGCTTTGGCTAATTCTTCTTTTTTTGATTGTAAGACTGGGTAGGAAGTCCAATGAAAACTTTCAAGTCTTTTTAACTCTGATAAATAATTAGGGAAAGCAGGCTCGAGTGGTAAAGACATCTTGTCTGTTCTCTGTTCACAATTGAAATGAGTTTTTGTGACAGATATTTATACCTTAAACCCATAGGGGAGGGTATCATATTTACCTACTACAAAACGTTTTGTGTATACAGATCTGAATGTTTTGGTTTGTGCTTCACTTGTGACTTGTCTGTTTTTATTACGTTTAATTTTATGTGTGTACTCAATGTTTATTTTGTAATTCTCTCTGTCTCGTGCACACTCAACCATTCTCTCAAAATTAACTTTTTGTGATGTTTTGAAATCTAATGTGATCCCCTTAACTTTACATGTGGTGTGTGTTTCTCCATCTTTAATGTATTTGTATCCATAATTTTTTGGCCCTAAACCTACAAACTCTGTGATTTTTGCCCCTGGATGTTCATCTGTCCATTGACCTAACCTGCTATTTACAATTTTTGGGTTCCAAAGTGTGGGATTATGGATGTAAATACAACTGTCTGTGTCAAAGTATAAAACTCGTGTTCCTAATTGTTCCAAAACTTTATATAATTCCATACGTGCATACGCGGTTACAAACGATGCTACAACAACATTTGCTGAACTGTGTGGTGTGTAAACATCTGCAGTGTCTATATAGTTTACTAAAACAAATTGATCATGCTCAAAAAATTCCACATTGTTCACAATTTTGTCTTTGCTCTGTATTATATCAAAATATTCGGACGGTTCATTTATATATTTAGTTTTACTTTTGATATTGTTTTGTGCATTCTTTCCCCAGAGACAATTTAACATGGTTTTGGCAAATGATCTTTTTCCTGGATTTTTTTCAACATTTTCCAAATAGATGTTTTCAATTTGTGCATAATCTTTTTTAAATGTGTTTTTGTCTGTTTCTGTTTTCACCCAATCTGGAAACCCGCTAGCTTCTTGTTTCATTTTTAAATATTTGTTCACATAATGTTTGTAAATCTCTGAAGACCATTCATCCCAGTGCCAAATCTGATAAGTCTCAATTAAAGTGTAACCCAAATCAAATGACTTGTTAAGTTCGACAGATGTCCATGTACCTACTATTGCACGCTGGTCTGGTGTGTGTTTACACTGATCTAATTCGTGTTCTGCACATGTTTTGCAGAGTGTAAATGTCATTTTCTTATTACAATGAATGGGGAGAACTGGTAAAAAAAGATTTTGAGGGGGTAGGATCTTACATTTGATAAGTCCTCTATATTCCCTTATTTTGTCAGTGTCTATGTTTTCCTTTGTAAGAATAACTGGATGAGAGACTGGATATTCTCTGTGTTTATTGACATATGGGTAGAGTGAACAAATGTCTATGTATTTAATTTCTGTGTCTGTATTCTCATCAATTTTGTAATGTAATTTAATGGCATTTGTTCTCCCGCCAAACAATGCATCACGTGGCTGAATGGGATCCATGTGTGGGAAAAATGTATCTATAGAAGCTCGAACATCTGGCTCCGTTTTGCATAGATGATCAAATTCGTGTTCCCACACTATGTGAACATTATAACCCAATGATTTGAAATGTTTTATGCGATCTTGGGTTTTGTTGTACAGAGATTGATAGAATTGTGAATTGATTGGATTTTTCTCGAATCTGTCAGGATAGCAAGTCTCACATCCATGCCACATACATCCATAAAATTCATAGATTGTGTTTGTCTCTTTGTGAAAACCATCTACATGATAATTTCCAATTCTAGTTTCCCCACCATTTAGTGCATGTTGAATGTGTATGCCTTCTTCTTGTGCTAGTAGCTGTAAGAATCTAATGGCTTTCATGGAATATCGAACAGCAGTGGGATATCCTATGTCTGAAATGATGGCAACTGTGTTTTCTGGCATTGAATTTTTCCGCCAAGCTTTATTGCAGGCATCAGCTAAAGTCACAGCTTCCCTGAAAGGATCTATCCCATCACATTCAATAAATTTTGTTCTGAACTCCCCGCACCCTCTACGGAGGATGTCTACATCAGATTTACAGTACATGTCCATTTCTTTGGCAAAATTGAAAGTGGCGTTACTAGTAAATTTTTGATTGTACCATTTAATGAATTCTTCTCTGGCTGGGGGAGACATAAAATCAGGCATGTATAATTTTGCATCTAAATATGGGCCAATGTAGTTTTGATATGATTTTGTGTTTGCCAGATGAGGAAAATAACCTTTTGCAAGTTCACTTAAACCAAATGTTTTAGGGAATTGTGCCAATCTCATAGAAAGGAAACTCAATGAATCGATGAGTCTAACACCACAAGCTTTCAGAGAAATAATTTTGTTTCCATTCATGATGACATCGGGTTTTGATGTAGCAGTTTCAATGAGATGTCTTAAGATAAATTGTGCATCGAACCCTCTTGAATTGTGAGCAATAGCTGTTGTATCTAAATGTTCCTTACTGAAAAGCCAATTGCAAAAATCACTCAAAGTAGATTCTCCTTTGAAAATATATTCCCTTCTTCCATCTTTGTCACAGAAAATACATTCTTGATCTATAGGCTTGCAAATACATTCCCCACATGCACGGTGTGCAACACAGTAATTTGGGGTATGGAGACCTGAGTCTTGAGTTGTTTCAAAATCATAAAACACAAAGGGTACTTTCGGCATTTTGTCTTTCGTGGGTGGTTTGTATTTTGGAATGAAACAATAATGTTCAAATTTGACTATTTGATGGCAATATTTGCATTTCTTGAAGCCATCACAAATGTGTTTACCTTTCCCAGAGTAAATGCACATGTTACACGATAGACATTTTTTCACTAATTGACAGATTGATTTTTCTTGGTCATGTGTTTGAGTTGAGTGATTTTTATAACAAGATGAACTTACAAAATCTCTATTACAAGTGTAACAATGAACAGAATGTTCAGGCGTACATGGCAGTGGAGAATAACAGACACAGCCTTTCGGACATCTGTGACGTTCTCTGTTATTATAGCCTACATTGCAATATTCACAATAGTAAGCACATCCTAAAAACCCTGTAATTTTAGTGATGGTGTCAAAATGCTGGTCGTGGTGATAAATGTGAATAACTTTACTCTCTTTTGTAGTTTGAGGTGGTTCGTATAAAAACGTTTCTTTGACAAATTGTGGGTGGATTTTGATCACATAGTCTGGTGAGAGTATCTCTTGAATTTTATGATATTCCTCATACCCACAAGTTTTATTATATTCGAGGCCTGCTTTATCCATCAATATTTTAGCCTCTCGCTCTTGTGTTGGTCTATCAGAATATCGAATATTCTTCCATTTTTTCTCCCAAAGCTCAGATTCATCTTTATCAACATGGCATTTTCCCACTACAATGGCACGTGCGAGACACATGGAATCACAGGAGTTTTTAATTTCGATAATACTTTTCTTATTTCCAACCAGTTTACCCACAGCTGAAAATGAAATAGGTGCTTTTCGCCCAGACCCATGTGGTAGTGAAGTGTGTGTTATTTCTAAAGATAATTGACCATCGTGTATAGTAAAATTCTCATTTGATTGAATAACTTTTTCAATTTCATCTAACACTGTTTTTCCAGTGACACCCATAGCCTTTGTAAAAGGAATAAAAATACCCACCTCAAGACCTGGATGGTGGATGGATATCCTCATGGGGTCGTTGTCTTGTATACCACACTCTCGCTTCACATCTCTCACTAACGAATCAAATATTTCAGTTAAAAACTCGAGCGGATTAGTAACATCAAATTGCTTTAAAGTCACTCTGCATACATATGATTCGGAGTGAAATTTTCTGGATGCACGCATTAACTGAGGATGAATGGAATATAAATTCTGTACACTCTTTTCAGAGTGTACAGATTTTGTATTCTTAGCATATTCAGTCAATCTCTGTTTCTTACCAGCTAATGCAACAGGTTCTGTGTCATTATCCTCTGAATCACTGTAGTCCACTAATGATCTCTTCATCTTTTGTAAAAATCACGTCTTTCACTCTTGTCAAGTCAAAAACTTGTGTGATCCAAACCTCCCCCTACCCACATTTTTTATACTTTCTCGGCGAACAGAAATTTGTGTTTCAAGAAAAAATATTTTTCCTGAAAAACACAAGATTCTGTTTTTCAGATTTTTTTGTACACTCCAAAATGGTTATGGAAATATTTTGAAGATTTCAAAATATTTCCATAACCATTTTGGAGTGTACAAAAAATCTGAAAAACAGAATCTTGTGTTTTTCAGAAAAAATATTTTTTCTTGAAACACAAATTTCTGTTCGCCGAGAAAGTATAAAAAAGTATAAAAGGAGGAAGAATCTTAAGATGTTTCACACTTGCTTTTGACTTCAAGAAGACTAGACATATTTTTTTTGAAACGCTCCAAAAGTTAAAGATGAACACTGATCCAAGAATAGAGAAAGCAAGTGATGCTAAAAGTATTTACTATAAACCATCTAAATGGGGAGAAGTTAGAAGACTTGTGAATGAACTTTATAAATTGATATCAACACCTAAAGAGATGATTTGTTCCATTTGTCATCAGAAAGGACATTGGGCAAATACATGTTCAGACAAAGGGCCATGTTTTTATTGCAATCAGAGAGGACATTGGATTAATGAATGTAGATTGAAAAAGCTATCGAATAACTCTGTGTCTCAACCAAGATGGGGTTCACCAGCTGTTGATCAACGAGGACCGGTAAAAGTTTATCCATGGTCAGAATACATAAAGCATGCAGAAGATAGATTACCGATTACAGGTTTCAACTTACAACTTGATGAAAAAGACATTGACAACCACACTTTAGGGGGGATGAGTATGATACCAATACCACCACCTCCCCATATAAACTTTACAAATGAGAAAGTTGACTTAGCAGAACCTGTGTTACCAGAGTTTGATGATAATGATGATACATTATTATACAAAGTGGACATACCTACTGAATCAAAGATGGAAGTTGATGAAGAAAATTTATTTCCAGAGAAAGAGGAACCACCAAAGAAAGTTACAAGAAAACGAAAAGCTAAAGACATTCAACCTAAAATGGCAAAATTTACCAAGAAGATGTGAACATTTTCAAAGTGACACTACACTTATGTAAAATTTCATGGAATAAAATTTTGAAAATGTGAATACAGTGTTTAGATACTTTTTTTTGTGTCGTGAAATAAGAATTCAGTTATATTCTATCATATTGGTTGAGTGTGCATAAAGTTTCTCTTTTTAAGAATATGGTGGCCCTGATAAGGGCCGTTTTTATGTTTTTAAAATAAACAATGTATGTTTATTTTGGTAAGATTATTCCATGCTTCTTCCTAGCAGCTCGTAGAACATCGGCTCTTGTGATAATGTTGTTTGGGTAACCAATTCTGTCTGTGGCATAGCAGCAACTATCTGTCATCAGCCTTCTAAGAAATAGCTCAAGGCCCCCTCGAGCTTCATCCATGGCCTGTGATGAAATAGATTCCACACCACCTCTCCTCGCCAATTCTCGTAGATTTTCTCTTGGAATGACTGTGTGCTCGGTGTTCTGCCCCCTTCTGTCACCGCTCTGTGCTATGCTCTCTACCTCGATGCTTAGTTCAATCTTCATGTTTGTCAATAAGAACATTGGTGGTATGAGGGGGGAGTCTAGTGAATTTTATAGTAATTCAAGGGAGGGAAAAGCCGCCAGAATTACTCATTGTGAAAATGAGTAATTCTGGCGCCTTCTCCCTAGACTGGTTGATTTTTAGGCGGACTTCTCTACTGTTGGTTAATTTTTTGGAGGGGAAACTTTCAAATAAAAAATAAAAGACTTTCATTATTTGATAGTAATTCAAGGGAGGGAAAAAGGCGCCAGAATTACTCATTGTGAAAATGAGTAATTCTGGCGCCTTCTTCCCAGACTGGTTGATTTTTAGGCGGGCTTCTCTACTGTTGGTTAATTTTTTGGGGGGAAACTCCTTCTAATAAAAAATAAAGACTTTCTTTATTTTTTATTGGGGGGGAGTTTTCCCCCCAAAAATTTCATCCAATGGTAAAAAGAGAGGGAAAACAAATCCTAATAGTATAAATTGAAAGCAAAAACTTCTTCATTTTATCATTACACTGAAAAAATGTCAGAATTTACAACTATAAATTTTGAAGATCTACAGGCTATGGATGCCGGTTATTGGAGATATTATGATACCACACCTAGTGAAAAGAATACAAGAGATGTGGAAGTACAAACTGATGAGACAGAGTGGGGAAAAATTCTGGCAATGCTAGAAAAGATTTACGATGCTGTGGATCAAGTAAAAAAAACGTCACCTCTACAACTCGTGCCGGAGAAGATTACCATCCCGGTGGGTTTTCAGATGCTAGAACCCACCAAACAGACCAAGAAAAGACCGGGGCGTAAGAGGAAAGCCACTGAACAGCGTGTAACAGTTAGGAGGTTGGAAGATAATGGAGAAGAACCATCAAAATCAGCACACCCAATACGGATGAGGATTGGAAATTTGGCGTGTGGTCAGGGGCGGTATGGAAAAATATTGCCTGAATAGAATCAACCCCCTGGCTCAAAGACAACAACTTTAAAAACGGTCCTTTTCAGGACCACCACATTCTTAAAAAGAGAAACTTTATGCACACAAACAACCAAAATACAGTACCCAATTCATTTATAAAATATTTCATTTCCCCCCTCTAAATTGCAACAACAAAAAAAATCATCTTGTTATTACTTCACGGTATTTATTTTGGCGGGGGGGAAATGAAAATGTTTCGATCAGTGGGTAATGTGATCGAAATATTTCATTTTCCCCTCCAAATTTGCAACAAAAAATCACCGTGTTATTGCTTCACGGTATTTATTTTGGCGGGGAGGAAATGAAAATGTTTCGATCACATTACCCACTGATCGAAATATTTCATTTTCCCCTCCAAATTTGCAACAAAAAATCACCGTGTTATTGCTTCACGGTATTTATTTTGACGGGAGGGGGAAATGAAATATTTCGATCACACGATCCACTGATTGTTTCGCCGCCCCAGATTTTGGAACACTGTTCCAAAATCTGGGGCGGCGAAACAGCCAGTGAGTCGTGTGGTCGAAATATTTCATTTCCCCTCCCGCCAAAATAAATACCGTGAAGCAATAACAAGGTGATTTTTTGTTACAAATTTACTGACATCTCATATCCCAATATTTTTTCTGCAGGCAAAAAAAAGTTACATGAGATTAACAGTCTACAGTGCAAGGGGGAAAACTCTCATTTCTCTAACAGAAAAAAGATAAATTTTTGTCTAAAAAAAAACTTGCACTAAGAAGTAGGGTCAGACACCTGCCTGTTAATCACGCGCGCGAATTACGCATCTGGAGCCATGGAGAGAATATATGTCTCTTAGTTTATTGGTTTTTTAAATAGAGAACGTGACATAGAGAGAGAGAGAGAGAGAGATTCAAGTGTGGTGTATAATTACATTCTGTGCGCTCAAAACACATGCACATCTAATAACATATCCCCCGCCCAGAAAGACAAGTTTGATGATAATTATAAACAGATGATTTTTCACAGTGCATTATCAGAGTTATGTGCGTGTTTTTCAGTTTTTGTATGTTAAAACAGCTTCATGAAAAAATATTTTTCAAGACAAATCTCCCCAGGGAAATGAATTTTCACCTCACGCACAAACAACTTTGAATACGAGTATACAAATAATTGTATACTCGCGTTCAAAGAGAAGGTGAGATAGAATTGTGTGTAGTTCAAATAAATTCTTTCAAAATGTTATAAGCTAAACACTCCCAACTAAATTTCCCCTCTTAATTTCAACCCTTCATTTATTCATTTAATGTTTAATGTTGTAGTCTGATATCCACCACGCTCGAGATAAGTTCACCCTGAAAGTAAGAACAGACGATTTCGCGTTTTCACCCTCAAGATATTGTATGTTTAATAACCATTCCTTCCATACAGTAAAGTGTTGTACGGTTTAAAGAATGGAAAGATTGATTAATAAGCAAAATACACATATTTGACAGTATAGAGTAATTGGGACAACCTACCCCATGACTGACACTATAGACCAAAGCATTTAACACTGAATTCAGCATACCCCAGGACTGACACTATAGGCCAGAAATTAACATAGGATTCTCCATAGGGTTTTTGGTCTATAGTGTCATATTTTGGCCTATAGTGTCAGTCCTGGAGGCGAGAAAAAGATTTTAAAATCTTTTTCTCGCCTCCAGGACTGACACTATAGGCCAAAATATGACACTATAGACCAAAAACCCTATGGAGAATCCTATGTTAATTTCTGGCCTATAGTGTCAGTCCTGGGGTATGCTGAATTCAGTGTTAAATGCTTTGGTCTATAGTGTCAGTCATCACTACTATCAGCCATACTTTCCACCTTACTAGATTGATTGTTTTAAATTTAAAAAAAAACAAACGAAAAAAAAACAGTTCAATCAATTACATATTTGTCAATATAACGAGATTCAGTGAGGATTGCCTCGTTACTCATTATGTTATATTGATCATAGGAAATACCTGATGAAGGAAAATTCCTAAATACCAAAATTATCACCTGGTCATAAATATTGTGTACAGAGAACCCTAATTTCTGTAAGAGTATAGACACTCTTATTTGCATCTCATTCGAAGGAAAATCCGTTGATACAACAGAGTCAGTGAGGATTGCCTCGTTACTTGTCATTTGTATCAACATGATTGTTCCTTCCTGATGAGACTTGCAGAGGTATTTTAAGTACAGATCTATGCACTTATACATTTTGTGTTGTTGTTGAATGACCAAAGAGAAGCTCTTATTATTTGCATCTCTATAAGGGAAGGCCAGTTAATATAATAGAGTCAGTGAGGATTGCCTCGTTACTCGTCATTTATATTAACATGTCTTCTTTTCATGACGAGATTCAGGAAGGTATTTTAGGTACAAATCAATGTATTTATGTATATTTTGTGTGGAATAACTGAGTTGAAGTTTCTTTTAGTTGTATCTTTGTTTGGTAAGAGAGGATCTGTTAATATAATAGAGTCAGTGAGGATTGCCTCGTTACTCGTCATTGATATTAGCAGATTTTCTTCCAGACTAGTATCTCAGAGATGCTATGGAAGGAAAGTGTAGCTATTTCTTAAATGACAAGGATGTTATTTTGTGCTGAGGGGGGAAAGTGTGGACGGATCAGAATACTGTTGCCAACTGTATAAAATATATATGTGAATAAACAAAGGGTTTTTAGCTTGTATCTTCTGCCGATTAATAATTGCATGTTTTTACTAAAAAATCTAGTTCAGTTCGCTGTTACTGCACTGTGCGCGCTGCTTTCTAATGTGTGAGTGTGATGACAGAATGTTTTGATTGCAACTGTACGCGAGGGTACAAGAGGATTTCTTCAATAATCTATGATCCCAGTATAATCCACAACGCCACCTAACCTGTAGTGCAGATCACTTAATCAACGATAATTAAAACTAGATGAAGTGATTGTGCCCGCACAATACACAGGATTTTCCTCCTATTTTTCGTCTCAAAATTGAGAAGAACGCAGAAAAACGGATTTTTGATGAGCCTATTAACACATTGACGGTCGACGATGTAATGTCAAGATTTTTTTTACAGAAACCCTGTTGTTTGATGTAAATCACTGAGGTCTTCTCGTTTGACCAGCAGCTATTGTTCAGGAGAGAAGTGTGATAACTACCATGATATTTGGAAGGTTGTTGTCGGGTTTCGGGGTTAGTACAGAAAAATTTGCGGAGGGGGTAATGTCCAGAGGGTCATAGACTCCTAGTAAGGACAAAGTCTACCCGAGAATATTTTGCAAAGTTCAGTACTCTTAAGATTCAATCGGAGCAGTTGTAGCATGTGCTGCCCTATATTGGAGAGCATTTGTGGGGGCTCTAAGTTGTATGAAATTGCACTGCGTCAATTTTTTTTTGGGAGGGGGGGGGGCATTTAGGGGACTTGCCCCCCCCCACCCTTAATTCCGTGGCTATCCTACTGAAACAAAACAGCAGCAATGTCGGCAGGATCTCTATGCAGTATGCCCGCTCCCAGAGGTCGCATCTAATAAAATTCTGTACTGACCGCCAAGGCTCCATACATTGGAACAACCATAGACATTTCAAACTGCGCGTTATACTATGTCGACCTCATTAAATGTCATCGAGTGGACGACATTTGGCAGTAAATCCATGTCACTTGTAATTCCCATTCAGAAGTATAATTCCAGGCCTTCGTGGTGCTGTATTACTTTTGGCTTCCATGTCAGAATGTTAGGAAGCAAATGGGTTTTTGCAGGTAGGTAACTGTCCGGATATTTCCTGTAATCAAAGTTTCAATGATTTTTCACTCAAAACGTAAAATGACACTGAACGCCTACCCTGTATAATCTAAAAGCGCATATTTTTCTGAATATAACTGTTCTCTGTCATAAATGCATGTATTTAGATCCGAGTGCCAGCATGTCTCAATGTGACAGACACAAATTGTCATTACGCCGTGTTGAGTAGTGCAGAGGCTTCTAACCACGTGAAGTGAATGACAGAGCGTTTTTGAAACAGATGGCTTTGGCAAGAGAATGGTGATGAGTACTCTCCCTTGATGTGCAGAGCTTTGTTTTCAGCATCGGATTCCAAGTTTCCTTTCTTGCCTTCACAATTCCGTTTTTTGAAACGTTTTGTTTTCTAAATAACAGCATATCAAAATATTTCTTTATTGAGTAAAAATTCTTCCAATATATTTACCACTATGTATTGTTCTTTGGGGGGGGGGGGGGGGGGGGGGGGGTCACCAAATTTCTTGCCGGTACCCAAGGTAAACTATTTGATATTTGTGGGACATCACTATTCACTGGATTGGCAAAGCTCAACTAACTTCGTGTCAACTCAAGAAAGTCGCCCGCTTTTAATGAATTAAGGTGGAACAAAAATGGCCCACCTGGACCCATTTTAGGCGGAACATTATGGCCCTCCTGCCATTCTGACAATGACAAACATGGATTTGTATGACCACAACATGTGTAGGCCTAAAATCAAGATTACCCAATCATGTATTCTGTTGTCACTTTAGGGGAATTCCACCAGACATTGGTCATATTTCCCCAACCCTTCCTGTTGCTTCTTATCTACATGTACGTCGCAGGGTAGATGAATAATTCTCAGTTATTTATCTATGCCGTGAGCTCTTATGGTGAAAGCCTGAAATTGAAACGCGGTACCAGAAGGCAACTTCCCCGGCCCGAAGTCAGCATTATTTAAAAATTCGACATGGGTGGGGGGAGGGGACAATTCTGTACCTAAGGCTAATTCGAACTTGGACCCAAAGTCCGTAATATATTGGGCATACCCAAAATGCACAGCCCCGCCGAGGTGAGGGAGGGTACTCTTATTTTTTTTAATAAGAGTCTTTGATAACTATTCTAGAGCCTCATAATGCCTCATTTGAGGATTGTCATGGCTCTGCGTTTAGTCAATGGTTAACACAATAGGCCTGCTTTTTAAGCGAACGATCTTTTGGTTCGCCTGGAGGTCGCCTGAATTGAAAAATACGCGAACGAAAAATGGGTTGCTTCGAAATCCCCGACGGTTCGCGCAAAGTTTTTGATGGTTCGCGTAAATATTGTTTGTAACGATGAGCCGTACACGTGTGAGAATTGTTCCAAATCGCTTCGTGGATTGCCGCAAAAATTTGATACAGTCCGATTCGGTAATGACAGCCAGGCAAATTAGGGATGTGTCGCTATGTAATGTCTACACAGTTAGTAACAATCTGGCAATACCGTCGGAAATGCCACCGTCATCAAATTCAATGAGGACGGGGGAGGGGATGAGTAGCTGGAGTCATATTCCCATAAAAAATAACAGACTCTCAGTGTTCTACTTTCGATTTCAGTTTAGGATACAAAATACCATGTAACATTATGAACAACGTTCACTGAAATTGAGGTCGCCGGGTGCAAAATGATCAAGGTTTTTCAGACGTGTTTCCTGGCTTGGACGCCAGAGTCTGTGGAGTCTAATCTAATGCGTGTTTGCCTTGGGTGGGGGTTGGGCAGTCGCGTCGGATAGTTTTACTGGTGGAGGAAGAGCCTCAACATCCAAATTCTGAATAACGGCCACTTTAACCCGCCTCGTAGTACAGTTTTGTCAGGTCCAAGTGGTGATCTAAAAAAAAAAGTTTGTTATTTGATCAAAAATTTTCAGTCCAAACCGGACCAAAAAATTTCCAGGTAAAAAAAAAAATGTTTTCGTCTCAAAATTGAACAAAACACATAAAAAACAGAAACAAAAATTTCCGAATTTTGGTCTTAAAGTCCGAACCGGAGTGGTAGTTCTCCAGCCATCAGAAGCAAAGTGAAATAAAACCCTATTCCCATTTGGTGAGGAAAGGTTTAAACATACCGTGAATGTTGCCATTTCAATCACGGAAGCCTTATACGATTCAAGAACGCCCAGTATTCTCATGCCGAAAAGAGGGTGTACGGACCGTTGAGAGACCGAGAGTGTATTTTGGCGACCGCCCGAAGCCAAACTCAACAAAATTGTACTTCCAAACTACGGGGAATCTTTTTACTTGTATACGGGCTACACATTCTCAATCACCACCGCTTTTAATCCACTCCGGTAGTACAGTATAATTAGGTCAAAGTACCAGTCTGAAGACCGATTTTTCGTATTTTGGTGTAGTGCAAAAAAAAAAAAAAATGTTTTCGTCTCAAAAGTGAACAAAACACATAAAAAACAAAAACAAAAATTTCCGGATTTTGGTCGAAAAGTCCGAACCGGAGTGGTAGTTCTCCAGCCATCAGAAGCCAAGTGAAATAAAACCTTATTGCCATGGGGTGGGGAAAGGTTTAAACAGACCGTGAATGATACCATATGAATCACGAAATCCTTATACGAGTCAAGAACGCCGAGTATTCGCATGCCAAAAAGAGGGTGTACGGACCGTTGAGAGGCCGAGAGTGTACTTTTGGCGACCGCCTGAAGGCAAACACAACACAATTGTGCTTCCAAACTACGGGGAATCTTTTTACCTATATATGCGCTACACATTCGCAATCACCGCCGCTTTTTATCCACTCCGGTAGTACAGTATAATTAGGTCAAAGTACCAGTCCGAAGACCAATTTTCGTTTCTTGGTGGTGGTGTGTAAAAAAAAAAAAAAATTTTTCGTCTCAAAACTGAACAAAACACATAAAAAACAAAAACAAAAATTTCCGAATTTTGGTCGAAAATTTCGGAAGTCCGAACCGGACCGAAAATTTTCAGTGCAAAAAAAATTTTTTTTTTTCGTCTCAAAATTGAACAAAACACATAAAAAACGAAAAAAAAAATTTCGATTTTTTGGCCGCCATTTTGGATTAACGAAAAATCGAAACGAAATTCTTTCGATTTTTTTTATAAAGCGGTATTATTTCCTTCAATTTGGAACCCTTTTAGAGGGCTCTTTATATTTAAATCTCGATATTTCAATCCAAAATGGCCGATTTTTTAGATAACTTTCCGTTTTGTGAAAAATTTTGGCAGAAAACATAAAAAATGGAAAAAAATACCGATTATATTTGTTTTAGACAAGAGTAATTCTGACAAGTCTGTCAAAAAATTAAGTCGATAGCTTTTTTCTTTCATGAGATATTGGCCTACGAAGCTTTGGGCGTTTTTGGGCGTTTTTGCCCACCAAGAAACATTTTCCCCCAAATACTGATGGTTTTATTTATTAGAACTCAGGGCCGTCATTGATCGTGCAAAGTTTGAAAAAAATCTTAAAGACCGTTTTCGAGAAAACACTTTCCCCGATGTGTTGGAAAAAAAAAAAAAAAAAAAAAAAAAAAAAAAAAAAAACTAGATGAAGTGATTGTGCCCGCACAATACACAGGATTTTCCTCGTATTTTCAGTTCCTGGGCGTTTTCGTCTCAAAATTGAGAAGAACACAGAAAAACGGATTTTTGATGAGCCTATCAACATACTGACGGTAAAAGATATAATTGCATGACCTCTATGCAGTATGCCAGCTCCCAGAGGTCACATCTAATGATATTCTGTACTGACCGCCAAGGCTCCATACATTGGAATAACCATAGCCATTCCAAACTGCGCATTATTACTATGTCGACCTCATTAAATGTCAACGAGTGGACGACATTTGCCAGTAAATCCATGTCAGTTGTAATTCCCATTCAGAAGTCCAAAACAACTGCTACCATAAGTGTTTCAATGAAGGTTACTTTTGAAGATTTCCAAATGCTTTTGCATCCGATTCTTATGCGTGGAGGCGGAAACACTACATGATGGGCAGTGATGTCGTGGTTCCTCACGATTGCAGAAGAAATATCTAGAGTTCAGAAATAAAAAACGAGCGCGCAATTGGGTGGGAGTGGGGGGGGGGGGGGGGGTTCGGGTGGAAGCTGACAAATCAGTATGAGGAGTGTTAGTTTATGTCATTTCTTAATAAGTTCTACTTCTCCTTCAATAAACCTGATGGATTTGATTTGTACGACCACAACAAGTACAGGCCGAAAGTCAAGATTAAACACTTATGTATACTGTTGTCCACTTTACAGGAATTCCACCAGGTATTGGCCATATTGCCACAACCCTTCCTGTTGCTTCTTATCTACATGTACGTTGCAGGGTCTTCGGGTAGATGAATAATTCTCAGTTATTTATCTATGCCATGAGCTCTTATGGTGAAAGCCTGAAATTGAAACGCGGTACCAGAAGGCAACTTCCCAGGCTCGAAGTCAGCAGTATTTAAAATTTGTCATGTGTGTGGGGTGAGGGGGGGGGGGTGGGGGCATATGTATACCTAAAGCTAATTCAAACTTGGACCCAAAGTCCGTAACATATTAGGCATATCCAAAGTGCACAGCCCCGAGATGTGGGAGGGTATTTGAGGGGGGGGGGGGGGGGCTCCCCTTCCCGACTTTTTTTAAATAAGAGGCTCTGATAACAATTCTCATTTGAGGCTTGTCATGGCTCTGCGTAATGGCGTGTGACATTTCTAAATCCCGCACTTTCCGGTCTCGGTTCTGGTCTGGTGTTGGGAAATCTCCTTGCCGACTTGAATAATGAGTTCTTTGACAATCATGATATTCTAAAAGTTATATAGGAGGTCATTGGACAATTGTTAGCTTCGTCGGCTGCTGGCTCTGAGTCTATGCCACACTGGTCAGAAATTATTTTCCGACAGAATGTGTAAATTTTCGACAGAGATGTTTATTGGGGTCGCGGTTCGCCACCGTCGCACACCCACCTTTTTTTTTGGGGGGGGGGGGGGGGGGGCAGAGTTTCCCAGTCCTCAATTTGGCTACCGCAACTAATTCCAGGCCTTCGTGGTGCTCTATTACTTTTGGCTTCCATGTCAGAATGTTAGGAAGCAAATGGATAGTTGCAGGTAGGTAATTGTCGGGTTATTTCTTGTAATTAGACACCCTTAATGTTTCAATGATTTTTCACTCAAAACGTAAAATGACACTTAACGCCTACACTATACAATCTAAAAGCGCATATTTTTCTGAATATATTACAAATTACAACAAATCATTTGAATTGGTATTCTATCAGCAAGGACTGATTAAGTAATACTAAATATTTAAAAGAAACGCGAATACCAATGTCTGCGGGTTTTACTGAAAATTTTGATTTCAAATTATGTACAGCGTTCACTGAAGTTGAGGTCGCCGCGTGCAAAATGATCAATGTTTTTCAGACGTGTTTCCTGGCATGGACGCCCGAGATGTAGTGTCCAACTAATGGGTGTTTGTGTTGGGTGGGGGTTGGGCAGTCGCGTCGGATAGTTTTACAGGTGGAGGAAGAGCCTCAACATCCAAATTCTGAATTACGGCCACTTTAACCCGTCTCGTAGTACAGTTTCGTCAGATCAAAGTGGCGATCGAAAGAAAGAAGTTTGGTTTTTGATCAAACATTTTCAGTCCCAACCGGACCAAAAAATTTCCAGGTAACAAAAAATATTTTTTTGTCTCAAAATTTAACAAAACGCATAGAAAACCGAAAAAAAAATCCGATTTTTGTTCAAAAGTTTCCAAGTCCGAACCGGAGTGGTAGTTCTCCAGCCATCAGAAGCCAAGTGGAATAAAACCCTATTCCCATGGGATGGGGAAGTTTTAAGGAGACCGCGAATGTTGCCATTTCAACCACGGAAGCCTTATACGATTCAAGAACGTCGATTATTCTCATGCCAAAATGAGGGTGTACGGACCGTTGGGAGGCCGAGAGTGTACATTTGGCGACCACCCAAAGCCAAATGCAACAGGATTGTGCTTCCACACTCCGGGGAATCTTTTTATCTATATACGGGCTACAGATTTTCAATCACCACCGCTTTTAACCCACTCCGGTAGCAAAGTATAATGAGGTCATAGTACCTGTCCGAAGACCCAACCAAAAACTTCCAGGTAAAAAAACAATTTTTTTCGTCTCAAACTTGACCAAAACGCGTAGAAAACCAAAAAAAAAAATCCCATTTTTGTTGAAAATTTTCCAAGTCCGAACCGGAGTGGTAGTTTTCCAGCCGTCAGAACCCAAGTGAAATAAAATCCTATTCCCATGGGGTGGGGGAACGGTTTAAAGAGGCGGTGAATGTTGCCATTTCAACGACGGAAGCCTTATATGATTCAAGAACGTCGAGTATTTTCATGCCAAAAAGAGGTGTTCGCATGGTTGAGAGGCCGAGAGTGTACATTTGGTGACCGCCCGAATCCAAATGCAACAAGGTTGTGCTTCCACACTATGGGGAATCTTCTTGTCTATATACGGGCTACACATTTTTCAATCACCACCGCTTTTAACCCACTCCGGTAGTAAAGTATAATCAGGTCGTAGTAGCTGACCGAAGACCGGATCAAAAACTTCCAGGTAAAGAATTTTTTTTCGTTTCAAAATTGACCAAAACGCACAGAAAACCGAAAAAAAAATTCCGATTTTTATTCAAAATTTTTCAAGTCCGAACCGCAGCGGTAGTTCTCCAGCCATCAGAAGCCAAGTGAAATAAAACCCTATTCCCCTGGGGAGGGGAAAGGTTTAAAGTGGCCGTGAATGTTGCCATTTCAATCACTGAAACCTTATACGATTCAAGAACGCCGAGTATTCTCATGCCGAAAGGAGGGTGTACGGACCGTTGAGAGGCCGAGAGTGTATTTTGGCGACCTCCCTAAGCCAAACTCAACAAAATTGTGCTTCCAAACTACGGGGAATCTTTTTACCTATATATGGGCTACACATTCTCAATCACCGCCGCTTTTAACCCACTCCGGTAGTACAGTATAATTAGGTCAAAGTACCAGTCTGAAGACCGATTTTTCGTTTTTTTTGGTGTCGTGTAAAAAAAAAAAAAATTATTTTTCGTCTCAAAATTGAACAAAACACAAAAAATAAAGACAAACATTTCCGGATTTTGGTCGAAAAGTCCGAACCGGAGTGGTAGTTCTCCAGCCATCAGAAGCCAAGTGAAATAAAACCTTATTCCCATGGGGTGGGGAAAGGTTTAAGGAGACCGTGAATGTTGCCATTTGAATCACGAAAGCCTTATACGAGTCAAGAACGCCGAGTATTCTCATGCCAAAAAGAGGGTGTACGGACCGTTGAGAGGCCGAGAGTGTACTTTTGGCGACCGCCTGAAGGCAAATGCAACAAAATTGTGCTTCCAAACTATGGGGAATCTTTTTACCTATATATGCGCTACACATTCGCAATCATCGCCGCTTTTAACCCACTCCGATAGTACAGTACAATTAGGTCAAAGTACCAGTCTGAAGACCAGTTTTCGTTTTTTGGTGGTGTAGTGTAAAAAAAAAAAAAAAAATTTTTCGTCTCAAAATTGAACAAAACACATAAAAAACAAAAACAAAAATTTCCGAATTTTGGTCGAAAATTTCGGAAGTCCGAACCGGACCGAAAATTTTCAGTGTAAAAAAAAAATTTTGTTCGTCTCAAAATTGAACAAAACGCATAAAAAACGAAAAAAAAAATTTCGATTTTTTGGCCGCCATTTTGGATTAACGAAAAATCGAAACGAAATTCTTTCGATTTTTTTTTATAAAGCGGTATTACTGCCTTCAATTTGGAACCCTTTTAGAGGGCTCATTATATTTAAATCTCGATATTTCAATCCAAAATGGCCGATTTTCGAGATAACTTTCCGTTTTGTGAAAAATTTTGGCAGAAAACATAAAAAATGGAAAAAAATACCGATTATATTTGTTATAGACAAGAGTAATTCTGACAAGTCTGTCAAAAAATTAAGTCGATAGCTTTTTTCTTTCATGAGATATTGGCTTACGAAGCTTTGGGCGTTTTGGGGCGTTTTTGCCCACCAAGAAACATTTTCCCCCAAATACTGATGGTTTTATTTACTAGAACTCATGGCCGTCATTGATCGTGCAAAGTTTGAAAAAAATCTTAAAGACCGTTTTCGAGAAAATTCTTTCCCCGATGTGTTGGAAAAACAAAAAAAAAAAAGAAAAAAAATCCAAAATAGAATTTCCCGCAAGATCCATTGTTGTCATTTTTGGCTTTGTTTCTTGACAAGTATGACATATTTTCGAGACTGCTAAATTGTGATCAGCAATTATTTTGACTGAATTGGTAAGTTAAAATATTCTTGATCATTGTGTTTTAATAATTAAGCAAGATCAGTAATGAGATAATGTGAAATTAAAGCTTTGATATTGCTGGATGAACTCCATTTGGTCTGCCGCTTAGATTGGCTGTACAGTAATTAACAGTATAAATGAGACTCGCTCTCCTTTGTTCAGTCAGACATATTTTAAGGCAAGTCAATCCGATTCAGTTATTCTGTGTTAAGGAGGCTCGTCCTTCTTCATTCAGTTCAGTTTATTTAAAGCCACTTGTTCACTTTTAATCATTAGTAAATTTAAAGCAGCTTGTCCACTTTCAATCGTCAATCAATTTAAGGAGGCACATACATTTTTATATATTGTATGTGCATTACATATTGAATTTAAAAGCGGTCAGTTTCTAACATAGATACAGTTGAGTGTGGATAACTGACAAATATTCCTAGATACAGTAACAACCAGAAGTAAATGTAATTAATCACACAAATCTATTTTATAACTCGAATGCCTTATTTAAATATTTACTGTGGCTCCATAGTATATTTTTAATAGCTTTGTGACCACATTTCAATTTGTGTTGCAGATTTATGTAATACTGGTGACCGCATGGTATACATGTACAGCATGCAGAGATTGTATGAGGAAACCTCTGTCCAACCCATAAGGTTTGCTTTTACTTATATTTTTCCTTGTAAAAGCACTGAGAAGCATTTTAGTGCTTCTCTACTGGTAGAATAATTAGTCAGTCACTCTGTTCAATTATTTCTCAATAGAGCTGAATAGTTCTGCTCTACTGACATAGACTGTTTTTATAAAAGTTAATGTCAACTTATCTGAGTGCAATTATTTCTGTCTGAGGTTGAAATATAATTATTCAACCTGGCTTCTTTTATTTTATACAATTACATGCAATAAATACTTTAATTGTTTATATGGAATAATACGGCAGCCATTAAAATTTACTCTGCTACGTAGGTTTAGCTCCAATAAGCTGTAGATAGCTGGCAGGTCCAGGTTTTGAACTTGATATATTTTGTTCAAAGTCCATTGGCACATCTCATTAAGCTGTACCGATGCTATTATAACATCTCTCTGTGTTAGTAATACAGGCTCTTATCCAAGACTTAGTGTCTGGGAAGTGTTTTGTTCTACCAATGAAATACCAACTGGATAGAATAGAGCTTGGTGAGATATTTTTGTATAGTTAAAGATGCGATGAACCTTGTTATGAAGTTTTATTGTGTAAGTACTCAATTATTTTACATCATAAATAGCCAAACTGTTTTGTGTACATTTCAGGGTATTTTATTATAAGATGTAATGGTATTTTATAGAATGGTTCATTGGTGGTAATAAATA
This sequence comes from Pictodentalium vernedei, assembly GCA_031216915.1. Classification (NCBI taxonomy): domain Eukaryota; kingdom Metazoa; phylum Mollusca; class Scaphopoda; order Dentaliida; family Dentaliidae; genus Pictodentalium; species Pictodentalium vernedei. Next base: position 544,655,181 of record CM062295.1, on the reverse strand, counting down.
GCTGTAGTTACAGTACTTCTGTATTGTGGTAAATCGAACCCCAAGATATCGACCCTGCTACAGGTGTATCACTTATTCCATATGCAATTGTCGGCATTAGAAATCCATGCAACAAGTAGAGGAGTTTCTTGTTGAAGTTACTAAACTGTTTGCAACTGGATTGCTAGAACGTCAGCTAAAAAATTTGCAACTCCCCCTCCCCGAGATGATGTCCAGTCAATCAATGCTGTAACGCCTCCCATTGGTTACGTTTCATGACGTGAAAGCTGTAACACTGTGACGACAATCACAGTGTTACAGCTTTCACATCATAAAATGTCACCAACAGCTTTCTCTTCATCAAATCACCACTGTGTTTACCTAGTACGAAAACACATAACACAGTATCAACTTTGCAATATGGCACTTGTTATTTTGTTAATAATAACTGACGGATGTTGTAAATAATTAATTTGCATTTCCACGTTGATGACGTGGAAGCTGCTAGGTTTGATGACGTGAAAGATGTAATGCTGTGACCACAGCCACAATGTTATAGCTTTCACATCATAAAACATTACAAACAGTTTCTCTTCGTCAAAGCACCACGGGGTGTTTACCTCCTTTGAAGACAAGTAACACTGCATCAGCTTTCCAATATCGACACTTGTGTTTTGTCAACAACTGACAGATATAAATATTTAATTTGCATTCCACCAAAAATGTGAACATCATACACATGTTCATTTTTAGAGATCATAGTACAGTCTTTAACCCTTTACCCAACATAACGACCAAAACCGACCAGCACTATTCACAAAAATCTTCAATTAATTTTCATTATTTTTTTCATATTTCATCTCAAAAACATAAGTTATGACTCCTCTTTGGAACGAGGTCGACCGACGAACCTATGTTATTGAGACAAAACATTAGTTATTCAAGAATTTTTTTTGCAAGTGTCGTCTGCATTTCATGTTAGGTAAAGGGTAAAAACATGATCAGCGATTGCTAAACGTCAGAAGATTCACAACTTTCATAAAATTTTGTTGCTGAGCATTGTATATTAAGAACTGTTGTGAAGTGTGCCAGAGGTGTTAATCAAATTCGGGATTGATAAGAGCTATAGCTCTCAAGAGTGTTGTACCCACCTCATTATAGGAGTCAATATATTAAATGAGGAATTCTCTTTTCGAACAGGAATCAAGCATATTTTATGTGTAGTTTTATGATATTAGAAAGTTATATTCAATTCTATTAAACTATGAGGATTGTTGATGAGAGTCCAAGTGTACTAAGATTCACTCACTTGAATGGAACCCAGATGTTATGTTGATAATACCAGGCATTCTCTTGCAGAACATTATTGTCAACTAACAATGATATTGCAGGGTTTGTTTACAGATATTATCGTAACAATTGGAAGGAGTTTCTGGGCTGTTGTTGTTTTAGCTGTCACCAAATCATAACATGCACTGAGTATACATCACGAGGCATCACCTGAGTATACATCGCATACCACCTCTAGTTGCCTACTAGCATTGTTTCTTAATATGAAGCCTGTGATAAAGAAACGTTACACAACGATGTGAAATTGAATATAGACTTACCTTTTGCAACATGCATTGATGAAGGACTTTGGTATATTACCACTGACGTACCATTACGATTTTCAATCACGTGTCCATGACACAAGAATTCAAAACCTCGCCGAATAGTTTCACCAATCGGTACACTAGAACTGAACCCTTTGTGTAATGCAACAAGTGGCCAGTTATTACTAAATAGTTATTTACTCCATTGAGATAGCATTACATATCGTTTAGTGTCTAAGACAGTTTTGCCCAATTCCTCGTTAACCCAACGTCAAATATGGCAACCCATGTTTAACAAAGTAAACATAACAAACTTTGAATTCCAAAACCATTAGAACATCTGGAAGAATTACGAATGAATGACCTATTAGATGAACTAGATAAAATTCATTTGACACCGGTGGAATCGATTGAGGTACCGAAATGGGCATATTTTGTGGGATGTGCATTAATTATATTGGGAATTCATTTACTTATATGGTGTATTAGGGCACAAGGCCATATTAAGTTACAAAATGTAATCTTAAGGTTCAAACCTAAAAATAATAGAAAATCTTATTTTTCTCCTGGTGGATGTGGAGTGTCTAGTGCTGCATTTAAAGCAGAGGAAGCCGATCCTACCTATACAGTTATGGGATAACCTACAAACTGATTGACATCAGCAACACAACCACCTGACGAGATCTTGACAATTATGCGACAATTAACTAAAGACTGTAAGGTAAAAGAAAAACAAGACAAATCTACAACGTCTTCATCCTGACTGTACCAACCAGTGAACATTAATACAGACACTGGAGAAGTGCAAGCGAGCTTAATAGCTTGAGACATACATATTTTAACAAATATTGAACTTCAATAATAATGTTGATAGGTATTATTGTGGCAGTATTGGGGTTACTTTTATTTCAGGTCTAAGAAGGGTTAATAACTTTGTTTCAGTTTATTGCTAGATTTATTTCAGTTTTTCAGGTATTTCCCTGTGAAGCAGTTGACAATATATTTCCCACTTTATTTCAGGCATTATTTTGAACAGAGATGGTTAAATTTATTTCCATTTACTAATAGGGCCTGGATATTTTTATCTCAGCTCTGTCAAAATATTCACTTGATTACACAGCAGGTTGATATGCTTCCTCAATCAGCATGCAGTGAGTTTTAATTAACTCATGCATCATTGGTCAGTTGATTGAATTACCAGCTATAAAGTCTCTGTACTAATGAATAGAATTATTGATTTTCTAGATGTTACCTGTGCCTTCTTGATTGTTGAGCTTAGAAAGTTAATATTAAGTGGTGTAAATATATTGTGTACATTATTTGAAGTTTGAAATTATTGTGTATTAATTTCTTTGGATATTTCTGGGAGGATATTGGATAGCTTGGAAATCAGGTACAGTGGAAGTTCATTTATTATAAACACCGTTGTTTTAAGTAAATGTTTCATAATTGTTATTATGTTATTTATTTTGGTAGTTGAGTGACCTGCTCAGTGTTCCATACTTATGGCACACTGGTCATGCCACTGCAACTATCAGGGATTCTGTTCAACAGGATTAAATATTAATTAATTTCTGCAATTGCATGTGTAAATAATCATTTAACATGGAATGCTCCAGTTATGTTAACAGTATTTTAAATGGTTAAGTAGTTAAATCAATTAAACCATTGAGTGCAGTAATTTTTAGCGTGTTTAGTACTGGAGTATTTAGAAGTTGATTTGTATCTGATATTTTTATGTATGTTCAATGTGAGCGCACGCCCCAGCTCATTCCGTTCACATGCAGAATGAGCTTGGTCATGCGCCACTGAGAATAGTGACATGGATACAAGGTCTTCATTACTTTCTGCAATTTATTACTTAGTATTTTGTTCCATGCAGGTCCAAGATCCACAACCACCCTGAAATTAATACAGGAACTCGTCACACTGAGGGTATGAATGTAATATAGTTTTTATAAGTTTTAACCATTTTTGCTATGCCACACAATTAATAATTTGGCAGTTCCCTTGTGTTGTTACTCATTCTAGCTGCTCATAAATGGATATATGGAGTAACTTGTCTTTTATAATTTAGTGGAAGCTAAGTAATCAATGCATGTATTAATGAACTGCCTCCTTCACCAAAATAATTCATATTCGGTGTAAATAATTTTATTTATGTAAAAGCTCTAGGCTATGCTGCCATAGCAATATATAACCATGATAGTAGTAGCTAAATTGTATGGGCAGTTGGAAAGTGCTATGAAAAGGTACTAGTAATGTCTAAGCATACGTTAGTAATAGTAGTGAGCACTTTCTTGTAATGCTGTATTTCAGTATCATAATTTTATCTGCTGGACATATATTTGTCATGTTTATATTGTCTTTTGAGCTCTGTTTGTTATGCTTCAGTGGAGATGGCTTATCAAGCTCCTACCAGTGAGGTATAACAAGCATCGGTTGGCACCAGGCCTTATTGCGCCGGATCTCAGAATTAAATTACAGTTGTTAATACGTTCAGTTTCCCCCAAGCTACTACAGATGTTCATTAGTTTTATTATATTTTATTTTCAGGGTTCCTTGTTCTATCATTTATTATGAATGTGCAGAATAAAATTCTGCGATTATCATCTGGACTATATCCAGTACATTTTGTAATTGACAGTTCATCTGAATAGAATAAAAGAACCCTTGATTATTGAACTTTAAATCGCCTCCTAGTTATTTATTGGATATTGCGGTTACAAATGGCGCCCAACGTGCTTCTATGATGAACTGACAACTTTATTTTTGAATTGGAATTCAACAGACAACATTATTTAGTCTCGAGTAAATTGTATATGGAAAACCAGCTTTGAAATAAAACTTCATTCTTCAGAGGATCTTTTCAGCTGTGTGGAACATGGCAGTGATGTATTGACTTATTGGCCTGTTGACATCAATTGACTTTATCAACTTCGATCGACTCCATTGATCTTCATTGTCTGATTTTTTTTTGACAATGATTCATTAACTTTGAAAACTTTAATTGGATGTTAAACATGTTAATATAACTTTTCCAGTTTTCAGATTGATTTCCAGCATGAATAATTCTCGATACTATTCTAGACCCAATATTTCATTTTTTTCCAGCTTCTAACTTCATTTAATATTTGTCTGTTATTTCAGAAGTCTGTAGGAGCGTATCCACACATAACAATGAAATCTACATTATTTTTCAGTTTTCAAATTGTAGCTATTTTTAGCCACTGATGTGTTTATGGAATAAACCTGCTTACTAAATGAAAAAAATATTTTCAGGCTAATTAGAACTATTTTGTTTTCCTCATACTTTTTTTAGGTATATCAAGGAAGACAATTTGCTATTAACATTTTGCTTGTTCTTATGTATATCAAGGGAGACAATTTGTTTCCTCCCTCTGCTTGCTTACAGGTGTATCAAGGGAGATTATTTGAAATTCATACTCCTTAATTTGTTTAGGAAAATATAATTTGACTTTTTGACTACTTAAATGACACAGTGATCTCACCAAGTTTTAGGTAAAATAAGAAAAATACTGAATGTGTTTAAAGGTGCATGTTACATTCATTGAAGTTTTATTGATACTAATTCTTACTAATTTGTAGATCAACTCATTTCAAAATGGAAGAAAACTGCAGAAGAATTAGATAAACTTTCAGAGGCATTTAATTCTCTTGGGGTCAAACCTAAAACTGATTCCCCTGATGTTCTTAGACAATGGTTATTTGATGTGGTTAACTCTGGTGACATTGGTTCAGAGACAAAACCTAACATTAACCTTATTCAACCACCTGTACTATATCACCATGCTCCACCAAAAATAACATTTTTTTCTGGTGAAAAAGGTACTAAAGATGCCAATTTTGACATCTGGAAATACGAAGTGACCTGTTTATTAAAAGATAATGTATATTCCAGTGCAGATATTTTACGGGCAATTAGACATTCAGTTAAAGGTAATGCGGCTCTTGTGCTAATGCACATGGGGCCACATGTAACCGTTCAGCAGATATTGCAAAACTTTGAGTCTGTTTTTGGTTCAGTAGATCTTACTCAATCACTATTAGCAAAATTTTATAGCACCAAACAGAATGATGATGAGGATGTTTCTTCATTTGTTAATTGCATTGAAGATTTATTTGCTAAATTGGTAGAAGCCCATGTTGCTGATGGAAATGAAATGTTGTTTTCAGTTTTATATGCTGGTTTAAATACCCACTTGAAATCAGTAGCAGGCTATAAATTTGATCAATTTAAAAGCTTTGATCAACTTCGAGTTGAACTTAGAAGATTAGAGGCTCAGTTTAAGCCCACTATTACTCCCAGTAAAGCTGTAAGGTCTGCAGCTGATGACCCTAAATCTTTGACAGGTGTTGTAAATCAACTCAGATCTGAGGTCAAAGAGTTGAAAAATAAAATTGAGGATAGTGAAAATAAATTTGAAAGAACTTGGTCCAGGGAAAATGAAAATTCCTATCGAAGGAATCAGTGGAAACAACATGGTTCTGAAAAGAACCGAGGTGGTTTCCAGCATTGGAAAATTTAGCAGCCATCAAGTACAGGACACCAGAAAGTGGATAGTGATGTCACATGCTATCGGTGTGGTCAGAGAGGCCACATACAGCTGGGGTGTCGAGTCAGACTCGATCACCAAAGAAGACCACTGAACAGACCTTTAAACAGAGGAAGGCCTATGATGAGGGGCGATTCATAGGCCACCCATCTGTAACTACCAGACCTATGACAGAAAAGCGAAAGCAGTGAGACCAAGGTATCTATGAATGGGGTAGATACAGCAGCTTTGCTTGACACCGGTTCAACTGTTTCTACCATATCTCGTCATTTCTATGACTTATATTTATCACCTACTCCAATTAAGCGTCTCAACAGTTTATTGCACGTTGAGTGTGCAGATGGACAACAATTGCCATATGATGGATTTATAGACTCATGGACTCCCTGAGAATATATCTCAGACATGCCTAGTCCTTGTTGAACCAACTAGCAATTATAATAAAAAAAGTTCCATTATTAGTTGGTACAAATGTCTTAGGGACAATTTTGAACAACTGCAGAAGTACCTGTGGAGACAGGATGTTTCAATCTAAAGCTCTGTCAAATCCATGGCAGATAAGCTTTCACTGTTTGCTACAAAGGGAAAGAAATCTTAAACGGCAAAATAATGTACTTGGCAGGGTGAAATGTTGTGAATCCAGCAGCATCACTATATTGCCAAATACAACAGCTAGTATTTCTGGCTGTATATCTAAAACCATGGATTACCAACCAACACATGTCATGTTAAAGTCAATGCCTGATGCAGTCTTTATGAAACTGCTGGACTTGTGTCCAAATGTTTTCCCATATGAAGGAAAAGAAAAATGCTTTATACAGGTGTCAGTATCCAATTGTTCAACACAAACTGTGACAATTCCGTCAAATGCAATTTTGTGTGAATTGCACCCAGTGGTTATTGAACCTGACTGGAAAGAGTCACAGCAGATTGTTTCTGTGGAAAGTCTTAAAAAGCTCATACCAGACCTCGATATGTCAACTGAGGCCTTAACTAGTGAGCAACATAGACAATTCTGCAATTTACTTTTACAATATGAAGATGTGTTTTCAAAAGATGATACTGACATTGGTCATTATAGAGACATTAAGCACAGTATAAAGGTGAAGGACGAAATCCCATTTAAACAGTGATACTGCCAAATACCTCCTTCAATGTATGAAGAGGTGAGACAACATCTCCAACAACTTGTTGATACTGGCGTTATACGAACATCACATTCTCCTTATTCATCTCCTGCCATTCTTGCCAGACGTAAAGATGGAAAATTGAGAATGTGTATTGATTATCATGTTAAACAGTAAGACCATTAAAGACAATTATGCCTTACCAAGGATAGATGAAGTACTTGATGCTTTGGGAGGAGTCAAGTACTTTACCGTTTTGGACATGAAATCAGGATATTATCAAGTGGATATAGAGGAAGAACACAAGGAGCAGACCACCTTCACTGTTATACCCCTTGGTTTCTACGAGTTTAATCGCCTCCCTTTTGGCCTAAATAATGCACCTGCAACATATCAACAGGTCATGGAGCAATGTTTTGGTGAGCTCCATCTTAAAATATGCTTCATATATCTTGACGATTTGACCATACTTTCTTCAGACCTTCAACAACATATGGAGCGAATAGAAAAATACTCAAGTGACTCAGAGAATGTGGACCTAAACTCTCTCCCAAGAAATGCTCTTTCTTTCAAAAAAAGTCAATTTCATTGGTCATGTGGTCTCAGAAAGGGGCATAGAAACAGACCCCAGTAAAATAGAAAAAAATATCTCATGGCCAAAACCAACAAACCCTGAAGAAGTTAGAAAATTTCTGTGTTTCGCAGGATATTATAGGTGCTTCTGCAGAAATTTTTTGCAGATTGCTAAGCCTCTGACAAACCTTATACCCAGACCTGAAAAGAAATCTAGGAAAACATTGAAGACCAAAAAACTGACATCTTGGACTTGGGGCAGAGAGCAGGATGAAGCTTTTGAGAAGCTGAAGTAGATATTGTCATCTCCACCTATTTTAGCTTATCCTGATTATGACAAGTCTTTTGAACTGCATACGGATGCCCACCAAAAAGGACTTGGGGCTGTTCTCTACCAGAATCATGAATCTGTTAAGAGGGTTATAAACTATGCAAGTCGAGGATTGAATAAATCAGAACAGAATTATCCAGCACATAAGCAGGAATTCCTTGCTCTAAAATGGGCTATCTGTGACAGATTTTATGAATATTTATATGGAAGAAAGTTCACAGTATTAACCAACAATAACCCTCTTACATATGTTTTGACCATGGCAAAACTTGACGCTATGGGACACAGATGGCTTGCAGCCCTTGCAGCATTTGATTTCAATATACTATACCGACTTGGAAATGCTAATAAAGATGCTGACGCCCTTCCAGACATCCATCTGTAGAAGATTCCACACCTTCTACTCCGGGAGCAGAATATATTTGTGGAGATTCTATCCAAACCATTTGTAATGGATTACAGTCAGGTGGTTATATTGAATGCCTTAGCATTTCAGATGACACCATTCCAGACATGCAGACATTAGGTATGGATGTATTACCTGTCGATTATGTAAAGCACAGCATGAAGATCGAGCTTTATGTCTATGGTTTTCTGCTGTGGTAAACAAACAAAGACCAATTTTGGCAAAATTACCACAGACATCCTACATCCTACAATGTAGCGATGTACAGAACTTTTGATAAATTAAAAGTCAAAAGAGGTGTATTATTCAGAGAGGTAAGTATTGATGGTGACAGTCTCCTTCAGTTGGTGTTACCATTTAAATATGTTCACCATGTTCTTTCCCACCTCCATGATGAGGTTAGTCATCCGGGCAGGTACAGAACTTTGTCCTTACTAAAAGACCACTTTTACTGGCCTGGAATACCTTCTGATGTAGAGAACTGGATACAACAGTGTGGTCGCTGTGTTTGCTTTAAAACTCTTGGCAACCAGAAAGCTCCACTAGTTAACATCCAGACAACACAACCAATGGAGTTAGTCTATATGGACTTTTTACAGCTTGATACAGCCAAAGGTGGAATTCAGTATGTTTTGGTCATAACCGATCATTATACCCGATATGCTCAAGCCTATCCAGCAAGAAATATGAGTGCCAAGACAACAGTGGATGTTTTCCTGAATAAGTTTGTCCAAAATCATGGCCTTCCAAAAAGAATCCACTCAGATCAAGGTGCAAACTTTGAATCTAGACTTATTCAGGAAATTATTACAATTACTGGTATTTCGAAGTCTCACACAACCCCCTTATCACCTGATGGGGAATAGGATGCGTGAGAGCTTCAATCACACTCTGCTTGATATGTTGGGAACATTGGAATCCAAGAAAAAAGCTGATTGGACTGCACACATCTCTTCTTTGGTCCATGCTTATGATACCACTTGACGTGACTCAACTGGATACTCACCATTCTTTTTGATGTATGGCCGAGAGCCTCGTTTACCAGTTGATGTCGCGTTTGGACTTTAAGAGAACAAAGCAGCTGAGCAATTGACAAAATATGTCAAGGATCTCAAAGATAGATTGCAAGAAGCTGAGAATAAAGCCAGTGCCAATATTACAAAAATCACAACATCAACAACAGAAAAAGTTGTATGATAAAAAAGTTAGAGGAGCCCACATCCAGATTGGAGACAAGGTCCTGGTTAAAATAATGGCTTTTGAAGATCGCCATAAGTTGGTCGAGAAATGGAGCCAGGACATATATACAGTCATCAACCAACCAAGCAAAGGCATTCCTGTGTATGAGGTAAAAATTGAAGACAGACAAGAAAGGAGTAAAATTTTGCACAGAAACATGTTATTGCCGATTGGTGAGTTGAAAGAGGAACCAACTCAAGATTACTCTTTAGGCAAAGAATCAAGTGCAAGTGCCAAACCTCTAAAACCAGCTCCTAGAAGAAGCTTGTTTGCTGAAACTAAACCAGTTGTTCAAAACCGAGTGGAACCAGAAGAAGGGATGAAGATAGTGAATCCGAAAATGAATACTTTGTTTATCACAAAGTTTTGCGTGACAGTATCTGTCCAGATACTATGCATAATACCAGTACTGATAATTTAGAAGACTCTATTTCCCAACATCCAGGTGACGACCTCAGCTGTGTTGTGGAAATTCCGGTTACTGATCATGGTGGGGACGCACACGTTCACGAAAGTAGTGACCATGATGTAGTTCCTGAAATTGCTACATCTTTTGAAGATGGTGTTGTTCCAGATAAAGCAGCTAAATGCAGTGGTCACAACTCCACTACAGCAGATACATCAGCTGATATGGAACATGAAAATGCTGCAAAAGGTGATTCTAGTAAACCACCTCCAGTTGCAGTGCAACGTTCTTCTCAGCCAAAGAATGCACCACAATGGATGAGATCTGGTGAGTATAGTATGGCACAAGTATCACAGCCAGAATGGAAAGAAAAACTAGAAATTATAAAGTCTTTGTCTGATGAAGGATTTTTCAGCACAAATAATAACAAAATTTGTGATGTAGTTTTAAACTTAATTTCGAAAAGTTAAATGTCAGGGACGACATTTCCCTGTGGGGGGAACTGTGTGGCAGTATTGGGGTTAATTTTATTTCAGGTCTAAGAAGGGTTAATAACTTTGTTTCAGTTTACAGCTAGATTTATTTCAGTTGTTCAGGTATTTCCCTGTGAAGCAGTTGACAATATATTTCCCACTTTATTTCAGGCATTATTTTGAACAGAGAGGCTTAAATTAATTTCCATTTACTAATAGGATCTAATTATTTTTATTTTAGCTCAGCCAAAATATTCACTTGATTACACAGCAGGTTGATATGCTTCCTCAATCAGCATGCAGTGAGTTTTAATTAACTCATGCATCCTTGGTCAGTTGATTGAATTACCAGCTATAAAGTCTCTGTACTAAGGAACAGAATTATTGATTTTCTAGATGATACCTGTGCCTTCTTGATTGTTGATCTTAGAAAGTTAATATTAAGTGGTGTAAATATATTGTGTACATTATTTGAAGTTTGAAATTATTGTGTATTAATTTCTTGGATATTTCTGGGAGGATATTGGATAGCTTGGAACATTAGGTATAGTGGAAGTTTATTTATTATAAACACCGTTGTTTTAAGGAAATGTTTCATAATTATTATTATGTTATTTATTTTGGTAGTTGAGTGGCCTGCTCAGTGTTCCATAGCTATGGTACACTGGTCATGCCACTGCAACTATCAGGGATTCTGTTCAACAGGATTAAATATTAATTAATTTCTGCAATTGCATGTGTAAATAATCATTTAATGTGGAATGCTCCAGTTATGTTAACAGTATTTTAAATGGTTAAGTAGTTAGCTCAGTTAATCCATTGAGTGCAGTAATTTTTAGCGTGTTTAGTACTGGAGTATTTAGAAGTTGACTTGTATCCGATATTTTTATGTATGTTCAATGTGAGCGTGCGCATCAGCTCATTTTGTTCACATGCAGAATGAGCTTGGTCATGCGCCACTGAGAATAGTGACATGGATACAAGGTTTTTGTTACTTTCTGCAATTTCTTACTTAGTATTTTGTTCCATGTAGGTCCAAGATCCATAACCACCCTGAAATTAATACAGGAACTCATCACACTGAGGGTATGAATGTAATATAGTTATTATAAGTTTTAACCACTTTTGCTATGCCACACAATTAATAATTTGACACTTCCCTTGTGTTGTTACTCATTCTAGCTGCTCATAAATGGATATATAATCATGAGTAACTTATCTTTTATAATTTAGTGGAAGCTAAGTAATCAACGCATGTATTAATGAACTGCCTCCTTCACCAAAATAATTCATATTCGGTGTAAATAATTTTATTTATGTAAAAGCTCTAGGCTATGCTACCATAGCAATATATAATCATAATAGTAGTAGCTAAGTTGTATGGGCAGTTGGAAAGTGCTATGTATAGGTACTAGTAATGTCTAAGCATACGTTAGTAATAGTAGTGAGCACTTTCTTGTAATGCTGTATTTCAGTATCATAATTTTATCTGCTGGACATATATTTGTCATGTTTACATTGTCTTTTGAGCTCTGTTTGTTATGGTTCAGTGGAGAGGGCTTATCAAGCTCCTACCAGTGAGGTATAACAAGCATCGGTTGGCACCAGGCCTTATTGCGCCTGATCTCAGAATTAAATTACAGAGTTGTTACTACGTCCAGTTTCCACCAAGCTACTACAGATGTTCATTAGTTTTATTATATTTTATTTTCAGGGTTCCTTGTTCTAACATTTATTATGAATGTGCAGAATAAAATTCTGCGATTTTCATCTGGACTATATCCAGTACATTTTGTAACTGAGAGTTCATCTGAATAGAATAAAAGAACCCTTGATTATTGAACTTTAAACCGCCTCTGAGTTATTTATTGGATATAGCGGTTACATTATTTGTATTTCAGTTGTTGTACAATGATTGACTCTAGTAGTAGTGACACAGTAGGTGGTGATAAAACTGAAGAACTTGGAACTGAGCATCATTGTAGGGGTCAAACTGATGAGGAGCAGGAACATCAGTGGAGTGATAGAGAAAAAATTTCTCGAACTCCCTTTTTGTATACTATCTATCCATGGCCGTGGGAATATGCCACCTATGAATTCACTCATGGTGTGCCTTCACCTGTAGTTTGCCCACAAACTTTAAGAACACCACTGACTCGAAATAATATTGTTTGTCCAAATACTTATGAGCTGCAATATCTCCGAACACATCGTAGTCTAACGTTAGAACCTATATTTGGATGTATGTACTATGATTTTCAGAATATCTCAGTCTCAATTAAAGTGGAAAGAGATATTATTAGTTATTCTGTTTGTTGACAGGGGACATGGTCTCACGTTCCCTGCATGAAATTTATATTCAACCGAGGCTAATGCCTCGGTTGAATATAAATTTCATGCAGGGAACGTGAAACCATGTCCCCTGTCAACAAACAGAATAACGTATATGTCCCGTTCTTCACTTCATTCGAATCATTTTAAAATGTGTTGTTGTACAGCGAATATTAGAAAGCAGACGTTGTTTCAGCAAGGTGTTAACTTTTATCATAACAGACTGGAGTGATTTCCATTTATTCAATGTTTACGTATGCAATCAATGGGGCAAGATGCTCTCGATTCGTTTCAGTTTGTGTTATAGTAAATTAATGAAAAGAGACCTTACAATCAAATCGGTTTCACAAATAATTACCCATGTTCACATAACTAATCTTTTGTACATAATAACGGTACTTTTGTGTGTATTTTACTTCAGTTAAAAGTATTTGTCTCAGTTCATTTCAAGTGAAAAAAGACATTGCGATGAACCGTTGCTCATGGCAATGAGATGCTTTCCTTGACAGTGGACATAAGAATCGCTGACAGTAGACATATGTGCGTGCCCGCTGACATAAAATCAAATCAACGAGGCATTGACCAATCACTGCAAGGTATTGCGGTTGGTATCGGGACATAGTCTTTTGGTTTGATTCTGTTTCTCATATTATGTTTGCAACTTGATCTCGAGTTTTGCTTATTGTAAATTGTCCTGACTTAGTATGCCCAGAAAATAGAAGATGGGATTTGATGACAGGGTGTCATAGCTACAGAATTTTTATTAATGAGATTAAATAGAGACATGTGGTCTGTCAGAAGACACATTGAGGGAGTAAACCCATGAGGGAAATTTCTTGATTGTAGAAGATGACGAAGAGCTCATTTTAGATCTGATGGAAATCCTAGACAAAATCAACTATATATTTTACATACACAATGTCATCCTAACTATGATGGTTGTACTTTTAATTTTAGGATGGAACCCAATACATATATCGAGAATTAGGGCTGAAATGGTGGACTCATTTTCATAACCGACTAACCGAGAGCTATAACTAGATAATATCCGGTTTTCCGTGGCCATTATTTCACAGTATATGGGATCAAAACTATAGGAATTGGAAAGCAGTATTCTCAAACTATTCCGTAGTGTGTATACAAACGAACGTTCTCGAGTACTCGACAATGTTCGTTTGTACATACACTATGGAATAGTTTCTGCGATTACACATTAGTAGGTAATAATTGCCGATCTACTATCACTTGTACATGTACGTGTACAACATACGTTCACGATGCGTTCACCAACGTGGAATTCAGTGTTTAATCACATGCTTGTTCACAAAACTGTACATGATCTTGAATCCCCCCCCCCCCCCCCATGTACAGTTGTGACTCCTAGATCGGACTTTTAACGTTCAAATACTTGTGGTGAACGTGCGTTTTTAAAAAAAGGGTGAAATCGTACATCTTCGCTTGTATCTTGTATGTAATTTTTCGTCGACGTTCCCATCGCAGATCAGACCATCGATCCATCATTGGCGAACGCGAGCAAAAGCAAAAAATTCTAGGTCATCATCAAAAAACAGTTTTGGGGACTCTAGATCAGCGATCCAGAACCCGCAATTGTGTTGAGACAGATGGTTCAGAACCCGCAATTGTTTTGAGGCAGTGGGTTTTTTCTCCCATTTATGGCATTATTAGGGGAATTCCTCCACTATGAGAAATTCTCAAAAACTCAGCTGATCGAGGGATCGGATCGCTCGATTCTCGTAAAAATTCGATCTGAACGAAGAGTGTCGTTGTCGTCGGTGTGTTGGAAATTCGCGAATCCAGTCACGTCTTCCTGAAGTAAAAAAAACTAACACATGTTATCGTAATGAGTGAATGAGGTTTTTTTTGTTCAAAAGAGTCGATTATGAATATGGTCTGTATTATAGACAATCATGTTTTCTCTTGATGGGATGGATAGAAATTGAGTTTTGAGGGTTTTTTTGTTCGAAAGAGATGATCTGTAATAGATATTCGTATTTTGCCTTGATGAGAGAGATTGACTGTTAAGCGTTCGTTCAAACACTTATCGGAATGTTTAAAACGAATTTTCTGCTCAATTAGGTTTTGAGTGGTAAAATTTTTAATATATTCATGATAGCAATCGCAGTCATCAAAAGGATTCTCTCTTAATTTGACACTCAGTGAATTGATGTGTGAATGAAAAATCTTTTGACAAATGTAAAAACTACTGTCAAAATGCGTTAAATCAGAAACCGGTTTGTCATGTACTGTTTAAACGTATTTTTTTGAACTTCAATTAACACAGTCAGTTGAGATGTGAATATTTTCAGATTATTATATATTAAGACGGAAAGAGTTTTTTTATTACTTAAAACATAAAAAATATAATTAAACATTTAATTTTGAAAATAATAAAAACAATTAAAAACGAAAGATGTTTTTACAGATGGATTCTAGACGCCGAGATTTAATTTTAGACCAGTATGAACGTGCTAAGAAGGGCATTCAGTCTGCTGACAGGAGCAGACGTCTCGGTGAGATGGAACTCAAACGCGAAGCCACAAAAATATTTAAACCCATGACGGAGGGTCAAGAGCAAAGCAGGAAGGAGATAGTCGAAGAATTGAGACCCATAAAGGAGAGTTCTTTGAGAATGGGTTCGTTGCCTCCTAGTTTTGGAAATCGGTATTCCATTCAATCTACACCGGATTACGTTCACACGGGAATTCAAACAGATATGAGCGAGAGCGACACCGATACGGCTTCGACTATCACCACTAGTAGCGTCGCATCGTCCGATGATGATGGTGGCGGTAAGAGAGATCAGTCGTATGGATTTTATAAGGATTCAGAGGGAAGGATTTTTGTAGGTGATACGGAAGTGGATATTGGGGATGATGAAATGATCGTCGGTTCGAACAGATACGAATTGACCGATGGTCTGTGGAGATTGCTCCTTTACGACAAGCCCGGCGATTACACGGAACAGGATTTCGACAATTACGGAGACATTCTGGTCCAGACCCACACCATGAAGAGAAATAACGATGCCAGAGAGACGAGACCCAAAGCCAACAGAGGTTACAAGTGGACGAAAGTGGTGAAACCCATATGGGATATGAACAAGAAGTTCGTCGAATCGGTGACTGGCAAAGGGGTGAAAACCACTTTTCTTCCGAGCGATTCCGATGCTCTGTCTCAGAGATTGAGTTTGTTGATGGCGAGCAGACGGGCTGGTAACACGGGATTAGATAATCAGATAGTTGCTATATCTGACGAATTGTTAAGACAGAAGGTTTTGAATAAAAACCAGTATAAAAAGCTGATGAACGAATTGAAGGATTGATGTGTATATAATAAGTAGAGAGAAACAAAACAAATAAACAAACAAAAAATAAAACAGTAAATTCTTACACTAGAATAATAAAAAGTATTTAAACGGCAAAAACGATTTACCAGTGAAAAAAAACAAAAATATATCATAAAACTAAAATATGTTGGTGATAAAGAACAGCGGATATGTCAGAACTTACGTTCAAGGTGGTTCTGGCATCGTCGATTCTATAATGCGAGCGTTCATGAGCAATGCGGGTAGAAAACTCGCATCGACCGTGTTTGAGGTCGGTAAGAAGATGGCTTTGGATGCTGGTAAGAAAGCCGCTTCCGAAGCCAGTGGTAGGATAGCTTCTGTGGTTGGCAAGAGGGCAGCCGACACGTTGATTGACAAGTTGATCAGTCCGCCAGTGAAGCGAGCTGCATTAGAGCAAACACCGAAAAGTTGGAAAGATTTTAAGGATGCTGTGGTGCCCATACAAGATTTAGCCAAAATGACGAGTGGATCCGGATTGAAGAGAACTCACGACGGTGCGATATAAATAAATAATAATAACATTAAAAAAACAGAGTTTGAAAAACATAAAAAAAATTGTGTTTGAAAAGAATCTAAAATAACAAACAAAATAAAAACAAAAATGAACATTAAAGATATGCCTTGGAACGACGCCGCGACCAAGAGGTCGAATAATGAGTTCTTTCCCAAGAGCATAAGAGGTTTGATAGTGGGAAAATCGAATTGTGGAAAGACCAATCTGTTGATGAATCTGTTGTCCCGACCCGACTGGTTGGATTACGACAGATTGTTCGTGTTTGGCA
Organism: Pictodentalium vernedei; assembly: GCA_031216915.1. Lineage (NCBI taxonomy): Eukaryota > Metazoa > Mollusca > Scaphopoda > Dentaliida > Dentaliidae > Pictodentalium > Pictodentalium vernedei. The sequence continues at coordinate 544,637,995 of CM062295.1, read as the reverse complement.
AGAGCTTGTTTCAACCGAATACAGATTGCTTTGAGATCGCAGATTGCCCAAGGACGTCATAGCCAGAATCTTTGACAGTAGGGAGGAATTCGACAAGAACGGAGCTCCACTCTCGACCATTTTGGACGGCGCGGCGACGGAGCTGATGAAGAGAAATGCATCTTCGAACGTCGAGTGTCAATTTTATGAGAACGCTAGCGACGTTCCGGATCCTAGAGAACTGAAATTGGAAGATAAGAATCTCATGATTTTCGACGATCTGCTTTTGGAGAGACAGAACCGATGCGAATCGTATTACGTTAGGGGTCGACACAGCAACGTGGACTGTTTCTACCTGTCGCAGAATTATTTTCGATTGCCCAGACAGACGATAAGGGAGAACGCTAATTTTCTATGTCTCTTTCGCAAAGATCTCAAGAATCTCAATCACATCTACGGCGATCACGTCGCAAACGACATGAGCGCTGCGGAATTCAGGAGATTCTGCAAGAGGGTTTGGGATGGTGGACTTTACAATTTCATCGTGATCGATTTGACAAGCGAATTTAATCGCGGAAAATATCGGTGCGGATTCGACAAGTTTTATGTTTCTGATGATAATAATAAGATAGAGTGTGAAAATAAAAAAAAATTGGAAAAATAATAAATCTTCAAATAATTAGTTTTGAATAAAAAAAAATAAAATTAAATATAATGTTCGAACATGGAGAATTGTTAGGACGGATAGCCAAGAATACGGCTGCGAAACAATCCATTCAAATCATGGTGAGTGGCAATTCGACTCGATTCGCTACGAAATTCGAACCTTCCATCGAATTGAATAGAGAGAAAAGATACGAGATGGCGTTGGTGAATCTGGAGACTTATTATTCCTTTCCCAATGTCACCGAAAAGAATAACTCGTTCAAGTATTCCGACGGAACGGATTGGTTGGAGATTCGAATTCCCAAAGGGAGTTACGACATAGACGATTTGAACGATTACATTCAGACGCGAATGAAGACGGATGGAAAGGGAAGCAACAAGATCAGACTCGCTCCCAATCCTAATACCTTACAGACGATGTTGGATTTGGAAGATAATTTTCGAGTGGATTTCAACACGGACGATTCTATAGGCAAGATGTTGGGATTCGATCGAAAGATGTATCGAGGCCACGCGGCATCTGAAAATATGGTCGACATTCTTGCTGTCAATAGCATTCTGGTGAACATGGACGTGATTGCTGGAAGCTACGTGAATGGTAGCACTCAACCGACGATCTATTCCTTCTTTCCAAATGTGTCACCGGGTTATAAGATCATGGAGCGACCTCGAAATTTAGTTTATCTACCAGTGATTTTAGACACGTTGTATAGTCTCAAAACCCCGTTGACAGATCAAAATGGTGAACTGTTAGATCTTCGTGGAGAGAGAGTGACGGTACGATTTCACATAAGAGAAATATAAAAGCAAAAAAAAAAAAAAAAAAATTATATATATAGATAACAAAAATAAAATAAACGCAATATTAATTTTACAAAATTATTTTATTATAATTATTAAACAAGAAACAATTGAAGTAAATATATTTAAAAAAAAAAAAACAGAATTATGACAGAATACGTGGTTAAAAACGTGAACATATCCGCAGGACAGAGGAAGAAACTTAAGAGAGCGTTAACAACTCGAGGCGAGGCGGTGAGATTCAAATTCACTCACGAAGATCTGACGAGAGGTGGTCAGGATTCGATCGCCTGGACCAGAAGTCAAATCAAAAGGATGGAGAAAGCGATTCGCGATGGAAGAGGGTTGACAGTGAGAATGAGTCCCACTCAATTGAGATACAATTTGAGAATGAAAGGTGGTTTCCTACTGCTATTGGCAGGAATAGCCGCAAAAGCATTACCCTTCGCCGCAAAGGCGCTACCCTTTGATGGAAAGACTCTTGGCATGGGAGCTCTCACGGGACTCGCCAGTTCGGCAGTTGAGAAATTAATGGGTGGCAGCGGACTGTTTTTGAAGAAGGGAGGAGCCATGTGTCGCGTCCACGTAGACGACAGCGGTAAAGGATTGTATCTAGAACCCATTAGAGGTGGCAACTCTCTGAGAGGAAACAGTCTCTATCTGAAGAGTGGACGGAACATCGAGCGACTCGGCAAGGGTTTGTTCCTTGGTGAGAATTCGCCATTTAAGAACATACCGATTTTGAATATGTTATTATAATATAAAATTATATAAAATATAAAATCATAGAAAGTATAAAATAATATATTTAAAATGGATAAAAAGGTGGAGAAACAACTTTATCACCTGGATGAAAAGGTGGAGAAACAATTTGACGATAATGACGAACATCGCGAGCCAGAGAGCGAAAAAATAAAAAAATGGTTAGACGCTAATGATGGATATCTAAGGAAAGAACTAATGAAAGAGATAGATGAAGCGTGGGATAGACGGTTGAGAATGAGACGATGCTTTCCACGGTCACCACTACCTTCTGAAGAGAATGGTAATGATGCGAGTGTTACCAAGAGATGCACAACATTCGTTCATAATTATGATTCGGATAAACAAAAATGTTACCATAAACGTATCACATCAAAAAGAAAAAGAAAAAAAGAAAAAGAAGAATGAACGCTGAAATTTGAGAGAAAAGGAAACGTTATTATAATATATTATGATGATAGTGAAGAAGAAGGAAAACAAAAAAAACAAAAAAGTAATGAGATCTAAAGATGATCTTATTACTTTTTTTTTTTCATTTTTCTTCGATAAAAATCAATCACTCTATTGTTTATATTTCCAAGTCCGTTATTAGCATGTTGACACTCGTGTCTTCTCCTTTTTCGAAAACGTGTTGAATGTTTATCTTTACTCTTTTGAGTTTTTTTACATCGGTCAACTCGCTCTCACCACCCAATTTCTTCACGAGTTCGAATGAGATGTTTGGAAATATGTAATTTCCATAGCGAAACGACAAATCGTCCTTGTCGAATTCTCTATCTTCAGCGATGACGATGTTCTGCAGATCGCTTTGGTACTCGTAAATAAAATCGAGCGCGGTTTCGTCCAATTTCAAAGGCATCTTATATTTCTCGTATTTGTGCTCTAAGCCCTTCATCTCGACCTCGTTCAATTCGATGGGATCGTGTCATTGTAATCTATAGATTTTATGACCGAATTTCTTATAGGTGTTGTTGTCTTCATGATTGATTATTTAGTATTTAAATAATAATTTGTTTAACAAGTTTTTTTTTTTACTCTTTATATATATAAAAAAGTTGTTTTTTTTCAATTTGTAATTTTCTTTAATGTAAAATTTTTTTAGTAAAATTTTTTTTCTCTTTATATATATATATATAAAAAGTTAAATTTTAATTTCAGTCTCTCTATTGTTTATATTTCCAAGTCCGTTATTAGCAAGTTGACATTCATCATTTTTCCACATACGAAAATGGTGTGAATGTTTATCTTTACTCTTTTGAGTTCTTTTTCATAGGCGAATGCGCTCTCACCACCCGATTTCTTCACAAGTTCGGGTGCGATTATTGGATATATGTAACCTCCATAGGACAACAATAAATCACCCCTATCGAATTCTCTGTCTTCGGCAACAATGATATTAATCAGCAGTTCGCTTTGGTACTCGTAAAACAAATCGAGCGCGGCTTCATCCACTTTCAAACACATTCGATATTTGTGGTAGTAGCGCTCTAAGTCCACCATCTTGACCTCATTCAATTCGATGGGATCGTGTGGTTGTAATGTATAGATATTAAAACTGGATTTCTCATACTTTTCGTCTCGTTTCAATTTCAATTCGCATCTTTTAGGTGTTGTTGTCATGATCGATTATTTGGTTTTTATGAATTCTTGCAAATAATGTATATTTTAAATTTTGTATTTAAATAATAATTTGTTAAAAAAAAAAGTTTCTCTTTATTTCTCTTTATATATAAATAAAAGTTCTTACAAACTCAATTTTGAGGTAAAAACAATGATCAAGTCCAAACATCCGAATTATAGTCTAGAACGTGCAAGACTTCAAACGTTTAAAAATTGGCCTTCGCATCTCGCTCAAAAACCCGAAGACTTAGCCGCCGCGGGTTTCATTTACGTGGGTAGAGACGACAAAGTCAAATGTTTTGTTGTGACATACATTTGATGAATTGGGAACCTCATGACGTACCTTTACCAGAACACAATAAGTAATATTGAAAAAGGCAAATGCGATTATTTGAACAAGATCCTAACGTTGGGATTGATCAAAATCCAAGACGAAGAGAGAGATAGAGATAAAAACCAAAAATTATTAATGGATATGTTACAACTCGGATACACTAGAGAACAATTGTACGATGCGTTAAACAAAGCAAACAAGACCCTGTCTCAATTCATAACTTTAGAACATCTCATCAAATTCATGGTGGAAGCGGACGAGTTATCGTCACTCATCGAAAACAAACCGAGTAAAACGTCCACCACCAAATGTCTGGTCTGCGAAGGTGTCGCAAACGTCTTGTTTCTACCGTGCGCACACCTGCGTTACTGTAGAGAATGTCATTCCGAAGACGAGAAAACGTGTTCGGTTTGCGAGCGAGAAATAAAAGCGGTCTTAAATTGTTTTTGAATAAAAACACATTAAAGAAAAAAAAAAATTGAATTTAAAATTTAACTTTTTTTTTTTTTTCTATTACGTATATATAAAAAGAGTAAAAAAGCAAAACTTTTTTAACAAATAATTATTATTTAATACAAAATTCCAAAAAAAAAAAAAAAAATATTCTTACAAATGAAGCAAACAGATAAAACAATGGTAAATTTAAATGAGAAAACCATACCTCAGTTAAACGAGATTTGTAAACTATTACAAATTTCAGATTTCAGAAATCATAGAACTAAATAAAAAAAAATTGAAGTCATACAAGAATATTTGCGAAACGCTAGAAAGGCAAACGAAATGTCGATAGCAACGACGTCAAAAGATGCATCGGTTGTGAAAAATAAAAAGACGACTAAACGAAAAGCCGTTGAAGAACATCAAGTTTCCAAAGAAAAGAAAAGAAAAACTAAAACGAAAACGAGTGATGCACTTCAGATTCAAGACAAACGAGATATATCGAGCGAAATTCAACGAGCAATCGACGAAGAGAAAGGAAAAGAATATGTAACACGACTCGTTGTGGAACTATTCCAATCGAAACCCGTAGAACGGGAGAGTGCGATCAAAGGCATTTTTAAAACTTTCGACGTGATTCCCTTGTTGAAGAAAGTCGATCCGAAATTGTTCATGGAACGGGTGAAGAAAGAAGTATTGGATTTGTTTCGCGAATACATGAACGTGGGATTAAAAATTAAGATGATACTCCATTGCATAATGAATAAAATCGACGTGAAGTCCGGCGAGAGCATCGTGAAAAATGCATATTTCAGATCTAACGTCGAACCCGTATTTCGAGGTTTAGATCTATCGCACGTTTTCGAAAAGATGAAAGACAAGATGTTGATGTCTCTCGTGAATTATCAACATGAAGGTAGTAATTGGACGTTCGGTGAGGTGTTGAAACTCGAAATTCACATGAATAAAAATGAACCGTTGAAAGGATCTTCCTACTTGGAATTACCGTATTTCTTGACTAAGAAACACGCCGTGGTCAACATGAGAAATAAAGATGATCAGTGTTTTAAATGGGCAGTCACCTCCGCTTTATACCCTGTCGAAATAAACTCTGATAGAGTTTCTCGTTACGAGGAAACTTCTAAAAATCTTGATTGGACCGGAGTGACTTTTCCAACAGAGTTAAAACATATCGAACGTTTCGAGGTTCAAAATCCCACAGTAGCGGTGAACATCTTGGGATTAGATGAGGAAAAACGAACGATCTATCCTCTTAGACAGACTTCGTATCTCGGAAGAGAAAAGACGATTATTTTATTATTGATTTCGAAAGGTGAGAATCGTCATTATTGTTGGGTTAAATATCCGAGCCGATTACTGTCAAGACAAAATAATAAACATAAACATAAGATATGTTTATGTTGCAACTGCATGAACGTGTTTCACAGCGAAGACTCGTTGGCGAAACATCAGGAATATTGCAACGAAAATCAAGGTGTCGCCATCGAAATGCCCAAACCCAACACCATCGCATCGTGAAGTTTAAAAATCACAATTGAAGGTTAAAAGTACCATTCATCGTGTACGCCAATTTTGAATGTTTCACCGCGAAAATGAGTTCCTGTCAACCCAACACTCTTCAAAGTTACGTCGAAAGATATCAAAAACACATACCTTCGGGCTATTGCATTTACGTGAAATGCGCTTTCGACTCGCAACACGACATGGGTCCCTTCACCTACACGAAACAGTGCGAAGACGACGACGTGGCTCAAAGGTTCGTGGAAGAGTTAGAATCGAAAATTCAAATGTTATATGACAAATTCAAAACTCCGGCAAAAATGATCATCATGCAAGAGCAGCAGGACGAAAATAACAGAGCCACCGAATGTCACATATGCAGACAATCGTTCGACGAGAATTCGGAGGAAAATAAGAAGGTCAGAGACCACGATCATTACACGGGTCTGTATCGCGGTCCGGCTCACATCAAGTGTAATTTAAAATATCAAGACGCCACTTTCTATCCGGTGATGTTTCACAATCTCTCAGGTTACGACAGTCATCTGTTCATGAAAAATCTCGGCACCTCACACGAAGAATTAAATTGCATCGCGAACAGTGAAGAAAGATACATTTCCTTCACGAAATGGAAGCCCATGGAGAGGAAAAGAGTAATCAACGGAAATACGTTGAAAGGAAAAACGAAATCCATTCGTAGATGCATACGTTTCATCGACAGTTTTAAATTCATGTCGACCGCTCTGGAAAAATTAGTCGATAACATGAGCAAGGATAAATTTAAAATCACAAGCGAACATTTCGGAGAACGAGTAGACGTCATGTTGAGGAAAGGAGTCTATCCTTACGATTACATGAACGATCTAAAGAGATTCGAAGACACCGCACTACCTTCGAAAGATGATTTTTATTCGAAATTATACGAATCCGACATTTCCGACGAGAATTACGAACATGCCAAAAACGTGTGGAAATCATTTGATATGAAAACCATGAGAGATTATCACGATCTCTATCTAAAGATGGACGTTCTGCTCTTAGCAGACGTGTTCAAAAATTTTCGAGACGTCTGTCATCAAAATTACGATCTGGATCCCGCTTGGTATTTCACCGCACCCGGTCAAGCATGGGATGCTCTGTTGAAGACCACCGAAGTCCAATTGGAATTATTATCCGACGTAGACATGTTGCTCATGTTCGAAAGGGCTGCGAGAGGTGGCGTCTCAATGATCTCCCACAGATATTCTGAGGCTAACAATCCCTACATGAAAGAAGATTTCGATTTGAAACGGTCGACTAAATACATACAGTATTGGGACGCCAATAATCTGTACGGTTGCGCTATGAGTCATCCTTTACTGATTGGAAATTTCGAATGTGTAACGGAACTGGAAGAGATGCAAAAATGGAGAGACTATCCTTGCATTTTAGAAGTCGATTTGAACTATCCGGAAGAATTACACGGTCCACACAATGATTATCCGCTGGCTCCCGAACGAATGGAACCAAACGAAGGAGATGAGGAAAAACTCATTCCCAATTTATTTAACAAACGTAACTACGTCGTCTACAGTGAGAATTTGAAACAGTATGTCGATTACGGGATGAAATTAGTCGACATACATCGCATCATTTGATTCGATGAAGAGCCTTGGATGAAAAAATACATCGATCTCAACACGAATCTCAGAACTCGAGCCGAGAACGATTTCGAAAAAGATTTCTTCAAACTCATGAACAACTGCGTGCACGGCAAATCGATGGAAAACATCAGGAAGAGAACCGACGTTCGACTCGTCCCATCTGAGAAAAGAGATAAAAAATTAGTGGCAAAACCCAATTACAAACACTGAACCATATTCGACGAAAATCTAGTGGCCGTTCACATGCAAAAGACGCATCTGAAGTTCGACAAACCATATTATCTTGGACCGATCATCTTAGATATCAGCAAGCGATTGATGTACAAGTTTCACTACGGTTACGTCAAACGAAAATTTGGTGATAAAGCCAAACTACTGTTCACCAACACGGACAGTTTAGTTTACGAGACAGAGACGAAAGACGTCTACCGAGATATATCTCCGGACGTGGCTGAGTGGTTTGACATGAGCAATTATCCCGTCGAACACCCGAATGACAACAAGAAGGTGTTGGGTAAATTTAAGGACGAGTGCGGCGGTAAACAGATCGTCGAATTCGTTGGCTTGAGACCTAAACTGTATGCTTATCGTCTAGAAGATGATGAAGAGATCAAGAAGTGCAAAGGAGTTAAAGTGTGTGTGGTGAAGAAAAACATCTCTTTCCAAGAGTATAAAGATTGTCTGTTAGGAAGTGGTCCGGTGTATAAGACTATGAAATCGATTCGAAGTGAAAATCACGACTTGTATACCGAAATAGTCAACAAGATTTCGCTGACAGCCGCCGACGACAAGAGATTCATGTTAGACGATAAAATAAGCACTTTGGCACTCGGACATTGGACTTTGGATCTAACTTTAGACGATATGAATGGAGATGATTGGATTCTAGATGCGATTGTGGATGATAAGATTCCAGATACGATTGTGGATGATAGGATTCCAGAAAATCAAGAAGAATTAGATGAACACAAAAATATAGAAATCGATAGTGACATCGAGAAAGTTAGTTTAAAAAGAAAAAGAAAAGAATAGAAAAAAAAAAATAACGTCATTTTTAGTAAATTATAATAAAATAAATAAAAAAATATATATATACTTATTTATGAATAAGAAAATAAAGATATCCGTAGAAGGTGTTGTCTTACCCAACGAACCCCTATCCAACATCGATCTGTTGAATGCGGCAAAAGATTTGAAAATTGAAGATTTTCTAGGAGTGTTTTCCAGAGATGCCTTGCCGAAGAGAAGACCTCGACAATCGGAATGCGGAATTTTAAATCTAGACGATTCATCGGGTGAAGGCACTCACTGGGTGGCGTGGATGAAGAACGGGAAGAAGAAAAATTATTATTTCGACAGCTACGGAATGTCACCGCGAAAAGAAATAAAGAACTATTTCAACAAATCGATGGTTCATTACAACACGGAACAAGTGCAATCACCACATCAAGTGTTTTGCGGTCACCTGTGTCTCTACATTCTCAAGAGATGGTCTGAAGGAGATCGATTTCAAGACATTCTCAATGATTTACATTAGAGAGAGATTTTTTTTTTTATAGTATATATAAAGATAAAAAATTATTTTAAAAAAATTTTAATCGAATAAAAACGAAAAATAAAATAACATAGTTCATTTTTAATAAACTGCATTTTGAACATATTTTTCTAAAAACAAAAAATCCTACAACAACATGCCAGTCGATAAATTTGGTAGAAGTGACGACGAAAAAGTCAACCCAAGAAAGAAGAGGAAGACGTTCGAAGTCGATGATGGTTACGACGTTGCCAACTTGGACGAACGTTACGTTCGGAGATACGAACCTCAAGAAGAACCTTTGAACATGAACGATAAGAAGCTCTACAATCTTCCCGAGCCGATAGATCTCGCAGATGCTGCGACTAAAAAATACGTCGACAGGGGGAACGCCGATTTCGACCAAATCCTGCTGGATAATTACGTGGATAAAACCATGACCGACGATCTCGATCTGAAATCCAAACGTTTGGTGAACGTCGCGAATCCCATAGATCCCACCGATGCTGCGACCAAGAAATACGCGCATGACTCTCACACGAGATTCAGCGAACACCTGAGAAATAGATATGTTCTGAAAACGATGCACTCGGAATTGAACGCCAATTCTAACAAGATAACGAACGTGGCCACTCCCACGAATCCCAAGGACGTGGCGACCAAACACTACGTAGATCTGGAACAGAGAAAGTCTGACAGACGAGAAATGAAATCGGATCTGAATGCGGGATTCCACAAGATATTGAATCTGTCGAAGATCGACGACACGGATGCGGACTCAACCACGGTCAACAAGGGCTACGTAGATTCTGCCGTGATACAATCGCAAGAATACCTAGAATCGCAAGTGGACGATCTCTACCTGTACAAAGAATCTGGCGGAACCATGGAGGGTGGCATCAACATGAACTGTCACAATTTATTCGGTCTCGATCACGATCCTGAATTCGATTCCAGCGCGGTCAGCAGGAAGTACGTGGATGACAACTCGGTCTGGAGAAATCATGGAAGGTAAACTAGACATGGGTGGACACGCGCTCACGAATCTACCGGAACCCGTGCACATGATGGATGCCTGCACCCTGATTTCGGTGGAGGAGAAAATCAAATATGCTAGACAATTGATCACCGTGTGGGCCGAAGAGGCCGGCACCTTAGATGAGGGAAAAGCTGAGTGGTCTTTCGGAAATGGAAGTAGCGGATCGAAACACGGTCAGGTGGGATATCCCATGCCGTTGGGAGGTGAAATCCTTTGAATGAGTCTGGCTTCCTCGGATTTGAATAACAGAGCGGTCGTCAATCTCATGGTGAATGGTGTGGAGGGCGATAAGAGATACATCGTCGAAAAGACTGAGAATCAACATGCGAATGTTAGCACGTTCGGCACGCCTCTCAAAGTGAACGCCGGAGACAGGATTAATTTCGTCATGAAAACCAATAATCCCGAAGCTGCCACTTCCGTGGTGAGTCTACTGATCGAACTGGATCCTCTGAACAAACAGTGAACGCGTGGAAAATAATGAATTAAAAAAAAATAATGTGTGATTATTAAAAACAAAAAAAAAGAAAAAAAAAAGTAATGAGATATAGAGAGATGTTCAATCTCTCTAGATCACATTACTTTATTTATTTTTTTGTTTTGTTTTGTTTTTAATAATCACACATTACTTTTTTTTTTTTTTTTTATTTTTTTTTTTCACACACTCGTCTCTCATCGAATGATCGACATCTTATTTCCGTCCGATTCGAATTGTAATTCTCTGTCTGACAGGACCAGGGCGAAGGCTTCAGTTTTTCTCGGCACATTCCTATCGAATTGCATCTTGATCTGAATGTCTAACACGCTACTCTTGAGTCGTTCACTCTGTTTACTGACGTCGAACACGAACATGGGATACATCGACTTGTATTCGCCGGGAGATATGTTAGGATTGCGCATCAATTCGTCTAGACCATGATACTTCTTTCTAAAATCAGCGGCGTCACCGTACAGTCTGGAGAAATCGTTCTTGTCAAACGATGCATTGTAATCGATTGCTGGATATCTCGTGGCGTTCAGAAACACTTGCATGTTTCTCAAATGGCAGTGATCGAACAGCGACGCATTCTTTTCTTGAGACCCGTCCCTATCAGTCTGAAACGCAACCACGATGAAATGCAGTCTCTCGGAAGCGGATTTCACCGTCAATCTCCAATCGAAGTGATTCATGGAGAGAGGAATGCTAGCTGTGTCGCACTGTCTCATTCTAAATCCCACGGGTAATTTACTCTTGGATTCTATGATCTTGTAGAGACACGCTTTCTCCATGATCGAAGGCTCCACATGCGGAACGAACCACGATATCTTGTGTAGAGTTATCTTACCCGCATCGGTCGCGGTGAGTTTCACTATTGCATCGTCGTTTCCTTTTCGAATCAACGTCAGATTGTGTTTGAATCCATACATGATCTTGTTGTAATCATCTGCGAATCCGAAGATGTGTTTCAAAGGTATCCTGAACGAAAACGTTCCTTTAGGTCTGGACGTCTTGACGACGTAGTCGAATATCGCGGTGGCGCCTGCGCTAGCAGGGCCGATGGTGTCTTTCACCCACAACTGATTAAGTCCTCTGGATTTCGAAAAATCATCAGGATACGTCAAGAGTCCAAACATCGTGGTGGCCTGACCGGGATGAAACACAGATTCTATCTCTTGTCCAGATAGCATGTACTTTATGTTACTGAATAGATGCATGATGCCATTATTGGCTAGAGTAACCGTGTCGTCGTCGGCGTAGTCGCTCCCATCTTCCTTGGTGAGACGTCCCTGCACCACTATGTAACTCTCTCTAGGATGTACGAATAGATCTTGAGTTTCGATGTTGATTCTTATCTCTCCCGCATTGTTCAAACTCGTCCCGGTTACCGGTTCGTATTCGTGAACCTCATATTCTTGAATACTTTCATCTTTCACTATGCTTTGTGCTCTATCTAGTATATTTGTCATTTTAAAGGATTTTTAGTTTTTTTTGTTTATTAATTCACTTGCTTTCTTTATCTAAAAAAATAGTTTTTAATTATTTTTTATTATTATTTTTTTTCTCTCTTATATATATATGTGTGTAAACAAGAAAATGTCAAAGAGAGTAAATAAAAAAAAAATTTTGTGTTCTTCATCAAAACTTCGTCTTCTGTAATTGTTGTTCGTAAAACTTTCCAATGATCTCTTCTCCATCCAAAGCTTCGATTTCGTAAGTCACCGGATCGGTGTGAAATATTTTGATGATCACGAAAATTTCTGAGGTCCATCGAGGAGTATAACCCTTTTCGAAGTGCTTCTTATAAGCGTAGATTCTCACTCGACCGCCGACCGCAAATTTTGGCGTTCTAGACTTCTTCCTGATCTTAGATCTCTCGGGATATAGATTCGCGTAGACCCGTTTTTCGTTTCGAGGATCGCTAGCTTCCACGGGAGTCATCTTGATCGATCTGTGTCGCGTGTTGTTGTAATCTTTGACGAGACCGTTCAGAGCGTATATGTATTTCTTGGTCGAATTCGCCGTGAAGTATCTGTACATCTTCTCCTTCATCGTTCGATTCCAACATTCCACCACGCTAGCTTTCTCTTCGTTTTCGATTGAGTAGAGGTCTACCAATCGACGAACGTGCTTGTTGTAGAATTCCTTTCCCTTATCCACCCACAATTTACTCAGTTTTCGAGAAGACGAGTCGAACACGCTCTTCAGAGCCTTGGCGATGCAAGGTCCCGATTTATCCTTCAAAGCTTTGATCCAACTGTATTTGAAAAACACGTCGATGACTGTCAATAGATATTTGACGCCCTCGTTTCACCTCGAAAACGATCTCATGTCGACCAAGTCGGCAGACCAAATGTCATCCAGACCCTTCACGAACACCTTCTCTTTCAAAATTTATGCACTATGGGTTTGTGTAACTCCTCGGCCAATTCGCTTGTCAATAATCGTTTCTTCTTCTTTTCAGATGCGCTTTTTTTTTTTGAACGCCACATCCAAATCGACGTTTCGCACCGATCAGATTGCCGACCAGCGAACGTTCCATCTTCTCTCTCCTGGTCGGATTCGATATGCCTCTCAATCTCCCCAACATGTTTTTGTCACAGACGTTGTTGCGAGTCTTGGTGTCGGGATGTCCGGCGTAGCACAGATCGTGATCATACGCGGCCGCGTCCACCCTATTCACAGGTTTGCTCCAAGATTTGGGTGTCAGATCGGCATTGAGTCTCTTGTTCAATTTCGTTCTGGGTCCCGTGAAACTGTGACCGGGCAGATGCATTTCGAAAGGTAGATTGATCATTTTATTCACGATGCCTGTACCATTGCTCTCATTCTTTTGTTTGACGAATCGAGTCTTGATAGAACCACACACGTCGAAAATTCCGCGAAGCATCCGTCTGTCATTTTTAGTTCGCACTTCTCTAGAATTACTCGTCTCGGTAACTCTCTTACACTTTACGCAATACATTTTTTTAAGAGTTATTTAAATTAATTTCGTTTTTTTTATTTTATATATAAATTTAATATTTTTTTTTTTTTAAATTCTGTTCTTATTATATATATATATATTTTTTTTCAATCGCTGCTCTTGAGTTCTATCATCTTACTGAATTCCTCCCTGGCCTCTTTCCTCCCCTTTTCCACAAGAGAATCCTTCATCTCTTCCTTGATGATCTGACGAGTCTTGATTCTCACGACTTCTTTCATGGCATCGTATTTCGTTTTCTCGCTCAATATCGCGAAGTATTCTCCATCCGATATCCTACCGTCTTTCAACGCCATAGAGATCATTTCGGATATCGTGTCGATCTTGGAGTCGGCCAAGTTGCGAATCTTGTCGTGTTTCCTCGCCTTCAGATATAATTTCCTACTCAAAAAGTTTCCGAGCGTGCTAAACAATCCGGTGGCGAGAGCCACTCCTTGTACAGTCAACACGATCGGAATGCCGACCGTGGTCGACAACAATCCGATGCCAGCCACGTGTAAACCCATGGAAATCGTGATGAGTGTCGTGTCGATCGCGTTGACGAATTTCACGAAACGCAAATACTTCTTCTTGAGGGAATGACGAGAATCTCTCTCTCGAGTCAGATACAATTGGATTCTACTGATTTGATCGATGCGATACCTCTCTCCTCTTTCTCTTTCTTCTAGCGACGGTGCTGTCGGCAAAACGCCGTTCGGCTTCTCGTCCTCGTCGTCCACTAACATCGGATACAATTTATTTCTGGTTCTCATTTTGTGTTTTTTTCTTTCTTTCTAATATTAGATAAAAAAATTTATGTGTGTATTTATTTTTTTTTTATTTTCTACTCTCCCTTATTTTATATAAACGAAAAAAACTTAGACGTATGCTTCGTTCAGCAATAATTTCTTGATGCATCCCTTGTCTTCTAAAGTCAAACTTCTACGCGCCAATTTCAGTTCTTCCGAATCTGTGGGCCTGTCTCGATTCTTACAGAAGACTAATCTCTTCCGAAACGTGATCACATCGTTGAATTTAACGCGTTCGATCGCCGGTTCGAAATACATGACGACCATATCTTCCCTTTTCATCGTCAGACACGAATGATTCTCGTGATCGAAGTCTAGATAATCCCGACACCCGACGCAACGTTCTAACAAGATGGGACGTAGTTGTTCATTCACGCAGATTGCGTATGCTCTCATCAACATGTTTAAAAGAAACCACGCTCTAATAGTCTGAGAATCGCTCATGATTTACGTATTTTTTTTTATTATCTATTCGATTTGATATATTTAATTTTTTAAATAACTATTTATTTATATTTTTTTTTTCTCCCCTATATATATATCAATCAAAAACGTGACAGCGGATTCGCGAATTTCCAGCACACCGACGACAACGACACTCTTCGTTCAGATCGAGTTTTTACGAGAATCGAGCGATCCGATCGCTCGATCAGCTGAGTTTTTGAGAATTTCTCATAGTGGAGAAAGTCCCCTAATAATGTCATAAATGGGAGAAAAAAACCCACCGCCTCAAAACAATTGCGGGTTCTGAACCATCTGTCTCAACACAATTGCGGGTTCTGGATCGCTGATCTAGAGTCCCCAAAACTGTTTTTTGATGATGACCCAGAATTTTTTGCTTTTGCTCGTGTTCGCCAACGATGGATCGATGGTCTGATCTGCGATGGGAACGTCGACGAAACATTACGTACAAGATACAAGCGAAGATGTACGATTTCACCCTTTTTTAAAAAACGCGCGTTCACCACGAGTATTTGAACGTTAAAAGTGCGATCTAGGAGTCACAACTGTACATGGAGGGGATTCAAGATCATGTACAGTTTTGTGAACAAGCGTGTGATTAAACACTGAATTCCACGTTAGTGAACGCATCGTGAACGTATGTTGTACACGTACATGTACAAGTGATAGTAGATCGGCAATTATTACCTACTCACATTACTCACGGAAACTGCCGATCATCAACGAAGTCTTGAACGCCAAAGTCGATTATTTCTCAACACAAACAACGCGGCTTCGATGTGTAAACTATCACAAAGGAGAAGAGGCAGATTTACTACGTTTTAAACGTGGATTGGCGATCACTATCGATATTTCGGATAACCGGTTGACGGTTTTGCTAATCGATTAGGTAGGTAACTGGTAAATAACGAAACAATATAGAGACTATTACTTTACTGTGGCAGTATTTAGTACTTTGATGAATATTAAGTATTAGTCAGGGAGGGCGGTGGCTCAGTGGTAGACTGTTGGACTTCTATGCTAGAGGTCGCGAGTTCGATCCCTGTCCGGGACGAACCGCATTGTGTCCTTGGTCAAGGCACTTTGTCTCGGTTGCCTACATGGGGGCACGATGACGCCATGTACTAAGGCGTACTGCACGTCGATTGTGCACATGTCGTCAGCCGCTATAACCCTGCTTGAGCAAAGATTGAACAGAGTTAGAATGTTGAGAAGCTGGCAGTTGCCCGTCGATGCCCGATGTGCGTAAGTATGTGACCTTAAACACCAATAAATCAATCAATAAATAAATAAATACAAACAAAATGAGAACAATAATGTTTCAGTAGAATATTCCGAAAACTTTAAACAAAACATATGTACAAACACCCAATTTCCGATTTTACTGTTGAGAAAATGTATTCTGTTATAGTGTTTCTACACGTTATATGAATTGTCAGTAGTAGAGATGCACAAAACGGACCTGGTTGGTTCCACACCCCAGAGGTACGAGATGCCTCAAAGTTATAGAGCATTATTATTTTTATTTAATAAATGTTTTAATAGTTTTAATTGCTATGATGTAGTACCCCCACCCCTACCCTCTTAAATTTATTTTTAATTGCTATTACGTCAAACACTACCCCCTCATATGTTCGAAAAATTTAATTTTAATTGCAATGACGCAATAATTTCAACACTGTTCAAGCAATTGAATGCGTAAACTCATCTTACAATTGAAAGGAGGTTGCAGAGAGTTCAGTCGAAGGAAAATAACTCCAAATCATTCTTTATCAATAATAAAGAAATATGTGTTTCTTTCACTTTCTCTAATTATTACTTTTATCAAAGTTTTCGTCAGTGGAATACCGGTTGGAGGATTATATAATACAGCAAAACTCGACACAGCGAAGGGGCAGGGCAATGAATTCGCCACTCGGTGTTTCCGCAATGGTGTGCGGGACAGTTCTAACATTCTAAAATTCATATTCCTTACATTACAGAGGTGTTTCATTGTTATATGCATGCAGTAAATTATATGACACAATCTTGAATAATTGACTCATGGAGTATGATGAAACTAATGGGTTAATAGTAGACGAACAGTCTGGTTTCCGAACAAATCGTTCATGCGTTGATAACATCTTTTCAGGGGCAAGCACGAAGTTTTCGCCACGTTCATTGACTTCAATAAACCGTTTGATCGAGTTGACCGGAATATGCTGTCATTCAAATTTCTGAAACTGGGCGTGGACGGCAGCATGTATCGGTCAATCCGAAATATGTATCAAAATACTATGTCATCAGTCAGGATAAATGGCCATTTAACTGAAATTTTATTGCAACTGTGGGGTAAAACAAGGAGATAATCACTCGCCAACAATGTTTACTCTTTTCATTGACGACCTGGATAGGGAACTAAAATCCTGCAACAAGGGAGTAATTATTGGGGAAGACGCGGTTGCTGTCCTACTTTATGCAGACGACATAGTTATCTTATCAGGAAATGAAACAGACATGCGACACATGTTAGGGGCGCGGTGGCTCAGTAGGTAGAGGTGCAGGCTGCAAGCCGAGAGGTCATCGGTTCGAATCCCACCTGTGTCCTTGGACAAGACACTTCACCCCCATTGCCCACGTGGGGGCACGGTGGCGCTGTGTACTAAGGCGTACTGCACGTTGATGGTGCACCTGTCTTCAACCAATGCTAACCCTGCTTGTGTGGAGTTGGTGTGTTGGGGAGCTGACAGTTGCTCGCCGTTGCTCGGTGGTTCTCTCCGGGTACTCCGGCTTCCTCCACCCAATAAATAAATAAACAACACATGTTAGACATTGTGACTAACCGGGTGCGTTCTTTTTGCTCTCCGGAAGGTCTCCAGTTGCATCCGTTTGCTGTGTGGAGATCTGCTGGAGATCTCCAGTCTCTCCATTCTAAAATGCAGGTAGAAGCTGGAGAGGTGAGCAATCAATCATGGCCGCAAAAACACACTTGGGTTATTGGCATTCGTGCGTACAAAAAGAAGAGCAATTGACATAGCACCAATCAGGCGACGTAAATTTAATTTCCAAATCCCGCATAAATTATTTAATAAAGAATTGAAGGAATGTCACCCAAATTCGCCTGTTTGCAACTTCGCTCCTTACCAATAAATATCAAACGCCACCAGGGTTGTAACAATGTGGGGGGGGGGTGGAGATGCCCCCTCCCCTCCTCGTGACTACATCACTGTAATGAAATCACCAATCCAAACTATTCATCAAAAATTTTGCTCAGCGTTTCTTTTTTGCGTGAATTCATATATCACGAAAATTCGAAACGGAAAGCAGCAACAGAGAAAAACGCAACATTTTCAAGATTGTAAATGAACTTCAATTTCTCAGACAATGACATGTTGTTAAACGTACATCACACTCAGTAAATCAGCGCCGATATCTGTGACCAGGTCACCGTTTCATCATTTTCTGAGAGTTCGTCGTCGACAAGTGAAAAAAATACCTCCATTTTTGTTCTATTTATCTGTTGTGGAGATCTCCAGACACATTTCTGTAGTGCGACTACCGGAAGATCTCCCGGATATCTACTGGAGAGAGCAAAAAAAACGCACCCCTGGTGTAGGAGATGGCGAATGTCAATAAATGAAACCAAAACTAAAAGTGTCCATTTTCGAAATTCACGCACAAAAAGATCCTCTTGCAACTTTAAAATAGGAAATAAAGATATTTTATTTACTGATAAGGATAAACATTTAGGTATTGTACTTGACGAATTCAAAGGTTTTGATCATACTGCAAATGTCCTGGCAAAATCTGGTAGTCGAGCACTTGAGGCAATTCTTTCCAAGATACACACTTATAAGGATATTGGTTTTAAAACGTTTGAAAAAATGTTCTCTTCTTGTGTGTGTCCAGTTTTAGATTACGGCTCGGGGGTTTGGGGGTTCAAAAAATATACAAACATTGATAGTATACAAAGCAGAGCATTGAGATATCTTCTTGGTGTGCATAGATTCACTCCAACTTTGGCAGTTTATGGTGACACTGGTTTAAGTACGTATATAGAACGAAGATGGGTAAATATGGTAAGGCTTTGGAATAATCTAATTAATATGGACAGTAGCCGATTAACAGATCGGATTTTTCTCTGGGATTATACACATAATTTTACAGGCTGGTGCTCTGATATCAGACAGATCTTTGAGTATATTGATAGGAGTGATATGTTTGAAAACAAGTTAGTTTGTTGTATTAGAGAGGCAAAAGAGCTAATTAAAAGTTTTAACCAAACAAAATGGTTACATGGCCTCAGATTTACACCAAAACTCAGAACATATATCTTCTTTAACCCTTTACCCAACGTAACGGCCAAAACCGGCCAGCGCTATTCTCAAAAATCGCCAATTAATTTTCAAAATATTTTCATTTTTTGTCTCAAAAACATAGTTTATGACCCCTCGTTGGAACGAGCTCGGCGAGCTCGTTCCAGCGAGGGTCATAACCTATGTTTTTGAGACAAAAAATGAAAAAAATTAGTTATTCAAGTATTTTTTTTGGAAGTGTCGTCTGCTTTTCATGTTAGGTAAAGGGTTAAAACTATCTATCAAACAGAAAATTATGTTAGTATGAATTTGAATCGTCAACAGCGGTCTGTTTTGGCACAATTCCGATGTGGAGTTTTTCCTATCCGAATCGAAACGGGCCGGTTCAGACATGAAAAGCCCACCGAAAGACTGTGCACACTTTGTGATAAAATAGCGATCGAAGATGAAAATCATTTCCTTTTAGATTGCCCCCTATACTCTGATTTTAGAGAAACTCTTTTACAATCGTTATCACGTGAACATCGTGGACAGATATCCTATTCTAAAGATGAAGCCCTCAAGTTACTAGTAAGCCATTATCCAAGACAAAGTGCGTCATTTCTTATAAATGCACTAAATAGGAGGAACAACAGTTTATACATCTCACCTATATAATACATTGTGAAAATTTGGGAAAGGGAAGTTCTTATAAGCATATTGTTTTGTGCAATGTGTTGGATAGAGAAGTAAGCACACACCCGGGAACCGGTTGGGTTGGGAATTAATCCGAATTGGCTGGGTGGGGTGAATATTAACCTACCAGGGCTCATGTCCGCCCTACCCAGCGGATTTGGGTAGGTTTGTGACTCGACTGATTTCATAAGGCAGTTTGAAACGGCACTGTCTCAAAGTATATGAGTGTGTCTAAGAACAACTCCCAACAAGCTGTTACATGAAAAACTCCTAACTATAACTTGTTTTAGTTTGATATTATGTTCTTTTTTTTGGGAGGGGGGGGGGGGGAGCGGGGGTGACCTATGTTCTAGAACCCAGTGGACTGGCGAACACCCTCTATGGGAAAACAGAAAATCCAGAATCTTCCTATGACAAACGACTGTGGGAGGGAGAGAGAGAGAGAGAGAGAGAGAGAGAGAGAGAGAGAGAGAGAGAGAGAGAGAAAGAGAGAGAGAGAGACACACACACACAAACCCACACACACACACACACACACACACACACACACACACACACACACACACACACACACACACACACACACACACACACAGTCTTGTCTACCCTACATACCGAGGTACCCCATTGTTTGTCCTTTGTGTGGACTAACGGTTTCAACCTCGTTTTGCCGGTACAGTTCTGGGAAAACAACCGAGGTAAAGGGTTTCTTTTGTCTTTTGTACCTCGGTAAGGCGAAACACGCAAACTCTTTTGTCTAGTTACCTCGTCAAGTTGGTAAGACAAACGCACACACACACACACACACACACATCTTTGTCTACCCCACATACCGAGGTTCCCCATTGTTTGTCCTTTGTGTGGACTAATGGTTTCTACCTCGTTTTGCCGGTACAGTTCTGGGAAAACAGACGAGGTAAAGGGTTTCTTTTGTCTTTTGTACCTCGGTAAGGCAAAACACGCAAACTCTTTTGTCTAGTTACCTCGTCAAGTTGAAAAATATCCGGATGCAAAACGCCCGGATGAACAAATTTTGGATCTTTTAGAGCTGAGCTTAAAAGGTAATGACTTTCAATTCAATGGAGAATATTTTCTACAAATAATGGGTTGTCCTATGGGCAAAAGATTCAGTCCTAATTTTGCAAGCATTTATGTAGCGGAATGGGAGGAAAATGCCTTAAGCAAATGTGCAAAGCATCCTCTCGTATATCTCAGGTATTTAGATGACATTTTTATTATTTGGGAACATTCAAAAGAAGATTTTGAAAATTTTTTAGAAATTTTGAACAATCACGATCCAAATATTAAATTGAAAGCTATCAGTGAAAATTCTGTTGATTTTCTCGATGTGACCGTGTATAAAGGCAAGCAATTTCAGGCGTCCGGTCATTTAGATTATAAAGTGTATTTTAAACCAACTGATTCACATCAATTGTTGCACACAAAATCATTTCATCCTCAACATACATTTGAAGGTATCATCAAATCACAACTCATTCGTTTCCACCACAATTCAAGTGATAAGGTAAATTTCAATGAGGCTTGTTCTACTCTATTTGGCGCCCTCAGATCGAGAGGGTACTCGTTGCGCCTTTTGCGTAGTCTGAAATCCCAAACCCTGAAAAAGCTCGAAAGTCCAGCTGAAACTACCGATTTCGAACCACTGAAGATTGAACACAACAGACCGTTGCAGAATGGTAGTGGCGCGGTATTTAATTGCAAAAAGCCTCGTTGTAGACTGCATACATTTATGCCTGATCAGAAAGAGGAATTTTCCTCCGAACAAACGAAAAATCATTATCAGATCCGTAACCCCCTCCATTGTGATTCACCAAACATTATTTACCTTATCACTTGTAAGCGATGTCGGAAACAGTATGTTGGTCAAAGTCAAAATCCTTTCCGAGAACGTGCTACTAGACACAAACAGGATATAAAACATAATGCTGATGCCCCAGTAGCACAACATTTTAACCTTCCTGGCCATTCTTTGGACGATTTCGAAATCCACCCAATTGAACAACCACCAATTAAAGACACATTAGAAGAAACGGATGAATTTAGAAAAAAACGTGAAGCTTTTTGGATCAATACGCTTCAAACCCTCTGTCCATTTGGTATGAACATATCAGAGGGCGAATGCGAAAGGAGGTCCATCATTCCTTTCACTTTAACGTACAACAGAATGAATATCGAAATAGCAAAAATGTTAAAAGATGAATTCAATTTTACCAATGCTAAATTAAATGAACCTTTGAATCTTCGACCTGTCATCGCCTATAAGAAAAACAAAAGCTTGCGTAACATCCTTGTAAGGACTAAATTAGAGCCCATCAATGAATAAAATCAATTATTGCCAGTCAGTTTAACCAGTTCCTAAGCTCATCACTTAGTTTAAATGAATTTTGTGTAATTTTTTGTCATGTTTGAAACCCATCAGGGTTCAGTAAATGAAAACAATTTTTCGGCGGCATATTAAAAGAAAAAAACGTTTCAGTATGAAATGTCTGTGCCAGTGCGATTTTTTAACCTCAAACACACACAGGCGAGTGCCAGAGTTCATATATGCCCAAAATCAAAATAGGTTCCAATTTCAACCATGTTTATTTATTTCCTAAATAAAATTATTTATTTATTTATTTATTTATTTATTTATTTATTTACACTGTATTTTATTTTTAATTTTTCATTATTTATTTATTTTCACTGTATTTTATCTTTAATTTTTCATACCTTTCCCACAATGTAGAGGTTCAGAAGCTAAAACACACAATTTCTACGTTATGTAAAAAAATTTTTCCGTCATAAACCTCCGTCGGGGGATATTCATTCCAACTGAGAACATTCGTGAGGCATCATAATCTTTGGCGTTATTTTTTATTTATTTCTCCTGTCTCAATATATTTTATAAAACCATTTTTCATATTATTTCCACACACTTCTGTAGCCAGTAAAGCAAACCGCTCCGATTGGTTATACTTAAAGCCAACCAATAGGGCTTCATGGGGTCAGTAAAGCAAACCACTCGCTGACTGATTAAAATTCAATGGAAGCCAATCAATAGGGCTTCATCTAATTTGTTTGGACGGCACAAACTGAGTTGTGAAAACAAACTTTGGACACTCAGGTTGAAAAGAATTATCTTGATGAGTGACATTTGTCAGCTTGTCACCGAGTTTAATTATGTACTGAGCTGTGAAAAACACCCCAGCCCACATATGGATATATACCAGTCATGTCCTCCCCAAGTTGGAATCATTTTCCTCAAAGTCTCCTTGAAGAAGCCAAAACAAGCGAAACGCGTCGAGACAGACGGATTATTTTCTACCTTTGCTGAAGACTGCAACCAATCCAGGTATGTTCTTTAATAGGTAATATCTAATTTTGCAATTTTATTTATTTCATCACTTTTATATTTTATTTTTACTTAATTCAGCTACTTTCTTTAACAATGGCGAGAAAAGGGCAGATGCATCCGAGGCAGAGAGTTGCCCAGTCCGGAACTGGCCAGGAACAATCGTTCCAGGCTTATTCTAGGCTGGTCAAGGCTTTGTTTCAGGTGCTTCAATGTTTGCACCACATTGGGCTATTAGAGCACCATTTGGCAAATCGGGATTTCCCGAAACAGCTGGAGAAGAAAGTAGATGAGTTAGGTGGCTTTCTAAAGCCAGCTCTTCCCACCCCACACATTTTTTCTGTTTTTCGACAGATTAGTGTGGGATGGGCCAATCAAACGTTAAATGCTTTAGTTGAGCATTATAAGATAAATTTAAACCAGTTGAAGTCAAAGATAACTTTGGCTATGCGACCACCTCCTGGACTCGAAAAAATAGACTTCAACAGCGCTTCGGCGCGTGCCTTGATCTGGGCTCAAAAAAACTTTAAAAATAAGTTGACAGATAAGACGATTTCGGCCTATGAGTATTACATTTCGGAACTAAGCCCAGCGTCTGGAGTAAGGAACAATACGGGAGGGAGCAAGCAAACTCCGGCCCGTGTTGTCCCTCTACCCCAACGCGAAAAGCAAAATAAGAAAAGATCAAGGCAAAGCACTTCTCCCTCTTCTTTTCCTTCTACTTCTTCTTTCTCTCAGAGTAAGCGCCTCAATTTGCAAACATCTCCGGTCCATATTGTGACTGAAGATGCTCGCAAATTGAGTAACGCTGTCTCGCCTCGTCTGGCTCCTCTACCTCCTACTCCTCCTCAGCCTTTCTTCTCTGATTCTCCTAGTGCTCTCACTAGAACTCCTCCTCCTCCTTCTGTTTCTTCTCCTGCTTCTGTTTCCTCTCCTGCTTCTGTTTCTTCTCCCCCTTCTCCTGCCTCTAGTGTGGTTCAACCAGGTATATCGTACTCAGAGAAAGTCAAATCACCGAGCCGCAACTCGGGCCGCTCATTTGATTCTAAATTCTCCCAGTTTCGGCAAAAAAGCGGAGTTAATTTTGACAAAAGGAATTGGCGCCTCCCCGATGTTTGTAAAAACATCCTTATGATTGGAAGTTCAAATTTAGGACGCATTGATCGAAATCCCCATCCGGACATCCAGGTGGAGTGTTACCCCGGCGCCAAATTCAATCATCTGCGCTCTATGTTTAAAGGGCACAGGGGCCAGTCCAGTCCCCCAAAAATATTATTAAATATTGGCGTGAATTCTCGAAACGATAATTCTGATCTCGTAGTTAAGCAGTTGCGGAATATGCTTAGCGATATCAGGGTCAAGTTTAGATCCGCAAAAATTTATTTCGCTGAACTAAACTTTTCGCAAAAACTCCCTCAGGCTGAGAGGAGAACCCTGAGCATCATCAACGAAACCATTCGGAAAGTGAAGGACGTTAACGTGATACCAAAAATTGATGACGCGAAGTTTGATGTTGCTCAGGATTTAATGCATTGGACCACGAGAACCGCCAATATTATGTACGATCACTGGTTGAACCACCTAAATTTAAACTAAATAAAGGCAAAGGTAACAGCCGCCTAACAGATGTGGGATTAGGAACTAATGTGGTTAACCTGTCTGGCACCAATGACCTAACAACCCAAGAGAAATCTCTTTTAGATCGCGGTTTAACTTTTGTACCAGCACCAAAGCCTAAAACTGATAACCAAACAAATTTACCATCATACAACTGTAATTTTCTTAGGCAAATGAAATTAGCCGACCGCTTTAGAAACTCCAGCGGTCGGAAACTTCCTTTTACAGAATCATCTGGTTGGTCACCTCCAGATAGTGAAGTAGATCCCGAAATTATTGAGGCAAGCAAGCGAATCATCAAAAAGGTGTTCAGCATGAACATACTCTCCGATAAAGACAATTTAACGGCTGGTGAACGGAGAGCCCTCACGAAACTTCGAAAAAATAAGAAATTAGTAATTAAACCAGCCGACAGAGGTGGGTCGGTAGTTGTTCTATCTCGGGATAATTATATAAAAGAAGCCATGAGACAACTCAGCAATACTAAACATTTTAAGAAAATAGATTCACTTATTTGGCCTAGTAATATCGAAAAATTCAATAAGATCTTAAAATTTCTCCTCGACGAAGGGCACATTACCAAAAAACAATTGAAATATTTAACAGCTAAGCTCAGTGCTCAAACAAGACAATTTTATATCCTACCAAAGATCCACAAGGACCGTTCTTCATGGACGGATGACTTAACTCCACCCGGGAGGCCAATTGTATCAAATATACAGAAGAAGTCTCCTTGGCTACGAATCGAAATTAAGTATTTTTATTGTTTACTAATCATATATATTTCATTTTCAGGTTATTTTATTCAACTTTGTGGGGAGGTAGTTAGTATAGTAACTGGGACAAAGTTAGGAGGTCTTAAATAAAACTGTGAGCGCTAAGTTGTCGAACGGTTCGTCGTGTTGCCTTTTGTCGCGTGTTTACAGTTTTCCCTGTCCGATCGCGTAATTTTGTTTTGATGATGGCGAGCAAGTCTGTTCAGACGAAGGTAAGTATGGAGGTAAATACGTGTAATATCGCGGTCCAGGTCAACGGTGCCAACGGGGTAAGTATTGGTGTGCAGACAGAGGTCACTGGGGGTGTCGGTCAGAGCCGGGTTGGTGGGGCCACCGATGGCGATATTGGGCTTGAAGTTTGTAAACAGTGTTCTATGATGTATGGGGACTGTCGTTCGATGGGATATGGAGAGGTATGTGCAAACTGTCAGGAAATCCTCCGCCTACTTGAGACAATTGTTAAGTTTGAGGGGGAGATTGCTGAGCTGAAGGGAAAACTTGGTAGGGCGGGGCTGTCTGGAGTTACGCCTGTGAAAGTAGCTTTCCGAGAAGGATGGATGGTTGTCGGTGGTTCCAAGAGGAAACATGGGGGTAGAACCTTTGATGTGAATGAGGTAGGTGATGAGGTGGGGGCTGCTAGAAAAGTACGTAGGACAGATGAGGGGGGCCCAGGCCGGAGCAATGCTGTAACGCGTTTGGCGTGGACTATCAAAAGTGGTAGGAAAGGGGGGCCAGAGAAGCAGGTAGATAGGGGTGTGAAGCCCAAAGGCAGTGGGGAGTGCAGCACCAGAAACAGATTCGATGTGCTCGATTCGGAAGAGTCAGAAGAGGGGATGGAGGTAGTTGCAACAGATAGTAGCTTGGGGTCTAGGCCAGGAAAAAGGAGGAGGGATCCGGGAGAAGACCAGGGGAGTAGTCCAGGTAGTTCAGGGCCTAGAAAGAGACGGAGGGACAAGGATAGGAGTAATCCTAGGTCAAAGATACCGATACCGATAGTGATTCCGAGTGGGGCTGTTGGAGAGGAAGAGGACGCTGTAAACAATAGGAGACTAGAGGGGATAAATAGGGCGAGGGCCAAAAGTAAGTTGGTGGTTGCGGGAAGTAGCATAGTTCGGGGGATCGACAAGGTTGTCTGTGGTCCGGACAGTAAAAATAGAACAGTTCTGTGCTTTCCGGGGGCTAAAGTGGAGGACCTGAGGGATAGAGTGGACGGTATTGTAGCTGGGTCGGGGCCTGATCCGGTAGTTGTATTACATGTGGGGTCCAATAACATCAGGGAGAGGAAATCAGTTCGTTTGGTGGACACATACAAGGACCTAATTAGTAAGCTACTTACCAGGAATGCTCGGATCATCGTTTCAGGGGTGCTCCCCGTAATGGGTGGTGGGAATGAGAGGAACTCGCGGATTATGGCACTAAACGAGGAGCTGGAAGAGCACTGCAAAGACTTGGGAATACATTTCATTGACCACTGGGATTCATTCTGGGGACAAGGAGAGTTGTATGGGCGAGACGGATTGCATTTAAGTAGGATGGGTACAGACCTGTTGGGCCAAAAAATTTTACAGGTGGCTGGGCCTTTTTTTGGAGAAAAGGGGGGTATGGGACCACAGCCGATAACCCAGAGGGGCACAAATGCTGGGAACATAGGAAGAACAACAAACATGCACAACACAGGGACATACCAGGGGTATAATAATGTGCCAGTGATGACAAAAAAACAAAGATTCATTAAGTTTGGGTACTGCAACATCCAGGGTCTGCACAAGAAAGTAAGCGAAATATCAACAATGATGGACGAAGGAGACTTCGATATAATGGGTCTAAGTGAGACGTGGATACGACGGGATGAGCGGGTTGATCAGATGAAGGGTTGCGTGTGGATAGGAGCTGGGCGAACTGAGGGTCAGAAACGGGGTGGGGGTGTTGGCATCTACGCTAAAGAGGAATTACAGCCCTCATTGATTACAGATCTCACAGAAGCAAGGACTCAGATTCCAGTATCCAACGAAATAGTCTGGGCAAAAATCAAGTTAGGAAGCAGGAGTGTTGCCGTTGGTGTTGTATACTTAGCAGTGGAGGGAAGTAAGCCCGAGTGGAATGATTCAATATATACAACTCTTAGATCGAATATCACAGAACTTGAAAGCAGAGGGTTCAGTATTGTCCTAATGGGGGACTTCAATGGGCACATCGGGGATAAGGAGGAGGGCATACAGGGAGGTGATAGGAAAATTAATACGAATGGGAGGAAGATGTTGGACCTATCAAAAGAGCTTGGTTTAAAGATCCTGAACAGGGATGCGAAATGTAAGGGTAAATGGACCTGGGAGAGGAACGATAAGAAAACAATAATTGATTATATACTCACTGACGTTAGCGTATGGAGGGAGGTTATAGATGTAGAAATAGATGACGAGGGAAAAATGACTTGGGTAGTGATCACAACCTGATAACAGTTAAGATTATGGGCAAAAAGACGAATAGAGACAGAAATACCTTCAAGGAAGTTTGGGGACTAAACCAAGGAGCCGACTGGAAGCAGTTTCGGGAAAAACTAAAACCAAGTCTTGAATGTATACCAAGGGATGCAAGTGTCCAGAGTATTTCAGATGGCATAGTAAATAGCCTAACAGAGGCAGAGAAGGATTGTATAGGAAGGGTGAGGGTCCCAACGAGAGAGCTCGGATACAGGGTTAACGAGGGACTGAAAAAGGCTATAAAAGAAAGGAAGGTAAAATGCGCTGCTTACAGAAGAAGTAGGAAGCTTAAAGGGGTGGATAACAATGACACGAGACTAATGAAAGGAGAATATGAACTGGCACGGAAAAAGGTGAATGAGATAAAGAATAATAATAGGAAGGAGCGCAATTGCAGTCTTGCCAGAACAATAAAGAAAACGGGGGGTTCGAGCTCAAACGTATTTTGGAACTGGGTAAATAAACGGGGGAAAAGTAGTGTGCAGAGTATCAAAGTGGATGGGGAAAGTACAGAAGATAAAGGCCGTATCGCTTCAGAGTTAGTCAAGCACTGGGAAAAGATAAACGATAGGCGATGGGGCAGTGGGTCCCCACCAAAAAGAAATACACTGGTGGAGGAGAACCTATCCAATCGTGTATGTAGCGAAATAACGGCAGAAGAAGTGCGGAACGTGGTCTCGAAATTAAAAAATGGTAAAGCGGGAGGGACTGATGAAATTCCGAACGAATTCCTCAAAAATGGAGGGGAGGCACTTATTGAAGTCCTGACAAACCTTTTCAACCTGGCTCTGCGAAAGCAAACGGTCCCCAGAGAGTGGATGGAAATAAGGTGTCGTTCATACACAAAAAGGGGGATAAGGAAGTTCTAGATAACTATAGGGGGATATCAGTTAGTAGTAACATCGGAAAAGTATTCTGTAAGGTCATATACGGTAGACTTGAGGAAGTTATTGAAGAGAAAGGTTTGTTAGGAGAAATTCAAAATGGTTTCAGGAAAGGTCGAAGAGTCACTGATCACCTATTTACACTCACCCAACTGATAGAATCAACAAAGGCTGAAAAGAAAAAGATGTTTCTGGCATTTCTAGATGTGAAAAAAGCGTACGACCGAGTGTGGAGGGAAGGTATGTGGCGAAAGCTCGAGGGCATCGGACTGGGGGGTGACTTTGTGGGAATCATGAAAGCACTGTATACAGATGTGCAAAGCCAACTCAGTCTAGGGAGTATCACTACAAAACGAGTCCCTAAGGATATAGGCCTCAAGCAGGGGTGTATCTTTTCACCGATTTTGTTTGCATTGTATGTTAAAGATTTAGGGGACGAACTAATTCAGAGTGCGGAGGGGGTAAATGTTGGAGACATAAAGGTACCAGGCTTATTCTTTGCGGACGACATGGTGTTAATGTCTAAAACTGAACAGGGGCTAGAGAAATTGCTGGAAATTGTTGGTAGATATGGGAACACTTGGCGGCTCGAACTAAATGAAAATAAAAGCAAGGTAATACCCGTTGGACGCAAGGTAGATATGACGAAGAGATGGAGAGTGGGGGAGTTCTCAATCCCCGAAGGGGAAAGCAAACAAATCACTGTAGGAGAAACGGGAGAGTATGAGTATCTAGGGGTAAGCATAAATATAACGGGAAGAGGGGTGTACAGAGATTACTCAGCCAAACTGATTCTGAAGGGGAAAAGAATTCTGAACCAACTAAAACTTTTAGGGAAAAATAGTTTCAACAAGGTCTTTGTGGGGAAAACACTGTGGGAGAGGGTGGGTTTACCAAGTATAACGTATGGCACGGACGTGATTCCATTAAACCAAACCGTTATTAAGAAGTTGGAAAGTACTCAGAATGATGCCGGCAGATGGATAACAGGGTCGAGTAATGCTGCAGCTTTGGAAGCAGTAAGGGGGGAGCTTGGGTGGATGAAAATCAAGGACAGGGTAGATTTGGGAAAACTGTGTTACTTTAACTACTTGAGAAACCTGCCTGACAACCGGTGGTGCAAATTGATGCTCGATACCATTTGGAATTCTAATATAGATACGGGGTGGTCAAAACATG
This sequence comes from Pictodentalium vernedei, assembly GCA_031216915.1. Classification (NCBI taxonomy): domain Eukaryota; kingdom Metazoa; phylum Mollusca; class Scaphopoda; order Dentaliida; family Dentaliidae; genus Pictodentalium; species Pictodentalium vernedei. The sequence continues at coordinate 544,607,686 of CM062295.1, read as the reverse complement.
TGAGGGAACTAATGGACAATTACTCTATAGAGGTCACAAACATAGAAGTAGGAATGAAAGAAGGCAAAAGGTTTGTCAAAGAGAGAGTCATGGAAGATTGCAATCGAAACTGGCGAGCAGGGGTTAGCGTGAAAAGATCACTGCAGGGGTTACAATATAAAGAAAAGCCAGCTTTTGAGAAGTACCTAATGGCACCTTTGGAGGGTCACTGCTGTTCAAACTGAGATCAAGATCACTGGAGCTTCGGGGAAAAATTGGGAGAGATGGAGAAAAGGGATGCCAAATGTGCCACTCTGGAGTAGTGGAGACCCTGGAACATTTTCTCTTGGAATGCCCACAGTATATACCTCATAGAATAAAATTTACTGGAAGAATAATGCAGAAGTGGGGTGAAGAAACAAAGGATAGATGGCTGAAGGGGGACACGAGGGAGAGGGTAGGAATGCTTATTGAAGAAATTGAAAAAGAGGAAGTGAGGGACACTATTAAGCAGTTTATATCTGAATGCTGGGAGGAGAGGAGGGGAAGATGGGGTGGGGTGCAGGGGGAATGATGGCCTTCTCTTATGAGGACCGCGACAAATCAGAGGCTGGCCAAAGAGTTATTATTATCAGATTGTAATTCGGAATCTTATGCGATCTCGGAATTAATTGATTATCATCTGAAACCTATAGCAAATAGACATCCGAGCTATCTAAAAAATACACAGGATTTACTGTCACAAATTTCGAAATTGAAAATATCGAAAAATGCAATTCTGGCTACTTTGGATATCGACAGTATGTATACCAACATTGATATTGATAAAGGTGTTAAATCAGTTAAAAATGCATTTGAAAAATATCCGGATGCGAAACGCCCGGATGAACAAATTTTGGATCTTTTAGAGCTGAGCTTAAAAGGTAATGACTTTCAATTCAATGGAGAATATTTTCTACAAATAATGGGTTGTCCTATGGGCAAAAGATTCAGTCCTAATTTTGCAAGCATTTATGTAGCGGAATGGGAGGAAAATGCCTTAAGCAAATGTGCAAAGCATCCTCTCGTATATCTCAGATATTTAGATGACATTTTTATTATTTGGGAACATTCAAAAGAAGATTTTGATGAATTTTTAGAAATTTTGAACAATCACGATCCAAATATTAAATTGAAAGCTACTATCAGTGAAAATTCTGTTGATTTTCTCGATGTGACCGTGTATAAAGGCAAGCAATTTCAGGCGTCCGGTCATTTAGATTATAAAGTGTATTTTAAACCAACTGATTCACATCAATTGTTGCACACAAAATCATTTCATCCTCAACATACATTTAAAGGTATCATCAAATCACAACTCATTCGTTTCCACCGCAATTCAAGTGATAAGGTAAATTTCAATGAGGCTTGTTCCACTCTATTTGGCGCCCTCAGATCGAGAGGGTACTCGTTGCGCCTTTTGCGTAGTCTGAAATCCCAAACCCTGAAAAAGCTCGAAAGTCCAGCTGAAGCTACCGATTTCGAACCACTGAAGATTGAACACAACAGACCGTTGCAGAATGGTAGTGGCGCGGTATTTAATTGCAAAAAGCCTCGTTGTAGACTGCATACATTTATGCCTGATCAGAAAGAGGAATTTTCCTCCGAACAAACGAAAAATCATTATCAGATCCGTAACCCCCTCCATTGTGATTCACCAAACATTATTTACCTTATCACTTGTAAGCGATGTCGGAAACAGTATGTTGGTCAAAGTCAAAATCCTTTCCGAGAACGTGCTACTAGACACAAACAGGATATAAAACATAATGCTGATGCCCCAGTAGCACAACATTTTAACCTTCCTGGCCATTCTTTGGACGATTTCGAAATCCACCCAATTGAACAACCACCAATTAAAGACACATTAGAAGAAACGGATGAATTTAGAAAAAAACGTGAAGCTTTTTGGATCAATACGCTTCAAACCCTCTGGCCATTTGGTATGAACATATCAGAGGGCGAATGCGAAAGGAGGTCCATCATTCCTTTCACTTTAACGTACAACAGAATGAATATCGAAATAGCAAAAATGTTAAAAGATGAATTCAATTTTACCAATGCTAAATTAAATGAACCTTTGAATCTTCGACCTGTCATCGCCTATAAGAAAAACAAAAGCTTGCGTAACATCCTTGTAAGGACTAAATTAGAGCCCATCAATGAATAAAATCAATTATTGCCAGTCAGTTTAACCAGTTCCTAAGCTCATCACTTAGTTTAAATGAATTTTGTGTAATTTTTTGTCATGTTTGAAACCCATCAGGGTTCAGTAAATGAAAACAATTTTTCGGCGGCATATTAAAAGAAAAAAACGTTTCAGTATGAAATGTCTGTGCCAGTGCGATTTTTTAACCTCAAACACACACAGGCGAGTGCCAGAGTTCATATATGCCCAAAATCAAAATAGGTTCCAATTTCAACCATGTTTATTTATTTCCTAAATAAAATTATTTATTTATTTATTTATTTATTTACACTGTATTTTATTTTTAATTTTTCATTATTTATTTATTTTCACTGTATTTTATCTTTAATTTTTCATACCTTTCCCACAATGTAGAGGTTCAGAAGCTAAAACACACAATTTCTACGTTATGTAAAAAAATTTTTCCGTCATAAACCTCCGTCGGGGGATATTCATTCCAACTGAGAACATTCGTGAGGCATCATAATCTTTGGCGTTATTTTTTATTTATTTCTCCTGTCTCAATATATTTTATAAAACCATTTTTCATATTATTTCCACACACTTCTGTAGCCAGTAAAGCAAACCGCTCCGATTGGTTATACTTAAAGCCAACCAATAGGGCTTCATGGGGTCAGTAAAGCAAACCACTCGCTGACTGATTAAAATTCAATGGAAGCCAATCAATAGGGCTTCATCTAATTTGTTTGGACGGCACAAACTGAGTTGTGAAAACAAACTTTGGACACTCAGGTTGAAAAGAATTATCTTGATGAGTGACATTTGTCAGCTTGTCACCGAGTTTAATTATGTACTGAGCTGTGAAAAACACCCCAGCCCACATATGGATATATACCAGTCATGTCCTCCCCAAGTTGGAATCATTTTCCTTAAAGTCTCCTTGAAGAAGCCAAAACAGGCGAAACGCGTCGAGACAGACGGATTATTTTCTACCTTTGCTGAAGACTGCAACCAATCCAGGTATGTTCTTTAATAGGTAATATCTAATTTTGCAATTTTATTTATTTCATCACTTTTATATTTTATTTTTACTTAATTCAGCTACTTTCTTTAACAATGGCGAGAAAAGGGCAGATGCATCCGAGGCAGAGAGTTGCCCAGTCCGGAACTGGCCAGGAACAATCGTTCCAGGCTTATTCTAGGCTGGTCAAGGCTTTGTTTCAGGTGCTTCAATGTTTGCACCACATTGGGCTATTAGAGCACCATTTGGCAAATCGGGATTTCCCGAAACAGCTGGAGAAGAAAGTAGATGAGTTAGGTGGCTTTCTAAAGCCAGCTCTTCCCACCCCACACATTTTTTCTGTTTTTCGACAGATTAGTGTGGGATGGGCCAATCAAACGTTAAATGCTTTAGTTGAGCATTATAAGATAAATTTAAACCAGTTGAAGTCAAAGATAACTTTGGCTATGCGACCACCTCCTGGACTCGAAAAAATAGACTTCAACAGCGCTTCGGCGCGTGCCTTGATCTGGGCTCAAAAAAACTTTAAAAATAAGTTGACAGATAAGACGATTTCGGCCTATGAGTATTACATTTCGGAACTAAGCCCAGCGTCTGGAGTAAGGAACAATACGGGAGGGAGCAAGCAAACTCCGCGGCCCGTGTTGTCCCTCTACCCCAACGCGAAAAGCAAAATAAGAAAAGATCAAGGCAAAGCACTTCTCCCTCTTCTTTTCCTTCTACCTCTTCTTTCTCTCAGAGTAAGCGCCTCAATTTGCAAACATCTCCGGTCCATATTGTGACTGAAGATGCTCGCAAATTGAGTAACGCTGTCTCGCCTCGTCTGGCTCCTCTACCTCCTACTCCTCCTCAGCCTTTCTTCTCTGATTCTCCTAGTGCTCTCACTAGAACTCCTCCTCCTCCTTCTGTTTCTTCTCCTGCTTCTGTTTCCTCTCCTGCTTCTGTTTCTTCTCCCCCTTCTCCTGCCTCTAGTGTGGTTCAACCAGGTATATCGTACTCAGAGAAAGTCAAATCACCGAGCCGCAACTCGGGCCGCTCATTTGATTCTAAATTCTCCCAGTTTCGGCAAAAAAGCGGAGTTAATTTTGACAAAAGGAATTGGCGCCTCCCCGATGTTTGTAAAAACATCCTTATGATTGGAAGTTCAAATTTAGGACGCATTGAGGTAAATACGTGTAATATCGCGGTCCAGGTCAACGGTGCCAACGGAGTAAGTATTGGTGTGCAGACAGAGGTCACTGGGGGTGTCGGTCAGAGCCGGGTTGGTGGGGCCACCGATGGCGATATTGGGCTTGCAGTTTGTAAACAGTGTTCTATGATGTATGGGGACTGTCGCTCGATGGGATATGGAGAGGTATGTGCAAACTGTCAGGAAATCCTCCGCCTACTTGAGACAATTGTTAAGTTTGAGGGGGAGATTGCTGAGCTGAAGGGAAGACTTGGTAGGGCGGGGCTGTCTGGAGTTACGCCTGTGAAAGTGGCTTTCCGAGAAGGATGGAAGGTTGTCGGTGGTTCCATAAGGAAACATGGGGGTAGAACCTTTGATGTGAATGAGGTAGGTGATGAGGTGGGGGCTGCTAGAAAAGTACGTAGGACAGATGAGGGGGGCCCAGGCCGGAGCAATGCTGTAAAGCGTTTGGCGTGGACTACCAAAAGTGGTAGGAAAGGGGGGCCAGAGAAGCAGGTAGATAGGGGTGTAAAGTCCAAAGGCAGTGGGGAGTGCAGCACCAGAAACAGATTTGATGTGCTCGATTCGGAAGAGACAGAGGAGGAGATGGAGGTAGTTGCAACAGATAGTAGCTTGGGGTCTAGGCCAGGAAAAAGGAGGAGGGATCCGGGGGAAGACCAGGGGAGTAGTCCAGGTAGCTCAGGGCCTGGAAAGAGACGGAGGGACAAGGATAGGAGTAATCCTAGGTCAAAGATACCGATACCGATATTGAGTCCGAGTGGGGCTGTTGGAGAGGAAGAGGACGCTGTAAACAATAGGAGACTAGAGGAGATAAATAGGGCGAGGTCCAAAAGTAAGTTGGTGGTTGCGGGAAGTAGCATAGTTCGGGGGATCGACAAGGTTGTCTGTGGTCCGGACAGTAAAAATAGAACAGTTCTGTGCTTTCCGGGGGCTAAAGTGGAGGACCTGAGGGATAGAGTGGACGGTATTGTAGCTGGGTCGGGGCCTGATCCGGTAGTGGTATTACATGTGGGGTCCAATAACATCAGGGAGAGGAAATCAGTTCGTTTGGTGGACACATACAAGGACCTAATTAGTAAGCTACTTAGCAGGAATGCTCGGATCATCGTTTCAGGGGTGCTCCCCGTTATGGGTGGTGGAAATGAGAGGAACTCGCGGATTATGGCACTAAACGAGGAGCTGGAAGAGCACTGCAAAGACTTGGGAGTACATTTCATTGACCACTGGGATTCATTCTGGGGACAAGGAGAGTTGTATGGGCGAGACGGATTGCATTTAAGTAGGATGGGTACAGACCTGTTGGGCCAAAAAATCTTACAGGTGGCTGGGCCTTTTTTGGAGAAAAGGGGGGTAGGGGACCACAGCCGGTAACCCAGAGTGGCACAAATGCTGGGAACATGGGAAGAACAACAAACATGCACAATACAGGGACATACCAGGGTTATAATAATGTGCCAGTGATGACAAAAAAACAAAGATTCATTAAGTTTGGGTACTGTAACATCCAGGGGCTGCACAAGAAAGTAAGCGAAATATCAACAATGATGGACGAAGGAGACTTCGATATAATGGGTCTAAGTGAGACGTGGATACGACGGGATGAGCGGGTTGATCAGATGAAGGGTTGCGTGTGGATAGGAGCTGGGCGAACTGAGGGTCAGAAACGGGGTGGGGGTGTTGGCATCTACGCTAAAGAGGAATTACAGCCCTCATTGATTACAGATCTCACAGAAGCAAGGACTCAGATTCCAGTATCCAACGAAATAGTCTGGGCAAAAATCAAGTTAGGAAACAGGAGTGTTGCCGTTGGTGTTGTATACTTAGCAGTGGAGGGAAGTAAGCCCGAGTGGAATGATTCAATATATACAACTCTTAGATCGAATATCACAGAGCTTGGGAGCAGAGGGTTCAGTATTGTCCTAATGGGGGACTTCAATGGGCACATCGGGGATAAGGAGGAGGGCATACAGGGAGGTGATAGGAAAATTAACACGAATGGGAGGAAGATGTTGGACCTATCAAAAGAGCTTGGTTTAAAGATCCTGAACAGGGATGCGAAATGTAAGGGTAAATGGACCAGGGAGAGGAACGATAAGAAAACAATAATTGATTATATACTCACTGACATTAGCGTATGGAGGGAGGTTATAGATGTAGAAATAGATGACGAGGGAAAAAATGACTTGGGTAGTGATCACAACCTGATAACAGTTAAGATTATGGGCAAAAAGACGAATAGAGACAGAAATACCTTCAAGGAAGTTTGGGGACTAAAACAAGGAGCCGACTGGAAGCAGTTTCGGGAAAAACTAAAACCAAATCTTGAATGTATACCTAGGGATGCAAATGTCCAGAGTATTTCAGATGGCATAGTAAATAGCCTAACAGAGGCAGGGAAGGAGTGTATAGGAAGGGTGAGGGTCCCAATGAAAGAGCTTGGATACAGGGTTAACGAGGGACTGAAAAAGGCTATAAAAGAAAGGAAGGTAAAATGCGCTGCTTACAGAAGAAGTAGGAAGCTTAAAGGGGTGGATAACAATGACACGAGACTAATGAAAGGAGAATATGAACTGGCACGGAAAAAGGTGAATGAGATAAAGAATAATAATAGGAAGGAGCACAATTGCAGTCTTGCCAGAACAATAAAGAAAACGGGGGGTTCGAGCTCAAACGTATTTTGGAACTGGGTAAATAAACGGGGGAAAAGTAGTGTGCAGAGTATCAAAGTGGATGGGGAAAGTACAGAAGATAAAGGCCGTATCGCTTCAGAGTTAGTCAAGCACTGGGAAAAGATAAACGATAGGCGATGGGGCAGTGGGTCCCCACCAAAAAGAAATACACTGGTGGAGGAGAACCTATCCAATCGTGTATGTAGCGAAATAACGGCAGAAGAAGTGCGGAACGTGGTCTCGAAATTAAAAAATGGTAAAGCGGGAGGGACTGATGAAATTCCGAACGAATTCCTCAAAAATGGAGGGGAGGCACTTATTGAAGTCCTGACAAACCTTTTCAACCTGGCTCTGCGAAAGCAAGAGGTCCCCAGAGAGTGGAGGGAAAGTAAGGTGTCGTTCATACACAAAAAGGGGGATAAGGAAGTTCTAGATAACTATAGGGGGATATCAGTTAGTAGTAACATCGGAAAAGTATTCTGTCAGGTCATATACGGTAGACTAGAGGAAGTTATTGAAGAGAAAGGTTTTTTAGGAGAAATTCAAAATGGTTTCAGGAAAGGACGAAGAGTCACTGATCACCTATTTACACTCACCCAACTGATAGAATCAACAAAGGCTGAAAAGAAAAAGATGTTTCTGGCATTTCTAGATGTGAAAAAAGCGTACGACCGAGTGTGGAGGGAAGGTATGTGGCGAAAGCTCGAGGGCATCGGACTGGGGGGTGACTTTGTGGGAATCATGAAAGCACTGTATACAGATGTGCAAAGCCAACTCAGTCTAGGGAGTATCACTACAAAACGAGTCCCTATGGATATAGGCCTGAAGCAGGGGTGTATCTTTTCACCGATTTTGTTTGCATTGTATGTTAAAGATTTAGGGGACGAACTAATTCAGAGTGCGGAGGGGGTAAATGTTGGAGACATAAAGATACCAGGCTTATTCTTTGCGGACGACATGGTGTTAATGTCTAGAACTGAACAGGGGCTAGAGAAACTGTTGGAAATTGTTGGTAGATATGGGAACACTTGGCGGCTAGAACTAAATGAAAATAAAAGCAAGGTAATACCCGTTGGACGCAAGGTAGATATGACGAAGAGATGGAGAGTGGGGGAGTTCTCAATCCCCGAAGGGGAAAGCAAACAAATCACTGTAGGAGAAACGGGAGAGTATGAGTATCTAGGGGTAAGCATAAATATAACGGGAAGAGGGGTGTACAGAAATTACTCAGCCAAACTGATTCTGAAGGGGAAAAGAATTCTGAACCAACTAAAACTTTTAGGGAAAAATAGTTTCAACAAGGTCTTTGTGGGGAAAACACTGTGGGAGAGGGTGGGTTTACCAAGTATAACGTATGGCACGGACGTGATTCCATTAAACCAAACCGTTATTAAGAAGTTGGAAAATACTCAAAATGATGCCGGCAGATGGATAACAGGGTCGAGTAATGCTGCAGCTTTGGAAGCAGTAAGGGGGGAGCTTGGGTGGGTGAAAATCAAGGACAGGGTAGATTTGGGAAAACTGTGTTACTTTAACTACTTGAGAAACCTGCCTGACAACCGGTGGTGCAAATTGATGCTCGATACCATTTGGAATTCTAATATAGAAACGGGGTGGTCAAAACATGTGAGGGAACTAATGGACAATTACTCTATAGAGGTCACAAACATAGAAGTAGGAATGAAAGAAGGCAAAAGGTTTGTCAAAGAGAGAGTCATGGAAGATTGCAATCGAAACTGGCGAGCAGGGGTTAGCGTGAAAAGATCACTGCAGGGGTTACAATATAAAGAAAAGCCAGCTTTTGAGAAGTACCTAGATGGCACCTTTGGAGGGTCACTGCTGTTCAAACTGAGATCAAGATCACTGGAGCTTCGGGGAAAAATTGGGAGAGATGGGGAAAAGGGATGCCTAATGTGCCACTCTGGAGTAGTGGAGACCCTGGAACATTTTCTCTTGGAATGCCCACAGTATATACCTCATAGAATAAAATTTACTGGAAGAATAATGCAGAAGTGGGGTGAAGAAACAAAGGATAGATGGCTGAAGGGGGACACGAGGGAGAGGGTAGGAATGCTTATTGAAGAAATTGAAAAAGAGGAAGTGAGGAACACTATTAAGCAGTTTATATCTGAATGCTGGGAGGAGAGGAGGGGAAGAGGGGGTGGGGTGCAGGGGGAATGATGGCCTTCTCTTATGAGGACCGCGACAAATCAGCGGCTGGCCAAAGAGTTATTATTATTGATCGAAATCCCCATCCGGACATCCAGGTGGAGTGTTACCCCGGCGCCAAATTCAATCATCTGCGCTCTATGTTTAAAGGGCACAGGGGCCAGTCCAGTCCCCCAAAAATATTATTAAATATTGGCGTGAATTCTCGAAACGATAATTCTGATCTCGTAGTTAAGCAGTTGCGGAATATGCTTAGCGATATGAGGGTCAAGTTTAGATCAGCAAAAATTTATTTCGCTGAACTAAACTTTTCGCAAAAACTCCCTCAGGCTGAGAGGAGAACCCTGAGCATCATCAACGAAACCATTCGGAAAGTGAAGGACGTTAACGTGATACCAAAAATTGATGACGCGAAGTTTGATGTTGCTCAGGATTTAATGCATTGGACCACGAGAACCGCCAATATTATGTACGATCACTGGTTGAACCACCTAAATTTAAACTAAATAAAGGCAAAGGTAACAGCCGCCTAACAGATGTGGGATTAGGAACTAATGTGGTTAACCTGTCTGGCACCAATGACCTAACAACCCAAGAGAAATCTCTTTTAGATCGCGGTTTAACTTTTGTACCAGCACCAAAGCCTAAAACTGATAACCAAACAAATTTACCATCATACAACTGTAATTTTCTTAGGCAAATGAAATTAGCCGACCGCTTTAGAAACTCCAGCGGTCGGAAACTTCCTTTTACAGAATCATCTGGTTGGTCACCTCCAGATAGTGAAGTAGATCCCGAAATTATTGAGGCAAGCAAGCGAATCATCAAAAAGGTGTTCAGCATGAACATACTCTCCGATAAAGACAATTTAACGGCTGGTGAACGGAGAGCCCTCACGAAACTTCGAAAAAATAAGAAATTAGTAACTAAACCAGCCGACAGAGGTGGGTCGGTAGTTGTTCTATCTCGGGATAATTATATAAAAGAAGCCATGAGACAACTCAGCAATACTAAACATTTTAAGAAAATAGATTCACTTATTTGGCCTAGTAATATCGAAAAATTCAATAAGATCTTAAAATTTCTCCTCGACGAAGGTCACATTACCAAAAAACAATTGAAATATTTAACAGCTAAGCTCAGTGCTCAAACAAGACAATTTTATATCCTACCAAAGATCCACAAGGACCGTTCTTCATGGACGGATGACTTAACTCCACCCGGGAGGCCAATTGTATCAAATATACAGAAGAAGTCTCCTTGGCTACGAATCGAAATTAAGTATTTTTATTGTTTACTAATCATATATATTTCATTTTCAGGTTATTTTATTCAACTTTGTGGGGAGGTAGTTAGTATAGTAACTGGGACAAAGTTAGGAGGTCTTAAATAAAACTGTGAGCGCTAAGTTGTCGAACGGTTCGTCGTGTTGCCTTTTGTCGCGTGTTTACAGTTTTCCCTGTCCGATCGCGTAATTTTGTTTTGATGATGGCGAGCAAGTCTGTTCAGACGAAGGTAAGTATGGAGGTAAATACGTGTAATATCGCGGTCCAGGTCAACGGTGCCAACGGGGTAAGTATTGGTGTGCAGACAGAGGTCACTGGGGGTGTCGGTCAGAGCCGGGTTGGTGGGGCCACCGATGGCGATATTGGGCTTGAAGTTTGTAAACAGTGTTCTATGATGTATGGGGACTGTCGTTCGATGGGATATGGAGAGGTATGTGCAAACTGTCAGGAAATCCTCCGCCTACTTGAGACAATTGTTAAGTTTGAGGGGGAGATTGCTGAGCTGAAGGGAAAACTTGGTAGGGCGGGGCTGTCTGGAGTTACGCCTGTGAAAGTAGCTTTCCGAGAAGGATGGATGGTTGTCGGTGGTTCCAAGAGGAAACATGGGGGTAGAACCTTTGATGTGAATGAGGTAGGTGATGAGGTGGGGGCTGCTAGAAAAGTACGTAGGACAGATGAGGGGGGCCCAGGCCGGAGCAATGCTGTAAAGCGTTTGGCGTGGACTATCAAAAGTGGTAGGAAAGGGGGGCCAGAGAAGCAGGTAGATAGGGGTGTGAAGCCCAAAGGCAGTGGGGAGTGCAGCACCAGAAACAGATTTGATGTGCTCGATTCGGAAGAGTCAGAAGAGGGGATGGAGGTAGTTGCAACAGATAGTAGCTTGGGGTCTAGGCCAGGAAAAAGGAGGAGGGATCCGGGAGAAGACCAGGGGAGTAGTCCAGGTAGTTCAGGGCCTAGAAAGAGACGGAGGGACAAGGATAGGAGTAATCCTAGGTCAAAGATACCGATACCGATAGTGATTCCGAGTGGGGCTGTTGGAGAGGAAGAGGACGCTGTAAACAATAGGAGACTAGAGGGGATAAATAGGGCGAGGGCCAAAAGTAAGTTGGTGGTTGCGGGAAGTAGCATAGTTCGGGGGATCGACAAGGTTGTCTGTGGTCCGGACAGTAAAAATAGAACAGTTCTGTGCTTTCCGGGGGCTAAAGTGGAGGACCTGAGGGATAGAGTGGACGGTATTGTAGCTGGGTCGGGGCCTGATCCGGTAGTTGTATTACATGTGGGGTCCAATAACATCAGGGAGAGGAAATCAGTTCGTTTGGTGGACACATACAAGGACCTAATTAGTAAGCTACTTACCAGGAATGCTCGGATCATCGTTTCAGGGGTGCTCCCCGTAATGGGTGGTGGGAATGAGAGGAACTCGCGGATTATGGCACTAAACGAGGAGCTGGAAGAGCACTGCAAAGACTTGGGAATACATTTCATTGACCACTGGGATTCATTCTGGGGACAAGGAGAGTTGTATGGGCGAGACGGATTGCATTTAAGTAGGATGGGTACAGACCTGTTGGGCCAAAAAATTTTACAGGTGGCTGGGCCTTTTTTTGGAGAAAAGGGGGGTATGGGACCACAACCGATAACCCAGAGGGGCACAAATGCTGGGAACATAGGAAGAACAACAAACATGCACAACACAGGGACATACCAGGGGTATAATAATGTGCCAGTGATGACAAAAAAACAAAGATTCATTAAGTTTGGGTACTGCAACATCCAGGGTCTGCACAAGAAAGTAAGCGAAATATCAACAATGATGGACGAAGGAGACTTCGATATAATGGGTCTAAGTGAGACGTGGATACGACGGGATGAGCGGGTTGATCAGATGAAGGGTTGCGTGTGGATAGGAGCTGGGCGAACTGAGGGTCAGAAACGGGGTGGGGGTGTTGGCATCTACGCTAAAGAGGAATTACAGCCCTCATTGATTACAGATCTCACAGAAGCAAGGACTCAGATTCCAGTATCCAACGAAATAGTCTGGGCAAAAATCAAGTTAGGAAGCAGGAGTGTTGCCGTTGGTGTTGTATACTTAGCAGTGGAGGGAAGTAAGCCCGAGTGGAATGATTCAATATATACAACTCTTAGATCGAATATCACAGAACTTGAAAGCAGAGGGTTCAGTATTGTCCTAATGGGGGACTTCAATGGGCACATCGGGGATAAGGAGGAGGGCATACAGGGAGGTGATAGGAAAATTAATACGAATGGGAGGAAGATGTTGGACCTATCAAAAGAGCTTGGTTTAAAGATCCTGAACAGGGATGCGAAATGTAAGGGTAAATGGACCTGGGAGAGGAACGATAAGAAAACAATAATTGATTATATACTCACTGACGTTAGCGTATGGAGGGAGGTTATAGATGTAGAAATAGATGACGAGGGAAAAATGACTTGGGTAGTGATCACAACCTGATAACAGTTAAGATTATGGGCAAAAAGACGAATAGAGACAGAAATACCTTCAAGGAAGTTTGGGGACTAAACCAAGGAGCCGACTGGAAGCAGTTTCGGGAAAAACTAAAACCAAGTCTTGAATGTATACCAAGGGATGCAAGTGTCCAGAGTATTTCAGATGGCATAGTAAATAGCCTAACAGAGGCAGAGAAGGATTGTATAGGAAGGGTGAGGGTCCCAACGAGAGAGCTCGGATACAGGGTTAACGAGGGACTGAAAAAGGCTATAAAAGAAAGGAAGGTAAAATGCGCTGCTTACAGAAGAAGTAGGAAGCTTAAAGGGGTGGATAACAATGACACGAGACTAATGAAAGGAGAATATGAACTGGCACGGAAAAAGGTGAATGAGATAAAGAATAATAATAGGAAGGAGCGCAATTGCAGTCTTGCCAGAACAATAAAGAAAACGGGGGGTTCGAGCTCAAACGTATTTTGGAACTGGGTAAATAAACGGGGGAAAAGTAGTGTGCAGAGTATCAAAGTGGATGGGGAAAGTACAGAAGATAAAGGCCGTATCGCTTCAGAGTTAGTCAAGCACTGGGAAAAGATAAACGATAGGCGATGGGGCAGTGGGTCCCCACCAAAAAGAAATACACTGGTGGAGGAGAACCTATCCAATCGTGTATGTAGCGAAATAACGGCAGAAGAAGTGCGGAACGTGGTCTCGAAATTAAAAAATGGTAAAGCGGGAGGGACTGATGAAATTCCGAACGAATTCCTCAAAAATGGAGGGGAGGCACTTATTGAAGTCCTGACAAACCTTTTCAACCTGGCTCTGCGAAAGCAAACGGTCCCCAGAGAGTGGATGGAAATAAGGTGTCGTTCATACACAAAAAGGGGGATAAGGAAGTTCTAGATAACTATAGGGGGATATCAGTTAGTAGTAACATCGGAAAAGTATTCTGTAAGGTCATATACGGTAGACTTGAGGAAGTTATTGAAGAGAAAGGTTTGTTAGGAGAAATTCAAAATGGTTTCAGGAAAGGTCGAAGAGTCACTGATCACCTATTTACACTCACCCAACTGATAGAATCAACAAAGGCTGAAAAGAAAAAGATGTTTCTGGCATTTCTAGATGTGAAAAAAGCGTACGACCGAGTGTGGAGGGAAGGTATGTGGCGAAAGCTCGAGGGCATCGGACTGGGGGGTGACTTTGTGGGAATCATGAAAGCACTGTATACAGATGTGCAAAGCCAACTCAGTCTAGGGAGTATCACTACAAAACGAGTCCCTAAGGATATAGGCCTCAAGCAGGGGTGTATCTTTTCACCGATTTTGTTTGCATTGTATGTTAAAGATTTAGGGGACGAACTAATTCAGAGTGCGGAGGGGGTAAATGTTGGAGACATAAAGGTACCAGGCTTATTCTTTGCGGACGACATGGTGTTAATGTCTAAAACTGAACAGGGGCTAGAGAAATTGCTGGAAATTGTTGGTAGATATGGGAACACTTGGCGGCTCGAACTAAATGAAAATAAAAGCAAGGTAATACCCGTTGGACGCAAGGTAGATATGACGAAGAGATGGAGAGTGGGGGAGTTCTCAATCCCCGAAGGGGAAAGCAAACAAATCACTGTAGGAGAAACGGGAGAGTATGAGTATCTAGGGGTAAGCATAAATATAACGGGAAGAGGGGTGTACAGAGATTACTCAGCCAAACTGATTCTGAAGGGGAAAAGAATTCTGAACCAACTAAAACTTTTAGGGAAAAATAGTTTCAACAAGGTCTTTGTGGGGAAAACACTGTGGGAGAGGGTGGGTTTACCAAGTATAACGTATGGCACGGACGTGATTCCATTAAACCAAACCGTTATTAAGAAGTTGGAAAGTACTCAGAATGATGCCGGCAGATGGATAACAGGGTCGAGTAATGCTGCAGCTTTGGAAGCAGTAAGGGGGGAGCTTGGGTGGATGAAAATCAAGGACAGGGTAGATTTGGGAAAACTGTGTTACTTTAACTACTTGAGAAACCTGCCTGACAACCGGTGGTGCAAATTGATGCTCGATACCATTTGGAATTCTAATATAGATACGGGGTGGTCAAAACATGTGAGGGAACTAATGGACAATTACTCTATAGAGGTCACAAACATAGAAGTAGGAATGAAAGAAGGCAAAAGGTTTGTCAAAGAGAGAGTCATGGAAGATTGCAATCGAAACTGGCGAGCAGGGGTTAGCGTGAAAAGATCACTGCAGGGGTTACAATATAAAGAAAAGCCAGCTTTTGAGAAGTACCTAATGGCACCTTTGGAGGGTCACTGCTGTTCAAACTGAGATCAAGATCACTGGAGCTTCGGGGAAAAATTGGGAGAGATGGAGAAAAGGGATGCCAAATGTGCCACTCTGGAGTAGTGGAGACCCTGGAACATTTTCTCTTGGAATGCCCACAGTATATACCTCATAGAATAAAATTTACTGGAAGAATAATGCAGAAGTGGGGTGAAGAAACAAAGGATAGATGGCTGAAGGGGGACACGAGGGAGAGGGTAGGAATGCTTATTGAAGAAATTGAAAAAGAGGAAGTGAGGGACACTATTAAGCAGTTTATATCTGAATGCTGGGAGGAGAGGAGGGGAAGATGGGGTGGGGTGCAGGGGGAATGATGGCCTTCTCTTATGAGGACCGCGACAAATCAGCGGCTGGCCAAAGAGTTATTATTATCAGATTGTAATTCGGAATCTTATGCGATCTCGGAATTAATTGATTATCATCTGAAACCTATAGCAAATAGACATCCGAGCTATCTAAAAAATACACAGGATTTACTGTCACAAATTTCGAAATTGAAAATATCGAAAAATGCAATTCTGGCTACTTTGGATATCGACAGTATGTATACCAACATTGATATTGATAAAGGTGTTAAATCAGTTAAAAATGCATTTGAAAAATATCCGGATGCGAAACGCCCGGATGAACAAATTTTGGATCTTTTAGAGCTGAGCTTAAAAGGTAATGACTTTCAATTCAATGGAGAATATTTTCTACAAATAATGGGTTGTCCTATGGGCAAAAGATTCAGTCCTAATTTTGCAAGCATTTATGTAGCGGAATGGGAGGAAAATGCCTTAAGCAAATGTGCAAAGCATCCTCTCGTATATCTCAGATATTTAGATGACATTTTTATTATTTGGGAACATTCAAAAGAAGATTTTGATGAATTTTTAGAAATTTTGAACAATCACGATCCAAATATTAAATTGAAAGCTACTATCAGTGAAAATTCTGTTGATTTTCTCGATGTGACCGTGTATAAAGGCAAGCAATTTCAGGCGTCCGGTCATTTAGATTATAAAGTGTATTTTAAACCAACTGATTCACATCAATTGTTGCACACAAAATCATTTCATCCTCAACATACATTTAAAGGTATCATCAAATCACAACTCATTCGTTTCCACCGCAATTCAAGTGATAAGGTAAATTTCAATGAGGCTTGTTCCACTCTATTTGGCGCCCTCAGATCGAGAGGGTACTCGCTGCGCCTTCTGCGTAGCCTGAAATCCCAAACCCTGAAAGAGCTCGAAAGTCCAGCTGAAGCTACCGATTTCGAACCACTGAAGATTGAACACAACAGACCGTTGCAAAATAGTAGTGGCGCGGTATTTAATTGCAAAAAGCCTCGTTGTAGACTGCATACTTTTATGCCTGATCAGAAAGAGGAATTTTCCTCCGAACAAACGAAAAATCATTATCAGATCCGTAACCCCCTCCATTGTGATTCACCAAACATTATTTACCTTATCACTTGTAAGCGATGTCGGAAACAGTATGTTGGTCAAAGTCAAAATCCTTTCCGAGAACGTGCTACTAGACACAAACAGGATATAAAACATAATGCTGATGCCCCAGTAGCACAACATTTTAACCTTCCTGGCCATTCTTTGGACGATTTCGAAATCCATCCTATTGAACAACCACCAATTAAAGACACATTAGAAGAAACGGATGAATTTAGAAAAAAACGTGAAGCTTTTTGGATCAATACGCTTCAAACCCTCTGGCCATTTGGTATGAACATATCAGAGGGCGAATGCGAAAGGAGGTCCATCATTCCTTTCACTTTAACGTACAACAGAATGAATATCGAAATAGCAAAAATGTTAAAAGATGAATTCAATTTTACCAATGCTAAATTAAATGAACCTTTGAATCTTCGACCTGTCATCGCCTATAAGAAAAACAAAAGCTTGCGTAACATCCTTGTAAGGACTAAATTAGAGCCCATTAATGAATAACATCAATTATTGCCAGTCAGTTTAACCAGGTCCTAAGCTCATCACTTAGTTTAAATCAATTTTATGTACCTTTTTGTTACGTTTGAAACCCATCAGGGTTCAGTAAATGAAAACAATTTTTCAGCGGCATATTAAAAGAAAAAAACGTTTCAGTAGGAAATGTCTGTGCCAGTGCGATTTTGTAACCTCAAACACACACAGGCGAGTGCCAGAGTTCATATATGCCCCAAAACAAAATAGGTTCCAATTTCAATCATGTGTATGTATTTCCTAAATAAAATTATTATTTATTTATTTATATATTTATTTATTGATTATTTTTTATTTTTTAGTAATGTTTATTTATTTATTTATTTATTTATTTATTTATTTATTTATTTATTTATTTACTTATTTATTTATTTATTTACTTATTTACTTATTTGGTTGATTCATTTATTTAAATTATTATTTTTATTTTTATTTTTAATTTTTCATACCTTTCACACAATGTAGAGGTTCACAAGGTAAAAAACACAATTTCTACGTGGTGTAAAATATTTTCCGTCATAAACCTCCGTCGGGGGATATTCATTCCAACTGATAACATTCGTGAGGCATCATGATCTTTGGCGTTATTTTTTCATTTATTTCTTTAGTCTCAATATATTTTATCAAACCATTTTTTCATATTATTTTCACATACTTCTGAAGCCAGTAAAGCAAACCGCTCCCGATTGGTTTTACTTAAATCAAAGCCAACCAATGGGGCTTCATGGGGTCAGTAAAGCAAACCACTCACTGACTGATTAAAATTCAATGGAAGCCAATCAATAGGGCTTCATCTAATTTGTTTGGACCACACAAACTGAGTTGTGAAAAACAAACTTGGGACATCTCAGATTGAAAAGAATTAAATAGATGAGTGACATTTGTCAGCTTGTTACTGAGTTTAATTATGTACTGAGCTGTGAAAAACACCCCCAGCCCACATTTGGATATATACCATGCATGCCCTCCCAAAGTTGGATTCATTTTCCTCAAAGTCTCTTTGAAAAAGCCAAACCAAGCGAAACGCGTCGAGACAGACGGATTATTTTCTACCTTTGCTGAAGACTGCAACCAATCCAGGTATCTTCTTTAATAGGTAATATCTAATTTTCCAATTTTATTTATTTCATCACTTTTATATTTTATTTATACTTAATTCAGCTACTTTCTTCAACAATGGCAAGAAAAGGGCAGAGGCATCAGAGGCAGAGAGTTGCCCAGTCCGGAACGGGCCAGGAACTATCGTTCCAGGCTTATTCTAGGCTGGTCAAGGCTTTGTTTCAGGTGCTTCAATGTTTGCACCACATTGGGCTATTAGAGCACCATTTGGCAAATCGGGATTTCCCGAGACAGCTGGAGAAGAAAGTAGATGAGTTAGGTGGCTTTCTAAAGCCAGCTCTTCCCACCCCATACATTTTTTCTGTTTTTCGACAGATTGGTGTGGGATGGGCCAATCAAACGTTAAATGCTTTAGTTGAGCATTATAAAATAAATTTAAACCAGTTGAAGTCTAAGATAACATTGGCTATGCGACCACCTCCTGGACTCGAAAAAATAGACTTCAACAGCGCTTCGGCGCGTGCCTTGATCTGGGCTAAAAAGAACTTTAAAAATAAGTTGACAGATAAGACGATTTCGGCCTATGAGTCTTACATTTCGGAACTTCGCCCAGCGTCTGGAGTAAGGAACAATACGGGAGGGAGCAAGCAAACTCCGGCCCGTGTTGTCCCTCTACCCCAACGCGAAAAGCAAAATAAGAAAAGATCAAGGCAAAGCACTTCTCCCTCTTCTTTTCCTTCTACTTCTTCTTTCTCTCAGAGTAAGCGCCTCAATTTGCAAACATCTCCGGTCCATATTGTGACTGAAGATTGAGTAACGCTGTCTCGCCTCGTCTTGCTCCTCTACCTCCTACTCCTCCTCAGCCTTTCTTCTCTGGTTCTCCTAGTGCTCTCACTAGAACTCCTCCTCCACCTTCTATTTCTTCTCCTGCTTCTGTTTCCTCTCCTGCTTCTGTTTCTTCTGCCCCTTCTCCTGCCTCTAGTGTGGTTCAACCAGGTATATCGTACTCAGAGAAAGTCAAATCACCGAGCCGCAACTCGGGCCGCTCATTTGATTCTAAATTCTCCCAGTTTCGGCATAAAAGCGGAGTTAATTTTGACAAAAGGAATTGGCGCCTCCCCGATGTTTGTAAAAACATCCTTATGATTGGAAGTTCAAATTTAGGACGCATTGATCGAAATCCCCATCCGGACATCCAGGTGGAGTGTTACCCCGGCGCCAAATTCAATCATCTGCGCTCTATGTTTAAAGGGCACAGGGGCCAGTGCAGTCTCCAAAAAATATTATTAAATATTGGCGTGAATTCTCGAAACGATAATTCTGATCTCGTAGTTAAGCAGTTGCGGAATATGCTTAGCGATATCAGGGTCAAGTTTAGATCCGCAAAAATTTATTTCGCTGAACTAAACTTTTCGCAAAAACTCCCTCAGGCTGAGAGGAGAACCCTGAGCATCATCAACGAAACCATTCGGAAAGTGAAGGACGTTAACGTGATACCAAAAATTGATGACGCGAAGTTTGATGTTGCTCAGGATTTAATCCATTGGACCACGAGAACCGCCAATATTATGTACGATCACTGGTTGAACCACCTAAATTTAAACTAAGTAAAGGCAAAGGTAACAGCCGCCTAACAGATGTGGGATTAGGAACTAATGTGGTTAACCTGTCTGGCACCAATGACCTAACAACCCAAGAGAAATCTCTTTTAGATCGCGGTTTAACTTTTGTACCAACACCCAAGCCTAAACCTGATAACCAAACAAATTTACCATCATACAACTGTAATTTTCTTAGGCAAATGAAATTAGCCGACCGCTTTAGAAACTCCAGCGGTCGGAAACTTCCTTTTACAGAATCATCTGGTTGGTCACCTCCAGATAGTGAAGTAGATCCCGAAATTATTGAGGCTAGCAAACGAATCATCAAAAAGGTGTTCAGCATGAACATACTCTCCGATAAAGACAATTTAACAGCTGGTGAACGGAGAGCCCTCACGAAACTTCGAAAAAATAAGAAATTAGTAATTAAACCAGCCGACAAAGGTGGGTCGGTAGTTGTTCTATCTCGGGATAATTATATAAAGGAAGCCATGAGACAACTCAGCAATACAAAACATTATAAGAAAATAGATTCACTTATTTGGCCTAGTAATATCGAAAAATTCAATAAGATCTTAAAATTTCTCCTCGACGAAGGTCACATTACCAAAAAACAATTGAAATATTTAACAGATAAGCTCAGTGCTCAAACAAGACAATTTTATATCCTACCAAAGATCCACAAAGACCGTTCTTCATGGACGGATGACTTAACTCCACCCGGGAGGCCAATTGTATCAGATTGTCATTCGGAATCTTATGCGATCTCGGAATTAATTGATTATCATCTGAAACCTATAGCAAATAGACATCCGAGCTATCTAAAAAATACACAGGATTTCCTGTCAAAAATTTCGAAATTGAAAATATCGAAAAATGCAATTCTGGCTACTTTGGATATCGACAGTATGTATACGAACATTGATATTGATAAAGGTGTTAAATCAGTTAAAAATGCATTTGAAAAATATCCGGATGCGAAACGCCCGGATGAACAAATTTTGGATCTTTTAGAGCTGAGCTTAAAAGGTAATGACTTTCAATTCAATGGAGAATATTTTCTACAAATAATGGGTTGTCCTATGGGCAAAAGATTCAGTCCTAATTTTGCAAGCATTTATGTAGCGGAATGGGAGGAAAATGCCTTAAGCAAATGTGCAAAGCATCCTCTCGTATATCTCAGGTATTTAGATGACATTTTTATTATTTGGGAACATTCAAAAGAAGATTTTGATGAATTTTTAGAAATTTTGAACAATCACGATCCAAATATTAAATTGAAAGCTACTATCAGTGAAAATTCTGTTGATTTTCTCGATGTGACCGTGTATAAAGGCAAGCAATTTCAGGCGTCCGGTCATTTAGATTATAAAGTGTATTTTAAACCAACTGATTCACATCAATTGTTGCACACAAAATCATTTCATCCTCAACATACATTTAAAGGTATCATCAAATCACAACTCATTCGTTTCCACCGCAATTCAAGTGATAAGGTAAATTTCAATGAGGCTTGTTCCACTCTATTTGGCGCCCTCAGATCGAGAGGGTACTCGCTGCGCCTTCTGCGTAGCCTGAAATCCCAAACCCTGAAAAAGCTCGAAAGTCCAGCTGAAGCTACCGATTTCGAACCACTGAAGATTGAACACAACAGACCGTTGCAAAATAGTAGTGGCGCGGTATTTAATTGCAAAAAGCCTCGTTGTAGACTGCATACTTTTATGCCTGATCAGAAAGAGGAATTTTCCTCCGAACAAACGAAAAATCATTATCAGATCCGTAACCCCCTCCATTGTGATTCACCAAACATTATTTACCTTATCACTTGTAAGCGATGTCGGAAACAGTATGTTGGTCAAAGTCAAAATCCTTTCCGAGAACGTGCTACTAGACACAAACAGGATATAAAACATAATGCTGATGCCCCAGTAGCACAACATTTTAACCTTCCTGGCCATTCTTTGGACGATTTCGAAATCCATCCTATTGAACAACCACCAATTAAAGACACATTAGAAGAAACGGATGAATTTAGAAAAAAACGTGAAGCTTTTTGGATCAATACGCTTCAAACCCTCTGGCCATTTGGTATGAACATATCAGAGGGCGAATGCGAAAGGAGGTCCATCATTCCTTTCACTTTAACGTACAACAGAATGAATATCGAAATAGCAAAAATGTTAAAAGATGAATTCAATTTTACCAATGCTAAATTAAATGAACCTTTGAATCTTCGACCTGTCATCGCCTATAAGAAAAACAAAAGCTTGCGTAACATCCTTGTAAGGACTAAATTAGAGCCCATTAATGAATAACATCAATTATTGCCAGTCAGTTTAACCAGGTCCTAAGCTCATCACTTAGTTTAAATCAATTTTATGTACCTTTTTGTTACGTTTGAAATCCATCAGGGTTCAGTAAATGAAAACAATTTTTCAGCGGCATATTAAAAGAAAAAAACGTTTCAGTAGGAAATGTCTGTGCCAGTGCGATTTTGTAACCTCAAACACACACACACACACACACACACACACACACACACATACACACACACATACACATACACACACACACACACACACACACACACACATAGTCTTGTCTATCCTACATACCGAGGTACCCCATTGTTTGTCCTTTGTGTGGACTAACGGTTTCTACCTCGTTTTGCCGGTACAGTTCCGGGAAAACAACCGAGGTAAAGGGTTTCTTTTGTACCTCGGTAAGGCGAAACACGCAAACTCTTTTGTCTAGTTACCTCGTCAAGTTGGTAAGACAAACCCACCCTCACACACACACACACACACAGCGCGCAACAATAAAGAAAATCAGATTCCTAGTGCCATATAGGCCTACGAGGCCAGGTGCAATTATAGTAGATCTCAAAGTTATTACCTGTTTAAAATGAATGCACATGTCAATAAAGATTTACTTACTTACTTACATATTTCAGAAGGGTAGTACAGTCCCGTACAACCTGCTGAAACACCGTGTAACTTATTGTGTTTATTTATTTATTGGTGTTTAAAGTCACATACTTATGCACAATGGCTAATCATGACCGTGACAGTTTTATGGGTGGAGGAAGCCAAAGTACCCGGAGAGAACCACCGAGCATCGACGAGCAGCTGCCAGCCCCCCAACATCGTAACTGCGCACTGTAGCACAAGCAGGATTAGATTGGTTGAAGACATGCACACCATCGACCTGCAGTACGCCTTAGTACACGGTGTCATCGAGCCCCCATGTGGACAATCGGAGTTAAATGCCTTGCCCAAGGACACAATGCGGGAGTCCAAATCGAGCGTTCAGACGGTCACCCATCCGAGGACTAACCGGGCTCGACGTTGCTTAACTTCGGTGATCTGACGAGAACCGGTTACTGCATCGCCACCGCGCCCCCAACTTATTGTATACCCGTATTACTCGCACCACTATATTCACAGTGAGGTGCTCCCGACCCGCTTGATCCAAATTCAATATCATCGAGATCGTTCCAATGAAGGGCCATAAGATATGTTTTTTCAAGCAAACTTGAAAATCTTTAGTTATTCAAAATTATTTGTTTGTAAATATCGTTTTCTCTTCGCGTTAGATAAAGTGTTCAGGCAAGCTTCTATTTCTTACTCCAAACTTTCTCAGTGGTGTAGGGGATGGGCCCACAGGGCCCGCATTGCGGGGGGGCCCGGCTAGAAGGGGGGGGGGCGTCTTGAAGGACGTCCCAACGCTGGAAGAAAGAGGGAGAGAGAGAGAGAGAGAGAGAGAGAGAGAGAGAGAGAGAGAGAGAGAGAGAGAGAGAGAGAGAGACTGAGTACCAAATACACATAATTTCAAACTCTCACTTCCACACGACGTACTCTTTGTAGTCTATGTATTATTCTTTTAACCCATTACCTAACGTAACGGCCAAAACCGTCAGCGCTATTCTCAAAAATCGCCAATTAATTATCATTATTTTTTTCATTTTTTGTCTCAAAAACATAGGTTATGACCCCTCGTTGGAACGAGCTCGTTCCAACGAGGGGTCATAACCTATGTTTTTGAAACAAAAAATGAAAAAAATTAGTTATTCAAGAATTATTTTTGCAAGCGTCGTCTGCTTTTCAGGTTAGGTAAAAAGTTAAGTGAACGCTACATCATTGTAACTGACAGGGATGAGAAATGAACAATATACATACATGGTACCTCTCAAGTCACACATGTTGGGCGTGCATGTGTGTATCGTTGGATGGTGGGGGTGAAACTTAAAACATGTAATGAAAAAATCTACAGAGTCGTACTTTTAGAATCGATCCTATAGGCTAAACCTTCATTTAATTTATGGCGTTATGTACTACGTGAAATCCTGTATGCTGTGCACGGTAACAACACTAAATTTGCTCCCGTTTTAAAGGCAACCACCATTATGAAAGGGCCCCCGTCTCTATCTCACGGGGGTGGGGAGGGGGGGGCAAAAGATTTTCCGCTACGCTACTGATCTTTCTCATAGGAGGGTGTGAAATCAGTATGATGGAAAACGCATCATACTGAAGTCGAACTTATTATCAGACATTTCATCTCCAAGGTTCTCCGTGGTACATGCATTAGGAAAATAGACATGCCTAGAAAATGACACCTTCAAAACACTTTTAGATAAAGCTTTAGTATGATTCAGTATAATTCCTGGTGACAATCATAATAAGATTACGGAAATGCTCTCGTCTTTTTTGAAAAAGATGTTTTATATTGATGGGAAAGATGAAGTAAGAATCTAACAATGGCCCTTCCCTTTCCCTAATACCATGTTGAAACTGCTGATAATTCCGAACCGACACGAATATTGCCCCTGTCATTACATGCGAAGCATATGTTGACCAGACCTGTTTTCGGTATCAGTTTCAGAAAGAGAAGTAACGTTAATTTAGCCAGTATGAAATATGAAAGACCGAAGAACAACCTCAATATTTTCCTGCACTAAATATGCCAATTCATGCGAATGAAGGTAAGCCCAGTGAAAGATATTGTTTGTATGTCTATTGGGGTTTGACGACACTTTCAAGAACCAAGTCATATCGTGTCAGACAGTTGAGTGGAGGGGGAGGGGAGGGGGAGTACCCACTGAGAACCACAGAAGCTGTCTGAAACCGTAAGTCTCTCCAGCTTACTAACCTCACACGAGCCGAGTTAGCGCCGGAAGAATGCAACCCTGGAAAAAAGCAATCTGTCATGCGCAAAAGGAGGTCCCAGAGGGTGAATTTACCGATGCTATGCCATACAGTGAGCCGATTCATTCTCTGGGTACCCTTTTGTGTTTAGACTTAGTACTTTTATTCCGATTGAGGCTCACAAACTGGAAATTTAGTGAAGTTACCCTGCTGTGCAGGGTAGCATCACCAAATTCACCCTCTAGGGACCTCATTTTGCAGATGACAGCCTGCTTATTTCCAGGCTCGTTTGAATGCAATTGCACCATCGACGGGCAGTACGCCTTAGTACACAGCGCCACCATGCCCCTCGAAGGCAATAGGGATTGAGGTTCTTACCCATGAACACAACGCAGTTACCGCTGATCCGGATCAAAATTTCGACCTTTCGAAGAAATGTCCAGTGCTATAATCACTGAACCGACGCGCTCCGTTGGTGAGAAGTATAGCTGTAAAAACTTATAGGCTTACCTGATTATGTGTATCCTTTCACTTTGAAACAAACTCAAATGTATCAACTGTCCTGGTTTCTTATATCAAAGCAGATAGCGTTTATTTATACCTATGACATATCTTCTCGAGTTTTTGTATCATAAAGTACATAAACATCACGAGGTGTTTGCTTGATACGGCTCGGAAAAGTGTACCTCTTATCTATCATCGTTTTACAGCAGTATCTCTTTACTCCTTCACATTTTTGACGAGTCCTATAAACCTTGAAAATAAATTTCTTATGTCATCCGTCGCGTATATCTTATTTGGCAGAGCCCAGACAGCAGGACTTCGATCTTGCCTTGTCAGCGACAGGCTAGCTAGGACTGAGCCTTTAATATGAATGATTCTCTAACTGTGAGGTCCAACGTAGATATCGCCAAACTAAATATATGTGTCACCTACCACCCCTGATTTAATTGTTTTATCTTACAACAAGAACATGTTTTCCCCCCAATGCAAGTAAAAACGTCCAGATCGAGTACAAATCTGTATTGAGGTTTATCAAGCGTCCGCGGGGTCGTTCGATTCAGAAAGAGAACATTACCTAAAAATATCTGAGACCTGAGAACATCACAGAAAACTGATTTAGCATGCAACATGCCGAGGCCACCGTTTTTGATAATAGTAATTAAATGATATATAAATCACCGACTCAACGATTCGAAGCTAGAGTAGAACAGTTTTGGCCGTTGTGATATTTTTATATAGAGGCCTGCAACGCGTTAAACCTGAAATATAAAACAAAGAAAATGTAACACTAGTAGTAGGAGAGCGATGAACCGTGCCTGTTTGTGGAGACCTAGGAAGTGACGTCATGTCACGTGACCCAGAGGTGAGCCATGTTGTGTTGTCATGTAACCCGCATGAGCGGCCATCTTGTGACGTCATCCCCATAGTGATACGTGGTCCTAGTGCGCATGTTGTTAGGGTGATACGTGTTTCCGTCGTCCATTTTGTATACTGGAGTCCACCATCTTGGTTTCTATGACAGCACGCGATTGCTATGTCACCCAAAGGCTTACAACAAGACGGGGTATGTTCGGAGGATATGTTCGATTAAACAGGAGTACATCTAATTACCACAAACAACCCGACAACCTCTCCAAATCACCAAAAAGACTTTATTTGATACGGATTCCCCATTTTATCGGCTTGGCGTGTTGTGCTATAGTACCGACTGACCCCGTGGTTAGTTCGATTGAACTAGAGTATTTTTTTCTGGTTCTGATTTCCCCCAAATCCTTTTTAGTACCGCCATACCATGGTACCGAGGGACCCCCGGGTAGTTTTTTCTGGTTCAGATTTCCCCAAAATCCCATTTGTTTCTGCCTATTACAGATGCTACTCGAACCCTAGAAGTTCATATAGTCCACATTATCTCTGATTCCCTCGTCCAAGTCTTATAATCATTCAGTGCTTGATGTTCCGTAACCTGTATGCAAAGTTAATCTCTCTTGTGTATAATGAAAGCCTAAGTGATTCCTAAAGCCAAGAATCTATCGAGCAGTTACTGATAAGTCATTGCTCGAACGACTCGAACCCCATCGAGCAAATAAGCTATCCAGCAATTGCTCGTTCGAGTGTTTCGCACATACGACTCTGAGCCTCATTTCCGTATTTGAGGATACCTATGACCTGGTATAGTATTATTTGAGGATACCCATCGAGGATACCTCCTGGAGAATCCATTTTTTTCGTATGAGGCCATGAGTGCCATGAGAAAAGACCTCAATGAAGTCTAATTTACTATCCGTCTTAACCTCATTTCGTTTGAGGCCACGAGGGCCATGAGAAAAGCCCTCAATGAGGTCTAATTTACTATCCTCTTAGCCTCATTTCGTTTGAGGCCATGGGGACCATAAAAAGATCCCTGAGTGGTGTCTAATTTACTATCCCTCTTAGCCTCGTCTCCGTATTTAACAGCCATATCACCTGGAACTCCAATCTCAGCACCCCTTTTTGGAAAACATCTGGCCTTCGACATCCCTTTTTAGTCGTATGAGGCTATGGGGGATATGAGAAATGCCCTCATTGAGGTCTAATTTAATATCCCTTTTAGTCTCATTTCGTTTGAGGCCATGAAGGCCATGAAAATATCCATCAATGAGGTCTAATTTACTATCTCTCTTAGCCTCATCTCGGTATTTAACAGCCATATCCCGTGGCACCCCAATTTCAGCACCCTTTTTTGGAAAACGTCTGGCGTTCGGCACCCCGTTTTAGTCGTATGAGGCCATGAGGGCTATGAGAAAAAATGAGGTCTAATTTACTATCCCTCTTAGTCTCATTTCGTTCGAGGCCATGAGGGCCATGAGAAAATCCCTCAATGAGGTCTAATCTACTATTCCTCTTAGCCTCATTTCGGTATTTAGGGATACCTATGACCCAGCTCCTATACAGATAATCTTACCAACGGCTTCTATCTTATCTCCAAAGCTCCAAGGGCACTACTTGCCTATGGTCTATCTGTTCTATCAGACTTGTGCCATTGCTGCCTTGTCCCAGTACTATTGCCTAGACTATCACCCATTAATATTGACTTGTAACACTACTTGCTGGCTATACCTTCGTTGAGGCCTTCAACATGTTCATTCTGATTGCTTCTTCATTTCCCCTGTGTAACTCGTATACATAGAGACATGCTATATAAGTAATTCCGTAATAGGGATTCCATGCCGATTCCGTAAAGTTGGATTTCGTGTTTTAACATTTTAGCACTCGTGGATATGGAAAGGGGTTCGTAACACCCAATTCAACGACTACTACAAGAAACTGAACAGAACGAAGTGAATAAAGATCCAACTCAACCAAGATCGAAGTGAACAGAACAGAACTAAGTGAACGAAGACCGAACTGAGCCGACCGAACTCAACTAAGGTTAAATATACGTTACCCCAATGACGTTGCTGAAGTGAATTGAATTCGACGAAGTGAACGAAGATCCAACACAACCAAGATCGAAGCGAACAGTGCATAAAAAGTGAACAAAGTTTTTAACAATAACCCCTAAATATAACCCAATGTTAACCCTGTGAAGTCAATAAAGTTTTGAACTATAACCTTAATGGAAATATAGCACAGTGTTAACCTCTTTGAACTGTTTGAATGAACAATATGTAATATATCTTATATATAAATGCGAATGTCTGTATCTATCTCTCTATCTCTCTCTCTATTTTTGTTCCGGATGAGCTCCTCCGTTTCTCGACCGATCGATCTCAAATTTTGTACACAGGGGTAATTCATCCCTGCGAGTAGCATGGGATGGGCGCCGTGCCCATGCGTGTGACCTTGACCTTAAAATTGATGACCTTGACCTTTTATTTCGAAAACGGCTGTGCCGATCGGACAAAAATTTCATAGGTGCGGGTATATTGACCCATCGATCATTTTTACTTTATCGGGGTGCCCGTGCGGGGTGACCTTGACCTTGAAATTGGTGACCTTGACCTTCTATTTCGAAAACGGCCGAGCCGATCATATCTGAGGGTATATTGATATAATCATCTTCTCCCATGCAACGCCGGGTATTCACCCGCAAGTATATAAGTATATAATTAACACTCTTGAACTGAACAAAGTTTGACTGAAAGAATTTTTAACTACAGCCTTAATGAAAATATAACGAAGGTGACTGAATGAAGTTTTGAACTAACTTTTTCCAATAGGGAAGGGGAATACCCTCGAGTGTTGATGTCAAAACACGGAATCCAACTTTACGGAATCGGCTAGGAATCTCAATTACGGAATGCCTTATATATCCTGTCTCCATGTATACGTGTTATACAGGGGACATTTTGAAGGCCTCAGTGAAGTTATAGTTAGGAAGTAGTGTTAGAAATCAATATTAATGGATGATAGTATAGCCAAGGCCGCAATGACACAAGACTTCTAATGATAGGATAGATAGACCACAGACAAGTACTGGCCTTGGAGCTTTGGAGATAAGATGGAAGCCGTTGGTAAAACTATCTGTATAGGAGCTGTATAGAAGGTGGATCATAGGTATCCTTAAATACCAAAATGAGGCTAAGAGGGATAGTAGATTAGACCTCATTGAGGGATTTTTTTCATGGCCCTCATAGCCTCAAACGAAATGAGTCAAAGAGGGATAGTAAATTAGACCTCATTGAGGGCTTTTCTCATAGCCATCATGGCCTCATACGGCTGACTGAAAAGGAGTGCCGAAGGCCAGACGTTTTCCAAAAAAGGGTGATGAAACCGAGATGAGGCTAAGAGGATTAGTAAATTAGACCTTATTGAGGGCTTTTCCTATGGCCCTCATGGCCTCAAACGAAATGAGGTTAAGAGGGATAGTAAATTAGACCTCATTGAGGGTTTTTCTCATGGCACTCATGGCCTCATATGACAAAAAAAGGAATCTCCAGAATGGGTATCCTCAAATAATACAATACCAGGTCATAGGTATCCTCAAATACCGAAATGAAGCTAAGAGTAGTATGTGCGAGTCACTCGAACGTGCAATTGCTCGATAGCTTATTTGCTCGATGGGGTTGGAGTCGTTCGAGTATTGACCTATCAGTAACTGCTCGATAGAGCCTTGGCTTTAGGAATCACATAGGCTTTCATTATACACAAGAGGGATTAACTATGCTTACAGGTTACGGAACATCAAGCACTTATGATTATAAAACTTGGACGAAGGAGCCAGAGATAGTGTGGACTATATGAAATGGTTGGGTTAGCGTAGCATCTGTAATAGGCAGAAAAAAATGGGATTTTGGGGAAATCCGAACCAGAAAAAGAACTACTCTAGTACAATCGACTTTACCCCGGGGTGGGGGGGGGGGGGGTCTCGGTACCTGGGGGGCACCTCGGTACCATGGTATGGCGGTCCTAAAAAGGATTTGGGGGGAATCCGAACCAGACAAAACTACTCTAGTTCAATCGAACTCACCGCGGGGGTCTCTCGGTGCTATAGTACTACATGCTAAGCCGATAAAATGGGGAATCGGTATCAAATAAAGTCGTTTTTGTGATTTGGACATGTTGTGAGTTGTTTGTGGAAATTAGATTTATTCCTGTTCAATCGAACATACCCTTCGAACATACCCTCGTCTTGTTGTAAGCCTTTGGGTAACATAGCAACCACGTGCTACCATAGAAACCAGGATGGCGGCCTCCAGTATACAAAATGGACGACGGAAACACGTATCACCATAACAACACGCGTTGCGTATGCGCACTATGACCACGCATCACTATGAGGATAACGTCACAAGATGGCCGCTCGTGTGGGTTACCATGACAACACAACATGACGCCACTGGGTCACGTGACATGACCTCACTTCCTAGGTCCCCCACTAGATCCCCCAAACATGCACGGTTCATCGCTCTCCTACTACTAACACTACTATAGGCTTCAGCGGTTATAGAACAATTAGAACAATGAATGGGGATTACGCCATGCAGAGCGGAAGAACGTAATCTCATGACGTCATGATCTTCTTTCACAAAAAGTCAATCCATAGACGCTGAATAATTGTCAAAATATATGAGAATAAGTCAAGAAGGGGGGGGGGGTATTGCAAGATAAGTTGGTTATTACCGCCAAGTGGGTTTTCTAGATGGTATATTGAAGTCTTAACTCGCCTCTGGGTAGTCGCCCTAATAGGCTCGTCGATATGTGCCCAAAGACGAGGTACGAGTGATATCCTGGGCCAAAGCAATCGAGTGCTCGAGTGATATCCTGGGCCAAAGCGATCGGATGCAATAATTCTTAACCCATTCAAACGTATGTGCGGTTCTATATTTATCACACACCTCCCATGTACCAGTCTACACGAAATTTGAACTAAAAACACTATTCAAATGGATTCAGATTCTTTATTTACGGTATACATATAAAACGTTTTTACAGATAAATGTTTTACAGATAATGTATTCAGCGTACCGTGGGGAGTGACATAGCCAGATTGGCTGTCCACCTGACACTCCCTAGGAAAATAAAAATCGCAACAGATTGTGATGACGTGATCGGACTTAAAGCAATTAGTCTAATTCCTAATGAGTGGTGGGTTGTAGTGGGTGTTCATAATCCTTTGCCAATAATTTGTTCTCGTATAAAAAAAATAAGTAAGGGGGAAATAATTATAGATTCCAGCGGACGACTGGTGCCTCACTATTACCAAAATCACGAAACAACCTGCTTAATGTATTGTTAACGCAGTTCAGGGTAGCATCTAGCAACAACAGATCCCGTCATAAACTATCGTACAAATCTGGGAATGATACAAGTGCGTTAATGGGGGGTCCACATCGGCTGGCACAGAGTGGGGCGCAAATAGCGGTGAATCAGCCCATTTCAGTTTAAACTTGATCGGCTCCCCCCGTGGTACCTCACGGTGTGACAGTCGGCGTGACACATAAATTATTGATACATATTCACGGAACAAATCGAAAGATTTGCAGGTTGTACAAGACGAGTGTACCATAATAGGACACAGGGCATGACTTGTGTGTATAAGTTCTTTTTGGTAAGTTCTTCTCGGTAAATTAATGAAAATATGGATATTTATTATGTACATTCTGGGCAGAAGGGCTTATTACACATGACATAATTAGAGTCGGAAGAAATAAACTCGGAGGTTAATTTTGCGTTCTATTGTTAATATTTCGATCAGTGACGTCCAGAGCATTCCATAATTTCGGGAACGTGTATAATGGAAGTTTATCTAGGGTAGGTTTCGTGTTTCTTCTATGTTCTGAAGTCCAGACTGTCGGGTTGTTCTTCCTGGTGAATTTCATTTACGTTGAACATATTGTTAAAGGAAGAAGGTGATTGGCCTTTATGCCAGTCAAACATGTACAGCAATGCATGTAGTTTAAACAAATCGTCAACTTTGAGGATTTCATCCGTCTTGAACAGGGAGTCAGTATGAGAGTTGTATTTTGTGTTATTGATAATTCGTAATGAACGCTTCTGCATCATAGATAATTTATTAATTGCCTTAGAGCTCTCCCATGTTACGATTCCATATATTAAATGGCTGTGAACCAGGGCGAAATACAATATACGATTCCATATATTAAATGGCTGTGAACCAGGACGAAATACAATGTCTCCAGGAATCGATGGGGAGGATATTTTTTACTTTATTGAGACTACTTTTTGTTACTAGTTATTACTTATTTGTTATTACAAATAACAAATAACAAGTAAGTAATAACAAATAACAAATAAGTAATAACAGATAAGTAATAACAAATAAGTAATAACAAATAACAAGTAAGTAATAACAAATGAGTAATAACAAATAATAAATAACAAATAAGTAATAACAAGTAAGTAATAACAAATAAGTAATAAAAAATAAGTAATAACAAATAACAAATAAGTAATAACAAATAAGTAATAACAAATAACAAGTAAGTAATAACAAATAAGTAATAACAAATAAGTAATAACAAATAACAAGTAAGTATTAACAAATAAGTAATAACAAATAACAAATAACAAATAAGTAATAACAAGTAAGTAAAAACAAATAAGTAATAACAAATAACAAATAAGTAATAACAAATAAGTAATAACAAATAACAAGTAAGTAATAACAAATAAGTAATAACAAATAAGTAATAACAAATAACAAGTAAGTATTAACAAATAAGTAATAACAAATAACAAATAACAAATAAGTAATAACAAGTAAGTAAAAACAAATAAGTAATAACAAATAACAAATAAGTAATAACAAATAAGTAATAACAAATAAGTAATAACAAATAAGTAATAACAAATAAGTAATAACAAATACGCAATAACAAATAACAAGTAAGTAATAACAAATAAGTAATAACAAATAACAAGTAAGTATTAACAAATAAGTAATAACAAATAACAAATAACAAATAAGTAATAACAAGTAAGCAAAAACAAATAAGTAATAACAAATAAGTAATAACAAGTAAGTAATAACAAGTAAGTAATAACAAATAAGTAATAACAAATAACAAATAACAAGTAAGTATTAACAAATAAGTAATGACAAATAACAAATAACAAGTAAGTATTAACAAATAAGTAATAACAAATAACAAGTAAGTATTAACAAATAAGTAATGACAAATAACAAATAACAAGTAAGTATTAACAAATAAGTAATAACAAATAACAAATAAGTATTAACAAATAAGTAATAACAAATAACAAATAAGTAATAACAAGTAAGTAAAAACAAATAAGTAATAACAAATAAGTAATAACAAGTAAGTAATAACAAGTAAGTAATAACAAGTAAGTAATAACAAATAAGTAATAACAAATAAGTAATAACAAATAACAAGTAAGCAAAAACAAATAAGTAATAACAAATAACAAATAAGTAATAACAAATAAGTAATAACAAATAACAAGTAAGTAATAACAAATAAGTAATAACAAATAAGTAATAACAAATAACAAGTAAGTATTAACAAATAAGTAATAAAAATAACAAATAACAAATAAGTAATAACAAGTAAGTAAAAACAAATAAGTAATAACAAATAACAAATAAGTAATAACAAATAAGTAATAACAAATAAGTAATAACAAATAAGTAATAACAAATACGCAATAACAAATAACAAGTAAGTAATAACAAATAAGTAATAACAAATAACAAATAAGTAATAACAAGTAAGTAAAAACAAATAAGTACTAACAAATAAGTAATAACAAGTAAGTAATAACAAGTAAGTAATAACAAGTAAGTAATAACAAATAAGTAATAACAAATAAGTAATAACAAATAACAAGTAAGTAATAACAAATAAGTAATAACAAATAACAAATAAGTAATATTATTACTTATTTGTTATTACTTATTTGTTATTTGTTATTACTTATTTGTTATTTGTTATTTGTAATAACAAATAAGGAATGAGTGCCCGATCACCCTCCCTACTATGGGCAGGGTGCAATTTTTATTACTTATTTGTTATTACTTATTTGTTATTACTTATTTGTTATTTGTAATAACAAGTAAGTAATAACTAGTAACAAAAAATGTTCCTCCAGGGCTTCCGTAATCAAGGCTTATTCCAAAAAACTTCAAGGATTTTTCTGGTTCATTGTCTCCGACCTTGTTAATAACCTGAGTAGGTATATAGGGCCAATTCAAACACAGATAACGATGTACGTGTACATGTACACGTACATCGATGTACACCTCCACAGGATTTATTGTTAATCGTGTACACGTACACGATTTTAACGTTTTTTAGGGTGTTTTAGAATCGGCTTTGCCGATTCAAAATCACTGGGATTCTATACAAGAGTGAAAAAAATGCATGAAATTTTACGTATGTGTACCTGTACCGTTTTTTGTTTGAATCGGCAAATGGGTTTCCCCATAGGATTCAGTGTTAAATCGCGAGCAAAAAACGTTTTGTCGTTTCTAAATCATCATCTTGCTGATTCTAAATCATCCGCATCTGTACACGATTTTAACACTGAAACCCTATGGAGGCGTACACGGAAATCCATTTGCGGATTTTACGTCGGAAATCGAATCGTGTACGGTACACGGAAAATAGGTGTTTCTGAACCGGCAAACCCACTGTCACGTTTCCTGAAGTAAAACTAACACATGTTATTTTTGTGACTGAATGAGGTTTTCGTTCAAAAGAGTAGACTATAAAATATGAGCGTCAGTTTTAAAAAGCAGTTGCGTGAAATGAAAGGCATCCGTTCAAAAGAGTCGACTATAAAATATGATCTGTAAAAATAGACATTCGTGTTTTGTTTCGATGTAACGAAGAGAAATTGAGTTTAGGCATTCATTCAAAAGAGTCGACTATAAAATATGATCTGTAAAAATAGACATTCGTGTTTTGTTTCGATGTAACGAAAGGAAATTGAGTTTAGAGACAATTAGAGAAAAGAATCAGTGGTAAAAAAATTGTTTGTTCGCGTTTGTCACTATTAATTCTTGTGAAGTAATCTTAAATAAACACTTGATGGAATGTTTGAATGAAAACATGTTGTTTATGTTTTTGTTGTGGCGTGAATGAAGGTTTTTTCGTTTTAATGGATCGTTTTCATGTTATAATAAAACGCATTTTCCACTCAATTAGGTTTGAGTGGTAAATTTTTAAATATATTCATGATAACGATCAGAGAGATTTGAATGAATGAATGAATGAATGAATGAATGAATGAATGAATGAATGAATGAATGAATGAGTGAATGAATGAATGAATGAATGAATGAATGAATTCCTTTAACGTTAAATTAGAAAAACCAGTTTCTTTTATGTGCTGAAATGTTTTAACTGTCATCAAAAGGTTCTCTCTTAATTCGATACTGATTGAATGGTTTTTTGATATGTGAATGGAATTCCTTTTAACAAACGTAAATTACTCTCAAAATGCGTTAAATCAGAAACCGGTTTGTCATGTACTGCTTAAAACGTTTTTTTAAACTTTCCCAATTCAATCAATACTGAGTTGAGATGTGAATATTTTTAGTTATTATATTAAAGACAGAAAGATTTTTATTAACTTGAAACATAAAAATATAATTATACATTTAATTTTGAAAATAATAAAATAACTCGCATTAGCATACTGAAAGGAACATTAACAATTAAAAAAAACGAAAAATGTTTTTACAGATGGATTCTAGACGCCGAAATCAAATTTTAGACGAGTATGAACGTGCTAAGAAGGGCATTCAGACGGCTGACAGAAGCAGACGTCTTGGTGAGATTGAACTCAAATGCGAAGCCACAAAAATATTTAAACCCGTGGCGGAGGGTCAAGAGCGAAGCAGGAAGGAGATAGTCGAAGAATTGAGACCCAGAAAAGAGAGTTCTTGGCTGAGGTCGTATCTCTCAGACCGCACCCTAAGAGTGAATATTACTGGTACTTATTCCAGTGACGTTCCTTTGATGTTCGGTGCACCCCAGGGGTCGGTTTTAGGGCCTCTGCTGTATGTTGTTTATGTTTTGCCCCTCGGCGATATCATTCGTAGGCACGGACTTAGTTTCCATTTCTATGCGGACGACACGCAGCTCTATATTCATTTCAAGGCACAGCATGAGGAGCGGGCGGTTCACGCACTAGAAAGCTGTGTGAATGATATAAAATCATGGATGACGTCAAATTTCCTGAAATTGAATCCCGATAAAACGGAGGTTATCTATCTAGGTCTACCCCGACAGCTTGCAAAAGTATCACGAATACAACCCATATTTGATGGTCATTCGGTCTCTCCCTCGACAGCGGTACGCGACCTCGGATATTTCGTGGAAGAACACCTGTCTGCTGACAGTCATGTCACACAGGTGTGCCGGATATCCTATTACCACCTACGAAATATTAGCAGGATACGCAGCGTTGTGGATGAAGAGGTCGCGAAACAGTTAATCCATGCATTTGTCACCAGCCGCTTAGACTACTGTAATTCTCTACTGTATGGTTGTAAACAGTCCCTGCTGCAGAAACTTCAGCTTGTTCAAAACTGCGCAGCGAGAGTCATTTTAAGGAGGAGGAAATCATGTCATATCACACCCCTTCTTTACCACCTTCATTGGCTCCCTATTGAAGAACGCATTACGTTTAAAGTTCTTATCACCCTCTATAAATGTCTTAATGGATTGGCACCATCATACCTCTGCAATCTAATTCAGCTCTATGTTCCCTCAAGATCTTTAAGATCCTCATCTGCGAATAAACTCTGCCATAACCCAGGCGACCTGGTAACGGCAGGTGATCGGGCCTTTTCAGTTGCTGGGCCTTTTCTTTGGAACACCCTGCCTGATCACCTGCAGTCAGCAGAAACATACAAATCATTCAAAGCAGGCCTTAAAACTAATCTTTTCAAAAAATTATACCCAGAACCAGTTCATTTTGAATTAATTTAATTTTAACCAAATTACGAGATTTCACAAGCATATGTTTTTCTTTATTTTACTTGTAAAGCCAGAGAGCACTTACGTGGATTCATTGGCTCTAAACTGTATTTATTATTATTATTATTCTTCTTTGAGAATGGGTTCGTTGCCCGGTAGTTTTGGAAATCGGCATTCCGTTCAATCTACACCGGATTACGTTCCCACGGGAATTCAAACAGAGAGCGAGACCGACACCGATACAGCTTCGACTATCACCACTGGTAGCGTCGCATCGTCTGATGATGGCGGTAAGAGAGATCTGCTGTATGGATTTTATAAGGATTCGGACAAAAATACTTTTATTGGAGACACAGAAGTAGAAATTGGCGATGATGAATTGATCGTGGATTCGAACAGATATGAATTGACTGATGGACTGTGCAGATTGCTCCTTTACGACAAGCCTAGTGATTACACGGAACAGAATTTGGACAATTACGGTGACATTCTGGTTCAGACCCACGCCATGAAGAGAAATAACGATGCCAGAGAGACGAGACCCAAAGCCAACAGAGGTTACAAGTGGACGAAAGTGGTGAAACCCATATGGGATATGTATAAGAAGTTCGTCAAATCGGTGACTGGCAAAGGGGTGAAAACCACTTTTCTTCCGAGCGATTCTGACGCTCTGTCTCAGAGATTGAGTTTGTTGATGGCGAGCAGACGGGCTGGTAACACAGGATTAGATAATGAGATAGTTACTATATGTGACGAATTCTTAAGACAGAAGGTTTTGAATAAAAACCATTATAAAAGGCTGATGAACGAATTGAAGGATTGATGTGTATATATAATAAGTAGAGAGAAACAAACAAACAAACAAACAAACAAACAAACAAACAAACAAACAAACAAACAAACAAAAAATAAAACAGTAAATTTTTACACTAGAATAATAAAAGTATTTAAAACAACAAAACGATTTACCAGTGAAAAAAAACAAAATATATTATAAAAATAAAATATGTTGGTGATAAAGAACAGGGGATACGTCAGAACTTACGTTCAAGGCGGTTCTGGCATCGTCGATTCTATAATGCGAGCGTTCACGAGCGATGCGGGTAGAAAACTCGCATCGACTGCATTTGAGGTCGGTAAGAAGACGGCTTTGGATGCTGGTAAGAAAGCCGCTTCCGAAGCCAGTGGTAGGATAGCTTCTGTGGATGGCAAGAGGGCAGCCGACGCATTGATCGACAAGTTGATCAGTCCGCCGGCGAAGCGAGCTGCGTTAGAGCGAACGTCGAAAAGTTGGAAAGATTTTAAGGATGCTGTGGTACCCATACAAGATTTAGCTAAAATGACGAGTGGATCAGGATTGAAGAGAACTCGCGACGGTGTGATATAAATAAATAATAATATTAAAAACTGAGTTTGAAAAACATATAAAATTTGTGTTTGAAAGAATCTAAAATAACAAACAAAATAAAACAAAGATGAAAATTAAAGATATGTCTTGGAACGACGCCGCAACCAAGAGGTCGAATAACGGGTTCTTTCCCAAAAGCATAAGAGGCTTGATAGTGGGAAAATCGAATTGTGGAAAGACCAATCTGTTGATGAATCTGTTGTCCCGACCCGACTGGTTGGATTATGACAGATTGTTCGCGTTTGGCAAGAGCTTGTTTCAACCCGAATACAGATTGCTTCGAGAGTGCATGGATCGTAGATTGCCCAAGGACGTCATAGCCAGAATCTTTGACAGTAGGGAGGAATTCGACAAAAGTGAAGCTCCACTTTTGACCATTTTGGACGGTGCGGCGATGGAGCTGATGAAGAGAAATGCAACTTCGAACGTCGAGTGTCGATTTTATGAGAACGCTAGCGACGTTCCGGATCCTAGAGAATTGAAATCGGAAGATAAGAATCTCATGATTTTCGACGATCTGCTTTTGGAGAGACAGAACCGATGCGAATCGTATTACGTTAGGGGTCGACACAGCAACGTGGATTGTTTCTACCTGTCGCAGAATTATTTTTGATTGCCCAGACAGACGATAAGGGAGAACGCTAATTTTCTATGTCTCTTTCGCCAAGATCTCAAGAATCTCAATCACATCTACGGCGACCACGTCGCAAACGACATGAGCGTGGCGGAATTCAGGAGATTCTGCAAGAGGGTTTGGGATGGAGGACTTTACAATTTCGTCATGATCGATTTGACAAGCGAATTTAATCGCGGAAAATATCAGTGCGGATTCGACAAGTTTTATGTTTCTGATGATAATAAGATAGAGCGTGAAAATAAAAAAAAAAATTTAGAAAATAAGAAATCTTCAAATAATTAGTTTTGAAAAAAAAATTTAAAAAAATAAAATTAAAATATAATGTTGGAACAAGGAGAATTGTTAGAACGGATAGCCGAGAATACGGCTGCAAAACAATCCATTCAAATCGTGGTGAGTGGCGATTCGACTCGATTCGCTACGAAATTCGAACCTTCCATCGAATTGAATAGAGAGAAAAGATACGAGATGGCGTTGGTGAATCTGGAGACTTATTATTCCTTTCCCAACGTCACCGAAAAGAATAACTCGTTCAAGTATTCCGACGGAGTGGATTGGTTGGAGATTTGAATTCCCAAAGGGAGTTACGACATAGATGATTTGAACAATTACATTCAGACGCGAATGAAGATGGATGGAAAGGGAAAGCAACAAGATCAGACTCACTCCCAATCCTAATACCTTACAGACGATGTTGGATTTGGAAGATAATTTTCGAGTGGATTTCAACACGTATGATTCTATAGGCAAGATGTTGGGATTCGATCGAAAGATTATCGAGGCCACGCGGCATCTGAAAATACGGTCGACATTCTCGCAGTCAATAGCATTCTGGTGAACGTGGACGTGATTGCTGGAAGGTACGTGAATGGTAGCACTCAACCGACGATCTATTCCTTCT
Organism: Pictodentalium vernedei; assembly: GCA_031216915.1. Taxonomy (NCBI): domain Eukaryota; kingdom Metazoa; phylum Mollusca; class Scaphopoda; order Dentaliida; family Dentaliidae; genus Pictodentalium; species Pictodentalium vernedei. The sequence continues at coordinate 544,567,262 of CM062295.1, read as the reverse complement.
TTCCAAACATGTCGCCGGGTTATAAGATCGTGGAGCGACCTAGAAATTTAGTTTATCTACCAGTGATTTTAGACACGTTGTTTTGTCTCAAAACCACGTTGACGGATCAAAATGGTGAACTGTTAGATCTTCGTGGAGAGAGGGTGACGATACGATTTCACATAAGAGAAATATAAAGCAAAAAAAAAAAAAATATTGTGTATATATATAGATAACAAAAATAAAATAAACGCAATATTAATTTTACAAAATTATTTTAATATAAATAATTATTATTAAACAAGAAAACAATTGAAGTAAATACATTTTAAAAAAAAAGAATTATGACAGAATACGTGATTAAAAACGTGAACATATCCGCAGGACAGAGGAAGAAACTTAAGAGAGCGTTAACAACTCGAGGCGAGGCGGTGAGATTCAAATTCACTCACGAAGATCTGACGAGAGGCGGTCAGGATTCGATCGCCTGGACCAGAAGTCAAATCAAAAGGATGGAGAAAGCGTTTCGCGATGGAAGAGGGTTGTCGGTGAGATTGAGTTCCGCTCAATTGAGATACAATTTGAAAATGAAAGGTGGTTTCCTACCGCTATTGGCAGGAATCGCCGCAAAAGCATTACCCTTCGCCGCAAAGGCACTACCCTTTCTCGGAAAGACTCTCGGCATGGGAGCTCTCACGGGACTCACGAGTTCGGCAGTTGAGAAATTAATGGGTGGCAGCGGACTGTTTTTGAAGAAGGGAGGAGCCGTGTGTCGCGTCCACATAGACGACAACGGTAAAGGATTGTATCTAGAACCCGTTAGAGGTGGCTACTCTTTGAGTGGAAACGGTCTCTATCTGAAGCGTGGACAGAACGTTGAGCGACTCGGCAAGGGTTTGTTGCTTGGTGAGAATTCGCCGTTTAAGAATATACCGATTTTGAATGTTATTATAATATAAAATTATATAATTTATATAAAATATAAATCATAGAAAGTATAAAATAATATATTTAAAATGGATAAAAAGGTGGAGAAACAATTAGATGATAATGATGAATATCGCGAGACAGAGTGCGAAAAAAAAGATGTGGAAAAATGGTTAAACGCTAATGATGGATATCTAAGGAAAGAACTGATGAAAGAGTTAGATAAACAGCGGGATAGATGGTTGAAAATGAAAAGAATGAGACGCTTTCCACCGTCACCACTACCTTCTGAAGAGAATGGTAATGATTCGAGTGTTACCAAGAGATGCACAACATTCGATCATAATTATGATTCAGATAAACAAATGTGTTGTTATAAAAACGTATCATATTACAAAAAAAAGAAAAAAAGAAAAGAAGAATCGACGCTGAAATTTAAGAAAAAAGGAAACGATATTATAATATATGGTAATAGTGAAGAAGGAAAAAAAAAAGTAATGAGTTCTAAAAGATGATCTCATTACTTTTTTTTTCCCTTTTCTTCGCTAAAAAAAATCAATCTCTCTATTGTTTATATTTCCAAGCCCGTTATTAGCATGTTGACACTCGTGTTTTCAAAATGATCTCATTACGTTTTTTTTCCTTCTTCTTCGCTAAAAAAATCAATCTCTCTATTGTTTATATTTCCAAGTCTGTTATTAGCATGTTGACACTCGTGTTTTCTCCTTTTTCACAAATGTGTTGAATGTTTATCTTTACTCTTTTGAGTTTTGTTACTTCGGTCAACTCGCTCTCACCACCCAATTTCTTCACGAGTTCGAATGAGATGTTTGGAAATATGTAACTTCCATAGGGCAACAACAAATCGTCCTTGTCGAATTCTCTATCTTTGGCGATGACGATGTTCTGCAGATCGCTTTCGTACTCGTAAAACAAATCGAGCACGGCTTCATCCAATTTCAAAGGCATGCGATATTTGTCGTATTTGTGCTCTAAGCCCTTCGTCTCGTCCTTGCTCAATTCGATGGGATCGTGTTGTTGTAATCTATAGATTTTAAAACCTAATTTCTTACACGTTTCGACTCGTTTCAATTTCAATTCACATCTTTTAGGTGTTGTTGTCATCATGATTGATTATTTGGGTTTTTTGTTTGTTTTATGAACTCTTGCAAATAATGTATATTTTAAATTTTGTATTTAAATAATAATTTGTTAAAAAAAAGTTTGTTTATTTTTTTTGCTCTTTATATATATAAATAAAAAAAAGTTTTTTTTTTATTTTTAATTTTCTTTAATGTAAAATTTCTTAGTAAAAGTTTTTTTTTCTCTTTATATATATATAAATAAAAAGTTAAATTTTAACATTTCAATCTCTGTATTGTTTATATTTCCAAGTCTGTTATTTGCATGTTGACACTCGTGTTTTCTCCTTTTTCGAAAATGTGTTGAATGTTTATCTTTACTCTTTTGAGTTTTTTACATTGGTGAACGCACTTTCACCACTCGATTTGTCTACAAGTTCGCGTGAGATTTTTGGATATATGTAACTTCCATAGAACAACGTCAAATCGTCCTTGTCGAATTCTTTATCTTTAGCGATGACAATTTTCTGCAGATCGCTTTGGTACTCTTAAAACAAATCGAGCATGGCTTCATCCAATTTCAAAGTCATCTTATATCTGTCGTATTTATGCTCTAAGTCCTTCATCTCGACCTCGTTCAATTCGATGGGATCGTGTTGTTGTAATCTATAGATTTTATGACCGAATTTCTTATACGTTTTGACACATTTCAATTTCAATTCGCATCTTTTAGGTGTTGCTGTCATGATCGATTATTTAGGTTTTTTTTTTTGTTTTATGAATTCTTGCAATAATGTATATTTTAAATTTTGTATTTTAATAATTTCTTTAAAAAGTTTTTTTTTTTTTTTTTGCTCTTTATATATACATAAAAAAAGAAGTTTTTTTAATTTTAATTTCTTTAATGTGAAAATGTTTTAGAACAATTGTACAATACATTCAATCACACAAAACAAGACGTTATCTCAATTCTTGATTTTAGAAGATTTGATTTGATTCATGAAAGAAGCAGACAAGTTTTTAGAATGTGCAAGACTTCGAACGTTTAAAAATTGGCCTTCGCATCTTGCAGTTATCATCATCTATTGAGAAGGAATCGGGTGACATGAACACGCGTCTGCTTCACGGAAATTTGTTTTGAACCTCGTGCGAGACTTCGCGTAAAAGTCGTAAGAGTTCTATTTGTCTTGAACCTTCTTCTTCTTTTTTAATAGTTCGAACGACATTGTCGATTAATTTTTGTTTGCTAATAGTATTACGATTCGATTTTCTATCGCAAATCGTATCGTTTTCTTTCAAAATGCGTAAATATAAATTAAGATTTTTTTCTTCTTGGTTTTTTGGATAATAACGATTTATTAAACAACGTCGACATTTATGTCGAGATTCCATCGTGGATGTTGTCGTCATGATCGATTATTTGGGTTTTTTTTTTGTTTTACGAATTCTTGCAAATAATGTATATTTTAAATTTTGTATTTAAATAATTTGTTTAAAAAGTTTTGTTTTTTCTCTTTATATATATATAAATAAAAAGTAAAATTTTTAACATCCTTTTTTCTCGTATTAATTCAATTTTTTTTCACGTTAAGGAACATAAAATTGATTAATTTCATCAAAAAAATAGGTGAGACGTCCCTGCACCACTATGTAACTCTCGCTAGGATGTATGAATAGATCTTGAGTTTCGACGTTTTGATTCGATTAAATACATACAGTATTGGGACGCTAATAATCTGTACGGTTGGGCTATGAGTCATCCTTTACTGATTGGAAATTTCGAATGGGTGACGGAACCGGAAGAGATGCAAAAATGGAGAGACTATCCTTGCATTTTAGAAGTCGATTTGAACTATCCGGAAGAAATACACATTCCACACAACGATTATCCGCTGGCTCCTGAATGAATGGAACTGAACGAAGGAGACAAGGAAAAACTCATTCCCAATTTATTTAACAAATGTAACTACGTCTTCTACAGTGAGAATTTGAAACAGTATGTCGATTACAGGATGAAATTAGTCGACATACATCACATCATTCGATTCGACAAAGAGCCTTGGATGAAAAAATACATCGATCTCAACATGAATCTCAGAATTCGAGCCGAGAATGATTTCGAAAAAGAATTCTTCAAACTCATGAACAACTGCGTGTATGGTAAATCGATGGAAAACATCAGGAAGAGAACTGACGTTCGACTCGTCACGTCTGAGAAAAGAGCTAAAAAATTAGTGGTGAAACCCAATTACAAACACCGAACCATATTCAACGAAAATCTAGTGGCCGTTCACATGCAAAAGACGCACCTGAAGTTCAACAAACCGTATTATCTCGGACCGATCATCTTAGATATCAGCAAGCGATTGATGTACGAGTTTCACTACGATTACGTCAAACCAAAATTTGGTAATAAAGCCAAACTACTGTTCACCGACACGGACAGTTTAGTTTATGAGATAGAGATGGAAGACGTCTACCGAGATATATCTCTGGACGTGGCCGCGTGGTTCGACACGAGCAATTATCCCGTCGATCACCCATCCAACATTCAATCGAACGACAACAAGAAGGTGTTGGGTAAATTTAAGGATGAGAGCGGTGGTAAACAAATCGTCGAATTCGTGGGCTTGAGACCCAAACTGTATGCTTATCGTCTAGAAGATGAAGAGATCAAGAAGTGCAAAGGGGTTAAAGCGTGCATGCTGAAGAAAAACATCTCTTCCCAAGAGTATAAAGATTGTCTGTTAGGAAGTGGTCCGGTGTATAAGACTATGAAATCGATTCAAAGCAAAAATCACGACTTGTATACTGAAATAGTCAACAAGATTTCGCTAACGGCCGACGATGATAAGAGATTCATGTTAGATGATAAAATAAGCACTTTGGCACTCGGACATTGGACTTTAGATCTAATTAGAGACGATATGAATGTGGATGATTGGATTCCAGATACGATTGTGGATAATAGGATTCCAGAAATCAAGAGGAATTAGATGGATTCAAAATTATAGAAATCGATAGAGACATCAAGAGTCCAGAAAATCAAGAGGAATTAGATGGATTCGAAATTATAGAAATCGATAGAGACATCGAGAGAGTTAGTTTAAAAAGAAAAAGAAAAAGAAAAAAAAAAAATAACGTCATTTTAGTGAATTATAATATAATAAATAAATAAAAAAAATATATATGCATTTATGAATAAGAAAATAGATATATCCGTAGAAGTCTTACCTAACGAATCCCTATCCAACATCAATCTGTTGAATGCAGCAAAAGATTTGAAAATCAAAGATTTTCTAGGCGTGTTTTCCAGAGATGCCTTGCTGAAGAGAAGACCTCGACAATCGGAATGCAGAATTTTAAATCTGGATGATTCATCGGGTGAAGGCACTCACTGGGTGGCGTGGATCAAGAACGGGAAGAAGAAAAATTATTATTTCGACAGCTACGGAATCTCGCTGCCAAAAGAAATAAAGAACTATTTCAACAAATCGATGGTTCGTTACAACACAGAACAAGTGCAATCATCAGATCGAGTGTTTTGCGGTCACCTGTGTCTCTATGTTCTCAAGAGATGGTCTGAAGGAGATCGGTTTCAAGACATTCTCAATGATTTACATTAGAGAGAGAGAGATTTTTTTTCATAGTATATATAAAGATAATAAATTATTTTTAAAAAATTTTAATCGAATAAAAATGAAAAAATAAAAATAAAATAGTTCATTTTTAATAAACTGTGTTTTGAATATATTTTTTCTAAAAAACAAAAAATCCCACAACAACATGCCAGTCGATAAATTTGGTAGAAGTGATGATGAAAAAGTCAACCTAAGAAAGAAGAGGAAGACGTTCAAAGTCGACGATGGTTACGACATTGCCAACTTGGACGAACGTTATGTTCGGAGATACGAACCTCGAGAAGAACCTTTGAACATGAACGATAAGAAGCTCTACAATCTTCCCGAGCCGATAGATCTAACAGATGCTGCGACTAAAAAATACGTTGACAGGGGGAACGCCAATTTCGAACGAATCATGCTAGATAATTACGTGGATAAAACCATGACCGACGATCTCGATCTGAAATCCAAACGTTTGGTGAACGTCGCGAATCCCATAGATCCCACCGATGCCGCGACCAAGAAATACATGGACGACTCTCACGCGAGATTCAGCGAACACCTGAGAAATAGATACGTTCAGAAAACGATGCACTCGGAATTGAACGCCAATTCTAACAAGATAACGAACGTGGCCACTCCCACAAATCCCAAGGACGTGGCGACCAAACACTACGTAGATCTGGAACAGAGAAAGTCTGACAGACGAGAAATGAAATCGGATCTGAATGCGGGATTCAACAAGATATTGAATCTGTCAAAGGTCGACGACACGGATGCGGACTCAACCGCGGTCAACAAGGGCTACGTGGATTCTGCCGTGATACGATCACAAGAATACCTAGAATCGCAAGTGGACGATCTCTACCTGAACAAACAATCTGGCAGAACCATGGAGGGTGGTATCGACATGAACGGTAAGAATTTATTTGGACTCAGTCATGATCTCGAATTCGATTCCAGCGTGGTCAGCAGAAAGTACGTGGACAACAACTCGGTCTGGAGAAAGGGTGACATAATGGAAGGTAAACTAGACATGGGTAGACACGCGCTCACGAATCTACCAGATCCCGTGAACATGACGGATGCCTGCACCCTGATTTCGGTGGTAGAGAAAGTCAAATATGCTAGACAATTGATCACTGTGTGGGCCGAGGAGGCCGGCACCTTAGATGAAGGAAAAGCTGAGTGGTCTTTCGGAAATGGAGGTAGCGGATCGAAACATGGTCAGGTGGGATATCCCATGCCGCTGGGAGGTGAAATCCTTCGAATGAGTCTGGCTTCCTCGGATTTGAATAACAGAGCGGTCGTCAATCTCATGGTGAATGGAGTAGAGAGCGATAAATGATACAGCGTCGAAAAGACTGAGAATCGTTACGAAAACCAATAATCCCGAAGCCGCCACTTCCGTGGTGAGTCTACTGATCGAACTAGTTCCTTTGAACAAACAGTGAACGCGTGGAAAATAATGAATTAAAAAAAAATAATGTGTGATTTATTAAAAAACCAAAAAAAAAAAAGTAATGAGATTGAGAAAGATGTTCAATCTCTCTAAATCTCATTTATTTATTTTTTTTTTTTTTTCTTTTTTAATAATTACTCATTACTTTTTTTTTTCTTTTTTTTTTGTTTTTATTTTTTTTTTCCACACTCGTCTCTCATCGAATGATCGACATCTTATTTCCATCCGAAATTGTAATTCTCTATCCGACAGGACCAGGGCGAAGGCTTCGGTTTTTCTCGGCACGTTCCTATCAAATTGCATCTTGATCTGAATGTCTAAGACGCTACTCTTGAGTCGTTCACTCTGTTTACTGACGTCGAATAGAAACATGGGATACATCGACTTGTATTTTCCGGGAGATATGTTAGGGTTGCTCATCAATTCGTCTAGACCATGATACTTCTTTCTAAAATCAGCGGCGTCGCTGTACAGTCTGCAGAAATCATTCTTGTCGAACGACGCGTTGTAATCGATTGCTGGATATCTCGTGGCGTTCAGAAACACTTGCATGTTTCTCAAATGGCAGTGATCGAACAGCAGCACATTCTTTTCCTGAGACCCGTCCCTATCGGTCTGAAACGCAACCACGATGAAACGCGGTCTCTCGGAAGCGGATTTCACCGTCAATCTCCAATCGAAGTGATTCGTGGAGGGTGGAATGCTAGCCGTGTCGCACTGTCTCATTCTAAATCCCATGGGTAATTTACTCTTGGATTCTATGATCTTGTAGAGATGCGCTTTTTCCATGATCGAAGGCTCCACGTGCGGAACGAACCACGATATCTTGTGTAGAGTTATCTTACCAGCATTGGTCGCAGTGAGTCTCACTATTGCGTCGTCGTCTCTTTTTCAAATCAACGTCAGATTGTGTTTGAATCCATACATGATCTTGTTGTAATCGTCCGCAAATCCGAAGATGTGTTTCAAAGGTATCCTGAATGAAAACGTTCCTTTAGGTCTGGATGTCTTGACGACGTAGTCGAATATCAAGGCGGCGCCGGCGCTAGCAGGGCTGACGATGTCTTTCACCCACAACTGATTAAGTCCTCTCGATTTCGAAAAATCATCAGGATACGTCAAGAGTCCGAACATCGTGGTGGCCTGACCGGGATGAAACACAGATTCTATCTCTTGTCCGGATAGCATGTATTTTATATTACTGAATAGATACATGATGCCATTATTGGCTAGAGTAACCGTGTCGTCGTCGGCGTAGTCGCTCCCATCTTCCTTGGTGAGACGTCCCTGCACCACTATGTAACTCTCGCTAGGATGTATGAATAGATCTTGAGTTTCGACGTTAATTCTTATCTCTCCCGCATTGTTCAAACTCGTTCTGGTTACCTGTTCATATTCATGAACCTCATATTCTTGAATACTTTCATCTTTCACTATGCTTTGTGCTATATCTAGTATATTTGTCATTTTAAAGGATTTTTATTTTTTTTTTGTTTATTAATTAACTTGCTTTCTTTATCTAAAAATAGTTTTTAATTATTTTTTATTATTATTTTTCTCTCTTATATATATGTGTAAACAAGAAAATATTAAAGAAAGTAAATAAAAGAAATTTGTTTTCTTTATCAAAACTTTATCTTCTGTAATTGTTGTTCGTAAAACTTTCCGATGATCTCTTCTCCATCCAAAGCTTCGATTTCATAAGTCACCGGATCGGTGTGAAATATTTTGATTATCACGAAGATTTCCGAGGTCCATCGAGGAGTATAACCCTTTTCAAAGTGCTTCTTATAAGCGTAGATTCTCACTCGATCACCGACCGCAAATTTCGACGTTCTAGACTTCTTCCTAATCTTAGATCTTTCAGGATATAGATTCGCGTAGACCCGTTTTTCATTTTGAGGATCGCTAGCTTCCACGGGAGTCATCTTGATCGATTTGTGTCATGTGTTGTTGTACTCTTTGACCAGACCGTTCAGAGCATATATGTATTTCTTGGTCGAATTCGCCGTGAAGTATCTGTGCATCTTTTCCTTCATCGTTCGATTCCAACGTTCCACCACGCTGGCTTTCTCTTCGTTTTCGATCGAGTAGAGGTCGACCAATCGATGAACGTGCTTATTATAGAATTCCTTTCCCTTATCCACCCACAATTTACTCGGTTTTCGAGAAGACGAGTCGAACACGCTCTTCAGAGCCTCGGCGACGCAAGGTCCCGATTTATTCTTCAAAGCTCTGATCCAACCGTATTTGGAAAACACGTCGATGACCGTCAATAGATATTTGACTCCCTCGTTCCACCTCGAAAACGATCTCATGTCAACCAAGTCGGCAGACCAAATATCATCCAAACCCTTCACGAACACCCTTCTCTTTCGAAATTTACGCACTATGGGTTTGTGTAACTCCTCGGCCAATTCGCTCGTCAATAATCATTTCTTCTTTTCCGATGCACTTTTTTTTTGAACGCCCCATCCGAATCGACTTTTCGCACCGATCAGATTGCCGACCAGCGAACGTTCTATCTTCTCTCTCCTGGTCGGATTCGATATGCCTCTCAATTTCCCCAACATGTTTTTATCGCAGACGTCGTTGCGAGTCTTGGTGTCGGGATGTCCGGCGTAGCACAGATCGTGATCATACGCGGCTGCGTCCACCCTATTCACAGGTTTGCTCCAAGATTTTGGTGTCAGATCGGCGTTGAATCTCTTGTTCAATTTCGTTCCGGGTCCCGTGAAACTGTGACTGGGCAGATGTATTTCGAAAGGTAGATTATTGATCATTTTATTCACGATGCCTTTACCTTTGCTCGCGTTCTTTTTTTGACGAATCGAGTCTTGACAGAACCACACACGTCGCAAATTCCGCGAAGCATCTGTCTGTCGTTTTTAGTTCGTACTTCTCGAGAATTACTCATCTCGGTAACTCTCTTACACTTTATGCAATACATTTTTTTAAGAGTTATTTAAATTAATTTCGTTTTTATTTTATATATAAATTTAATAATTAATTAATTCTGTTCTTATTATATATATATATTTTTTTTTTCAATCACTGCTCTTGAGTACTATCATCTTACTGAATTCCTCCCTGGCCTCTTTCCCCCCCCTTTTCCACGAGAGAATCCTTCATCTCTTCCTTGATGATCTGACGAGTCTTGATTCTCATGGCTTCTATCATGGCATCGTATTTCGTTTTCTCGCTCAATATCGCGAAGTATTCTCTGTCCGATATCCTACCATCTTTCAAAAATTTAATAATTAATTAATTCTGTTCTTATTATATATATATATTTTTTTTTTCAATCACTGCTCTTGAGTACTATCATCTTACTGAATTCCTCCCTGGCCTCTTTCCCCCCCCCTTTTCCACGAGAGAATCCTTCATCTCTTCCTTGATGATCTGACGAGTCTTGATTCTCATGGCTTCTATCATGGCATCGTATTTCGTTTTCTCGCTCAATATCGCGAAGTATTCTCTGTCCGATATCCTACCATCTTTCAACGCCATAGAGATCATTTTGGATATCGTGTCGATCTTGGAGTCGGCCAAGACGCGAATCTTATAGTGTTTCCTCGCCTTCAGATATAATTTCCTACTCAAAAAAGTCTCCGAGCGTGCTAAACAATCCGGCGGCGAGAGCCACTCCTTCTAGGTCAACACGATCGGAATGCCGACCGCGGTCGACAACAATCCGATGCCGGCCGCGTGTAAACCCATGGAAATTGTGATGAGTGTCGTGTCGATCGCGTTGACGAATTTCATGAAACGCGAATACTTCTTCTTGAGAGAATGACGAGAATCTCTCTCTCGAGTTAGATACTCTTGGATTCTACTGATTTGATCGATGCGATACCTCTCTCCTCTTTCTTTTTCTTCTAGCGATGGTGCCGTTGGCAAAACGCTGATCGGCTTCTCATCCTCGTCGTCCACTAACGTCGGATACAATTTATTTCTGGTTCTCATTTTTGTTTTTTTTCTTTCTAATATCAGATAAAAAATTTATGTGTGTATTTATTTTTTATTTTCTATTCTCCCTTATTTTATATCAACGAGAAACTTAGACGTATGCTTCATTGAACAATAATTTCATGATGCATCCCTTATCTCGTAAAGTCAGACTTTTACGTGCCAATTTCTGTTCTTCCGAAACTGTGGGCTTGCTTTGATCCTTACAGAAGATTAATCTCTTCCAAAACGCGATCACTTCATCGATTTGAACGCGTTTGAACGCCGGTTCGAAATACTTGACGACCATATCTTCCCTTTTCATCCACAGACACGAATGATTCTCGTGATCGAAGTCTAGGTGATCCCGGCATCCGACGCATCGTTCTAACAAGAGACGACCTAGTTGTTCGTTCACGCAGAATGCGTAGGCTCTCATCAGCATTTTTAAAAGAAACCTTACTCTAATAGTCTGAGAATCGCTCATGATTTACGTATTTATTTTTTTATTATCCATTCGATTTGATATATTATTTTTTTAAATAACTATTTATTTATATATTTTTTTCTCTCCTATATATATCAATCACTTTTTTGATTCTTTTCTCTAATTGTCTCTAAACTCAATTTCTCTTCGTTACATCGAAACAAAACACGAATGTCTATTTTTACAGATCATATTTTATAGTCGACTCTTTTGAACGGATGCCTTTCATTTCACGCAACTCCTTTTTAAAACTGACGCTCATATTTTATAGTCTACTCTTTTGAACGAAAACCTCATTCAGTCACAACAATAACATGTGTTAGTTTTACTTCAGGAAACGTGACAGTGGGTTTGCCGGTTCAGAAACACCTCTTTTCCGTGTACCGTACACGATTCGATTTCCGACGTAAAATCCGCAAATGGATTTCCTTGTACGCCTCCATAAGGTTTCAGTGTTAAAATCGCGTACAGACGCGGATGATTTAGAATCAGCAAGATGATGATTTAGAAACGACAAAACGTTTTTTGCTCGCAGTTTAACACTGAATCCTATGGGGAAACCCATTTGCCGATTCAAACACAAAACGGTACATGTACACATACGTAAAATTTCATGCGTTTTTTTCACTCTTGTATAGAATCCCAGTGATTTTGAATCGGCAAAGCCGATTCTAAAACACCCTAAAAAACGTTAAAATCGTGTACCTGTACACGATTTTAACACTAAATCCTTTGGAGGTGTACATCGATGTACGTGTACATGTACACGTACATCGATATCTGTGTTTGAATCGGCCCTATATACCTACTAACCTGGTTATTTATTTTTACTTCCTTTTGTTGGATTAAGTATAATGTATGAGGTTTTTTTTACTGGTTCACAGAGCACCATTCGAATAATTTTTGAAGTTTGTCGTTAAAATAAAGTGTTTTTGAACTACTGTTGAGACCAGAGCAGTATATTGTAGTGTCATCAGCGAACGACAAGAGATTAAGCGAAGTTGAGTTACTTATATCATTTATATACAGAAGAAATAAAACGGGGCCCAAGATCGAGCCCTATGGGACATCACAGCTCTGCCTGGCAAAATCAGAACATATTGAAATCTATCGGACAAGTAGCTTCTAAACCAGTTGTTTGTTAGTCCTCTGATGCCGTAGCATTCGAGTTTGCCCAATAGTATTTCATGATTTATCGTGCCGAATGCTTTTGACAGGTCCAGGAATAGTGCCAGTGTACTATTCTTTTCCCGTTTATTGTTTTCCGTAGCAGAGCTTTTGGGGAGTTGGAGGACTGGGTGAATCGTGCTATGACGTTTTCGAAATCCGTACTGATAAGGATATAAGATATTAAACCTCTCGAGAAAACTTCCAAGTCTTATATCCATGATCTTTTCCATTACTTTTGAAAAAGCTGGAAGGAGGGACATACTTTTTGTCGGTAAAAAGGACGGTATCCGGTAAAAAGGACGGTAAGTGTATAAAAACTACGTTTTAAAGTACTAAATGTACCTCTGAATGTCTTAAAAGTGCCAATTTAATGAAGCGTACGCAATAATAAATATATACTAGAGAAACAGAATTTACTGCACCCAGTAAATTTAAGTCTGTGTGAAAAGGGTTAAAGTATCAGGAATAAACTATACAGAAGGAGAATTTATGGAGGCTTATTTTCAGGAGTAAATTGTTTTCAAACAAATCAGAAATGGATTTTCGTTAATAGTATTTACAGATATTCATACAGCAATCAGAACATTTTTTATAAGAAACCAGAAAATGCATATATGTGACCAGCATTCAAAGGGTTCGATACACGAATCAGAAGTGGACATTTTTGGCTCTGCCCACCAAGCTGATTGATGAAATACGTTCATGAACTTTTGAAATGCATTAAGGTGTAATGAAATGCATTCCCCAGTCTTTCTGAATAATATGCACTGGATGACCTTGGTGACCTCTTTCAGGCGGACCATATATTGAATCTCCAGCAATTTTTAAATCAGTCGGTATAGTCCCATGTATACACCTACTTTAAAGAAATGGCTCCACCAACTACAGATCTGTCATTTTTGGGCGATGATAGCAAATATTTATTATGATTTAGAAGCCTCTAAGGCAGTCAGCCTACTGTATCACACACAAGGCCTCAAACTAGCTGAAAAAACAAAGATGAGTGCAAACTGGTTGTTGGTAACCAGCATGCCAAAACGAATAGAGAGAGGACGATTCGTATTTGAGTTATCGAGCCGACAAAGGGTGCATAGACTCTATATTGGGGATAGTGCCATAAAAAACTTAAAAGCCCCAAGAGCTCGTTTAAAGGCCTACCCTTAAAAGCATCTAGTGCCCTAAACAAGGCATACATAAAATAAGATGGTGGAATCTTGAATCATGGCATTTGGGTAAAGAGTGGCAATATGGCAGGAAGCGTGCAAAAGGTTCTACCGTCATAAGTCAAATGATGTTGTTTGATCTTCGCGGTGAAGTATGAAGAGGGCGGTGAAGTATGAACAGGGTTAAAGACAGACCATTTAAATATTCCATTTCATTAATTCATAATTGTGATAAGTGTTTCGAGAGAGCCGCTTACCACTCGGCCCGAAACCTGTTGATCTTGAGTTATGATTGAGAATGAAAAAAAAAAAAATAAAAAATGCAATGAAAGGTGAAGGGTTATCTATTCAACTACAATTAATCAAGTGTTGTAAGATAGATCTGTATAATAAACAAATTTTCTTGCCACTCAAAGGGTTTTTTTCAACTTGGTTTGGGGATGGAATTTAATTCTGATCTGACAGCTGATAAAAGTAAATATGTGTCAGGCTGTCATCTATAGCAACTTCTCTCTAATTTGATTGTTTACATTATTCTCTTGTGTATATAAATATAAACAGCTATTTCTTTATGATGCTTTTCTGTTACAAAGAAATTAGGGGGTATAAAAAACTCTGTGACCCAATGGACCACTCCCAAAGGTTCCCTGATAACATAGCTGGGCCAGTACTTGTGACAGGCTACCAGTATGCCAAACAGCCCCAGGACAGATTATTCATTTATTGGTGTGTAAGGTCACATATTTCTGCATAATGGCTAATCAGGACCACGACAGTTTTACGGGTGGGGGAAGCCGTAGTACCCGGAGAGAACCACCAAGCAACGGCGAGCAACTGTCAGTTCCCCAACATACTAATTCCACACAAGCAGGGTTAGCATTGGTTGAAGACACGTGCACCATCGACGTGCAGTACGCCTTAATACACAGCGTCACCGTGCCCCCACGTGGGCAATGGGGGTGAATTGTCTTGCCCAAGGACACAACGTGGTTGCCGCAGGTGGGATTCGAACCGAGGACCTCTCGGCTTGCAGCCTGAACCTCTACCAACTCAGCCATTGCGCCCCCCAGGACAGACGATTTGTTTTTGAGTTATCGTCAAGACAAAAGAAAGGGGATAGAAAATATTCATACAGGAATCAGAACATTCTTAAAAGAAACCAGAAATGGCATATATGTGACCAGCATTCAAAGGGTTTGATACACGAATCAGAAATGGATATTTTTGTCTCTGCCCACTAATTTTAGTGATGAAATACACTCATAAACTTTAGAAATGCATTAAGGTGTAATAAAATGCATTTCCCAGTCTCTCTGAATAATGCCCCCATACTAAGATCTTCAGAGGGTTAAAATATTCCCTTTAAATACTCCATTTTAATCCTTTAAATGGGGGCGCATTGGCTCAGTTGGCAGAAGTGCAGGCTGCAAGGCATGAGGTCCTCACTCTGTCCTTGGGCAAGCCACTTCACCCCATTGCCCACGTGGGTGCATGGTGGCGATGTGTTCTAAAGCGTACTGCACATCGATTGTGCACCCATCTTCAACCAATGCTAACCCTCCTTGTGTGGAGTTAGTATGTGGGGGATCTGACAGTTGCTCGTTGTTGCCCGGTGGTTCTTCCCGGGTACTCCGACTTCCTCCACCTAAAAAACTGTCGTGGTCATGATTAGCCACTGTGCAGAAATATGTGACATTAAACGCCAATAAATAAATAATCCTTTAAAAATGAGCTCAATCTAATAAAGGGTCATAAGCTATGTTTTTTCAAGCAAAAATGAAAAGGTAATTAAAACTGAATAGACGTTTCTGTGAATAATGTTGACCGGTTTTCGCTGTTATGTTCGCTAAAGGGTTAAGAATCCCTTACTTTGGAAGGCACACTGAAAAGGTGTCCCATTCCACATAGAATTAAATGTTAAGAAAATAAAACGAAAAACATTAAGTTTCTCAGCTGACAGTACCTGCTTTTGCACTCCGGAGGGATGAAACGGCACAAATCAGTGACATTCTCTTAATGGCACTTTGACACCAAAGGTTTCTGCACTTTCGGTGAGGCTGAGATCAGCGCAGTGAAAGACTATAGAACTCCTCTAACAAATTAGTTTTAAACAGTCATAGCACTAACACAGTTATCAGTACAGTCGACCTTGCCAGTATTGCATTGTTACCGGCACCCCGACAGTTTTATGATAGGTTTCAACAATTATTCAGTGCAGTTTTATTAATAGGGTTAACTTTATTCTGTCTGAAATAAAATATGTGCAATCCACATAGAAGTCTGGAGAGGGTTAAAAGCTGTGAACTGAATAATTTACAATTTATTTTCTTGCAAGGCAAAGGGTTTCTCTCAATTTAGTTTCAGGAACTAACATCCCATAATGATGACAAGGTCAGATTTCATTTTGACAGCTTACTCCACTGGTGTTTACATAGTCTCCAGTGTGAACATAACATCGTATTACTTGGGGAGAATTTACTGTATCAGGAAATTGGAGGCTGTGAAAACCCTGTGGCCTACTGGGCCATACTGAAAAAATGTGATTTCCAGCAATTCTGAAAAATGCACTCAATGACCCCTTGTTGACCTCCGTGACCCTGACCCATATTTTGAACCTCCATCGAGTATCGACTCATTCGGTGTTGGTCCCAGGTCTATAGGTCATACCATGCCTGAGATATGGGAGTGACCCATGTTCAAAATTTTGGCCACGCCCACTTTTTTTAATGTAAAAATGCATGTGTGTATGTCAGGAATACTTTAGGGGTCAAAAAATGTGATTTCCAGCAATTCTGAAAAATGCACTCAATGACCCCTAGGTGACCTCTGTGACCTTGACCCATATTTTGAATCTCCATCAAGTGTCGACTCATTTGGTGTTGGTCCCAGGTCCATACGTCATACCACGCCTGAGATATGAGCATGACCCACTTTCAAAAATTTTGGCCACGCCCACTTTTTTTACGTCAAAATGCATATGTGTACGTCAGAAATAGTTTAGGGGTCAAAAATGTGATTTCCAGCAATTCTGAAAAATGCACTCAATGACCCCTAGTTGACCTCCGTGACCTTGACCCATATTTTGAACCTACATCGAGTGTCCACTCATTTGGTGTTGGTCCCAGGTCCGTAGGTCATACCACGCTTGAGATATGGGCATGACCCACTTTCAAAAAATTTGGCCACACCCACTTTTTTTTACATCAAAAAGCATGTGTGTACGTCAGGAATGCTTTAGGGGGTCAAAAAATATGGTTTCCAGCAATTCTGAAAAATGCACTCAATGACCCCTAGGTGACCTCCGTGACCTTGACCCATATTTTGAATCTCCATCAAGTGTCGACTCATTTCGTGTTGGTCCCAGGTCCATACGTCATGCCATGCCTGAGATATGGGCGTGACCCACTTTCAAAAAATTTGGCCACGCCCACTTTTTTCATGTCAAAATGCATGTGTGTCCACCAGGAATGCTTTAGGGGGTCAAAAGATGTGATTTCCAGCAATTCTGAAAAATGCACTCAATGACCCCTAGATGACCTCCGTGACCTTGACCCATATTTTGAACCTCCATCGAGTGTCGACTCATTTGGTGTTGGTCCCAGGTCTGTAGGTCGTACCATGCCTGAGATATGGGCGTGACCCACTTTCAAAACACCCCTACAGGCACCCCTGATACTCCAGGAATCTGAAAAACATAGGTGGCCGAGAACTTGTGGCTGTCTATCAGCATGCCAAAAATCAACGAGATAGGGCAATTCGTTTTCGAGTTATCTTGCGGACAAAAAAGTGATGAGAAGACAGAAGACAGGAGAAGAAGAAGAAGAAGAAGAAGAAGAAGAAGAAGAAGAAGAAGAAGAAGAAAAAAAAGAAGAAAAAAAGAAAAAAGAAAAAGAAACCGTGCAAAAACAATAGTCTATGTGTTTCACACAGACTAATAACGAAGATTAAGTATTGTTTGTTTTATTGTAGACTATTTTCAAGAGAAAATAGATCATTTCGCTATCGACACTGATCGACATGCCGTTTTGTGAAGGAAAACAACGAATTAGCTGAAGTGCACGACGGGGTGAATATTATCATACATGCTCGACGGAGGTGTAACGAATTCGCGTGCGTAACATTTATTCTGTTCACGTCGAGGGATTTGACAGAACAGTTTTTAGTTCAAGCCTTTGAAATATACCAGCGTTATATCGATCTTGCCCCCCCCCCCACCCCCACCAATTACGAAAATATGGGAAATGGATTATATATCTAGGAGGGACGTAGCCAGGATTCTAATATTGGGAGGGGGGTAGCCATTTTTGGGGTGGGGTGGGGGTTGGAACCATGATATTTGGAAGGTCGTTGTGGGGTTTCACCCCCCACCCTCCCACTCCCCCCCCCCCCCCCCCAAAAAAAAATGCAAACTGTCACATACTGTTTTTAGCCCCCCTTCAGGAGGCACCAGAATCGATCTCCCTCCCCCCCCCCCCAGAGTCTACCATAGCAACTTAACCTTCTTCCTAGTGGTGGGCCAGGGGCGGAGTGGGTGGATGGGGACTCCCAAATGCAAACTGTCACTTAATGTTTTTAACCCTCATCCAGGCCTTCGATTAGGGATCCTTGCTCTAACATTGGGACCATCGCGGATATTGTATTTCAAGAATGCCATGGTTTATCGTGGCACGTTTTAGGTGAAACGCCTGTGAAACATGATCTCCCCGGTGACGGAAGGCCAGCGATACGGTGGTGCGAGTAGTAAAGGATGAGAGTATAGGGACTGGGTTTAGTGGTCAGTGTCAATCAGTGGTAGTCTGTTAATCCTATATGGGTTGACTTACATGAACCGGAGAATGGGGAGACCCACAGCGACCACATGATACACAATAATGTGTATAGCGGGCGATTGGAATTAATAACTAATGAATTGTTTACTATAATTTCTGGGGAGGTCTAGTCCTAATTAGGACCCTCTAGTCGTTACCTCATTCTCCTACTTCCCTGAAGGGAAGTTGGATGAGGGGGAAATCATCGAGTGTCCTAGTTAGGTGAAACCCCACAACGACCTTCCAAACATCAGGATTCCCCCCCAAATGGCTAGCCACCCAACCCCCGATCATAGAATCCTGGCTATGCCCCTGTTAGATATATAATCCATTTCTCATATTTTTGAAATTGGGGGGGGGGGGGGGGGAGTGGTCGACATACGGTGGCGTATTTCAAAGGCTTGAACTATGGAACTGGGCGTATTGCCTCCCTCGGTTGAAGGCACTTTTCCGGAAATTTTTTTCTGAGATCGATTCTGGTGCCTCCTGATTGAAACGTGGGGGTTAAAAACAGTTAGTTACGGTTTGCATTTGGGGCCCCCAGCCCCCCCTGCCCCCACACACCCCCACCCCCCACCCCCACCCCCAATTTAAGATTTAACCTGTTTATGTGACAGAATTGTCAGATAAATGAATTATCATGATAATTTGCATGCCCTGTGATTTGCTTCAGATTCTCGTTGAGATCCCATTATGGACAGCACCTCGAATCTGATACAAATCACAGGACATGCACATTATCATGATAATCTGTATAGGCAGAAAAGACAATTCTGAAAAATACAATTGTACAAGCTTTATAGTATTGACCCTTGATACAGATCATGTATCTGTGATGACCATCGATAGTTTTTAGCATTGCAGTACACCAAACATTTTGTTATGAGAAGCGGTAGCTCTGCTAAATAAATTTGTCCCAATATCCCGATAAATTCTGCCTTTTGATTGGTCTGAATGCCTTGGACAAATAGCCATGACAAAGGGTACGCCCAGCATCCAATGTCTACGAGTGCGTGCAACATCCAGGGTATAAGCGCACGTGAAACATCACGGTATGTGATTTCAATGAAGCTTTTCGCTTCCGCTCGCTTCATTATACTCTTCCAATTGCAACGAAGTCAGAAAACTTAAAAACAGACCCGATATTTACTGCTTTTAAGTCTGGAATAGAGGCTTATGCAGACTTACTTACTATATCCAGCTGTTTGTTGTTATGAGACTAACTTTACTGAACATTTTACATATTTAATAATTTAAATAAAAATCACATTGTTTGAATCTATTTGTTATTGCCAAGATTATTATTCTCGAAAACGGTCTTTAAGATTTTTTTCAAACTTTGCACGATCAATGACGGCCATGAGTTCTAATAAATAAAACCATCAGTATTTGGGGGAAAATGTTTCTTGGTGAGCAAAAACGCCCCAAAACGCCCAAAGCGTCGTAGGCCAATATCTCATGAAAGAAAAAAGCTATCGACTTAATTTTTTGACAGACTTGTCAGAATTACTCTTGTCTAAAACAAATATAATCAGTATTTTTTTCCATTTTTTATGTTTTCTGCCAAAATGTTTCACAAAACGGAAAGTTATCTCGCTATTTTGGATTGAAATATCGAGATTTAAATATAATAAGCCCTCTAAATGGGTTCCAAATTGAAGGCACTAATACCGCTTTATAAAAAAAATCGAAAGAATTTCGTTTCGATTTTTCGTTAATCCAAAATGGCGGCCAAAAAGTCGAAATTTTTTTTCGTTTTTTATGCGTTTTGTTCAATTTTGAGACGAAAAAAAAAATTTTTTTTTACACTGAAAATTTTCGGTCCGGTTCGGACTTACGAAATTTTCGACCAAAATTCGGAAATTTTTGTTTTGGTTTTTTATGTGTTTTGTTCAATTTTGAGACGAAATTTTTTTTTTTTTTACACTACACCACCAAAAAACGAAAATTGGTCTTCAGACTGGTACTTTGACCTAATTATACTGTATTACCGGAGTGGGTTAAAATCGGTGGTGATTGGGAATGTGTAGCGCATATATAGGTAAAAAGATTCCCCGTAGTTTGGAAGCACAATTTTGTTGCGTTTGCCTTCGGGCGGTCGCAAAAAGTACACTCTCGGCCTCTTTTTGGCATGAGAATACTCGGCGTTCTTGACTCGTATAAGGCTTCCGTGATTCAAATGGCAACATTCACGGTCTCCTTAAACCTTTCCCCACCCCAATGGGAATAAGGTTGTATTTCACTTGGCTTCTGATGGCTGGAGAACTACCACTCCGGTTCGGACTTTTCGACCAAAATCCGGAAATTTTTGTTTTTGTTTTTTATGTGTTTCGTTCAATTTTGAGACGAAAATTTTTTTTTTTTCACACTACACCAAAAAACGAAAAATCGGTCTTCAGACTGGTACTTTGACCTAATTATACTGTACTACCGGAGTTGGTTAAAAGCGGCGGTGATTGAGAATGTGTAGCCCGTATATAGGTAAAAAGATTCCCCGTAGTTTGGAAGCACAATTTTGTTGAGTTTGGCTTCGGGCGGTCGCCAAAATACACCCTCGGCCTCTCAACGGTCCGTACACCCTCTTTTCGGCATGACAATACTCGGCGCTCTTGAATCGTATAAGGCTTCCGTAATTGAAATGGCAACATTCACGGTATCTTTAAACCTTTCCAGGCTCCATGGGAATAGGGTTTTATTTCACTTGGCTTCTGATGGTTGGAGAACTACCACTCCGGTTCGGACTTTTCGACCAAAATCCGAAAATTTTTGTTTTTGTTTTTTATGTGTTTTGTTCAATTTTTAGACGAAAACAATTTTTTTTTACCTGGAAATTCTTTGGTCCGGTTTGGACTGAAAATTTTTGATAAAAAAACAAGCTTTTTTTTTTCGATCGCCACTTTGACCTGACAAAACTGTACTACGAGACGGGTTAAAGTGACCGTTATTCAGAATTTGGATGTTGAGGAGGCTCTTCCTCCACCCGTAAAACTATCCGACGCGACTGCAACCCCCACCCAAGGCAAACACTCATTAGACTCTACAGACTCTGGCTTTCAAGCCAAGAAACACATCTGAAAAACATTGATCATTTAGCACCCGGCGACCTCAACTTCAGTGAACGTTGTTCATAATGTTACATGGTATTTTGTATCCTAAACTGAAATCGAAAGTAGAACACTGAGAGTCTGTTATTTTTTATGGGAATATGACTCCAGCTACTCATCCCCTCCCCCGCCCTCTTTGAATTTGATGACGGTGGCATTTCCGACGGTATTGCCAGATTGTTACTAACTGTGTAGACATTACATAGCAACACATCCCTAATTAGCCTGGCTGCCATTACCGAATCGGACTGTATCTACGGTGGCTGATTTAGGCCACCCGCAATACTTTTTTTATCTCGAGATAATATCTCAAGATCTCGAGATAATATCTCAAGATCTCGAGAAACTATCTCGAGATCTCGAGATAATTATCTCAAGATCTCGAGATAATATCTCGAGATAATATCTCAAGATCTCAAGAAACTATCTCGAGATCTCGAGATAATATCTCAAGATCTCGAGATAATATCTCAAGATCTCGAAATAATATCTCCAGAAACTATGTCGAGATCTCGAGATAATATCTCGAGATCTCGAGATAATATCTCGAGATAAGCATATATAATCGGTGTCACCCTTTGATCATTTGCATGAATTCACTCCTGTCACACAAACTGTTTATTTACTTGTCGCATCTTTTTCGACTGCAACATATTCATGCCTCCCATGACAATTACACGAATCCACCCACTCCTGTCACTCAGAAAAGTGAATAACTTATCACCCAACTACCTTGTTGCGTATTAGTTATGAGAGCCCACCAAACCTCAGTCCAGCACTAATATAAACCGAGTCCCGTCATCCGAGCTTGCACTTGCTGCTGTCTTGTTCCCACTCCAATGCCAAAGTGTCAACCCACCCCGGTACCTCCCAGTATCTACTGTAGCGCCTTTTACCCTAAAACACAACGTTTTCTCACTACTTTACAAGATGAAAAGTTTGTGTCTGTCTAATGCTCCAAATCCAAAGTGTTGATCCAGTACCCGGTACTTCCTAGTGCATACTGTAGTGTTTTTTTTACCTTAAAACTCAATGTTTTCTCACTTCTTTTCCTCTCAGCCCCACGCCGATTGTAGTGATGTTTACCCTAAAACACAAAGTTTATTCACCACTTTACAAGACACACACCCATAAATACCAAATATTTCCCTCCAGCTCCACATTGAATGGAGTGATTTTTACCACAACTCACAAAGTGTATTCACTACTTTGCAAGATACAGACCCGTAAATACCAATTAGCTCCACCACCTCCACACTGAAAGGTTTCACCCCCACAATGAAACCAATCACCCACTCCTTGGTGGATTTTTCAGCTACTTTCCACTTTGGTAACTGAGACACATCGTCTCTTGACACGCTGTTATTCCACGGACCCGTCATATAGCATAACTTTAACCTCATCCCGCGTCCATTTTGACCGAGCAAATCGACGATGCTACTGGGTGTATAATAACCTTACATCAGCGATAGCTATAAACCTACCCGTCGGATTCCCCTTCCTTTCGTTGGTTTGAAAAGTCTGAATTAGGCGTAACTAGTTACCCCCTGTGGATAATGATTCCGGGCGAGCGATTAAGGCCCTCACGTATTACCAACGGCAGTGTTAGAAAAGGGTATGCCCAGTACAAGGCTGCTGAAACCAAACAAAACCGACAATTTATGGTCAATACCCAGCAATCTCCTGACCCCCAGGACCAAATTAAACAATTGAAACCCATAATCGTGAGCCCAAGAGGCGAATGGAATCACCCCCCCCCCCTCTCCCCGGTGAATCCCAAATATGGCAGGATGGGCATGCCTACATTGTTTCTACACAAAACCCAATTACATGCGCAATGACTAATCATGACCATAACAGTTTTACGGGTGGAGGAAGCCGGAGCACCCGAAAAGAACCACCGAGCAACGGCGAGCAACTGTCAGCTCCCCAACATACTAACTCCACACAAACAGGGTCGGCAGGTGCACCATCGACATGCAGTACGCCTTAGCACACAGCGCCACCGTGCCCCCGCGTAGGCAATGGGGGTGAAGAGTCTTTCCCAAGGACACAACGCGGTTGCCGAACCAAGGACCTCTCGGCTTGTAGCTTGCACGTATACCTACTGAGCCACGGCGCCCCCAGGACCAATCAATCTTATGATACGGGATGTCCTGTATTACTGTCGGTTCATGAGTTGATATTGAAGATAGGGGTCACAAGTACTGGGGGGGGGGGGGAGGGGTGGGGGGGGGGGGCTCCTGTGACCGAGTGAGAGTATGGGATCACGGAGGATCGTATTGTTAACTGGGGTGTCATGTTGTAGCTGGTTAAGGGTGGCAGTAAACGACGTTTAGGGGGGCTTCATCTCGTCCGGAGATACTGGGAATCGGGTTTAAGTTGTCCTTCTTTATATGCGCGGGACTGGATACTTCACTGTTGAAATTGTTACTTTTTGGTATCTCCCTGGATAAGTGTGAAAGGTGTATGGACCGTTGAGACTCGTCTGTGTCATCTTGTGAGTTAAGAGGGAGTGGCGCGTGGTCCTGGTGGAACTATGCTCTCATGGATGGCGAAATTAAGGTTTCCCAGGTTGGAATGGGTTTCAGTCGGTGAGAACATAGGGGACCAATCAATCTTATGGGACGGGATGTCCTGTATTACTGTCGATTCATGAGTTGACGTTGGGGGTGGGGTCACACAAGTAGTGGGGGATCTCCTGTGAGCGGTTAAGTGTATATGATCACGGAGGATCGTATGGTTAATTGGGGTGCCATGTTGCAGCTGGTTAAGGGTGGAAGTAAACGACGTTGAGGGTGCTTCATCCTGTTCGGAGATATTGGGAATCGGGTTCAAGTTGTCCTTCTATATATGCGCGGGACTGTATACATCACCATTGGAGTTGTTACTTTCGAGTATGTCTCTGGAGGAGTGTGAAAGGTGTGTGTGCAGTTGAGACTTGTCGGGCGACAGGTCAATCTTTTCATTACTACATGTAATTGGGTTTTGTGTGGAAACAATGTTAGTAATGTCCATCCTGCCACGTTTAGGATTCACAAGAGGGGGGATTCTATTCGCCTCTTGGGCTCAGGATTATGGGTTTCAGTTTGGGTGTGTAATTGTGAGAACGGTTCCTGTATGTCAGGAGATTGCTGGGTATTGACCATAAATTCACGGTTTTGTCTAGCATCAGTAGCCTGCAAGCCCTTTTCTAACACTGACGCTGGTAATACGTGAGGTCCTTAATCACTCGTCCGGAAGCAGTATCCGCTGGAGATAACTAAACCAACGAGAGGAAAGGGAATCCTAGGGTAGGTTTATTGCTGTCGCTGGTGTAGGGTTATTATACATCGGGTAGCACCGTCGATTTGCTCGGTCAAAATGGACGCGGGAATGGAGTTAAACTTATGTTGTATGTTTCAGTCAGCAACGTGGAAAGTAGGTGAAAAATCCACCAAGGGAGTGGGGATGAAATCTTTCAGCGTGGAGCTGGGAGATCTATTTGTATTTACGGGTTTGTATCTTGTACAGTAGTGAGTAAACTCTGAGTTGTGGTTCAAATCACTCCAATCAATGTGGAGCTGGGAGGAAATATTTAGTATTTATGGGTGTGTGTCTTGTAAAGTAGTGAGTAAACTTTGTGTTTTAGGGTAAACATCACTACAATCAGCATGGGCTGGGAGGAAAAGAAGTGAGAAATCGTTGATTTTTAGGGTAAAAAAACATTACAGTATGCACTAGGAGGTACCGGGTGCTAGATTGACACTTTGTGTTTGGAGTGGGAACAAGACACCAGCAAGTGCAAATTCGGATGGCGGGACTCGGTTTATATTAGTGCTGGACTGAGAGTTGGTGGGCTCTCATAACTTCGCAACAAGGTGATTGGATGATAAGTTTTCTGAGTGACAGGAGTGGATTCGTGTAATTGTCATGGGGTGGGGGGGGGGGGCACGAATATGTTGCAGTCGGAAAAGATGCGACAAGTGAATAAACAGTTTGAATGAATTCATGCTAATGATCAAAGGGTGACACCGATTATATATGCTTATCTCGAGATCTTGAGATATTATCTCGAGATCTTGAGATATTATCTCGAGATCTTGAGATAGTTTCTCGAGATCTTAAGATATTATCTCGAGATCTCGAGATATTATCTCGAGATCTTGAGATATTATCTCGAGATCTTGAGATAGTTTCTCGATATCTTGAGTTATTATCTCGAGATCTCGAGATATTATCTCGAGATCTTGAGATATTATCTCGAGATCTTGAGATAATTATCTCGAGATCTTGAGATAATTATCCCGAGATCTTGAGATAGTTTCTCGAGATCTTGAGATATTATCTCGAGATCTCGAGATAAAAAAAAGTATTGAGGGTGGCCTAAATCAGCCACCGTATGTATCATATTTTTGCGGCAATCCACGAAGCGATTTGGAACAATTCTCACACGTATACGGCTCATCATTACAAACAATATTTATGCGAACCCTCAAAAACTTTGAGCGAACCGTCAGGGATTTCGAAACAACCCATTTTGCCAAGCCAAAAGTAATACAGCACCACGAAGGCCTGGAATTATACTTCTGAATGGGAATTACAACTGACATGGATTTACTGCCAAATGTCGTCCACTCGTTGACATTTAATGAGGTCGACAAAGTAATAACGCGCAGTTTGAAATGTCTATGGTTGTTTCAATGTATGGAGCCTTGGCGGTCAGTACAGAATTTCATTAGATGCGACCCATGGAGCCGGCATACTCCATAGAGATCCTGCCGACATTGCTGCTGTTTTGATGCAGTGGTGTAGCCACAGAATTAAGGGGGGGGGGGGGGGGCAAGTCCCCTAAATGTTCCCCCCCCCAAAAAAAAATTGACCCAGTGCAATTTCATACAACTTAGAGCCCCCACAAATGCTCTCCAATATAGGGCAGCACATGCTACAACTGCTCAGATTGAATCTTAAGAGTACTGAACTTTGCAAAATATTATTGGGAAGACTTTGTCCTTAGTAGGAGTCTATGACCCTCTGGACATTACCCCCTCCGCAAATTTCTCTGTACTAACCCCGAAACCCGACAACAACCTTCCAAATATCATGGTAGTTATCACACTTCTCTCCAGAACAATAGCTGCTGGTCAAACGAGAAGACACCAGTGATTTACATCAAACAACAGGGTTTCTGTAAAAAAAATCTTGACATTATATCGTCTGCCGTCAATGTGTTAACAGGCTCATCAAAAATCCGTTTTTCTGCGTTCTTCTCAATTTTGAGACGAAAAATAGGAGGAAAATCCTGTGTATAGTGCGGGCACAATCACTTCATCTAGTTTACTAGTTGAAACCATTTCTGGAAACTGTTTCCATTTTCAAGTGTACGACCGCGAGGAACAAAAGTCACTTGACGTGTCGGGCTGTTAATGAGATGTTTAACTCATTAACGGCCCGACACGTCATGTGACTTTTTAAGTTGAACGTTACGTTCTTGTAATGCCCGGTTAAACTTTGTTAATGTACTAGGGATCGCCCTATAAAGTGGTAATAATTGAAATTAGGTACCGCTTTTATGCGACGAATATCTCAAATTGCGCAATGCTGTCAGACGTCCAGTAAACTTTTTCTGAATTAGATGTCTCTCCATCAGAAACCACCGAGAAAAAAACTTTGGACGCGACTTTGAAGTTGGGCAGAAAGTTGGCATTTGGAGGCCGGACTACTATGAAAAAAGTTTGCATTCTGTTCTGACGTTTTAAATAACCTTCTATGAATCTCTTCAGTTGATCTAACCGATAAATTAAATATGTACTATCCCACCACATACAACAAAGGTAACAAGACACCATTATGTATTATAAGGGATGCAGGGGGTAATCTACGTAAATAGGATTATACAAATTAGTTTGTGTGAAGTCTGTTGGAAGAAGCAATATAATATTATGTTGCGAACGAAATTCCTGGAGTGGAATACACCACAAACTGTACGAACTGACACTGGACGTACACCTTTTTTAACGTACTGCGAGTTGGAGAGAAGAAGGGCAGCTACTCTCGAATAGGGTTTAATCTCGGGAACGGAATTTTCTGGTTCTCGTTTTTGAAAGTCACTCACGATACCGGGAATTTTCCGGTTCTCGTTTGTGAATATCAGTGCCGATACACAGGAAATTCATAGGACAGAACCGGGAATCAAAGGTTGCGTTCTGCAACCTTCGATTCCCGATTCTAGTCTATGAATTTCCCAGGCATTAGCACTGATTTTCAGAACCGGTAACCGGGAAATTCCCGTTCGTGGATTAAATCGTAGCTCCAACGGCGATTCTGGTCTCAGGAGAAGTTGATATTCGCCGAAGTTTCATAAGCTATAATACGCAATCATTGATACCGTGACCTATGAATTTATCGACTATCGTGATTCAGTCTCAGAACTCAGAGCCGCTGAGCCGTGAAATTCCCGTTCCCGGTATTAAACCTTACTCTCGATCTCGCGAATTAGAATCTCTGGACATCAGTTCCAACTAGTAGTAATCAAATCAAACCCAGGGTGCTTCCTTATTTATTTATTGGTGTTTAAGGTCACATACTTATGCACAATGGCTAATCATTACCGTGACAGTTTTACGGGTGGAGGAAGCCGGAGAAGCACCTAGCAACGACGAGCAGCTGCCAGCTCCCCAACATTGTAACTCCGCACTGCAGCACAGGGAGGGTTAGATTGGTTGAAGACATGCGCACCATCGACGTGCAGTTCGCCTTAGTACACGGCGTCATCGTGCCCCCATGTGGACAATCGGGGTTAAGTGCCTTGCCCAAGGACTCAACGCGGAAGTCCAAATCGATCGCTCCGACGGTCACCCATCCGAGGACTAACCGTGCCTAACTTCTGTGATCTGACGAGAACCGGCTACCGCAGCGCCACCGCGCCTCCAGGGGCGCTTCCTTACTTTCGGAAAATAACATGTGTTGCAACCAGTGGTTTGGGAGTTCCAATTAAGCTTAACCCTTTACCCAACATAACGGTAAAACCGGCCAGTGATATTCACAAAACTCACCATTCATTTTTTCTTTGTGATATGATATGATATGTATTTATTCACCAGTATATAAAAAGTATAGATATATACATAATAGTTTTACAAGCATAACAAAATTCGTTGTACAATAAGATATTTTCAATACCCATACAATGATATGACACATTTTCTTTTTGTATACTAGTAGGGAAAGGCATAGCCAGATTGGCTGTCTTCCTGTCCTTCCCTATAGTAGGGGGAAATAAAACCAAAGAATCCCTAGAATGGCGGAAATAACCCAAAAGGGGTATGTGGAGGCAACATTGTTTTCTCTGTCTACCAATCCAAAGTTCTTCTAATAAATCATGGCTTTTGTGCAAAATATGTTAGGTGGTCAGCGTAGGTTACATAACAGTACTCTCCGATTGGTCTCTAGAGTTATTGCGGTTAATTAGAACAGAAAAGGACTGATTTTACAAAAGTAACAACTCCATATTTTGAAGTAATAGAGACCAAGCCGGGAGACCAAATAGGACGAGATGCCAGACGATTGTTCCCATTGAAGATAGATCATGTACTGGACGAAGACTGTTTGGTACAGGTAGTACATTGCAATGCCTTTAATATCCGGATATTCCTTGTTGAGTCAACAGTTTACAAATGCACTGTGAGTAGTAACCGGGAATAGTAAGAGGCATTATTTTAGGTTCAATGGTATACTAGAAGGCACAATCTGGACAGTTGGGGTTGGAGCAGGAAACATTATCCGAGTAGGTCGCAAAAATTTTTGTTATGAGCTTGGTCTTGAATTCTTTCCTATTTTTGGTTTCTCGGATACACCTATCTAGGCCATTCCATAGTGTTGGGAAAGCGAACACAGGTAAGATGTCTAGCGCTTTAGTTCTAGTTCTATGCCTACGAATTAGTCCCGTTTGCCGCGTGTTCATAAATTCGTTATTTGTAACAGAGAAAAAATCGGCAAAGGACTTTGGAAGGTTACCATTATGCCAATCGAACATAAATAAGGAAACATGTAGGGTATACAAATCCTTTATTTTTAGTATTTTATCATTGATAAATAGAGGGTCTGTGTGGGCATTGTACTTTTTATTATTTATAATTCGTATCGATCTCTTTTGTAATTTATAGAGACGGTTGCAGGCTTTTGATGCACCCCATAATGGAATTCCATAGATAAAATGACTCTGTATTAGTATAAAGTATAGGCTTTTCAAGATTCTGTGTGGTAAAATATGTTTTACTCTATTAAGGGCATAATTCGCAAGAGCAACTTTCGAGGAAATCTGTGATATGTGAGCATTATATGATAGTTTTTCATCAATAGTAATACCAAGAAACTTTATAGATTTTCCCCCATTTCCGCAATTGTCAGCATTAATAATGTGATTATTAATTTTAATGTCCTGAAGTATGACATTCTTATTTTGGGATGGATTAAGAACAATGTAGTTTGTTTTCTTGGGGTTTAGTACCAACTGATTGGCTGTGCACCAGTCAAATATCTTTTGAAGTTCTTCATTAAATTCCAACACCAGCATATTTAACTCTGCCGCAGCCTTGTATGTGGACGTATCGTCCGCAAAGGAGAGTAGATTTAACTTAGTTGAATTACAAATATCGTTTATGTATATGAGGAACAGAATAGGTCCCAGTATTGAACCCTGTGGTACTCCGCAGATTAGTTCAGATAGGTCAGATTTACTATCACCAAAAGAGACATACTGCTTTCTGTTCTGTAGTTAACTCTTAAACCGGTTGTTCGCACCCCCTCTTATTCCATAATATTCTAATTTTTGAAGTAGCACATCATGACTAATAGTGTCAAAGGCTTTCGAAAGATCCAAGAATAGAGCTAATGTAGTGTCTTTGCTGTTTTTATTGTTTTCCGTGGCGACATATTTCAGTAAATGCATAACAGGATGTAGTGTGCTATGGCGCTTTCTAAAGCCATATTGGTGATGGTAGAGGATTTCGAATTTATCTAAGAAATTAACAAGCCTTACAGAGATGAGCTTTTCTAAAATTTTGGAAAAAACTGGTAAAATACTGATTGGCCTATAGTTTGTAAAATTATTCTCATCACCCGCTTTGAAAACAGGAGTTACCTTGGCAAGTTTCATTCTGTCTGGAACTATTCCCTGACTGAATGAGCTATTCATAATTTGAGCAAGTCGGGTGACGACTAGATTTATTGATTGTTTCAAAATACTGGACGTAATATTTTCACAATCCTGACTTGGCTTAGGCTTCATTGAATGTACAATATTTAGGATTTCATTAGGCGATGTGGGTCTTATAAAAAGTTTCCTGTAAAGGAAGCGTTTAAAAATTCGACAGATGACTTACGAGGTTGGGATATATGAGTTGTCGTCTGAATTCCAATGTTGGTAAAGAAATTATTAAATTCTTGTGCAATTTCATTTGGCTCATATATCTTCGTATCACCAAGATTAAAGAACGACGGTAAAGTCCGTTTGTTTTTATTTTTGTTCAGTGCGTTATGTAGGATTTGCCACGTTTTCCGCATGTTGTTCTTATTTTCTAGAAGAATTTTCTCAAAGTACATAGCTTTACATCGTTTCTTTAATTTATTAAATATCCGACAGTAATTTTTATAATTTCCGATATTGACCTCTGTTGGAGCTTTTAACTTTTTATTGAAGAATTTGTTCTTGTTGTTGGCTGAGACGAGAAGGCCTTTTGTCATCCACGGTTGTTGCTTTATGAATTTTTTACTTTTGTGTAGGCTTTGTAAGGGGAAAGCCATTTCATAGGCATTCAAATAAATATTGAGGAATGTTTCATACGCTTCATTAGGACAGTTTGCTTCCATCACCGGACTGAAATCACTTTGGGATAACAGCGACTTGAAGTGCTCGACAGAATAGGAGTTTATTTTTCTGGTCAAAATCGGATCTGACCTAACCGGTTTGGAATGTGAAATTTGGGTATAAAAAATTCCAAAGTGATCCGAAACATCGGTAAGGATTACTCCAGATTTTGCAAGTTTAGAGACCTCATTGGAAAATATGTTATTTATAAGTGTCGCTGTGCTACCAGTGACTCTAGTTGGTTTTGTAATAACTGGTTGGAAGCCCTCACTAAACATTAGGTCAACAAATGATTCGGTTTTGGTATGACACGTTACTTTTAGTAGATCAATATAGAAGTCGCCCATAATAATGGAGGGCTTCTTTTCCGTATTGAGTATATCAGTCACTTGGTTAATTTTTTATTGGAAAAGATCGATATCTGCTCTAGGGGCCGTGTTTGGTCTATATATTACGCCAACTACCTTAGAAGAGTTTTTATACTTTAATTCAACAAAGATAGACTCAAAGACGTGAGGTATAAACATGGAAAGATCTTGTCGAATACTAAAAGAAATATCGCTTTTTACAAACAGACCGACCCCACCGCGACCGTCGTCATCAACAGGTCTCGAATTATATTGTAAGGGGTGATATCCTTCTAAGGTATAGGACATATTGGTAGGGGTTTTGTAAATTTCTGTCAGGCCAATCACATCGAAAGTGTTCTCTTTATCATTCAGTTCTGATAGTAAATAATTCAGAGGCTCCCAGTGAGCATTGAGACTTTGGCAGTTGATATGAAATGCCGAGAAGGACCTATGTAAACCTCCGAGCTCGGCTCGCACCTCGCCGGGGCTGAAATATGTACAATCAGTCTTAGTAAATATGGCTGCCGAGTCCTCGTCTGTTTTATCAATCAGTAGATGACCTAAGTCGTAGTCAGGGTTCGTCTGGATCTCGCCCAAGTTAGTACTACCCGCCATGATATATGGACCGACCACGGGCATCACAATAGCACACACAATGGATATTACCATTCACAATTGGAAGTTCATCAAAAAATACATATTTATTCTGGAATCTTGAGGATATGACAAACTCCGATAAACTGTTCACTTGGACATAATTCAATGGCGATTCAACAAAAAACAATGTTGCGTAACAAAAAATAAGCTTTAAGAACATTAGGGAATTGAGAAATGTATTAATTTCCAAGATGAGGGGTGGGGTGAAATTTTCTGTTCTCCTGTCCGGTGTGAAGAAATTACTGGTTATATAATTGTGGTATCTGCGGGGGTGATAGGATTGTATACATCCCGTTAAAAAAGTGCATAACCGATGGTACAGATGTAGAACTAAGTCATATTAACTGTCGTATAGGATAAGTTAAATAATAGATCAGTAGTGAAGATACTTGGACACATGGCACAGTCAGGACTAAGGGATAACTATACCCTTCAGTCTCATCATCAGCTCAGTGTCCCGGGTCCTCCTACTTGTGTAGAAGTAAATCGACCAAATAAATAAGTATATTCGCAATTAAATTTTATCCCCATATGGACCATCTGAATCATCTTCCTAATATATCACGTTTGCCGCACAAAGCTTACATATGAAGATAACTTTTGTGATATCAACGATTATCTATGAAAAAAAAACATCGTTCAATAAGACCTTAAAAAAGGATAAAAAGTCATCACCGTTCATCAAGCTATCACCAGTGGGCGATATCTTGCTTCTGTGTTGAAAATCGTTTTGTTTGTGGTTGGTTAATTGGTTTGTTTACTGAGATCGTATTCTCTGTGTCACTGTGTCATTAGCCAATGAGAGAACATGTCTAGTCACGATACATGCTCTCGTATAAAGCAGTTTTAAAGATTATGAAAGAGGGTGGCATCAGTTCACTGTGGCAAAATTTCTAACTGGAGAAAATTCCATGGATGTACATGTGTTTTCAGTGAAATGTGTGGTTTTACAAGTAATAGCAGGGTAATTACAGGTTATTAATTATTAGTCATTATTAAAAGCTATATAAGTGACTACTCGGATATGCTTCTTGAATATTAAGCTAAGGTTTTGACTGTAATCTGTACCGCAGCCACATTCCTGTCGGTGGCCAGTTAAAACAGTTGAAAGTTCCTCTACACATTGACATGGCTTCTCACAGTTAATTATTGATCACAGCATTTAGTTACACATAGCCATGGCTGCTCTGAGGAAGCACATAGTAAAATAACTCTCTACCTAGGATAAGGCTGTTTCAGTAACACAAATAATTATTGATCATGGCTTTGAACTGGTGATATATGGCTGGATATGGTAGGAAATATGGCTGCCTCATGAATAAAAATTTAATATTAAACATGTTTTTTTAACTGTTGTACAATCACAACGGTTAAAAATACAATTACACATAGGTATGGCTGCTCTGAGGTAGCACACAGTGAAATGACTCTGTGCATAGTATAAGGCTGATTCAGTAACATAAATACTTATTGACCATGGCTTTGAACTGGTGATTTATGGCTGGATATGGTAGGATATGGCTGGCCCAAGGATATAATTTAATATTAAACATGTTTTTTAACCGTTGTACAATCACTGCAGCCAAACATACCATTACACATAGACATGGCTGCTCGGAGGAAGCACATAGAGGAATAACACTGTACACAAGATAAGGGTGTTTTAGTAACACAAATAGTTATTGATCATGGTTTTGAACTGGTGATATATGGCTGGGCATGGTATGATATGGCTGCCCTAAGACTATAATTTAATATTAAACATGTTTTTTTAACTGTTGTACAATCATAACAGTTAAAAATACCATTACCCACAGGCATAACTGTACTGAGGAAGCACATGATAAAATAACTCTGTACATAGGGTAAGGTTGTTTCAGTAACGCAAATAGTTATTGATCATGACTTTGACCTGCTGATATATGGCTGGGTATGGTAGGATATGGCTGCCCCAAGGAAGTAATAATTCAATAGTAAACATGTTTGTTAACTGTTGTACAATTACAACAGTTGAAAAATACCATCACACACACACATAGTATAATAACTCTGTACATAGGATATGGCCGTTTCAGTAACACAGATAGCTATTGATCATGGCTTTGAACTTGTGGTATATGGCTGGGTATGGTAGGATATGGCTGCCCCAAGGATATATCTTAATATTGAAAATTCCTTTTAACTGTTGCACAATCACAACAGTTATAAATACCATTACACACAGACATGGCTGCTCCGAGGAAGAACATAGTGAAGTAACTCTGTATACAAGATAAGGCTGTTTCACTAACACAAATAGTTATCGATCCTGGCTTTGAACTGGTGATATACGGCTGGATATGGTAGGATATGGCTGCCCCAAGGATATAATTTAATATTAAGAATTTTTTTTTAAATGTTGACCAATCACAACAGTTAAGAATACCATTACACATAGACATGGCTGCTCTAGAGGAGGACATAGTAAAATAACAAAATAAGGCTGTTACAGTAACATTTCATTTCTTTGTCACAAAAACATAGTTTATGATCTTCACTGGAGCGAGTTCGTTGAGCTCATTCTAACGAGGGGTCATAAGGTATATTTTTGACATAAAAATGTGAAAAAATAGTTATTCATGAATTTTGTTTGAAAGTGTCGTCTGCCTTTCGTATTAGGTAAAGGGTTAATGAGAAAATGTTCAAGTAAGATTGTAGTCATACAACTTGTTGTGTGTACTGGAGCGCCGTGATGATGACAGACTGACCGATGCCCCAACAACATCATCGAGGCATGCCTTAATCGAATGCATGCTTTGATAATGTATTTGGAATATTGTCAGTCGGGATAAAAGTAAAAACAAACCTCGAGACTTCTTGGAAAGTTATTGGTGAATAAATAAAATCTACATTTTGTAGTCGTGACGCAACTTCTTTTTTTTAATTAACGGTCGTATTTATTAATTAATTTATTATTTATTAGAGTTTAACGACACTCTCGACAACCAGGGTCAATTCGTGTCGGACAGTACCTGGAGAGAACCACCGAGCAACGGTGAGCAATTGTCAGTCTCCCAAACGCACTACCTCCACACAAGCAGGATTATCATTGGCTGTCCAGTAGTTGCTCAAAAAAGTGAATTGCGTGATGGATGACTCATATCCTCATCTCTTAAAAATGGGTTCTGAGTCCTTTCAGTCGTCGAATAGTGGTACCTTAAGTGGAGTGTTAGGTAACGTGGGATTGGTTTTGAATGTAATGTGCTAGAGCCTTCCACGGTAATTATTAACAACGACTTGTTGTTTAGCTAGAGATCTCGGCCCTTCAACAACTTGCACTCTGCTCGTGTTTGCCAAGAACTTCAGTTACATACCACTACTCCTGGCTCCTGTCCATACTTATTATTGGCTTCTAATATTACTTTCTGCTGTCTCCTGTCTAGATGCTAATGTGAAAATTGCGATCACGAGTCTGCAGGAGTGTTAACACTATCAGGTGTGTTGTTGGCTACCACTATGATTAGGAACCTGAAGGGTCATTAGTACAATTACTTGAAAGGATAACTGCCCGCAAGACTCGATGGTTCATCTCGGATAAAGGTCTGCCGACGTGCATTCAGTTGTAAGATAGAGATGCTGCAAAATAGGTGAGATGCAACGTGGATGATGGTTTTGTCAAAAGGATTGAAGAGTCAATCGAGCAGTTACCGGGAAGGGCATTGTTGGGAAGACCCAACTCTTATAGAGCAAATAAGCTATCAAGTAATTTATTGCACGCCTGTTCTATGAAATCCCCATCTACAGCAACACGAAACCGTGCGGAAAATATAAATCTGTTCCGCACATGGGTGGAACGGAAATCGTTGACGGACTATTTTATAAAGAAGCGAAATTTCGTGTACCGCAATTTCAAATCGTGTACCGCAATTACAATTTCAATCCCAAGCGATAGCTAAAAGTCGTCCCCTGAGTTCCAATGTGTTCTATGTGCCAGTAGGCACATAGAACACATTGGAACTCAGAGGACGAAAGAGTAACTCAGGTTATCCTCGCAAGTTTGATTGGCGACAGAATGTGTTCTTTTTGGTGATAATTATCAAATGAATTGTTGATTGTCCTTCTAATAATTGTTTTATAGACGCGAAGGCGTGTAATAAACACAGAACGACAGCGTGTGTGAATGGGTTAATCGACATGGCACTTGTGCCATCGCGGAAGGATAAAACTCGAGACCTGTGGCCTCTCGTTCTATCCTTCCGCGCTGGCACTCGTGCCATATCGATTAACCCATTCAAACACGCGTGTCGTTCTGTGTATTGATCAAACGAGTTTCTCCTCGTCCGACTCACATCCTCATCTCAGAAAAGATGCTGATGTCCTGTTGGTTGTACGATAAAGAAGGTGATGTTTCAGGATCAAGAGATTTACTTTCGGGATCGCTCATAAAACGACCAAATCTCCTTTTGATCAGATTCAGCCCCACATTCAAGGATATCTTTGATTATTCTGTGTAGAAGTTCTGACTAGTTGAGGTTCGTGAACACAATTCCACTCCATCGGAGAATGATAGAAGCGCTTTGTTTTCGAGCAGGGAGTTGTTTTCGGAACCAAAGTTAATAAATTTGACGAATTTCTCAAGCTTAACACTGTATTCTCAGAGGCGAACTGGCGATACGGCCCAGCCTAACACGTGTTGGCGCATACAATTTTTTGAAAATGACTAACAGGCCAAATGGATCTGATTGCATAGACCACGGGCATACCGAAATGCTCTTTACATGGGTTTGGCAGTCCACTTAGAGACATTTCGATATATACTGAGTCAAAAAAGAAAATATAATAAACTTTGAGGAGCAATTTTTTTAGTATTATATATCGACTTTAATCCCAAACAAATTATTGTAAATTCATATGTCGTCTCTAACTGTATGAATTTGCATAATTTCATGTTCTTACTGTTGCCAGCGCCACGTCAGGACGTCGCAATTCAGACATGGGGTGAATTGAAAAGTTCACACATGCAGTCCTTAGCGTGCATGCCCTCCGTTTGCCTCTCAGATGGCAAGACAAATCTGGCGAAACTGGAGCCAGGGATGAAGTTCGATGCTCTGCTCCTCAGGAACGTCACGACAGATGCGTGCCACGTGACATCGGGCTTTGACTTGCTGGAATAACTGCAATCCGACGTTAGCGTTGAAAAATGGGACAATAACATCGTTAAGAATTTCGTCCCTATGTCGCTGTCTATTCAGATTACCATCGATGAAGATCAACTGCGTTCGATGGTGCAAGGACATTCCTGCCCAAACCATTGCACTACCCCAGCCGAAACGGTCGCATTTCCGCACGCAAGCATCAGAAAACCGTTCTCCTCGTCGAAGATACACTCTTGCCCTACGATCAGCGCGCCGTAGACAAAATCATGATTCATCACTAAAAAGAACTGTGCTCCAACGTTGCTGAGTCCATCGAACACGCTGACGTACCGATTCTATTCTAACGGTACCGTGACGTTGGGTAAGGATTTGTCCATGGTATGGACGCCTACTTCGGATGCCGTGTTCAGCGAGCCTGTTGCGGACAGTTTGTGCACTGATTCTATTGATAGTTCTATCCGGAGTAATTGCTGCTGTCCTGGTTGGAAACGATCATGCAAGTGAGACGTCCTGATGTGTAGGTCTTGTGCAGGGGTCACAACTCTTGGTCGACCTGAACCCGGTCGGTCAGCAGTAGATCCAGTGATTCCATACCTTCCAATGAGACGGTAAATAGTGGCCACAGTGACTCCGAAATCAGCAGCGAGCTCATCTGGAGGTATCTCAGCCTCATGCATACCAATGGCACGCAAACTCTGATTTCCGGTTAACCTTCGCATTTTTTAAGATGTCGGAAGACAAAAACTAGCGTGTTTTCTCAATAACCCAGGCTCTCCAGCACAACATAACACAAAGAAAATCGTCGATCACCCATTCAATTTGACATTCTCGGGCAGCACGTGCTATTTTGAAATCCGTAACAAAATTGTATACGGTTGGGTGGACAACAACAACATGTCATTAAACTCTTTGCACGACTTCTTGTCCACAAACATGCAACATTAGAACTATTATATTTCATCCTTTATGCTATTTTTTCACATTTGTTTCTATTATACGTTCTTTTTTAACTCAGTATACCAGCAGTCTAGTCTGCATTTGATCGCTCAGATGCTAGAAAACAGCGTTCTGTCAGTTTGAAAAATCAAAGTTTTCTTCTATTGGGTACAAGGACCACGCCCAAAACCTCTCGGTGCAATCATTTCCTCTGAATTAGTCCACTGTATGGGATAGCATCATCAAATTCCCTCTCTGGGGACATCATTTTGCAAATGACAGATTGCTTATTTCCAGGCTTGCTGTCTATGTTGTTTTTTCCTCTCTGAGATTTCCGGGGCAGCTTATGTCCGATACTTTTATAAAAAATATATAACACTACTGATCGGTAAATTCTGCATCAAATGATATGAAACACCATCACTGTAGCTGGTCTAAAAGGGTTATTTAAGTTTTTTCTTCGAACAATTGGAGCCCATCTTGGAATTTGCCATCTGAAAAAAATGCTGTGCCAAATTCGAGCACAGTTATTTTTATTTTCGTTTAAATACATTGAAGTCTTAAAATGCATTTAAATAAGACAAGCCGAAATGGTCACGGATCTGTGCTGTCTTTATTGAACTAATAGACATTTCGTATACTATTTCTGGCGTAAATAAACGACGAAAAACTTCTCTTATCAAATAAGATCGTCAACAACAACACAAAAGAATTGTCTGAGCGTGTCGACTGATATATTATACTACTCGTTTCTCATCATGAAAAATTCGTCATTTTTTGTATGTGAATGTATAAGAAATACATGTACTTTGGTTGTGATGAAGGAATTTTCCACATTTAAATAGGCCACGTAGCTTGCCCCAGTTTGTTGGAATGTGCTGGAGTCTGCAATCGTACCCAGTGGACAAAGTCTTCTGCCGATTTAACAGAAAGGTAACATAATTTATGTCGCCATGACAAGAACGATAACTTAGTGATGTTCACCCTTTAAACTAGGATTTAATACCGGGAACTTTTTCCGTGTGGAAATTGCCTATAAAATATGTTCATTTTCACGAAAATAAATGCGTCCTGTTACTCTAATAAATTTACTTGATATTATCCGGGACATTTCCCGGATCCCGATTCTGAGTGTAATTTCATTCCCGTTCCTGTTGCTATAGAAAACCTGGAATATACTAAACCCTACTTTGAACAAAACGAAGGCGAGTTGGTAGCGGGTTTGTGTTTTCGCACTTACATGTAGCTTTGGAAAAGAACTTTTTCCGTATGGAAATTGCCAATAAAATATGTTCATTTTCACGAAAATAAATGCGTCCTGTTACTCCAATAAATTTACTTTATATTATCCGGGACATTTCCCGGATCCCGATTCTGAGTGTAATTTCATTCCCGTTCCCGTTGCTATAGAAAACCTGGAATATACTAAACCCTACTTTAAACCAGAGGGGACGTTTTTCCGGCCTAGGGATATGATACGTCATAATTTCACTACGTATGCTGCTGCTAAGTAAACGTGTGTGGCATGGCAGACCAATCAATATTTTCAGCGTGTCGCCCCAAAGGCTGCACGTTGAAAATATTAATTGGTCTATCCCCAAATAATGAATAATGAATATGGACTCTTCCAATTCTTGACATTGAACTGACATGAAAGATGCGACCAGGGTTCAAATGGTTAAATAAGCTCTCTCACATCACTCTTTTATCTGAAGAGTACATTTTTACACGGGGCTTATTGCCCGTCAATGTAATCTCTCTCAGTGGCAGTTAGTGGCTTGAAGAAGTAATTTCAGGTGAAGAATAGAATCACAAGGCTTTCAAAGTGAATGGATATCAAGATTTATTAATCTATAATTACTTCTTGATCTGCTATTCCTCATAACACGAATCGAGGGCTTTTGCGATACCTTCCAACACAGGTATTCTCGTGACACGAATCGAGGGCCTTCTGTGATACCCTCCAGTAAAAGTAGTAAACAATGTAAAACAAACAAATGTAAATGTTTTAAATCTGGACTTTTATGTAACAGCAGATGTCATGATAGTATCACTTGTTCAAACAAAAACTAAGCAAATTGTTCAAACTTTTTTAACTGTTGTATTCAATGTTTAAACATGATTTGATATGTTTGTTGTTCATTCAAGATGTTTTTTTATGATAAATAAAAGATATGATCATTATCAGAGTTTCATGGTTATTATTTTCACGAAAAGAACATTTCAGTCAATCTGTAGAATAAATGAGTTGATATTTCAGGAAATCTATAGAATGACTGATTTTTTTAGGAAATCTGTAGATTGACTGAGTGAATGAATTAGTCAATCTACAGATTGACTGAAAATTTCAGTCATTCTACAGATTGACTGATTTTAGACATTGACTGTAACATATACAGGGAGGATGAAATAATAACTGCAGTCTGCAGCCGTCTGGCTGCAGACTGCAGTTATTATTTTATCATCAATGCCCTGTGTATAGACCTCCTATAACGAAAGAAAAATGGGATGAAATTATGCCTTGTGCCGAAAAATTGGGCTTACGGGTATCAAGTTTTAAGGCCCCTTTCAGTATCTTCGGCTTCGTCAAGACAACACAATTATGAAATCCAGTGTAGCCAATCGTGTGCACTGGCCCTATTCACATTTTACGACATCAACCCAGGCGTTGGTGACCCAGGCAATTTTTTTCTGTATATTCCTGTGTGCCTAATAATCATGCATGTATGATTATTATTTTTGGAACAAAATTCGCACCTGAATGATTGTTTTTTGACCCTGTATGATTATTAATTTTCAGCTATCGAATGTGCTGAAGAACCAAGAAGTTCACCAAAACATGCCAGTAGGATACAAGCAAACACAGGGTGCAATGGAAACGTTAACTGGAAGAGGGCTGAAAGCGTATATTTGGGCTTTATTCGGAAATACTGAATACCGAAACGTAATGACCCAATACTCAGTGGATTGCTTCATACTATTGCAGAAATTGAATTAATTAGTCTACAAAGTTTTGCCTTTGGACAATTTATGGGAGAGTGCCTGTAGACACTCTCCCATAGACTGCAATAAGTCAAAGGCATGTGAAAATTATGATCACCGAAATTAATCTAGCACTTTACCATTATTAATTTTCAGCAATTCTCCACCCTGTACTATTATGTCGCCCTGGACTATTATGAAGCACTCGAAAGTAACGCGCTGAGATCGGTATGTTTTGATCCGATATACAGCTCTTAGTGTTAAAAAACAATTTCATCTCCGGCACAAGGCAAGCACTTCGTCCAACTTTTTTTCCGTTCAGAATATACCGGAGCTATTCACAAAAATCGTCATTAAAAACTGTATTTTTTGTTCATATATTTTATCAAAAAAATTAGCTCACGATCCCTCAACTGTTTATGGCAATTGTCTTTTCATGTTCTCAAGCCACCAGTCGTATCTTAAGGAATTCGACGGTGTCAGGGCCTGGAACCAGTCTAGCCCCTACATAGTCTATGGCCTATGTTTTAGATTCAATCGTCTGGAATATTTCAGTTGGTCGGAAAAGCGGACCGTTTATTTTATTTGAATCAGCGTATGAAATGTTTCTCAACAGAGAATTGATTTAATAGAATTTTAATGGCATTACAATGCTGTTTTCAAAGTGAATACTTATGAAAGAAAACTTTCCACGGCCGTCGTTTTAAGGTTTACCCTCTACCTAACATGAAAAGCAGACGACACTTCCAAACAAAATTATTGGATTATTTTTTGCTTCAAAAACATAGCATATGACCATCACTGGGATGAACTAAACCAGCTCGTTCCAGCGAGGGGGTCATAAGCTATGTTTTTGTGGCAAAAAAAAAAAAAATAAAAAAATAATTGAAATTGAGTATCAATTTTTGTGAATAGCGGTGGTCGGTTTTGGTCATTACGTTGGATAAATGGTTAAGCTGCCTACTTCTGCTACTTGTGTTTATATCTTGATGTTTTCAAAGTAATTTAATTACTTATTGATTGGAAAATACATTAATGGTGACGACAAGCCGATTCTCCCACTTTACCAACTTACGGGATAAAAAGGAGTGGGGGAATCGGGAAGTGCAAATTAAATTGCTATTGGGTTAGTTAAAAGGTTTGGTATTGTAGTTCATTGGGGGCGCGGTGGCTCAGTAGGTAGAGGTGCATGCCTCAAGCCGAGAGGTCCTCGGTTCGAATCCCACCGGCGGCAACCGCGTTGTGTCCTTGGGCAAGATTCTTCACCCCCATTGCCCATGTGGGGGCACGGTGACGCTGTGTACTAAAACGTACTGCACGTCGATGGTGCACCTGTCTTCATCCAATGCTAACCCTGCTTGTGTGGAGTTAGTATGTTGGGGAGCTGACAGTTGCTCGTCGTTGCTCGGTGGTTCTCTATGGGTACTCCGGCTTCCTCCACCCGTAAAACTGTCATGGTCATGATTAGCCATTGTGCAGAAATATGTGACCTTAAAACACCAATAAATAAATATATTGTAGTTCATTTCATCAAAGTGGCAGGTATTTCAATAACTTATGGTAAGACTGCACTCCCATTTCACATGCTGAAGTAGGAGAACCGGGGATAACATTCCACGTTAATCAGTAAGTGGGAAATTCAGAAAGTGGGAGAATCGGGCTGAAACGTCTTTAATTGAAGCACGGTACACCATCTGTATATCTGTATATTTGAAAAATCGGGGCATCCTTCAATTCGCACTCTTGACCCAAGACACGCGAGCACGGTTTTAAAAAATCACACCTGATATTTCAAGTCTCTCTAATTTGTGTTTTTCTTAGCAGTAGCCTAAAACTACATCCTAGAAGGCCTTTCCCAATATATACCCAACTCTCTATAATTATGAAAGCTTCCTCGTTAGAGGGCCGCTGCAAATCAGCGGAAAGCTATAGGATTATTATTAGTCCGTCTGTCTCTCAGCCTGTCTGTCCGTTTGTTTCAGTTTTTCAGGAATAATCAGACATTAAGTAAAATTGATGCACATTGTTTTCGAAAAAAAATCCAAGATGGCCGACTGGCAGCCATTTTATTGAAAATTGCGTGTAATTAGTTTTCTGCCTAGAACTTCTAGAAGACATTTCCGAATTCAATAATGTTTGGTACAGAAGTGTAGAAACGTGTAAATAAATAATATAGCATACAGTTTTTTCAGTCATAGTTGTACATATTATGCTTGTGTGTTCTGTTACCACCATGTCACAGAGACACTTTTTACCAGTGATCAGACATTATACAAAATTGATGCATGTAATTTTTTTTAGATTTTGGTAAAAAAATTCAAAGCAATATTTCAAAATTTGGTGACACCTCTTACCGTGGGGGACTATTGTCTGATCGCGGGCGTTCGGCGTTGTACTTGTTATCTTTGTGAGTAAAGTGACATCACATCTGAACAATGGTCGTCTGTGGCAAACTCCACGAAAGTAGTTAAACAAACATCCCATAACAAGGTCGAATTCCGAACAGAATTAGACTCGTGGCCTGGGAGTTTGGTGCATTCTATTCGGGATAGGTAAAGGGTTAATAGACGTAACGGAATGTGCTTTTCATGCAGATCTCTCCAAGCTTTCAGACGACCAGTCTAATTCTGTAAGAAATGTGATGCTGTTATGGACTGGTAGCAATTTAGCGCTCAAACAGGTCATCGCCGATGTTTAGATTCACTCCTCTGGGGCATTTCAGGTGGATGGAAAAGCGAACCTACGGTTCGCTTTTCCTACCAACTGATATACTCCAGACGATTGAATCTGACATTGTTCATAAAGATTCATTTTCCGTGAATCATAGATAGAAACGTTACTCAATCGAGACTTCATTTGATCGACATATTAATAACATCACAA
This sequence comes from Pictodentalium vernedei, assembly GCA_031216915.1. Taxonomy (NCBI): domain Eukaryota; kingdom Metazoa; phylum Mollusca; class Scaphopoda; order Dentaliida; family Dentaliidae; genus Pictodentalium; species Pictodentalium vernedei. The sequence continues at coordinate 544,522,719 of CM062295.1, read as the reverse complement.
CCGTTGTGTTATAATTACGTCAGATAGTTCTACAAATTATGTTAATATCCTTACGTTTCCATTGGGGATTAAATACTTATTGGATGGAATATTTATAACCGGGGCATGAAGGAATACTTGCATATCGTTGTAAGTGAAGGCACATAAAATTACATCAACAGTCGCCTGCGCGCAAATTTTCACAAAAATGGGAAAACAAACTGCCTATAACAGCGTCGAATTTCGAACGGAATTAGACTGGTGTCCAGGGAGCTTGAGCCCTCTTATCAATAGAGCTGTAGGTTTTTAAATTTCTTGTTCGGTTTCGGTTTTGGTTTTTCAGGTGGAGTAAAACCTCAGTTCGGTTCGGTTTTCGGTTTGTTCGTAAGGCCAAGTAAAATTCAATAAAACTCATTCTTATGTCCGGAGTCATATCTGAATGGTAGTGAAATTGAGTGAAACCCAATGAATGCCCGAAATAAGCTATAATACACGAAGAATCAGGAAGGCCAATATAATAATTACCTAAATATATACAGAACTTTTATTGTGCTTGGCCGTTTTTCGAGGTCTGACACCTACACGCAACTTGAGGAAAGCTGCAAACACAACTAAACTGAAATGTCGGAAATTCACGGAATGTAGCCTTCCCAGAGTAGTGAGAGTACCCAGACACTGCCATTGGCAGTGTCTGGGTACTCTCACTACTCTGGGATGGCTACATTCTGTGAATTTCTGCAGCAAGAGAGTATTTAATAAAAAATGAAAAACCTTAGATTACGGGATGTCGACGGTTTCGGTTTTTTAAAAAAACTAAAAACCTCGGTTCGGTTTCGGTTAACCTACAGCTCTACTCATCAAAAAGAAGATAAATGTCCATGGCTTGTACAAAACACACATGCTATCATTCATATAGTATGTGACATGTTTTTAAAAGGGGTCAGAGGAATCCCTGTACACATTTCTCCACTACCGTAACACACTTTCCTAAATTATTGAGCGTTTGAGAAGTGCTATATAAATTACTGAAATTGTCAAGTTTATGTCACTCAGTTCATATTAATCTTCAGCGTGTTGCCCACATTTCGACTATGTTGACTGTCACGTAACCGCCGCGCAATAAATACAATTGAAGGGAATAATAAAATAATTAACGGTTTGTACAGCAAAAGAAATTCTAGTAGATTGCTAATAACGTTTTAAATCATTTTTTTTTGGGGGGGGGGGGGCGGGGGGGGGGGGATGTTGGTTACATTGAAATCATCACATGTTTCTCTTAACCCTTTACCCAACGTAACGGCCAAAACCGACCAGCGCTATTCACAAAAATCACCAATTAATTTTCATTATTTTTTCATTTTTTATCTCAAAAACATAGGTTATGACCCCTCTTTGGAACGAGCTCGTCGAGCTCGTTCCAAAGAGGGGTCATAACATATGTTTTGAGACAAAAATGAAAAAAATAGTTATTCAATATTTTTTTTTGCGTCGTCTGCTTTTCATGTTAGGTAAAGGGTTAAGAGTGTTGTATCCAAGAAAAGTCGTAAAACTTCCGATTAGGGCTCGACAAAGCCTTGTGATTCCATTCCATTCAAAAACATTTTACTGAACTGACTTGATTCGATATCGGTTTTGTGATACCGGGTGAATTCGACTCTTCGAAGGATTGTAAACGCGTCGCAAATGGGAGTGTTTTTCATTGTGTATCGCGATCATGATTGCGAATATCTGACCCGAAATCACAACTATGAATAGAGCTATTCCCCTTCAAGTGGCACGTCGTATTAACGGCACCTTTGATGCATGAAGTGTTCTTCCTTTTGGAATCTCGATTTGTTTTCAGTTTGGGGTGACCGACTGTAATGGCTCGGGTTCCTACTCATAACATATTCCAGTCACAGTTGTCGAAGGCATACCTTGATGTTGTAACTGAGATATTTGTCAGTGGGATTATGACGAAATACTCAAGACTCCTTGGAAATAAGGGCATTTGTGGATTTCAGTTGTCGTGATCGAATTGGTTATACTTGCCAGGGACGTAACTAGAAGGTCTTTTATGTGTGTGTGTGTGTGTGGGGGGGGGGGGGGGGGGGGTTATCAGTTAGACTTTTAACTGGGGTTGTGTCCCAGCACGACATACCATAGGCATGTCCCCAAGGCACGCAGACGGGTGTTGGCGGAGTGTTCGAGCGGGGACATCTCCCTTTCGATGGCGGGGGGAGGGGGAGGGGGGGGGGGCTTGTGGACCCACCCGGGAGAAAATGTTTAATTTTTGAACCCCCTGAGAGGGATTCTGAGCCCCCTCTGGCTTAAATCCAGTCAATTTACCCTAAGTAAAAAGGTATTTCCCCACATAGGTCCATGCGTTTTCCCTTACGCTACCCAGGATACACACTATAGACTGAAGCTCTTCAGCCAATGCCTACTCCTTCCAACTGACTGCCAGTCGGTTGGAAGGGATAGGCATTGGCTGAATAATAGCTGTCAGTCTGTAGTCCTTGTGCATCCTGGCCATTGTAAGAGAAACGAAACAATGAACTTGAAAAACAGGACCGCTCACAGATTCGAGTCGGAAAATTTTGTCAGCTGATTGGAAAGTCGGAGAATCTGATCGAAAACTGGAATATCGCTTTGGATCTGCCGCTAACCGCAACCGATCAACCAATCGCAGTCTGAAAACTGTGATCATGGGTTGAAAATCAAAACGACTGTTCGGAAAAGTCTGAAAAGTTGAAAACATGAAGGAACTTGATTTCTTTGAATTTCCAACTCTTGGAAGGTATACCAATTTTTTGTCGCTATGTGCCTGATGCTTGCTCCCTACAGTTCGAGTAGGATGTCACAGGACTCCATATGCATGGTCAACCGTGTGTGTGGCTTAAGTCCAAATATCAAAACTAATGCTTTGTTAACCCAGTAAGGTATGTTCGATTGTTCCAGAGTATAGCCTTTTAATTGGAAGAGATTTGGCTTATTAGTTACTATCTTTAGCTTTGTCTTTTCTGTTCTGATAGTTCTAACTCTATTCATGGCATTCTTCTTCTTTATTCAAACACCCTAAGACACGTTTCAACTCGCGAGATCGCCCAATTACATCACTCTACCTTGCCACCACGTCCCAAGGCACTTCACTTGCAGCGCCTCTAATTAACAAATGTCTGGCTTTCGGCACCTCTTTTCTATCGTATGAGGCCATGAGAGGCATTAGGAAATTCTCAACGATGTATAATCTACCATCCCTCTTATCTTCATCTCGGTATCGAACGGTCACGTCCTATGGCACACCACATCCAAAACCCCAAACTAACAAATGCCTGACGTTCTCCACTCCTTTTCTATCGTATGAGGACATGAGAAAATTCCTCAATTAGGTATAGTTGACCATTCTTCTTATCCTCATCTGGGTATCGAACGACCACGTCCCCTAGTACCCCATTCCCAGCACCCCTAATTAACAAACGACTGGCTTTCGGCACCTTTTTCTGTACTGATGATGTACTATTGGGTGCTATCTATTGGAGGATATCTATTGGAGGATATCTATTGGAGGATACCTAGTGGAGGATACCTAGTGGAGGATATCTATCGGAGGATATCTATTGGATGATATCTATTGGAGGATACCTAGTGGAGGATACCTATTGGAGGATATCTATTGCAGGATACCTAGTGGAGGATATCTATTGGAGGATATCTAGTGGAGGATATCTATTGGAGGGTATCTATTGGAGGATACCTATTGGAGGATATCTATTGGAGGATATCTATTGGAGGATATCTATTGGAGGATACCTAGTGGAGGATACCTAGTGGAGGATATCTATTGGAGGATATCTATTGGAGGATACCTATTGGAGGATATCTATTGGAGGATACCTAGTGGAGGATATCTATTGGATGATATCTATTGGAGGATACCTAGTGGAGGATACCTATTGGAGGATATCTATTGCAGGATACCTAGTGGAGGATATCTATTGGAGGATATCTAGTGGAGGATATCTATTGGAGGGTATCTATTGGAGGATACCTATTGGAGGATATCTATTGGAGGATATCTATTGGAGGATATCTATTGGAGGATACCTAGTGGAGGATACCTAGTGGAGGATATCTATTGGAGGATATCTATTGGAGGATACCTATTGGAGGATATCTATTGGAGGATACCTAGTGGAGGATATCTATTGGAGGATATCTATTGGAGGATACATAGTGGAGGATATCTATTGGAGGATATCTATTGGAGGATACCTAGTGGAGGATACCTATTGGAGGATATCTATTGGTATCTATTGGAGGATATCTATTGGAGGATATCTATTGGAGGATATCTATTGGAGGATACCTAGTGAGGATACCTATTGGAGGATATCTATTGGAGGATACCTAGTGGAGGATATCTATTGGAGGATATCTATTGGAGGATACCTAGTGGAGGATATCTATTGGAGGATATCTATTGGAGGATACCTAGTGGAGGATATCTAGTGGAGGATACCTATTGGAGGATATCTATGGAGGATACCTATTGGAGGATATCTGTTGGAGGATACGTAGTGGAGGATATCTATTGGAGGATATCTATTGGAGGATACCTAGTGGAGGATACCTATTGGAGGATACCTATTGGAGGATATATATTGGAGGATATCTATTGGAGGATACCTAGTGGAGGATATCTATTGGAGGATATCTATTGGAGGATATCTATTGGAGGATATCTATTGGAGGATATCTATTGGAGGATACCTAGTGGAGGATACGTTTTGTAGAATACCTTTTAGAGGCTAGTATGGCTACTAGCGAATGTTCAATTCCTTGTATTTAGGTCACTTCTGCCGACCTACTCATAGTCACCATCGTCTGTCCTATAATTAGCTTGAACTATATTAATCAATACTATCGTCTTCTATCACCCTTGCAGTCCTGTACCATTACTACTACTGATTTGTAGCAGTACTGATGGCTCGCTACCTAACTCAGACCTCCACCCGCGACCAAGTCTGAGAATGTTCATAAGACCATCAACAGGCAACTGGGATACTATTGACACAACCACACCACCTAGCATACCATACTACCTATCCTAACTGTAGGACAGTAAAATGCCTTAAATAGATCAGTTGTCATCAGCGAATTCCAAGACTTCCTAGGATGCTCTGCCAGGAAAATTCATCATTGGAGTTGATTTCAATTTTCATATGGAGAAGAAAACTTTCAGGGATTCTTCTAAACTGCGTGATCTTATCAATTCAATGAATTTACGCCAACAAGTTCGTGGCACTACCCATAAAGATGGACACACATTAGATCTGCTGATCACCAGAGAATCCGATGCTGATCTTGTTAAAAATGTATTAATTGTTGATCCTGCAGTCTCTGACCATTTTATGATTATCTTCGATTTGGCACTTCCTCGTCCCTCCCCTGTCCGGAAGAAAGTCACATAACACAAGAACGGAAGAAAGTCACATACCACAAGAACCGAAGTACTGACCTTGCTAAGTTTGCGGATGCTTTTGCTTCGTCTCCCGTCGCTAAAATTAACGAGATGCAAACTGTTGACAGCATTGAATACATCCTCACTGGCTCACTTCAAGAAGTTATTGACAAGTTTGCGCCTAAGCCAACAGGCACTTTTAGCGCACGCCCTTGCTCACAGCGGTTCAATGGTGAGATTAGGCGCGCAAAAGATTTACGACGCGAACTAGAGCTTCAGTGGCAGCAAACGAAACTATGTGTTCACAGAGAGATGTTTGTCAGCCAGCGAAATGTTAACAAAATGGTCAAATCCGCGAAACAGAAATACTTTTCGGACTTATTGTCAGCTAATGTTAATTCCTCTAATGCGCTGTCTGTCGTTCTTGAGAAGCTTCTCTGTATCGTCAAAAGACAACCGTACTCCCAGAGCATTCGTCATCCAATGACCTGGCGAATAGATTTTCTTCTTTCTTTTCTGAAAAAATTGAGACTATCAGAGCTTCGCTTGACACAAGCTCACAATCTTATCTTCGACAGATGGTCGACATGTCATGCATCTGTGTTAAAGCTGTTACACAGTTGTCCTAATTCAAACCTTTGGCTACAACCGATATCCAGAGGTTAATATCCAAGGCACCTAAGCAATGCATGCTAGATATCAATCCAACTTGGTTGTTAAAAGTATCTCTTTCGGAGTTAACTACACCGATCTTGAAACTGGTCAATGCCTCCCTCCAGTCTGGCGTCTTTTCGACAAGCATGAAACATGCTTTAGTAAAACCTCTTCTCAAAAAGCCAACACTTGACCCAGAGGTTCTGAAAAACTACCGACTGGTCTCAAATCTTTCATTCCTATCAAAGATTATTGAGCGTGTGGTGGCTTCTCAGCTGAATTCTCATTTGGCAGCCCATGGCCTAGCCGAAGTTAACCAATCTGCATACAGATCTAATTGCAGTACAGAAACGGCGCTTCTAAGGGTCCAAATTGATATCCTCCTATCCACGGATAGGCACAACCTGACATGTCTTGTTTTGTTGGATTTAAGCGCCGCTTTTGACACCAAAGACCATAAAATACTTATTAAAAACTGGCAGTGAAAATAGGTCTCACTGACCAAGCACAAAATTGGTTTTCGTCGTACCATAATGGTCGCACACAGAGTGTCCTTATTGGCAGTGAGTCGTCAAAGTCACACTACGTTTTGGCGTCTCTCAAGGATCGATGGTTGGTCCCCTAGAGTACACTGCCTATGTCTTACATCTCGGTGACATTATCCGAAGACATGGCCTTGATTTTCATTTTTACGCAGATGACACACAGCTATATACTAGTTTTACTCACGCCTTTGAGTCTGAAGCATGCAGTAAGATTGAACTTTGTATTTCAGACATCAAGGCATGGATGACTAAAAACTTTCTTAAATTGAACTATGACAAGACAGAAGTAATGTATATAGGTCTACCTCATCAACTTTCAAAAACATCCAAACTGTCCCTCAATATTGGAGGTTCTACGATAAAACCCAGTCGCTGTGTTCGAAACTTAGGTTATTTCATGGATGAAAATTTGGCCGCTGATAAACATATCAAACATGTCTGTCGAAGTGCATTATTTTGATCTTAGAAATATTAGCAAAATTCGACCCTTCATTGATACACTGACGTCACAACAGCTTGTCCACGCCTTTGTTACCAGTCGTCTCGACTACTACAACTCTCTTCTGGTTGGCTCTAAATCATCTATTCTTGAAAATCTACAACGCATCCAAAATTGTGCTGCACGGGTCATAACCAGAACTCAAAAGTATTGCCATATAGCACCGGTACTCTCTGAGTTATACTGTTAAGCAAAGAATTCAATTTAAAATTGTCCTTTTGGTGTTTAAGTGTATCTCGGGATCTGCACCATTCTACCTGTCCGATCTGCTTACCATCCACGAACCACCGAGGTCTCTTAGGTCATCAGGTCAACTCAATCTGGTTCAGCCCGCATCTAAATTTACTAATGCTGGTGAGAGGGCCTTTGCGGTTGCTGGTCCAAGGCTTTGGAATTCTTTTCCAATCGACATAAAAAATAGTAAATCACTTGAATCATTCAAGTCTGGTATTAAAACCTACCTTTTTCGTAAGGCATTTCCTTCAGGGGTCTTCTAATTTTGGTCATAAACTGACATTACCGGTTGTTTGAGTGTGATTGAGTCAGTGAGGATTGCCTCGTTACGTCAAGTCACACTCACATACCTGTTTTGGTAAAGTTGTAGTTTGTTTTTTATTTTGTTTTAATTCAATGCCCTTTTTCTTTTAGGGTATGTCGCTTTTATCGCCACGATATAGCCTTGGTTGCTGTTGTGGCGTTGGGCACCAATAAATGATAATAGTGATCCATGTATCAATGTATCTGTGAGAGAATGTACGTGTATGTGTGTATATGTATGTATGCAATTACTGTACAGCCATTGAGCACCGTGTGTGGATTCTAGGTTTTAAAATTATTATTAATTATTATTAATTAATTAGTTCAAAAAGCTAACACGGGAACAACAGGGGTATATAACGCCCATTCTATACTACCGCGCGAGACGACCATGCATTAACCCCACAATACCGCCTGTCTGACATAGCATTACATACTACCTATTCCAGTCATAGCATAATACAAAACATTCGGTAGGTTAAAAGAGCCAAGGGTTATAATGGGACCTACAGTGGTATATTCCGCCCATACAATACTACCGTTCCAAACTGCCAGGCATTACCCACGCCCACAATACCGCTTGGCCTAGTATTATGCTCTAGCTGTACCGACTGTTGTGCAGTATACAACCTCGAGTGGGTCAAGATTAGTAAGGGCTCACATCGGACCTACATTTTATATAACGCCCATACTGTACTATTGCACGAGACGACCACGCATTACCCCAGCAACCCACAGTATTGCCTGGCCTAGCATTACGTCCTACCTATACCAGCCATAGGATAGTATAAAACATTAGGTATATTAGTAGTACCAAAGGCTAACAGGGGACCTGCAGGAGTATATATTGCCCATCCTATACTATCATATCAGTCCAGTTCGAGAAACCCGTTACACCCTGACCCGAACAAAGTAATGTAAGTTTGTACAGTGGTCAACAACAGTGGTCAACAATTCTATGACGTCACGTGCGCATCATCACGTCAAAACGTCATTGGCAACGTCAACCGGTTCGCACGAAAACTTTCAAGAAAACCCAACTTCACCATCGATTCTCCATCACATACCCATACCATATATGTCATGTCTGTACATATATCACCATCCATACCATACCATATATATGCATTGGATATACCATTTGCCGCATTTAGCTGGATGGAGCCGAAATTTGTTTTGATGCTTTCCCCCACCCCCAAAAAGAGTTAAAATAAACAGTGTATTGGTGGATTTGGTGTTCCTCAGTATGCTGTCGTTATGCTGGTGGCTTGTCGGGCCGTTCGAAGCAGGGACAAGCAGGGGGGCGACAACAGCGATAACTGTGATGCTGGCATTTGTTCTTGGGAAACGCGATAAACAAAGTTTATGCAGCATGATGATATTCGCCTATCCATTTGAATGAATGTGTTTGTACCAGTTTCGGTGTACTGTTGTCAGCTTTTGAGGGAAAGTGCCAAGCGGCAGTGTGGTTGAGAATTGGTCGGGGAAGGATCAAGGTACCCGCGACATCCGCACCAATGCAGGCATCTGTCGGGGTGGGTGGGGGGGGGATTTTATGTAGCACGTAGCTTTCACCTATCTGTATCCACTCTAGCTGGTCCAAACGTGGCCTGAAAGACCTATTTTAATTTTTTGGTTTGGTACGTCCTTTCGGAAAATTTAAAAACTTGTTCATTATATCCCCTTTCCATTTTATTAAGTTCCCACAAATTATGCGAAGCAATGTTTCGTTTGGAGGAATGGCCACGTGCCGTATCTGTTTCTCAATTGAATGGCGGCCATCTTATACTGGCATGCACCTTGCACCACTTTCAGTTCTTTTCAACACAATGAAACCATCACAAAAGTTACACCTCAACACTTGGGTCAGAGAGAATTATTTTGGCAACTTTATTCCACGGAGACCATCTTGAATTTGCCCCCTTGCGGATTTTCCCCAAACATTTGCGAGGTGTACCCTTTTCCATTTTATTAAAAACCCTCCAATTATAAATAAAATACCTTCTGACCTGCTGTCAGACCAATTGGCAACGGCGTGTTTCTCCTACTATGTTTCGCGGCGGGGCATTTAGACAAGAAGTGTACACAACCACTGAAATAGTCAGAACAATCGGCAATGTCGTGGTTATCCCTTTACCTGTATATACACCATCACACAGTCTCAGATCTAAAAACAAATGCAACTAGTTGTACCTTTTAGCAGATCTAATCTGGCTAATGATCGTGTGTTCTCCATCGTGGGTCCCAGATTGTGGAATTCCCTGCCCATTGGCGTCAGAAATTCAGAAACTCTCGATATCTTCAAAATAAATCTTAAAACTTTCCTGTTTACTGAAGCATTCTTCTGAACCTCTCTAAGAGGCACCCAAAACAGATGAGACTCTTCATTGCAGAAAAGTGTATTTATTTCTGTCAAACGTTTTAGAGCACTATTTGTGGTTTTACGCTCTAGAAAATCAATTATTATCATCATTATTATTACCTAACACGAAAGGCAGAGGACACTTGCGAACAGAATTCTTGAAGAGTTAATTTCTTTCAATTTTTGCGTTAAAAACATAGCTTATGATCCCTCATTGAAACGAGGGGGTCATAAGCTATGTTTTTGAGACAAAAAATGGAAAAAATAGTGATTGTTTTGTAGCTCTGAAGGTTTTGGTCGTTACGTTGGGTAAAGGGTTGAATCTGTGACAAACTGCCACGGTTTTTACCACAACACAACCGATTGCCGTGGCTAAATCTGGGGCAGGTCCGAGTCGCTCATCAACAAACTAGTATCCAATCACATATGACAGTTTTGTGTCTCTGCGGAGGTCTTTGAACATGCCAACTGTTGAGCAGTAGTGATCCGACCGCCTACTGCCCGACAAGGCCAAGAATTTGTTTGGCAGCAGGAGATGACTCGAAGTGTCGTACTCTTTCGTGCAATTTCTGTCATTGCCCTTTAACTTAAGCAAGTGATGTCCATGCATGCGTTTACCAGGTAAAAACAATCATAATCTGCAAAATTTTAATTAATGAAATACCGGGTTGTATCCGGTACTTCATTAATTAAATTTTTGATGATTATTCCTATAGTTGGTGTTTGGAATCTAATATGATTGCATCCGTGGAAATATTGTCCACTCGTGGAATGTGACCAGTCCACGGTGGTCGTATTGTACAAAGGCCACGAACGAATCATCATCATGTCTGATGATTCCTCGAAAGTGCAGATGCGTCGTTGAGTCGTAAGAGCACACGGTCCTTCGAACATATTGCTCTTGTCGCATTCGAGCTCTTCGAAATTCTCAGCTGCAGTAGAATCCGACCATAGAACTAAAAATTCGTATTGACCGAGTATATAAGAAGTGGCATGGTGGTAGACGCCACCAGCTACCCACAAGTTTTGAGTCTAGAAATTATAATCTAGGCGCTAAGGGCCGTGAAGCTTTGGCGTGGTCTGACAGACAATAGCAAGATAGGCTGCACAGTCGTACGATCAGTCACTCATTCGAGTAATTGGTCACATGGCCCTTTACCCCATTTTAAGAAATCATACAGGTTATCATTGCATGCAAATGAGATAACTGATGGTGGACGGGGCTTAGGCGAATGGAGTGATCTGACTGATCGTTTGACCCCGATGGATCGATTTGATTGATTGGTGTCGTTTGACCATGATGGAGCAATTTGCTTGATTGGCTGATTCGATTAGTATCTGGAGGATACGAGTTGTGTGGTGTTCGGAAGAAACTGGCCCACAGTAGAATGAAACAGGATTCTGGAGGAATCCGAAGTAAGAGAAGTAATCTCATTGAATGGGACACACACCTTCAAAATAACGCCCGCCCCTACTCCCCACCCCCACAATATCAAAAGAACTACATGCAATCCATATCTTCATCTGACACACTTCACACAGTGGAAGAACAAATAAACACTCACAGTGGCCGAAAACAATATTTTCTACCCTCAATTCCTCCCCAATACGAAACACGAGAACTTCCATTGAATCGATTATACTCTTAGAACACACTCCTATTCGATTTGGACCCAGACATCCCCACACCAACCACTTGCCACTATAAGAACCAAGATGGCTTTAGGAAGGGGGAAATATACCATTTCAACCTACGCCTACGTTGTAGTGATTTAAGTGCTCACAAATTTGTAAGATTTATATCTGAAAACCCGAGATGTTCGTGTGGGCATTTTGAAGAAACCGAGCAACACTTTGTGTTTGAGTGTCCTCTGTGGTCACTACAGAGGCAGGAATTGCAAAATAAAATAAGCAGGTTTAACATCACTTTAGATAGTATTCTTTTTGGTGATTTAGCTTTGTCAAATTCGGATAATCTTTAGATTTTTCAAGCCTTCCAAGACTATATTTTAGATACGGGACGTTTTCAACGGAATTGGTAAACTATGATAAATCCCAAACTCTCTCTCTCTCCCCCTCTCTCTCTCTCTCCTCCTCGAGAGAGAGAGAGAGAGAAGAGAGAGAGAGAGAGGGGAGAGAGAGAGAGAGAGAGAGAGAGATAGAGGGAGGGGTGGGGAAGCGAGGGAGGGAGGGGAGGAGAGGGTAGGGAGGGGGAGGGGAGGAGAGAGAGGGAGGGGAGAGAGGGAGGGAGGGGACTGGGGAGAGGGAGTATCAGCCTATTTCAGTGGCCATAACTGTACTGTAGCTGTCATAAATCTTATAGACGAGTATGTATTTCAATGTTCGAAAATGTCTGTTTGTCATGCGAAAAATCACCCAAGATTTGCTGAAGGATGGATTTCCCTTTTTGGAGGCAACACGCATAGAACGTACTTAAGGGCTTCGTAAAATGTGATTAACGAAATCAGAATTATGTGTTGCCCTCCATTGCAAACACACTTGCACCCATTTATTATTTTTTTGGTAATTTCTTAAATGTACTGGGAGAGACGTTGATATAGGGTATGCCTGTTCGTCAAACTCTATTTCTATTTTGATAAATAAAATTATGTTAAAAAAAAGATGGACGATGGATACACGTATCACCTCCATAATACGAGCTACGTGTGCACACTAACACCACTCATCGCCATCACGGGGGTTGCCGTGACAGCGAATGCGATACCAACATGCACCGTGACAGAAGAGTCGAGTAGTGTGTGGACTATCCTACTCTGACCGAGTATTTTGCTGAAAGAACATTCACGTGGTGGAGTTCCTCCTGAATAAATCAAGTTGTCAGAAAAAGCTTCGCGAAGCATAAGATAAACTACAGTTGAAGCGAACTTTGCATAAGCACAAAGTTTCCACCGTTTAAACATTGTTAAACCTAGAGGTTCACCGACGAAAAAGTTGTCTTGGTTTTTTAAAAAAAATAATTTTAAAGAATTTCCATTTTGTTGGATGCAAGTATTGAGGTTGTTAGCAATTAACTGTATTCGCTTTTGACGTAGAGCCGTAACAATGACGCCCTGGTGTCGACAGAAGTCAATATTTTAAGGAACCTCTCCCTGAGTTCTCATCTCATGAGAATATGTTCCCTTGAGTGCATAAAGGCGCCATGGCGGCTGGATGCACTCAAGGAACGACATGCAGTCGAAAGAACATGATACTACGGCAACGTATTAGGGTCAGGACCTTTTCATTTAATAAACTGCTTGTACAGTTTAATAGTGTTTTTACAGATTAATAAACTGTATTTACAGTTTAGTAAACTGTATTTACAGTTTATGACGAGACAGTTTTTACAGATTATTACGAGACTGTTTTTACAGATTAATAAACTGTATTTACAGTTTAGTGAACTGTATTTACAGTTTATTACGAGACTGTTTTTACAGATTAATAAACTGTATTTACAGTTAAGTGAACTGTATTTACAGTTTATTACGAGACTGTTTTTACAGATTAATAAACTGTATTTACAGTTTAGTAAACTGTATTTACAGTTTATTACGAGACTGTTTTTACAGATTATTACGAGACTGTTTTTACAGTTTATTACAAGACTGTTTTTACAGATTAATAAACTGTATTTACAGTTTAGTAAACTGTATTTACAGTTTATTACGAGACTGTTTTTACAGTTTATTACGAGACTGTTTTTACAGTTTATTACGAGACTGTTTTTACAGATTAATAAACTGTATTTACAGTTTAATAAACTGTATTTACAGTTTATTACGAGACTGTTTTTACAGATTATTACGAGACTGTTTTACAGATTAATAAACTGTTTTTACAGATTAGTAAACTGTATTTACAGATTATTAGGAGACTGTTTTTACAGTTTATTAAAAGACTGTTTTTACAAATTAATTAGCCATTCGATTATTGATTAGCAGTATAGCATGTACCCGATCGTGCACTATTACCCGGACTTTTGGGGAAGCTGCTAGTGTTAAATCCACATAGGAGCCGGACTTTGTAGCAATTTTTCTGTGCAAAACTTCGGCGCCATCTGGCTAGATCCGGCAAGTGGTATACGAACTGCATATATCGTATGCTATGATATGTATTGTGATATATGTAACCACAGGGCTATGGGTTTATTGTATGGGTATGTGGTGGAAAATTAACGGTGAAGGTGGGGTGTCTGTCTCGAAAAATGAATTTCCCGCGAAACGGTTGACTGTGAACGTCGTTACGGTATGATGCGCACCGTGACGTCAGAGAAACATTGACCGTTGTTGTTGTCTACTTTGCCGTCCGGTATGACGTTATTCGGGCCGGGGTGTGTCGGAGTTCTCGTACTGCACTGATATCGCTGTATAGTAAGGGTGGTATATACCTCTCTAGGTTACTATTAGCCCTTGGCCTTGGTACTACTAATCGACCTTCATATTATCCTACGACTGGTATAGGTAGTACGTAATGCTAGGCAAACCAGTATTGTGGGGTGGGTTAATGCATGGTCGTCGTCTTGTGCGGTATTGAGAAATAGCACTTGGTGGTTTGGATTTGCAGGAGAGTATGGCCGTTGTATATCACTGTAGATCCCATCTTAATCCTTGTTGTATCAGCCCGTCGTTTGCATTGTACTATCCCATGACTGGTATAGGTAGTACGTAATTCTGGGACAGGCAGTATTATAGGGTGGGTGGGGGTAATGGAAGGTCGCCTAGTGTGGAAGTATAGAGTGAACGCTCCACACCCTTACAGGTCCCATGTTAGCCCTTCGTGCTATTAATCCACCCAATGCTTCAAATTATCCTATGACTGGAAAAGATAGTACGTATTGCTAGGACAAGCGTTATTGTGGGTAGGGGTAGGGCCTGGTAGTTTAAAAGGCAGTAGTACCATTATCCACTCAGGACGGTGTGCTGGCTCACAGATGGTATAGGTATTACGTAATGCTAGGCCAAGCAGCATTGTTGGGTAGAGGTAATCCATGGCTGTCTAGTCAGGTTGTGTAGGATGTGTTGTCTGTTCCCCTGCTGGTTCAATCTCTGCCCTTGGTGCTAGTAATCGGTCTAATACTTCATATTGTCCTATGACTGGTATAGGTAGAACGTAATGCTAGGCCAAGCGCTTTTGTGGGCGAGGGTAATGCCTTGTTGTGTAGTGCAGCAGAATAGTATGGACGGCATATACCCGTTTTAGTTCCCATCTTAACCCTTGAAACCACAGTCCACCTGGGACAACGTTATCCCACATGTGGTATAGGTAGTATGTAATGTAGTGTTGTGTGGTGTATGCTTGGTTTCCAGTCTCCTAGCAGGGCACGGATGGTCATTTGACATTCTAAGACTTGGCCTAAAGGTCGTGATATGTGACAGTTAGAAAGCCTACAACAGTGCTTCAAGTCGGTAGTAATGGCACAACTATAGAAGAAGATTATAGTACAGATGACTACAGAAGAAGCTAGTCATAGCACAGAAAGCTGAAACCGATGGTAAGATCACCTGTATGGGAGCTATATAGGGACTTGGAATCTCACTTATGGAATCCCACTTACAGAATACCTTTTATAGAATCATCATGGAATCCCCTTTTGAAAACGTCTGGCCTTCAGCTCCTCTTTTTGCAAGATGAGGATTAGAGTCGTATGTGGAGCCACTCGTTCGACAATTACTCTATGGCTTATTTGCTCGATGGGATCCTAGTCGTTTGATCAATCGGAGATAGTTAGCAAGCCTGCAGTAGTGCTACAAGTCAAATAGTAATAGTACAAGGAACTAATGGTACAAAGCTTCGAGGGTGGTAGCAATTTTAGTATTGGTTGACTACGAACGAGGTTATAGGACAGGAAGTTGAAGAGGATATGTAAACAGATGGCAAGGCTATCTGTGTAGGAACTGTAAGGTGATCGACTCGTCGCGGGGGGGGGGGGGGGGGGCGGGGGGGTGGGTGGTCTGATGGGCACCAAAAACTCATGTTTTAGAAAGGTTGTCGTGTGATACATCATTTTAAAGGTCTCGACGCGTGTAATCCGATTATTTGGTATTTGCCAGGTCCCTAGGGGCTGAGGCTTAGGGGCCTAAAAAAATTCAAGTTTTAAAAAGGTTTGTTGTCATGTTATACATCATGTTAGCCCTAATATTTGTTTTTTGTGTCTCCTCAAGGGGGTGGGACTGAGGGTTGGGACCTCAAACCCCAAATTTTAAAAAGGATGACGGGTGATACATCATTTTAAAGGTCTCGATTTGAATATTCCGAATATGAAGTGTCCGACCCTCTATGAGGGGGTGGGGCTGAGGGGCATAACAAATTTAAGTTTTAGAAAGGTATTCGTGTCATATATCATTTTAATGGTCTTGACTTAAATATATCGAATATGAAGTATCCGACCCTTCCCGAGGGGTGGGGCTGAGGGAAATTAAAAATACGTTTTTGAAAGGAAGTCATGTCACAATTCATTTTAAAGGTCTTGAGTCGAATATTTCGAATATGAAGTATCCGACCCTCCTCGTGTGGGTGTGGTGGGGCAAGGTCGTAAAACCTTAGGCGATGCGAACGACACACTCTCCAACATGTGACAATGTGTGAAAACGTGTACTTTTTAGTGTTTTATCAAAGGATTTCATTGAATTGGCGGTGATGTCTCGTATGTGAAATAGTCCAAACTGACTGAAGTTGCAAAAAAACATATATTTTTCCGTCGGTGTTTTCCAGTATCTCTTCGTCGGATGCGATTGGTTTGGTGAAGATCTCTCAGATGATAAACATTTTCAACCGCACGATATCTTGGGTTGTTCCAATCAGTCTGTCACAGACGAAAACAGCTTAAGGTAGAGCGCCTGTTCAACGGATGTGATTGATTCGACAGATTCGACGGAGATCTATCAAATGAGAAAGAGGAGATGTTCAACTGCGTGGCATGCTGCGTGGCATACTGCGTGGCATTTAGTATGCAAGTGTATCTTACCGTTAACCTGCCTCGGCTCGACGGTGTTATTTGCCATAGTCTTATCAGAGTTATGTCCTATTATAGAGTTGATATTTTTCGCAAATGTGTTTGTTTTTAGGTGACAACAAATAGGCGAAATGGTGTCATATTTGGTGTGCAAGTGAGTAGTATAGCGTGTACCCGATCGACCCTGATAACCCCAACTTTTGCCGGAGCAGCTCGTGTTAAATTTCCATAGGAACCGGACTGGTGTTATCCTATGGCTGGTATAGGTATTATGTAATTATAGGCCAAGCGGTATTGATGGTACAGGTGATGCCTGGTAGTTTAGAACGGTAGTATAGCATGGGCGGTATATAACCCTGTAGGCTCCCTGTTAGTGCTTGGTACTATTAACCAACCGACTGGTTTATTTTATTATATAGCTGGTATAGGTAGTACGTTATAGTAGGCCAAGTGGTATTATGGGGTTGGGGTAATGATTGGTAGCTTAGGACGGTAGTATAGCATAGGCTTTTTACCCCTTGTTAGTCCTTGGTACTACTAATTCACCAAATGCTTCATATTATCGAGCGGTATTGTGGGATGGGGTTAATGCCTGGTAGTACAGAAGGGCAACAAAGTATGGTTGGTATATGCCCTGTAGGCCCATCTTAACCGTTGATAGAATTAACCTACCGAATTAACCTACCGAATATTTGGTGACATCCTATCACTGGTAAGATGGTACGTAATCGTAATTCTTCCTACCATATTTCAAGTTCACTTGTTCTTGTTTCATTTATCCAGATCATCCAATCAGTTCACATTATGGAAGCTGATTAACCAATCATATTGCTTCATTTTTCGTAATTTATACTTATTCATACAGAGTTGTCTCCCTTGTGTATAATAAAAGCATATATCATTCCCAAAGCAAATAAGCTATCGACCGAGTGACTCGCACATACTGCTCGAACGACTCAAATCCCATCCAACAATGGGGATGTTCCATGCTTAGAGGAGGTGCCGCATCGGGGCGAAAGTATAGACACGTTGTGCTTGAGTGAAAAGCGTCCAGTAAAGTGACAAAAAGCTACTGGCCGTGCGACGACAGTGTAAGAGTGACATTCCGTCACTTGTTAGAGGGAAGGTGACATACTAAAGTGACAATACTCTCAGGACACCTCAGGCCCCGTAAGGCCTGGGCTGACGTGGGGTTA
Organism: Pictodentalium vernedei; assembly: GCA_031216915.1. Classification (NCBI taxonomy): domain Eukaryota; kingdom Metazoa; phylum Mollusca; class Scaphopoda; order Dentaliida; family Dentaliidae; genus Pictodentalium; species Pictodentalium vernedei. The sequence continues at coordinate 544,504,549 of CM062295.1, read as the reverse complement.
TTTAGTCCCGCTGATGAAATTGCGGGAAAGTTAGACCAACGTGGAGGGTCGGAATCCAAGTATCGCGAACTCGGCGCTGGGAGCTGAGTTAGACCGACGCCGTGATTCCTTCTCTGCCAAATTGGCCTGAAATAGGTTCGATTTCCGTTAGGTGTGATTCCTAATCACTTCAGGATGTGTAATGGAAAGAATGGCTTAAAGTAACAACGATTCTTTTATGTACACATAAAAATAAAGCCGTTTCAATATTTCAACAATCAACAATTCGATTCTTTTCACAGAAAATGGGTTGCTAGGGTTAAATAATTCTCAACAATTATATAGTCAGTCTATTGCCCTGTACTGGCACTATAGTCTACACACTGGAAATGTTACTATCGTGAGCTCGCCATAAGAGGTTCACAAATCTGAAATTATATTACGGAGAGCTCGCCATAAGAGCTTCACAATTCTGAAATGTTATTACCGTGAGCTCGCCATAAGAGCTTCACCCGCTTAGGCTCAAATGTCAACGTCTGCGCGTAACTGTACCTCTGGCTGTCGGAGGGTTCCGACCAGCAATGTTTGTCATCTATAAAGACACCGTCCTTCTGATTTGGGTCAGATATTGTCTACTCATACCTCATGTGCCTTTTGAAAGTCCTCCGTGAAAGTCCTATTGAAATGTTCACTCTTCCTGGTTGAATTCACGATTCACAAATGCCCCTTTTTGTGCTAGGGCGAAATTGTCACTCACACCGATCTCCAGTCGGTATTACGATGCTTCGACAGCAAAACAAACTACTCCCAACGCAATCAGTCTGACGCTTCAAAGGGTTAATACGCACAATACAATTAACCTGCACTTCTGTCTTTTGCAGGCTGATACCTGCTACTCGACAATCTAAACTTTACCTTGGGTTTTCCTTCTCAACGAATTTGGCACTGTAGCCGCCTATCAACCTTAAGCTAAATCAATGGTGGAATGCCCTGCCTGGCGATTCCAGCCGTTTCAGGGTCCTGTGATCGAAGGTACCCCAATGCCAGGAAACAGAGTCCGCCTGCCCTGGACTTCACCAACGTGTGTGTGACCCCAAGTGTGTGTCTAATGCTCTGATCTTCAAGGTATATATACTTTTTACTCTAAACTGTCAGGTGGACAGACGCTCATCTGTCCATCTGCCAAAACGGTGGGAGATGACGTATATCGAGGCAGCATCAATATACAAGTCATCTCGCGCGTGACTTAACGGTGATTTCACTTATCGAGAGAACCGATTCGTTCCTGCCACTCATTGCTACTAATGATCAGGTGACGACACAACAGGCATTTCTATCTTTTAGAATCACGTTTCTCAATTGGCCGTGACGATATCCTGCCACCAACCGATTACGTCTCGTAAGACTCGCGACTACTGTATAAATTAAATGAGATTAGACCTTATCTAACATACCGTTTCTCCCCGGGTCCCTGCCCTGAAGCTGGATATACACCACGTGTGTTTTTTTTCATGTCCAGCTTCACAGAGAAGTGAAATTCACGAAGGGTTTTCGCCTTGATGAGGAATATCTTTTGAACTTACACTATCTTTATATATGAGGCCCCTTGCCCCTATATTTAGGCTGGCTTTGCTCTGACAAATAGGTTAGCGGCCGAGCGACTGAAGTTGTAGAGTGACATTCTGTCACATGTTGAGTAAGAACATCTGTTAAAGTGACAATACGTTAGTGGCCGTGCGACGGCAGTGAAAGAATGAAGTAAAGAAGCGACCAAAGAGAAGGAAGGAAAACCAGCGAGAACAGAGAATGTGGGCTCAAAAATTGTGTGGGTAGGGGTGATTAATTCATTGGATTCCATGTAAGTCACAAATTACCACATTTATTTATATGTATATGTATTAAAATTTCTGTTTCCAGTGAACCACAATTGATTTATGCTTTTTGACGAAAAGTCACTTACCCTTTCGGGATAAAGACCGCCTTACCAAAAGTGAAACGGTCGGGTGAGACATACGTTCACGCACGGATTCAGGCAACATTCCTTGGTTCATATTCCACTTCCCTGCAATGTCGGGGCGATAGCGGTGAGATGTCTCTATCGTAAAATGTTTACGAATCACTTGCTCAAACGTTTGCGCAAACGTTTGCTCAAACGTTTGACATGTTTCACTCTCTCTAAATATTGTAGTAATAGCTGCAAGATCTCTCTCTATCTCAGTACATTCACGAATCACTTGCTCGAAAGTTTTGTCATATCCCACTCCCTGCAATGTCGAGGTGATAGCAGTTGGATCACTCTATCACAGTATGTTCACGAATCACTTGCTGGAAAGTACTGTCATATTTCATTCTTCCGTAATGTCGAGGTGATAGCAGTTGGATCACTCTATCACAGTATGTTCACGAATCACTTGCTGGAAAGTACTGTCATATTTCATTCTTCCGTAATGTCGAGGTGACAGCAGTAATATCTCTATCCCAGTATGTTCACGAATCCCTCGTTCGAAAGTTTTGTCATATTCCATTCCCCTGACATGTTGAGGTGATAGCACTCGGATCTCTCTATCACAGTGTGTTTGTGAAGCACTTCTGCGAAAGGATTTCCACATTTCATTCTTCCGTAATGTCGAGTCGATAACAGTCGATAACAGTAGGATCTCTCTATCGCAGTACATTCACTTGCTGAATGTTTGTCTTATTCCACTCCATTGAAATGTGGAAGTAGTCAGATCTGTATTGTGTCACAATACCTTCACGAATCTCTCTCGTCAAAAATTATTCCTCTTTAATCGACTCGTAAACTTAATATTACATTCAAAAACGTTGATGAGTTCTTCGAGTAGTGTCGAGTTTCTGATCAACGAGTAAATTAGTTGTGTGCTATTGTTTTTAGATGGTACGTGCAGCTTCCTCAAGATGTATTCGTGAAGACGCCGTGTTAGTGTTTTGGGTTTCCCTCTCGAGAGGTTTCATCAGACACTTCAATGTATCATAATACTTTCACTCATTTCATTTGGACTCTCTCTCGTTTAGCGTGATATCAAGCTAGACTTCAGCATGCCTCGCAGTTGAAAATCTCCTCTCTCTCTCATTTGATAGATCTCCTTCGAATCTGTCGAATGACCCACACCGTCGAACAAGCACACCACATAAAGCTGTAGTCGTCTGCCGCATACTGATTGGAATAAACCAAGATATCATGCGGTTGAAAATGTTTCTCATCTGAGGCTCTCTACCAAACCAATCGCATCCGACGAAGAGATACCGGAAAACAAAGAAGGAAAAATACGTGGTTTTTTGCATCTTCTGTCAATTTGGACTGTTTTCACATACGAGACATCACCTCCAAATCAATGAAATCCTTTGATGAAACACTAAAAAAAACGCAGCTAAAACAGTACACGGTTTCAAACATTGTCACATGCTGAAGAGTGTGTCGTTCGCATTTGCACGACTACCTTTCTAAACCTTGAGTTTTGAAACCCACCCACGGCTCCATCCTATCGGGAATGCTGGATACTTCACATTCGAAGTATTCAAGCCGAGACCTTTAAAATGATGTATCACACGCCTACCTTCCTAAAACTTGAGTTTTGAGGCCGCACCTTCGGCCCCCACCCACTCAGGGATGGTCGGATACTTCAAATGCGAAATATTCAAGTCGTTAACTTTAAAATGATGTATCACGTGACTACCTTTCTAAAACATGGGGTTTGAGGCCCCCACCCATCAGCCCCACCCTATCGGAGAGGGTCGGATACTTTATATTCAAAATATTCAAGTCGAGTCCTTTAAAATGATGAATCACCCGACAACCTTTCTAAAACTTTTTTGAGGCCCCACCCCTCAGCCCCCTCGGGTAGACGCAAATACCAAATATTCGGACTACATGCGTCAAGACCTTTAAAATGATGTATCACATGCCAGCCTTTCTATAACTTGAATTTCACATGCCCCCAGCACCCCCCCCCCCCCCCTATCTCTCTCGGAGAGGGACAAATACCAAATATTCGGATTACACGCGTCTAGACCTTTAAAATGATGTATCGCTTGTCAACCTTTCTAAAACTTGAATTTCTTTATTCCCCTCAGTCCCACCCCCTCGGGGAGGGACAAATAACAAATATTCGGACTACACGCATCGAGACCTTAAAATGATGTACCACACGAAACCTTTCTAAAATATGAGTTTTTGGTGACCCTCAGACCCACCCCCGAGAAGAGTCGATCATCTCATTTAACCTTTACGCGCTGAAGCTCGAACACAGTTCCTAAATAGATAGCCTTGCCATCTGTTTCCATCTTGTCTTCAACTTTCAGTTCTTTAACTTGCCTCGTTCGTAGTCATCCACTACTATAATCGTCTACCACCCTCGCAGCTTTGTACCATTGGTTTTTGTACTATTACTATTTGACTACTGCAGGCTTGCTAACTATCTCCGATTGATCGAACGACTAAAATCCCATCGAGTAAATAAGACATAGAGTAATGGGTCGAACGAGTAACTCCACATACGACTCTTATCTTCAGCTCGGGAAAAAGTGGAGCCGAAGGCTAGACTTTTTCAAAAACTGATTCCGTAGGGATTCAATAAAAGGTATTCTATAACCGGGATTCCATAAGTGGGATTCCAAGAACCTATATAGCTCCTATAAGGTGGTCTTACCATCGGTTTCAGCCTTCCGTCCTATGACTAGCTTGTACTGTAGTACCGTATCCTATAATCTTCTTCTCCCCTTCTACCATTACTGCTTATTGGAAGCACTACTGTAAGTTTGCTAACTGCCACATATTACCTCTACCCTAGGCCAAGTCTTAGAATGTCAAAGAACCATCCATACCCTGCTAGGAGACTGGAAACCAAGCATACACCACATAGCAGTACATTTCATACAACCTATACCATATATGGGATAGCACACCAGCCCAGGTGGATTGTTGTTCCAATGGTTAAGATGGGACCTAAGTCGGTATATACCGCCCATACTATTCTACTGCACTACAGAAGACATTACCCCCGTCCACAATAGCTCTTCTCCTAGCATTACGTTCCAACTATACTAGCCATAGGATAACATGAAGCATTAGGTCGATTACTAGTACCAAGGGAAAAGTTGAACCAACAGGGATATAAAAACACGTCCTATACTTCCCAACTAGACAACAATGGATTACCCCTACTCAACAATACTGCTTGGCCTATCATTACGCAATACCTGTACCATATGTGGGTCAGACACCGTCCTAGGTGGATAATGGTGCTGCTACCGTTCTGAACTACCAGGCCTTACCCCTACCCACAATACTGGTTGTCCTAGCGATACGTACTATCTATACCAGTCAGAGGATAATTTGAAGCATTAGGTGGATTAATAGTACGAAGGGCTAACATGGGACCCCTAGGTGAGGAGCGAACATTCCATACTGCCATACTAGGCGACCATGCATTACCACCACCCACCCTACAATACCGCCTGGCCCAGCATTACATACTCCCTATATCAGCCATAGGAAAGTACAAAGCAATCGGCAGGTTGATATAAAAAGGATTAAGATGGGATCTATAACGCTCATACTATACTGCAAATCCAAACCACCAAGGACTATTTCGCAATACCGCACGAGACGACGACCATGCATTACCCCAACCCACAATACTGGTTAACCTAGCAGTACGTACTACCTATATGAGTCATAGGATAGTACAAAGCAATCGGCAGGCTGATACAACAAGGATTAAGGTGGGATCTACAATGATATATAAAGCCCATACTATACTGCAAATCCAAACCACCAAGGACTATTTCGCAATACCGCACGAGACGATGGCCATGCATTACCCCACCCGACAATACTGGTTAACCTAGCATTACGTGCTATCTATACCAGTTGTAGGATAATATGTTGGTTGATTAGTAGTACCAAGGGCTAATAGTATACCAACAGGAGTATATACCACCCTTACTGTACTACGATATCAGTCCAGTACGAGAACCCCGACACACCCTGACCTGAAAGATGTCATACCACATTGTATATGGTTCAACAACAGCGGTCAACGTTTTCTGACGCCATGGTGTGCATAATGACATCACGGCGTCCACAGCAACGTCAACCATTTCGCGGGATTTTTTTTTCTCGAGAAACCCTACATTCACCATTAATTTCCATCACACACCACACTATATATCCATAGTCCTGTGTGTACATATATCACTGCATATATCACAGCATACTATATATGCAGTACGTACATCACGTGCTGGATCTGTTTAGGTTGCAACCCATTACCCCAAAAGTCCGGTTCCTATGTGAATTTAACAATAGCAACTTCACCAAAAGTCCAGGTAATAGCGCACGATCGGGTACATGCTATACTACTAACCAATAATCCAATGGCTAATTAATTTGTAAAAACAGTCTTCTAATAAACTCTAAAAACAGTCTCCTAATAGTCTGTAAATACAGTTTACTAATCTGTAAAAACAGTTTATTAATCTGTAAAAACAGTCTCGTAATAATCTGTAAGAACAGTCTCGTAATAATCTGTAAAAACAGTCTCGTAGTAAACTGTAAATACAGTTTACTAAACTGTAAATACAGTTTATTAATCTGTAAAAACAGTCTCGTAATAATCTGTAAAAACAGTCTCGTAATAAACTGTAAATACAGCTTACTAAACTGTAAATACAGTTTATTAATCTGTAAAAACAGTCTCGTAATAAACTGTAAAACAGTCTCGTAATAATCTGTAAAAACAGTCTCGTAATAAACTTATCGTAATAATCTGTAAAAACAGTCTCGTAATAAACTGTAAATACAGTTTACTAAACTGTAAATACAGTTTATTAATCTGTAAAAACAGTCTCGTAATAAACTGTAAAAACAGTCTCGTTATAATCTGTAAAAACAGTCTCGTAATAAACTGTAAATACAGTTCACTAAACTGTAAATACAGTTTATTAATCTGTAAAAACAGTCTCGTAATAAACTGTAAAAACAGTCTCATAATAATCTGTAAAAACAGTCTCGTAATAAACTGTAAATACAGTTTACTAAACTGTAAATACAGTTTATTAATCTGAAAAAAAACAGTTTATTAACTGTATAAACAGTTTATTAAATGAAAAGGTCCTGACCCTAATACGCTGCCGTATGATACAACTCACCACCAATGTCCACAAGTGTTGACCCTTACAGTACACGAGGTTTCCTATATTTGGGTGCACCGGTACGATTAATCAGTCAAAGCCCACAAAGTGAGAGAGGTCGGTTACGCATGGTCAACTTTTCTCGTCATTCACATCGACTTACGAAAAGGTTATCTCCCCTGTTTGCTAAGAATTGGCTGGCAAAAATTAACACTAATTGAATGGGGAATATTTATATTTCTCTAAATTATATAAAACCTATGAAAGTTATATTCGCTGTGCGCATCAATCCTTTAAGAACAATATATATGCTCTCAGTTTGTGATATTATCGAACGATTTCATTCGACCAATTTTTCCCACGTTGATTTAAAATGCTACTGTTATTTCCTGTATAATTCCATGTAAAATGATAGAAAATTGCATTTTCGTCAACTTTCAGCTGTTAACATATTTTTTTTTGTTTCATATTAGCAATGCTGTGCGCATACCGGCTTATAATATAGATATTGTCCTATCTAACCAGATAAAAATATACAAGCTGACATTTGCCGATTTTTTCCCTTTGATGTTAAAACCAAGAAAAATATTTTATTGCAGTAAAAACAGTTAAAACCGCAGTCCACAATATCATATAGGTTTCCGCGTGAGTACAAATGAAAAGGTGCAATAACCCCTAAGAGTCTTAATTAATTTCTGGTCAACCAGTAAACAAAAATCATGCCTCGTGTAACTAAAAATTCATCTTTTGGTTTCCAAAACATAGGTTATGATAAATATTGGAATCAAGTTCAGATGCGGAACAAGTATGCTGATCAAATTACAAGTTAGACTAATGTTAAAAATAGGTTGTTTATCAAAATAAAATATTTTTGGAATGCGATTATGTTACATGGCTTTTGAAGATCTGGATATTGTATTAAGAAAACAACGAGAGAAAAGTATTAACAACACCATTTGCAAAGAATAAATTAATTTATGGCGCTAATTAAAATTAAATTAATCATCATTTTTTTTGTTCTGACAATCAATTTATATTGTTAGTACCTTGGAAGGTGCCATCCCAACAAGACGAATCCCAATAAGACGAATGGGTAAAATATCCCAACAAGACGATCCCAACAAGACGAATCCCAACAAGACGAAAACTCTTTTTCGTTGATAAGAGAGAAAAGTAATAATAATAAAAAATAGAAATAAAATGCGTATATTTGTGCTATTTGGGGTATTTTTGGAGTGATTTTTTACCTTTTTGAGCAGTTGCTGAGCAGTCATTATTTTTTTCTTCTTTTTCATCTCTTGATCGCCCACAGTCAATCGAAGGCACCACAAGAGCAAGAGTTTTTTCCGTTGCAATTTCAATAGTTATATCTTTATGTTTTTTTTATTTTTTCTTTCCTTACTTTTATGATAACATGAAGGTAACAAACTGCGTCTCATAACAATGTGTGACGCCTTTGTGAATTGAAATATCTTTTTCCAAGTTGGTAGTTTGTGGTGCAATGATTACTAACAAAGAACTGATAACACTTGTCTCTCAATCTCTTGTCTCGGCATCAATACTGTGTGTTCATTCAGCCTTCTACGGCCACGCCCGCTTTAGCCGTATATGGAAGACCTCTATGTACGTCTGTATGCGAGGAAGTTTAATAAAATTCATGATATTCTTGAAACTCTGTCATCTGATTAATTGTTGGAAAGGGTAATCTGAGCCCTTTCTAAAAATTAATCAGATGGTAGGTTTGATCTGCACATACCAGAACCTTCAGATAATCATCATACAATAGGTGACCTTTGTCGCTTTCGGCACCATAAGTGTTCAATGCAGTGCAAACAGTCAGGTCAGCTATTTTTATGAAGACTCACATGCGACACAAGATTTAAACCCCTTTATTTTTTGTCACAATAGTGTGCTTTTATATAGTTTTTCGAGCTGGTTTATAATAAATAATATATCTCAAATACATGGGGATTTTTCCTTGGAAAATAAAATTCCACTTCAAAATACCCTTCTCAAAAACATTTTTGCCCCATCCCAAAAATAAAAGGGCCATGTAGTCATTCTAACTAAATTCGTCTTATTGGGATTCGTCTTGTTGGGATGACCATTTTCGACATTCGTCTTGTTGGATTACATCATGTTGGGAATAAACCCCTTGGAATCTATAATCGGATAATATGGTAATAAAAAGCGTTATGATTGAAAAATTATTTTGGGCTGAGATTCTTCTTCAAACATTGAGAGTTGCTTTCTATATTCGGGAATATTGTTGAATCAGCAATAAAAAAATCAAATTTATACCCATCAAAAATAAATACAAGAAAATGGAAGCTTTTTGTTCATCTTCGTCATTTTCATTGAGGAATTTTGACCTGAGAGATGTAATGCAAGTTTTTTTTGAGGGTTTTGTCTCGGCGGGTTTTGTCCACCTTTGTTACTTTTCTTGAAGGGTTTGTCTTGAGGACGGGGGCGTCTTGGAGGGGACTGTCCTACACGCGAATAACATACTTGTATTTTAATTACGAAACATTTTGAACCGGCATATAAAGGCGGAAGCTCGATAAATTATCTAAGGACACAGTAATAGTGGCGTATCCGAGACAGAAATAGATTGCGTTTCCCATAACTTAAATGTTGAAAAGACATTTCCTATAGTTATATTAACCATTTGAACACGAGAGGCCGCGTGTCCAGACCATAAACATGAAACGTCATAATTCCATTAAGTAGGATGGCTTCTGAGTTAATGTGTGGGGAAACCAAATCAATATTTTCAAGGGCTGCACGTTCAAAATATTAATTTGTCTACCCTAATATAATGGATATCGACTCTTCCAATTGCTCCCACTGAACTGACATGGAAGAGACTACCCCATTTCAAAGAGGTCATGTTTGAAACAGGAGAATATAGGCTTTTCAAGTTAAAATACAGTCACAGAGAAATTTTAGTGCATTTTACAGCCTTCTTTGTCAGAAGGAGGGCTTTAAAAGATAGATGTGGTGTGTTCCAAGATAAATGCGATATATGTGCAACCTTCCACTATGAGTGGAGAGAATGCAACTTGAACACTTGCGAGTATCCACTCATTCAATAATTCATATTGTACGAGATCCAAAATTCGCCTCAAGTAAAGCTTCCTTCAATGAACCTCGGAGATTGAAGCCAGGCATGCAGCCAGGATTCTATATAGGGGGTGGCCTAGTCAGTTTGTTTAGGGTTAGGGTTTGAAGAACAAACATTATAATCGAAAGTCTGCTGTGGGGGTTCGGGGTCTCTACTAGTCATAAGTCGTACCGTCCGGTTGTTACCCACTCTTCTTACATCCCTAAGATGAAGGGGCAGAGGGGGTAACAGCCGGAGGGTCCTAGTTAGGACTACCTCCATGCCCCCGAGAAGACTTTTCAAAATCTAGTGCTCTAAGAGAAACTCTGAGACATTTGAAGCGTGTGTAGCCTTATATTGGAGACCATTTTAATAAGGCTCTACGTCATTTGAAAGTTACATGGGTTAATCGTTTTTTAGGGGAAGTGGGGGCGGCGGAAATTTTAGACCCACCCACTTGTTACGCCACTCGTTGAACCCGATGGTCTATTTACCGAAAAAAATGTTTTCACAGATTTTCATAATTATTTCCTGGGAGGAAAGTTCACTTCGCGAGGAGGGTTGGGTAACCAGCGGCGTCGCGATGGTGGGGTTAGGGGAGTTCTTTAGAGTCACGAAGAGATCTTGTATTGCCAAGATAATTGGCAGCTGAAGTCAATGCTAATGTAGCGAAGAAAATAAATAGACTTGTCTTGATTTGCATACTTGCTCCGATATAATGGACAAAAAGGAGCTTAACTATGGGGTGTGGCTGACAGATTTCGTCACTGGAAGAGATTTACAGGAAAGTTAGCTGCTCTTAATTTTTAAAAGTTATCAACAAATTTAACACTAAGGGTACAGGAATTTCATATAAAAACTAAATCGAAATGTTAGTGAAGGTGTATCATAGATGTGCGCATCATATCACAAACTTCAGGCATTTTCCCACAGCGTGGTTTAAAATACAGGTATCTAGAACTGAAACGGTTAAGGGGTTTTCTTGATCGATTAATTACGTGGATCAACCTTGGTTAACAGATTAATCACTTTTCCAAATAGATATCTGAATAATTGCCGTACCGTTGATGATTTACAGCATGAACCCTTTACCCAATGTAAGAAACAAAACCGACTATATACAAAAATCTCCATTCAAATTTATTATGTTTTCAATTTTTGTCTCAAAAACATAACTTATGACCCCTCATTGGAACGAGCATATTGAGCTTCAGCTCTACAGGTATCCTAAAAAAAACGACCAGAGAAAAACCTTATTGAAAACATTCGCTCAGGAAAAAATCCCCACGAAAGGAAGTCTACCAAAAACGGTAGGAGTACGAAAAAAAAACACATTTCATATTTTTAACACTTAAAATAACTTTTGAACTATGTTTTATTTATATTTTGTAGTATTATAACTGAACTTATTTATAATTTTATTATTCTTCATTTTCATCTCTTTTGTTAGGTTTTTTTTCCAGATGGTTTTTTTCCAGTCTGATTTTTTCCGGTAGGGTTTTTTTCCTGGATTCTGAAATACATAAGCTGTTTTTTCAGAATGTTTTTCCCAATCACTTTGAACTTTTGCCAATTATTCTCCGTTTAAAAAAAAACATTTAAAAATAAGAAACTGCCGCCTTCATCATCATTTGATGTGCCGTAACACTTTGTCTGTTCATTATATCAACAGTGTGCGCATCGCGACATGTAATACGGGCACCATCCTTTCCATTAATACAAAAATCTAGGCGGTAAGGTTTGATATTTTTTCCTGGGAAGAATAAAAACTTGCAAATTATTGTAAAAACACATTCGCCAAACAAAGAGTCAAAGTGGACGTTTACTGAGTTGATGCTAATTAGCTTGCCATAAAACAAGTTTCCTTTTGTAACTTTTAACCCTTTACTCAACGAAGGCGAAAACCGGCCAGCCTTATTCTTAGTCTCAAAAACATAGGTTATGACCCCTCTTTTGAACGAGCTCGTCGAGCTCGTTCAAATGAGGGGTCATAACCTATGTTTTGAGACAAAAAATGAAAAAAAAATTAGTTATTCAAGAATTTTGTTTGCAGGTATCGTCTGCTTTTCATGTTAGGTAAAGGGTTAATAAACGAAAACAACAGAGATCTCTTTGTTGTTTTCGTTTATTAAAAGATACAAAAGAAAAATTGGGTTTATGTTCCCCTGATGTCAAAGGTGTTTTCTCAACAATTACATGCTTCTCAATTGGACCTTCCTCGCCCGTCTAATAATTTCAAGGGAGAAAATGTTATCAAAAATCGGTTTTCATGACGAGATGATTAAATAAGAAGTTCGCCAAAAATCCTTTACCTAACATGAAAAGCAGACGACACTTGCAAACAAAACTCTTGAATAACAAATTTTTATCATTTTTTGTCTCAAAAACATAGGTTATGACCCCTCATTGGAACGAGCTCGTCCCAAAGAGGGGTCATAACCTGTGTTTTTGAGACAAAAAATGAAAAAAATAATGAAAATTAATTGGCGATTTTTTAGAATAGCGCTGGCCGGTTATGGCCCGTTACGTTGGATAAAGGGATAATGTGTATTTTATTTATTCTGAAATACATTTCCAAGAAGGTTTGAGTTTTTGAACTATAATCCCACTGACTAATAATACCCCAACTACATCATCGAGGCATGATGCAGCTTGAATACTTTTCAGTGAGGACTTGAACAACTACACTAGGGACAAATCATGTTCATCCCCCACCCACCCCCACCCCCCACCCACCCCCATTCAGTCATCTTCGAGACTCCCGCGGGCTATTTGTGACATGCATTTCAGTCTTCTTGACGCAAATACCAAGAAATTTACGATATCGACCAATACGGATATAGACTAAAGATTTCGCCGGTTATAACTTTTCGTTTTCAAGTTCTTCAAGGACGCAAATACTAAGAAATTCACTTAATCATTTCCCTGAGTATATTGTAAAGGTTTCCAAGCATTGTTTATTTTAACTCGTCTGTGATTTGATTCTTGTCAATAATTCTGCTCTGAGCTCTCTGGGCAAATAGTCTGATTATTTCTGGAATAGTACCAGTTTTAAGGTAAGAAAAACTTTTTGGTTTCCGGATTAGTGTTACTTGTCACTCGTCATCAGATACACCGAACATGGTTCTGTGGAGATTGGGTTACTACTAAAACACTTCACACCGGCAACGTTCAACCCAGATAGCTATGTGTTCGAGACAAAAATTGGAAAGAAAACAAACTGAAGGGTGACTTTTGTGAAGACTGTAACAATTACGCTAAGTGAAGGGTTAGAAAACAGTACAAAGCTTGTAAGGAGTTTGGGGGTGGGAGAAAAACCTATTTTGTGATAGCCAATGCGCCCCCGCCCACCGGCTCCCCCTGTTGCCCCGCGACTTACAGTACATGGAGAGTGTGTTGTCAATAAATCACCTTGTGGAGTGATGGTTTCTCTCAAGTAATAAATGCTAATTTATTGCAAAGCAATTAGCATGAGCTAAGTTTCAGCCAATGGACCTCCGGGTTAATCCCGGAGGTCCATTGGTTGAAACTTTGCTTATGCTTTTTGTCTTTCTGTACAAAATTTGCGAGTAGTACCTTTGGTGATACCTCCAACCCATGGGTGATCTGGTGACAATCCACCCTCCACGTACTCTACGATACTGGGAGAGTTCGGGCACATTTGAATTATGGGGCATTATGCAAGGCATTATCTAACGCGCGTACTTGTGGTCGAGCAGAAGAGGAAATGTCCAATTGTTGAAAATGGAAGACCAGCGTGTTCCCCAGTTGCTTCTCTACAAATTGTCACAATGTTTCCCAACCAAAATATTCCCACAATTTTATATCAACTCATTCAAATATCGGAAGATAATATATGCGTTATATAATAGGGGACGCGCTTCATCACAGGGATGCCGGAAGATGGAAAGGGCAGTGATGCATACAGATTTTTAGGGAAACTCGATATCAACCGAGTGATAAATGGACACGCGATAGAGTCACACGAGCTAACGGAGAACGAAAATAGGCCCTACATATCCTGATTTAAACCAATAAAAGTTAATTGCCAAATTAACAATCCGCCGCGGAGCCATACTGGCACGTGCCCAGTCGAAATTGTGAGAGTGACGGTGTAACAGGAATGGAAGTCCGTAGGAAAATGAGTCCCTCTGCACTATTATTCCGCGGAATTATAGTCCTAGGTCTAACATTTCTATGAATAGTAGTCCGCCGGACTACTATTCATAGAAATGTTAGACCTAGGACTATAATTCCGCGGAGTAATAGACCAGAGGGACTAACGTTCCTACGCACTTCCATTCCCTTTACACCGGCATTGCCAACTCGACTTAACTTCGGCAAACGACGCTCTGCGGCATTTACTTAAGCATGTATAACGCTCCTAAGAAAAAGTTAGAGTGAGGTACATACCGACAAGAAAGGCCACCCGTGCCCACCTGTGCCAACCCTTGCCCCCCTCCCTTGGCATAGGCTAGGGGGCAAGTGCTTCCATCTGCCACCACCACCCCCCTGCTCCGGCGCCCCTGCCCCAGCCTCTTCCCGTGGATCCGCCAATGCTTTGTATTAGTTATTTGATAAATGAAGATGCCTTGATATAATTCATTTATTAACAGTAAGCACCTGCTCCAGTCAATCATGGTTGTCATCTCTATAGGTAAAAAATCTCCACTACACACTTGTTGTATTTATTTATTTATTATTTATTTATTGAAGTTTAACGACACTTTCGACATCCAGGACCACCTCGCGTCAGACAGTTTTACGGGTGGAGGAAGCCGGAGTACCTGGCGAGCAACTGTCAGACTCCCCAACATACTAACTCCGCGCAAGCAGGATTGGCCTTGGTCGAAGACAAGTGCACCATCGACGTGCAGTACCCGCCTTAGTACACAGCGCCACTGTGCCCCCACGTGGGCAATCGGGATGAAGTGCCTTGACCAAGGACACAACGCAGTTACCCCTGCCGGAGATCGAACCATCATCCATTCGGTTTGAAGTTCAATGCGCGGTGTCTCACTGATTAGGGTATTGAGGCCTACTCCTGTTGTATGCATCATCTTCAGTTTAGTTGAATCATCCTCAGGTTCTGTCGCTTATCGCCACGATATAGCCTTGGTTGCTAATGTGGCGTTGGGCACCAATAAATGATAATATTGTACCTCACGTAACTTCCTTGCATTCTGATTGGCTGAAAGGTGATACCCTATTTCATGTAGTTGTCCAGCACAGAGCTGAAGGGTCACTACATGCGGACACTATATGTTTTCTATTTTTAGCACGGGCACTATATGCATTTTCTGGTTATAAAAAACATACAAAGCAACGATTTATCCAAAATGGTGGCAGAAAATCCCAGCCACCAATTGGACAATTCGATTTACATAAAAAAATATACACTTCGTTTTTTTTGTGTCGCAAGAATAGCCGCAAAGTTTTCCGAGGTGATACGTTCCGATAAATAGAGATTATTACCATTATGTGGATATACAAAATATGTATCCGAGTCGAGCTCCGGGTTCTAAGGGCAGATCACTACGAGTCAAAGACGAGTCGTGATCTACCCTCTGAACCCGGGGTGAGACATTGGCAGAGGAGAGGAATAGTATCATTGTGTCAAACAATTATCAATATCCACACATTATTCTCATTTATCCTTTATTGTTTAAAATAAAAACATCATTACATGTTTCCAATTTGGATTGTAGATTATTTGGTTAATTTGCATTTTTGGGTTGTTCGATATAATATAAGGAATACTGCATGGCTTGTCGTTGACTATGCCCATATAGTGCCCAGTGAGGTGGTGTAGTTCCCTCCGCTTCGCGTCGGGAACTACACCACCTCACTGGGCACTATATGGGCGTAATCAACTCCAAGCCATGTACTATTCCTTAAATAGTGATCCATCTATCAATGTATCTGTGAGAGAATGTACGTGTATGTGTGTATATGTATGCATGCAATTATTGTACGACCATAGAGCACCGTGTGTGGATTCTAGGCCTTAAAATTATTATTATTAATTTATTATTATTGACTAACAGATCACTGAGTACATCAAATATTTTTTGTGACCACAGATTCCAAATCCATTTTTATATTTCTCAACGTATAACACCAAAGCACTCAAGCAAGCCAATCATCGCAATTCACAATGTTTTGCTTCTGAATTTGTAGGGCTTGGCGTGAAGACGGCCAATCTGAATAAGCCTTCTCTTTGCAAGATAAGATAAGATAAGATAAGATAAGATAAGATAAGATAAGATAGATAAGATAGATAAGATAAGATAAGATAAGATAAGATAAGATAAGATAAGATAAGATAAGATAAGATAAGATAAGATAAGATAAGATAAGATTTATTCAGCAAATACACCAGAATAAAGGCAGATTGCCACACACAGAATCAACTTAAACAGAATCATAAAACATAAAACTAATTCATATGACAAACATAAATCATATTACAGATAAGTCCCTCTTGTGAAGGAAGAGCTGGACCATGTTACAAATAACATTGCACAGCACTGGATTATCATTAGTCATTATTACTTTAAATTTGTCCATTGTATCCATTAGAGGAAAGTCATTTTGTCGTCAGAAATTGCGCGAAATAATTTTTCTCTCAATGGTGCATAAAGCGGACATTCCATTACGAAATGCCATTCCGATTCCACCTCCCCCATTGTACAAGCTTCGCATATTCTGTGTTCGATAGGACGAGGAGGTTGTAAATGCCTTCCACGTTTCCTTCCATATATGTAAGGGTAGGTTCTTTTATATATACTGTCCAAAAAGAGTTAAGCAAACCTCCCTCCCCACCACCTCCCTATAATACCAGTGGGTATACAGTAAATGGGTAAATTCTCCTGAGAAAACCTGCTATTTGCAGTAGGGTGAATATGCCTTATTAGTGAAGCAAGGGTTTCTAGAGCTTTCTTTTTACTGAATGAATATTAGGCACCGCAGACGTCATCACAACGTTAAAAAACGTCACGTTGTTCAGTTCCTGATGGAACAGCCTCGAGAATATCTAACACATCTTAACCCTTTACCTAACATGAAAAGAAGACGACACTTGCAAACAAAATTCTTGAATAACTAATTAGGGGTCACAACCAATGTTTTTGAGTCAAAAAATGAAAAAATAATGAAACTTATTTGGCGATTTTTGAGAATAGCGCTGGTCGGTTTTGGTCGTTACGTTGGGAAAGGGTTAATCGGCGTGGCATGCTGTCCATGACCTTCCAAATTTCTCTCACTGTGATGTAGTCTCATTTCTCTATAAGCACACGGCAGTGAAGTGGTCAATAGCCAGCAAATATGCACCAGTTTTAAGGATGTATGCCCGATCAGACAGAGGAATGCAGAACGTCACAATATGAACTATTCTTATACCCACCCACGGGTATTAAAGGGGGGGGGGGGGTGCTTAACTTGTTTTGGTCAGTATTTTTGTATCCTGTATAAAATGTACGTTAATTGTGTATAGTCATGCATCTATGTAAAAGTACCACACTCTACTCACATCTATTTATTTCATTGTGTTGTTTATATGTCTTCTTCGGGAATTTTACGAATTGACTCAGCTCTGACCGATTACGAATTGACTTGAGTCAAAGCTGAGTCAATTCGTAACCAGTTCGTTGATTTCAAATTGACCCGGGGATTCGTAATCAGTCCAATTCCGGGGTCGTGCAAATTCGTAACCAGCTCATTATATAACTATTTTGTTTAGAAAGGCACAAGTAACAGTGGTAAAGCCGAAAATGAAGATTTATTATAAAACCTTATCGCATTCTAAAGCCAACTATTGTCTTGAATTGCTCTGAAACCAGACGCGCAGCTAGGATATGAAAGTAGGAGGAGCCTAGTCAGATTTTTTATGCGGGGCAGTTGTTACTTTTAATAAACGGAAAAACAGACAGCTCAGAGAGCTATCTGCTGTTTTCGTGTATTAAAAATAACAAAAGGAAACTTGTTTTTTTCTACAGGTGCCAAATGTGAATCCTCAACAATTACTTGCTTTCTAAACCTTCGTCACTCAGCTAATAATTTCAAGGGAGATAATTTTATCGAAAGTCGATGTTCATAATGATAATAGTCAGGGATGTATCCTATATTTTCCAGCATATCATGCATTTTATTGTTTAAAAAAAAGAAAGAAAAATAATGGTGCATGAACTAACATAAAATATTTTATTAGCCTTTACCCAACGTAACGACCAAAACCGGTCAGCGCTATTCACAAAAATCGCCATTTAATTTTCATTATTTTTTCATTTTTTGTCTCAAAAAACATTGGTTATGACGCCTCATTGGAACGAGCTCGACGACAAGAATTTTGTTTGTAAGTGTCGTCTGCTTTTCAGGTTTGGTAAAGGGCTAAAAAGTTGATTATGATTTGGTCCTGATTTTATTACGAATTGACCCCAAGTTGGGGTACGAATTGGTTTGGGTAAGAAACGACTCGATTATGAATTGATTCAGCTTTGACTGATTACGAATCGACTTGGAACCAAGAAAATTAAATAAGAGGCCCCACACCCCGGAAAAGGAGGAGTGGAGGGGCTGAAGCGCTCACCCGAATGGTGTGAGATTCCAGCCTCAAGCGATGCCTAATAATAAACTCCAATTAACCAATAGACCAGAAACCCACAGTAACAAACAGCTGATTTGGGTTTAATCCCGGGAACGGGAATTCCCGGTTTCCCGTTTCCTAAAGCCGGCCCCGATACCCGGGAAATCTACAGCGCGGAACCGGGAATGAAGCGTGGCACTGTTTTTGTATTAAACTGAAGTTTTCTGAAATGAAATTTTGTAGGATTTCGTCAGCCCTTCCACGCCTGAACTCTTTAAAGTCCTGATTCGTGATGAGCCATTTTCAACAAATCACTGTAGCTCTCATCCACTCCTGGAGGACCCCCCCCCCCTTCACCCCCGCTTTAAAGTTCAAACTCGCCTTCATTTTCAGAATTAATAGTTTCACTTTTCACTACCTCCCCCAACAGCAACACCCTCTTCACTGCCGTCACCATTCTCCTCTGCTTCAAGCAAAGGAGGCTGATGACGGCAGTGGGGAGAGTGTTGATGTTGGAGAAGGTAGAGGTGGTAAAAAAAAAATAAAGACGAGATTCATTCGGGTTTGGGTTTTCATACTCATTTTAGGAAATAGAGATTGCCAATGAAATATGCTCATTATCATTAAAATAAATGCGTCATGTTACCCTCGTAAATTTGCATGATATTACCCCGGAAATTTCCCGGTTCCATGTTTTGTGAAAATTTCATTCCCGCTCCCAGCTGCTAGAAAACAATGGAATATATATATAGCTGATAGAAAATGCGGCACTGAAATGTGCACAGCCAAGCTTTATCGACTGCACTATTACCCCAAAACACAGTCGCAAACAGAAATTGCAGTAACGAAAACAATTCCGCAATAAAAGATCATGTATTCGTTACTGCATTAAAAATAAATTTAGTCATGCGCTTGACGGACTATTTAAACATTACTTTTGATTAAACGCAATTCCTTTTTAAAAACAAGTTAACCCTTTGAAAGGTAAGACCGATTTTTCGGACAAGGCACAATTTCGTTCCATTTTTATCTTATAATAAGAGGTCTATACACGGGGCATTGATGATAAAATAATAACTGCACTCTTCAGCCAGACGGCTGCAGACTGCAGTTATTATTTTATCCTTCCTGTATATTGATATTGGACTGACTCTTCTCACTGTAAGTGTACAAAAAGGCGATACCACTCCAGGAGACGAGGGTTCAAATGGTTAAGACAGAACACACACAACGCAGGTGGAATTGGGTTCAAAGACACGAGTTGGAGTTTGTTTTTCAAGTGTTTCAAATATCGGAAAAACAACAAGGGCCAATGATTCCTATTCGCTGCATTCTACTGGAGTTGTGTTCTGTATTTATGCCACCATTAAACTTGAATTTAATGAATAAAGATAACATGCTTAAAGAAAAAATCGCACCTTCGGCGATCTATTTACTTTTTGCTTGACACCGTTTTGTATCGAATCATTCCATGCACGGCATAACGTCAGTCAGATGCTCAATGACCAATCAGATGCCTTCTTACATAGCGTTCGTATACACGTAGCCTGTGTTCCACGCGTGGTGTATCAAGCACATTCATGTCTGCATATCGAGTATACACATACGCACAGCAATGGCATTAAAATAGAATATATACCCATAGTAGGTGCATATTGAGATCCCTCACTCACTTTTGTGAAAATGTACACATACATGTACGGGTACATCGTGTACCCATAGAGTTTAGTGTTAAAATGTACAAAATTTCAAGAATTTTTACAAAATGTTTTTTAATAAATCTGCACTAGAACTCTTAATCGTTCATCATCGAATTTTAGATGGTGCGATCAGTTGTTGACGAACGATTGAGAATTATAGTGCAGGATGCGTGGAAGAAATCGACCCTCGAATTCTCCCAACGTTCATTGTCGCGTTCTAGACGGTGTGATCAGTCGCTGACGAACGCTTTGAAGTTCTGGTGCAGAAAAATATAAAAATTAAGATGTCGAAAAAAAAGATGAATTTTCGACGTTCGTCATCGCGTTCTAGACGGCGCGATCGGTCGTTGACGAATGGTTGAGAGTTCTAGTGCAGGAACAAAAAAACAAATGAAAAATCGGGAGGCGTCGTGGGCATCCGTCGCGTGAAATTGGCTCGCAAGTGGGAGGGGCCGAGATGGATTGTAACAAAAGCACGAGATCCGCGAGAGGAAATAAAAAAGTGATATAATATAGGAGAAAAAAATAAATATATAATAAATAGTTATTTAAAATAAATAAAATAAAATATCGAATCGAATAGATAATGATAATAAAATATACGTAATCATGAGCGATTCCAAGATTGTGAGAATGTCGTTTCTTCTAAAGTTGTTGATGAGAGCCTACGCATTCTGCGTGAATGAACAACTAGTTCGCGTCTTGTTCGAACGATGCGTCTGGTGTCGGGATCATCTAGACTTCGATCACGAGGATCATTTTTGTCTGACGATGGAAAGGGAAGATGTCATCGTCAAGTATTTCGAACTGGCGTTCGAATACGTTCGAATCGACGACGTGATCAAGTTTTGGAGGAGATTCGTCTTCTGTAGCGGGCTGACTTTAGAAGACAAGGGATGCGTCTTGAAATTATTGCTGGAGGGGGTCATACGACACGACTAAGTTTTCTTGTTGATATAAATAGGGGAGAGAATAAAAAATAAAAATAAATACATACGTAAATAATATAGATAAAAATTAGAAAGAAAAAAAACACAAAAAATGAAAACCAGAAATAAATTGTATCCGGCGTTAAGTGATGACGAGGATGAGAAGCCGAACGGTGTTTTGCCAATGACGCCATCACTAGAAGAAAGAGAAAGAGGAGAGAGGTATTCCATTGATCAAATCGGTAGAATCCAATTGTATCTGATTCGAGGGAGAGCCTCTCGTCGTTCTCTCAACAAGAAGTATTCGCGCCTCACGAAATTCGTCAACTCGGTCAACACAACACTCGTCACAATTTCCATGGGTTTACACACGGCTGGCATCGGATTGTTGTCGACTGCGGTCGCCATTCCGATCGTGTTGACCATAGAAGGAGTGGCTCTCGCCGCCAGATTGTTTAGCACGGTCGGAAACTTTTTGGGTAAGAAATTATATCTGAAGGCTAGGAAACACGAAAAGATTTGTCTTGGTCGACGATCGACATGATATCCGAAATGATCTCGATGGCATTGAAAAACGGTAGGATATCGGACGGAGAATACTTCATGATACTGGGCGACAAAACAAAATACAATGCCATGAAAGAAGCTGTGAGAATCAGGACTCATCAGATTATCAAGGAAGAGATGAAGGATTCTCTCATGGAAAGGGAAAGGAAAGAGTCTAGGGAGGAATTTGGTAAGTTGATAGAACTCAAGAGCAACGATTGAAATAATATATAATAAGAAGAGAATTTTTTTTCTTTTTAAAAAAATATTAAAATTTATATACATAAAATTAAAATTTAAAAAAATAAATACGAAATTATTTAATAACCCTCAAAAATGTATTGCATAAAGTGTAAGAGAGTTACTGAGGTGGGTAATTCCCGAGAAGTACGAACTACAAACGACAGACAGACGCTTCACGGAATTTGCGAGGTGTGTGGTTCGATCAAGACTCGATTCATAAAAAAAACCCAAAAAACGAGAGACGAAGGCGTCATGAATAAAATGATCAATAATCTACCTTTTGAAATACATCTGCCGGGTCAGAGTTTCACGGGACCCGGGACGAAATTGAACAAGAGACTCAATGCCGATCTGACTCCTAAATCTTGGAGCAAACCCGTGAATAGGGTGGACGCAGCTGCATACGATCACGATTTGTGCTACGCTAAATACCAAGATTCATAACGATGTCTGCGATAAAAATAAAAACATGTTGGCGAAATTAAGAGACATATGGAATCCGACTAGGCGAGAGAAGCTTGAATGTTCGCTGGTCGGCAAAGTGATCAGTATGAAACGTCGATTCGGATGGGGCATTCAAAAAAAAAAAGTAGCTCAGAAAAGAAGAAGAAGCGATTATTGATGAGTGAATTAGCCGAGGAGCTACACAAGCCCATCGTGCATAGATTTCGATGATATTTGATCTGCCCACTTGGTCGACATGAGATCGTTTTCAAGGTGGAACGAGGGCGTCAAATATCTATTGACGGTCATTGGCGTGTTTTCCAAATATGGTTGGATCAGTGCCTTGAAGAATAAATTGGGACCTTGCCGAGGCTCTTAAGAGCGTGTTCGTCTCATCTTCTTGAAAACTGAATAAATTGTGGGTGGACAAGGGGAAGGAATTCTACAACAAGGTTGTTCGTCCGTTGGTCAACCTCTATTCGATCGGAAACGAAGAGAAATCCAGTGTCGTGGAACATTGGAATCGAATGGTGAAGGAAAAGATGCACAGGTACTTCACGATGAATTCAACCAAGAAATATATATACGCTCTGAATGGTCTGGTCGATGATTACAACAACACGTGACACAGATCGATCAAGATGACCCCCACTAGCGATCCTAGAAACGAAAAACTGGTCTACGCGAATCTATATCCCGAAAGATCTAAGATCAAGAAGGTGACTAGACCACCGAAATTTGCGGTCGGTGATCAAGTGAGAATCTACACTTATAAAAAGCACTTCAAAAAGGGTTATTCTCCTCGATGGACGTTGGAAATCTTTGTGATACACAGTTCCGGTGACTTACGAAATCGAAGCTTTGGATGGCGAAAAGATCATTGGAAAGTTTTACGAACAACAATTGCAGAAGATGAGGTTTTAATAAAAAAAATATATATTTACTCTCTTTAACATTTTCTTGTTTACACACACATATATAAAGGGGAAAAAATAATAATAATAAGAATAATTAAAACTATTTTTAGGAAAAAGCAAACGAATTAATAAACAAAAAAGCAAAACACAAAAAACCCTCAAAAATGACAAATATACTAGATATCACACAAGGCATACCAAGAGATGAAAGTATTGAGGAATATGAGGTTCACGAATATGAGCCGATAACCAGAACGAGTTTGAACAATGCAGGAGAGATAAGAATCAACATCGAAACCCAAGATCTATTCGTTCATCTTAGCGAGAGTTACATAGTGCTGCAGGGACATCTCACCAAGGAAGATGGGAGTGAATATGCTGACGACAACATGGTCAGTCTAGCCAATAATGATATCATGCATCTATTCAGTAATATAAAATACTTGCTATCCGTACAAGAGATAGAATCCCCATGTTTCATCCCGGTCAGGCCACCACAATGTTCGGACTCTTGACATATCCGGATGATTTTTCGAAATCCAAGGGACTTAATCAGTTGTGGGTGAAAGACACCATCGCGGGTATCGGCCTCACTAATGCCAGTGCCACCATGATATTCGACTACGTCATCAAGACGTCCAGACCCAAAGGAACATTTTCGTTCAGGATACCTTTGAAACACATCTTCGGATTCTCGGACGATTACAACAAGATCATGTATGAATTCAAACACAATCTGACATTGATTCAAAAGGGAAATGATGACGCAAAAATGAGACTCCCCACGACCGATGTGGCTAAGTTAACTCTACACAAGATATCATGGTTCGTTCCGCACGTGCAGCCTTCGGTCGTGGAAAAAGTGCGTCTCTACAATATCATAGAATCCAAGAGTAAATTACCCGTGGGATTTAGAATGAGACATTGGGACACGGCTAGCATTCCGTCTTCCATGAATCACTTCGATTGGAGATTGACTGTGAAATCTGCTTCCAAGAGACCGCGTTTCATCGTGGTTGCATTTCTGACCGAGAAAAAAATCTGTCGCTGCTCGATCACTGCAATTTGAGAAACATGCAAGTGTTTCTGAATGCCCCGAGATATCCCACAATCGATTACAATGTGTCGTTCGACAAGAATGATTTTCTGCAGACTGTACTCCAATGCCGCGTATTTTAGAAAGAAGTATCACGGTCTGGACGAATTGATGAGCAACCCTAATATATCTCCCACCGAATACAAGGCGATATATCCCATGTTCGTATTCGACATCAGTAAACAGAGCGAACGACTCAAGAGTAGCATCTTCGATATTCAGATCAAGATGCAATTCAATAGGAATGTGCCAAGAAAAACCGAGGCCTTTGCCCTGGTCCTGTCAGATAGAGAATTACAATTCAGATCAGATGGAACTAAGATGTCGATCATTCAATGAAAATAAATAAGTAATTATTAATAAACAAAAACCAAAAACAAAAAAAACAAAAAAAAAGAAGACAGAAAATCATGTTTCCAGAACACCCAGAATATTATTTGGAAAATGCGAGATTGAAAACGTTTGAACATTGGCCTTCGCACAAATTTCAAAAACCAGTTGACCTGGCAATGGCCGAATTCTTTTATCTTGGTAAGAGCGATAAAGTCAAGTGTTTCTATTGTGACGGAAATCTCATGAATTGGGACTTCGGAGATGATCCATTCATGGAACATGGTAGATGGTTCGGGGACTGTGGATACATGTGACTGATCGAAACCCACAACTTAAGGAGCACAAGAGGAGATAATTAACAAAAAACTCTGAAGAACATGCGGTTGTTAAAAAACGTTTTGGACATGGGATACACCGAAGATCGCTTGAACGAAACTTTGAAGAGGACGAATAAACAATTATGCCAGTTTTCTAATGCCGAAGATTTGATTCGATTATTGACGAACGCGACAACTTTAAATCGAGAGGAAGATCAAGAAGAGAAAGGCAAAACAAATAGAATGTGCATGGCGTGAGAAGTGAGAGACTCGAGCGTTCTATTTCTACCTTGTAGACATTTGTTGTTTTGCAAAGCGTGTCATTCGAGCGAAAAGAAAACGATGTGTTCGAGTTGCCAAAAAGAAATAAAAGAAATGATGAAGTGTTTTTTGTCATGAGAGTGCGTTTTTCTTAGAGATTGAACATCTTTCTAAATCTCATTACTTTTTTTTGTTTTTTAGTTTTTTTGTTTTTTTAATAATTACTTATTATTATTTTTTTAATGAATCATTTCCACACATTCATTGTTTGTTCAGAGGATCTAGTTCGATCAACAGGGCCACCATGGAAGTCGCGGCTTTGGGATTATTGGTTTTCATCCTGAAATTAATCCTGTCTCAGGCGTTCACTTTGAGAGGCGTACCGAACGTATTGACATTCGAGTGTTGATTCTTGGTCTTTTCAATGCTGTATCTCTTATTGCTCTCTACTCCATTCACCATGAGATTGACGACTGCTATGTTATTCAAATCCGTGGAAGTCAGAGACATTCGAATGATTTCGGCTCCTAATGGCATAGGATATCCTACCTGACCATGTAGCTATTTGCTACCTCTGTTTCCGAAAGACCATTCGGCTTTTCCCTCATCTAACGCACTGCTCTCCTCGTCCCACACGGTGATCAATTGCCTGGCGAATTTTACTTTTTCCACCACCGAAATCAGGGTGCAGGCGTCCAACATGTGCACGTGTCCACCCATGTCTAGTTTACCTTCCATGATGTCGCCCTTTCTCCAGATCGAGTTGTCATCCACGTACTGCCTACTGACCACACTAGAATCGAATTCAGGATCATGATCGAGACGGAATCCAGGTAGCCTTTGTTGACCGCAGTGGAGTCCTCGTCTGCATTGTCGATCTTTAACAGATTCAATATCTTGTTGAATCCTGCATTCAGATCCGATTTCATTTCTCGTTTGGCAGACTTTCTTTGTTCCAGGTCTACATAGTGTTTGGTCGCTGCATCCTTGGGATTTGTGGGAGTGGCCACGTTCGTTATCTTATTAGAATTGGCATTCAATTCCGATTGCATCATTTTCTGAACGTATCTACTTCTCATGTGTTCGCTGAATCGCGTGTGAGTGTCGTCCACGTATTTCTTAGTCGTGGCATCAGTGGAATCTATGGTATTCATGACATTCACCAAACATTTGGATTTCAGATCGAGATCGTCGGTCATGGCTCTATTCACGTAATTATCTCTCACGATTTGTTCGAAATTCACGTTCCCCCTGTTGACGTATTTTTTAGTCATCGCATCTGTGAGATCTACCAGCTCGGGAAGATTGTAGAGCTTGTTATCGTTTATGTTCAAAGGTTCCTCTTGAGGTTCGTATCTCCGAACGTAACGTTTGTCCAAGTTGGTGACGTCATAACCATCACCGACTTCGAGCGTTTTCCTCTTCTTATTGGGGCGACTTTTGTCGTCACTCCTACCAAATTTATCGACTGGCATGTTTGTTTGTTTTTTTTAAATATATCTCAACACAGTTTTTAAGAATGAATTATTTCTCATCTCACTTATTTTTTTTTTGTTCTATTCGATTTAGTTTTTTTAAATAATTTCTTTACCTTTATATATATACAATAAAAAAAAAAATCTCTCTAATGTAAATCGTTGAGAATGTCTTGAAACTGATCTCCTTCTGACCATCTCTTGAGAACGTAGAGACACAGGTGACCGCAAAACACTTGATCCGGCAATTGCACCAACTAACTACCAATTCATTGAAATAGTTCCTTATTTCTTTCAGTGGTGAGATTCAGTAGCTGTTGAAATAATAATCCTTCTCCCATTCTTGAACCACGCCACCCAGTGAGTACCTTCGCCCAATAAATCGTCCAGATTTAAAATTCCCCATTCCGATTGTCGTCGAGGTCTTCTCTTCGGCAAGGCATCTCTGGAAAACACGCCTCGAAAATCTTTGATTTTCAAGGCTTTCGCCACATTCGACAGATCAATGTTGGATAGGGGTTCGTTAGGTAAGACAACACCTTCTACGGATATCCGTATTTTCTTATTCATAAATATATATATATTTTTTTTATTTATTTTATTATAATTCATTAAATGGTGTAATTTTATTTTTTATTTTTTAACTTTATACTCTCGTTTAAACTAAATTTGTCGATGTCTCTATCGATTTCCATAGTCTTGCATTCGTCTAATTTCTCTTGATTTTCTGAAATCCTCTCGTCATTAATAATATCCAAAACCCAATGTCCGATTATCAAAGTGCTTATTTTATCGTTTAACATGATTCTCTTAACGTTGTCGGCCGTCAGCGAACTCTTGTTGATTATTTCGGTATACAAGTCGTGATGGGCACTTCAAATCGATTTCATAGTCTTGTACACTGGCCCACTTCCGAACAGACACTCTTTATACTATTGGAAAGAGATGCTTGAACCCCTTTGCACTTTTTGATCTCTTCACCTTCTAGAAGATAAGCGTACAGTTTGGGTCTCAAACCCACGAATTCGGTGATTTGTTTACCAACGCTCTCATCCTTAAATTTACCCAACACCTTCTCGTTGTCATTTGATTGAATGTTAGACGGGTGATCGATGGGATAATTGCTCATGTTGAACCACGTGGTCACGTCTGGAGATATGTCCAGGTAGGCGTCTTTCGTCTCTATCTTGTAAACCAAACTGTCCATGTCGGTGAACAGTAGTTTAGCTTTCTCGATGAATTTCCATTTGATGTATTCGTAGTGAAACTTGTAAATCAATTGCTTGCTGATATCTAAAATGATCGGTCCGAGATAATAGGGTTTGTCGAACTTCATGTGCATCTTTTGCATGTGAATGGCCACTAGATTTTCGTCAAACACGGTTCGATGTCTGTAATTGGGTTTCGCCACTAATTTTTTAGCCCTTTTCTCGTCGTGTCGAGTCGAATGTCGGTTCTCTTCCTAATATTTTCCATTGATTTACCATACATGCAGTTGTTCATGAGTTTAAAGAAATCTTTTTCAAAATCGTTCTCGGCTCGAATTCTGAGATTCGTGTTGAGATCAATGTATTTTTTCATCCAAGGATCTTTGTCGAATCCAATGACGCGATGCATGTCGAGTAATTTCATCCCGTGATCGATGTATTGTTTCAAATTCTCACTATAGACAATGTACTTACATTTGTTATATAAATTGGGAACGAGTTTTTTGTCGTTTCCTTCGACTGGTTCCATTCATTCGGGAGCCAGTGGATAATCGTTGTGCAGGTCATTTAACTCTTCCAGATAGTTCAAATCGACTTCTAAAATACAAGGATAGTCTCTCCATTTTTGCATCTCTTCCAGTTCCGTTACCCATTTGAAATTTCCAGTTGGTAAAGGATGACTCATGGCCCAACCATACAGATTATTAGCGTCCCAATACTGTATGTATTTATTCGGTTGTTCCGAATTGAAACCTTCTCTCATGTAGGGATTGTTGGCTTTAGAATACCTGCAGGAGATCATCGAGACGCCACCTCTCACAGCCTTTTTGAACATGAGTCTTCAATAGAGCATCCCACGCCAGGCCGGGTGTGGTGTAATACGTAATTCCGACGACAGACTTCTCGAAAATTTTCGAACACGTCTGCCAGGAGTAGAACGTTGGTCTTCAGATAGAGATCATGATAATCTCTCATGGTTTTCATATCAAACAATTTCCACACGTTTTCGGCATGTTCATAATTCTCATCGAAAATGTCGGATTCGTATAATTTTAAATAAAAATCTTCTTTTGAAGGTAGCGTAGTGTCGTCGAATCTCGTCAGATCTTCATGTAATCGTAAGGATGGACTCCTTTCCTCAACATGACATCTACTCATTTTCCGAAGTGTTCGCTCATGATTTTAAATTTATCCTCGCTCGTGTTGTCGACTAATTTTTCCAGACCGGTCAACATGAATTTAAAACTGTTGATGAAACGTATGGCTCTACAATTAGATTTTGTTTCTTCTTTTGATGTCTCTTCATCGATTACTTTTTTCTTCTCCACGTCCTTCCATTTCGTGAAGGAAATGTATCTTTCTTCACTATTCGCAATGTAGTCTAATTCTTTGTGGGAGGTACCGAGATTTTTCACAAACAGATGACTGCCGTAACCCGAGAGATTGTGAAATATCACCAGACAGAAAGTGGCATCTCAATATCTTAATTTACATTTGCTGTGGGCTGGACGTGATACAGACCCGTGTAATGATCGTGATCTCTGACTTTCTTCTTTCCCTGCGAATTCTCGTCAAACGATTGTCTACATATGTGACATTCAGTGGCTCTGTTATTTTCGTCCTGTTGCTCTCGCGTGATGATCATTTTTGCGGGAGTTTTAAATTTGTCGTATAAAATTTGAATTTTCGATTCTAACTCTTCCACGAATCTTCAAGCCACGTCGTCGTCTTTGGACCATTTTGTGTAGGTGAAGGGACCCATGTCGTGTTGCGATTCGAAAGCGCATTTCACGTAAATACAATAGCCCAAAGGTACGTGTTTTTGGTGTAACTTTGAAGATCGTCAGGTTGGCAGGAACTCATTTTCACAGTGAAGCATTTGAAATTGGCATACACGGCAAATGACACTTTTAACCTTCTACTGTGATTGTGAAAGTTCACAAAGGTGTTAGATTTAGGCATTTCGACGATGACGCCTTGCTTTTCGTTGCAATATTCCTGCTGTTTCGCTAACGATTTTTCGCTGTGAAATGTGTTCATGCAGTTGCAACATAAATATATCTGACCATTATGTTTACTACTTGACAGTAATCAGCTCGGATTTTTAACCCAACAATAATGACGATTGTCACCATTTGAAATTAATAATAAAATTATCATCTTTTCTCTTCCGAGATACGAAGTCTGTCTGAGAGGATAGATCATTCATTTTTCTTCATCGTATCCCAAGACTTTCACCACTACGGTAGGATTTTGAGCTTCAAAATGTTCGTTGTCTTTTAACGGCGTTGGAAAAGTCACTCCGGTCCAATCGAGATTTTTACAAGTCTCCTCGTAATAACGAAAAACTCTCTCAGGGTTGATTTTGACAGGGTATAAGGTGGAGTTGACTGCCCATTTAAAACACTGATCATCTTTATTTATCACGCTGACCACGGCATTTTTTTAGCTATGACATATGGTAATTCCACGTAGGAAAACGCTTTCAATGGATCATTTTTTTTCACGTGAATTTCGAGATTCAACACTTCTTCAAACGTCGAATTACTACCTTCCCATTGATAATTCACAAGAGACATCAACATCTTATCTTTCATTATTTCGAAAACATCCGATAATTCGGAACCTTGAAATATGGTCTGGATACCGGATCTGAAATATGCATCTCTTACGATGCTCTCGCCGGAGTTCGCATCGATTTTATTCATTGTGCAATGGAGTATCATTACAATTTTTATCCCCACTTCCATATGTTCATGAAACAAATCCAATACTTTATTCTTCACCCATTCCATGAACGAGTTCGGATTGACTTTTTTGAAGAAGGGAACCATGTCAAAAGTTTTAAAAACGCCTTTGATCGCACTCTCCCGTTCTATGGAAATCGATTCCTGTAGAATGGGAATCGATTTGAATGCTTTCATAGCGATTCATCCTACATACCCTTCTCCTTTCCCTTCATCGATTGCTCATCGAATTTCGTTCAATATATGTTGTTCATCTTGATTATTATTATTCTGGACCGCATCACTTGTTTTCGTTTTTTTCTTTTTCTTTTTTGAAACCCACAGTTCTTCGATGGCTTTTCGTTTGGTTGTCTTCTTATTTTTCCACAACTGGAACGTTTTTTGACGTCAGTATTTCGATTCCCTTTGCCACCTTTTTCTTCTTATTTTTCGCAACCGGAATGTTTTTTGACATCGTTGCTATCAGTATTTCGTTTCCCTTTTCATTGAGCAAACTATCTAACTCATGTATGAGCTCTCTAACTACTACTACCATGTTTTGTTTTCTGTTGTCAGAAGTTACTGCCATCAGCTTATTTTCCTTTCCATCGCCTCACGAATAATACTCGCATATGACATTAATTTTTTTTGATATGGTTCTATGATTTCTGAAATCTGGAATTTTTAATTCTTTACAAATCTCGTTTAACTGGTGTATGGTATATTTATCTAAAGTTTCCATTTTTTCATTTGTTTGCTTTGTTTGTAAGAATATATTTTGAATTTTTTTGTTTTTTTGTTAAATAATTATTTTTGTAAAAAAGTTTTTAAATAGTCTCTTATATATTTGTTTTTTAATTCCCCCCCCCCCCCCCCCCCGCCAAAAAAAAAAAAAAAATTGTGAGATTAATTCATTTTCCTTTAATGTGAACAAAATTGAATTAATACGACAAATTAAAAATTTAAAAACTTTTGTATATATATAGAGAGAGAAAACTTTCACAAAATTTCACATTAAAGGAAATCAAATTTAAAAAACTTTCTGTATATATATATAGAGAGAAAAAAAGTCTTTACAAAAATTATTATTTTAACAAAAAAAACAAAATTTAAATATGTTATTATTTGTAATAATTCATAAAACTAGAAAACATAAACAAAATAATCCGCTATGAGAGCAACACCAAAAAGATGCGAATTGAAATTGAAACGAGTCGAAATGAACAAGAAACTTGGTTGTAAAATTTATATAT
Source organism: Pictodentalium vernedei (assembly GCA_031216915.1). Lineage (NCBI taxonomy): Eukaryota > Metazoa > Mollusca > Scaphopoda > Dentaliida > Dentaliidae > Pictodentalium > Pictodentalium vernedei. The sequence goes on along the minus strand of CM062295.1, from coordinate 544,472,283 downwards.
TACAACGACACGATGGTATCGAATTTAATGAGGTCGAGATGAAGGGCTTAGAGCATAAATATGACAAATATAGTATGCCTTTGAAATTGGATGAAGCTGCATTCGATTTGTTTTACGAGTACCAGAGCAATCTACAGAATATCGTTATCACCGAAGACAAAGAATTTGATAAGAGTGATTTGTCGTTGCCCAGCGGAAGTTACATATATCCAAAAATCTCTCTCGAACTCGTAGACAGATTGGATGGCGAGAACTCGTTGACCGAAGTAAAAAAACATGCAAAAGTAAAGATAAACATTCAATATATATGCGAAAACGGAAAAGATACGACCATTAACATGTTAATAACGGAGTTGAAAATATAAAAAACAGAATAAAGAGAGAGTACTTGGAATATTACACGATAATCACTTTACTATACATAAATTATTTATTTTATTTTATTTTTTCCCTTCTTCTCTATCGCTCATATATATTGTAATAATGTTTCCCTTTCTCTTCACTTTCATTATTGATTCTTCTTTTTTTTATATATTATATATTTTTTTATAACACATTCCATTCCCTTCATCATATTTATGAACGAATAAGGTGCATCTCTTGGCAACACTCATATCATTATTCTCTTCAAAAGGTGGTGGTGGAAAACAACTTATTCTTCTTCTTCTTTTAAATTTCCACAATCTATCCCTATTTTTTTCGCTTTTTTCCAATTCTTTCCTGAAATATCCATCATTATCATCCAAAAACTCCTTGTAATCCTTTTTGTCTATTTTTTTATATTATATTATATTATTTTTTTATCCTTTATGTAATTTATATAATTATAATTATATTATATTATTTTTTATACTTTATATAATTATATATTTTTTTTTACTTTATAATAACATACTCAAAAGTGGTATATTCTTAAATGGCGAATTCGGACCCAACAGCAAACCCCTATCGAGTAACTCCACGTTCTGTCCTCTCTTCAGATAGAGACCGTCTCCACTGAAAACGTTGCCACCACCGCCGTCTGTGTCGATGCAACACACGGCTCCTCCCTTCTTGAAAAACAGTCCACCACCCATTAATTTCTGAGCTCCCAAACTCGCGAGTCCCAAGAGAGCTCCCATGCCAAAAGCCGGCAACACAGTCTTCGTGAAAATGGGCAATGCTTTTGCAGCGAGTGTCGCCAATAGTGGTAGAAAACCGCCTTTCATTCTCAGATTATATTTCAATTGAACTGGACTCAATCTCACCGTCAACCCTCTTCGATCACGAATCGCTTTCTCCATCCTTTTGATTTGAGTTCTGGTCCTGGCGATCGGATCACGACCGCCACTCGCCAGATCTTCATGAGTGAATTTGAATCTCACCACCTCGCCTCGAGTTCTTAACGCTCTCTGAAGTTTGTCCCTCTGTCCTTCGGATATGTTCACGTTTTTAACTATGTATCAAGTCATATTTCTTTTCATTTTTTAAATATATTTTCAAATGCGGTTGTTGAGAATTCAATTGTTTTTTTGTTTTAATGATAATTATATATTAAATAATTTTTGTAATTAATATTACATTTCTTTTGTTTTTCTTATTTATATATATACAGACAATAGCTTTTTTTTTGCTTTTATATTTCTCTTATGTGAAATTGTATCTTCACCCTCTCTCCGCGAAGATCTAACAGCTGACCATTTTGATCCGTCAACGTAGTTTTGAGGCTATACAATGTGTCTAAAATCACAGGTAGATAAACTAAATTTTTAGGTTGTTCCACGATCTTATAACCCGGCGACACGTTCAGAAAGAAGGAATAGATCATTGGTTGCATCCAAGGCCCTCTTCTTACGACCTCTAGCATGGTCGATGCAAGTTTTCTACCAGCATCGCTTGTGAAGGCTCGCATTATAGAATCCACGATTCCAGAACCACCTTGGATGTAAGTTCTGACATATCCCCTGTTCTTTATCACCAACATATTTTTATTTTATATATATTTTGTTTTTCACTCGTAAATCGTTTTTTGTTTTAAATACATTTTTATTATTTTTAGTGTAGATTTACTTTTATTTATCTATTTTGCTTTTCTCTACTTACTATATATTAATCTTTCAATTCGTTCATCAACTTTTTATAATCATGCCTATCCAAGACCTTCTGCCTCAACAATTTGTCGCATATACTCACTATCTGATTATCCACCCCCGTATTACCGGCACATCAGCTAGACATCAGCAATATCAATCTCTTGAACAGGGCGTTGGAATCGCGTGGAAAAAAGTAGTCGCCACTCCCTTTCCCACCACCAAAGCGACATTTTTTTATTCAGTTCCCATATGGGTCTCACCGCCTTCATCCACTTCTGACCTCTTTTAGCCTTGGGTCTCGTCTCGTTGGCGTCATTATTTCTCTTCATGGAGTGGGTCTGAACCAGAATGTCACCATAATTTTATTAATTATCCTAATTAATCCTCATCTGTGTAACCTCGAGGCTTGTCGAACATGAGCAATTCGCGCAGTCCAACGTTTTTTTGTACCTCTTCGAACCAACGATTAAATCCTCATCATCCACACTTCAGTGTCGCCCATGAAAGTCCTACCGTCCGAATCCTCGTGAATTCCATACAACAGATCTCTCTTATCACTGTCGCCGGACGATGCGACGCTACTAGTAGTAATAGTTCAGGCAGTATCATCGCTCTCGCTCTCATCGGTTTCAATTCCCTCGGGAATGTAATCCGGCGGAGGTCTCTGAACGGAAAACGGCATAAGACTACCAGGAAATGAACCTGTTCTCAAAGAACTCTCTTTTATGGGTCTCAGTTCCTCGACGATCTCCTTCTTGCTTCGTTCCTGAACCTCCATCACGGGTTTGAAGAGCTTAGTAGTCTCTCGTCTCAATTCCATCTCCCCCAATCGTCTGCTTCTGTCGCCGGACCGAATGCTTTCCTTGATCCGCTGATATTCGTCGAGGATTTCGTCCCTTCACTTGAAATGTTTGATGTTCAAAAACATTTTTTTCTCTCGATTATCAATTTTTTTTTAGAGTGTGGTAACGTCAATTTTTTATTATTTATTATTCTCAAAATTAAATGTGATTATTTTTATGTTTATAAATAAATAAAATTTTTATGTCTTTAATATATATAACTAACGAGTTAAAAAGAAAAGAAAAGAAAAGAAAAACACACAAATAAAACATCGATAAAAGAAAAATTAAAAAAAATAATGCACACCTTCATTGCTCCAAACGTGTTAAATCACTTATCGCCGCAAAAATTCCATTCTCGCTTCGCTTCAAGAAGCATGTTTAAAAACAACCATTATAATAACTATTCACACACACACTTCGTCATTCAATAGATGAATAAGAAACGTTTTGAAAACAACCATTATAATAACTATTCACACATACACTTCGTCATTCATCTATTGAATGAGAAACGTTCATTTACATCCGCGTTATTAAAAGACCAGGTGGAAATGAAGAAACTCAACAAAACTTATTTTGTTACAATCCATCTCGGCTCCTCCCGCACACGTACCAATTTCTCGCAACGGATGCCCATGATGCCTCGTGATTTTTCATTTGTTTTTTCGTTCCTGCACTAGAACTCTCAACCATTCGTCAACGACCGATCGTGCCACCTAGAACGCAATGACGAACATTGAAAATTCATCAATTCTAGTTTTTTTTCGACATCTTATTTTTTTATATTTTCTACCCCAGAAATCGCCACGCGTTCATCAACGACTGGATCGCACCCACCACCATCTAGAACGCGATGAAGAACGTCAAGAATTTCATTGATTCTTTTTTTTCGACATCTTAATTTGTATATTTTTCTGCACCAGAACTTCAACACGTTCGTCAACGACTGATCGCACCATCTAGAACGCGACGATGAACGTTGGGAGAATTCGAGGGTCAATTTCTTCCGCGCATCCTGCACTATAACTCTCAATCGTTCGTCAACGACTGATCGCACTATCTAGAATGCGATGATGAACGATTAAGAGTTCTAGTGCAGATTTATTAAAAAAAAAAGTTTGCAAAAATTCTCGAAATTTTGTACATTTTAACACTGAACTCTGTGGGTACATGCACATGTACATATACGTCGTGTACATGTACACAAAATGTGATTGAGTGATCTCAATATACACCTACTACCCATAGTAGCTTGGTGTACCAAATGTTCACCACAAGTGTTGAACATTTGGTACACCAAGCTACTTTGGGTACATTTTATTTATACCATGATCGTCAGATTATTAAGAGTTGCTATTATTTTTTCTCGATTTTACTGAACAGCAGACGTACATATTTGCGAATCTGTTTTTGTTTACATGAGCACCGGTGGGCGATACTTCCGCTTTCAATTTTAGCGCCGAAACGAAATGGAAAAAGAAACGCGAAAATCGCAGGTCTTTTTCATTTTAATAACATAATAGTATACTATTTCGAGGTATGGATGCTTTATTAACACAAGACAACGCATGTTTGTTAATTTTTGGTATTTTATGAGGTAAACTCATTTAAAAACGTAATAAATAATTTCCGCTTTCATTTCACTCTTCACGAGGCGACGGGCGATAAATTTAGACAAGTTTGCATCCAGGTGGAGGTCACCAAAGGTCATCTTGGATGCAGTTCCACAGTAGGCGTAAATTTTAACTATTGAAATCCCATTGCTGGCGCGTTCACCACAGGTACACGTGTTCACCACGGTTGGGGTGTAAAGCTAAAATTTATGTCATAGGCTTCTTATAGTAGAATAGCCAATCATGGTATAAAATGCTGTAACGAACGATACGTAATGTTTCCTTCACATTGACTCCTGTTCACTCATCGAGTACGCCGGACGTGTCAGGAAACTCCGCGAAGTCACAGCGATCAACAAAGTATTAATATTGTATTTAACGGAACGTACCAAAAATTGACTGGGACTTGTTTAGAGAAACAGGGAATTAAACTTCAGCAAAAGTATCTCAACACGCAGTTGCCAACTCTCGATAAATAGCGCAAAATATTGTCACCAAAGATGTCCATTTGGTTATATCGCATAGACACATACACACGCCTGCTGAGTTTGGAGTCGATCGGTCCCGCAGAGGTTGATGGGATAGCGCACGTCACGTCAAACAGAAGCGACAACCAGGAACGAAAAACAAATTAATTGAAACTAAAGTAAGATGCCGTAATGTGATTTTATTAAACTTGAAAGTAATTCAGTTGAACTGCTCAGATAGAATCTCGGCGCATGCTCACCTGCTAATGTTCGACGATTTGAGCTTTATGGTATTTCTATGACAAGATCTTTGTAGCTTCTTTTGACTCACCTTCACTGTATTCACCCCGTACCCCACAAAACATACAAACTATTTTTATGCCACTATTACCTATTCTACTATATATAAAAAAGCCTATGACATAAATTTTAGATTTACACACCAACCGTGGTGAACACGCCAGCAATGGGATTTCAGTAGTTAAAATTTACACCTACAGTGAAACTACATCCAAGATGACCTTTGGCGAACTCGCATTGAATGCAAACTTGTCTAAATTTATCACTCGTCGCCTCAAGGAGAGGAATTGAAACTGGCAATTATAACTCAAAATAGTATGTTTTTTATGTTATTAAAATGAAAAAGGCCCCGTCATTTTCGCTTTTCTTTATCCATTTCATTTCGGCGATCAAGTTGCCAGCGGAAGTACCGCCCACCGGTGCTCATGTAAACAAAAACAGATTCGCACATGTGAATATTGATTTATTTAACATCTAAACTCTTCTTAATCTGACGATCGTGGTATAAATAAAATATAGCCAAAGTAGCTTGGTGTACCAAATGTTCACCACTCGTGGTGAAGTGGTGTTAGCCGCGCGCCAAAGGCTCACGGTTAACACCACTTCACCACTCGTGGTGAACATTTGGTTCTCCAACCTAATTTGAGTATATTCTATATTCTTCCACGGGAAGACCACAACCACACACTAACAGAATTTAGCCTCGTCCAATGCTGCAGAGGCCTCGCAACAACTCTTCACCGGGATTCCATGATCACCTACGGCCCCTTTTAGCGGGGGGGGGGGGGGGGGAGGGGGGGGGGGAGGGGGGCACACCGACTATAAAATACAGCCACCATACCCCGACAGCACCAGACGAAGACTAAGCCATTGATAAACAAGCACCTATACATTCCTCGAGAACTTGACAGCGCCCATGAATTTGCATGTACTGATCTAATACATAGCTGGATTGAGTTTGACTATCACCGATATTTTATACCGCGGATGTACCAATATTAAAGGTTTCCGAGTTAAAAAAAAATTATGGGTTCGTAATGGATACAATTTTATGAGCTCAGCTCAAACATTTTCCGATTGGTGTTTGTCATCCATATCAAGAAAGTCCATCAAGGGGATGGGGTGTCCTAATTTAAGAAGGTTATGTTTAAATCTAATTTCTAGCCCCACAAGGAAATGTTTTGACCAAATATGTAGCCTTAGGTTAACCCAACGTAACGACCAAAACCGGCCAGCGCTATTCTCAGAAATCGCTAATTAATTTTCATTATTTTTTTCCATTTTTTTGTCTCAAAAACATGGGTTATGACCCCTCATTGGAACGAGCTCTTGTCGTCTGCTTTTCATGTTAGGTAAAGGGTTAAGAGCTTAGCTCATAATTGGGGCTTAACCTATAATCATTGGACGGCCCAACATTTTACCCCATCATTACTAATTATAGCACCTTATATACCAGCTATACGGACAAAAATGATATCCTAAATTACTATTTATTAGTGCTCTTACGTCACTAACGGATGGAGGTTGTTCAACAAGTTAAGAGCTGGAATTAAAAGTTTAATCCCGGGAACGGGCATTCCTGGGTTACCGGTTCCGAAAGCCGGTGTAAAAGGAATGGAAGTCCGTAGGAACGTTAGTCCCTCTGAACTATTATTCCGCGGAATTATAGTCCTAGGTCTAACATTTCTAGGAATAGTAGTCCGGCGGACTACTATTCCTAGAAATGTTAGACCTAGGACTATAATTCCGCGGAATAATAGTCCAGAGGGACTAATTTTCCTACGGACTTCCATTCCTGTTACACCGGTCCAGATACCAGGGAAATCTGCAGCACAGACCCGCGAATGAAGCGTGGCACTGTTTGTGTATTGAACTGAAGTTTTCTGGATTGAAACTTTGTAGGATTTTGTCAGTCCTCCCACGCCTGAAACTATTACAGTGCTGATTCCCGACGAACTTTCTTCAACAAATAACTGTAGCTCTCAACCAGTTCTGGGGGGACACTCTCCCCACTTCAACAGGAAGATCTTCACCCGCTTCAAAGTTCAAGCACGTCTTCATTTTCAGAATCACTGGGATCACTGTTCACTACCTTCTTCAACATCAACTTCCTCTTCACTACCGTCATCAGTCTCTTCTTTTTAAGACTGGTGACGGCGGTGTGGAGAGTGTTGATGTTGGAGGAGGTTGAGAGGATAATACAGGTGATTCTGAAAATGAAAATGAGATTGAAGTGGGTTTGGGTTTTCAAACTTCTTTTAGGAAAAGAACTTTTCCGTTTGGAGATGGTAGATTTCCAATGAAATATGCTTATTTTCATTAAAATAAATGGGTCTTGCTACCCTCGTAAATTTGCATGATATTACCCGGGAAATTTCCAGGTTCACTGTTCTGAGGATAATTTCACCACCGTTACCGATCTCCACAAAACCAGGGAATATATTAAAGTAAAACCCTAGCTGCGATCCCGGAATTTATTCCAGTGCGCATATAACACAACTTAAAGGCTCGATATTGCATGGATGTGCTTCATATTATCATTGACGTGAAGTAAATTAATCTGTTTGGATTTAGCTTGTTACATAAATCCATAAATTGTAACAAGGTAAAGTCATGTAAACGAACTTTGACGACCGAGAATAATTCAGCATTCTGCAAATTAATGTGTATTTATATGTATACATGGAGGGTCTATTTTGGTCACAGTTTGATTCTCACGAAATAACGCCCCCCCCCCCCAACCCCCCATCCTAATTTTTTTTTAAAAAACGATGATAACTTAAGTATTTAAGGAATTGGTAATCAATGTTTACGCTGGACCAAATTGTTTGATGCCAAGTGGAATTTTTGTTCGGTGCCAAATGAATTACTTCGGTGCCAAATGAAAGATTTGTGCCAACTGGAATCTGATTGCAAATGAGAACAAATTAACCATGTATCGTACTTTGAGTGCAACAAGGCGTCATCTGCAATGCTAAAGCATTGCAGATGGAGCTTTGTTGCACTCAAGTGCGATATTTTAATTTAGTATTATTACCTGGCTCTGTTGAATATTTTAGTTGTAAAAAAACCCACAAAATATAAAAATATTAAGTAAAAGGCCATTTTTAAATTTACAAACTTATTTCAACATTATTTTTTACTCACTGTTTATTCCCTGCGAATAAACTTGCAGCAAATAATTTTTATCTTCTAAATGGCTCATAAAAACTTAAGCAAGATAAAGAGATTAAGCAACAAAGGAACGTATTTTATACCATGCTCACTTTTGCTACCTGTGAAAAGCCTGTATGTTAAATTTTAGTTTTTAGCACCACTACCGGTATAAAGCTTCTACTGCGGTTAAAACGTTTTCAATGGGAATTCCATTACAAAAATTTACACCTTTTGTATGAACTACATCCAACTTGACCTTCGACATGACCCAATTTGCCGACTTCGATGCATGGCGTTGTTTCATTCTAACTTATTACACACCCGTAACTGTATTTCTCACGATTACATGTTTTTTAGGGGCATGTGGTAATTTTAACCAGAAAGCTCTAGTGCGATCCGATAAAAAGTACCCTTCGCGTGCACAAGGTCTCTCGTTAGACCGGTTCTTATAGTTTGCAGCGTTTAGTGGAAAATAACCGATGAGAACCATCAGCTTTATTTATCTGTCAGAATTACCGATTCTCACTGAAAAATGTTTGATGCACAACTTTGCTAAAAACTATCGTTAGTCATCCTAGATACATGATCTCTTAGACTCTACCAGGAAAATGAACATTGAAACTCCACCTTTGCTTGCGTTGTTGAAAACCGAGAAAAACTTAATTAATTTGGAGCAAAAAAGTCCAATTTGTGTTCGATATTGGCGCCTGGCACTGGTACAGTTCCCGCAGAATTTTGTAACATTGTCACCCTCAACGCCGCGTGCAGTCGACGAGTCGATGCGAGGCCTACCGTGTAATCCTATTCGATTCACACTTCGGCAATGAAGCAGCACGTTTGCCAACACAAACATACTTTGAAGATCAAGTTAAGTTGAAGTAGTTCTCAGGAAGCAGGACTAAATCAGTCGTGAAAACTGGTTACCGCGAAGCGGAAAGACCGACTGCGACATGCCGACAGTGCCTGCAGATATCTGACAGTTAGTAGTAGTACATACAGTTACTGATCACCGATTCCATCCTTGCTAGTAGTAGTAGTAGTACTATACTACTACTAGTAGTAGGCCTTACTCAATACTGCCTTATACTGGGTGACACCCCCGCCCCTCCACAGCCACACTAGTTGAAGAAAGAAAATAACGTGGAAGAATGAAAAGACCGGTTTAAGAAAAACTCAGTTTACATTTGTGGAACCAATGATTTTTTACGTGTTTGTGGGCCAACGTTGTTTTTTTTTGGGGGGTGGGGGGGGGGGGTGCCAATGTAGTTATTGTAGTAATGCTGAAATATGACTTTCTGTAGTTTGTACTTGTTCTCATCTACCTACTACCGGATAGTCTTGAAGAGGAGAGGAGAGGAGAGGAGAGGTAAATACATGCTGTCTAATCCAACATATTGTCAATTTTATGAGACGACTTCCATGAAAAATAATAATCAGAATATTTAAAACCTAGACAGTATGACAATATTTACCAAAAATAGATTTATGTGGATTTTAAATGACTAATTAACTGGTTGAGTGCTGGAAGCCACTATCAGGGCTTTCAAAAAAATGAGGGTACCATAGCAAAAGCCAACATTTTCCTTGCTCATGTTTCATACTCGTTCAAATGCAAATAATATTTTGTTGAAATAAATTTGTTCTATTGCAAATTACTGGAGAGTGCACTGTGAGCACTCTCCAATAATTTGTAATAAAACATATTCTAAATAACAAATTCAGACCACCAAAAATAATCTAGCCCTCAACCAGTTAAGAATCTTTGCTAGTATTTCTGTTTTGTACAAGCACATTATTTTGCTTTAACTCTCAGCATCAAAACTTAAATCAAATGCCACCTAACAGCTCTCTTATCCCTGCGCCACACGCTCTCGTCCAGTAATCGTTAACCCATTCAAACGTAAGTGTGGTTTTGTATATATACGGCGTTTTGCGGTACTATCTACTGCGTTCAGTAACTTATTAAGTTTAAAATGCCGACAATTAAATATTTAAAATAAAATTTAAAAATTGTTAAAAATAATTTGACTGAAAAAGCAAGGTAAAATCAATCAATTTTGACGATGTGTCTAGCTGTCAATCAAGCATTCACATGCAGCCGGAAGTACTGACCACCAGCGCAGATGTAAACAAAACAAACCCATGTGTTTGCGATAGGAAGTATCGTTTTTTCTCCATTTTAAGTGACAAAGTCGATTATTGATTAAGAGCATGGTATAAATAAAACAAATAGGTAATCAGATTTAACCTACTCGTAGAATAAGGAGTTTAACCACTTTGCAGAGCCTCGTGGCTAAAACGCTTATCCTACTCTTGGTGGGAATCTGATTACCGGACATAGTTCCTATTTATTCTGTATGATAACAACCAATGTAAATGGATAAATTGTTAATTTAGTTGACCCAGATAGCGCCTTCAACGATTGCACTCAATGGACGATAGATATAGGATATCTGCGCTTTTCAGTGAATATCGGGAATTATTTCATCAGTGTGGATGTGAAAGTTTTATTTTTCACGAGCGCTTGCGCGAGTGAAAAATAATGCTTTCGGGTCTATACGAATGAGATAATTCCCGATATTCACTAAAACAGAGTAGATTTTCTTTTTGTTATATGCTACGTGACATTTTACTGCGCAATATTCAGCCCAATTCGACTGCAAACAGTTTCAAAACAATAACAGAAAGCTGCTGATCGTTCCTTAAAGGCGACGTTCGAGGTGACGTCATGCGCCGAAGCGTAACGTCATTTAGGAAGCTACTTGAAAATTCACCGTGCGGACCTGAAAGTATTATTTTTTACTCGTGCAAACCCCCGCGAAAAATAAAACTTTAAGGTCCACACTCATGAGATAATTCCAGATACTGACTAAAAATAGAGTAGATTTTCTTTTTTATTATATGCTACGAGACATTTTATTGCACAATATTCAGCCCAATTCGACCCCAAATACGTACGTTTCAAAACAATAACAAAGATCAGCTGATCGTTCTTTTAAGGCGACGTGATGCAGCGTAGCGTGACGTCATTTAGGAAGCTTCTGAGGCATATTCCTCGATATCCATCGAGTCGATGGATATCGAGAAATATCTTTTAGATAATTTGCGATAATTCACAGGCTAGCATATAATAATGTATTTTTATTTTCAGGACTTAACTTTTACAAAATGATTTAACTGGAAAGTGCACTGGGTTGAAGACCTTTCCACTGAACAGTAGAATCTAAATATTCCACAGAAATCTAACGCAGAAGGAGTAGAAGGATTTCTGTGAAACCGGACATGTCTAATATTTCCATGACAGATAGCTTTGTTGAGGATTCTAAATCTTTGAACAATGAAACCACGAAGAATGGTGCAAAGGTTGGAAAATCTGAAGACGGAGTCCAAAAGAAAAATGAATCTGAAAGGGATCCATCTCTCACTGAATGTGGAAATAGTTTTAACAAAAGTGTTTGCGAGTCTTCTGGTAGTTCATCTGAAGAAATGGCACGCTGTGGAGCTTTAGGAGCAATGACACTAAAGGAGAAAGCAGACAGCACTACAGCGTCAACAACAGAGAGAAAGGTTTCCTATTTAGTGTATTGTGGTGACATCATAAACGCCCAAACTGAGTGTATCGCTATGGTGTCAGATTTTAAAATGAAAATGTCTTCTACGGCCATTGGAAAACTGTTAAGCAAGAAGGTGGGAAAGACTTTCGAAAAAGATTGCAAAGCCCTACTAGAATCTAAGGGTCAAGGCTTTAAATTGTTCGACGTTGTTCACACACGCGCAGGAGGCGAGCTGAATCCTATCAAATATATAATTCACACTTTTTTGCCAAGGTATTCTTCAAGAATTCCGAATAGTTACGGATACTGCCTACAAGATGTGTACCTCTCGATTTTCTTATATGCTAACAGGCTGGGACTCTCTTCACTGACCTTGTCGATTTTAGGAACAGGTAAGCATTAATTTGTTCTTTTTTCCAGAAATAGTTGACGGACGGACGGACGGACGGACGGACGGACGGTCGAGTGGGTGGGCAGGTGGGCGGGCAGTCAGGCAGAGAGAGAGAGAGAGAGAGAGAGAGAGAGAGGGAGAGAGAGAGAGAGAGAGAGAGAGAATTTAGGCCAACATTATCTTTACAACCCATCATTGCATTCTTATTGGGAGTTGGAAGGAAGGGTGCGCACAGACTCCTTACTATAAGGATTAGACCGAATTGTCCCCTGTTTTATTTATCTCTGCTACGGACTTTAAACCTTTACCTAAGGTGAAAGGCAGACGACACTTGTAAACAAATTTCTTGAATAATTATTTTTTTAATTTTTGGGGTCAAAAACATAGCACAAAGCACATCAGTAGGTATATATTGCGGATTTACTATCACTTTGTACATGTACGTGTACAACATACGTACACGATGCGTTCACCAACGTGGAATTCAGTGTTAAATCGCACGCTTGTTCATAAAAATGTACAGTGATCTTGAATCCCCCATGTTTTTTTGTGACTCCTAGATCGCACTTTTAACGTTCAAATACTCGTGGTGAACGCGCGTTTTTTAAAAAAGGGTGAAATTGTACATCTTCACTTTTATCTTTTACTTTAAAAATTTTTGTCGACGTTCCCATCGCAGATCAGACCATCGATCCATCGTTGGCGAACGCGAGCAAAAAATTCTGGGTCATCATCAAAAAAACGGCCTGCGGATTCTACATCACTGATGTAGAATCCGCAATTGTTTTGAGGCGGTGGGTTTTTCCCATTTATGACGTCATTAGGGGAATTCCCATAGTGAGGAATTTCCAAACTCAGCTAATTGAGCGATCGGATCGCTCGATTCTCCGCCAATCGACCGATCGGATCGCTCGATTCTCGTAAACTCGATCTGAACGAAGAGTGTTGTCGGTGTGTTAGAAATTCGCGAGCCCGTTGTCACGTCTTTCCTGAAGTAAAACTAACACATGTTATCGTTATGATTGAATGAGGTCTTTTGTTCAAAAAGAGTCGATTATGAATATGGTCTGTATTATATACATTCATGTTTTCTCTTGATGAGACGGATAGAAATTGAGTTTTGGGGATGTTGTTTGGGGGAGTCGATCTGTGATAGACATTCGCGTTTTGTCTTGAATGAGATGAATAGAAATTGAGTTTTCGAGGATAATGTTCGAAGAGGCAAACACTTAGTGAAATGTTTAAAAAGCATTTTCCGCTCAATTAGGTTTTTGAGTGGTGAATTTTTGATATATTCATGATAGCAATCAGAGAGATGAAATAGGTTCTCAGCGTTAAAATTAGTTTTCATTTGTGTGTTGAAACTGTTTAACAGTCATCAAAGGGATTCTCTCTTAATTCGACACTGAGTGAATGGTTGTTTGATGTGTGAATGGTGATCTTTTGACATAATGTAAAAAACTACTGTCAAAATGCGTTAAATCAGAAACCGGTTTGTCATGTACTGTTTAAACGTATTCTTAAACTTTACCAATTCAATTAACAGTTGAGATGTGAATATTTTTAGATTATTATATTAAAGACGGAAAGAGTTTTATTACTTAAAACATAAAAATATAATTAAACATTTAATTTTGAAAATAATAAAAACAATTAAAACGAAAGATGTTTTTACAGATGGATCCTAGGCGTCGAGATTTTATTTTAGGTGAGTAGGAACGTGCTAAGAAGGGCATTCAGTCTGCTGACAGAAGCAGACGTCTTGGTGAGATGGAACTCAGACGCGAAGCCACAAAAATATTTAAACCCGTGACGGAGGGTCAAGAGCGAAGCAGGAAGGAGATAGTCGAAGAATTGAGACCTATAAAGGAGAGTTCTTTGAGAATGGGTTCGTTGCCTCCTAGTTTTGGAAATCGGTATTCCGTTCAATCTACACCGGATTACATTCCCACGGGAATTCAAACAGATTTGAGCGAGAGCGACGATACAGCTTCGACTATCACCACTAGTAGCGTCACATCGCCCGATGGTGATGGCGGTAAGAGAGATCTGTTGTATGGAATTTATAAGGATTCTGACGGTAGAACTTTTGTAGGCGACACAGAAGTGGAAATGGACGATGATGAATTGATCGTGGATTCGAATAAGTATAAAGTAACTGATGGTCTGCGCAAATTGCTCCTTTACGACAAGCCCAGCGATTACACGGAACAGGATTTCGACAATTACGGAGACATTCTGGTCCAGACCCACGCCATGAAGAGAAATAACGATGCCAGAGAGACGAGACCCAAAGCCAACAGAGGTTACAAGTGGACGAAAGTGGTGAAACCCATATGGGATATGAACAAGAAGTTCGTGGAATCGGTGACTGGCAAAGGGGTGAAAACCACTTTTCTTCCGAGCGATTCCGACGCTCTGTCTCAGAGATTGAGTTTGTTGATGGCGAGCAGACGGGCTGGTAACACGGGATTAGATAATCAGATAGTTGCTATATCTGACGAATTGTTAAGACAGAAGGTTTTGACTAAAAACCAGTATAAAAGGCTGATGAACGAATTGAAGGATTGATGTGTATATAATAAGTAGAGAGAAACAAACAAACAAACAAACACAAAATAAAACAGTAAATTCTCACACTAGAATAATAAAAGTATTTAAACAACAAAACGATTTACCAGTGAAAAAACAAAATATATCATAAAAATAAAATATGTTGGTGATAAAGAACAGGGGATACGTCAGGACTTACGTTCAATGCGGTTCTGGCATCGTCGATTCTATAATGCGAGCGTTCACGGGCGATGCGGGTAGAAAACTCGCATCGACCGCGTTTGAAGTTGGTAAGAAGACGGCTTTGGATGCTGGTAAGAAAGCCGCTTCCGAAGCCAGTGGTAGGATAGCTTCTGTGGCTGGCAAGAGGGCAGCCGACGCGTTGATCGACAAGTTGATCAGTCCGCCGGCGAAGCGAGCTGCGTTAGAGCGAAGGCCGAAAAGTTGGAAAGGTTTTAAGGATGCCGTGGTGCCCATACAAGATTTAGCCAAAATGACGAGTGGATCCGGATTGAAGAGAACTCGCGACGGTGCGATATAAATAAATAATAACATTAAAAACAGAGTTTGAAAAACATAAAAAAATTTGCGTTTGAAAAGAATCTAAAATAACAAACAAAAAAAATAAAACAAAGATGAACATTAAAGATATGTCTTGGAACGACGCCGCGATCAAGAGGTCGAATAACGAGTTTTTTCCCAAAAGCATAAGAGGCTTGATAGTGGGAAAATCGAATTGTGGAAAGACCAATCTGTTGATGAATCTGTTGTCCCGACCCGACTGGTTGGATTACGACAGATTGTTCGTGTTTGGCAAGAGCTTGTTTCAACCCGAATACAGATTGCTTCGAGAGTGCATGGATCGTAGACTGCCCAATGACGTCATAGCGAGAATCTTTGACAGTAGGGAGGAATTCGACAAGAGCGGAGCTCCACTTTCGACCATTTTGGACGGTGCGGCGATGGAGCTGATGAAGAGAAATGCATCTTCGAACGTCGAGTGTCGATTTTATGAGAATGCTAGCGACGTTCCGGATCCTAGGGAACTGAAATCGGAAGATAAGAATCTCATGATTTTCGACGATCTGCTTTTGGAGAGACAGAACCGATGCGAATCGTATTACGTTAGGTGTCGACATAGCAACGTGGACTGTTTCTACCTGTCGTAGAATTATTTTCGATTGCCCAGACAGACGATAAGGGAGAACGCTAATTTTCTATGTCTCGTTCGCCAAGATCTCAAGAATCTCAATCACATCTACGGCGATCACGTCGCAAACGACATGAGCGCTGTGGAATTCAGGAGATTCTGCAAGAGGGTTTGGGATGGTGGACTTTACAATTTCGTCGTGATCGATTTGACAAGCGAATTTAATCACAGAAAATATTGGTGCGGATTCGACAAGTTTTATTTTTCCGATGATAATAATAAGATAGAGCCTGAAAATAAAAAAAATTAGAAAATAATAAATCTTCAAATAATTAGTTTTTGAAAAAATAAAAATAAAATTAAATATAATGTTCGAACATGGAGAATTGTTAGAACGGATAGCCGAGAATACAGCTGCGAAACAATCCATTCAAATCGTGGTGAGTGGCGATTCTACTCGATTCGCTACAAAATTCGAACCTTCCATCGAATTGAATAGAGAGAAAAGTTATGAGATGGCGTTGGTGAATCTGGAGACTTATTATTCCTTTCCCAATGTCACCGAAAAGAATAACTCGTTCAAGTATTCCGACGGAGTGGATTGGTTGGAGATTCGAATTCCCAAAGGAAGTTACGACATAGATGATTTGAACGATTATATTCAGACGCGAATGAAGACGGATGGAAAGGGAAGCAACAAGATCAGACTCGCTCCCAATCCTAATACCTTACAGACGATGTTGGTTTTGGAAGATAATTTTCGAGTGGATTTCAACACGGACGATTCTATAGGCAAGATGTTGGGATTCGATCGAAAGATGTATCGAGGCCACGCGGCATCTGAAAACACGGTTGACATTCTCGCAGTCAATAGCATTCTGGTGAACGTGGACATGGTTGCTGGAAGCTACGTGAATGGTAGCGCTCAACCGACGATCTATTCCTTCTTTCCAAACGTGTCGCCGGGTTATAAGATTGTGGAGCGACCTCGAAATTTAGTTTATCTACCAGTGATTTTAGACACGTTCTATAGTCTCAAAACCACGTTGACGGATCAAAATGGTGAACTGTTAGATCTCTGCGGAGAGAGAGTGACGATACGATTTCACATAAGAGAAATATAAAGGCAAAAAAAAAAAAAAAAATATTGTGTATATATATAGATAACAAAAATAAAATAAACGCAATATTAATTTTACAAAATTATTTTAATATAATTATTAAACAAGAAACAATTGAAGTAAATATATTTTAAAAAACAGAATTATGACAGAATACGTGGTTAAAAACGTGAACATATCCGCAGGACAGAGGAAGAAACTTAAGAGAGCGTTAACAACTCGAGGCGAGGCGATGAGATTCAAATTCACTCACGAAGATCTGACGAGAAGTGGTCAGGATTCGATCGCCTGGACCAGAAGTCAAATCAAAAGGATGGAGAGTAGGTGATAATTGAGAATACGAGCTCACCTGTACATGTACGTGTACACGTACATGTACATTTCCATAGGATTTAGTGTTAAATTGAGTACATGTACAGAGATTTTAACGGTTTTTTGGGGTGAGCTCGAATTTTTTTAACACTGAATTGAATCCTAGGTGCACGTAGTTTTATGTACACGTTCATGTACCGTTTTGATCGAAATCTGCAGACGAGTTTTCCCCATAGGGTCCAGTGTTAAATTGCGAGCAAAAAACCGTTTTGAGAGTTCGAGCTCATCGTCTTTGTCGATTCTAAAGATCCGCGTCCGTACACGATTTAACACTGAAACCCTATGGGGAGCGTCAGATTGCGAGCAAAAAAACGTTTTGAGAGTTCGAACTCATCATCATCTTTTCCCGGTTCTAACGATCAGTGAGCTCGTATTCTCAGTCCCATAGGGTTTCAGTGTTAAATCGTGTATGGACCGCGGTCCGTACACGATTTTAACGGTGAGCTCGTATTCTCAATCCCATAGGATTCAGTGTTAAAATCGTGTACGGTTCGTACACGATTTTAACACTGAATCCTATGGGGGGGGGGGGGGGGAGAGGAAACTCGCTTGCGGATTTTTAGCTCTGAAATCGCTGTCACGTTTTTGATTGATATATATATATATAGGGGAGAAAAAAAAATATATAAATAAATAGTTATTTAGAAAAATAAATATATCAAATCGAATAGATAATAAAAAAAAAAATACGTAAATCATGAGCGCTTCCCAGATGATTAGAGCGAGGATTCTTTTAAACATGCTGATGAGAGCATACGCAATCTGTGTGAATGAACAACTATGTCCCATCTTGTTAGAACAATGCGTCGGATGTTGGGATCATCTAGACTTCGATCACGAGGATCATTTGTGTCTGACGATGGAAAGGGAAGATATGGTCGTCATGTATTTCGAACCGGCGTTCGAACGCGTTAAATTCGATGATGTGATCACGTTTTGGAAGAGATTAGTCTTCTGTAAGAATCGAGACAGACCCACAGATTTGGAAGAACTGAAATTGGCGTGTAGAAGTTTGACTTTAGAAGACAAGGGATGCATCAAGAAATTATTGCTGAACGAAGCATACGTCTAAGTTTTGTTTTTCGTTGATATAAAAATAAGGGAGAGTAGAAAATAAAAAAAAAATAAATACACACATAAATTTTTTATCTAATATTAGAAAGAAAAAACACAAAAAAAAAATGAGAACCAGAAATAAATTGTATCCGACGTTAGTGGACGACGAGGACGAGAAGCCGAACGGTGTTTTGCCGACGGCGCCGTCGCTAGAAGAAAGAGAAAGAGGAGAGAGGTATCACAGCGATCAAATCAATAGAATCCAAGAGTATCTGACTCGAGAGAGAGATTCTCGTCGTTCCCTCAAGAAGAAGTATTCGCATTTCGTGAAATTCGTCAACAGGATCGACACGACACTCATCACGATTTCCATGGGTTTACACATGGCCGGCATTGGATTGTTGTCGACTGCGGTCGCCATTCCCATCGTGTTGACCGTGGAAGGAGTGGCCCTCGCCGCCGGATTGTTCAGCATGGTCGGAAACTTTTTGAGTAGGAAATTATATCTGAAGGCTAAGAAACACGACAAGATTCGCGTCTTGGCCGACTCCAAGATCGACACGATATCCAAAATGATCTCTATGGCATTGAAAGATGGTAGGATATCGGACAGAGAATACTTCGCGATATTGAGCAAGAAAACGAAATACAATGCCATGAAAGAAGCCGCGAGAATCAAGACTCATCAGATCATCAAGGAAGAGTTGAAGGATTCTCTCGTGGAAAAGGGGAGGAAAGAGGCCAGGGAGGAATTCAGTAAGATGATAGAACTCAAGGGCAGCGATTGAAAAAAATATATATATATATATATATAATAAGAACAGAATTTAAAAAAAAAAAAAATATTAAATTCATATATAAAATAAAAAAAAACGAAATTAATTTAAATTAACTCTTAAAAAATGTATTGCGTAAAGTGTAAGAGAGTTACCGAGACGAGTAATTCTCGAGAAGTGCGAACTAAAAACGACAGATGGATGCTTTGCAGAATTTGCGACGTGTGTGGTTCTATCAAGACTTGATTCATCAAACAAAAGAACGTGAGCAAAGGCAAAGGCATCGTGAATAAAATGATCAACAATCTACCTTTCGAAATGCATCTGCCCGGTCACAGTTTCACAGGACCCGGAACGAAATTGAACAAGAGACTCAACGCCGATCTGACTCCCAAATCTTGGAGCAAACCCGTGAATAGGGTGGATGCGGCTACGTATGATCACGATCTGTGCTACGCTGGACATCCCGACACCAAGACTCGCAACGACGTCTGCGACAAAAACATGTTGGCGAGATTGAGAGGCATATCGAATCTGACCAGGAGAGAGAAGATGGAACGTTCGCTGGTCGGGAATCTGATCGGTGCGAAACGTCGATTCGGATGGGGCATTCAAAAAAAAAAGCGCATCTGAAAAAGAGAAGAAGAAGAAACGATTATTGATGAGCGAATTGGCCGAGGAGTTACACAAACCCATAGTGCGTAAATTTCGAAAGAGAAGAGTGTTCGTGAAGGGTCTGGACGACATTTGGTCCGCCAACTTGGTCGACATGAGATCGTTTTCGAGGTGGAACGAGGGCATCAAATATCTATTGACGGTCATCGACGTGTTTTCCAAATATGGTTGGATCAGAGCTTTGAAGAATAAATCGGGACCTTGCGTCGCCGAGGCTCTGAAGAGCGTGTTCGATTCGTCCTCTCGAAAACCGAGTAAATTGTGGGTGGACAAGGGAAAGGAATTCTACAACAAGGACGTTCGTCGATTGGTAGACCTCTACTCGATCGAAAACGAAGAGAAAGCCAGCATGGTGGAACGTTGGAATCGAATGATGAAGGAGAAGATGCACAGATACTTCATGGCGAATTCGACCAAGAAATACATATATGCTCTGAACGGTCTGGTGAAAGATTACAACGACACGCGACACAGATCGATCAAGATGACTCCCGCGGAAGCTAGTGATGCTCGAAACGAAAAACGGGTCTACGCGAATCTATATCCCGAGAGATCTAAGATCGGGAAGAAGTCTAGAACGCCGAAATTTGCGGTCGGCGATCGAGTGAGAATCTACGCTTATAAGAAGCACTTCAAAAAGGGTTATACTCCTCGATGGACCTCGGAAATCTTCGTGATCATCAAAATATTTCACACCAATCCGGTGACTTACGAAATCGAAGCTTTGGATGGAGAAGAGATCACCGGAAAGTTTTACGAACAACAATTACAGAAGATGAAGTTTTGATGAAGAACACGCAAAAAATTTTTTTTTTATTTACTCTCTTTGACATTTTCTTGTTTACACACACATATATATAAGAGAGAAAAAAAAAAAATAATAATAAAAAATAATTAAAAAACTATCTTTTTTAGATAAAGAAAAGCAAGTGAATTAATAAACAAAAAAAACCCTAAAAATCCTTTAAAATGACAAATATACTAGATATAGCACAAAGCATAGTGAAAGATGTAAGCATTCAAGAATATGAGGTTCACGAATACGAACCGGTAACCGGGACGAGTTTGAACAATGCGGGAGAGATAAGAATCAACGTCGAAACTCAAGATCTATTCATACATCCTAGCGAGAGTTACATAGTGGTGCAGGGACGTCTCACCAAGGAAGATGGGAGCGACTACGCTGACGACGACACAGTCACTCTTGCCAATAATGGCATCATGCATCTATTCAGTAACATAAAATACATGCTATCCGGACAAGAGATAGAATCAGTTTTTTCATCCCGGTCAGGCCACCACGATGTTTAGACTCTTGACGTATCCTGATGATTTTTCAAAATCCAGAGGACTTAATCAGTTGTGGGTGAAAGACACCGTAGGTCCTGCTAGCGCCGCCGCCGCCGCGATATTCGACTACGTCGTCAAGACGTCCAGACCTAAAGGAACGTTTTCGTTCAGGATACCTTTGAAACACATCTTCAGATTCGCAGACGATTACAACAAGATCATGTACAGATTCACAATCTGACGTTGATTCAAAAAGGAAACGACGACGCAATAGTGAGACTCGCCGCGACCGATGAGGGTAAGATAACTCTACACAAGATATCGTGGTTCATTCCGCACGTGGAGCCTTCGATGGATGAGAAAACGCATCTCTACAAGATCATAGAATCCAAGAGTAAATTACCCGTGGGATTTAGAATTTTTCCACGCGTTCACTGTTTGTTCAAAGGATCCAGTTCGATCAGTAGACTCACCACGGAAGTGGCGGCTTCGGGATTATTGGTTTTTGTGACGAAATTAATCCTGTCTCCGGCGTTCACTTTGAGAGGCGTGCCGAACGTGCTGACATTCGCGTGTTGATTCTCAGTCTTTTCGACACTATATCTCTTATCACTCTCCACACCATTCACATGAGATTGACGACCGCTCTGTTATTCAAATCCGAGGAAGCCAGACTCATTCGAAGGATTTCACCTCCCAGCGGCATGGGATATCTCACCTGACCGTGTTTCAATCCACTACCTCCATTTCCAAAAGACCACTCGGCTTTTCCTTCATCTAAGGTGCCGGCCTCTTCGGCCCACACGGTGATCAATTGTCTGGTATATTTGACTCTCTCCACCACCGAAATCAGGGTGCAGGCGTCCGTCATGTTCACGGGTTCCAGTAGATTCGTGAGCGCGTGTCCACCCATGTCTAGTTTACCTTCCATGATGTCACGCTTTCTCCAGACCGAGTTGTCGTCCACGTACTTCCTGCTTACCACGCTGGAACCGAATTCGGGATCGTGATCGAGACCGAATAAATTGTGACCGTTCATGTTGATGCCACCCTCCATGGTTCCGCCAGATTCTTTGTTCAGGTAGAGACCGTCCACTTGCGATTCTAGGTATTCTTGTGATTGTAACATGGAAGAATCCACGTAGCCTTTGTTGACCGCGGTTGAGTCCGCATCCGTGTTGTCGATCTTCGACAGATTCAATATCTTGTGGAATCCTGCATTCAGATCCGATTTCATTTCACGTCCGTCAGACTTTCTCCGTTCCAGATCTACGTAGTGTTTGGTCGCCACGTCCTTGGGATTCGTGGGAGCGGCCACGTTCGTTATCTTGTAAGAATTGGCGTTCAATTCCGAGTGCATCGTTTTCTTGATGTATCTATTTCTCAGGTGTTTGCTGAATCTCGCGTGAGAGTCGTCCGCGTATTTCTTGGTGGCGGCATCGGTGGGATCTACGGGATTCACGACATTCACCAAACGTTTGGATTTCAGATCGAGATCGTCGGTCATGGTTTTATCCACGTAATTATTCCAGCTGGATTCGTTCAAAATCGGCGTTCCCCCTGTTGACGTATTTTTTAGTCGCGGCATCTGCAAGATCTATCGGCTCGGGAAGATTGTAGAGCTTCTTATCATTCATGTTCAAAGGTTCTTCTCGAGGTTCGTATCTCCGAACGTAACGCTTGTCCAAGTTGGCAACGTTGTAACCATCGTCGACTTTGAACGTCTTCCTCTTCTTTCTCGGGTTGACTTTTTCGTCATCACTTCTACCAAATTTATCGACTGTCATGTTGTTGTGGGATTTTTTTTTTTTTGTTGTTGTTTAGAAAAAATGTGTTCAAAATGCAGTTTATTAAAAAAATGAACTATGTTATTTTATTTTTCTTTTTTTATTCGATTAAAATTTTTTTAAAATAATTTTTTTATCTTTATATATATACTGTAAAAAAAAAAAAAATCCCTCTCTAATGTAAGTCATTGAGAATGTCTTGAAATTCATCTCCTTCAGACCATCTCTTGAGAATGTAGAGACACAGGTGACCGCAAAACACTTGATCTGGTGATTGCACTTGATCTGTGTTGTAAAGAACCATCAATTTGTTGAAATATTTCTTTATTTCTTTCGGCGGCGAGATTCCATAGCTGTTGAAATAATAATTATTCTTCTTCCCGTTCTTGAACCACGCCACCCAGTGAGTGCCTTCACCCGATGAATCATCTAGATTTAAAATTCCGCATTCCGATTGCCGAGGTCTTCTCTTCGGCAAGGCATCTCTGGAAAACACACCTAGAAAATCTTCGATTTTCAAATCTTTTGCTGCATTCAACAGATCGATGTTGGATAGGGGTTCGTTGGGTAAGACGACACCTTCTACGGATATCTTTATTTTCTTATTCATAAATAAGTATATATTTTTTTTATTTATTTTATTATAATTTACTAAAAGTGACATTTTTTTTCTATTTTTTTCTTTTTCTTTTTAAACTAACTTTCTCGATGGCACTATCGATTTCTATAATTTTGAATTCGTCTAATCCCTCTTGATTTTCTGGAATCCAATCATCCACATTCATATCGTCTATAGTTAGTTCCGCAGTCCAATGTCCGAGTGCCAAAGTGCTTATTTTATCATCTAATATGAATCTCTTGTCGTCGTCGGCGTCAGCAAAATCTTGTTGACTATTTCAGTATACAAGTCGTGATTTTTGCTTCGAATCGATTTCATAGTCTTATACACCGGACCACTTCCTAACAGACAATCTTTATACTCTTGGAAAGAGATGTTTTTCTTCACCACGCACGCTTTAACTCCTTTGCACTTCTTGATCTCTTCATCATCTTCTAGACGATAAGCATACAGTTTGGGTCTCAAGCCCACGAATTCGACGATCTGTTTACCGCCGCTCTCGTCCTTAAATTTACCCAACACCTTCTTGTTGTCATTCGATTGAATGTTGGATGGGTGATCGACGGGATAATTGCTCGTGTCGAACCACTCGGCCACGTCCGGAGATACGTCTTTCGTCTCTATCTCGTAAACTAAACTGTCCATGTCGGTGAACAGTAGTTTGGCTTTGTCGCCAAATTTTCGTTTGACGTAATCGTAGTGAAACTCGTACATCAATCGCTTGCTGACATCTAAGATGATCGGTCCGAGATAATACAGTTTGTCGAACTTCAGGTGTATCTTTTGCTTGTGAACGGCCACTAGATTTTCGTCGAATATGGTTCGGTGTTTGTAATTGGGTTTCGCCACTAATGTTTTAGCTCTTTTCTGAGACGTGATGAGTCAAACGTCGGTTCTCTTCCTGATGTTTTCCATTGATTTACCGTACACGCAGTTGTTCATGAGTTTGAAGAAATCTTTTTCGAAAGCGTTCTCGGCTTGAGTTCTGAGATTCGTGTTGAGATCGATGTATTTTTTCATCCAGGGCTCTTCGTCGAATCGAATGATGCGATGTATGTCGACTAATTTCATCCTGTAATCGACGTACTGTTTCAAATTCTCGATGTAGACGACGTAGTTACGTTTGTTAAATAAATTGGGAATGAGTTTTTCCTCATCTCCCTCGTTTGGTTCCATTCGTTCGGGAGCCAGCTGATAATCGTTGTGTAGATCGTGTAATTCTTTCGGATCGTTCAAATCGACTTCTAAAATGCAAGGATAGTCTCTCCATTTTTGCATCTCTTCCGGTTCCTTCACCCATTCGAAATTTCCAATCGGTAAAGGACGACTCATAGCCCAACCGTACAGATTATTAGCGTCCCAATACTGTATGTATTTAGTCGACTGTTTCGAATCGAAACCTTCTTTCATGTAGGGATTGTTAGCTTCAGAATGTCTGTTGGAGATCATCGATACGCCACCTCTCGCAGCCCTTTCGAACATGAGCAACATGTCCACGTTGGATAATAATTCCAATTGGACTTCAGTGGTCTTCAACAGAGCGTCCCATGCCAGACCGGGTGCGGTGAAATACCAAGCGGGATCCAGATCGTAATTTCGACGACAGACGTCTCGAAAATTTTCGAACACGTCTGCCAAGAGCAGAACGTCGGTCTTCAGATAGAGATCGTGATAATCTCTCATGGTTTTCATATCAAATGATTTCCACACGTTTTTGGCGTGTTTGTAATTCTCGTCGGAAATGTCGGATTCGTATAATTTCGAATAAAAATTTTCTTTCGAAGGTAGTGCGGTGTCTTCGAATCTCTTTAGATCGTTCATGTAATTGTAAGGATAGACTCCTTTCCTCAACATGACGTCTACTCGTTCTCCGAAATGTTCGCTCGTGATTTTAAATTTATCCTTGCTCATGTTATCGACTAATTTTTCCAGAGCGGTCGACATGAATTTAAAACTGTCGATGAAACGTATGCCTCTATGAATGGATTTCGTTTTTTCTTCCAACGTCTCTCCGTCGATTACTCTTCTCTCCTCCATGAGCTTCCATTTCATAAAGGAAATGTATCTTTCTTCGCTGTTCGCGATGCAATTTAATTCTTCGTGTGAGGTGCCTAGATTTTTCACAAACAGATGACTGTCGTAACCCGAGAGATTGTGAAACATCACCGGATAGAAAGTGGCGTCTCGATATTTTAAATTACACTTGCTGTGAGCGATACAGACCCGTGTAATGATTGTGGTCTCTGACCCTCCTATTTTCCTTCGAATTCTCGTCGAACGATTGTTTGCATATGTGACATTCGGTGGCTCTGTTATTTTCGTCCTGCTGCTCGCGCGTGATGATCATTTCTGCCGGAGTTTTGAATTTGTCGTATAACATTTGAAGTTTCCATTCTAACTCTTTCACGAACCTTTGAGCCACATCGTCGTCTTCGCACTGTTTCGTGTAGGTGAAGGGACCCATGTCGTGTTGCGAGTCGAAAGCGCATTTCACGTAAATGCAATAGCCCAAAGGTATGTGTTTTTGATATCTTTCGACGTAACTTTGAAGAGCGTTGGGTTGACAGGAACTCATTTTCGCGGTGAAACATTTGAAATCGGCGTACACGACAAATGGTACTTTTAACCTTCTGTTGTGATTTTCAAACTTCGCGATGGTGTTGGGTTTGGGCATTTCTACATCGACACCTTGATTTTCGTTGCAATATTCCTGATGTTTAGCCAACGAGTCTTCGCTGTGAAACACGTTCATGCAATTGTAACATAAAGATATCTTTCCGTTATGATTATTATTTTGTTTCGACAGTAATCAACTCGGATGTTTAACCCAACAATAATGACGATTGTCTCCATTCGAAATCAATAATAAAATAATCGTCTTTTCTCTTCCGAGATACGAAGTCAGTCTGAGAGGATGAATCTTCCATTTTTCGTCGTCGTATCCCAAGACGTTCACCGCAACGGTGGGATTTTGAGCCTCAAAACGTTTGATGTGTTTTAACTGCATTGGAAAAGTCACTCCGGTCCAATCAAGATTTTTAGAAGTTTCCTCGTACTGAGAAACTCTATCGGAGTTTATTTTGACAGGGTATAAAGCGGATGTGACTGCCCATTTAAAACACTGATCCTCATTATTTTTCACGTTGATCACGGCGTATTTCTTAGCGAGGAAATACGGTAATTTCACGTAGGAAGACCCTTTCAACAAATCGTTTTTAGTTATGTGAATTTCGAGTTTCAACATCTCATCGAACGTCCAATTACTACCTTCATGTTGATAATTCGCGATAGACGTCAACATCTTGTCTTTCATCTTTTCGAAAACGTCCGATAGATCTGAACCTCGAAATATGGGTTCGACGTTAGATCTGAAATATGCATTTTTCACGATGCTCTCGCCGGACTTCACGTCAATTTTATTCATCACGCGATGGAGTATCATCTTAATTTTTAGTCCCACCTTCATGTATTGGCAAAACAAATCCAATACCTTTTTCTTCACCTGTTCCATGAACAATTTTGGATCAATTTTCTTCAACGGGGGAACCACGTCGAAAGTTTTAAAAATGCCTTTGATCGCACTCTCCCGTTCCACAGACTTCGACTGAAATAGTTCTGTGGTGAGTCACGCTAGATATTCTTCTCCTTTCCTTTCGTCTATTGCTCGTTGAAGTTCGCTCGATATATCTCGTTTGCCTAGAATCTGACGTTTTTCTTTTCTTTTCTTTGGAAACTTGAAGTTCTTCTTCAACGGCTTTTCGTTTAGTCGTCTTCTTATTTTTCACAATCGAAACGTTTTCGTTTTTTTTCGACGTCGGCATTTCGATTCCTTTTACTATCTTTTTCTTCTTCTTCTCATTTTTCACAACCGATGTATTTTTTGACGTCGTTGCTATCGGCATTTTGTTTGCCTTTCCATCGTTTCACAAATGTTTCTGTATGACTTCAATCATTTTTGATTTAGTTCTATGATTTCTGAAATGTGAAATTTTTAATAGTTTACAAATCTCGTTTAACTGAGGTACGGTTTTCTCATTTAAATTTTCCAATTTTTTTTTATCTATTTGTTTCATTTTGTAAGAATATATTTTTTTTTAATTTTGTATTAAATAATTTGTTAAAAAAGTTTTGCTTTTTTATTCTATATATATGATAGAAAAAAAAGAAGTTAAATTTTAAAATTCAATTTTTTTTAATACAAAATTTAAAATAAACATTATTTGTAAGAATTCATAAAAAAACCAAATAATTGATCATGACAACAACACCTAAAAGATGCGGATTGAAATTGAAACAAGACGAAAAGTATGAGAAATCCAGTTTTAATATCTATACATTACAACCACACGATCCCATCGAATTGAATGAGGTCGAGATGGTGGACTTAGATTTGGTACCACCACAAATATCGAATGTGTTTGAAAGTGGATGAAGCCATGCTCAATTTGTTTTACGAGTACCAAAGCGAACTGTTGATTAATATCATCGTCGCTGAAGACAGAGAATTCGACAGGGGTGATTTATTGTTGTCCTATGGAGGTTACATATATCCAATAATCTCACCCGAACTCGTGAAGAAATTGGGTGGTGAGAGCGCATTCGCCTATGAAAAAAAAATCAAAAGAGTAAAGATGAACATTCACACCATTTTCGTATGTGGAAAAATGACGAATGTCAACTTGCTAATAACGGACTTGGAAATATAAACAATAGAGAGATTGAAATTAAAAAAAAATTAACTTTTTATATATATATAAAGAGAAAAAAAAAACTTTTACTAAAAAAATTTTTTACATTAAAGAAAATTAAAAATTAAAAAAAACAACTTTTTTATATATATATAAAGAGCAAAAAAAAATAACAAACTTTTTTTTAACAAATTATTATTTAAATACAAAATTTAAAATATACATTATTGCAAGAATTCGTAAAAACAAAAAAAAACAAATAATCGATCATGAAGACAACAACACCTAAAAGATGCGAATTGAAATTGAAACGAGTCGAAACGTATAAGAAATTCAGTCATAAAATCTATAGATTACAATGACACGATCCCATCGAATTGAACGACGTTGAGACAAAGGGCTTAGAGCACAAATACGAGAAATATAAGATGCCTCTGAAATTGAACGAAGCCGCGCTCGATTTGATTTACGAGTACCAAAGCGATCTGCAGAACATCGTCATCGCCGAAGATAGAGAATTCGACAAGGGCGATTTGTCGTTGCCCTATGGAAATTACATATTTCCAAACATCTCATTCGAACTCGTGAAGAAATTGGGTGGTGAGAGCGAGTTGACCGATGTAAAAAAACTCAAAAGAGTAAAGATAAACATTCAACACGTTTTCGAAAAAGGAGTAGACACGAGCGTCAACATGCTAATAACGGACTTGGAAATATAAACAATAGAGTGATTGATTTTTAGCGAAGAAAAAATGAAAAGAAAAAAAAGTAATGAGATCTCATTTACTTTTTTTTTTTTTTTTGTTTTCCTTCTTCTTCACTATCATCATGATATATTATAATAACGTTTCCTTTTCTCTCAAATTTCTGCGTCGATTCTTCTTCTTTTTCTTTTTTTCTTTTTCTTTGTGATGTGATACGTTCATGGTAACATTTTTGTTTATCCGAATCATAATTATGAACGAATGTTGTGCATCTCTTGGTAACACTCGCTTCAGAAGGTAGTGGTGACCGTGGAAAGCATCGTCTAATTCCCAACCATATATCCCGTGCTTTATCTATCTCTTTCCTTAGATATCCATCATTAGCATCTAACCATTTTTTATTTCTTTGCTCTCTGGCTCGCGATGTTCGTCATTATCATCAAATTCATCCAGGTGATAAATTTGTTTCTCCACCTTTTCACCCATTTTAAATATATTATTTTATACTTTCTATGATTTTATATATTTTATATAATTTTTATATTTATAATAACATATTCAAAATCGGTATGTTCTTAAATGGCGAATTCTCACCGAGCAACAAACCCTTGCCGAATCGCTTGACGTTCCGTCCACTCTTCAGATAGAGACCGTTTCCTCTCAGAGAGTTGCCACCTCTAATGGGTCGTCTACGTGAACGCGACACACGGCTCCTCCCTTCTTCAAAAACAGTCCATTGCCACCCATTAATTTCTCAACTGCTGAACTAGCGAGTCCCGTGAGAGCTCCCATGCTGAGAGTCTTTCCAAGAAAGGGTAGCACCTTTGCGGCGAAGGGTAATGCTTTTGCGGCGATTCCTGCCAATAGCGGTAGGAAACCGCCTTTCATTCTCAAATTGTATCTCAATTGAGTGGGACTCAGTCTCACCGCCAACCCTCTTCCATCGCGAATCACTTTCTCCATCCTTTTGATTTGACTTCTGGTCCAGGCGATCGAATCCTGTCCGCTTCTCGTCAGATCTTCGTGAGTGAATTTGAATCTCACCGCCTCGCCTCGAGTTGTTAAAGCTCTCTTAAGTTTCTTCCTCTGTCCTGCGGATATGTTCACGTTTTTAACCACGTATTCTGTCATAATTCTGTTTTGTTTGTTTTTTTAAAATATATTTACTTCAATTGTTTCTTGTTTAATAATTATATTAAAATAATTTTGTAAAAATAAACATTACCATTTATTTTATTTTTGTTATCTATATATATATATAATATTTTTTTTTTTTGCTTCTATATTTCTCTTATGTGAAATCGTATCGTCACTCTCTCTCCGCGAAGATCTAACAGTTCACCATTTTGATCCGTCAACGTGGTTTTGAGACTATACAACATGTCTAAAATCACTGGTAGATAAACTAAATTTCGAGGTCGCTCCACGATCTTATAACCCGGCGACACGTTTGGAAAGAAGGAATAGATCGTCGGCTGTGTGCTACCATTCACGTAGCTTCCGGCAATCATGTCCACGTTCACCAGAATGCTATTGACAGCGAGAATGTCGACCGTATTTTCAGATGCCACATGGCCTTGATACATCTTTCGATCGAATCCCACCATCTTGCCTATAGAATCGTCCGTGTTGAAATCCACACGAAAATTATCTTCCAAATCCAACATCGTCTGTAAGGTATTAGGATTGGGAGCGAGTCTGATCTTGTTGCTTCCCTTTCCATCCATCTTCATTCGCGTCGGAATGTAATGGTTCAAATCGTCTATGTCGTAACTCCCTTTGGGAATTCGAATCTCCAACCAATCCACTCCGGCGGAATACTTGAACGAGTTATTCTTTTTGGTGACATTGGGAAAGGAATAATAAGTCTCCAGATTCAGCAACGCCATCTCCTAACTTTTCTCTCTGTTCAATTCGATGGAAGGTTCGAATTTCGTAGCGAATCGAGTCGAATCACCACTCACCACGATTTGAATGGATTGTTTTGCAGCCGTATTCTCGGCTATCCGTTCTAACAATTCTCCATGTTCGAACATTATATCTTAATTTTATTTTATTTTTTTTTTTTTTTTTTATTCCAAACTAATTATTTGAAGATTTATTATTTTTCTTATTTTTTATTTTCACGCTCTATCTTATTATTATCACCATCGGGAACATAAAACTTGTCGAATCCACATCGATATTTTCCGTGATTAAATTCGCTCGTCAAATCGATCACGACGAAATTGTAAAGTCCACCATCCCAAACCCTCTTGCAGAATCTCCTGAATTCGACAGCGCTCATGTCGTTTGCGACATGATCGCCGTAGATGTGATTGAGATTCTTGAGATCTTGGCGAAAGAGACACAGAAAGTTAGCGTTCTCCCTTATCGTCTTTCTGGGCAATCGAAAATAATTCTGCAACAGGTAGAAACAGTCCACGTTGCTGTGTCGACCCCTAATGTAATACGATTCGCATCGGTTCTGTCTCTCCAAAAGCAGATCGTCGAAAATCATGAGATTCTTATCTTCCGATTTCAGTTCCCTAGGATCCGGAACGTCGCTAGCATTCTCATAAAATCGACACTCGACGTTCGAAGATGCATTTCTCTTCGTCAGCTCCGTCGCCATGCCGTCCAAAATGGTCGAGAGCGGAGCTCCGCACTTGTCGAATTCCTCCCTGCTGTCAAAGGTTCTGGCTATGACGTCCATGGGCAATCTGTGATCCATGCACTCTCGAAGCAATCTGTATTCGGGTTGAAACAAGCTCTTGCCAAACACGAACAATCTGTCGTAATCCAACTAGTCGGGTCGGGAGAACAGATTCATCAACAGATTGGTCTTTCCACAATTCGATTTTCCCACTATCAAACCTCTTATGCTCTTGGGAAAGTACTCGTTATTCGCCCTCTTGGTCGCGGCGTTGTTCCAAGACATATCTTTAATGTTCATCTTTGTTTTATTTTTTTTTTTTGTCTGTTATTTTAGATTCTTTTCAAACACAAATTTTTTTTTTTATGTTTTTCAAACTCTGTTTTTAATGTTGTTATTATTATTATTTTGTTTATATCGCACCGTCGCGAGTTCTCTTCAATCCGGATCCACTCGTCATTTTGGCTAAATCTTGTATGGGCACCACGGCATCCCTAAAATCTTTCCAACTTTTCGACGTTCGCTCTAACGCAGCTCGCTTCGCCGGCGGACTGATCAACTTGTCGATCAATGCGTCAGCTGCCCTCTTGCCAGCCACAGAAGCTATCCTACCACTGGCTTCGGAAGCGGCTTTCTTACCAGCATCCAAAGCTGTCTTCTTACCGACCTCAAACGCGGTCGATGCGAGTTTTCTACACGCATTGCTCGTGAACGCTCGCATTATAGAATCGACGATGCCAGAACCGCCTTGAACGTAAGTCCTGACGTATCCCCTGTTCTTTATCACCAACATATTTTATTTTTTATGATATATTTTGTGTTTTTTTTCGCTGGTAAATCGTTTTGTCGTTTTTAAATACTTTTATTATTCAAGTGTAAGAATTTACTGTTTTATTTTTGTTTGTTTGTTTGTTTGTTTGTTTCTCTCTCTCTACTTATTATATTCACATCAATCCTTCAATTCGTTCATCAGCCTTTTATACTGGTTTTTATTCAAAACCTTCTGTCTCAACAATTCGTCAGACATGGCAACTATCTGATTATTTAATCCCGTGTTACCAGCGCGTCTGCTCCCCATCAACAAACTCAATCTCTTTGGCGTTGGGATCGCTCGGAAGAAAAGTAGTGGTTTTCACCCCTTTGCCAGTCATCGATTCGACGAACTTCTTGTTCGCATTCCATATGGGCTTCACTATTTTCGTCCACTTGTAACCTCTGTTGGCTTTGGGTCTCGTCTCTCTGGCATCGTTATTTCTATTCATGGCGTGAGTTTGAACTAGAATGTCTCCGTAATTGTCGAAATCCTGATGCGTGTAATCTCCAGGCTTGTCGAAAAGGAGCAATCTCTGCAGACCATCGGTTACTTTATATTTATTCGAACCCACGATCAATTCATCATCATCCATTTCCACTTCAGTGTCGCCCACAAATTTCCTACCGCTCGAATCCTCGCGAATTCCATACAACAGATCTCTCTTACCACCACCATCATCATCGGACGATGCGACTCTATCAGTGGTGATAGTCGAAGCCGTATCATCAGACTCGCTCATATCTGTTTGAATTGCCGTGGGAACGTAATCCAGTGTAGATTGAACAGAATACCGATTTCCAAAACTAGGAGGCAACGAACCCATTCTCAAAGAACTCTCCTTTATGGGTCTCAATTCTTCGACTATCTCCTTCCTGCTTCGCTCTTGACCCACCGCCATAGGTTTAAATATTTTTGTGGCTTCGCGTGTGAGTTCCATCTCACCGAGACGTCTGCTCCTATCAGCTGCCTGAATCGCCTTCTTAGCACGTAAATACCTGTCTAAAATTCGATCTCGGCGTCTAGGATCCATCTGGAAAAACATCTTTCCTTTTAATTGTTTTTATTTATTTTTCAAAATTAAATGTTTAATTATATTTTTTTTATATTTTATGTTTTAAGTATTAAAATCTCTTTCCGTCTTAATATAATATCTGAAAAATATTCACATCTCAAACTCGCTGTGTTAATTGAAGTTAAAAAAAAAAAAACGTTTAAACAGTACATGACAAACCGGTTTCTGATTTAATGCATTTTTTGACAGCGGTGTTTAAATTTTGTCAAAAGATCTTCATTCATTCACACATCAATTCATCGAGTGTCGAATTAAGAGAAAATCCATTTTTTGATGACTGTTAGACAGTTTCAACACACAATGGAAAACTGATTTTAACAAATCTCTCTCTCCGATTGCTATCGTGAATATATTAAAAATTTTACCACTTCAAACCTAACTGAGCGGAAAATGCGTTTTAAACATTCCGATAAGTGTTTCTTGACTTTATTCAACGAACGCTTAACAGTCAACCTAATTTCTCATAGTGGAGGAATTCTCAAAAAAAAACCCAAAACTCAATTTTTATCCATCCCATCAACAGAAAACATCAATGTCTATAATACAGACTATATATTCACAATCGACTCTTTTTGAACAAAACACCTCAATTACGATAACGTGTGTTAGTTGCTTACTTCAGGAAGACGTGACTGGGTTTGCAAATTTCCAACACACAGACACTCTTCATTCAGATCGAGTTTTATTACGAGAATCGAGCGATCCGATCGCTCGATCAGCTGAGTGTTTTTTTTTTGGGAATTTTCTCATAGTGGAGGAATTCTAAAAAAAAAACCCAAAACTCAATTTTTATCCATCCCATCAACAGAAAACATCAATGTCTATAATACAGACTATATATTCACAATCGACTGTTTTTGAACAAAACACCTCAATTACGATAACGTGTGTTAGTTACTTACTTCAGGAAGACGTGACTGGGTTTGCAAATTTCCAACACACAGACACTCTTCGTTCAGATCGAGTTTTATTATGAGAATCGAGCGATCCGATCGCTCGATCAGCTGAGTGTTTTTTTTTGAGAATTTTCTCATAGTGGAGGAATTCTAAAAAAAACCCCCAAAACTCAATTTTTATCCATCCCATCAACAGAAAACATCAATGTCTATAATACAGACTATATATTCACAATCGACTCTTTTTGAACAAAACACCTCAATTACGATAACGTGTGTTAGTTGCTTACTTCAGGAAGACGTGACTGGGTTTGCAAATTTCCAACAACTTAAAATCCGCAAGCGAGTTTCCTCTCCCCCATAGGATTCAGTGTTAAAATCGTGTACGAACCGTACACGATTTTATCACTGAATCCTATGGGGTTGAGAATACGAGCTCACCCTTAAAATCGTATACGGACGAGATCCGTACACGATTTTAACACTGAATCCTATGGGATTGAGAATACGAGCTCACCGATCGTTAGAATCGGGAAAAGACGATATTGAGTTCGAACTCTCAAAACGTTTTTTTGCTCGCAATCTGATGATCACTGTGGGGTTTTAGCAGTAAAATCGCGTGCGGACACGGATCGTCAGAATTGGCAAGATGGTGAGCTCGAACTCTCAAAACGTTTTTCTGCTCGCAATTTGACGCTCCCCATAGGGTTTCAGTGTTAAATCGTGTACGGACGTGGATCGTTAGAATCGACAAACACGATGAGCTCGAACTCTCAAAACAGTTTTTTGCTCACAATTTAACACTGGACCCTATGGGGAAAACTCGTCTGCAGATTTCAATCAAAATGGTACATGAACGTGTACGTAAAACTACGCGCACCTAGGATTCAATTCAGTGTTAAAAAAATTCGAGCTCACCCCAAAAAACCGTTAAAATCCTTGTACATGTACACAATTTAACACTAAATCCTATGGAAATGTACATGTACGTGTACACGTACATGTACAGGTGAGCTCGTATTCTCAATTATCACCTACTATGGAGAAAGCGATTCACGATGGAAGAGGGTTGACGGTGAGAATGAGTCCCGCTCAATTGAGATACAATTTGAGAATGAAAGGTGGTTTCCTACCGCTATTGGCAGGAATAGCCGCAAAAGCATTACCCTTCGCCGCAAAGGCACTACCCTTTCTCGGAAAGACTCTCGGCGTGGGAGCTCTCACGGGACTCGCTAGTTCGGCAGTTGAGAAATTAATGGGTGGCAGCGGACTGTTCTTGAAGAAGAGAGGAGCCGTGTGTCGCATTCACGTAGACGACAGTGGTAAAGGATTGTATCTAGAACCCGTTAGAGGTGGCAACTCTCTGAGAGGAAACAGTCTCTATCTGAAGAGTGGACTGAACGTCAAGCGACTCGGCAAGGGTTTGTTGCTCGGTGAGAATTCGCCATTTAAGAATATACCGATTTTGAATATGTTATTATAATATAAAATTATATAAAATATAAAATCATAGAAAGTATAAAATAATATATTTAAAATGGATAAAAAGGTGGAAATACAATTAGACGATAATGATGAATATCGCGAGATAGAGTGCAAAAAAGATGTGGAAAAACGATTAGACGCTAATGACGGATATCTTAGGAAAGAACTGACAAAAGAGTTAAATAAAGATCGGGATATGCGGTTGAAATTTAAAAGAATGAGACGTTTTCCACCGTTACCACTATCTTCTGAAGAGAATGGTAATGATGCGAGTGTTACCGAGAGATGCACAACATTCGTTCATAATTATGATTCGGATAAACAAATTTGTTGTTATAAAAATGTAGCATATCACAAAAAAAACAAAAGAAAAGAAGAATCGAAGCTGAAATTTAAGAAAAAAGGAAACGTTATTATAATATATGGGTTATAGTGAAGAAGGAAAACAAAAAAAATGAGATCAAAAGATGATCTCATTACTTTTTTTTTCATTTTTCTTCACTAAAAATCAATCTCTCTATTGTTTATGTTTCCAAGTCCGTTATTAGCATGTTGACACTCGTGTCTTCTCCTTTTTCGAAAACATGTTGAATGTTTATCTTTACTCTTTTGAGTTTTTTTACATCGTTCAACTCGCTCTCACCACCCAATTTCTTCATGAGTTCGAATGAGATGTTTGGAAATATGCAATTTCCATAGGGCAATGACAAATCGTCCTTGTCGAATTCTCTATCTTCGGTGATGATGATGTTCTGCAGATCGCTTTGGTATTCGTAAATCAAATCGAGCGAGGCTTCGTCCAATTTCAAAGGCATCTTATATTTGTCGTATTTGTGCTCTAAGCCCTTCATCTCGACCTCGTTCAATTCGATGGGATCGTGTCATTGTAATCTATGACACGATCGTTTCAATTTCAATTCGCATCTTTTAGGTGTTGTTGTCCTCATGATCGATTATTTGGTTTTTTGTTTTTACGAATTCTTACAAATAATGTATATTTTAAATTTTTGTATTTTAAATAATAATTTGTTTAAAAAGTTTTTTTTGCTCTTTATATATATATAAAAAAAAGTTGTTTTTTTAATTTTTAATTTTTTTAATGTAAAATTTTTTAGTAAGTTTTTTTCTCTTTATATATATATAAAAGTTAAATTTTAACATTTCAATCTCTCTATCATTTATATTTCCAAGTCCGTTATTAGCATGTTTGCATTCATCATTTTTCCACATACGAAAATGGTGTGAATGTTGATCTTTACTCTTTTGAGTTTTTTTTCATAGGCGAATGTGCTCTCACCACCCGATTTGTTCACGAGTTCGGGTGAGATTATTGCATATATGTAACCTCCATAGGACAACAATAAATCATCCTTGTTGAATTCTCTGTCTTCGGCGACGATGATATTATTCAGCAGATCGCTTTGGTACTCGTAAAACAAATCGAGCGCGGCTTCATCCACTTTCAAACACATTTGATAATCGTAGTAGTAGCACTCTAAGTCTACCATCTCAACCTCGTTCAATTCGATGGGATCGTGTTGTTGTAATGTATAGATATTAAAACCGCATTTCTCATACCTTTCGACTCGTTTCAATTTCAATTTGCATCTTTTAGGTGTTGTTGTCATGATCGATTATTTGGTTTTTATGAATTCTTGCAAATAATGTATATTTTAAATTTTGTATTAAAAAAATTGAATTTAAAATTTAACTTTTTTTTTTTTTTTATTATATATATATAAAAAGAGTAAAAAAGCAAAACTTTTTTTAACAAATTATTTAATACAAAATTCCAAAAAAAAAAAAAAATTCTTACAAATGAAGCAAACAGATAAAACAATGGTAAATTTAAATGAGAAAACCATACCTCAGTTAAACGAGATTTGTAAACTATTACAAATTTCAGATTTCAGAAATCATAGAACTAAATCAAAAAAAATTGATGTCATACAAGAATATTTGCGAAACGCCAGAAAGGCAAACGTAATGTCGATAGCAACGACGTCAAAAGATGTATCGGTTGTGAAAAATGTGAAGATAGTAAAAGGAATCAAAATGCCTATGTCGAAAAAAACCAAAAACGTTTCGATTGTGAAAAATAAGAAGACGACTAAACGAAAAGCCGTTGAAGAACATTAAGTTTCCAAAGAAAAGAAAAGAAAAACTAAAACGAATGATGCACTTCAGATTCAAGACAAACGAGATATATCGAGCGAAATTCAACGAGCAATCGACGAAGAGAAAGGAGAAGAATATGTAACACGACTCGTTGCGGAACTATTCCAATCGAAATCCATAGAACAGGAGAGTGCAATCAAAGGCGTTTTTAAAACTTTCGACGTGATTCCCTTGTTGAAGAAAGTCGATCCAAAATTGTTCATGGAACGGGTGAAGAAAGAAGTATTGGATTTGTTTCGCGAATACATGAACGTGGGATTAAAAATTAAGATGATACTCCATTGCATAGTGAATAAAATCGACGTAAAGTCCGGCGAGAGCATCGTGAAAAATGCATATTTCAGATCTAACATCGAACCCGTATTTCGAGGTTCAGATCTATCGGACGTTTTCGAAAAGATGAAAGACAAGATGTTGACGTCTCTCGCGAATTATCAACATGAAAGTAGTAATTGGACGTTCGATGAGGTGTTGAAACTCGAAATTCACATGAATAAAAACGAACCGTTGAAAGGATCTTCCTACTTGGAATTACCGTATTTCTTGACTAAGAAACACGCCGTGGTCAACATGAGAAATAAAGATGATCAGTGTTTTAAATGGGCAGTCACATCCGCTTTATACCCTGTCGAAATAAACTCCGATAGAGTTTCTCATTACTAGGAAACTTCTAAAAACCTCGATTGGACCGGAGTGACTTTTCCAACAGAGTTAAAACATATCGAACGTTTCGAGACTCAAAATCCCACCGTAGCAGTGAACGTCCTTGGATACGACGACGAAAATCGAACGATCTATCCTCTCAGACAGACTTCGTATCGCGGAAGAGAAAAGACGATTATTTTATTATTGATTTCGAATGGTGACAATCGTCATTATTGTTGGGTTAAACATCCGACCCGATTACTGTCGAAACAAAATAATAATCATAAAGGAAAGATATCTTTATGTTATAATTGCACGAACGTGTTTCACAGCGAAAAATCATTAGAGAAACATCAAAAATATTGCAACGAAAATCAAGGTGTCGCCGTCGAAATGCCAAAACCCAACACCATCGTGAAGTTTGAAAATCACAATAGAAGATTAAAAGTACCATTCGTCGTGTACGCCGATTTCGAATGTTTCACCACGAAAATGAGTTCCTGTCAACCTAACGCTCTTCAAAGTTACGTCGAAAGATATCAAAAACACATACCTTCGGGCTATTGCATTTACGTGAAATGCGCTTTCGACTCACAACACGACATGGGTCCCTTCACTACACGAAACAGTGCGAAGACGACGACGTGGCTCAAAGGTTCATGGAAGAGTTAGAATCGAAAATTCAAATGTTATACGACAAATTCAAAACTCCGGTGAAAATGATCATCACGCGAGAGCAGCAGGACGAAAATAACAGAGCCACCGAATGTCACATATGCAGACAATCGTTCGATGAGAATTTGGAGGAAAATAAGAAGGTTAGAGACCATGATCATTACACGGGTCTATATCGCGGTCCGGCTCACAGCAAGTGTAATTTAAAATATCGAGACGCCGCTTTCTATCCGGTGATGTTTCACAATCTCTCGGGTTACAACAGTCATCTGTTCGTGAAAAATCTTGGCACCTCACACGAAGAATTTAATTGCATCGCGAACAGCGAAGAAAGATACATTTCCTTCACGAAATGGAAGCTCATGGAGAAGAAAAGAGTAATCGATGGAAATACGTTGAAAGAAAAAACGAAATCCATTCGTAGATGCATACGTTTCATCGACAGTTTTAAATTCATGTCGACCGCTCTGGAAAAATTAGTCGATAACATGAGCAAGGATAAATTTAAAATCATGAGCGAACATTTCAGAGAACGAGTAGACGTCATGTTGAGGAAAGGAGTCTATCCTTATGATTGCATGAACGATCTAAAGAGATTCGAAGACACCGCACTACCTTTGAAAGAAGATTTTTATTCGAAATTATACGAATCCGACATTTCCGATGAGAATTACGAACACGCCAAAAACGTGTGGAAATCATTCAATATGAAAACCATGAGAGATTATCATGATCTCTATCTGAAGACCGACGTTCTGCTCTTGGCAGACGTGTTCGAAAATTTTCGAGACGTCTGTCGTCGAAATTACAATCTGGATCCCGCTTGGTATTTCACCGTACCCGGTCTGGCGTGGGACGCTCTGTTGAAGACCACCGAAGTCCAATTGGAATTATTATCCGACGTGGACATGTTGCTCATGTTCGAAAGGGCTGCGAGAGGTGGCGTCTCGATGATATCTCACAGATATTCTGAGGCTAACAATCCCTACAGGAAAGAAGGTTTCGATTCGAAACGGTCGACTAAATACATAAAGTATTGGGACGCCAATAATCTGTACAGTTGGGCTATGAGTCATCCTTTACCGATTAGAAATTTCGAATGGGTGAAGGAACCGGAAGAGATGCAAAAATGGAGAGACTATCCTTGCATTTTAGAAGTCGATTTGAACTATCCGGAAGAATTACACGATCCACACAACGATTATCCGCTAGCTCCCGAACGAATGGAACCGAACGAAGGAGATGAGGAAAAACTCATTCCCAATTTATTTAACAAACGTAACTACATCATTCTACAGCGAGAATTTGAAACAGTATGTTGATTACAGGATGAAATTAGTCGACATACATCGCATCATTCGATTCGACGAAGAGCCTTGGATGATAAAATACATCGATCTCAACACGAATCTCAGAACTCGAGCCGAGAATGATTTCGAAAAAGATTTCTTCAAACTCATGAACAACTGCGTGTACGGCAAATCGCTGGAAAACATCAGGAAGAGAACCGACGTTCGACTCGTCACGTCTGAGAAAAGAGCTAAAAAATTAGTGGCGAAACCCAATTACAAACACCGAACCATATTCGACGAAAATCTAGTGGCCATTCACATGCAAAAGACACACCTGAAGTTTGACAAACCGTATTATCTCGGACCGATCATCTTAGATGTCAGCAAGCGATTGATGTACGAGTTTCACTACGATTACATCAAACGAAAATTTGGTGACAAAGCCAAACTACTGTTCACCGACACGGACAGTTTAGTTTATGAGATAGAGACGAAAGACGTCTACCGAGATATATCTCCGGACGTGGCCGAGTGGTTCGACACGAGCAATTATCCCATCGATCACCCATCCAACATTCAATCGAACAACAACAAGAAGGTGTTGAGTAAATTTAAGGACGAGAGCGGCGGCAAACAGATCGTCGAATTCGTGGGCTTGAGACCCAAACTGTATGCTTATCGTCTAGAAGATGATGAAGAGATCAAGAAGTGCAAAGGAGTTAAAGCGTGCATGGTGAAGAAAAACATCTCTTTCCAAGAGTATAAAGATTGTCTGTTAGGAAGTGGTCCGGTGTATAAGACTATGAAATCGATTTGAAGTGAAAATCATGACTTGTATACCGAAATAGTCAACAAGATTTCGCTGACGGCCGACGATGATAAGAGATTCGTGTTAGACTATAAAATAAGCACTTTGGCACGCGGACATTGGACTTTGGATCTAATTTTAGATGATATGAATGGGGATGATTGGATTCTAGATACGATTGTGGATGATAAGATCCAGATACGATTGTGGATGATAAGATTCGAGATACGATTGCGGATGATAGGATTCCAGAAAATCAAGAAGAATTAGATGAAAACAAAATTATAGAAATCGATAGTGACATCGAGAAAGTTAGTTTAAAAAGAAAAAGAAAAAAATAGAAAAAAAATAACGTCATTTTTAGTAAATTATAATAAAATAAATAAAAAAAATATATATGCATTTATGAATAAGAAAATAAAGATATCCGTAGAAGGTGTCGTCTTACCCAATGAATCCCTATCCAACATCGATCTGTTGAATGCGGAAAAAGATTTGAAAATCGAAGATTTTCTAGGAGTGTTTTCCAGAGATGCCTTGCCTAAGAGAAGACCTCGACAATCGGAATGCGGAATTTTAAATCTAGATGATTCATCGGGTGAAGGCACTCACTGGGTGGCGTGGATGAAGAACGGGAAGAAGAAAAATTATTATTTCGACAGCTACGGAATCTCGCCGCCAAAAGAAATAAAGAACTATTTCAACAAATCGATGGTTCGTTACAACACGGAACAAGTGCAATCACCACATCAAGTGTTTTGCGGTCACCTGTGTCTCTACGTTCTCAAGAGATGGTCTGAAGGAGATCGATTTCAAGTCATTCTCAATGATTTACATTAGAGAGAGATTTTTTTTTTATAGTATATATAAAGATAAAAATTATTTTCAAAAAAATTTTAATCGAATAAAACGAAAAATAAAATAACATAGTTCATTTTTAATAAACTGCGTTTGAACATATTTTTCTAAAAAACAAAAAAAATCCTCACAACAACATGCCAGTCGATAAATTTGGTAGAAGTGACGACGAAAAAGTCAACCCGAGAAAGAAGAGGAAGACGTTCAAAGTCGACGATGGTTATGATGTTGCCAACTTGGACGAACATTACGTTCAGAGATACGAACCTCGAGAAGAACCTTTGAACATGAACGATAAGAAGCTCTACAATCTTCCCGAGCCGATAGATCTCGCAGATGCCGCGACTAAAAAATACGTCGACAGGGGGAACGCCGATTTCGAACGAATCCTGCTGGATAATTACATGGATAAAACCATGACCGACGATCTGGATCTGAAATCCAAATGTTTGGTGAACATCGCGAATCCCATAGATCCCACCGATGCCGCGACCAAGAAATACGCGGATGACTCTCACGCAAGATTCAGCAAACACCTGAGAAATAGATACGTTCTGAAAACGATGCACTCGGAATTGAACGCCAATTCTAACAAGATAACGAACGTGGCCACTCCCACGAATCCCAAGGACGTGGCGACCAAACACTACGTAGATCTGGACAGAGAAAGTCTGACAGACGAGAAATGAAATCGGATCTGAATGCGGGATTCCACAAGATATTGAATC
The DNA here is from genome assembly GCA_031216915.1 of Pictodentalium vernedei. Lineage (NCBI taxonomy): Eukaryota > Metazoa > Mollusca > Scaphopoda > Dentaliida > Dentaliidae > Pictodentalium > Pictodentalium vernedei. The sequence goes on along the minus strand of CM062295.1, from coordinate 544,429,008 downwards.
TGTCGAAGATCGACGACATGGATGTGGACTCAACCGCGGTCAACAAAGGCTACGTAGATTCTGCCGTGATACGATCACAAGAATACCTAGAATCGCAAGTGGACGATCTCTACCTGAACAAACAATCTGGCGGAACCATGGAGGGTGGCATCGACATGAACGGTAAGAATTTATTCGGACTCAGTCACGATCCCGAATTCGATTCCAGCGTGGTCAGCAGGAAGTACGTGGACGACAACTCGGTCTGGAGAAAGGGTGACATCATGGAAGGTAAACTAGACATGGGTGGACACGCGCTCACCAATCTACCGGATCCCGTGAACATGACGGATGCCTGCACCCTGATTTCGGTGGTGGAGAAAGTCAAATATGCTAGACAATTGATCACCATGTGGGCTGAAGAGGCCGGCACCTTAGATGAGGGAAAAGCTGAGTGGTCTTTCGGAAATGGAGGTAGCAGATCGAAACATGGTCAGGTGGGATATCCCATGCCATTGGGAGGTGAAATCCTTCGAATGAGTCTGGCTTCCTCGGATTTGAATAACAGAGTGGTCGTCAATCTCATGGTGAATGGTGTAGAGAGCGATAAGAGATACAGCATCGAAAAGACTGAGAATCAACACGCGAATGTTAGCACGTTCGGCATGCCTCTCAAAGTGAACGCCGGTGACAGGATTATTTTTGTTACGAAAACCAATAATCCTGAAGCCACCACTTTCGTGGTGAGTCTACTGATCAAACTAGATTCTTTAAACAAACAGTGAACGCATGGAAAATAATGAATTAAAAAAAAAAAAAAAAAAAAAAAAATAATGTGTGATTATTAAAAACAAAAAAAAAACAAAAAAAAAATGAGATCTAAAGATGATCTCATTACTTTTTTTTTGTTTTCCTTCTTCTTCACTATCACCATATATTATAATGACGTTTCCTTTTTTCTCAATTTTCAGCGTCGATTCTTCTTCTTTTTCTTTTTTTCTTTTTCTTTGTGATATGATATGTTTATAACAACACTTTTGTTGATCTGAATCATAATTATGAACGAATGTTGTGCATTTCTTGGTAACACTCGCATCATTACCATTCTCTTCAGAAGGTAGTGGTGATGGTGGAAAGCGTCTCATTCTTTTCATTTCCAACCGTCTATCCCGCTGTTTACCTAACCATTTCTCCACATCTTTTTTGTTTTGTTTTTTGGCTTGCAACACAGGATGGAACATCTGAAGGAAACAGAGAGACGATCGCACAGGATCGAACAATCTAAGATCTCTTCAAGTTTTAATATCTTCGTCACGAAATATCCTTTTTGTTTCTCTCGAGTGAATAGCACGCGATCTTTTAAATAATTCAGAACGTAATCGTAAATATCTTCTTTTTTTTCAAACGCGAAAATGGAATGTGTATTTCGGTTTCTACGTGACTACTTAGGAATTGTAACATTTTGTACGTCGAGAAAGTTGAAAAAAGACGATTTTTTCTCGGATGAAACTTTTTTTTTTGTTAAAAAAGTGTCATTAAAAACGAATTTATTTTTTTATTCTTTTTTTGTTTTTTTGTTTTTAATAATGACTCATTACTTTTTATTTTTTTTTTGTTTTTTATTTTTTTCACACTCGTCTCTCATCGAATGATCGACATCTTATTTCCGTCCGATTCAAATTGTAATTCTCTGTCCAGCAGGACCAGGGCGAAGGCTTCGGTTTTTCTTGGAACATTCCTATCGAATTGCATCTTGACCTGAATGTCTAAGACGCTACTCTTGAGTCGTTCACTCTGTTTACTAACGTCGAATACGAACATGGGATACATCGACTTGTATTTGCCGGGAGACATGTTGGGGTTGCTCATCAATTCGTCTGGACCATAATACTTCTTTCTAAAATCAGCGGCGTCGCCGTACAGTCTGCAGAAATCGTTCTTGTCGAACGACGTGTTGTAATCAATTGCTGGATATCTCGTAGCGTTCAGAAACACTTGCATGTTTCTCAAACTGCAGTGATCGAACAGCGACGCATTCTTTTCCTGAGACCCGTCCCTATCAGTCTGAAACGCAACCACGATGAAACGCGGTCTCTCGGAAGCGGATTTCACCGTCAATCTCCAATCGAAGTGATTCGTGGAGGGAGGAATGCTTGCCGTGTCACACTGTCTCATTCTAAATCCCACGGGTAATTTACTCTTGGATTCTATGATCTTGTAGAGACGTGCTTTCTCCACGATCGAAGGCTCCACGTGTGGAACGAACCACGATATCTTGTGTAGAGTTATCTTACCTGCATCGGTCACAGTGAGTCTCACTATTGCGTCATCGTTTCCTTTTCGAATCAATGTCAGATTGTGTTTGAATCCATACATGATCTTGTTGTAATCGTCTGCAAATCCGAAGATGTGTTTCAAAGGTATCCTGAACGAAAACGTTCCTTTAGGTCTAGACGTCTTGACGACGTAGTCGAATATCGTGGCGGCGCCTGCGCTAGCAGGGCCTACGGTGTCTTTCACCCACAACTGATTAAGTCCTCTGGATTTCGAAAAATCATCAGGATACATCAAGAGTCTGAACATCGTGGTGGCCTGACCGGGATGAAACACAGATTCTATCTCTTGTCCGGATAGCATGTATTTTATGTTACTGAATAGATGCATGATGCCATTATTGGCTAGAGTAACCGTGTCGTCGCCGGCGTAGTCGCTCCCATCTTCCTTGGTGAGACGTCCCTGCACCACTATGTAACTCTCGCTAGGATGTACAAATAGATCTTGAGTTTTGACGTTGATTCTTATCTCTCCCGTATTGTTCAAACTCGTCCCGGTTACTGGTTCGTATTCATGAACCTCATATTCTTGAATACTTTCATCTTTCACTATGCTTTGTGCTATATCTAGTATGTTTGTCATTTTAAAGGATTTTTTTAGTTTTTTGTTTATTAATTAACTTGCTTTCTTTATCTAAAAATAGTTTTTAATTATTAATTATTTTTATTATTTTTTTCTCTCTTATATATATATGTGTGTAAACAAGAAAATGTCAAAGAGAGTAAATAAAAAAAAAATTTTGTCTTCTTCATCAAAACTTCGTCTTCTGTAATTGTTGTTCGTAAAACTTTCCGATGATCTCTTCTCCATCCAAAGCTTTGATTTCATAAGTCACCGGATCGGTGTGAAATATTTTGATTATCACGAAGATTTCCGAGGTCGTTGTATAACCCTTTTCGAAGTGCTTCTTATTAGCGTAGATTCTCACTCGATCACCGACCGCAAATTTCGGCGTTCTAGACTTCTTCCTGATCTTAGATCTCTCAGGATATAGATTCGCGTAGACCCGTTTTTCGTTTCGAGGATTGCTAGCTTCCGCGGGAGTCATCTTGATCGATCTGTGTCACGTGTTGTTGTAATCTTTAACCAGACCGTTCAGAGCGTATATGTATTTCTTGGTCGAATTCGCCGTGAAGTATCTGTGCATCTTCTCCTTCATCGTTCGATTCCAACGTTCCACCACACTGGCTTTCTCTTCGTTTTTGATTGAGTAGAGGTCTACCAATCGACGAACGTCCTTGTTGTAGAATTCCTTTCCCTTGTCCACCCACAATTTACTCGGTTTTCGAGAAAACGAATTGAACACGCTCTTCAGAGCCTCGACGACGAGAGGTCCCAATTTATTCTTCAAAGCTCTGATCCAACCATATTTGGAAAACACGTCGATGACCGTCAATAGATATTTGACACCCTCGTTCCACCTCGAAAACGATCTCATGTCGACCAAGTCGGCAGACCAAATATCATCCAGACCCTTCACGAACACCCTTCTCTTTCGAAATTTACGCACTATGGGTTTGTGTAACTCCTCGGCCAATTTGCTCATCAATAATCGTTTCTTCTTCTTTTCAGATGCGCTTTTTTTTTGAACGCCCCATCCGAATTGACGTTTCGCACCGATCAGATTGCCGACCAGCGAACGTTCCATCTTCTCTCTCCTGGTCAGATTCGATATGCCTCTCAATCTCCCCAACATATTTTTGTCGCAGATGTCGTTGCGAGTCTTGGTGTCGGGATATCCGGCGTAGCACAGATCATGATCGTATGCGTCTGCGTCCACCCTATTCACAGGTTTGCTCCAAGATTTGGGAGTCAGATCGGCGTTGAGTCTCTTGATCAATTTCGTTCTGGTTCCCGTGAAACTCTGACCGGGCAGATGCATTTCGAAAGGTAGATTGTTGATCATTTTATTCACGATGCCTTTACCTTTGCTCGCGTTCTTTTTTTTGACGAATCGCGTCTTGACAGAACCACACACGTCGCAAATTCCGCGAAGCATCCGTCTGTCGTTTTTAGTTCGCACTTCTCTAGAATTACTCATCTCGGTAACTCTCTTACACTTTACGCAATACATTTTTTAAGAGTTATTTAAATTAATTTCGTTTTTTTATTTTATATATAAATTTAATATTTTTTTTTTCAAAATTCTGTTCTTATTATATATATTTTTTTTTTCAGTCGCTGCTCTTGAATTCTATCATCTTGCTGAATTCCTCCCTGGCCTCTTTCCTCCCCTTTTCCATGAGAGAATCCTTCATCTCTTCCTTGATGATCTGACGAGTCTTGATTCTCACGGCTTCTTTCGTGGCATCGTATTTCGTTTTCTCGCTCAATATCGCGAAGTATTCTCCGTCCGATATCCTACCGTCTTTCAACGCCATAGAGATCATTTCGGATATCGTGTCGATCTTGGAGTCGGCCAAGACGCGAATCTTGTCGTGTTTCCTCGCCTTCAGATATAATTTCCTACTCAAAAAGTTTCCGAGCGTGCTAAACAATCCGGCGGCGAGGGCCACTCCTTCTACGGTCAACACGATCGGAATGCCGACCGCGGTCGATAAAAATCCGATGCCGGCCGCGTGTAAACCCAGGGAAATCGTGATGAGTGTTGTGTCGATCGCGTTGACGACTGTCACGAAACGCGAATACTTCTTCTTGAGGGAACGACGAGAATCTCTCTCTCGAATTAGATAGATACTCTTGGATTCTATTGATTTGATCAATGCGATACCTCTATCCTTTTTCTCTTTCTTCTAGCGACGGCGCCGTCGGCAAAACGCCGTTCGGCTTCTCGTCCTCGTCGTCCACTAACGTCGGATACAATTTATTTCTGGTTCTCATTTTTGTTTTTTTTCTTTCTAATATTAGATAAAAAAATTTATGTGTGTATTTATTTTTATTTTCTATTCTCCCTTATTTTATATCAACGAGAAAACTTAGACGTATGCTTCGTTGAACAATAATTTCATGACGCATCCCTTGTCTTCTAAAGTCAAACTTTTACGCGCCAATTTCAGTTCTTCCGAAACTGTAGGCTTGCTTTGATCCTTACAGTAGAGTAATCTCTTCCAAAACGCGATCACTTCATTGATTTGAACGCGTTCGAACGCCTGTTCGAAATACTTGACGACCATATCTTCCCTTTCCATCCACAGACACGAATGATTCTCGTGATCGAAGTCTAGGTGATCCCGACATCCGACGCATCGTTCTAACAAGAGACGACCTAGTTGTTCGTTCACGCAGTATGCGTAGGCTCTCATCAGCATTTTTAAAAGAAACCTCACTCTAATATCCTGATAATCGCTCATGATTTACGTTTTTATTATCTATTCGATTTGATGTATTTAATTTTCTAAATAACTATTATTTATATATATTTTTTTCTCTCCTATATATATCAATCACTTTTATTTATTTCCTAGGATATTCCCCCACCCCACGACGAGGGGAGATAACTCCGTATGATCGAGTTTACGAGAATCGAGCGATCCGATCGGTCGATTGGCGGAGAATCGAGCGATCCGATCGGTCGATTAGCTGAGTTTGGGAATTCCCATAGTGGGGAATTCCCCTAATGACGTCATAAATGGGAAAAACCCACCGCCTCAAAACAATTGCGGATTCTACATCAGTGATGTAGAATCCGCAGGCCGTTTTTTTGATGATGACCCAGAATTTTTTGCTCGCGTTCGCCAACGATGGATCGATGGTCTGATCTGCGATGGGAACGTCGACAAAAATTTTTAAAGTAAAAGATAAAAGTGAAGATGTACAATTTCACCCTTTTTTTAAAAACGCGCGTTCACCACGAGTATTTGAACGTTAAAAGTGCGATCTAGGAGTCACAAGAAAACATGGGGGATTCAAGATCACTGTACATTTTTATGAACAAGCGTGCGATTTAACACTGAATTCCACGTTGGTGAACGCATCGTGTACGTATGTTGTACACGTGCATGTACAAAGTGATAGTAAATCCGCAGTATATACCTACTCACATCATCTCAACCAGCTCATTCCAATGAGGGGTCATAAGCTATATAATGAGACATAAAAAAATGAAAAAAAATAATAAAAATTGAATGGTGATTTTTGTGAATGACGCTGGCCGGTTTTGAGTGTTACGTTGGGTAAAATCCTCTGGCCTCCATATTTAACACATCTCCCATCAGTGTATCAGTGCCCCTGTATGGCCGTGCTCCCCCCCCCCCCCACCCCCCCCCTCCTAGTTACTATCTTGCACGTGCAGGTTAGCTAGTTTTGCTTTGAATAGGCAAAACTGCAACGCCAATGGCATGGTCGACTAACGACGCAACAATGACAGCGAACAAAACGAATACCTTTGCACCCGCTACAAAAAAGAGGAAAAGCATCCGATACTGTAATGAATCAAGGTGTACAAACAATGCGTTCCACAATTCGTGTCATGAGTTTTCAATGAAATTTCAGCAATTTCCAATCAAAGACACTGAATGTGCCTGAATTTAATAACATGTAGTGATATCTGATATGTCATAATTGGATTCGCATATCAAAATGGTCAAATGGTAACGATTTTCTGACATTTAAACCTTATTTTCTCTATTTCTCACAACTTTTGGAAAGCTCACATGAAAATTGCTAATCCATTGTTTTAACCCTTTACCTAACATGAAAAGCAGACGACACTTGCAAACAAAATTCTTGAATAACTATTTTTTTTAAATGTTTTTGTCTCAAAAACATAGGTTATGGAGCTCGTTCCAAAGAGGGGTCATAACCTATGTTTTTGAGACAAAAAAAATGAAAATATAATGAAAATTAATTGGCGATTTTTGAGAATAGCGTTGGCCGGTTTTGGCCGTTAGGTTGGGTAAAGGGTTAATAAAAGAACATATGCCTAAACAGTAATTAATATACCAATAACATGATTTTTGAGGGCGTTATAGTTTATTAACGGCCCTACATAAATGATTAACAGCCCAAGGGTTTATTAGCTCAAGGGCTGTTAATCATTTCTGTAGGGCCTTTAATAAACCATAACGCCCGACAAAAATCATGTTATTTCTATTATTACCACTAATAGGGGAGGACATTCAAGTAACCTCAAAATAACAATGAACGCGTGTCGTCTGCGTGCAAACAATACCACGTGATCAAAACAAGCAAAGTAATTGAATATTCATGAGTTGTCGGAGTTTATTTTTGGAAGTTTTTTTAAAACAAGTACGAAATAACCGGTGTTAAAAACCCAGGATCGGAGTTTGGCATCTTCAAAAACAGAATGATACATAAATATACTCACATTATATCACTATTTGGCCACTTATGTTTCAGTAAAAAGGTTATATGTGGTGTAATCACCTCAAGTAACTGCTGTGAGATTTGTTTACCTTGCACAGCATCCGAACTTACAAAGCAGAAACGGGAGATTGGGAATGGGAGGTAAATCGATCACCTGACGTGTCGGGCCGCGGGCGCTAATGGGAAAGAAAACCCATTAGCGGCCCAGCACGTCACGTGATGACCTGAGCATTTATCGCGTATTAGGTTAGGTTAAACATATTTTTATTTGCTAAAAAATAAGTTGCAAATTGGGATAGGAGGACAAGTGCTTTCCACTTAGTATACCCTCCGCTTTCTTAACATGATACAAAAAGTCAATACAATGGCGAAACAAACAAAAGAGAGAAATGTAAAAAATATATACAAGAAAATCTAACCCTCGCAATAAAAAGAATGAGAGAGAGGAGAAAAAATGTGATTGATTGGTTGATGTCCTTTCTGCACCTTGGGTCTGTCTCTGTCAATTTGATTTTCCAAGCCGAGGGTCGACCAGGCGCTGCACTGAGTGGATGCTCTTCCCATAACCCTAAACTTCCGTTTCTACTATAGCTACCACTGCTATTACTATTACTACTACTACCACCATCATCACTGCTACTACTATAGATAATACTTTTACTATTGCGCTCAAATCTTACCACCGACATAGCACTCCTGCGGCGAATAATAATAATAATAATAATAATAATAATAATAATAATAATAATAATAATAATAATAATAATAATAATAATAATAATAATAATATTTACATATTAATTTCTGTAATCATCCATTGGTTACACTTTCGCCGCCTAATCACGCGCATAAGGAGTCGCAATGAACTGCATGTGGTAAACAATACTAGGATGGAAACTCATTATCGAATCTTCGAGTGTTACGAATACGAATTTTTGAACAAATTTAAAAAAGTGAGGTATTAGTTTTATGTTCTAAAATGGGATCGCCGTACAGCAAAATATCAACGGAGTTCAAATTAACATTAATTTCCAAAAGTTTTCCAATGAGAGCGTTGCGAGAGTCTGAATAAAAGAGGCAAAAGAGTAAATAGTGCTCTGCGTCCTCAACAACAGCTGGACAATGGTAACAGTATGGAGATACGGAGATGTAATTGAGAAACTTATCACTGTTCAAATCGCTGCAACAAGTCCGAATTCTACTATGAATAATGTTGTATTTTCTGACACCACAGGAGAAGTATCCTGGAGGTCTCCCTTCAGGCGCTGATATGAGTTTTTTGAATTCATTAAGTGAACTGCTGTTTCGCACGGACACTGGTAGACTATTCCATGTTCCTGTACACGAGGGGAAAATGATTTTTTTGAATAGCTCTGTTCGCAAGCAATAAGGCATAAAATTTGCCGAATTTCGAAGGTTAAACCCAGATGTGTCACGAACTTTTGGTTGTAGTAATTCCTGCAGATAATCGGGCGCATCGTTGTTTACGATTTTGTAGAAGGTACACATCTTTTGTATGTGTCTTCTTGTTTCTAGGCTGTCCCACCCAACTTCAATCAAAACGAGATCTCGCGATACTGATCTCGTCAGCCCTGATACGATTCCTGCGGCATCACAGTGTATATCCTCTAGGTGCTTCATCATATATTGGGGAGCTCCGGACCACACCGGACTCCCATATTCCAATATTGGCAAAATGAAGGCATTGTACATCTTATTCAAAATCTGTCGATTGAAAATATGCTTTAGTTTTTTAACTGTGAAAGTCTAACACAGGTTTTTTACAAATGCTGTCAATATGCACTTCCCAGCCCAAGTTTGATTGGATGGATAATCCCAAGTGTTTGTGGACGCCAACCAGGTCAAGTGTTTCGCTGTTCAACAAAACACTTGGAATAATGACATCCCTATTGAGTGTAAACAACACAGCGTTGGTTTTTTTAGTATTAAATGCGACCAGCCCATTTATTGATTTTTTGGAGTTCGATGTTCATTTTTGACTCAATACTATGAATGTCAATAGATGATTCGGCCAAACAGGTATCGTCAGCGAAGAGTCTAACAATAGACTCAATATCGTCGGCTATATCATTGATGTAGACCAAAAATAAAAAAGGTCCAAGAACAGACCCATGAGGAACCCCCGCCTCTATGTTTCTGTACTCGGATTTACATTCGTTAATTTTCACCCTTTGACTTCTGTGTGCCAAATAGCTTTGAAACCATCACAGCAAGGGACCAGAAACCCCATATTGCTTCAGTTTGAAAATTAGACCGCTGTGCCAAACCCTGTCAAAGGCCTTGGAAATACCACAAAAAACACCACAAGTTTGCATATTTTTATCTATGGCGTTGCAAAGGTTATGATAGACCTCTATCAACTGGTACACTGTACTATTATTCGGCAAAACCCTGACTGGAATTTGTAAAATAAACTATTTTCAAGGAAATATTTGTGGATATCTCTAAAGACAACTCGTTCCGTTATTTTACCGATACAGCATAACAACGATATGGGCCTATAATTTTTCGGGTCGTATTTGTCTCCTTTCTTATAAAGTGGAATCACATCAGCCAGTTTCCACTCGTCGGGGTAGACGCACTCTGACAATGATTTATTGAAGAGGAGAAAGAGGGGTCTGCTAACAGAATATTTTGTTTCCTTCAACATGTGACTTTTTTAGTTTTCAAACTTTTTAGAATATCCGAGATGTTCTGCTCAGAGAACGATATGCCGCTAATGGAGTGAGGGCATCTCCGTTTGAAGGGCGGAAGGGTTTTTGAACGCGAGTTCAATGCACTGTTACTTCTAAAAGTTTCGTTTAGGAGGTCTGCTTTCTCTGTATCGTTCTCGATAATTTCACAGCCTTCCTCGGATAGGCGGTGAAGATGGGTTTTGCCAGAAGTACTAGAAAAATTGTCCAGAAACTTTTTAACAATATGCCAAAACTGCTTAGGTTCCGTGTCGTGAGATAGAGACTCATCAACTTTTTCCATGTATACATTCTTCGCAAATTTTTTCATGTTGTTAACCTTGTTCCTGGCTGTTTTATATTTTGCTCAAAGCTGGGGTTTATTATTTTTCAAGGCTAATTTTCTTAATCGGTCACGGTGGCGTAACTCTTTTTTTTTCGCGCTGTTATTGTAGAATTGGGGATACATTGCTTCGCTATTTATAAGAACTCCGATACAAAGTTTGACAGAGAATTATTTATAGAAGGCGCGTCGCTTATTAAATTTTCCCTAGCTATCATGGTATTCATTCGTTGGAAGTCGGCTTTGTTGTAAAGCCAGACGTCACGAAACGTAACGGGGTTATTAAAATGCGAGTTGGCAATATGGGCATAAGTAGCTCTATGGTCGGATAACCCCAGTTCCAATGTTCCTGAGCTGAACACATTAACAGTGCCGCTAACGATTATCGGATCAAGCAGTGACTGCGAAGTAGAAGTTACTCTGGTGGGTTCTGTTATTACGTTGTTTAAGTTGAATAATGTCATGAGAGAATGTAGTTTGCTTTGAGAGTTTTGGAGATCAGAGTTGATGTCAGTTGTAACTACTATCGCGGGGTTAAGGGATAATGCCATATCTATTTTATCTTCTAGTTTAGACCAATAGTCTGCAATAGATTTTCTCTCGGATATGTATGTCAGGCATAAAATAAATTTATTTTTAACCCCAACCTCAAACCAGAGAATGTCGTCGTTAAATGAGAGATAGTCTATCTTTCTATGGTATATACTGTCTGAGAAATACACTGCGATGCCGCCATCGAACTGGTTTCTATTGTGAGTAAATGGAGCGGAGAAGTTAGGTAGCAAAATATTACTGATATCATACTCATCGTCAATGTGAGTTTTCGTAAAACAGAGAATGTCGAAATCATCGACATCGTCACTGAGAAGAGGGAATTTGTGGCGAATACTACGATTGTTGTAGTTCAGTATCGAAATCGCAGATGTTTCAGAAGTTGACATGTACTTACTGTATGTGGGGCCGGGACGGGTGGGCGGGCGGGCGGGCGGGCGGGCGGGTGGGCGGGCAGGCAGGCAGGCAGGCAGGCGGATGTACGTACGTGCGGATGGGCGGGCAGACATATGTATGAGCGGACGGACGGACATGTAGACAGACAGAGAGAAGGACAGACGAGTGGTGACGGGCGGACGGACGGACAAAAGGATAGATGGACGAGCAGACAGACAGACGGACTGACTGTCTGACTGACTGACAGACTGACTGAGAGACTGACAGACAGACGGACGGACAGACACTCTTACACATACCTCTGTATCGCGTATTAATGCCCAGGAAATTAGCGATAATGGCCTAACGTAGTAAGGAACGCCCTCTAAAGTGGTAATAATTGTGTTTTGTACATCCAAATTCTGTTTCCTTTTTAATCCCACACCCAATCAATCGTGTCAATATCTTAATTCAGCAGCCAGTGGTAAAGGGTTTTGTATAAATGTATGTCACGGGTTAGCCAGAAGCGAAAATGCCGTCAAGTTTATGCCGCAACTTGACCAGCACAATCTTCTGTACGGGGACGTAGGTAGAGTGTCGCCAATGGGGATGTGATCAGTTAGATTTCTAACTTGTTTTTGGGACCCCAGCACGACATGGAGGGAATTTGTAATTTTTGAACCTCTGAGATTGATTATGAGCCTCCCTCTGGCTTAAATCTAGTCATTTTATCCACAAGAAAATGAATTTCCCTAAGTCCATGAGTTTGCCTTACACTGACAAGCAATACCAATTACCCACTCTTTCTTACTGACTTTTACCACAAAAGCAGTGAAGTATATACCCATTTGTCAACTAAGTGTGGACTCAGTTTCAACCGAGTTGGATAAATGGAACGAGGAATTCGAATAATCGGACCGGTCACAGATCCGAGTCGGAATTTCGGAAAATATTGTAAGCTGATTAGAAGAGTTGGAGAATTTGATCGAAAACTGGAAAATCACTTTGGCCCTGAGTCTGACCGAAAAAATATGACTAGAGCAAATTAATATCACAGAAGTTCCAACTTTAGGAATTTACATCACCGAATTTCCGACTTTTGAAATTTGAGGCGATAATTAGGTGGGTGGGTGGGTCGTTGGGGGTGAGACAACCCTCCATCCCCCAGACTCTAGCTACGTTCTATCTATTTATCAATTTTTTCAGCTATGGGTGGAGTCCTGAATATGTCTCTTTTGTCTATTTATTGTTAAGCGCTCTGAACGACCGAGGGGAGCAGCCCCGGCGTTCAAAAGTCAGAACTCTGGCTCTTTACATCTCTTCTGGCCAATAATGTGACAGAAGATTACAATGTGACAGCAGATCACTATAACTTTCCTGGAGAGATGGCACAAACTACTGTGATAATTAATTTTTGTCATTCAAAAACACAAAGAATACATTGAGCAATGCGTGAAATTACTCAAAATATACAAATTGTTTTCAAAAAATACAATTCCTTTCGGGAAGGGTGTTCATCGGCGATTGACTTTTAAATCAACAAATGTTTCGCATGCCTTGTTTGAAAGTCGGTCCGGGACTCCGGTCCGTCTTCATCCCCGGACAAGATCATATTTAACCCATGGAACTGTTTCCCAGATAATGCATGACAATAACTCAATTGGTGACGAATCGCACGTTTCAGATTGATAATAAGAACGTTTCCATTGCAAACAATCATTGAAATTATCTACCCTGAATTCTTTTGAGTGGGTGACGCGATGTACGCTTTTGCCCATGAGAGTAACATTTCGTTAACCCTTTACCTAACGTAACGGCCAAAACCGGCCAGCGCCATTCTCAAAAATCGCCAATTAATTTTCATTATTTTTTTCATTTTTTGTCTCAAAAAAATAGGTTATGACCCCTCGTTGGAACGAGCTCGTCGAGCTCGTTCCAACGAGGGGTCATAACCTATGTTTTTGAGATAAAATAAAAAAAATAGTTATTCAAGAATTATTTTTGCAAGTGTCGTCTGCTTTTCGGGTTAGGTAAAGCTTTAGGTTAACATTCAGTGTTAGCTCTATTCTTTCTCTACTCCATGGAGTTGTTCAACCCCTTCCCTTCGACCCTGATGGCGATGTTATGAATTGCCTGACACAGCGTGTTGGTGAGAAGTATTGACTTCAGACAAGTATAATCTGTCACTTATAGTTAGTTAGTTATCGGGTTGACCATCATCAGCAAGTATAGTCTGCTTCAGACTCTAGGTTTCTTTGGCGTGGCGGTGTCAATTGTCAGGCAAATATGGCCTGTCACTTATCTTTAACAATTTAACACGAAAGGAAGACGACACTTGTAAACAAAGTTCTTGAAAACTATTTTTTTTTCATTTTTTCGCAAAAAACATATCTAATGACCCTCATTGAAATGAGCTCAGCGAGCTCGTTCCAATGAGGGATCATAAGTTATGTTTTGGAGACAGAAATCTAAAAAAATAATAAAAACTGAATGGTGATTTTTTGTGAATAGCGCTGGCCGGTTTTGGTCGTTACATTTGGTAAAGGGTTAAGGTGAGGGGCCATATTAAGGAAGTGGAGTCTGTTTCTGGCATCATGTTGTATGTGTGGAGAGAGGAAGCGGCGTAATCTGGTCGTTCTTGAAAACTTTTTTTCTTTCATTTTTTCGCAAAAAACATATCTAATGACCCTCATTGAAACGAGGTCAGCGAGCTCGTTCCAATGATGGATCATAAGTTATTTTTTGGAGACAGAAATCTAAAAAATAATAAAAACTGAATGGTGATTTTTTTTGTGAATATCGCTGGCCGGTTTTGGTCGTTACATTTGGTAAAGGGTTAAGGTGAGGGGCCATATTAAGGAAGTGGAGTCTGTTTCTGGCATCATGTTGTATGTGTGGAGAGAGAAAGCGGCGTAGTCTGGTCGTTGTTGACCAAGCAAGTATAGTCTGACATACATCGTTATGGTATTGCAGCCGTCGTAAGGAATATACTCTGCGTCTAACCTCATGTTTTGCTTATGGAGAGAGAAAGCGACACGCCCCAGCACTTTCTTCAAATGATTCTTATATTCTGCCACACGTGACTTTGACTTCCGGTGATTGGCTCTGAGGTACTCTACCATTTCCGATAGTTTTACCAATCGGGAATTCCAATAATAAATACGCCACACTATTCTCGTGCGCTTTTCACTTTCTTAAAATAGCCGTGGAATAATCTAGAACGTTTGACTGACGTAACACTGCTGATGCCGGTTTGTGCCACTTGTAAATGTTTTTTTTATGTAGTCTGTCGTAATTACGACTTCGTATAAATACAACGCGCAGTTTTAAGAATTTTTTTCGGAATTCTGTTTCGCTATTTCTGAGTTCTTGAGCGATGCCTTTGACAATAGGCAGTGTACTGCGGATTGGCATTACGTGTACAGTCCCTGTAAAAATATTCTTCCAAATTACCCCAGTTGTTACATATGATTACATAATGCAGTCACTGTTAATCCGGTTCAATTTAGATCTCTGTGTCTATTTATAGAGGAACTTTTTATGAGTGGGCGGAGCTAATTAATGGGGTTTTTCAGCACTGGTCTGATAAAGCATTACACTTTTGAGATGTTGTTTATAACCTTTCTGACAACCTTTATTTATCAAATGTTATTAAATATCTTTTTTGAAATTTATTCTGTATTTTGTTATAATTTATTGGGGATTCATATATATCAATATATTCAATTAATTGTAATTTGAAACAAAAACAAAAAATCACATTAAAATAATCTTGGCATATAAAGTTCAAATGGAGAAATATTCAAGTCTAATTACCAATTAATGTGCATGTCCTGTAATTTGTATCAGATTCGAGGTCGTGTTTACAATCAGATTGCAACGATCCCGTCAGGGCGACATGTGATCTGATTGTAAACACGACCGAGAATCTGATACAAATTACAGGACATGCATTTGATCATGATAATACATTTATCTAACAATCCAATTACATAAAGCCTGTTTTTCCGTTTTTCAGTTTAAATTAGGTTGGAATTGGTCAACATTCTGAATTTCATATTTTAATGCGTAATGACAATGCATACAATGATATTATTTGCCATAGCGGTGTTTGCCGGAAGTTGAATCCATATGATACGGAATCAGAATGAGTCGTCTATATGATACGGAATCGGAACACATTATGTGATACGTGCCGTTTCTCGTGGTTTTCAGGCCAAAATCTATATGATTGTTAGATAAAATTTACAACCGTGTATTTTCGTTGGTTGCGGAATAACCGACACTTGGAGGTTTGAGGTAAAATACGTTTATCGTACGTGACATCTTTACATCTTCCCTCTATTTTTTTCAAATCAGCAGATCTAATGTTGCATACTCTCATGCCTAAGCCAAATGTCTGTAATATTGTCCTCACGCTTGCACAAGTGATAAAAATAACGTCGTTGTAAGTTATCTGGCTCGCATCACCAGCAACTACGGAAACGTATTAGCGCCACATCCAATTTAGTTATTAATTCGTTATAACGAAATACTAATTCGTAATAACGAAATAATATTTCGTAATAACGAAACACTAATTCGTAATAACGAAATAATTATTTCGTAATAACGAAATACTAATTCATAATAACGAAATAATTATTTCGTAATAACGAAATACTAATTCGTAATAACGAAATAAATATCTGTTGCCGTTTGTGTTATGCAGGTTCAGCTTAAAGCGCCTCGCTACTTTTTGATTGCAAATGCTTTTTGATTGTAAATGCTGCTTGTTTAGCTGAGAAACAAAGTTACGTATGCCAACAAAATATGAATTTTAGTCATTAAAATTAATGAGTTCACTTTATTGTGCAATAAATTAAGTCATATTCTCTCGACACACTCGCAAATCAATTGGCATTACAATCTTTCCAGTTTTCGCGATATGTGTATGGAAAAATATTCTCAGATCCTCCGTTCTCGTGCGCTTCCATTATCGGCCCCGTTTTGTGATTTCTGGCAAGTTGTTTTTATAACACTCTGTGACAACCATGGTCAAACGTCGGTAGGGTTTTTTACCAGAAGCATCTCGATGATGATTCACGGGTTGTCGGGCTTGTGTGGTTAAAACTTGATTTGCCTGAATTCAAAAGTATTGGCGACAGACAGATTGTTAGAAAGTAGTAGTTGCAGAAACACATATTTTGAAAGGCGCGCCAACGTTTCTCGGCTGATTCAGGGCGTAGTGTATTTATTTATTGGTGTACTAACGAGGGTCACCTCGTTTCGGACGGTATTACGGGTGGAGGAAGCCGGAGTACCCAGAGAGAACCATCGAGCAGCGACGAGCAACTGCCAGACTCCCCAACGTACTAACTCCACACAAACAGGATTAACATTGGTTGAAGACATGTGCACCATGGACGTACACGTCGTCACCGTGATCCCACATGGGCAATCGGGATAAAGAAACCCCTGGTGGGGATCGAACCGTGAACCTTTCGTTTTAACCCTTTATCCAACGAATCGCCCGCATCCGCCTGCGTGATATGCAAACTCAGCAGTTGAAAAAATATTATTTTTCTAAAAATTTCAACAAAACCTTATCATGTGACCCCTCGTTGAAACGAGCTCGTCGAGCTCGTTCCAACGAGGGGTCACATGATATGGTTTTGTTGAAATTTTTTGAAAAAAATTAAAAAATTATATTTAAAATAATAAATTTTGATATCGTCTGCGTTGGGTAAAGGGTTAAAGTCCAAGCCGTTACCACTGAGCGATCGCGCCCCCACGTAGTGTATTAATTTATTAAATATCATCACCAATCGTCGTGAAGGTTTCGAGGCGGCGGGGGCGCTAATGCCAAATTTTTTGTGCAGAGGAAATACTCTTCGTGAGCTGCAATTGTACTCAGTTAAAACGAAATAATCATTTCATAACAACGTAATTAACCCTTTACCTAACGTGGAAAGCAGACGACACTTGCAAAAATAATTCTTGAATAACTAATTTTTTTCATTTTTTGTCTCAAAAACATAGGTTATGACCCCTCGTTGGAACGAGCTCGACGAGCTCGTTCCAACGAGGGGTTATAACCTATATTTTTGAGACAAAAAATGAAAAAATAATGAAAATTAATTGACGATTTTTGAGAATAGCGCTGGCCGGTTTTGGCCGTTACGTTGGGTAAAGGGTTAATAATTTAGTACATGGGTTGATGGTGGATGCCAACATGTCAGAAAATGCGGTGTTCAGTCGATTTTTCCCCATGAATAATTGTTCACTTCTATTATTTGAGATAGAAAAATTATTGTGAACAATCAGACTCATGAAAATTCGGGCTTTTAAACAAACGTTTTGAATTTTTTTCCCAAACTCAATGATGCCGGAAAAAATCTTCCAGCCCCTTCTAAAATAAATGCCCGTATGACTGTGATAAAATGACGTTCTCTCACAAAATTTGGGAAAAAAATTCAAAACGTTTGTTTAAAAGGCCCAATTTTCATGAGTCTGATTGTTCACAATATTTTTTCTATCTCAAATAATAGAAGTGAACAATTATTCATGGGGAAAAATCGACGGAACACAGCATTTTCTGACATGTTGGCATCCTCCATCAACCCATGTACTAAATTCTTTACCTCGTTTTTATGAACTGATTATTTCGTTTTAACTGAGTACAATTGCAGCTCACGGAGAGTATTTCCCCCACACTATAAAACTGGTTTTAGCGCTCCCGCCGCCCCGAATCCTTCCGGATCCCGCCGTCCCTACCAGCACCGCGGACTTAATGCAACACTAAATTGGAAAGATTCACAACTTCACGACGTTTGGTGATGATATTTAACCCTTTACCTAACGAATCGCCCGCATCCGCCCGCATCCGCCCGCGTAATATGCAAATTGAGCAGTTGAAAAAATTAAATTTTTCAAAATATTTCAACAAAACCATATCATGTAACCCTCATTGGAACGAGCTCATTGAGCTCGTTCCAATGAGGGGTCACATGATAAGGTTTTGTTGAAATTTTTTGAAAAATTTAAAAAAATGATATTTAAAATAATAAATTTTGATATCGTGTGCGTTGGGTAAAGGGTTAATAAATTAATACACTACGTAGGAGCGCGATGTCTCAGTGGTAACGGCTTGGACTTTAAACCGAAAGGTTCACGGTTCGATCCCCACCAGGGGTTACTTCATCCCGATTTCCCATGTGGGATCACGGTGACGCCATGTACGTCCATGGCGCACATGTCTTCAACCAATGTTAACCCTCTTTGTGTGGAGTTAGTACGTTGGGGAGTCTGGCAGTTGCTCGCCACTGCTCGGTGGTTCTCTTCGGGTTCTCGGGTTCTCCGGCTCCCTCCACCCGTAATACCGCCCGAAACGAGGTGACCCTCGTTAGAACACCAATAAATCTATACACTACGCCCTGAGTCAGCCGAGAAACGTTGGCGCGCCATTCAAAATATGTGTCTCTGCAACTACTACTTTCTAACAATATGTCTGTCGCCAATACTTTTGAACAAGTTTTTGCTCTCAACTTGCATCTTATTTGTATTGAGAATGTTATTCTCCTTTTTTTTTTTTGAGTTTTTGAAATTCAAATGGACAACAAAATTATTGATGAAGTGTCCACTTTCTGT
This sequence comes from Pictodentalium vernedei, assembly GCA_031216915.1. NCBI lineage: Eukaryota > Metazoa > Mollusca > Scaphopoda > Dentaliida > Dentaliidae > Pictodentalium > Pictodentalium vernedei. Next base: position 544,409,817 of record CM062295.1, on the reverse strand, counting down.
GTCGGTGAGAAGAATATGGTATATTCTCGCAAAATTTCCTCGTTATAGTGGTGTCTTAGCGTTTTTATTAACAAAATCGTAAATGTTGCCGCTGAAAAATCATGAAAACAAAAAAGTGCCATAAAAATTTTTCCCCACGAAGAATTTCGGAGGATTTTGGATATATTGTTCCTGGCAACATGCCGCGTCGAATGATACCAAACATGGCTTGTTGCAATTTGTTTCCGGGTTGAACCCTAGATCGACCAGACTAAAATTCGTACAAAGTACTAGCCCTTTTTGAAACCTCCATAAAAAAAAATTTCCCCAAAGCGAACTTCGGAGGATTTTGGATATATTGTTGGGCGAATTCTCCTCTTTCCAACGATACCAAATTTATCTAGTTGCAATTTTTGTCCGGGTTGGTGCCCTTTTTCGCCTAGATCGATCGGACTATGAGGTCCTAACATCGAAACGATATTGCTGTATACTTTTAGAAAATTTTATAAAATGCTTTAGCACGCTCTCGGGACACCAGTCTAATTCTGTAAGGAATTCGACGCTGTTATGTGCTGTTTTTACGCACTTTTGGCGGAGTTTGCGCGCAGACTATCGTTGGTGTAAGTGATGTTTCTTAACTGTAGAGTGCCGGAAGCCCATATTTGGGTGTTACTCTGAAATGCAGGTACAACATGCAACTCAAAGGCTTCAAACTGTGTGGATGTCCTTCTTATTATCTGTGAATCTAAATTTTTTAGTCTGTATGGATTTTCCTTGTTACAGTTTATGGGAGAGTGCCCAAAGGCACTCTCCCATAAACTGCAACATGGCAAACAAAGACTTGTGAACAAAGTTTGATGAGTAAAAATAATTCAGCACTCTACCACTTAAATGACAGAGAAATTCAGATATTTTTTCGTGATCCAGTTACAGATTTTCCAACCTATAAGTATTTAATTCACCCTTAAACCATCAATATATTAACACAATTGGCAGAACTACGCAGCATGTAACCATAAACCACTACGGTTGTGGTGAGCCTTCATTCCTGTTGGTAAAGTTATCAAAATTTCGGTCAGACCAAATTTCGGTTGAGAAATATTTCTTGCGCTGATTCAATGAAAATGAATGTTTATGGAATTTTTTAGATTCAATTGTCCGGATTATATCAGTTAGTCGCAAAAGCGAGTCGTAGGTGTAAATCTAAGCATAAGGCCGGAAAAAGTAAACAATCTGTTTCACAGGCCCTCCCGTGTGACCATTTTGGCTGCTGAATGCTCTCTTTTTATAACTAATGCAAACTTAAAAAATAACAATTAAATGGTACATGTCTGATATTTTACCTAAGTTAATAAAATTGATAAATTTGCACCTTGAGTGCAACAAGGCTTTGCAATGCTTTAGTACTGCAAAGCCTTCTTGCACTCAAGGGACGAAATACACCACCGCTCATGCTATTCTGTAGATTATAAGGCCTAAAATATAAAACAAATCAAGACCATGAACTTTTGATGGCAAAGAAATAATTACAAAAATAAAAAATAAAATAAAAACCTCCAATCCACATGCAATTTTACCAAAAAATGGCCTGAGAAGCATAAGATCTACTGAGCCTAAGCGGCTGACTGTTTAAGGCTAGACTGGTTCCAGGCCTTAACAACGTCGAGTTCCTCAGAGAATTACACTAAGGGCCTGGGAACTTGATGCTTTAGCTGAACTTGATTTCTTCCATTTTTCAGGTAAGGTTGGTGTTCCTCTAGAAGATTCCATCAATGCTTTCCTCGAAGGCTTCAAGGCATTCAAGGCTTCTCTCGGATCCGAAAATTTAAAGGAAATACGTATTGTAAATAACAATTTAGACACCATTAAAAAAGTTAAATCTCTTATAACAGAAATCAGCAGTGCCCCAGTGTCATCAGAAATTGCAATATGTTCGCATTACGGTCACAGACGAGGTCGTTTGGAGCGATGCATCACAATCGATGACAAATTGAAGGTTCAGTTTCTCACCGGCGATATTTCTTCAGTTTGTTGTGATGCGATAGCCATGCTCACAAACAAAGATTTGCTACATTTTTCCGGAGTACCAAAATTGATAAATCGCAAAGCCGGGCCTGTGTTTGAACGCGATTGCGATAAACTGCGGAAAAGCAAAGGCGAGTTGCAGATTACTGATGTTATTCAAGCACGTGCTGGAGATCTTGACCCTCCAATCAAAACTGTAATCATGACGGTTATGGAAATATTCGATACGAATGCTGTGTCCGATGAACAGCGTGTACATTTGATTGCCTTGTATGAGAGAATTCTTCATTATGCCAATTCAAAGGCGGTTGGTGCAAAATCGCTTGGAATGACGTTACTTGGAATAGGTATATACCTTTGTTACTGCAACCAAAGTGTGTTTCTGCACTAGAGATCGACGGTGTTGATAACATTTTATCTGGTGTGGCCGTGTGAATGTGGGTGGCAAGGGTATAGATAGATTTTCACCAGCTGTGGGGAGGTGGGACCCAAAATTATGCGAGAAACCCCCAAAAATTTCGAAGATGTTAGATTGGGCAACCAACTCTCTACCGTTTCGGTTCCCAAACGGACTAGTTATCGAACATTCAGTCTGTATAATTATATCTCTTATCCAAAATATCAATAATTCGTAAAAATCTTAATCTCAGCAACAAAAAGCTTCAAACTTTTTCAGGCGAGCCTGAAATTATCCGAGAAAATTTTGAGGTTGGGGTGGGTTGGGTCGTAGCTACTAGGAGATCCACGATTATTGATTTTCCTGATCGATTAATCGCCCAAGATAACCGATTACAATCGACTAATCGTATCCAGGTGACCCTTTAAGAGTATTAAGAAAACAAACATTCCCCGTACAAAAACGAACATCACGAATGGTTAGGGGAAGTTTGCTTATTGAAGTGACTCCATGTGCCCTTCACACTGCATTTCTGAACGCTTATCTGACTGTTTATTATAAGGACATGCCCCCCCACCCCCACCCCTACAAAAAACAACTTCCTTTTCATATAGTTCAGAGACAGAGAGACTGAGACAGAAAGTGAGAGACGGAGAGAGATAGCGAATGTGGAAGGAGAGAGAGAGAGAGAGAGAGAGAGAGAGAGAGAGAAATAGACAGAGGCAGAGAAACAGAGGCAGGAAGAGAGTCTAAGATAGCATTCTCTTTACCAACTCGTCATTGCAATCTTGTTGGAAATTAGCAGGAAGGGGTTATTTATTTATTTATTTATTTGTTTATTTGGGTTTAACCCTTTACCTAACATGAAAAGCAGACGACACTTGCAAAAAAAATCTTGATTAACTAATTTTTTTTCATTTTTTGTCTCAAAACATAGGTTATGACCCCTCATTGGAACGAGCTCGACGAGTCGTTCCAACAAAGGGTCATAACCTATATTTTTGAGACAAAAATGAAAAAAATAATAAAAATTAATTGGAGATTTTTGAGAATAGCGCTGGCCGGTTTTGGCCGTTACGTTAGGTTAAGGGTTAACGACACTTTTAACAGCCAGGGTCACCTCGTGTCGGACAGTTTTACGGGTGGAGGAAGCCAGAGTACCCGAAGAGAACGACTGAGCAACGGCGTGCAACTGTCAGACTCTCCAACGTACAAACTACACACAAGTAGGTTTAGCATTGGTTGAAGACAAGAGCATCATCGACGTGCAATACGCCTTAGTGCACAACGCCACCGTGCTCCCACGTGAGCAATTGGGATTAAGTGTCTTGCCCAAGGATACAACGGGGTTGCCGCAGATTGGAAGCAGGAAGGGGTACACAGATTCTTGACTCTTTGTTGTATTACGTCACCCAAGATTCTCTAATTAGGTTTGTCTTTACAACGGCTTTGAAAGTAGAAAAAATCATATTTTTGATTCAGTATTTATCAAATTTCCACGTAGGGTCGAATTTTTGTTTCAGCCCGATGGGACATTTGTTAAACATGCAGCTATAAATACTCATTTTTCTCAATGTATAGGTCTGAATGTGTAGCATTTAATGGAAGAAAAGTTATTTGACTAAGCTAATCAATTTTGCCGTGGACAATCGATAGTCGGATAATCGAATATTCGTTACAGCTCCAGTACTGTCTACGCATCTGATGTATGGATGGTTTAAAGGCTTGGAGCCAAAAAATGTCGGACAGACATTAGCTTTCCAAGTTTCGCAGCGGGCCCCGAATAAGCTCTGTCGAAACATATGGAATTGGTTAATTTCCCAAAATAGGGGAAATCTGCGCTAGAAATGTTTAAATTTTGACATCAGTGTGCAGAGGATGACAGAGACGAAAGAACATTTTGATAAAATGGATGTTTGCGAGTGCGAGACGAAATTTCTAGAGATGGACGGTATTGGAATTTTGAGTTCGGTGTCGTTTTGGTTTTCTTAAGGGGTTGGGGGGATTTGCAGATACAGAATCAATTGTTCTTGAATCATTCTGCTACAGCACCACAAATTCTACTAGCAATGACTGACCTCAGCTGTGGCATTCTTTTACGAACACAAGTCATATCTACAGTAAGTTTGTGACTTCTTCTAATTAGACACGCCTTAACCGTCAAAGGACTATTTGAGGTGTTTGCAATCTCGAGAGCTCTGTGCCCTGACCATACCATCTTCATGAGGTCCTGCTGACAATAAACAAATCATCTGGGCAGTGATTTCTAGTCAAGTCTTGGCTGCCTGTTAAGGCAGCCAAGACTTTGCTAGAAATCATTAAGCAGCTGGACACGTACAGATTATTGTCTAGTGAGCTTACAGGTTGGGCTGCACGGTATATCGGTAAACCGATATATACCGGTATTCAAACCAATATCGATCGAATACCGGTGTAATTACAAAAATATCGGTTTATCGTCATTATTTATTTACCCACAATTTAATTTTCAAGATGTCTTGAGTTTTAACTGTAGCCCCGAATGAATAATATTATCCTTTTACCCAGGGAATTGTCTGCATGTGCCCGCGTAATATACCAATTCAGCAGTTCAAAAAATAATTTTCAAAAATTTCAACAAAACTATATCATGTGCCCCCTCATTGGAACGAGCTCGCTGACCTCGTTCCAATGAGGGGTCACATGATATTGTTTTGCATACATTTTTGGAAACAATCTGATAAACTATTAATTAAAATAATAAATTTTGATATGTCGTCTGCGTTGGGTGAAGGTGCTTCAAACCGCATCATCAAGGCATGCTGATTCGTTCCGACAGTGATGCCTCAAGTCTCTGTTGTAGTACTTATGTTCAGATATCTGAACAGTTTTCGATATACCGGTATAACGCGGTATTTTTTTGGAATACCGATGCCGGTATTGAGTTTTGAATACCGTGCAGCCCTTGATACAGGACAATTGTCCAGGACCCTGAGCTTTGATTTGGGCAGTTAATGCTAAGAATTCCTTGCAAATGGTCTATGGATATAGTCCATACCAGCTTGTTTGGGGGCGCGGTGGCTCAGTAGGTAGAGGTACAGGCTGCAAGCCGAGAGGTCCTCGGTTCGAATCCCACCTGCGGCAACCGCGTTGTGTCCTTGGGCAAGACACTTCACCTCCATTGCCCACGTGGGGGCACGGTGACGTTGTGCATTAAGGCGTAGTGCACGTCGATGGTGCACTCTCTTCAACCAATGCTAACCCTGCTTGTGTGGAGTTAGTATGTTGGGGAGCTGACAGTTGCTCGCCGTTGCTCGGTTGTTCTCCCCGGGTACTCCTGCTTCCTCCACCCGTAAAACTGTCGATGTCATGATTAGCCATTGTGCAGAAATATGTGACCTTAAATACCAATAAATAAAAAAATAAATACCAGCTTGTTTTGGGTGCAATCCTAACCTTCCATCAATTTTGAATGACAAGCCTCCTGCTCTTGAAGGCACAACGAAAAAACTTACATGCTGCTCGACAGGCATTTATACAAGCAGAATCATCTGAACAAATAAGGAGTGCTCTTCGACACCAGATTAGACTATCAGGAGAAAAATTTGAAATTGAGAAAAGTTTATTTCAAGAAAGAAAAATGTAATGAAAGGAAGGGACCAGGAACAGTGTTGAGTCAAGATGTACAAATAGCATTCATACGGCATGTCAGATTGTATATCGGAGTGCCAACCAGGAGAATTGTGAAAGTTAGCGATGAGTTTAACCCTTTACCTAACCTGAAAAGCAGACGACACTTGCAAAAATAATACCTGAATAACTAATTTTTTTCATTTTTTGCCTCAAAAACATAGGTTATGACCCCTCGTTGGAACGAGCTCGACGAGCTCGTTCCAACGAGGGGTCATAACCTATGTTTTTGAGACAAAAAATGAAAAAAATAATGAAACTTAATTGGCGATTTTTGAGAATAGCGCTGGCCGGTTTTGGCCGTTACGTTAGGTAAAGGGTTAAACAAGACAAGCCTATATAATCTGACGAACGCTCTGCATCAAACAATATTGATAACAGTGACCAAGTAGAACACCATCCATCTGATACTCTTGCCTGCATCCTCTAATATTAGTAACGGAATTGACAATGATCATAATATTAATAGTACAGTGTCTATCAAGTAACCTAAGGTAAAACGCAAGATAAAGTACCTGCCGAGTAGTAGTGATGTTTGGCATGATTTATTTATTTATTTATTAACCCTTTACCCAACGTAACGGCCAAAACCGGCCAGCGCTATTCTCAAAAATCGCCAATTAATTTTCAAAATATTTTCATTTTTTGTCTCAAAAACATAGGTTATGACCCCTCGTTGGAACGAGCTCGTCGAGCTCGTTCCAACGAGGGGTCATAACCTATGTTTTTGAGACAAAAAATGAAAAAATTTAGTTATTCAAGAATTTTTTTTGCAAGTGTCGTCTGCTTTTCATGTTAGGTAAAGGGTTAATGCAATGCAATGAAATGTTAACGTCTAGAATCCACCACAATGCTCTCTGACTTACTTTATTACTCTGTACCACAGGTGTTCACACCCTTTTGTTCATTCTATAACATTTACAGCTCAACTCAACGGAGCATACTGCCGGTGCTCCACAGACGGGCACACAAGGCAAGCACCTCAACAGATCCCTATTTTACACCTAGGTACTGTGGGGATTGCGTAGTACTAGAGAATAGTCCAACGTTCACAGCTGGCATGTGATGCAACGTCGCAGGATCACACACTCAAACTTCGCCGATCGCACACCAGCCACAAGTACGGGAAGCACCCGTATCATTCGCCAAATGGTCAACCATCCAAGGATTAACCGGGCTCGACGTTGCTTAACTTCGGTGATCTAACGAGAACCGGTCTCGCTTCGCCAGTGCTCCCCAACGACACTTTAACAGCCAAGGTCATATCGTGTCGGCGACAGTTTCACGGGTGGAGGAAGCCGGAGTACCCGGAGAGAACCACCGAGCAACGACGAGCAGCTGCCAGCTCCCCATCATCGTAACTCCGCACTGCAGCACAGGCAGGGTTAGATTGGTTGAAGACATGCGCACCATTGGCGTGCAGTACGCCTTAGTACACGGCGTCATCGTGCCCCCGTGAGGACAATTGGGGTTAAGTGCCCTGTCCAAGGACACAGCGCGGGAGTCCGAACCGATCGCTCAGACGGTCACCCATCCAAGAACTAACCGGGTTCGACATTCCTTAACTGTTTGGCATGAAGCTGAAGTAATTAGAAGAGGTGCCAAAGCCACCGAAAGATAAAGTATTGGATGACTATACAAGATAACAGAGATTCTGCAGTAAAATCGACAGACTTTGAACATGACATGACATTAACCCTTTACCCATCGCAGACGATCCCAAAATTTATTATTTTAAATATCATTTTATAAAATTTTTCAAAAAATTTCAACCAAATCATATCATATGACCCCTCATTGGAACGAACTCGACGCGCTCGTTCCAAAGAGGGGTCAAATGGTACGGTTTTGTTGAAATGTTTAGAAAAATAATATTTTTTCACCTGCTAGTTTAGCATATTACGCAGGCGGATTTGGGCGGTACGTTGGGTAAAGGGTTAAAGAATGGAGAAATTTAGTAGTACTGAAATGGTTAACCGGTTTGAAACCAGTTACCTACCTAACCGATTAGAAAAACCGTCAACCGGTTATCCGAAATATCGATAGTGATCGCTATTCCACGTGTGAAAGTTTACACATCGAAGCCGCGTTGTATATATTGAGAAATGTTAGAACCAGTAGTGTATAAATTTACCAGTAATGTCGAAATCGACCAGTAATGTCGAAAAAATTAACCAGTAATGTCGAAATCAACCAGTAATGTCGAAAAAATCGACCAGTAATGTAAAAATCCGTAATGTCGAAAAATTAACCAGTAGTGTCAAAAAGTGACGACCAAAATGACGATTTTTCGCAAAAATTTCAATAGTTTTTCGGGTTGCTCAAATTGTACTTTTGCCTATATTTATCGACTTTTAACCATTTTCGCGCAAGTTTAAACACATTCACCCCAGTAAATATGGAATTTTCGGTTTAACAATTATTTCCCTCGTTCATATGCACAACATATCCCATCCTATTTGCTCTCTCTCTCTCTCTCTCTCTCTCTCTCTCTCTCTCTCTCTCTCTATCTCTCTCTTTCTCTCTCTCCTCTTTCTCTCTATCTATCTCCCCTCTTTCTATCCCATGTCCCTCTGCCTTTGCCCCCTCTCTCTCTCTCCATCATTCTCTCTCTCTATCCCCCTCTCCCTGTCTTTGCCCAGCTCTCTTTCCCCATCCATCCATCCCTCTCTTTCTCTCCCTCTCTTTCTCTCTCCTCTTTTTCTCTATCTATCTCCCCTCTTTCTATCCCATGTCCCTCTGCCTTTGCCCCCTCTCTCTCTCTCTCCATCATTCTCTCTCTCTACCCCCTCTCCCTCTGTCTTTGCCCAGCTCTCTTTCCCCATCCATCCATCCCCCTCTCTCTCTCTCTCTCTCTCTCTCTCTCTCTCTCTCTCTCTCTCTCTCTCTCTCTTCTCTCTCTCTCTCTCTCTCTCACCCTGTCTTTGCCCTCTCTCTCTCTCTCTCTCTCTCTCTCTCTCTCTCTCTCTCTCTCTCTCTCTCTCTCTCTCTCTCTCTCTCTCTCTCTCTCTCCCTATCTATCTATCTATCTATCTATCTATCTATCTATCTATCTATCTATCTATCTATCTATCTATCTATCTATCTATCTATCTATCTATCTATCTATGCCCCCTCCCTCTATCCCCTGTCCCTCTGCCTTTGCCCCTACCTCTATCTCTCCTTCTCTCTCTCCCCTTCTTTCTCTCTCTATCGCTCTCTCCCTATCCCCTTTTCCCTCTGTCGTTGTCAAACTCTCTCTCTCTCTCTCTCTCTCTCTCTCTCTCTGTCTCTCCCCTCTCTCTCTCTCTCCCTCCTTCCCCCTCTCTCTCTGGATAGATAATGAATTGATACGACGCTGAAATATTTAGTCTAGTATTTAGCGCTCGCACAGACAGACATACAGTCCAGTCACACATGTAGGCTGGCAAGTGTATAGGCAGGCAGGTTAGCAGCATCCAGGCAGACGGACAGAAATCCAGACAGACAGATAGCAATGTGGCGTGTAAAAAATAACCCCTAGACGTGGATAGACGACTGAATGACGGAAAGAGAGGCAGACCTACATACAAAGATTGATTGGTTGGTTGATTGATTGATTGACATTATAATAGTCAGTCATTAAAGCACACGACCAGGGGTGTCATTTGGGAGGGGGGGTGGCTATACCCCCTCCCCCTTCGGCAAGTGTTAGTGCTCCTCATTTTGGTCGTCACTTTTTGACACTACTGGTTAATTTTTCGACATTATGGATTTTTACATTTCTGGTCGATTTTTTCGACATTACTGGTTGATTTCGACATTACTGGTTAATTTTTTTCGACATTACTGGTCGATTTCGACATTACTGGCAAATTTATACACTACTGGTTGTAACAAGAAATAATCGACTTTGGCGTTCAAGACTTCATTAGGAATAGTTTGAGAACACTGCTTTCCGATTCCTATAGTTTTGATCCCATATTCGGTGAAATAATGGCCACGGATAACAGGATATTATCCAGTTATAGCTCTCGGTTAGTCGGTTACGAAAATGAGCCAACCGTTTCAGCTCTAAAATTTAGAGGAGGAAATAGACAAACATACCGAAAAAGACAAACAACCAAAAGATAACATGCCCGAAGAAGTTGTAAATGTTGAAGATAACAGTAACGGGATTGAAATAAATGCGGCCAAAATGATAGAAATGGAAAACTGGAAAAAGTTCAATGTGTATGATGAAGCTGATGACGTTGGTCAATCGTGCATATCAACTCGTTGGGTACTAAACTGAAAAGACTGTTAATGGAAATAAAAAGGTTAAGGCTAGATTATTAGCTGGAGGCTATGAAGAAGACATTCATAACAAAACAGATTCACCTACAATTGGAAAAAAACCTTGAAAATATGCTACTCAAAGTTTGCTAAGCACCAAGTATATCCAACTACCTGTTTTACATTTTAGTTGAAATATTGTTATGAAAAGTGTATATATTTTTTATTTAATTATATCTTTAATGATTTAAGTACAGAAATTAAGATTTTGTTTGTGTTTGACATTATTATTTAGCTTTTGAATACGATAACCATGGAAAATGGATATTATTGGTAAAAGAGGAAATTTTTCAAATTTGCCAAAAAGTTGACGGAGCGAACTGGTATGGGTTCAATATCGAGTATGAGACCCATTACTGTTAATTACAGCTTGACAACGCCTTTTCATGCGCCCAATCAGGTTCCTGTTGGTCCTTTGTGGGATGTTGTTCCATTCTTGGACCAGCATGGCACCAAGCTCCTAGACACTTCTTGGTTGGACTGGACGGACTGAAATTGTAAGCTGCAACTCATTCCAGACATGTTCGATTGGATTGAGGTCAGGGGATCTTGCTGGCCAGTCGATACGCCCAACCCCCTCCCTCTGTCGGTACTCCCGGACAGCATGGGCAACATGAGCACGGGCATTATCGTCCATCGGAATGAATCTATCACCCACTGACCTACATACAATCTGACGTGGGCATCCAATCCAGGATCTCATCAATATACCGCCGTGCAGTCAATGTACCACGGTCAAGGATACAGAGCTCTGTACGTCCATCCAAGCTGATGCCGCCCCAGACCATTATTGACCCTCCACCATAGCGGTCATGCTCAGCAATGTTGGCTGCACAGAATCACTCTCCTGGTCTTCTCCATACCCTAGAACGCCTATCTGTGTTCTCTAGGCAGTACTTTGACTCATCTGTAAAAAGGACAGGTCGCCAATCTTCTCTGGTCCATCCAACGTGATCCATGGCTCATTCATATCGTGCCTTGCGGTGGTTCTGGGACAGCTGAATGCGAATACATGGTCTTCTCGATCGGAGATCACCTTCGTGCAACCTTGCCCGGATAGTCTGCGTCGAAACATTTACCCCGGATGCATTCTGAAGGTCACTGTGAAGCTGGGTTGCTGTTGCAAAGCGGTTCCTACGGGCCTGAATGATCAAAAACCGGTCTTCAGCTGCAGATGTTGCCCTGTCTCTTCCACCATCATGCCGTCTTACTGGTGTGCCATACTGCTGAAATCTTGCCCAGGCTCTGGTGATCGAGCGTATGGTGCACACCAAGGGCTTCACCAACCTGACGATGCGTAGCCACTTGCTCTACCACCCCCAACAGCCCGCCACATTTCTGCTTCAGACAAATGTCTTCTTACATTTCCATTCGCCATATTCAATCATTAAATCACAAGGGTTTGTGTTGAAATGAAGACTGAATACCCTACACATGTCATGTACATGTAGACAGTACACGAAAACATCATGAAAATAAAGGGGTACATGCTTTCCATGACTGTCACGAAAAATCTGCCTGTCTAGAGAGCTAATGTAAACACTGGCGACCATCTCAATATATTCCTCAATCATATCCACCAAAAATATCGCAAATATGTCACAAGCAAATTTCACAATGATATGTCAAATATGTGGTGCTTAGCAAACTTTGAGTCTTATATTAGTTGCCATTTCATCATCACTATCATTGAAATTTAATATCATTGACACCAAAGCCGCATTTTTACAAGGAAATAAAATTTGCAGAGTGTGATATTTGAAACCACCTGATATTGTTATAGCAGCTGGAAAAGGATGGAAACTCAACAAAGGTGTGTATGGACTTAATGATGCTTCTTGAAGGTGGTATTTCGGGATTTGTGACGTAAATGACAAGTTTAAAATGTAAACAGTCCAGAAATGATAGGCGATTATTTTCGGTCCTACTTCTACTAGTTCCAGGGAAAACCCATCGAGCACATTTCAGGGTCCCCGCCCCTTCCCCAGTCACGATGACTGTTCCGTCTCGAAGGCTTTCACGAAGAAAAATGGCATGTTGTCAGAGGTGGCTTTTAGTAGCAGCCACGCAGACCAAAGTATGTGGGTGCAGACCCAAAAGTGAAACTCGGTCCTAATAGACCTTAGAGAATGACCCGCTAGGTTACGGTGTTTCAATACAAAGACTGCGACAGTTTCGAAGGCAGTCTTCGGGAGAATATCGCAATCAACCTGCGGTGCACCATCTTTTAGCTGGAACAAAACACGCAAGGCTCCTACAAAAGACTGATCACCCGGTTGCTTTTAGGGCACTTGTATAAGCTTTGATTTAAGAAAGCCTCTAAGGTCACGAACAAGAAAAGCTGTTGGAAGCGTTACGTGCGGCTACGGCTGGGATACATGAGCACGGGAGCGACTAGGAGATGGGCGCTGGCCATGTGTGCATATGAGGAGCAAAGAAGCCAGGCGCTGGAAAAGATGTGTGTATTCCTGTATAATTTAAAATTTATCGTTTATACTGTTACGGTTATAAAGTGTAGCTATATAGAATGACCATAACCGTATTTACATGTCACAACTTCTTGGTATTGCAGATTATATACAATTTTATTACACGTCGATTACTTTTCCTTCAGTTCCATATTTACAAATCCGTACAGAACACGTGTTCCAGGTGGATTTTTGTTGGTTCTATTTGTCCATCTCACGTCGTGGATCCATCAAAAGAACTAAACTCCGCCCATTTTCGTAACTGACAATCGAAACGTCGCATTCTGACCAGATGAATTCGGAAGCCGCGTTGACAGCCGATAAATCGGACATGTCGGTCAATAAACAACAAATAGTTTTAAAGTTTGAAATTGTGTTTTGTTGCACTAAAGTAACGAAAAATTGTTTTCGGCTTTGTCGAGGTATGAAAACTTTTCTTTTAATTCTTTGTTTACCTAACGAATCAGCGGCGAAAAATTAACAAAATCATGTGACCCCCCCCCTCCACCCCCCCCCCCTTTGAAACGAGCACGTCGTCACATGGTATAGTTTTGTTGAAATTTTATCAACATTTTGGAAAAAAAACATCATTAAAATAAGAAATTTTGATACTATGTGCGTTGTGTAAAGAGGTGTTGAACTCTTTAACCCTTTACCCAACGTAACGGCCAAAACCGGCCAGCGCTATTCTCAAAAATCGCCAATTAATTTTCATTATTTTTTTCATTTTTTGTCTCAAAAACATAGGTTATGACCCCTCGTTGGAACGAGCTCGTCGAGCTCGTTCCAACGAGGGGTCATAACCTATGTTTTTGAGACAAAAAATGAAAAAAATTAGTTATTCAAGAATTATTTTTGCAAGTGTCGTCTGCTTTTCAGGTTAGGTAAAGGGTTAACGAGTTTGAAAAAATACTTGATAAATAAAAACAGAGCTTGAATGTTAATCTTAAGATTAACATTAGACTTAGGAAATAATTTCGGATACCTCATTCTGTATATCTGGAGCCCGGGAAGTGACACGTTTTATTTCGTTTTAACGAAATAATACTTTGAAATAACGAAATAATATTTCGTTTAACGAGACAATATTTCGAAATAACGGAATATTATTTCGTCATTTTGAAATAAAAACGAAATATTATTTCTTATTTCGAAATATTATTTCGTTACAACGAACTAAAATAAGAGTGAAGCGTGTTATTTCCCGGGCTCCATAGTATATGTTATTATCACCTTTTCTTTTTTGCAGGCAACGCTGACGTACCCCACACAATATGCGTGGCAGCTTTACTTGAAGCACTCCAAGGATTCGTCAAGTCTGAACAACACGCCACTCTAGGAAAGATAACGATCGTCAACTGCGATGACGAAATAACGAACAAATGTTTCCAGTTGTCGTCGGAGTTAATTGCTTTTGGAGAAGAAGACGTTCTCGGACTCGGTTTTGAAACCATTCCTAGGGATTTCAGACGCAAGTCTTTCAAAAAGTAAAGTTCAGTATGAAAAAAAAAAATCATTAAAATAACAGCGGAGGTGGGTGGGGGGGGGGGGGGGGTAGGGGGTTACAGGAATCTGAGCACCCCCCCCCCCCCTTAAAAATCCCGAATTCTATGAGCTGGATGAAATTATGGATTAAATACCACATTTGACAGTTTTGGACCCTCAAAGTGTCTCCAAAAAGCGCCATTTGGGACATATTTTTAAAAACGTTTTGAAAAATATAGTCCTCTTCTCGGCCCACCAGCGCGAGAGGACACCACCTTCATCATACCTTCTTCAATACAACTCTTCCGTCTTCGTGATATACCCGGGACAAAAATCTTTGGACCCGTTAAAAGATCCGTGTATACCACCCCCCCCCCCCCCACCCCCCACCCCGCCTGACCCACGAAAAAACTACCTGGCTACAAGCTTGTTAAATAACAGAGACCCGGCTATTGTTTCCCGGATCCGCTGCAAATAAGGCCAGTGTGCTATTGAATCCCCCCCCCCCGAAAAAGGTCATGTTTCGGCATTTACACTTCATCTTTGTAGCCTATCAGAATCCGGTGCGTAGTGAGAGGGTCATCAATGAATCACCGGCAGAGTGGAGTTTTCACCAAGGCAAATTCAAATTATGTAGAGAAGCATACGAAAGTAGTTAGGGGAGGCACTCTGGACCCAAGCATATTTAACACGGCGTTTTCCATAGACTCCATTGGGTTAGTGTTAAATTGTGACACTTATAGACCCAAAACTTATAGACCCAACATGTATGCACTGGTGGCACAGTGCATACATGTTGGGTCTATAAGTTCTTGGGTCTATAAGTTTTGAGTCTATAAGTGTCACAATTTAACACTAACCCAATGGAGTCTATGGAAAACGCCGTGTTAAAAATGCTTGGGTCCAGAGTGCCTCCGCATCATGCTTTATGATCTGATCCTATAGAACATTTTTGGCTTATAAGTTTTTCACTGGAGGATAAGGGAACTGTTTTTTGTCTTTTTTATAACAAAAACTTGTTTGTGTACATGAGAAGATATATCTCTTTCTAATATTGTGGGTAGCCCTTATAAGGGCTGTTGTTTTGATGTAATGTAACTCACTCAGCTGTTAGCAATATTTTTCATGTTTCGCCCATGACCATCGAATCGTACCCGTTTCTTTTGTTTAGGTTTAACAATATCATCAGGTTCTTCCTCACTCTGATTGTCTGAAATAGGTTGTTGAATGACTTTATCTATTTGTGTGGATGTAGTCACTAATTGTTTTCGTGCTTGACGTCCTCTTTTTCTCATAGGTTGAGGTATCGGTTCTGCCATCTCATATGATACTGTTGAAGGAAGAGACGGCATTTTGAATTCTATAGGAACTGTAATCTTATCAGCCGAGAGAACAATTTTTTGGTGAGATGATTTCATGTCTTGTAGAGTGTCCAGGATTTTCTGTAATAATGTTTCATTTTTTTCATCTTGTGAAAAAGAATTATTCACCCTCTCACTTGGTATGGTATCCTTTTGGTTTGGTATTCTCTGCTGTGTCATCAATGAGTTGTTAAAACGAATTAAATCGTTAAAATCAGCTAATGTATTGTATTCGTCCATGATTGAATGCAGAAAAGGCGATTGCTTTTTATCAAATGAATTGTCTTAAAGTCAAAAGAATGGTTTTAGCGCGCCGAAGGCGCGCTGGGACGATTTGGAGTAAACCCTTTCGACCCATCTTTTACTGTTTCTTAGTTTTTCCTGTTAGTTGCCTTGGGCCATGTTTGATCGTGTTAGAGGAGGAAAAGGAAAGGTGGAGGCTATCGGCGTTTGTGTATTTTGGATTTCTTCTTGTTCGGAGGTGGCTGTGTCGGTGATAGGATATTTGTTTCTGTTGTTGGTGTTGGTGGTGCTCGAGGGTTGTTGTTGTTTTTTTCTTTTTCCTGAATAGATTGTAGTTCCATTATCATTTTTATCATTTCCTCATGTTTTCGGTCCATCTCGATGCGGTGTTGTTCCCTTGCCTCATTTTCTTTCTGCCGTGCGATCTCGCTTTCTTCGGCTTCTCTCCTGATGGTTTCCCGCTCCGTGTCCAGGCCTTCCGGGGCTGAGGGGAGAGGCGAGAGAGGAACGGGAAGAGGCGAGAAGACAGCCTCCATTTCCAGCTCAGTCTCCATAGGGCCGTCCACATCTGGCGTCTTCAGCTGGAGGGCTGGAGACAAGATGGGTGAGTCCGTGGGAGTTGGAGTAGAAATGGTAGCTGTTTCCTCCTCTTTCCCTTCCTCGCTCTTCTCTCTCTTCTTTTCCAAGAAGGCCTCCAAGCGCCTGGAATCCCGGCGCTTGGTAGACGGGCTATTCTTTCTGCTTGTTCTCTTGATCTTTTCCTTTTCAGGGCCTCCTGACCTCCTCGAGTGAGGACCAGTGTGAGAGGGGGATCCTCTCACTAAAGGTACTACCTCTCTCCGAGGAGGGTGGTGTTTCTGTGTTATCCTCTGTCTTAAATTCCATGGACAGATGAACGCTCTTGCCTATCTCCTGGACAGTCCAGGTGATAGGGCAAGAGACGCCCAGAGCTGCAGTGGTTTTCAATAGCGTGGCTGGTAATTCCAGTGTCATGATTGCTGTTGATTGATTCACTTCTGAACTCAGAGTGAAAATGAAGGAAATGGGCCACGAGCCGAAAATGAAATCAAATGAATTGTCTGGAATGCGTTTAGATTTTACAGACAATGCGAGGATCGAAAATGCACCGAAGAACGCTCACTCGACAATTTTGATCGAGTGCGGGAAAAAATTGTTGATAACAGACGTTTACTATCACAGCCGTCCGATGTCAACAATTTTTTCCCGCACTCGATCGAATTGTCGCGTGAGCATTCTTCAGTGCATTTTCGATCCTCACATTGTCTATAAAAAGAAGGTGAGTTTAGGATTTGGATACATTTCATCATCTGACTCAAGAATCATCTTTGACAGAGGAAAAACATGGAGTCAACGAAGATTGATTACAGTTCCGTAGAGAGTTATGAGAGAACCAAGAAACAGAGGGCTGATAAAGAATTCGCCTTGGCTTTGAGAAAGTGGTGGTCGGCAACACTTCCCATGAAAGAACAAGATAAGAAGATTGAAGACCACCCTTTCATTAAAGCCGCCACACGTCCGTTCGGGGGAGATCCAGTATAAGAACCGACATAAACACTGGTTTGATCTCCCCGTACATATGCAGGAGGAAGCTCTTGTGGGGGAAAAGTTATCCATGGGAACAAGATTACTTTACAGATGCCGAGATGCTGCCAACAACCACAGGCATGTGGGTAGGTGAATTCCTCACCGAAGCAGAGATGGGTTTACCAAATAGCTCTCTACGGAACTGAAGTTTTAAAAAACGGCCCTTTTCAGGGCCAACTACAATATTAGAAAGAGATATCTTCTCATGTACACAACCAAGTCTTTGTTTTAAAAAGACAAAAAAAAAAAAAACAGTTCCCTCCCTAGAGTGTGACCCGATGTCTATATTAATTTAAATCATTTTATATTATGGGTTATCCATATGGTTTTGGGTTGTCGTCTCTCCACTCTATGCATACAACTTCTATAAATGGGAAATGGCATTTTGTGTGTGTTCATGTGTTTTGTTGTAAGCATAAGGAAATTATGCTTACAATAAAACACAAAATAAAAAAACTTAGTGATTCGCGTTGTGGTCAAACTCTCTGTGATAGTTGTTTTTTCTATAGTAAGAATAGTATTCATTGTATATTTAGCAATCAGAATTTCTCTACAGTATAAACTGTATATCAGGTTACACTATAAAAGTATTTGCTAAGTATGCATACAATATTAAGCCTAATACTCACAGTGAAAAAGAGAAGTGACTCTTAACTCTTTTTTACTGTTGGGAGATAATAGGGACACGGTGATTAAAAGGGGATTATAGGACTAACCTAACAAAATCGACTAAACTATCACAGAGGTTTTAACAAAAAACAAAAATGTATTTAAAGTTGAATCATTATAATGAAATGAAATCTGAACATATATACACCGAGATCTGAGTTTGCCTATCCATGAGAAAACCTACTTACTTCAAGATTTTTTTATGCTAGTTTTATTTGACACCCAAGATTTTTTTTTGGAAAAAACTCTTGGGAGTCAGATAAAAAAACTGATATCACTCAAGTGATCTGATTTTGAAACAACAAATATAAAAAATAACTAAAAATCTATCTCTCTGTTACACAAATGTCTGGCGAAAATTATATAATAGATGATTGACTTTAATAAAAACTTGAAAAACTAAAAAGTCATAAATGTAAAAAAATACCTCTGTGGGATTGTTTTGACACCTGATATTTATTATTATTACAGTTATTTCAAATAATGTCTATAAGTTTGCTCAAACGATCGTCGAACATCTCTATCATTCTCTTGGAAATTTCTTGGATCGAATTTGATAGTAAGAACTGTCTCTAAATCATATCCTCTTGCAAGATGATCTAAAGCAAATATACAGTACATTCCACACACAACAGTAAATTCACTTTGTAGTCTCATTGTATTTATTGTCCAGGAATCTGTGTTTTTCACTATGAAATTGTATATGTCTCTATCTATTGGTGGTACACCACATGAATCAAAGTAGATAGTAGAATGATTGTCTTTAAAATATATTGCTATCCAATGTTCTCCTGGTTCTTTTAATGAATCTATGTTCACAATATATGCTTGTCTGTGTTTTTGTTTTTGTTTTGGTAACAAGTCTTTTGAACACACTTTTCCATTTAAGGATGATAACCTTTGAGAACTGTCAAGTATATTTTGTAATTGTATGGTTTCCATCTTCTTAGCCTCGAAAAAGGCTGGCACGGAGCCGTTAATCAAGATATGCTGTATAATATGACCAGTCCCTTTTAACTAAATCTGCCCACTTTTGAATGTCTTTTTGGCAGTCTATTTCAAAGTCCATATGGGCACAATATTCTAATAAGTTTATTTTTCTTCCTCTCTTGTGTAGATTATATAGTATAGTCACTGGACACACTTTCTGTAAACACTCTGCAATGTTCATATCTATTAATGTTGTTGTGTTGGTTCGATTTTCTTCACAGATATTTTTCATTTTCTGTTGAATGGATTTTGTCAGTTCTATCACTACACATTCTTGAAATAATGTTTGTATTTTTTCTTTACACATCTTGCAATGTTCACACTGACTCATCTTGTTTAATAGTCAAATATCACTTCTCTGAATTTGTTGATTTCTATCTCACTAACAAATTCTGCATAGACAACAACGTTGATCACCTCTGGAAGAGCTTGAGCAAACTGAAGTTCAAACCTAAGATTGCCAGACTTTATTGGATGAGCCAAGGGCCCACTACTGCTCTGATCAGGTTTCAAATCAATACCCCAAAGGGTATACCGTTTTGCATAATCCTGCAAAGATAAATAAAATGATTGATTTTGTCCAAAATAGCCCATAGCTTTGTACAATGATAAATATGAATTTAGATAAAGTTCACCTTCAGAATTCGGTTCAAAGGGACGTGCTTTAATGGAATGTCCATCTATTGTGATTTCCAACTTATGCAAATCGAAATGTTGAAAATTAAATGGATTAGTGCCAATATCTCCACTTATATCTCGATTACTAACTAAACCAAGAATAATTCGTTTTGGCATCTGTTTATGAAACAGATAGTCTTCTATTTCTGAATAAAGACCACTTCCAATAGTAAAAGTTTTAATTTTACTACGTCTTATGGGCATTTTATAATTTGTTCGATCTATTTGTGCATTAAGATCATTCTCAAATTTTGGAAATAAATCCAATGCCGGTATTCTAAATATGGCTTTTTGAATTTCTATTTTTTCATTTTCACTACCAATCAAACAAAATTTAGTTGGAGCATGATGCAATTTAATTCTCATCTCAACTCCATTTGGTAAATAGTTATCTTGCACAAATAGATCTAAATGTAGTTTTCCTCTTAGTTGTACATTTTTGCTACCACCAATTAATTTGGGTTGTTCAGTCAAACCGTTGTTAGACGAAGCTTTACTTGTTTATGTGTGGTGTCCAGGAGTATCTGTATACCACATCTCACTAGCAGCTAGATGTGTTTTTTTTTCACATCTCTTGAATAACTAAGAAAATTCTCAAAAAATGTTCTATAAGGATAAAGATCTGTATTGGTGGTGATAAGACTGCCATTCAGTGTGACATCACTTTTACTGAACATGCTATGAAAAACATTATTGATAGGAGTAATCTGTGTATCTCCAGCCAAAACACCCCATCTTGTTTTCTAATTTTAAATTGAACTTCAAGTGTAGATGCTGCAAGATCTAACCACTTGGTTGTTTGTCTTGGAATTAAAAATTCTATTGGTGAAGAATTATTTAAAGATGCAATAGGAAATTGTTCAATTTCACCAATATTTTCTATACCATTTGATATTGGTGATACATTATCTGGATCAAAACTACTACCAAAATGTTCACAAGATCCATGTAACATCATGATTTTTTAATCAAATATATCAAGTGGTCTTGATTTTCGTTTTGAATAAGCTTGCCTTTGACATGTCTTATCTCTACGAGAACGAACCATAGACTGACTTTTTTGTTCTTGTTTTTGTCTTTTTACACTTAACCCTTTACCTAACGTGAAAAGCAGACGACACTTGCAAAAAAAATTCTTGAATAACTAATTTTTTTCATTTTTTGTCTCAAAAACATAGGTTATGACCCCTCGTTGGAACGAGCTCGACGAGCTCGTTCCAACGAGGGGTCATAACCTATGTTTTTGAGACAAAAAATGAAAAAAATAGTGAAAATTAATTGGCGATTTTTGAGAATAGCACTGGCCGGTTTTGGCCGTTACGTTGGGTAAAGGGTTAAAGCAGATTCACCAACTGATTTCAAAAGATCTTTTCCATGAGTTAATAAAATGTCTTTAGGTGCTTTACGTGTTTTTTATCAATTCATTTGCTATTTCTAAACCATGTTTTAATCCATCTCTCTTTAATGTTTGAAATGCATTTTTTGCAATTGGTTTTATAAATGGTGCTCTTATTGCTGTGTGAAAAATAGACCCTAATCCATATCCATATTGCTGTGGTACACCTTGATACACCGGCATCATTTTTACAAATTTTTGTCTCTGTCTAAAATGACAACTGTCCTGCCGCTTGCAAACTGAATGGGTTTACCAGAGTTCCCATTTATATTTATAGTGATCTGATCAAAATAAAATTTTGATACTGGTACGTAATGTACATTATCAAATTATATATGAGTGTGTAGAGACTCTTTATGTGATTCAAATGGAATTACACATAAAATAGGTGCTTCAATATCACCTAAAATGTATAATCTGATATGTCAGCATAAATAAAGATTTGATTGAAATCCACATTTAAGTCCACATTATATTTAAATGCACCTTTTGATGTGTTAGGAAAAATGATAGGATACATAACATCTTTACATCCCAATTTTTGTAATAAACTTTCTTACATTTTAATACCTTCTTTCTCAATGCTATTTCCTACTATTTTTACACGGCCTTGGAGACTTGAAAATCCAAGATGAAATAATACATCAAATGATTTAAATATGTCTCCAAGTTTTTCTTGAATTTCTATTTGCATTGCATCTATGACATGAGCGCCATTCGCATATGCACCTGATAAAATATTTAATTCAACAGCAGCAACACCTTTGTGTAATGTATGTTTCAATTTCGTTTTATTAGTACGATTTGATATGTTGCTATCTGTCACAAAGATTTTAAAAACAGATTCTTCATCTGTAATATTTTTTGCTTCCGAAGGTAAAATTACTTCAACTAATCCCACTTCCCAATGTTCTTTATCAAGATGAATGGGTTTAGATAATTGTGTTTGAAAACAACATTGGTTATTATTTGGAAACATATTCATAGAACTATCACTCAGAAGTGTTACATAAAATGAATTCATTTTTCTTATCTTGTGGTTGTTTCAAATATTTTAAACCTGGACTTGGAAGAATATATCCTAAAGAACTACTTAATAACACTAGCCACAATTCTTTATCAGGGCTTTGTAAACTCAAATGTACAATGGCAGTAATTATAATACCATAAATGATAATAATCTGTGTGAAATAAGTGACTTGATTTTTTGCAACACGATTTCCACAAATTTTAAATTGTTGACTTTGTACATCAACACTTGTGATATCATTAGGTAATGAAGTTTCATTTGATGACATATTCTTTTTATACCAAATCTGATTCTACTATCCAACTATCAAATTTCTTTGGATAACCTTCCCAGTGTACTTTAAGTTCTTTAATAATTTTCTTTCCCACACGTCTTGACCATCTATTAAGAATTGATTCAATTATATATTTTTTATCATCTTTTATACTTTGAATTTCTTGTGGATAAAATGTCCCTTGTATATTTTCACCACCCATATCTTCAAGCTTATAAGTGGGTGGTATTGTATGTTTTACATGAGTAATTTTAAATAACTCTTTTGTCCAATTTGGTAAATACCCTTTTTCAAATGTACATTTGGTTTTATTAATACGTACTATATCACCAACTTTAAACTGAATTCTTTTCTTTTTAGATTTTTTACCATACAAATGTTGAGATACTTCTACTTCATTTTCTAATGATACTGAAGCAGCAGTTCTCTGAATACTTCGATGAAAACCATGATTATATCCATTAAGTAAATTTTCGAACACATCAATGTATCTTAATGTACGTTTGTGTGTAAAATATTTCCACATTCGTGTTTTCAATGTGCGTTGAAAACGTTCAAAAATACTAGCTTTTGTTTCAGGATTTTTTGTTGTGAAGAAATGAATGTTTTGTTTTCTTTAAAAAATTTTGTACATCTTTATTTGTAAATTCAGAACCTTTATCAGATTGTAATGATAGTGGTTTACGTCCAGAAGTTTTCAAAATACTCTGAAAAGATGTTGTTAATGTCTGTCCTGATTTATTGTGAATGGGTATTACCCATGCATATTTTGAAAATACATCAATAACACAAACTAAATAACGAAATTGGTCATTGTAAGATTGTAAACTTTGTAAGTCTGCTAAATCAATTTGCCATTGATGATCAATACCACCCACTATAGTCTTACGTCTTGAAAACTTTTTACGGACGGGTTTATGTAAAGTATAAGTTCTTTCTCCTTTCAACCATTTTTTCACTTGATCAAGTGTGATGGAATTATATTTACTATGAGTTGCTTTGTACAATTTTTGTATACCTTCATAACCAGCAGGATGTTTTGTATTGTAATATATTTCAGTTAATAAATCATTCAATAAGCCTCCCATTTTTCAGATATTCTACGTTTTGTCAATTTAAGCTTTAGTGATGACTTTGGTGTGTCTTCACCCCAGTGCACTCTATGACTTCGACAAACTTTACATTTTGGAGAGGATGATTGAGGAGTTTCAGACCAACTATCTTCTGGAGAACTTTGATATTTACTGGGTTTGGGTATATGTTGTCTATTCATCCATAACCAACGTTCACGATTTCCAACAAAATCTTGAGGGATATTTATATCTTTTAATCCACAACTAAACATTTCCCATCCACTCGGTTTAAAACCTTTTCGGTGTCTAAGAACATCATTGACTAAATCTATGATATTTGAACCTTTTATGACTTCTCCATCATAACTTAATACACCCTGATCGTCCCAACTCATGTGTGGATGAGATGATAAAGCAGATAATAATGACGTCTCATTGTAACAGGGACACTTTCTATAATAGGAACCCCAAGCGGGCCGTAGGCCCGCAAAGGATTCCACATACCCAGTCAGGTAAATGTGTTCCAGAACAGAATTCTCTATAGCCGTCAATGTGATTTTTGAAGTGGACAGTAAATTTCAGTGAAAAAACCACGTAACTTCCGGTGTCGAATTGCCCATGCAATTGCAATTGGCCTGTCTCCCTCTGGGAATAAAATGTTTTTTGTTTCGCCTCAAAGCTTTGCGTGATACATTGGCCTACATATCTACACTTCAGGGGTAACCAGGCCTTCTCAACCGAGAACCGCGACAAATCAGCGGCCGGCCAAAGTGTTACTATTATTACTCGAGTTCTGTCCTTCTGGAGGTTTGTCAATATGCTCAGCTGATGATCTCGTCATTTCAGATCGAACTCTCAGTCCTGATTTCGTTGCAGCTTGTCTGCCAGTGATAACCTCAATCGAAACAAACGTACATATAACCGATAATATAACTGATAATTGTTGTTATATTGGTGCGATTGTATACAGATATGCATTGACACGTACCTCGTGAAATATCAAGATGAACAGAAACTCAGTTGTTGAGTTATCCGAATGTTAAGGTGTTGTAAAAGTAAGGAAAAGTTTGCTTGAAAAAAGGGTATACGGACGTTTCGTCCGCAAGCCGAGTCGTCCGCTTGTCAAGGAAAATATTGTCTGCACATTTTCTACATTTCGAACAAGACACCCACCCCCTACTAACGTGTGACATTTCCCCAGATTAAGCCCAATATTCTCACATATAAAGCCTCCTGATGTTGTATTTATGTTAAGAGTGTGATGTACAACATCATCTTTAAGGTTTGAAACACAAATGATGTCATATATTGGCTGATATATTGATATGTTTTTAAAAAATTGCACAAGTTGGAAATGCACATTTTTGGTGCATTCAAGAGACTCACCCACCCCCACATCACGTCTTGCAAATTTTTGGTCCCCCCCCCCCCCCCCCAGGACCCCCCTCCCCCTGGAATAATTGCAAAATTATAAGATTATGTTACGGAACTTAATATAACAAGTTTTGATGCATTTCTTAATATAATTATAACACGTTTTGATGCGTTTCTTAATATTATTAATTCCTATAATACATTTGCTAATAATTTTGTGATTATTCATTGTAAAGCGCCGGTGATGCTCTTCCAAGAATAATTGCAAAATTATAAGATTATGTTGCTGAATTTAATAAACCATAAATTTTGATGCGTTTCTTAATATAATTAATTCTTATAATACATTTGCTAATAATTTTGCTATTATTCATTGTAAAGCGACGGTGCGCCTCGATGAATACTTGCAAAATTATAAGATTATGTTGCAGAACTTAATATAACAAATTTTGTTGCATTTCTTAATATAATTAATTCTTATAATACTTATGCTAATAATTTTGCAATTATTCACTGTAAGGTGTCGGTGGAGCTCTTCAATGAAAAATTGCAAAATTATAAGATTATGTTGTGGAACTTAATATAACGTACAAATACTTTAAGAACTTTTACTGTAATAATATAATTTTTATTGGTAATCCATTGAATAAACAGTAATTAAAATTTATTAGATGGCTGGATAGTTTATTTTGTTCTGACATTTCTGTTTTCAGAATTTCATACACATATATGAAATTTAATGCAAGGAGGTACATTAAGATATATTACAATGGAGGTACATTAAGATATATTACAATAGGTAATATACAATAAATTATACAATAAAATTATTATATAAATAAAAAATGATTCAAAATGCAATACTTGAATACTTTCCCCCAGCGAACGTGTTTCGGACGTGTTGGGTATAATTGTAGAGGACGACTTGGGTAAAATTGCAGCGGACGATTTGCTTAGCAGACGAAATGGGTGTAATTCGAAAAAGTGATACTGATAGGCTGCTTTCAGTCCCGTTAGAAACCAAAACAAAGTAATAATTTGTTACTTTTTGGTGCATCTGTATTTCTGAACAGTGCTTCATAGTTTCAAAAACTAAAAAATGGAAAATAATAACCCTTTTGGATATTTACCGCCATTGAAAATGGCATGTCATCTTTTTTCGGGAACTGGGGGAATCTTCAGCCTGGGGAGAACTAGGCCCAGGGAAGAATCATCCAAAAGAAAAGCAGTACACATCTGTTAGGATATTTTAGATACGCTACGATATTCGTTTTAACTTCTGAAAATAATTCTTAAAAAAAATATTAATAGATTGTTCGATATTTATTGAAAAAATATTAATATAATATATCGTCGAGCAATTATCTCTGCAGTAAATTCACATTCAATGTGTTCTGTAATAGGGCCTAATTAACGTCTCTCATCTGTTAGAATGATATCCAATCACTTCGGCTCCAAGTCATTTCGTCCTCCGGTCAATTCGACCTCAAAGTCATTTCTGTCCTAGTCACTTTGGTCCCTTGGTCATTTCGGCACCATTTCAAGTGTAGAGATCAATAAAGATCAGTGCATAGTTCATGTTTAGAAATAATGGGTATTTACCTTTATTAAGTAATGTTCAGTTATTTGTATTTACACAGTGTACAGAACAGTTATACATGACATTAAAAATTATCCATGTGTTCAATTTTACATACATTTAAGATGCTATCTGTATAAGTAAGAGAAATTATTTTACTTTGAAATTTTGCAAAGTACCGGAATATGCAGTCATTTATTCATATTGTTATGCACAATTCCTAGTCACCCTCCAGTTTGAGGTTCACAGGGTTTCTTTTTCTTTTTTTTTTCTGAAACAACCACCAAACTGCGATTTTGATACTACCATAAATATGTCCACATTTTCTAAAACACAGAGCAGAATCCTTGTAGTTATGCGCAATTCCTAGTCCCCTTCCAGTTTGATGTCCACGGGGGTCTGATCCCAGTGCCCCACTTCCAAGGCGTACACTCAATCCAAATCACATTACTTACCCTCGCTTCCGGCTCTCATAGATTCATAAGCAAATAAAATTATTCAGGTCACAAGTGATTTCAAATCCCACATAGTCCATGTGCATCTTCGGCATGCTGAAACTTTTCTTTTATTTATTCATCATGAAAGAAAATCTACTAGACATATATCATGTATACCTGAATATCTAATTGAGAGATATATATGTTGAAAAAAAATTAAATAGAAAAATGTTAAAATTCAAACAATATTTGGAAATATTTAAAGAGGCCGAAATGACCTGGTATATTGGGGCTGAATTGACCTGAGGCTGTAATGACTGGGGCCAAAATGACTTGGGGCCAAAGTGAGCGGAATTCGTGAGAATTGCATCCAAACTGTCCTCCAACAATTTGAGCCAAACTGGATACTAGTCTAACCCAAACCATCCTTTGGCAATTTGCCCCAAACTGTTCTCCAGAATAGGGACACATGATTCTTATTGATTTATTTATTGGGGTTTAATGACACTTCGATAGCCAGGGTCACTTCATGTCGGACAGTTTTACAGGTGGGAAAAGCCAGAGAGGACCACAGAGCAATTACAAACATCTAACGTACAAACAGCACACAAGCTGGGTTAGCATTGGTTGAAGACAAGTGTACGATTGACATGCAGTATGCCTTGGTATGCAATGGCACTACGTCGTGGGCAGTGGGAATGAAGTGTATTGCCCAAGGAAACAAAGTGGTTGCCACAGGTGGTATTTGATAGAGGACCCTTTGGTTTGCAGCCTTCACCTCTAAGTACTGAGCCCTTTAACCTTCAAAACTGTATAGTACCAGCTAAAACATTTTGTAGAATGACCACATGAAAATTTCACAAGTACATAGTTTCATTATTAGTTTGTGATATTTGTTTTTGCTGTACAGTGGAACCCTGTTAATTGAAGAGCCACTTTGCCAATAACATTATTCAATTAGCAGGAGTATTCAATTAACAGGGATTGTGTCACTTTCCTGTATTCCAGAGATAAACTTAGCATTTATTCTATTATATTTTGTTTGACAGAGCTCCATGAGCTCTATTGAATGTACTGAGGCCAAATTGGTCTATAACCAAAGGAAAACTGGGAAGAGTCAGGGCAATTTCTCAACATGTTACAAGATTTTTTATTCAATTAACAGGAGATTACTCTATAACCTATATTCAATTACCAGGTCAAATTTGTACTGGAGGTAAATGGTTTTGTGTTGGGACATTACATTCTATTAACAGGGATACAGTTAAAACTAGAAGTCCTAACATGAAATGCGCACAAATAGCACGTCGATTTGCGCATTAATCTATGCGTTATGACCATAGTAAGGCTATCATATTCTGTACATATGGCCTGTGCACAAGCAATGTTTCAGCCAATGGACCTCCGGGTAACCCGGAGGTCCATTGGCAGAAACATTGCCTGTGTTTACTATGAGTAATCAGGAGAACCTGCCATGCTTTGGATGCCATTCGATATGGCAATTGCGCGCAATTCCTACGCGCAATTAAGCCTACATAAGCGCACAATTCGGGACAGGACTTCTAGTTTCAACTGTATACAATTAAGATATATCCAATTAAGTGGGCACAACTGTATAACCCCCCCCCCCACCCCCCCCCCCCCACACACACCCCAATAAAAACCATCATTCAAAGGTCTTGGATTCAGCAAATTTGATTTCTTTATTTATTGGGTTTAACAACAATTTTTACAGCCAGGGCCACCCAACAGTTTTTCTGGGGGAGGAACCCAGCCAGAGCACCCAGAGAGAACTACCGAGCAACAATGACAAGCAACTGTCAGCTTCTCAACATTGTAACTCCAAGCAAGCAGGGTTAGCATTGGTTGAAGACAAGTGCACCATCGATGTGCAGTACACCTTATTTCAGTTGCCGCAATTGGGATTCGAGCTGAGAACCTCTCACAGCTTGTTTTGGGAAGTTTTTTTTGGTTCCAGCTTCATTAAGGTTTGTTTCATATCGCACTTGTAATTTTGTCATAATTAGTAATCATAAATCCTTAACATAAAACAATAGAAAAAATGCATAGAATATTTAAAAAAAAAAAATTCTGTGAGGATTTGACCTCAAGAGGTGATGACATTCGACC
The DNA here is from genome assembly GCA_031216915.1 of Pictodentalium vernedei. Lineage (NCBI taxonomy): Eukaryota > Metazoa > Mollusca > Scaphopoda > Dentaliida > Dentaliidae > Pictodentalium > Pictodentalium vernedei. The sequence goes on along the minus strand of CM062295.1, from coordinate 544,380,662 downwards.
ACGACTGAGACCGAATATTCTAAGAAAAAGTATGAGGGCTGAATCTTCCTGTGACTGAATCTTCATGAACCCCTTTTTTCAAACTAAATTGCCCATTACTTATAAAGCACCATAACTAAGGCAAAAACAATACTATGAAATGTCCAAGTCTGAAATTCTATAAATTCCAAATAAATTTACACAAATTATATAGCAAAATGAAGGATGTGGTGTATAGTATGTGTGCATCTCACACACTGACACACAGTCGCCATCAGACATCAGCGGATCCTGAAAGTATGCTATCGGTACCATATTTGTACCATAATTGATAATAATAAAATAATATTTCATAAGAACAACAAACACAGGAATTCAAAATGCAGCCTCAAGGCAGCATGGTGGTGAATGCCAATGCTGTCCCATTGTCCTTGAAAGGGGGAGTCCTTTACAAAATAGGTTTTTGTTTTGTGATACTCTGGATACTCCCCATTTTTAGCTCAGCTTTGACAAAGTCATATTTAAGGTTGTGTCATAGCCCGTTGTCCGTCTGTTTGGGAACAACAATTCAATACGACTCGGGCTTCTGTCTGTTTGGGAACAACAATTCAATACGACTCGGGCTAGAGGTTGTATTTATGAACCGATCTTTACGAAACTTCTTGGGTACCTTTGTTATCACCGTGGGACGAGAACGAGTGTTTTTGGGTGCGGTCCAAAATGCAAGATGGCCTCCAGCAGCCATTTTGTACAGAAATTAGTGCAATCAGTTTTTTGTACAGAACTTCTGTATGAAAGTTCTGATTTGAACAAATTTTTGTATGAATGTTTAGTAACATGGAGTACATCACATATAATACAGGTTTTTTTCTCGTGCTGAAATTATGCAAATTAGATGAACTTTAATTTATTCAGTGCTACTTACATGTATACCCAGTAAGTGCACATGCCAATACGGCTCGGGCTAGGCTGTATTTATGAACTGATCTTCATGAAACTTCTTGGGTACCTTTGCTATCACCTTGGGATGAGAATGAGTGTTTTTGGGTGCGGTCCAAAATTCAATATGGCTACCAGTGGCCATTTTGTACCGAAATTAGGTACAATCAGTTTTTTGTACAGAACTTCTATACAACTTGGGCTAGAGGCCGTAATTATGAATCGATCTTTACAAAATTTCTTGGGTACCTTTGTTATCACCATGGGGTTAGAATGAGTGTTTTTGGGGGGAGTCCAAAATTCTAGATGGCCGCCGGCAGCTATTTTATACTGAAAATGAAATTACTGCAATCAGTTTTTTGTACAGAACTTCTGTATGAAAGTTCTGATTTGAATAAATTTGTGTATGCTTGTTTAGTAACATGGAATACATCACATAAAATACAGGGTTTTTTTTTGTACAGAAATTATGCAAATTAGACAAACTTTGATTTATTCAGTACTACTTATACACAGTAAGTACACATGTCAATACGGCTCGGGCTAGGGGCTGTATTTATTAACCGATCTTCACCAAGCTTCTAGGGTACCTTTGTTATCACCTGGGGACGAGAATGAGTGTTTTGGGGTGCGATCCAAAATTCAAGATGGCTCCCAGAGGCCATTTTGTACCAAAATTAGATACAATCAGTTTTTTGTACACAACTTTTATACGGCTCAGGCTAAATAAATAAATTTTTGTATGAATGTTTAGTAACATGGAATACATCACAAAAAATACTGTATAATACAGGTTTTTTTCTCTTGCAGAAATTATGCAAATTAGATGACCTTTGATTTATTCAGTGCTTCTTATACACTGTAAGTGCACATGTCAATACGCTAAGGCTGGAGGCTGTATTTATGAACCGATCATCATGAAACTTCTTGGGTACCTTTGTTATCACCTTGGGATGAGAACGAGTGTTTTTTGGGTGTGGCGGCCCGAAACGAAAGATGGCTGCCGGCTTTCACACTGTTGCTTACTGAGGTGAAGTCACTTTACCATTACCAAGCTACCTACTAAATACCAAAGGGAAGATTTTTCAGTGTACTCTTATTACTTCAGTGCCCATAATTCTCAAATATGGCATTAAAACCAATCACATACTTATACTGCTTAAATCTATTCACATAATCAGAATACACCATCAGGGGTGCATTAGCTCAGTAGGTAGAGGTGCAGACTGCAAGCCGAGAGATCCTCGGTTCGAATCACCTGCGGCAACAGCTTTGTGTCCTTGGGCAAGACACTTCACCCCCACTACCCATGTGGGGGCAAGGTATGCTGTGTACTAAGGCATACTGCATGTTCTTGGTGCACCTGTCTTCGAACAAGGCTAACCCAGCTTGTGTAGTATGTTGGGGAGCTCACAGTTGCTTGCCATTGCTCAGTGGTTCTCCTGGTGTACTCTAGTTTCCTCCATCCATAAAACTGCCATGGTCACAATAAGCTGTTGTGCAGATAAATGTGACCTTAAACACCAATAAATGAATAATAAAAAGAACACACCACCTCATACCCGTTTAGACTCTCCAGTTTTCATTCACCTTGGTATCCCGCGGTTTGCCTTGGTGTTTAGTATGCCCGCCAGAAAAGGAGTGATTTCTTTTTCTAAAAGAACAAAACAAGAAACAGTCATTTTTAACAGGTAGTAACGAAATAATTTTCATGAAGTGCACAATTTTATCTTAGTTAATAGCTGAAAAAACGTAGGGTGATATTTGCAAATCTTATTTTATTACTGACACCAGGTACTGGTAATGAAAATTGCTGTTTGTCATCAATACTTGATCAAGGTTCTGACAAAGCACATTATACTATTCCAGTATGTTAGCGACTGGACATAAGCGCACAATTTGGTGTTGGTTTACCACTATATACTGGTGCTTAGCCAGGAAATCTAAGTTACATGTAGGGGCAAGAGTAATATCTAGTGGGAGTGGGGCCGGGTAATAAAGAATATGATGCACAGAATCACCTGAGCCACATAGCAGTGAGATAGGGGCGAGGACAAGAGGGTGTGTGACCCTCTCATCAGTGGAGGGGTCGGGTGCACCTCCCCCCCACCCCCCCAAAAAAATTTGAAATTCAAGACAGTAAAACACAATTACCTTGACTCTGTGTCCATTTGTGTCCATAATAAGTTGCGAACAAGCATAAATATCTAGATATTAAAATGTCTTTTGGGATGTTCATTATATAGGTTAACAGAAGAGAGGGGGGCGGGGGGGGGGGGAGCATGAATGAAATTGGGGACCGAATATTCTCAGAAAAAGTATGAGGGCTGAATCTTCCTGTGACTGAATATTCATGAACCCCTTTTTTTCAAACTAAATTGCCCATTACTTATAAAGCACCATAACTAAGGCAAAAACAAAACAATACTATGAAATTTACAAGTCTGAAATTCTATAAATTCCAAATAAATTTACACAAATTATATAGCAAAATGAAGGATGTGGTGTATAGAACCCCAAAAGTATGTGTGCACCTCACGCACTGACACACAGTCGACATCAGACATCAGAGGTTCCTGAAAGTGTGCTATCGGTACCATATTTGTAGCATAACTGATAATAATAAAATAATATTTCATTAGAACAACAAACACAGGAATTCAAAATGCAGCCTCAGGGCAGCATGGTGGTGAATGCCAACACTGCCCCATTGTCCTTGAAAGGAGGAGTCCTTTACAAATAGGTTTTTGTTTTGTGATACTCTGGATACTCTCCATTTCTAGCTCAACTTTGACAAAGTCAAATTTAAGGTTATGTCATGGCCCATTGTCCGTCTGTTCGGGAACAGCAATTCAATACAGCTCGGGCTAGAGGCTGTATTTATGAACCGATCTTTACGAAACTTCTTGAGTACCTTTGTTATCACGTGGGACGAGAACGAGTGTTTTTGGGTGCGGTCCAAAATTCAAGATGGCCTCCAACAGCCATTTTGTACAGAAATTAGTGCAATCAGCGTTTTTGTACAGAACTTCTGTATGAAAGGTCTGATTTGAATAAATTTTTGTATGAATGTTTAGTAACATGGAGTACATAACATATAATACAGGTTTTTTTCTCGTTGTGAAATTATGCAAATTAGATGAACTTTAATTTATTCACTGCTACTTACATGTATACCCAGTAAGTGCACATGTCAATACGGCTCGGGCTAGGCTGTACAGTATTTATGAACTGATCTTCATGAAACTTCTTGGGTACCTTTGTTATCACCTTGGGATGAGAATGAGTGTTTTTGGGTGCAGTCCAAAATTCAAGATGGCTACCAGTGGCCATTTTGTACTGAAATTAGGTACAATCAGTTTTTTGTACAGAACTTCTATACAACTTGGGCTAGAGGCCGTATTTATGAACCGATCTTTACGAAATTTCTTGGGTACCTTTGTTATCACCATGATGTTAGAATGAGTGTTTTTGGGGGGAGTCCAAAATTCTAGATGGCCGCCGGCAGCTATTTTGTACTGAAATTACTGCAATCAGTTTTTTGTACGGAACTTCTGCATGAAAGTTCTGATTTGAATAAATTTTTGTATGATTGTTTAGTAACATGGAATACATCACATAAAATACAGGTTTTTTTCTTGTACAGAAATTATGCAAATTAGATGAACTTTGATTTATTCAGTGCTACTTATACACAGTAAGTACACATGTCAATACGGATTGGGCTAGGGCTGTATTTATGAGCGGATCTTCACCAAGCTTCTTGCATACCTTTGTTATCACCTAGGGACGAGAACGAGTGTTTTGGGGTGCGATCCAAAATTCAAGATGGCTGCCAGTGGCCATTTTGTACCAAAATTAGGTCCAATCAGTTTTTTGTACACAACTTCTATACGGCTCAGACTGGTGGCCGTATTTATGAACCGATCTTTACGAAACGTCTTGGGTACTTTTGTTATCACCGTGGGATGAGAGCGAGTGTTTTTGGGTGCAGTTCGAAATTCAAGATGGCCACTAGCAGCCAATTTGTACTAAAATTAGTGCGATCAGTTTTTTGTACAGAACTTCTGTATGAAAGTTCTGATTTGAATAAATTTTTGTATGAATGTTTAGTAACATGGAATACAGTTAGAACTAAAATAGCACGTCGATATGCGTGTTAATCTACGCGATATGACCATAGTAAGGCAATCAAATTCTGTAAATATGGCCTGTGCACAAGCAATGTTTCAGCCAATGGACCTCCGGGTAACCCGGAGGTCCATTGGCAGAAACATTGCCCGTGTTTGCTATAAGTAACCAGGAGAACCTGCCGTGCTTTGGATGCCATTCGATATGACAATTGCGTGCAATTCATACGCGCAATTAAGCCTAGATAAGCGCACAGTTCGTGACAGGACTTCTAGTTTTAACTGTACATCACAAAAAATACTGTATAATACAGGTTTTTTTCTCTTGCAGAAATTATGCAAATTAGATGACCTTTAATTTATCAGTGCTACTTATACACTGTAAGTGCACATGTCAATACACAAAGTCTGGAGGCTGTATTTATGAACCGATCTTCATGAAACTTCTTGGGTACCTTTGTTATCACCTTGGGATGAGAACGAGTGTTTTATGGGTGTGGCGGCCCAATATTAAAGATGGCTGCCAGCTTTCACACTGTTGATTACTGAGGTGAAGTCACTTTACCATTACCAAGCTTGTCAAGCTACCTACTAAATACCAAAGGGAAGATTTTTCAGCGCACTCTTATTACTTCAGCACCCATAATTCTCAAATATGGCATTAAAACCAATCACATACTAGGACTGCTTAAATCTATTTACATAATCAGAATACACCATCAGGGGTGCATTAGCTCAGTAGGTAGAGGTGCAGACTGCAAGCCGAGAGATCCTCGGTTCGAATCCCACCTGCAGCAACAGCTTTGTGTCCTTAGGCAAGACACTTCACCCCCACTACCCATGTGGGGGCAAGGTATGCTGTGTACTAAGGCATACTGCATGTTCTTGGTGCACCTGTCTTCGAACAAAGCTAACCGTGCTTGTGTAGTATGTTGGGGAGCTCACAGTTGCTTGCCATTGCTCAGTGGTTCTCCTGGGTATTCTAGTTTCCTCCATCCATAAAACTGCCATGGTCACAATAAGCTGTTGTGCAGATAAATGTGACCTTAAACACCAATAAATAAATAATAAAAAGAACACACCACCTTATACCCGTTTCTCTCCTGTTTTCCTTCACCTTGGTATCCCTCGGTTGCCTCGGTGTTTAGTATGCCCGCCAGAAAAGGAGTGATTTCTTTTTCTAAAAGAGCAAAACAAGAAACGGTAATTTTTAACAGGTAGTTACGAAATAATTTTCATGAAGCGCACAATTTTATGTTAGTTAATAGCTGAAAAAAATGCAGGGTGATATTTGCAAATCTTATTTTATTACTGGCACCAGGTACTGGTAATGAAAATTGTTGTTTGTCATCAGTACTTGATCAAGTTTCTGACAAAGCTCATTATACTATTCCAATATGTTAGCAACTGTACATAAGTACACAATTTGATGTTAGTTTACCATTATACTGGTGCTAAGCCAGGATATCTAAGTTACATGTAGGGGCAAGAGTAATACATGTATCTAGTGGGAGTCATAAAGAATATGATGCACAGAATCACCTGAGCCACATAGCAGTGAGATAGGGGTGAGGACAAGAGGGTGTGTGACCCTCTCATCAGTGGAGGGGTCTGGTGCACCCCCCCCCCCCCCAAAAAAAAAAAAACAAAAAAAAAACAACAAAAAAACAACAAAATTTGAAATTCAAGACTTCAAAACACAATTACCTTGACTCTGTGCTGCTGTGTACTGGTCACTTTCTGTGGGTGGGCAATATTTCTGCGGATGCAATGATATTAGTTTTCAAACATTGTTTACAGCAATAATCATCAAAAATTTAATTAATGAACCACAGGATACAATTCGGTGCTTCATTAATTAAAATTTTATTGATGATGATTTTCTATTACCTGGAAAAAACATGCATGGACATCATGCACTGCCCATGCAAGGATTATGACCAGCAACTGTACTGTATGTCTGTGTCACTGCTATGAGCAGGGACTAATCTAAATGGGTGGGTGTGTTTACAAATATTCATATTTTTTAACACCTGATAACAAAGTAATATAAGTTTATAAACAACCACACAATTGACTTTTAATTGCAATACTCCTAATTCCTATTAAACATATATGAATGTTTATTAATTTTGTGGAATTTTTACACTGTGTATGAAGCTTATTTGGGCCTGTATGTTTGTTAAAATTGCCCTTCCACTACGGAGGACTTTTTGAAATCAGTCTACACTGGATTGTGTGGTATTCCTTTGTGTAAGACAGTGTATTCATTGTAATAATATTCATGCATTAGTTCATGTTCTTGGTTTATTTTAGGCCTCATAATCTACAGAATAGCTTGGATGGAGGTGTATTCCATCACTTGAGTGCAAGAAGGCTTTGCAATGCTACATGTATAGCATAAACCTTGTTGCACTCCAGGGACAAATTTATTTTATCAATTTTAATAACATGGGTAAAATATCGGACATGAACCGTTTAATTTTTTTTTTTTTTTAGCTCACTTCGACAAAGTCAAGCAGGGCTTATCTAATCACTCTCCATCCATTGTCCATCCATCTGTCATCCATCAACACCATGTTTTGGTCAATTCAAGTTAAAGTTTGTGTGAGTAATGGTACCAAATGGGTATTACATTTTTGTTTAACTCAACATGCCCAGCCCCATAGGGAGGGGATGGGGTAAAATGCTCCCAAAATATTTTAAAAATCTTATGAACCAGTGGGTACAGTGACTTTATATTCGTTATGGAACTACCTTTTGAGGTGTAGAATCACGCTTGTTCAAACGTACTTTGTGAAGCAATATTTGGCTTTGTAATGGCAGAGGTTAGATTTTTGGTACCACCCAAAATTTCTATTTTCCGAACCGATGGTCCGATTTGAATGAAATTCAGTATCGTGGTAATATTGGGTCATAAGCACTTACCTCATGCAAAAAAAAACCCTGCATCCTCATGGGAACCCCAGGAGCAAAAAATAGAAATATTTTCAAACTCCCATGTTTCCCAAACCACTTGGAACAGAGAACTGTTATGTGGTATGAAGCATCCTTAGAACCAGTAGAATTGAATGGTAAAAAAAATGCCCTCTGTTGTTGTTAGAGAGTTCTGCAGAGGGCATCAGAATAATGTTGGTGCAGCATTTTTGCAAACATTTTAGAAAATCTTTTCTCAAGAACCAATGTTCAGAATCTTTTGATATTTGGTATACAGCATCCATAGAGGGGTCAGATACAAGTTTGTTAAAATGAAGCCCATTCGTTCATATTTGGACTCAATGCAGGAGCCCAAATTTTATGGGGAATTTTCTTTGAAAATCTTCTTCAGAACCACGAGTCAGAATTTTTTAATGTTTGGTACCCTCATTGTTATGATGGTCAGATTCAAGATTGTTCAAACCAAGTCCCTATGTTAATATTTGGGCTTCCTTTGGTAGCCCAAATTTAACTTAGGGCTATATGGGGAAGTTTTTTTTTTAAAAATCTTCTTCTTCAGATCCACCAGTCAGAATGCTTTCGTATTTGGTATACAACATCTCTAATGGGGGAGGGGTGGGGGTGAGATTCAAGTTTGTTCAAATCGGGTCTGTAGGTTAAAGTTTGGGCTCACTATGGTAGCCCAAATTTTAACTTTGTGCAATATGAGGAAATTTCTTTAAAATTTTGTTCTTCAGATCCACCAGTCAGAATGCTTTCATATTTGGTATACAGCATCTCTAAGGAGATCAGATTCAACTTTGTTCAAATCGAGTGCCTGGGTTGATATTTGAGATCCCTATGGGAGCCGGAATTGGCCTAGTAGCTGAAGAATTAGACATTTTGTATTCAGTACCCTCAAGAGGTGAAGAGTAATCTACATAGGTTGTATCAGGGTGCTTGAGAGGGGAGCTCCACATTTTACATCATAATCAACTAAAGAAAAGGCATGATGCTTGGACTGTTTTTGTCACTCCTGAGGGGCTCAAAGATTTGCAGTGTATCCTATGGAGATGGATTGCTTAATGTAGATTCATTCTTGAACTCTTATATCGTGTTCTGTTCTCTGTTTATATCATGTTCTGTTCAAGGTGAGCTCTTCAGGCCCTGTAGGGCCTCTTGTTTATTTATTTATTTATTGGGTTTTAACAACACGTTCGAAAGCCAGCAGCTACAAGTTTCTTCTCTCCTTGAACCAAGCATCTCGACCAACTGCAGCACTCATGGCCCACTGAGTTTTTAGCTCACCTGACTTTCAGTCAGGGTGAGGTGTAGTGATCACTTGCCGTCTGTCGTCCGTCGCCCGTGAACATGGTGTTTGCGTCTTCTCCTCCAAAACTGCTGAACTGATTAATCATTTAAGTGAAATGTGAGATGCTTGTTTGTTATGACATTGCATTTTGTTTTTGCTTAAATCAAGTTGCCCTGCCCCCAGTAGGGCCATGCCCCAAAATTTTGCCTAAATCTTAAAAAAATCTTCTCGTGAACCAGGAGTAGCAGAGATTCGATATGTGGTGTGCTGCTTCCTTTTGAGGTGTAGACTCAGTTTTGTTCAAGAGAAGTTTGTGGGTCTTTATTTGCCTTCATTATTGGAGGGCATGTATTTTTGCCCCGCCCAAAATTTCTGTTTTTCGAACCAAGAGGCTGATTTGAACCAAATTTAATTTTTGGTTTTATTTGATCATAAGTAATTAATTTATGCCCCAAAATATTTTCCCATCCCCCCATGGGAACCGCAGGAGCTAAAAATAGAACAAAATTCAAAACGCACATATCTCCAAAACTACATGGCACTGAGAATTCTTATTTGGTGTGAAGCTTCCTTGGGGCCAACAGAATGGAATGGTCTAAGCAAATTTCTGTCAGGTCAATCATGGAGTACTTTTTTGTGACTTTGAAAAAATGCTTAGTCAGCGTTCTGTAACACTGTGGGTAATGAAGAAAGCATTTAAGACTCTTCTTCACCCAATTCACTCCTTCAAAACCTTTCAGATTTCACATACAGTAAAACCTGTCTTGAGAGACCACTGTCTTGAGAGACCACCTGTCTTGAGAGACCACATCTGCCAGGCACCGATTGGTTTTACTCTATAATGGACCTGCTATGGGAGACCACCTGTCTTGAGAGACCACCTGTCTTGAGAGACCACTGTGGCCTGGTACCAACTTGTATTTTTATGCCATAACGGACCTGTCTTGAGAGACCGCCTGTTTGAAGTCTGAAACCATAACAAAAGCTTTTTACCTGTTCTGGAATTGGAAAATCTATTGTGGTTATACTAACATAATTAAAAGTATTAAAAGTTCTTAACTGGGTTTCAGTTGCTAACTCATTAAAGATTGAGATGTTCTTATAAGACCCCTGTGAAAAGATTAGGATTATTGCTGAATAAACAATTTCATACATACCTGAAATGTGACAGATAGGAATAAAAATAAATTTGTGTTGAAAATCTTTTTGTAACAAATTGAAATGGACTGTTATAAAAATTATAAAAATAAATTAGTGTTGAAAATCTTCAATGAAGATTTTCAACACTAATTTATTTTTATAATTTTTATAACAGTCCATTTCAGTTTGTTACAAAAACTTCATAAAAAAGAACAACTACAAAGTAATTACAAAAATACAGTCTTCTCCATTTCTCAATTTTGTGGTTAGTTATTCACTGACTTGAGAAAACCTGAAACCTGTTATGAGAGACCACCTGTCTTGAGAGACCACTTTTGTGTGGCCCAAAGGGTGGTCTCTCAAGACAGGTTTTACTGTATACCATCTTTGCAAGATTTTTACACGTTTATTGAAATCAAATCCCTGGGTCCATATTTGGCCTCTATGGGAGTCCAAATGTTGAAATTAGTGCAGTATGAGGAATATTCTTTAAAAATCTTTTTCTTCAGACCCACCAATCAGAATCTTTTGATATTTGCTATGCACCATCATTAGGCGGGTGATATTAAAGTTTCTTCAAGCCAAGCCTATATTTTGGCTCACAAGGGTTTTGCAAATTGTGAGAACGGTGATTTCATTCCTCTGATGTTCTTGCAAATGCTTGTTAAGAAGATCCATATTTACCATTCCCCCAAAATTATAAGCATTTTTTCATCAGATAAAATTTAATAAAATTAAATTAATTTTAGAGCTGAAACGATTAAAGGGTTTTCGTGATTGATTAATCGCATGGGTTAACCTTGGTTAACCAATTAATCACTTGCCCCAATAGGTAGCTGAATAATTGCTGTACCGTTGACCATTTATATAATTAAAACTTTACTCAGCATAATGGACAAAACCGGGCAGCGCCATATACAAACATGTCCATTCAAATTTTATTATATTTTCAATTTTTGTCTCAAAACATAGCTTATGACCCCTCATTGGAACAAGCTCATTGAGCTTGTTCCAATAGGAGGGTGGGGGGGGGGGGGTGGGGGGCATAAACTATGTTTTTGAGACAAACATTGAAAATCTTTAGAATTTCCTGTGCAAGTATCGTCTGCTACCTGCATTTGGTGAAGGGTTGAGAATGACCGTTTTCAGCTACTGATACAGTATAATGATCATGCAAGTGAACAAGTATTTTGGCACGTAACTGGCATGCATTTCTCTGTCTCATGCAATTGATGTGAGCCAGTGTGACAATGTTTGCCTGTTTTGGAGTAAGTTTGTTCAATAGTTAACCCATACAGGGTATTTTTTGTTTTTAAAAATTTATTTAACAGTTTCCATCTTGGTTTCAAAAAGTGATGATAAATAATGAATATAAGCTTACCCAATATGAAAGAAAAATGGTTAGCAATTGGACATTTTTGTATAGCATTTTGCGATGTGAATCCAGCCATCAAATACCCTGCCATATAATATCAAGATATTGATCATTGGTTAGTCGATTAATCGGTGTGAGCCAGTGTGAGATTCAAGTTTGTTTACGCCAAGTCCCTGGGTTCATATTTGGGCTCATTGTGGGAGATTCAAGTTTGTTTAAACCAAGTCCCTGGGTTCATATTTGGGCTCACTGTGGGAGCCTGAATTATAACTTAGTTCAAAATGAGGAATATTCTTCTAAAGTTTTCTTCCCATTCAGCAGTCAGAATGTTTTGATATATACAGCATCCTTAGGGAGGTGAGATATAAGTTTGTTAAAGCCAAGTCCCTGGGTTCATATTTGGTCTTCCTGTAGGAGCCCGAATTGTACCAAAATTTCTATTTTCCAAATTGAGAGGCTGATTTGAAGCAAATTTGATATGATGGGCTTATTGGGTCGTAAGTACCTAATTTATGCCGAAACATTTTCCTGTGGCCCTGTGGGAACTGCAGGATCTAAATATAGAAAAAATTTAAAACGCCCATATCTTCAAAACTACATGGCACTGAGAATTTTTATTTTGTGTGACGCTTCCTTACGAACAGCCGAAAAGAATGGTAAAAAAAAAATTGCCATCAGTTTTATCATAGGGAAGTTTTCCAGGACTTATGGCGGAGTCATCATTTTAGTAATGGGAAAAACATTAAAGAATCTTCTTCTCCCATACCACTGCTCCAAAGGCTTTCATATTTTGCATATAACATCTTTGGAAGATTTATTCACATGTTTGTTGAAATCAAATCCCTGGGTCCATATTTGGGCTCTCTATGAATAGATTAGTGCAATATGAGGAATATTTTTTAAAAATCTTCTTCTGATCCACTCTTCAGAATATTTTGATATTTGGGATGCTGCATCCTTAGAGGGGTGAGATTCAAGTTTGTTTGAGCCAAGTCCCCGGGTTTATATTTGGGCTCCCTGTGGGAGTCCAAATTACAACTTAGTTCAATAAGAGGAATATTCTTTAAAATCCAGTAGTCAGAATCTTTTGATATTAGTATATAGAAGCATCCTTAGGGATGTGAGATTCAAATTTGTTCAAGCCAAGTCCTTGGGTTCATATTTGGGCTCTCTGTGGGAGCCTGAATTATAACTTAGTTCAATATGAGGAATATTCTTTAAAAATCCTTTTTTTTTGAGATCCACCGGTCAGAATCTTTGGATATTTTGTATAAGCTTTTCTTATGAGGGGCAGATGCAACTAAATGTTCAAATAAATTCCCTGGGTTGATATTTAGGCTACCATGTCAGGTGAATGCCATCAGGCCCTCTGGGGGCTCTTGTTTATTTTCTGTTTGACAACATTGCCCTGGCTCTTCTATCTGTATTTTTCATTTTAAGTTAGTCACTACTTTTATTTAGGCTTCCCAAATTTGTTACTGCATGTCTGTCTGTCTGTCCTTCGGATGAAATGCTTCTTTGCTTTTCATTTGCCTGGATCAACATTTTAAATAATTTGCAGCTATCTTTCACCCTCCAACCTTCCCCCCCCACACACACACAAACACACACACACACACACACACACACACACACACACACACACACACACACACACACACACATACAAAAATCTGGGCTGGCAAGTATTGAGTATTTTATCAAAAAGTGGTACTCGAGTACTACGAGTACTGAGTACTTTGGACTCAGCCTATCACAAGTATATTAAACATCAAAGAGTATATTATATACTTGAAACAAATACAGTACAGTGGAAGTGTACTGCTCACTTTCCATGGATGGGCAATATTTCCACGGATACAAATTCATACAATAATATTTGATGCCAAACACTAACTATAGGTATAATCATCAAAAATTTAAATAATGAAGCACCAGGTACAAACCGATGCTTCATCAATTAAAATTTTGTAGATGATGATTTTTATTGACTGGTAAATGCATGAGTGGACATCACTGCCCATGCGTGTATTACAACCCGTCCACGGCGACTGTACTGTAACTTGTCCTCTTTGTGAACATATTTTCTACAATTTCACTCCTTTTGACAGAATGCATGCCTGTGGGGATTAAAACCAAAATAGTGAAAGTGCACTTGTGGATATTTGCAGCACAAGCACAGCACTAATGAATCAATATTTGATGATTTTAGGAATTTTAACAGTGTCATGAGACACCACAGTAGCAGGTACTGGTCATTCTGTTGGAAAAAATCACTGTTTTATGACTCGAGGTGCCTTAACTGAGAAAACTTAGGCTTTTTCTTACAAAGATTGCAAAATATCAAACACAATGTGAAATGTGTGCAGAAGCAAGAATGTGATTAAAAAATAATGGGAAATTCATGTCACCATCAATTTATTTATAAATTAATAAAGTTTTTTAGCTCACCTGAGCAAAGCTCAGTGGGAGCTTTACTGACATTCTGTCCGCCGTCCGTCTGGCGTTAACTTTACATTATTCAAATGTTGGATAAATGTTTATTACCTAATGCCAATTCAGATTTGTTCAAATGAAGTTGCCCCCTTCTCCTGGGTGGTGCCATGCCCCCAAGGGGCACCAAAATCTTCTCATCAACCAGCAGTAGCAGAGACTTGATATATGGTATGCAGCTTCCTTTTAAGGTGTAGACTTGGATTTCTTTAAGCGAAGTTTGATGGGCTATATTTGACGTCGTTATGGGAGGGGCAAAATTTTTGGCCCCGCCCAAAATTTATATTTTCCGAACCGAGAGGCTGATTTGAATCAAATTTTATGTGAGGGCTTATTGGGTCATAAGTACCTAATTTATGCCAAATTTTCTTTTTCTGTAGCCCCATGGAAACCACAGGAGCTAAAAATCGAAAAAAGTAAAACGCCATATCTCCAAAACTCCACGACACTGAGAATTTTTATTTGGTGCGAAGCTTCCTTATGACCAACAGAAAGGATTGGTCCAAAAAATTGCCATCGGTTTTATCATAGGGTACAGTTTCGGGACTTTGAAAACACTTTTTAACACTGTAGGCAATGGGAATTAAAAAATCTTCTTCTCTAGATCCAGCATGCAGAATCTTTCGATATATGGTATGCAACATTGTAGGGTGGATCTGATTCGAGTTTGTTCAAATCCGCCCCCTGGGTTTATATTTGGGCTCAGTATAGGAGCCCGAATTCAAACTTAGTGCATTTCAGGCAAATTTCTTAAAAAATCTTCTTCACCAGATTCAGCTGGCAGAATCTTCTGACATTTGGTATGCAACATTGTGGGGTGGATCTGATTCAAGTTTGTTCAAATCGGCCCCCTGGATTCATATTTGGGCTCACTATAGAAGCATTTCAGGCAAATTTCTTTAAAAATATTCTTCTCCAGATCCAGCAGGCAGAATCTTTTGATATTTGGTATGCGACATTGTGGGGAGGATCTGATTCAAGTTTGTTCAAATCAGCCCCCTGGATTCATATTTGGGCTCACTATAGAAGCCCGAATTCGAACTTAGTGCATTTCAGGCAAATTTCTTAAAAAATCTTCTTCTCCAGATCCAGCAGGCAGAATCTTTTGATATTTGATATGCAACATTGTGGGGTGGATCTGATTCAAGTTTGTTCAAATCAGCCCCCTTGGTTGATATTTGGGCTCAGTATAGGAGCCCAAATTTGAACTTAGTGCATTTCAGGCAAATTTCTTTGAAAATCTTCTTCACCAGATTCAGCTGGCAGAATCTTCTGATATTTGGTATGCAACATTGTGGGGTGGATCTGATTCAAGTTTGTTCAAATCGGCCCCCTGGATTCATATTTGGGCTCACTATAGAAGCATTTCAGGCAAATTTCTTTAAAAATATTCTTCTCCAGATCCAGCAGGCAGAATCTTTTGACATTTGGTATGCGACATTGTGGGGTGGATCTGATTCAAGTTTGTTCAAATCAGCCCCCTGGATTCATATTTGGGCTCACTATAGAAGCCCGAATTCGAACATAGTGCATTTCAGGCAAATTTCTTAAAAAATCTTCTTCTCCAGATCCAGCAGGCAGAATCTTTTGATATTTGATATGCAACATTGTGGGGTGGATCTGATTCCAGTTTGTTCAAATCAGCCCCCTTGGTTGATATTTGGGCTCAGTATAGGAGCCCAAATTTGAACTTAGTGCATTTCAGGCAAATTTCTTTGAAAATCTTCTTCTCAAGATCCAGCAGCAGAATCTTTTGATATTGGGTATGCAGCATGCTTAGGGGGTGAGATTCAAGTTGTTCAAGCCAAGTCCCTGGGTTCATATTTGGGCTCACTGTGGTAACCCGAATTATAACTTAGTTCAAAATGAGGAATTTTCTTTAAAAATCTTCTTCAGATCCAGCAGTCGGAAAGTTTCGATATTTGGTATGCAGCATCCTTAGGGGGGTGAGATTCAAGTTTGTTCAAGCTATGTCCCTAGGTCCATATTTGGGCTCACTGTGGGAGCCCGAATGATAACTTACATGTAGTTCAAAATGAGGAATTTTCTTTAAAAATCTTCTTCAGATCCAGCAGTCAGAATGTTTTAATATTTGGTATGCAGCATTCTTAGGGGGGTGAGATTCAAGTTTGTTCAAGCCATGTCCCTAGGTCCATATTTGGACTCACTGTGGGAGCTTGAATTGTAACTTAGTTCGAAATGAGGAATTTTCTTAAAAAATCTTCTTCAGATCCAGCTGATGAATGCCTTTGATATTTTTTATGCAGCATCCTTAGGAGGCAAGATTCAAGTTTGTTCAAGTCATGTCCCTAGGTCCATGTTTGGGCTCACTGTGGGAGCTCGAATTGTAACTTAGTTCAAAATGAGGAATTTTCTTTAAAAATCTTCTTCTTCAGATCCAGCAGTTGGAATGTTTTGATATTTGGTGTGCGGCATCCTTAGGGGGGTGAGATTCAAGTTTGTTAAAGCCATGTCCCTAGGTCCATATTTGGGCTCACTGTGGGAGCTTGAATTGTAACTTAATTCGAAATGAGGAATTTTTTTAAAAAATGTTCTTCAGGTCCAGCAGATGAATGCTTTTGATATTTTTTATGCAGCATCCTTAGGAGGCTAGATTCAAGTTTGTTCAAGCCATGTCCCTAGGTTCATGTTTGGGCTCACTGTGGGAGCTCGAATTGTAACTTAGTTCTAAATGAGGAATTTTCTTTAAAAATCTTCTTCTTCAGATCCAGCAGTTGAAATGTTTTGATATTTGGTGTGCGGCATCCTTGAAGGGGGGGGGGGGGGGGGGTGAGATTCAAGTTTGTTAAAGCCAAGTCCCTGGATTCATATATGGGCTCCTTGTGGGAGCCCAAATTATAACTCGGTTCAATATGAGGAATATTCTTTAAAAATCATTTTTTTTTAGATCCACTTGTCAGAATCTTTGGATATTTGGTATAAGCTTTTCTTAGGAGGAGTAGATGCAACTTGTTGAAATCAATTCTCTGGGTTGATATTTAGGTTACCATGTACAGGTGGGCGCCCTCAGGCCCCCTGGGGTCTCTTGTTTTAGGAAAAAATGCAGACTGAGAGCTTGGGGGTGGGGGATGGGGGGGTACATCCAGGGCTATAATTTACCTCATCACTAGGTAAAAGAATGTTTGACATCATTTGTTGAGATAAAATGGCACTTTCTATTGATATTGGTGGATTATATAGCCTCAGCCAGGGCTTATAAGAATCTGAGAATCGATTCCCGTAGAGATCCGTGCAACAAAACCAGTGAGAAACCATGTAGCTTCTTGTAACATTGCTGCTAGGATTCACATGAAAAGAACTGAGTCAGTTTAACCCTTTACCTAACACAAAGGCAGCAAATTAACCAATACAACACTAACATGACCTGAAATATTGTGACACTGGCAATAAAATTTGTACAAATATGGCTGTCATTGGAACCGGGTCTCATCAGCCGGTTCTAGTATCATCCTTAATTATTACGCTTGATGAATATTGTTTATTTTTAGCTCACCTGACTGTAAGTCAGGGGGCGCTTAAATGATGACTTTCTATCTGTCCACCATCAGTCCATCCTGTCCGGCGTGAACTTTACATTACTAACCTCTCCTCATAAACAACTGAGCCGAATTGAACCAAATTTGATATTCATGTTCCTTATCATATATGAATTCCAGTTTGTTCAAATAACGTTGCCACACCCACAGGGGGCCCCAAGCATTTCTCTGATAGCATGCATAAATTGTTTTCCAAAATTGAAAAAAAATCTTCTCCAGAACCATGTATAAGAATCTTTTGTTACTTGGAGTGGGAGGGATGGGTTAAGGTTTGTTCAAATCAAGTCCCTGAGTTGATATTTGGGCTCCCTATGGGCACCCAAATATCAACAGTGCAACATGAGGAAATTTCTTTGAAAACCTCCTTCAGATCCACCAGTCAGAATGCTTTCATATTTGGAATGCAACATTTCTAGTGGGGTGGGGGGGCAGGGGGGAGGGTAGATTGAAGTTTGTTTGAAACGGGTCTCTGGGTTAATATTTGGTCTGTCTATTGAAGCCCAAAGTTTAACTCAGTGCAGTATGAGGAAATTTCTTTAAAACTCGTTTTTTTTCAGATCCACCAGTCAGAATCCTTTCATATTTGGCTTTCAGCATCTCTAAGGGGGTCAGATTCATGTTTGTTCAAGCCAAATCTATGGGTTAATATATGGGCTCATTATGGGAGTGCAAATTAACTCAAAGCAACATGAGAAAATTTCTTTAAAAATCTTTTTCTTCAGACCCACTAGTTTAATGCTTTAATATTTGGTGTACAACATCTCTGGGGAGGTCAGATGTAAAATTGTTCCAGTTTGGTTCCTGCCAGTCAGAACCCTTTCATAATTGGTATCGCAGGAAGGTGGGGGGGGGGGGGGGGGGGGGTGGCAGATTTGAGTTTGTTCATTTCAGGTCTGTGGCTTAATATTTGGGCAGGGGTGGGTTAGGTTCGAGGTTGTTCATAAATGTTCAAATCCATTCCTTAGAGCTTTTCCATAAAATTTGCCTTTCAAAGTGCAGTGACACAACAACCCTTGGAAGTTTGGCAGTACTTGTCTACAGCTGTCAGAATTGGAAGCAATCAGGAAGACCTATGCTAATAATCATCTAACATGGACAATAGAATTATGAATAATTTCATAACATTATTCCTATGTAGTGTCCATGAACCTTGACTAACTGAATCTGACCCAAAATACTTCTCTGAACCACCTCGTCAGGTGAGCGATTAAGGGCCCAGGGGGGAGGGGGGGGGGGGGTAAAAATCAGTAGTTGGTGTTGTAAAAATTAAAAAGGCTGTATTGGGTAAAGGGTTAACATGTATTATCAGTATGCAACAGGGGTTCAATCATACTGACCTAATAGGATCCTGGCCCATAGCAGGTCTGAATTCTCGGAACGATTTCCGCAAGAATCCAATTGGATTCTCCCAAATTTAGAGGAACTATAAGCCCTGCACAACCCCAATTTTGAAACAAAATTGACATATTGTTTCATGGTGGTGGGGCCCTATTTATCTTGCTGTATGATTAATTAAAACAGATTTTGTGAAAGGGTTTTGTGTGCTGATGCAGATTTTAGTTTTATTTTGGGATTTGGGTAGTTTCAAAGAAAGCTGTGAATTCTTATCCCTCCCAACTTATTGGGTAACAGAGTAGAAATTCTGTCGAGGGAATAACAGTTTTTAAGCCTATTTGACACAGATTGGACAGTTCTCTTCAAAAGAACAAATTTCCCATGCTTTGAACTAGACAGAAGCCGACAGTTGAATTCTATTGCAGAAATGACTCTTTCATCACACGAAAGAGGTAACTGTATCTTTGGTAGGGTTGGGTTTGCTCATAGGTATAACTGTTGTAAATATTTTAATTAGATTTACATGCCTCGAAAAGTTGCGCTCGGAAATTATGTAATTCCCAAAACTAAACAGTCTTGGGGAAATATATTGTTTCATTAAACATTTGAAGAAGTCTACTGACATTTTGCATTACTTTTGAATGTTCCAGATGAATAAAGAGGATGATTTGAGGGCTTTTAGAACCTAAAAATTTATTTGACTATTGGTGTGTTTTGTTTGGGAATTCCCTGAGAAATATGAACATGTGACCAGCACTTCCCTTTCTGTTAGTTTTTCTTTTATTTGTTGCATGACCCCTGTTTAAAAATCATTAAAAGGTTGTCTGAAGGGCTATAGTTGACAAAAAATATTTGAATGCTAAATTTAAAATGACGCGACCATATTTTTTTTCGCCTGAACGTTATAATGGTCGCCTATGGGAAAATATTTAGTACTGTGAAACGTATTCTTGTTTGGCTGAAATTAAACAATTGCAGGAAATCGACTGAATAAACCAAAATGTTTTTGGAGTAATGGTTGCGGAATGAAATATTTCAATACGTTGGATACTTTGGGGTTCCTTCTTACGCCTTGCGTATTGTCATATTATGATCTCGTAAAAATAATGCTTTTTCTCCTGACTCATGCAATGAAACCAATATTGGTTGTAATGCTTTCTTGTGTGACATTTGAAATTTTTGTAAAGTTTCCCCATACTTTTGTTCTTTCTCACTTTTGGACAACTTTGAATTTTCTAACACAGATGATAAATTATTTTGAAGTTGTGCTGTATTTGTAATTTGAGGATTTGGAGGTAATCTTGGTCTTTGAGCTTTTTCATTTCTAAAACATTGCATATCTTCTAACATTTGATAAGGTACAATAGCCATCTTTTTCATATTTTACTGACTAATTTATTTGCAAGATTTGTTGCAACTCCTATAGCAGGTCCAAGTAAACAAAGTAATGGTAAAAAACCACCTTTTTGATTTAAGATTTGTTTTTTTCTTTTTAAGAGTTATTGATTTACTGGAGAGTGCTCGTAGTTGTTGATGCTTTGGATGTAATTTTTGTTTCTGACTTTGTGTTAGATGTATGTTGCCTTTTAAAAGATTATGACAGCATTCTGACACACAATTAATTAATTCTTTAGGTGCATTTTTCATAATTTGTTTTTGAAATGCTGGAGGAGTTTGACTTAAACCTATTAACATACCACCATATTTTTTGACTAAAGGAATTTTTGGTTTCTTCTTTTGTCTCACCATCTTGCTCTTATAGAATCTAATGATTAAATGAAACAAATAAAAAATGTAATGCTATTTATATATACATGTGCGAAGACCACACTTTATTTTATTTAAAAAAACATTTTCACTTAAAGTGAGACCTTATCCCTTTAACAGGTTTAGGTGTATTCAAAGCTGTAAAACGTGCCATTGTGGGAGTCTTTTCTTTTAATGGTACATGTTCTGTATTCTGTAGAGAATACATTGGTTCATGATTTTTGACACCATCTTTTGTTATTGACACTACATGTGTTAACTTAAGTGGTGATACTTTTCTTTGTTTTTGAAGATTTTTCACAAGTAATGCTTTTGTTTTTGTACGCTTTGTAGATGGAGATATATGAGGTGCTGTTTCCAAATTTGTGTACATGTATTTAGGTCCTACCTTTCGTTGATTTTTTATCTCTCTAGAACTTGATGAATTATTTGATCTTTTCTTAGGGGATTTTCGTTTCCTTTTAGGTGACTTTTGTTTCTTACTCTTTGTTTTTTTTTGAATGGTGAATAGAATGATCTACTTGTCTTATGACCATCCCATCGAATTAAATTACGAATGATAACACCACCAAAAAATCCACCACCTCCTGGTTTTAAAATAATGTTTCGTTTTGTTGCAAGATCAACTCTTGGATTTGCAAGTTGTTCAAGATCTTGTTTATGTTTATCCATATAGGTTAAAGTTTGTTTTGGCAATTTAATGTTCTTATTAAGTATGATTCTACTTGCTAATGTAAACCATTTTAAAATTTTCTTAAAACCTTTCTTAAGTAATTTTTGTCTTGCAAATGGACTTGTTTCTTGACCAAGTTGTTCCAAAGAATGTACGAATGATACCATGATGATGTGTAGTCGTTGACAAACTTTGACTAACTAACACCAACTCATTAGAACATGGGGAATTTATAGTTTTGTATAAATGATGGGACCACGTTCATTTTGTGTTACCCAAGCATGAAAAATGTCAGTTCTTAATCTCAAAGATTCAGGAGTTCTAGGATGAAAATCAATTAATAAATAACCATGATCAATACTTGTTGCATTTTGATAACATGCATTTAAATGTGGTAATTAAACTTGATTTGACAATACTTTAATTTGTCCTTTATCTCTGGTATTTTGAAATAAAAGCATATAATGTGCATTTAAACTTATGGTACGACTAGATTTAGATTGTTGAAACATATTTTATGTAATGTAAATGACACTTGCATTTGTATGATGTCCTTTTCGTGTGAACCATAATTTAATTTTTTCTTCATCTTTATCTCCTAACATATCATCAAAAACTACAAGATGTGGAATAGTGACATCACTGACAATTTCATATTCATCATCAGGGATACCTTCTATGAATTTAATATCTTCACTTTCTTTAAATAAAGTATATGCATTTTGCCATTCTTTATAACACCAAATGATTTTTTATGGGGGAATTTGAAATAAGTCATGTTTCATATCAATAAGCTTTTTGACAAATTCTGTTTTTCCTGAACCACTAGGTCCTGAAATAAAAATATTACAAGGGTGTTGAAACAATAAACATTCACTCGATGCCATAATTGTATTTTTGTGAAAAAGTGTTGTCAAATCATTCAGTTATATACTTTCTGTTTCCATACCTTCTTCATGTCTTTTAGTAGGTAATCGTTTTAAGGGTGCTTTTAACTCAAATAAAGTTTCTGAAGAATCTATTCTTCTATCTATTTGTGGTACACATTGTCTATACAAGTAATTAATGATTTCTTTATCATAAATTATATTACCCCACACAACTCTTGTCCAAATATTTTCTATATTATCTTTGTAAAAAGCATTCATGATTTGTAATGCATTACAAAATTCCCCATACATTTCATCTTTTTCCAATTAATTATGAATAAAATCTTTTGTTATTGTAAGATAACCAGGAGTGATCAATTGAAATGCATATAATAATGCATTACGTGTAATCTTGTTGTCTAAGATACGTATTACTGGTTCCATGGTTGAAATAAAAGTGATGTTTCTTTTGTCTGTTCTGATGTATTTTGTGCATCAGGTACCACATTACACCATGTACTTTGTACATCAGGACAGTCAGGAAAATCATTTTCTACATTATCTGTAAACATTTTATCTAACTTAGTTTTGAAATTATTTGAAAGTGCAGCTTGGCTTCCAATTATGGTACTAAATGATGTACTTTGATCATTTAGTACCATGAGTGCAAATAAAGAATTAGAATCTGGAAAATCGTCTAGACACTTGTCATATTTTTTCATTGTTGAAAACCTTGTCCACATACAAAACATTTTACTTTACCATCTCCCACATAGAAAAAACCAGCTTTAGCTAATTCTTCTTTCTTGCATTTTAAAATAGGACTTGTAGTCATACTAAAACTCGAAAGTCTTCTTAACTTTGACAAGTATATAGGATAAGTAGGATTAAGTGGCAGAGACATCTTGCCTGCCCAGTATTCAAAGTTCAAATGAAAAATCTGAAGGGTAATTTATACCTTAAACCCATAAGGTCTTGTATCATATTTATCCACTACAAAACGTTTTGTGTACACAGATCTCAATGTTTTGGTTTGTCTTTCAGTTGTGACTTGTCTGTTCTTGTTATGTTTAATTCTGTGTGTGTATTCAATGTTCATTTTGTAATTGTGTCTGTCTTGTACACATTCCACCATGGATTCAAAATTGAGTTTCTGTGATGTATTGTAATCTAATGTGATTCCTTTAACTTTACATGAAGTGTGTAATTGACCATCTTTAATGTATTTGTAACCATAATTTTTTTTACCTAATCCTACATATTCAATAATTTTTGCATCTGGATGTTCATCTGTCCATTGACCTAACCTACTGTTTACAATTTGTGGATTCCAAAGTGAGGGGTTATGGATGTAAATATACAACTGTCTGTGTCAAAATATAATACTCGTCTACCCAAACGTCCTATTACTTTATATAATTCCATTCATGCATACGCTGTGACAAAAGATGCAACTGCAACATTAGCTGATTTGTGAGGTTCATAAACATCTGTAGACTTTGTGTAATTGACTAAAATACATTTATCATGATCAAACAATTCAACATTTTTAATAATGATGTCTTTATCTTGTATCAACTCAAAATATTTTGATGGATCTTGTATGTATTCTGTTTTAGTTTTTACATTGTTTTGTGCACTCTTCCCCCATAAACAGTTTAACATGGTTTTAGCAAATGATCTTTGTCCTGGATTTTTTTTCAATAATTTCCAAATGTATGTTTTCAACTTGTGCATAGTCTTTCTTAAATGTATCTTTGTCTGTTTCTGTTTTCAATCTGGATATCCACTGGCTTCTTGTTTCATTTTTAAATATTTGTTCACATAATGTTTGTAAATTTCTGAAGACCATCCATCCCATTGCCAAATCTGATAAGTGTCAAGTAATGTGTATCCCATCCCCAATGCTTTAAAAAGTTCAACAGATGTCCATGTACCTGTAATACTGCATTGATCTGGTGTGCATTCACATTTGTCTAATGCTTGTTCTGCACATGTATTGCAAAGTGTAAAAACCATGTTCTTGTTGCAATGAAAATGGTAATACTGGCATGTGTAGGGATTGTGGTGGTAAAACTTTACATTTGATAAGTCCTGTGTACTGTCTTATATTATTCATGTCTATGTTTTCTTTTGTGAGTATATTTGGATGACCTACTTGATATTCTCTGTGTTTATTGACATAAGGAGAGAGTGAACAGATATCCACGTATGTTATTTCATTGTCTGTGTTTTGGTCTATTTTATGATGTAATTTAAGGGCATTTGTCTCCCCCCCCCCCCAAATAATGCTCCACGTGGTTTAGTAGGATCTATGTTTGGAAAAAATGAATTTAATATTGATTTTACTTCAGGATTTAATTTGCAAAAATGATCAAGTTCATGTTCCCATGTTATTCTCATGCTATACCCCATTGATTCTAAATGGTGTATGCGTTCCTGTGTATTGTTGTATAGAGTTTGGTAACTTAGCAAATTGATTGCATTTTTCTCATGTGTATTGTCTTTGTAACATGTTATCCACCCATGCCACATACATCCATAAAATTCAAAGATTGTATTTGTGTCTTTGTGAAACCCATCAACATAATATCCCCCTATTTTAACCTCCCCACCATTAAGTACATGTCGAATATGTATGTTTTCTTCCTGTGAAACTGTCTGTAAAAATCTAATGGCTTTAATGGAGTATTTGACTTTAGCAGGGTAACCTATGTCTGAAATGACTGCCATTTTGTTTTCTGGAAGTGAATTTTTTCTCCAAGTTTTTGTACATGCATCGGCTAAGGTAAATACTTCTCGCAAGGGGTCTATGCCATCACTATCTATAAATTTTTGTCTGAATTCCCCACACCCCTACGCAAGATATCTACTTCTGATTTACAGTATAGTTCCATTTCTTTTTGAAAATCAAATCTGGCATTACTAGTAAAGTTTTGGTTGTACCACTTGATAAAACCTTCCCTATCTTATAAAGACATTGAATCTGGTATATACAATGTTGCATCTAAATAAGGACCAATATAGTTTTGATAAGCTTGTGTGTTTGCCAAATGGGGGAAATAACCTTTTGCTAATTCCGTCAAGCCAAATGTTTTCGGAAATTGGGCCAATCTCATTGAAAGAAAATTTAAAGAATCTATAAGTCTAATACCACAAGCTTTACGTGAAAGAATTTTGTTCCCATTCATAATTACATCAGGAGTTGTTGTACCAGTTTCAATGAGGTGTCTTAAAATAAATTGTCCATCAAAACCTCTTAAATTGTGAGCAATAGCTGTTGTCTCTTTATGTTCCTTACTGAAAAGCCAATCACAAAAACCTGATAAAGTAGATTCCCCTTTAAATATTGATTGCCGATATCCAAATTTGTCACAGGAAATACATTCTTGATCTATAGATTTGCAAATACATTCCCCACATACACGATGAGCAACACAGAAATTTGGGATATGAACTCCTGAGTCTTGTGTGGTTTCAAAATCAAAAAATACAAATGGAATGTTTGATAATTTTTCATCCTTGGGTGAAGTGTATTTTGGAATGAAACATTGGTGATCAGAATTAACTACTTGTTGACAATAAATTGTCCATCAAAACCTCTTAAATTGTGAGCAATAGCTGTTGTCCCTTTATGTTCCTTACTGAAAAGCCAATCACAAAAACCTGATAAAGTAGATTCCCCTTTAAATATTGATTGCCGATATCCAAACTTGTCACAGGAAATACATTTTTGAATCCTTCACAAATGAGTTTTCCTTTTGTTAGATATATTAGTGAATTGCACTTTTTACATTTTTGAACTAATTGACAAATTGTTTTTTCTTCTTTCCCCTTTGTAGTGATATGGTTATTATAGCATGATGGACTTCTAAATTGTCTATTGCAAGTGCAACAGGTGATGGGATGTTCGGGAATCCATTTTGTTGGAGCATAGCAAATACAACCAAAGGGCACATGTGACGTTCTCTGTTATTATTCCCTTTACTGCAAAGTTCACAATAGTATGAACATCCTAAAAACCCTGTAATTGTAGTGATAGTATCAAAATGCTGGTCATGGTGGTAAATATGAATAACTTTACTATCAGTGGTGGTAATTGGAGGTTTGAATAAAACTTCACTTTTTGCATACTGTGGATGAATTTTGATGACATACTCTGGGTAAAGCAGAACTTGCATTTTATAATATTCTTCATATCCACAAGGAATATTATAATCAAGACCTGCTTTGTCCATCAATGCCTCAGCTTCCAACTCTTGTGTCGGTCTATCAGAACGTTTAATATTTTTCCATTTCTTTTGCCAAAGTTCTGAATTATCTCTATCAACATAACACTTCCCCACTACAATGGCCCGTGCAAGACACATTGAACCATTAACATTTTTAATTTCAATAATACTTTTCTTGTTTCCAACCATTTTGTCAACAGATGAAAATGAAATTGGTGGACGTCGTGCAGACCCTTGTGGTAGAGAAGTGTGTGTTATTTCTAAAGATAATTGCCCATCATGGATAGTAAAGTTATCATTTGATTGTACAACTTTTTCTATTTCATCAAATATGGTGTTACCAGTGATACCTGAAGCCTTAGTAAATGGGATAAATATACCTATTTCTAATCCTGGGTGATTAACTGATATTCTCATTGGATCATTGTCTTATACACCACATTCTTCTTTAATATCTTCTACCATAGTGTCAAATACTTTTCCAAGGATGTCAAATGGATTCTTCTGATTAAATTGTTTAAAGGTTATTCTGCATACACGGGATTTGGAATGGAATTGTCTTGATGTTTTTTGTAGGAGTGGGTGAATGGTGTATAAGTCTCTTGCTGTTTCTACTCTCTGTTTCTTGTTATCTACTTCACTCTCTGTCTCACTATATTCTTCAATGGCTCTCTTCATTTTTTCTTTTATCATCTCTTATCAACTGGAATGCTGTGAAAATATGTCTAGTCTTCTTGAAGTCAAAAAACCAAGTGTGAAACATCCTAAGATTCTTCCACTTTTCATACTTTCCTTCAACGTACATTTAATTGTGCATTTAAATGTACATTTAATACCCACTGAATTATACTGTTAATAAATGTTTCTTATACACATTTGAAAAGTCATTGTCAATTATGTAATCCATTAACTCTATGGAAAATTCCTGTGGTAAATATTTTATAGCTTTTATTTGTTAGTGTATCTTTCAATCAACATTAAAATCACTAAAACACATTTAACAACTGGTGTATAGTATCCAGAGGTTATTGAGTGCAAAAGATAGCATAACTGTTTGTAACCAAATGAATGTATATTTAAACAAATGTGTGTAAATGCATGTTATTGAACATTTAAATGCACAATTAAATGTACATTAAAGGAAAGTATCAAAGGAGGAAGAATCTTAGGATGTTTCACACTTGCTTTTTGACTTCAAGAAGACAAGACATATTTTTGAAACGCTCCAAAAGTTAAAGATGGATAAAGTTACAGATCCAAGATTAGAAAAAGCAAGTGATGCTAAAAGTATTTACTAAAAACCATCTAAATGGGGAGACGTAAAAAGACTTGTGAATGAACTTTATAAGTTGATATCAACACCTAAAGAGATGAATTGTTCCATTTGTCATCAGAAAGGACATTGGGCGAATACATGATCAGACAAAGGGTCATGTTTTTATTGCAATCAGAAAGGACATTGGATTAATGAATGTAGATTGAAAAAGCTATCGAATAACTCTGTGTCTCAACCAAGATGGGGGTCACCAGCTGTTGTTCAAACTGAACCGGTTAAAGTTTATCCATGGTCAGAATACATAGAGCATACAGATGGATTACCGATTACAGGTTTCAACTTACCACTTGATGAAAAATGCATCGACAACCACACTTTACAGGGGATGAGCATGGTATCACTACCACCTTGACAAACAAACTTTACAAATAAGAAATTGACTTAGCAGAAACTGTGTTACCAGAGTTTGATGATGATGATGATGATGATACATTATTATATAATATGGATATACTCAAAGAAACAAAAATGGAAACCGATAATGAGTTAGAAGTATTATTTCCAGAGAAAGAGGAACCACCAAAGAAAGTTACAAGAAAACGAAAAGCTAAAGACAATAATTCTAAAATAGGAAAACTTGCCAAGAAACATTTAAAACAGTTTTTGAAAGTGACATTTTCATAAAAGACATT
Organism: Pictodentalium vernedei; assembly: GCA_031216915.1. Classification (NCBI taxonomy): domain Eukaryota; kingdom Metazoa; phylum Mollusca; class Scaphopoda; order Dentaliida; family Dentaliidae; genus Pictodentalium; species Pictodentalium vernedei. The sequence continues at coordinate 544,351,977 of CM062295.1, read as the reverse complement.
TACAAATCTGTAAATATTCATGGAATAAAATTTTCGGATTTAAAAAAAGGTAATAATATTTTGTTGTTATTTAAACAGGGGAGAATTTTTTCCAACTCTGGATTTTTATTTATAAAAATAAAAAAACTTTTATCATAACATTAATTTGCATTAATATTTTTTGTGTTTGCAAATTAATGTTATTAAAAAAGTTTTTTTTCATAACATTAATTTGCAAACACAAAAATATTTTTCTTATAAAATAAAAAAAACGGGCAAGACAGAAAAATAATTTGCAAACAGAAAAAATAGTTCTTGTGTTTGCAAATTAATGTTATGAAAAAAACTTTTTCATAACATTAATTTGCAAATACAAAAAATATTTTTCTTGTAAAATAAAAAACTTGCAAGACAGAAAAATAATTTGCAAACACAAAAAATATTTTTTTGTTTGCAAATTAATTTTGTTTTTACGTAAATGTTTTCACACAAAAACATTTAGGTAAAAAACAAAATTAATTTGCAAACACAAAAATATGCCATGACAGGGAAATCTAGTGTGGGAGCCATGAGGTTAACCTCTTTTGAATTGAGTAATGAAATTACAATTGAACAAAAGTTCAATTCATTCCATTGTGGTAGCACTGAAATGTGCCAATCAAGTGTGTAAATGTGATATCTCTTTTTAAGAATATGTTGGCCATAATAAGGGCCGGTTTTACTGAACAAAAAAATGTTTAGTTCACCAACTTTATTCCCTTTCTCTTTGCGGCTCTCTTGACATCCTTTCGATTAACAAGATGTTGTGATCCTCTACCCCTAATTGTTGCATAATGATAGGTATCTCTCATCATTTTTCGAACAAAACAGTGTAAGGCTTTTTCAGCTTCATCAAGTGACAATGGTGAGATATTATTCACCCCAGCTTTTCTTACCAATCTTCGCAGATTACTCCTTGGAATAGTATTGCGCTCCTCTCTCTCCATCTTCACTTCTTGTGGTGGAATAGTATTGCACTCCTCTCTCTCCTTCTTCACTTCTCGGCCCCCACATTCACCTTCTAGTGATGGAATCTTTACCTCGATGGATAGCTCAATTCTCATGATTGATGATAAGAAAATGACGTTATGATATCTCCAGCAGTGTTTTTATAGACAATGCGAGGATCGAAAATGCATTGAAGAACCGAAGAACCCTCACGCGACAATTTTGATCGAGTGCGGGAAAAAAATGTTGATAACAGACACCTAGTATACTGGAAAACATTTACGACCCCCCCCCCCCCCCCCATCCTGAATGCCATCTCATAGACTTTTTTAATGGAAATGACAGTGTATGTATTAAATGTCACGATGCACACACTGTTGGTATATTCAACAAAAGAAAGTTTCAGAACATCAAAAGATGGCGAAAATGCCTTTTTGCTATTTTTAATGCGTTTCCACAAAAAATAACAACAGTCTATGAAATGACCAAGCCTAAAAATAAGCAATCTGTCATTTGCAGAATGAGGTCCCCAAAAAGTGAAGTTGCTGATGCTATCCCATACAGTGAGCCAATTTATCCTCTGGGTACCTCTTTCTGTTTAAGTTTGAGACCTTGATTCAGAGTGAGGTTCACGGAGGGTAAATTTAGTGATGCTACCCTGCTGAGCAGGGTAGCATCACCAAATTCACCCTCTGGGAACCTCATTTTGCAGATGACGGTCTGTTTATTTCCTGGCTTGGAAATGACGAGCACGTCGATGATACAAATTCGCTAACATTTCGAAATTTCAGTTTTTAGGAAATTCCAATACCCTTTGTGTTAAATTTACTGTCAGCTTTAGGAAATTCAGGGGAGCTAACTTTCCTCGTAAATCTCTTCCATGACGAAAATTGTTTACCACGAGTACAGGCACATAGCTATATCTAGTAGAGGTTACTACCGTATTCCGATTTACCTAAAACTAAGTGGCAATTATGCCATTCCGTACTGCGGTCCGAATGAACATATTTATATTTTTTCTTCTCATGCTATTGTTTGGGCACAGTAAAATAAGCATTTTTTGCCTTTCGTAAAAACAAAAGTATAGGTTGATAATACCTATCCCGTTGACGGTTGTGTGGTTCTACCATTGATCTCTAAACAACAGGATTGCTGGAACGTCAACGAGACTGAATGTCTCCACTCAAAGTGCCTCCCTCAGATGGTGTCAAGTCAATCAACGCGATAACTCCTCCCAGTCCATGACGTTTGATGACTTGAAAGCTGTTGCGCTACAGTGGAACAGGTTTTGCGTCATCAAACCTCATGACGTTCACCTCGCATGAAAATAAGACTATTTCAACTTTCCAAAATCCACTTATTTTGTCAGTAATAATTAAAAGATTATGTTGCAAATATTCAATTTGCATTACCACGAAAAATATGCACAAGATCAACACATTCATTTTTCAAAAACATTAAAGTATATTTTTAAAGAAAGATGGCGCCGAGGGCGCACAAAGGCATGACGACATCGAAGACGTCTGAACCCGATCGTCTTTAAAATCACTTTGTTTAACGTCGGAAGTTGTTCCGAGAAGAGACTCAACGGGACTAATTACTACCCCTTGGATTTTTGGGGATAAAATGAAGACAGAATATGATCATTTTCAGGGACCTCCCTAATCAGTTCGTTATAGATGCCGGAAGTGTAATTTTTTTCACCGACAACTTCAGAAACCCCACCTGTATACGATTACAGTTTACTGTAATTTCGTAACGACTAATGCTATCACCGCAGAAACTTTTCTAGCATCTAGCCATGCTTTTCGGTAGGTACCTTCAAAGATAAAAGTTCACTTGAGGAGCCAATACTACAAAACTTTTACAATTGTATATTCTAGAATTGTATTTTCTGTCTATTAATATAACTGACTAAAATGAATCATTAGCATTTTAAAATATATGGCAATTTGCCGATCATTTGTTTGTTTGACGACACGTTATATCACGCACATATTGTTTTTATTTATTTCTTTATTTCATGATTATCTTGTAGGCCCTATATAAATGTACATAACCTTTTGCTCTTTTTTTTTTACCTGTCACTACACATTTTCCGATTGCCCAGGCCTGTCGTTTTAAATATCCCGGAAGACCGACTAATGCCTTTTAATGACAATTTTCAAGAGGGTCCTCCCACCAGCACAACAATCAAACCATGTACAATAAGATTGTCTGTTATACCCTCAATTTCGGAGTTAATAATCAACAAATGTTTTTGTCTCTATATCGCGATAAATTTTGTCTTCTGATTGATCAGAATGCCTAAATCAAATAGCCATGGAAAAGGGCGCACCCAACATCCAAGGAATTTGAGTGCGTGCAACATCCAGGGTATAAGGGCACGCGTAACATCGGGGTATATGGTTTTAATGAAAGCTTTTCGCTTTCGCTCGCCTCGATATAAACATCGAACCAAAAAAAAAACCCTGAAAATAGTCACAAATAGCATCGGACTTCTGACAATTCGATAATATTTTGTTGTTATAAATTAAATAGTAGAATAAATAAATCAAACAACTTGAGAAAAATAAAATAAGAGCAAATCTGTCAATAAAACCGATCTGTTTTCGCGTTTCCAATAACAACCCGAGATTTAAAAGCGCATTATCGATTTTTCAAGAGTTATTTTTGGATTAAAATTATAGTCGCCCCAGAATTCACGTGTTTGGTCCAACTGATTGTGGAGCGTGAGAAAAGCGTCCACAAATTTATTTCCACGATGTTTCTGTTGTGTTTCAAACAAGACAAAAACGTTATCTCCGCCAATATGTATGAAAAATGGAGATTTAATACCTGGATGTCTCATTTAAAAACCGACATCCAGGTATTAAATCTCCCAATACATTACATGTTGGAGGAGATAACTTATAATATACGATTTGTACAAACTCTGATGTCTGGGGCAGGAACTTTAACCCTCTAACCCTAGCGGTATCTTCCAAGTCAGTTCAATGGCAGCACTTGAAGGATTCCATATTCATTACTTGGGAAAATACCAATTAATATTTTCAACGTGCAGCCCAGGCTGCACGTTGAAACTATTGATTGGTATATCCATCACATTCACTGAGCAGCCATCCTACGTAATGAAATTATGTCTCTCAAGTTCCTCGACCAGAAAAGCGGGTTCCCCGGTTCAAAGAATTAACATACGATCCAGAAGAGGACCGGTAGACAAGTGTAAAATTACCTTGGTAGTGGTTTTAAATCAGGTCTTGGTTGGCCCGGAATCACCATTTAGCCACAAGACTTGCAAAGGTGGTGTAGTAGAGAGTCTGGGTATTTACGCAAACCTCCTGGGAGCTCGACAGCTCAGTGGTTAAAGCTCTGTTCTTTAAACCGAAAGGTCCACTGTTCATTCATCACCAGCGGTAACTGCGCTGTTTCCAAGACTGTTAATTGCTATTGCCCACATAGAGACACGGTGGCGCTGCGTACTAAGACGTATCAGTAGTTGGACGTCGGGGTGCATTTGCCTTCAATCGCTACGAACTCTGCTTACAAGAGTTAGTAAATAAGGAGAGTTTGACTGTTGTTCGCCGCTGCTCGGTGGGAGAAAATCTTTTTTTCTGTTTCACGTTGTTTAGGTTATTTGTAGCAACCGACCCCCCCCCCCCCCTCCTTCAAGATTGAAGTCGTGGAGACACTTTTCTATGTGACCAAGGTGCGTTTCAGCAGTCCAGTTGTGTGGCGATCAGTGACTTGCGGAGAGAACCAGCTTTTATTAACCTTTTACCTAACTGTTAACACGAAAAGCAGACGACACTTGCAAAAAGAATTCTTGAATAACTAATTTTTTTAATTTTTTATCTCAAAAACATAGGTTATGACCCCTCTTTGGAACGAGCTCGACGAGCTCGTTCCAAAGAGGGGTCATAACCTATGATTTTGAGACAAAATCTTTTAAAAATAATGAAAATTAATTGGCGATTTTTGTGAATATCGCTGGCCGGTTTTGGCCGTTGCGTTGGGTAAAGGGTTAAGGGAACGAGATATAACGAGGTCACCTTTCGGACACAATCGGCTTCCGTTTTACGCGTACGCTCGGCTTGTGGATGCACAATCTGCCGCGTGAACCTATTTGATAGAAACATACCTAGGCTAAACCATACATGGAAATATGTTTAGATGTGGAAATAATAAAATATTTTCACCTATGAACATGAACATTGTTGAATAAATATTCATTTATTCCCTCCACCTGGTTCCCCAAATGGCTTTAAGTAATCTTTTGGGGTTGAATTCAAATAAGCCTATTGCCAATGGCGTTTGGGACCAGTGTTCAAGAACAAATGGCGAGTAAGAAATAAACAGAAAGAAAGAAACAATGCTTTTAATTTGAATCCTTATCTTGACCACCCCCCCCCCCCCCACCCCCTTATTGACAACCAATTAACTAACTAGAACACTCTGGCCTTCACCCTAACGTGATGGTTGTGGTGGGGTCGGGGGGGGGGGGCGTACAAGATGGGCATAGGGCCTCGTTATGACTAAATCGTTTATGATTGTAAGTGAGGGTCATGGGTGAGTTCCTTGACCTAACGCAATGACAAAAAAAAACACCAGTGCTTTTCACAAAAATAGCCATTGAAACCTTTTTCCTCAACTTTTGAATCAAAAACTTATAACCCATCATTGGAACGTGCTTCTTGAGCTTGCCTCTAGTCTTGGTCAAATATCCGTCTCGGATGAAATTTATCCATCCCACCCATAGATAGCAGATAAAGACCTACTATCTCATATCTATAATCCCACCACTCGAGAATGATTCTTCTCCTAATGCGCCCACATGCCGTCATTGAAATCAACCTGCTTCTCCTGTGACGAAACTTTACTGTTCTTCCGACTGATTGTAGAGAAAAAATTAATAGCATATTCGGAAAGAGTATCGAAAAGTTCCGTATATGCCAGAATATATACTACGAAAACGAACATTAGCTCGCGACATCGAGTGGATAACATATTGATGTCATCCGATAACGTCACTTTTGAAATCATGGATTCAATGACGTCGTGTGATGAGAGAAAAATCTCCACGTGTGGTTTGCCGGGAGAATGAGTAACTGTGTTAAAGGAAACTAAGTGGGATGCAATCTTTGTTTTCAAAATGTAGACGGTCATGACATGGTCAAAATATCGTTAAATACTCAAATGAGGATGGTCACATGGGGATCATGGGTAAGATAGAGCTGTGTCACCTTTGGCATCTCACCCGGGCATGCGAATCTCAGTAGGTAGGTGATGTGGGAAAAGTTCCGTCCCATTGCCCGGAAAATTGATATGATTCACTACATTGGATTCGCTTCATTGCAAATACTATAGATTCCATGATTTTAACCCTTCACCACGCACGACGGGCAGACGACACTTGCAAACAAAATTCTTGAATAACTAAATATTTTCATTTTCTCTCTCGCAAACATACCTTATGTCCCCTCGTTGGAATGAGCTCGTTGATCACGTTCCAATGAAAACAAGTGCAACGCCGATCGCCAGCGATCAGACAATAGTCCCCCACGGTTGGCGGTGTCACCAAATTGTTTATCTTATGCTGTTACACGTCAATACTAAAAATATTGAAATCGGGAATGCTGTTTAGAAGTTCTAGGCAGTAAAATAATTACACGAAATTTCCAACAAAAATGGCTGCCAATCGGCCATCTTGAATTTTTTTCAAAAAATATTTACGTGCATCAGTTTTACATAATGTTTGATCATCGCTGAAAATTTGAAACAAAAGCATCAAAGCATCTCTGAGATACAGGTGGCAACAGGAAACACCAACATAATATATACAAAATGGCTGATAAAAGCTTAAGTTCGTCAAATTTGCATAATTTATGCACGAGAAAAAAGTCCGTATGATATGTTATTTATTTTATGTTGCAACCCCTCCATATCAAAACTGATTGAAATTCTAGGCAGAAAACTAATTGCACGAAACTTTCAACAAAAATGGCCGCCAGTCGGCCATCTTGAATTTTCTTTCGAAAAAAAATCACGTGCATCAATTTAACATGTCTGATCACTGCCGAAAATTAAAAGCAAAGGCATCAAAAGGACTCTGAGATACAGGTGGTAACAGGACACACCAACATAATATATACAAAAATAGCTGAAAAAGCGTAAGTTTGTCTAATTTGCATAATTTATGCATGAGAAAAAAACCCGTATGATATGTTATTTATTTTATGCTGCTACCCATCCATACCAAAAATTATTGAAATCGGAAAGGTCGTTGAGAAGTTCTTGGCAGAAAACAAATTACACCCAACTTCCAACAAAAATGGCCGCCAGTCGGCCATCTTGAATTTTTTTTTCGAAAAAAATGACGTGCATCATCTTTCCATAATGTCTGAGTAATGTTGAAAATTTGAAATGTCAACATTCAACCCTCTCGGAGATACAGGTGGCAACAGGTAAGAGGGACAGACAGACATACAGACATAGTGCAAGTAAACCGTGGGGGACTAATAATGCAAATTGAATGGTAATTTTTGTAAACAGTGCTGATCGGTTTTTGGCGCTGCGTTAGGTAAAGGGTTAACTGTGCGGAAAAGGAAAAGTTGGCCTTCCTTGAGCATACAGCAATGTAACTACCAAACTGGGAAGGGGGATCAGTAATAATTTAATCCCACGCCTCCACAGGGCTTTAGGATTATATAATTATGGGGAGTCGAAAAGTTGCCTACCGCTTCTTAGTGGTTCCCTCCGGGTACTCCAGCTTCATATACCCGCAAAACTGTCCCAAACGACCTGGCTCAAACTGTTGAAAGTGTCGTTAAACCACAAATAAACAAATCAACAAACATTCGGTGTCCCACGGGTGAAAGGTTTAACCCTTTACCCAACGTAACGGAAAACCGGTCAGCGCTATTCTCCAAAATCGCCAATTAATTTTCATTATTTTTCCATAACCTATGTTTTTGAGACAAAAAAATGAAAAAAATTAGTTATTCAAGAAGTTTTTTTGCAAGTGTCGTCTGCTTTTCATGTTAGGTAAAGATTTAAACACACACTACGACCATCTGACGAATCTTTGTGTAATCTGAAACGTGGCATCAATAATTTTGATTCTATGAGGGTGACGGAAACATGCAGCATCAAGGAAAACATAGTTGGAAGTCTATCGTTTCCTATTAATACATCCGCATCCTGACATGATGACGAAAGGGTGGAGGGGGAATGTTTGGTAAGAACACGTTTTTTACCAGTCTCTATCCCTCGCGTCTTTGGGTCTATTTTATTGAACTTATCGTGGGTGACAAATCGAACAGTTAATATTCAGTTTGGAAACCACGAATTATCTCTCTTGATCACAGCTGGGATTAATGAGTCATGACGGGTTTTAATTAACTCTTTGAACCCTAGTGGAATATTCCAAGTCAGTTCAATGGCAACAAGAGGAAGGGTCCATATTCATTATTTGGTGTATCTCAGAGGACTGAACTGGACTGACGCTACAGAGGTATCAGTGGTGAATTCTCCACCCAACAAGTTTCTAATAACTGGCGAATATAGGCCACAGGAACTGGCGATGGGTTTTCGGTCGTGGGGGGCTGGTCATATCCAACGGTTCGCGGACCGACGGCTCATCGGCGCTTTTTGTATTCTATGTTCGAGGGGTTGATATGCCCACACGTACATTGGTAGCGTTTCTCTCACAAACTGTTTACTATACCCCATAGTATCTTTCCAAGAAGAGGTTCCATCACTAAACCTAATGAGCCATCAACACAAATCTTGCTGTCAAGAATATACTTTTCGTCAAAAGGGAATGGCAGGAAGACAGCCTCTCAGGCTATGCCATTTCCTTGCAGCTCGTTCAACTATAACCTGTTTTATTGTTATCTTGTATATTCTTATGCTGCAAAATAAATCAATCGATCATTCTCACACATTCACTAAGCTGCCATCCTACTTTATGTAATTATGACGTATCATGTTCCTGGAACGAAAAAGAAGCGGACTCTCGTACCTGAAGACAGAAGATTTCACTTGGTTAATCATTAACCACAAATATGTAATTCAGGCAATGTGGGTTACCGGTATATACTCGCAAAAAGATAGATTCTCCAAATAGAATGGCGGCGCCACGAGGAGGATGCTACGGGAAGCGCCCCCTCTCAGAAAAATGGCTTCACTTCCATCCCCACTTGATTCAACCCCCACACAAACATAAACACAAACACACACGAATATAATATAAAACACAAAATATTAAAAAAAACACAAACAATCGGAGGCGTTCCGGGCCTGTTTTCATTTGCAATTACCAGTACCCCCCCCCCCCCCCCCCCACACACACACACACACCTTGGAAGAATGTCGATGACTAACCTAGATGATCTGGCAAAAATCATACAACAACACATTGTCTTTTCTACTGGATGAGCATGCCCCTCTGAAAACAAAAACATTAATTATTCGCCCAAGTATACCCTGGTTTACCAATGAACTGAGAACTCTGAAATCTAATCGTCAAAAGCAAGAGCGGGAAAGATCTAAATCTTACAATGAGGAAGCAGCATATAAGACTATTCGCAATCAGTTCTCCAACAAACTAAAAGATGCCAGAAAATCTTACTACACAACATGTGTTTGTGGCAACCACTTTTGTTATACCGCCCGCTTTTGTTATACCTCACAAGTTTTGTAACAGCGATCGCCCATTTTTGTTATACCTCACCAGTTTTGTAATAGAACGCCAGCTTTTGTTATAGTACATTAGACCCCACTGGACATACACCCTCTATAAGTCTACCAAGGCATTATGCGGTAAGTTTCGCCAAATGAAAAATTATGCCACATTAAACATTTTAAAATAACAACTAGATTGTGGTTTACTACATTATCCCAGAATACAACTCAAGGACGTCCTGGACGCAAGATTTACCACATTAGGTACAAAATGTAAACACCGACGGACGGACGGACGGATGGACGGGCGGATGTACTTGTGAGGTGATTTCGGTGTTAGATACGGGTAAAATTCCGCACCTGCAACCGTTTTTGCACTTCAAAAGTGGGTGTTTTGAGGGGCCGCTCCTCAGAAGAGGGGATGGACCAGTGGTTAAATCACCGGTTTGCACAAGTAACGTCTGTACGCACAACTTGTTCACACACGTACATCTGAAGTAGCCTGAACGGACAGGCGGACGGACTGACAGACAGACAAGTGGGTGGTCAGGCGGGTGGGAGGGCGGGAGGGCTTCGGGTGGGCTTCCGGATGATCATCGGGCAGGCAAGCAAGGAGGCAGGCAGACAGGCAAGCAAGCGGACATGCCGGCCGGTCAGCAGGCAGACAGCTGGCATGCATGCAGGCCATCAAATAAAAACGAATTTGTGTTTCCCTTTTCCTTACATGTACGTTTCAAATACACCCCAACTCCAACCAAAATCACTTTCATCAAACACACGTTAGAAAAGGGCCGAATGCAAGTTTTGATTTCAAGTATTACAAAAGCTGGCAATTTATATAACAAAAGTGGCTAGCTGTTTTTTTATAACAAAAATGGCCGATTTCTATAACAAAAATGGTGACCTCAAACTATAACAAAAGCTGGCGTTCTGTAACAAAATTTGGTGAGGTATAACAAAAATGGGCGATCGCTATTACAAAACTGGTGAGGTATAACAAAAGTGGGCGGTATAACAAAAGTGGTTGCAACATGTGTTGAAGCTTGTAATGGTGACAGCAAAAAACTAAAAATAAAATTAATTCAGGAAAAAATTAAGAACATAAATGTAGACAAAATTGACATCAAACAGAGAGGATCAGAAAAAGAGCTTTCAACTTTTCGACCTTTAGAAATCCACGACGTAAACAAATTAATAAAAGAATCCTCAAATGCCTCATGTCAACTCGGCCCAATGCCAGCATCTATTGTCAAATAATGTGTAGACTCTTTGGCTCCTGTAATCACAAAAATGATCAACGTGTCTCTGATGGAAGCATATGTGCCTGATGCGTGGAAAATAGCAATTGTTAATCCTCTTCTGAAAAAAACAAGGCGCAGAACTTGTGTTTAAAAACTTCCGACCAGTGAGTAACTTACCGTTCGTCTCTAAGCTGTGTGAAAAAGCAGCAATTGACCAACTAATGTTACATAGTGATATGCATGCTCCGTTACCGGCCAACACGTCTGGATTCAGGAAATTTCACTCGACTGAAACGGCATTACTCAAGGTTCAGAATGACATCCTCCTTAATATGGAGTCTGAAGAGTAACATTGCTTGTTCTTTTAGACCTTAGTGCTGCTTTTGACACTGTTTGTCATAAAACTCTGCTAGAGACAATAAATTCTGATTTTGGACTTAATGGTGTTTCTGCTAGCTGGCTATCATCATACCTCAAGAATAGACAGCAGCGTGTATCAATAAACGGTAATCTGTCAAAAGACTTCCATCTTGAATGAGGAGTCCCACAGGGCAGTTGCCTTGGTCCTGTTCTGTTTCTATTCTATATTTCAAACATGTTCACTATCACTGAATCTCACCTGCCTGATGTCCATGGTTATGCCGGTGACACACAGGTCTATTTCTCTTTTCGACCATCAATCAAGGATCAAACAAAAGCTCTAGAAACTATTGAATCATGTATTTCGGACATTCGCAAATGGATGGTTTCAAACAAATTAATGATAAATTATGATAAGACTGAATTCCTAATAACTGGTTCACAACTACTCACTAAAGTTGACATCAATTTAGTGAAGGTAGGAGATTCCGCCATCAGTGCAAATAACAGCGTACGTAATCTTGCTGCCTTCTTCGACCCCCACCATGTCTATGGACAGACATGTTACAAATATGTGCAATAAGGCTTTCAGAGGTCTATACAAAGTTAAACAGATAAGACAGTTCCTCGCCAAAGGCTCAACAAAAACTATATACAAGATGCTTAAAGTGTTCTGTTTTGTGACTCAGTTTACAAATATAAACAAACTTACTTCAGTATTTATAATGACAGACGTCATCCCACATCTGCTGTAGACATGTGATTATCATGCAATACGTTGATTCCGAATTAAATAAATTAAATTAAATGAACAAAACAGAAAAAAATAAGGAACTATAAAACAAAATCGAAGGTGAAACACTTTCAATAATGTGGTGAATTTAGGGGCTGAACTACACGGTGCAGACCGGCTGGGAGTTACTCTCTTGTCAATGGAACATAGCCAATACTACTCACCAAGTCCGGGCTGTTGACGGTGATTAGAGTCTCCATTGATTGTGACAGTTTGTTGACGTCCTCAGAGACTTATATATATTTATACAGATATTTGAGTGAGTCCATAAGCTAAGCCACAATACCAGAATTATGTAGAAATTATAAATGAATGGTCCTGAATTTTTTAGTGGTATTCACCTCCTCTCTAGTAAATGATAAAGTTAAATTTAGTGGTCTGTTAACCTGACATTAACTACCCATGATTTGGATTATACCTGCTATATTGCAAAAGTCCTATATGTGGTTTAGCTCTATGCATGGGCGATGGCTTTGGTTATGGTACTAATCGCTAATATTTACCAGGTTAGGTCACCAGCCAAATGGAACAGAGAGGAGTGTGGTGAATTTAGGGGCCGAACTACATGGTGCAGACCGGCTGGGAGTTACTCTCCTGTCAATGGAACATAGCCAATACTACTCACCAAGTCCGGACTGTTGACGGTGATTAGAGTCTCCATTGATTATGACAGTTTCTTGACGTCCCCAGAGACTTATATATATATATACAGATACATGTATGGGAAGTCCATAATAATAATATGAAATAGGTGCTACCTAAAAGCGAGCGCAAGTAGTCTCATTCAACTTCAAGTCAACAAAATCGTGCCAACCAACATGGTTTAGATCCCTAGTGCATTGTGGGTCCATAGATTGAATTTTGTCAAATTGACCCAATAGGTCGCCCGTTGCTAGGGAGGCACGTTGGTTGCTAGGAAAACAAACTGACATCATTACCGACGCCTTGGTTTGAATCCCTGATGCATTATGGTCCCATTTAGTCAAAATTGGCCGAGTAGGTCGCCCGTTGCTAGGGAGGCACATTGGTTGTTGGGGAAACCAACTGACACCATTTTCGATTCTTTGGTTTGGATCCCTAGTGCATTGTGGTTCCATATTTCAAATTTGGTCGAAATTGGCACAAGAGGCCCAAGAGAGAGGCCGCTCGTTGCTAGGGAGACACGTTGGTCGCTACGAAAACAAAATGACATCATTACCGACTCCTTGGTTTGGATTCCTAGTGCATTATGGGTTCATATATCAAATTTGGTCAAAACTTGCCCAATAGGTCGCCCGTTGCTAGGGGGCACGCTGGTTGCTAGGAAAACAAACTGACATCATTACCGACTCCTTGGTTTGAATCCCTTGTGCATTAAGGGTCCAATTATCAAATTTAGTCAAAATTGGCCCAGTAGGTCGCCCGTTGCTAGGGAGGCACGTTGGTTATTAGTGATACCAACTGACGCCATTTTCGATTCTTTTGTTTGGATCCCTAATGCATTGTGGATCCATATATCAAATTTGGTCGAAATTGGCTCAAGAGGCCGCCCGTTGCTAGGGAGGCACGTTGGTTGCTAGGGAAACCAACTTACATAATTTTCGACACCTTGGGTTGGATTCCTAGTGCATTATGGGTTCATATATCAAATTTGGTCCAATTGGCCCAATAAGTCGTCCGTTGCTAGGGAGGCACGTTCGTTGTTAGGGAAACCAACTGACACCATTTTCGATTCTTTGGTTTGCATCCCTAGTGCATTGTGTATCCATATATCAAATTTGGTCGAAATTGGCCCAAGAGGCCGCCCGTTGCTAGGGAGGCACGCGTTCGTTGCTAGGGAAACAAACTGACCCCATTTTCGATTCTTTGGTTTGGATCCCTAGTGCATTGTGGTTCCATGTTTCGAATTTGGTCGAAATTGGCCCAAGAGGCCCAAGAGAGAGGCCGCTCGTTGCTAGGGAGACACGTTGGTTGCTACGGAAACAAAATGACATCATTACCGACTCCTTGGTTTGGATTCCTAGTGCATTATGGGTTCATATATCAAATTTGGTCAAAACTTGCCCAATAGGTCGCCCGTTGCTAGGGGGCACGCTGGTTGCTAGGAAAACAAACTGACATCATTACCGACTCCTTGGTTTGAATCCCTGGGGCATTAAGGGTCCAATTATCAAATTTGGTCGAAATTGGCTCAAGAGGCCGCCCGTTGCTAGGGAGGCACGTTGGTTGCTAGGGAAACCAACTTACATAATTTTCGACTCCTTGGGTTAGATTCCTAGTGCATTATGGGTTCATATATCAAATTTGGTCCAATTGGCCCAATAAGTCGTCCGTTGCTAGGGAGGCACGTTCGTTGTTAGGGAAACCAACTGACACCATTTTCGACTCTTTGGTTTGCATCCCTAGTGCATTGTGTATCCTTATATCAAATTTGGTCGAAATTGGCCCAAGAGGCCGCCCGTTGCTAGGGAGGCACGCGTTCGTTGCTAGGGAAACAAACTGACCCCATTACCGACTCCTTGGTTTGGACCCCTATTGCAATAATGAGTCCATATATCAATTTTGGTCAAAATCGGTCCAATAGATCGCTCGTTGCTAGGGTGTTGCGTGTTGCTAGGAGCGTCACGTGATGTAGTAAATTAGTCTGACTCCCGGTATATTATGGGAGAACATCTCAATAGCACCCCCCCCCCCCCCGCACGCCCCCTCCCCTGTTACTTCCCTCAACTGATGGTTCACTCACTTTACCCAATTGGTATCCGAATGTTCCTTTGAAAACAATTATATTGTCCCTTTTTGTTCTTGGGAAGATTCCTCGAATAAGAGACGTTCTCGTAAAGTCTTTTCTCGAGCGTTCCTTCTGGTGAACAAATATCCTGTTGATTTCAAAATGGCAGCCGGCACGGAGACACAAATTTTGACATCAAAGCTGTAGAGGAGTTTCAGAAGAATTGACCCATTTACACGTGTTAACCTACAGAGCTCGCTTCCGAACGGGCTTCGCCCGTTCTGGGGGCGCTCGCTAATATGAAATATGTGCTACCTAAAAGTGAGCGCAAGTAGTCTCATTCAACTTCAAGGCAACAAAATCGTGTCAACCAACTCATTTACACGTGTTAACCTACAGAGCTCGCTTCCGAACGGGCTTCGCCCGTAACTGGGGGCGCTCGCTAATATGAAATAGGTGCTACCTAAAAGCGAGTGCAAGTAGTCTCATTCAACTTCAGGGCAACAAAATCGTGTCAACCAACATGGTTTAGATCCCTAGTGCATTGTGGGTCCATAGATTGAATTTTGTCAAAATTGACCCAATAGGTCGCCCGTTGCAAGGAATGCAGGTTGCTTGCTAAGGAAACAAACTGACATCATTTCCGACTCCTTGGTTTGAATCCCTTATGCAATATGGCCCCACATATCAAATTAGTCAACATTGGCCCAGTAGGTCGCGCGTTGCTAGTAAGGCACGTTGGTTGTTGGGGAAACCAACTGACACCATTTTCGATTCTTTAGTTTGGTTCCCTAGTGCATTGTGGTTCCATATATCAAATTTGGTCGAAATTGACCCAAGAGGCCGCTCGTTGCTAGGGAGGCACGTTTGTTGCTAGGGAAACAAACTGACATCATTACCGACTCCTTGGTTTGAATCCCTGGCGCATTAAGGGTCCACGTCTCAAATTTAGTCAAAATTGGCCCAGTAGGTCGCCTGTTGCTAGGGAGGCACGTTGGTTGTTAGGAAAACCAACTGACACCATTTTCGATTCTTTTGTTTGGATCCCTAGTGCATTGTGAATCCATATATCAAATTTGGTCGAAATTGGCCCAAGAGGCCGCCCGTTGCTAGGGAGGCGCGTTGGTTGCTAGGGAAACCACATAATTTTCGACTCCTTGGTTTGGATTCCTAGTACACTATGGGTTCATATATCAAATTTGGTCCAATTGGCCCAATAGGTCGTCCGTTGCTAGAGAGGCACGTTGATTTGCTAGGGAAACAAACTGACATCATTACCGACTCCTTGGATTGAATCCCTGATGCATTATAGGTCCACGAGTGAAATTTAGTGGTTAAAATTGGCCCAGTAGGTCGACTGTTGGTTGTAAGAGAAACCAACTGACACCATTTTCGATTCTTTGGTTTGCATCCCTAGTGCATTGCGGATCCATATATCAAATTTGGTCAAAATTGGCCCAAGAGGCCGTCCGTTGCTAGGGAGGCACATTCGTTGCTATGGAAACAAACTGACATCATTACCGGCTCGTTGGTTTGGATTCCTAGTGCATTATGGGTTCATATATCAAATTTGGTCAAAACTTGCCCAATATGTAACCCGTTGCTAGGGAGGCACGTTGGTTGCTAGGGAAACATCATTACCGACTCCTTGGTTTGGACCCCTGTTGCATTATGGGTCCATATATCAATTTTGGTCAAAATCGGTCCAATAGATCGCCTATTGCTAGGGGTGTTGCTTGTTGCTAGGAACGTCACGTGATGTAGTAAATTGTAAATTAGTCTGACTCCCGGTGTGTTATGGGAGAATATCTCAAATAGTACCCCCCCCCCCCCCCTCAAGACCCCTCCCCTGTTACTTCCCTCAACTGATGGTTCACTCACTTTACCCAATTGGTATCTGAATGTTCCTTTGAAAACAATTGTATTGTCCCTTTCTGTTCTTGGGAAGATTCCTCGAATAAGAGCCGTTCTCGTAAAGTCTCTTTTCGGGCGTTCCTTCCTGTGAACAAACATCCTGTTGATTTCAAAATGGCAGCCGGCACGGAGACACAAATTTTGAAATCAAAGCTGTTGAGGAGTTTCAGAAGAATTGGCTCAATTACACGTGTTAACCTATAGAGCTCGCTTCCGAACGGGCTTCGCCCGTTCTGTGGGCGCTCGCTATAATGTATTATATAGATCGTTTTACACCCCGAGATATATAATAATAACAACTCGAGCGGTAAACGGAGAATACTGATAAATCAATTGGTGTTATGCTGTTACAGTAAGATATCAAATATATATTCTTTCTCACATTTTGTAAAATTGTGCCACGGTACTCAGTGAACTTTTCTGGTGGATTTGCTTTGCATCAAGGATAGTTACGTATTAACCCTTTACCTAACGAATCGTCGATTTCGTTCCAAAGGAGGTCATGTGATATTATTTTGTTGATATTTATGGAAAAATTATGAAAAAAATATTTGAAATAATATTTTTTTGTAATATAGAGCCTTGGGAAAAGGTTTAAGGCAGTATTGAGTAAAGCAATATATTTTCCTATATAATGCACTCATTGTGTGCGGGCAGTCAAAACTAAGATGAACGAGTATTTCTGTCTGTACACATTTTTTGATTCCGCAATGTGCAGAGTTCAGTTCATGAAATGATGAAGGTTTTTATCTGTATATATAGTTGTATTTAAAGTTTCAAACTCTAAATTGTGTATGTGGTATGCCAGTGGCCAACCTTGCCTTTTTTACCGGACCTCGCCCCTACCTCGGAAGTGATGTATTAGTTATGTGACCCAGGTACGTCATATTGGATTGTCATGGTAGCCCGCGTGAGCGCCCATGCTGTGGCGTTATTACCACACAGATACGCGGTCTTAGTGCGCATGCGCAGCGCGTGTTGTTAGGGGGGCAGTCTTTCCGTCGTCCATTTTATATACTGGAGACCACCATCTTGGTTTCTATGATAGCACATGGCTGCTATGTGACCCAAAGTCCTCTAATATTAAAGACGGAGATATAATTTGTACCGAAATTTGGTCCAATCAGTTTTTTTGTACACAACTTCTATACGGCTCAGGCTGGAGGTTGCTTTTTAGCTCAACTTTGGCGAAGCCAAATTTGAGGTATTGTCATGGCCCGTCGTCCGTCTGTCCGTCCGTCGCGCCGTACACACAGCTCGGGCTAGAGGCCGTATTTATGAACCGATCTTTACGAAACTTATTGGGTACCTTTGTTATCACCGTGGGACGAGAACGAGTGTTTTGAGTACGGTCCAAAATTCAAGATGGCCGCCAGCAGCCTTTTTGTACCAAAATTAGTGCAATCAGTTTTTTGTACAGAACTTCTGTATGAAAGTTCTGATTTGAATAATTTTTTGTAGGAATGTTTAGTAACATGGAATACATCACATATAATACGTTTTTTTTTCTCGTGCAGAAATTATGCAAATTAGATGAACTTTGATTTGTTCAGTGCTACTTATACACAGTAAGTGCACATGTCAATACGGCTCGGACTGGAGTTTGTATTTATGAACTGATCTTTACGAAACTCTTTGGGGTACCTTTGTTATCACCTTGTGATAGGAACGAGTGTTTTGGGGTGCCTTTGTTATCACTGTGCTATGAGAACAAATATTTTTGGGTTCAGTCAGACCCACTCTGGGACTCAAAGATTTCTTTTCTAATTTAGCATCTAACTGTCACCCCACTTTTACAATACTTTACCTATATATTTGCTACAGACTACGGCCAGCATTTATGTACAGGCCATTCCAATACTTTACATGTACCTTTGTTATCAGGTTATTCCCTAGATGTTTGCCATTGCTGTGTCACATACTATACATGTACATGTCTTAAACAAGTTGAGCTACAGTGTCACTGACACTTTCATTAGAATTACCACAAACAACAATTGTTTTACAAGTTTGGGTCCCTTCGGATTACAGTGCTCAAAATAACTTTTTTTCTATGCGTAGCAAAATGCTTCACATTTCCAAAAAATGAATAGCATTTTGTAAAAATTGCATAGCTATTTTGTATACTGGAGTTATGTTATGCTGTTTTGTTTTGAATTCTCCTAAAAGTAGATAGAATAGTTTCCATCCATTTCTGGGCATTTCCAAATGATCTGCAACACATGAAACATTTAATATGTTTTTTTTAACTGAACTGCCTTTAAGGGTTGCATGGACTTGGATGGATATTTTCAAATGACGTCGTGGTTGTTTAACAGAGTTCTCAAAATGGAAGCTGGGATTTTTAATTAGATGGGCTTGAAGTTATTTTTAATGGACATTTTATGCAAAATGTTGTAAAAACAGGAAGAATTTAAACCAATAGAATTCATCTTACATTTGAAGTTGCTAATGATACTTGATGGAAAGTTAATCTGAGTTATGCCTGGAATGTTTCACAATCAGAAGTAAAGCATCAGTGAACTAGTTTTCAAATTTGTTTGCAAATTTTCATTTACATTTTGCGATGCAAGATAATCAACTGCAGCCTATTAGGCTGCAGTTGATTATCTTGTATCGGAAAATGCTATACATAATTGAACATTGTGTAGCTTTTTGCAAGTTTTGCATAGCAAAAAGCGACGCGACACCGCTTATTTTGAGCCCTGGTCCAAAATGGCCACTGGCAGCCATCTTGAATTTTGGACCGCACCCAGGAACACTCGTTCTCATCCCAAGGTGACAACAAAGGTACCCAAGAAGTTTTGTGAAGATCGGTTCATAAATACAGCCTCTAGCCCGAGCCGTATTGACACATGCACTTACTGTGTTTAAGTAGCACTGAATAAATCAAAGTTCATCTAATTTGCATAATTTCTGCTCGAGAAAAAAACTCGTATTATATGTGATGTATTCCATGTTACTAAACATTCACACAGAAATTTATTCAAATCAGAACTTTCATACAGAAGTTCGGTACAAAAAACTGATTGCACTAACTTTGGTACAAAATGGCCGCCGGCAGCCATCTTGAATTTCGGACCGCACCCAAAAGCATGCGTTCTCGTCCCAAGGTGATAACAAAGGTACCCAAGACGTTTCGTGAAGATCGGTTCATAAATACAGCCTCTAGCCCGAGCCGTGTGTATGGCGCGACGGACGGACAGACTTGAATTTCGGACCGCACCCAAAACCACTCGTTCTCGTTCAACGGTGATAACAAAGGTACACAAGAAGTTTCGTAAAGATCGGTTCATAAATACGGCCCCTAGCCCGAGCCGTATTGGCATTTGCAGTTACAGTGTCGAAAGTAATATTAAATTGATCAAAGTTAGTCTAATTGGCATAATTTATGCACGAGAAAAGAGAAAAAACCCGTATTATATGTGATGTATCCCATGGTACTAAACATTCACACACAAACAATTATTCAAATCAGCGCTTTCATATGGAAGTTCTGCGCAAAAATCTGATTGCACCTAATTTTGTACAAAATGGATGCCAGCGGCCATCTTGAATTTCAAACCGGACCCAAAAACACTCGTTCTCGTCCCATGGTGATAACAAAGGTACCCAAGAAGTTTCGTAAAGATCGGTTCATAAATACGGCCTCTAGCCCGAGCCGTATTGGCATTTGCACTTACAGTGCTGAAAGTAACACTAAATAAATCAAAGTTAGTCTAATTTGCATAATTTACGCACGAGAAAAAAAACCCTGTATTATATGTGATGTATCCCATGGTACTAAACATCCATACAAAAAAATATTTAAATTAGAGCTTTCATATGGAAGTTCTGCGCAAAAAATCTGATAGCAACTAATTTTGTACAAAATGGCTGCCAGCGGCCGTCTTGAATTTCGGAAAAAAGGGATTCTAGAAGTATAGTCAGAATGGTATTCCACGGAACGTGGGGAAGGTAGTTGATGGAATGTACTTGTGTGCAAGTGCACAATGTACCACCACACATGCAGCACATTAGCTTATACGGGTATTTGAGGATACCTATGATATGGTAATGTTTCATTTGAGGACACCTCTTTCATGATACTTATCTGAAGATATCTATTTGAAGATAGTTACAGCCCCTACTACCTGCTCGCCTCGGCATTCTAGTCCATCCCATGACCTTCATAGGTCTTAAACCGCCACTGCTGACTTGTCCATGTCACCGCCATCTGTCGTTGTGATCCAACACTACTGTAGTCACCCAATACTATAGTCTTCTTCCAACTTTAATGTTTTATACCACTAATATTGACTTGTAGCATTACTCTATACTTCGTAGCAGTGCCTGACCCCGCCCTCACTCTGCTCTAGGCCAGGCCTTTAACAGGCACAATCAGTGCTCCATTCATCTAAGCCCGTTTTGTTCTTTACATTCCCTTGACCTAGTGCACGCTAGAATGCCTTGAGTATAAGAAACAGCCTGTCGGTGGTACCAAGTTGTGCTTGTGTGCTAGTGCATAATGTGTACACAACACATGGAGCACACGGCTGCACGCATGCCTGTTGTGCTAATTTGTGAAATGCACAGTGTGCGCAAAATACATGCAGCTCATAGGCAGATTCGGTGAAAAAAGATTCTATAAGCATTGACAGACTAAAGAAGGGATTCCACGGAGCGTGGGACTGGTGGTTGATGGGATGTGCTGGTGTGCTAGAGCACAATGTATGCACCTGACATGCTGCACATATATAGACACGTGTTTCAATTATGTTTCAAAGTGTAGGCCGCACTATTGAAGATATTAGCATTGTCTTATCAGGAAATGAAACAAAAAGAGACTCAGAAAATATTCGCTTAATTAGAGCTGTACATACTATATTGAACAAACGATGAGAATCCAATGAATACCCGAGTAGGAGAATAATTTACCTCAGTCAGTCACTACATCCTAATATCCGACTGAAACGCCATATCCAGACTCATGTCACAAGTTAGTTTGATAGAAATGTTGATTGATAGAGGACTGTCTCTACAACAAATTTCACAACTCTGCACTTGTTTACGCGCCATTGTGGGTAAAAATAAGAAATTATATTTTATGTGTCGGCGAGGTATAGATACATAGGCATACGACTATCACAAAACCCTTTCATGACGAAAAAATATTGTTTATAAAAAAACAGACAAATGCTAAATGTGCTGATATGTGCTAATGCACAATGTGCGTACACCACATTCAACACATAGCCACATTTGACGCAGAAGGACCCTGTTACATGTCTTAAAAGGGGATTCCGTAAGTCGGATAGGACTATCCCATTTGGAAATGGGAGCTGTATAGGAGCTAGGGGCCATATAGAAGTAGGAGCTGCATAGGAGCCAGGGCGCAGGTATACTCTAATACCCGTATGTGATTATGTCCTGCATGTGTTGTGCGCACATTGTGCACTAGCACACAAGCACATACCGGCGCATTCACCATGTGCCTATGTGCTACATGTGATGTGTACACATTGTACACAGACACATCTATGGAAGTTAGATACTTTAGAGGGAGGCAGGGAAGTCATGACATAGACATGCCAAGGAATGGAAACAATAAGCTATAGAATAGACCAGGATAGGCATAAGCAGGGTATTCTGAAGGAATTGGAACTTGTAAAAAATTGTCGGGCTATTTGTGGTAATTCTACAAAGTATCCGAGTATTTGATGAAAGTTCGAGCCAGAAAACTACTCCTGTTTAATAGAACTTACCTTATAGCACGACATGCTGCTACTGAAAGCCCAAAATGTTCACAAAAACCCGAAAATTCCGTTTCGGTAGCTTCGGGTGTTATTTAGTAATTTGTAGGGATATCCGGCATGGTATTGGCGTCACAACATGGACGCTCACACGCTACCATGACAACTCAACATGACGTAACTGGGTCACGTGGCTAATACGTCACTTCCGAAGTCCGGCAAAAAAGGCAAGATTTGCCCCAGAATACTTCTTGTGTAGATAAGTCTAATCACTAATGGAAAATGTACATTTAAATATTCAATTCTAAGCATCTGATTTCAAATCGGTATTCAAATGCCCTTTCCATTTTTATTAAACTCTTTTGGGCAACGTTACAAAAGGCTGGCGTGGACCTTACCTAAAATGATTGGACTTTTTGGCAAACTCGTTATATTGTCATCTGTTCCTGTTCTTTTGTGATTTGTTTGCCTCATCAAAATTTTCCATTGTTTTGAAATTACCCTAATTACTCCAAAATATTATTTATAACATGTTTTATTCAATTTTGAAATTATGATTGCTGAAAATTCGGCGTTGTTGTCATTAAAAAATGAATACATCTGTTTTCTCAGTCTCTGCAGTGGAGAAAAAGGCTTTGTTTAAAAAAAAATCATAGGAAACGCTATATGGGGTGGTGGTCGTATCTCCTCGTTACCTCGTTAAAAGACAGATAAGCCTTAGTAGAAATGTCAATGCATTTTAAGCATCGGTGAATTTGTTATTAGAACTTCGTCAAAACAGCGAATGGACAAATTGATAAGTGTATTACCTAGGATGTGAACTTGAATTATTTATTGTTCATCTCTTCTGAAAGTGTTGATAGCAAACGCGTGCTCTTCTATGGATCACTTTGGTACTTACTGTCTTAACGTTTTGCCTAATGTATCAACCAAACAGTACCACATCCAAGCAGTAGTATTCACAAAAAAATCTCCATTCGATTATTCTTTAAAAATATTCGCCTAAAAATCTTAACATATAACGACTCCACCATTAAACGAGAACTGTCCAATGAGGGGAATAAGCAATGTAGAAGCCAAAAAGTGCAAAAAAGTTTAGTTACTTAAGAAAATGTTATATGCATATGTCCTGTGCTTGTAGTCTAGTGAAATAGAAAGATTTAAAACATTCTCTTAGAAATGATCCGACAATGTCTATTCCTACAGCATAATGAATTACAGAATATATCTACAAAGTACAGGTTGATATTAATGTAACAGTTTGTATAGAAAATACCATGTTAATTTTGATGATTCTTCTTGACGATGCTAAAACAGGTAGCTCTCCAGAAAGGCTCTCGATTGTTTCAGCGGCAGACTGATGATAAATGTACCGTAAAACATCCCAGTGGTCGCTCTTTTGGAACACAACACACCGTCCACATGAAAGACATTATACTTCCCTACATGTTGTCACCATGGCTGTAATTGCCACCATTTAGGTGTATTGCATCAGCATGATGTGTTAAACGGGTTATTGTTTACAATCGACAAGGCAGAGTAAGAACCTTATTATGTGTAATGCACGTTGATCACATGGGCTGGATAATTATGAATCAGTGAGTGTATATTCCATAGTATACTTGGTTGTCAAATGTTGTCTGCTCAATAGTACTAAGTGCTCAAAAACTACATCTGTTATTTTCTACATATGTCTTTTCGTCCATCTAGGAACCGCTGATAATCTCTTAAGATGCGAGAATTTTCTGTCTTTCGGGGGTTGAAATATCGGCATTTTTGAACACAAGGGCAAATCAGAATGTGACAATTTAACACAAAGAGACTTTGGAACTGTAACATTTTACCGCTCCATTCGTGTTTCCCATTAACTTTCATCGCGCCAATCCGCACCTATTCAATGTAATGTTTGAGGCATCAAAACAACCAAATTTAGCAGCTTGTTCCAAAATGACAACTTTGTGGTAGTTATGATCATTTCCAAAAAAATGTTTACCAGACGTAGATGATTTATTATAGAAGTACTTATAATATTCAGGTAATTGCTCAAGGTCAGATTGAAGTATTGGATACACCTGAAAATAAACAAAATGAATTTGACGATAATTTGAAAGAAATTAGACTTTGGTCATGTACCTTCTGTTAACTCCCACCAGCGTTTGTTGGGCAGAAATACTATATTTGGACTCAACTGAAAATGTGGGTTCTGTAATTAAAAAACTTCATATTGCGAAGATATTCAGTTCCGTTGGCTGGAAAAATATTATTTTAATTTTTGGGTGTTGTTTGCTTCAATTTATTAGAGAATGTATCTGATGCTCGCCAGTGCATTGTAACAAAGAAATGTCATATTAACTAAGTTTAATTAAAAATTAATATAGAACCTTATTTCTCATCCCATTACATTACTGTTGATAACTTTCAGAAAGAGTCTCGATGTGACAAATTTGTAAAATCGCATTCTGTTTACGGTCATCGGAAGAGATAAAAAATCAGCTAAATTTCCTTTCATATTTATTCTTCCGTTATGAGAGTAATGAAGGTGTATTGTACGTTAGTAGGTATAATAGGCCGATTCCGTATCACTTGTACACGATTTTGTACATGTACACGTACATTGATGTACACCTCCATAGGATTCAGTGTTAAAATCGTGTACAAGTACACAAAATGTCGTTTTTTATGGTGATACAGAATCGGCCATCGTTTTGCATCGCACTTTTAACGTTCAAAATACCAGTTGGCGAACGCGTCCATTCGACACGTCGCTCAAGAGTGAAAAAAATGTATGAAATTTTAAGAAAATATGATTAAAAATTTGTTCTCTACGTTCCCATCGCGGATTAGACCATCGATCCATCGTTGGTGAATGCAAGCAAAAAACGTTTTGCCGATTCTGTATCAGCATCAAAAAGTGGTTTGCTGATTCTGTATCACCTAAGTAGGTATACGTTCACCAACGGGTATTTGAACGGTTAAAGTGCGATCCGATCGGGGAAACCCATTTGCCGATTCCAGATCAAAAAATCGACCTCTGTACGGTACATGGAAAAAAGGTGATACCAAATCGGCAAAACCACTGCCACGTTTCCGATCGCGTTTCGGACGGTATAGGGTGCGATTTGATCGGTGAAAAAAAAAACAAACGATTTGCCAATTTCATCTCTTGAGTTTTGTGAGAGGTGAATCATGATAGAATCGGTTTTGGGGAGAGGAAATAAAAAAGTGGGAAATAAAAAAAAGTGATTGATATATATAGGAGAGAAAAAAAATATAAATAAATAGTTATGTAAAAAAAATAAAATATATCAAATCGAACAGATAATAAAAAATACGTAAATCATGAGTGCTTCCCAGACTATTAGAGCAAGGTTTCTTTTAAAAATGCTGATGAGAGCCTACGCATTCTGTGTGAACGAACAACTAAGTCGCCTCTTGTTAGAATGATGCGTCAGATGTTGGGATCACCTAGACTTCGATCACGAGAAGCATTCGTGTCTGACGATGGAAAGGGAAGATATGGTCGTCAAGTATTTCGAACCAGCGTTCGAATGTGTTCAAATCGACGAAGTGATCACGTTTTGGAAGAGATTACTCTTCTGTAAGGATCGAGACAAGCCCACAGTTTCGGAAGAACTGAAATTGGTGCGTAGAAGTCTGACTTTAGAAGACAAAGGATGCATCATGAAATTATTGTTCAATGAAGCATACGTCTAAGTTTTTCTCATTGATATAAAATAAGGGAGAACAGAAAATAAAAAATAAATACACACATAAATTTTTTATCTAATATTAGAAAGAAAAAAAAACACAACAAATGAGAACCAGAAATAAATTGTATCCGACGTTAGATGACGACGAGGACGAGAAGACGAACGGCATTTTGCCGACGGCACCGTCGCTAGAAGAAAAAGAAAGAGGAGAGAGGTATCGCATCGATCAATTCAGTAGAATCCAAGCGTATCTAACTCGAGAGAGAGATTCTCGTCATTCTCTCAAGAAGAAGTATTCGCGTTTCCTGAAATTCGTCAACGCGGTCGACACGACACTCATCACAATTTCCATGGGTTTACATGCGGCAGGCATCAGATTGTTGTCGACCGTGGTCGGTATTCCGATCGTGTTGACCGTAGAAGGAGTGGCTCTCGCCGCCGGATTGTTTAGCATGCTCGGAAACTTTTTGAGAAGGAAATTATATCTGAAGGCGAGGAAACACGACAAGATTCGCATCTTGCCCCACTCCAAGATCGACACGATATCCAAAATGATCTCGATGGCATTGAAAGACGGTAGGATATCGGACAGAGAATACTTCATGATATTGGGCAAGAAAACGAAATACGAAGCCATGAAAGGAGCCATGAGAATCAAGACTCGTCAGATCATCAAGGAAGAGATGAAGGATTCTCTCGTGGAAAAAGGGAGGAAAGAGGCCAGGGAGGAATTCAGTAGGATGATAGAACTCAAGAGCAGCGATTGAAAAAAAAAAAATATATATAATAAGAACAAAATTTTTAAAAAACAAATATTAAATTTATATGTAAAATAAAAACGAAATTAATTTAAATAACTCTAAAAAAAATGTATTGCATAAAGTGTAAGAGAGTTACCGAGACGAGTAATTCTCGAGAAGTATGCACTAAAAACGACAGACAGATGCTTCGCGGAATTTGTGACGTGTGTGGTTCTATCAAGACTCGATTCGTCAAAAAAAAAGAATGCGAGCAAAGGTAAAGGCATCGTGAATAAAATGATCAATAATCTACCTTTCGAAATGCATCTGCCTGGTCACAGTTTCACGGGACCTGGAACGAAATTGAACAAGAGACTCAATGCCGATCTGACTCCAGCAAACCTGTGAATAGGGTGGACGCAGCCGTGTATGATCACGATCTGTGCTACGCCGGACATCCCGACACCAAGACTTGCAACGATGTCTGCGATAAAAACATGTTGAGGAAATTGAGAGGCATATCGAATCCGACCAGGAGAGAGAAGATAGAACGTTCGCTGGTCGGTAATCTGATCGGTGCGTAACGTCGATTCGGATGGGGCGTTCCAAAAAAAAAAAAAGAAGAAGAAACGATTATTGATGAGCGAATTGGCCGAGGAGTTACACAAACCCATCGTGCATAAATTTCGAAAGAGAAGGGTGTTCGTGAAGGGTTTGGATGATATTCGGTCTGCCGACTTGGTCGACATGAGATCGTTTTCGAGGTGGAACGAGGGTGTCTAATATCTATTGACGGTCATCGATGTGTTTTCCAAATACGGCTGCATCAGAGCTTTGAAGAATAGATCGGGACCTTGCGTCGCTGAGGCTCTGAAGAGCGTGTTCGACTCGTCTTCTCAAAAACAGAATAAATTGTGGGTGGATAAGGGAAAGGAATTCTACAACAAGCACGTTCATCGATTGGTCGACCTCTACTCGATCAAAAATGAAGAGAAAGCCAGCGTGGTGGAACGTTGGAATCAAACGATTAAGGAAAAGATGCATAGATACTTCATGGCAAATTCAACCAAGAAATACATATACGCTCTGAACGGTCTGGTCAAAGATTACAACAACACGCGACACAGATCGATCAAGATGACTCCCGCGGAAGCTAGCGATCCTCGAAACGAAAAACGGGTCTACGCAAATCTGTATCCTGAGAGATCTAAGATCAGGAAGAAGTCTAGAAGGCCGAAATTTGCGGTCGGCGATCGAGTGAGAATCTACGCTTATAAGAAGCACTTCGAAAAGGGTTATACTCCCCGATGGACCTCGAAAATCTTCGTGATAATCCAAATATTTCACACAGATCCGGTGACTTACGAAATCGAAGCTTTGGATGGAGAAGAGATCATCGGAAAGTTTTACGAACAACAATTACAGAAGACAAAGTTTTGATAAAGAAAAACAAATTTCTTTTATTTACTCTCTTTAACATTTTCTTGTTTACACACATATATATATAGGAGAGAAAAATAATAATAAAAAATAATTAAAACTATTTTTAGATAAAAAAAAAGCAAGCTAATTAATAAACAAAAAAACCCCCAAAACCCTTTAAAAATGGCAAATATACTAGATATTGCACAAAGCATAGTGAAAGATGAAAGTATTCAAGAATATGAGGTTCACGAATACAAACCGGTAACCGGAACGAGTTTGGACAATGCGGGAGAGATAAGAATCAACGTCGAAACTCAAGATCTATTCGTCCATCCTAGCGAGAGTTACATAGTGGTGCAGGGACGTCTCACCAAGGAAGATGGGAGCGACTACGCCGACGACGACACGGTTACTCTAGCCAATAATGGAATCATGCATCTATTCAGTAATATAAAATACATGCTATCCGGACAAGAGATAGAATCTGTGTTTCATCCCGGTCAGGCCACCACGATGTTCGGACTCTTGACATATCCTGATGATTTTTCGAATTCCAGAGGACTTAATCAGTTGTGGATGAAAGACACCGTCGGCCCTGCTAGCGCCGGCACCGCCGCGATATTCGACTACGTCGTCAAGACGTCCAGACCTAAAGGAACGTTTTCATTCAGGGTACCTTTGAAACACATCTTTGGATTCGCGGACGATTACAACAAGATCATGTACGTTGATTCGAAAAGGAAACAATGACGCAATAGGAGACTCCCTGCGACCGTTGCGGGTAAGTTAACTCTACAGAAGATATTGTGGTTCGTTCCGCACGTGGAGCCTTCAGTCATTGAAAAAACGCGTCTCTACAAGATCATAGAATCCAAGAGTAAATTACCTGTGGGATTTAGAATGAGACAGTGCGACACGGCTAGCATTCCACCCTCCACGAATCACTTCGATTGGAGATTGACGGTGAAATCCGCTTCTGAGAGACCGCGTTTCATCGTGGTTGCATTTCAGACTGATAAGGATGGGTCTCAGGAAAAGAATGCGTTGCTTTTCGATCATTGCCATTTGAGAAACATGCAAGTGTTTCTGAACGCCACAAGATATCCAGCAATCGATTACAACGCGTCGTTCGGCAAGAACGATTTCTGCAGACTGTACGGCGACGCCGCTGATTTTAGAAAGAAGTATCATGGTCTAGATGAATTGATGAGCAACCCTAACATATCTCCCGGCGAATACAAGTCGATGTATCCCATGTTCGTATTTGACGTCAGTAAACAGAGTGAACGATTCAAGACTAGCGTCTTAGACATTCAGATCAAGATGCAATTCGATAGGAACATGCCGAGAAAAAACGAAGCCTTTGCCCTGGTCCTGTTGGACAGAGAATTACAATTTGAATCGGATGGAAATAAGATGTCGATCATTCGATAAGAGACATGTGTGAAAAAAAAAAAAATATATAAATAAAAATTAAAAAAAAATTATTATAAAAATGAATGATAAAGAAAGAGAATACTTAAGAAGAAACAGACATGTTTTGATTAAAAATATTTTGCAAGATTCGTTAGCAATAATTCTAGACACTTTAGTCGAAACAGAACCTTTGATATTGACTGATTATATGAGACGTGAAATCGAAAGTAAAATCTTGATAGAAGATAAGACCAGAAAACTTTCAGACACGTTGATGTATAGAGGACCGACTGCTTTTCGAGAATTTACAAAAGCTCTTCGAAATGCTAAAATAGATGTTGACGCGTGTTTCGAGATAGGTGATCCAATTTCACGAGATGAAACATTATGAGAAATAACGTATTAAAAGAAAACCCCCCCAAAAAATAAAGTAATGAGATCTAGAGAGATTGAACATCTTTCTAAATGTCATTACTTTTTTTTTTGTTTTTAATAATCACCCATTATTTTTTTTTAAAATTATTTCCACGCATTCACTGTTTGTTCAAAGGATCTAGTTCGATCAGTAGACTCACCACGGAACTGGCGGCTTCGGGATTATAGGTTTTCATAACGAAATTAATCCTGTCTCCGGCGTTCACTTTGAGAGGCGTGCCGAACATGCTAACATTCGCGTGTTGATTCTAAGTCTTTTCAATACTGTGTTTCTTATCGCTCTCTACTCCATTCACCACGAGATTGATGACTGCTCTGTTATTCAAATCCGAGGAAGCCAGAGCCATTCGAATGATTTCACCTGCCAATGGCATGGGATATCCCACCTAACCATGTTTCAATCCGCTACCTCCGTTTCCAAAAGACCACTCGGTTTTTCCCTCCTCTAACGTGCCGGCCTCCTTGGCCCACACGGTGATCAATTTTCTAGCATATTTGAGTCTTTCCACCACCAAAATCAGGGTGCAGGCGTCCGTCATGTTCACAGGATCCGGTAGATTCGTGAGCGCGTGTCCACCCATGTCTAGTTTACCTTCCATGATGTCGCCCTTTCTCCAGACCGAGTTGTCGTCCACGCACTTCCTGCTGACCACGCTGGAATCGAATTCGGGATCGTGATTGTGTCCGAATAAATTCTCACCGTTCATGTTGATACCACCTTTCAAGGTTCCGCCAGATTGTTTGTTCACTTGCGATTCTACATATTCTTGTGATCGTATCACGGCAGAATCTACATAGCCCTTTTTGACCGCGGTTGAGTCCGCATCAGTGTCGTCGACCTTGTTGAATCCCGCATTCAGATCGGATTTCATTTCTCGTCCATCAGACTTTCTCTGTTCCAGATCTACGTAGTGTTTGGTCGCCATGTCCTTGGGATTCGTGGGAGTGGCCACGTTCGTTATCTTGTTAGAATTGGCATTCAATTCCGAGTGCATCATTTTCTGAACTTATCTATTTCTCAGGTGTTCGCTGAATCGCGCGTGAGAGTCGTCAGCGTATTTCTTGGTTGCGGCATTGGTGGGATCTATGGGATTTGTGACGTTCACCAAACGTTTAGATTTCAGATCGAGATCATCGGTCATGGCTTTATCCACGTAATTATCTAGCATGATTCGTTTGAAATCCACGTTCCCCCTGTCGACGTATTTTTTAGTCGTAGCATCTGCAAGATCTATCGGCTCGGGAAGATTGTAGAACTTCTTATCATTGTTCAAGGTTCCTCTCGAGGTTCGTATCTCCGAACGTAACGTTCGTCCAAGTTGGCAATGTCGTAACCATCACCGACTTCAAGCGTCTTCCTCTTCTTTTTTAGGTTGACTTTTTCGTCGTCACTTCTACCAAATTTATCGACTGGCATGTTGTTTTGAGATTTTTGTTTTTAAAAATATATTTCAAACGCAGTTTATTAAAAAATGAATTATTTCACTTATTTTATTTTTCATTTTTATTTGATTAAATTTTTTGAAATAATTTTTTATCTTTATATACTATAAGAAAATCTCTCTCTAATGTAAATCATTGAGAATGTCTTGAAACAGATCTCCTTCAGACCATCTCTTGAGCACGTAGAGACATAAGTGACCGCAAAACACTTGATCTGGTGATTGCACTCGTTCTGTGTTGTAACGAACCATCGATTTGTTGAAATAGTTCTTTATTTCTTTTGGCGGTGAGATTCCGTAGCTGTCAAAATAATAATTCTTCTTCTTCCCGTTCTTGAATCACGCCACCCAGTGAGTACCTTCACCCGATAAATCGTCTAGATTTAAAATTCTGCATTCCGATTGTCGAGGTCTTCTCTTCGGCAAGGCATCTCTAGAAAACATGCCTAGAAAATCTTTGATTTTCAAATCCTTCGCCGCATTCGACAGATCGATGTTGGATAGGGGTTCGTTAGGTAAGACGACACCTTCTACGGATATCTCTATTTTCTTATTCATAAATGCGTATATTTTTTTTTTTTATTTATTTATTTTATTATAATTCACTAAAATTACGTTATTTTTTTTTTTAATTTTTTTCTTTTTCTTTTTAAACTTACTCTATTGACTTCCATAATCTTGAATCCGTCTAATTCCCCAACTTCCATAATCTTTAATCCATTTAATTCCTCAGCGAAATCTTGTTGACTATTTCGGTATACAAGTTGTGATTTTCGCTTCGAATCGATTTCATAGTCTTATACACCGGACCACTTCCTAACAGACAATCTTTATACTCTTGGAAAGAGATGTTTTTCTTCACCACGCACGCTTTAACTCCTTTGCACTTCTTGATCTCTTCATCTTCTAGACGATAAGCATATAGTTTAGGTCTCAAGCCCACGAATTCGACGATTTGTTTACCACCACTCTCGTCCTTAAATTTACCTAACACCTTCTTGTTGTCGTTCGATTGAATGTTGGACGGGTGATCGATGGGATAATTGCTCGTGTCGGACCATGCGGCCATGTCCGGAGATATATCTTGGTAGACATCTTTCGTCTCTATCTCGTAAACTAAACTGTCTGTGTCGGTGAACAGTAATCATAGTGAAACTCGTACATCACTGATATCTAAGATGATCGGTCCGAGATAATACGGTTTGTCGAACTTCAGGTGTGTCTTTTGCATGTGAACTGCCACTAGATTTTTGTCGAATATGGTTCAGTGTTTGTAATTGGGTTTCACCACTAATTTTTTAGCTCTTTTCTCTGATGTGACGAGTCGAACGTCGGTTCTCTTCCTGATGTTTTCCATCGATTTACCGTACACACAGTTGTTCATAAGTTTGAAGAAATCTTTTTCGAAATCGTTCTTGGCTCGAATTCTGAGATTCGTGTTGAGATCGATGTATTTTTTCAACCAAGACTCTTCTTCGAATCAAATGACGCAATGTATGCTGACTAATTTCATCCCGTAATCGACGTATTGTTTCAAATTCTCACTGTAGACGGCGTAGTTACATTTGTTAAATAAATTGGGAATGAGTTTTTCCTCATCTCCTTCGTTCAGTTCCATTCGTTCAGGAGCCAGCAGATAATCTTTGTGTAGATCGTGTAATTCTTCCGGATAGTTCAAATCGACTTCTAAAATGCAAGGATAGTCTCTCCATTTTTGCATCTCTTCCTGTTCCGTTACCCATTCAAAATTTCCAATCGGTAAAGACTCATAGCCCAACCGTAGAGATTATTAGCGTCCCAATACTGTATGTATTTATTCGATCGTTTTGAATCGAAACCTTCTTTCATGTAGGGAATGGTAGCTTCAGAATATCTGTGGGAGATCATTGAGATGCCACCTCTCGCAGCCCTTTCGAACATGAGCAACATGTCCATGTCGGATAATAATTCCAATTGGACTTCGGTTGGCTTCAACAGAGCATCCCATGCCAGACCGGGTGCGGTGAAATACCAAGCCGGATCCAGATCGTAATTTCGATGACAGACGTCTCGAAAATTTTCGAACACGTCTGCCAAGAGCAGAACGTCAGTCTTCAGATAGAGATCGTGATAATCTCTCATGGTTTTCATATCGAATGATTTCCAAACGTTTTTGGCGTTTTCGTAATTCTCGTTGGAAATGTCGGATCCATATAATTTTGAATAAAAATCTTCTTTCGAAGGTAGTGCGGTGTCATCGAATCTCTTTAGATCGTTCATGTAATCATAAGGATAGACTCCTTTCCTCAACATGACATCTACTCGTTCTCCGAAATGTTCGCTCGTGATTTTAAGTTTATCCTTGCTCATGTTATCGACTAATTTTTCCAGAGCGGTCGACATGAAATTAAAACTATCGATGAAACATATGCTTCTACGAATGAATTTCGTTTTTTCTTCCAACGTCTCTTCGTCGATTACTCTTTTCTTCTCCATGAGCTTCCATTTCATGAAGGAAATGTATCTTTCTTCCCTGTTCGTGATGCAATTTAATTCTTCGTGGGGAGTGCCGTGATTTTTCACGAACAGATGACTGTCATAACCCGAGAGATTGTGAAATATCACTGGATAGAAAACGGCGTCTCGATATTTCAAATTACACTTGTTGTGAGCCGGACCGCGATACAGACCCGTGTAATGATCGTGGTCTCTGACCTTCTTATTTTCCTCCGAATTCTCGTCGAACGATTTTCTGCATATGTGACATTTGGTGGCTCTGTTATTTTCGTCCTGCTGGTGTCGCGTGATGATCATTTTCGCTGGAGTTTTGAATTTGTCGTATAACATTTGAATTCTAACTCTTCCACGAACCTTTGAGCCACGTCGTCGTTTTCACACTGTTTTGTATAGATGAAGGGACCCATGTCGTGTTGCGAGTCGAAAGCGCATTTCACGTAAATGCAATAGCCCGAAGGTATGTGTTTTGATATCTTTCGACGTAACTTTGAAGAGCGTTAGGTTGGCAGGAACTCATTTTCACGGTGAAGCATTCGAAATCGGCGTACACGATGAATGGTACTTTTAAGCTTCTATTGCGATTTTCAAACTTCACGATGGTGTTGGGTTTGGGCATTTCAATGGTGACACCTTGATTTTCATTGCAATATTCCTGATGTTTCGCTAACGATTTTTCGCTCTGAAACATGTTCATGCAGTTGCAACATAAACATATCTTATGTTCATGTTTATTATTTTGTCTTGACAGTAATCGGCTCGGATTTTTAACCCAACAATAATGACGATTGTCACCATTCGAAATCAATAATAAAATAATCATCTTTTCTCTTTTGAGATACGAAGTCTGTCTGAGAGGATAGATCGTTCGTTTTTCATCGTTGTATCCCAAGACGTTCACCACTACGGTGGGATTTTGAACCTCAAAACGTTCGATGTGTTTTAACTCTGTTGGAAAAGTCACTCTGGTCCAATCGAGATTTTTAGAAGTCTCCTCATAACGAGAAACTTTATCGGGGTTCATTTTGACAGGGTATAAAGCGGAGGTGACTGCCCATTTAAAACACTGATCATCTTTATTTCTCACATTTCTCAGCATTTTTTTAGCTAAGAAATATGGTAATTCCACGTAGGAAGACCCTTTCAACGAATCGTTTTCAGTTATATGAATTTCAAGTTTCAACACCTCATCGAACGTCCAGTTACTACCTTAATGTTGATAATTCGCGAGAGACGTCAACATCTTGTCTTTCATCTTTTCTAAAACGTCTGATAAATCTGAACCTCGAAATATGGGTTCGACATTAGATCTGAAATATGCATTTTTCACGATGCTCTCGCCGGACTTCACATCGATTTTATTCATCACGCAATGGAGTATCATCTTAATTTTTCGTCCTACATTCATGTGTTGGCGAAACAAATCCAATATTTTTTTCTTCACCCGTTCCATGAATAATTTCGCATCGATTTTCTTGAACGAGGGAACCACATCGAAAGTTTTAAAAACGCCTTTGATCGCACTCTCCCATTCTACAGGCTTCGATTGGAAAAGTTCCGTGACGAGTCATGATACATATTCTTCTCCTTTCCCTTCGTTGATTGCTTGTCGAATTTCACTCGATATATCTCGTTTGTCTAGAATCTGAAGTACATCACTCGTTTTCATTTTCGTTTTTTTTTCTTTTCTTTTGAAACTTGAAGTTCTTCAACGGCTTTTCGTTTAGTCGTCTTCTTATTTTTCACAATCGAAACGTTTTGGGGTTTTTTCGACGTCGGCATTTCGATTCCTTTTACTATCTTTTTCTTCTTCTCATTTTTCAACACCGATGCATTTTTTGACGTTATTGCTATCAACATTTCGTTTGCCTTTCCATCTTTTCGCAAATATTCCTGTATGACTTCAATTTTTTTTGATTTAGTTCTATGATTTCTGAAAGGTGGAATTTTTAATAGTTTACAAATCTCGTTTAACTGAGGTACAGTTTTCTCATTTAAATTTTCCATTTTTTTATTTGTTTGCTCCATTTGTAAGAATATTTTTTTTTTCGAATTTTGTATTTAAATAATTTGTTAAAAAAGTTTTTTTTTGTTTTTTTTTTACTCTTTATATATAAAAAGATTTTTTTTAAATTTTTCTTTAATGTGAAAAAATATATTTTTTTTTGATGAAATTAATCTATTTTTATGTTCCATAATGTGAAAAAAATTGAATTAATACGAGAAAAATAAGGATGTTAGAATTTAACTTTTTATTTATATTTAAAGAGAAAAAAACTTTTACAAAAAAACTTTTTTACATTAAAGAAAATTAAAAATTAAAAAAAACTTTTTTTATATATATATATAAAGAGTAGAAAAAAAAACAAACTTTTTTAACAAATTATTATTTAAATACAAAATTTAAAATATATATTATTTGCAAGAATTCATAAAACAAAAAACTAAATAATCAGTCATGACAACAACACCTAAAAGATGCGAATTGAAATTGAAACGAGTCGAAACGTGTAAAAAATTCAGTTTTAAAATCTATAGATTACAACAACACGATTCCATCGAATTGAACGAAGTCAAGACGAAGGGCTTAGATCGCTACTACGACAAATATAACATGCCTTTGAAATTGGACAAAGCCATGCTCGATTTGTTTTACGACTACCAAAGCGATCTACAGAAAATCATCATTGCCAAAGATAGAGAATTCGACAAGGACGATTTGTCGTTGTCCTATGGAAGTTACATATATCCAAAAATCTCACTCGAACTTGTGGACAAATCGGGCGGTGAGAGCGCATTCACCGATGTAAAAAAAACTTAAAAAAGTAAAGATAAACATTCAACACATTTTCAAAAGAGGAGAAAACACGAATGTCAACATGCTAATAACGGACTTGGAAATATAAACAATGAGAACTAGAGAGGTTGATCATCTCTAGATCTCATTACTTTTTTTTTTCTTTTTTTCTTTTTTTTTTGTTTTCCTTCTTCACTATTGCCCATATATTATAATAACGTTTCCTTTTTTCTCAAATTTCAGCGTCGATTCTTCTTTTTTTTTTTCTTTTTTTTTTGTGATATGCTACGTTTTTATAAGAACACATTTTTTTATCCGAATCATAATTATGAACGAATGTTGTGCATCTCTCGGTAACACTCGCAACTTTACCATTCTCTTCAGAAGGTAATGGTAACGTTGGAAAACGTCTCATTCTTTTAAATTTCAACCGTCTATCCTGATCTTTATTTAACTCTTTTATCAGTTCTTTCCTAAGATATCCATCATTAGCGTCTAATTGTTTTTCCACATCTTTTCCACACTCTATCTTGCGATATTCATCATTATCGTCTAATAGTTTTTCCACCTTTTTATCCATTTTATATATTATTTTATACTTTCTATGATTTATATTTTATATTTATATAATTATATAATTTTTTTACATTATAATAACATATTCAAAATCGGTATATTTTTAAATGGCGAATTCTCACCAAACAACAAACCCTTGCTAAGTCACTCAATGTTCCGTCCACTCTTCAGAGAAATCATTTCCACTCAAAGAGTTGTCACCTCTAACGGGTTCTAGATACAATCCTTTACCACTGTCGTCTACGTGGACATGACACACGGCTCCTACCTTCTTCAAAAACAGTCCGCTGCCACCCATTAATTTCTCAACTGCCGAACTCGCGAGTCCCATGAGAGCTCCCACGCCAAGTCTTTCCGAGAAAGGGTAATGCCTTTGCGGCGAAGGGTAATGCTTTTGCGGCGATTCAGGCCAATAGCGGTAGGAAACCGCCTTTCATTCTCAAATTGTATCTCAATTGAGCGGGACTCAATCTCACCATCAACCCTCTTCCATCACAAATCGCTTTCTCCATCCTTTTGATTTGACTTCTGGTCCAGGCGATCGAATCCTGACCGCCACTCGTCAGATCTTCGTGAGTGAATTTGAATCTCACCGCCTCGCCTCGAGTTGTTAACGCTCTCTTAAGTTTCTTCCTCTGTCCTGCGGATATGTTCACGTTTTTAACCACGTATTGTGTCATAATTCTTTTTTTAAAATATAATTTCTTCAATTGTTTTTTTTGTTTTAATGATAATTATTTATATTAAATAATTTTTGTAAAATTAATATTGCGTTATTTTATTTTTGTTATTTATATATATACACAATATTTTTTTTTTTTTGCTTTTATATTTCTCTTATGTGAAATCGTATCGTCACCCTCTCTCAGCGAAGATCTAACAGTTCACCATTTTGATCCGTCAACGTGGTTTTGAGACTATACAACGTGTCTAAAATCACTGGTAGATAAACTAAATTTCGAGGTCGTTCCACAATCTTATAACCCAGCGACACGTTTGGAAAGAAGGAATAGATCGTCGGTTGAGCGCTACCATTCACGTAGCTTCCAGCAATCACATCCACGTTCACCAGAATGCTATTGACTGCGAGAATGTCGACCGTATTTTCAGATGCCGCGTGGCCTCGATACATCTTTCGATCGAATCCCAGCATCTTGCCTATAGAATCGTCCGTATTGAAATCCACTCGAAAATTATCTTCCAAATCCAACATCGTCTGTAAGGTATTAGGATTGGGAGCGAGTCTGATCTTGTTGCTTCCCTTTCCATCCGTCTTCATTCGCATCTGAATGTAATTGTTCAAATCGTCTATGTCGTAACTTCCTTTGGGAATTCGAATCTCTAACCAATCCACTCCGTCGGAATACTTAAACAAGTTATTCTTTTCGGTGACGTTGGGAAAGGAATAATAAGTCTCCAGATTCACCAACGCCATCTCGTATCTTTTCTCTCTATTCAATTCGATGGAAGGTTCGAATTTCATCGCGAATCGAGTCGAATCACCACTCATCACGATTTGAATGGATTGTTTTGCAGCCATATTCTCAGCTATCCGTTCTAACAATTCTCCTTCTTCGAACATTATATTTAATTTTATTTTTATTTTTTCAAAAACTAATTATTTGAAGATTTATTATTTTCTAATTTTTTTTTATTTTCACGCTCTATCTTATTATCATCAAAAACATAAAACTTGTCGAATCCGCACCAATATTTTCCGCGATTAAATTCGCTAGTCAAATCGATCATGACGAAATTGTAAAGTCCTCCATCCCAAACCCTCTTGCAGAATCTCCTGAATTCCGCTGCGCTCATGTCGTTTGCGACGTGATCGCTGTAGATGTGATTGAGATTCTTGAGATCTTGGCGAAAGAGACATAGAAAATTAGCGTTCTCCCTTATCGTCTGTCTGGGCAATCGAAAATAATTCTGCGACAGGTAGAAACAGTCCACGTTGCTGTGACGACCTCCTAACGTAATACGATTCGCATCGGTTCTGTCTCTCCAAAAGCAGATCGTCGAAAATCATGAGATTCTTATCTTCCGATTTCAATTCACTAGGATCCAGAACGTCGCTAGTGTTCTCATAAAATCGACACTCGACATTCAAAGATGCATTTCTCTTCATCAATTCCATCGCCGCACCGTCCAAAATGGTCAAAAGAGAAGCTTCACTTTTGTCGAATTCCTCCCTACTGTCAAAGCTTCTGGCTATGACGTCCTTGGGCAATCTACGATCCATACACTCTCGAAGCAATCTGTATTCGGGTTGAAACAAGCTCTTGCCAAACACAAACAATCTGTCGTAATCCAACCAGTCGGGTCGGGACAACAGATTCATCAACAGATTGGTCTTTCCACAATTCGATTTTCCCACTATCAAGCCTCTTATGCTTTTAGGAAAGAACTCATTATTCGACCTCTTGGTCGCGGCGTCATTCCAAGACATATCTTTAATGTTCATCTTTGTTTTATTTTTTTTTTGTCTGTTATTTTAGATTTTTTCAAACACAATTTTTTATGTTTTTTTCAAACTCAGTTTTTAATATTATTATTTATTTATATTACACCATCGCGAGTGACCTTCAATCCTGATCCACTCGTCATTTTGGCTAAATCTTGTATGGGTACCACAGCATCCTTAAAATCTTTCCAACTTTTCGGTGTTTGCTCTAACGCAGCTCGCTTCGCCAGTGGACTGATCAACTTGTCGATCAACGCATCGGCTGCCCTCTTGCCAGCCACAGAAGCTATCCTACCACTGGCTTCAGAAGCGGCTTTCTTACCAGCATCCAAAGCCGTCTTCTTACCGACCTCAAACGTGGTCGATGCGAGTTCTCTACCTGCATCACTCGTGAAAGCTCGCATTATAGAATCGACGATGCCAGAACCGCCTTGAACGTAAGTTCTAACGTATCCCCTGTTCTTTATCACCAACATATTTTATTTTATAATATATATTTTGTTTTCACTGGTAAATCATTTGTTGTTTAAATACTTTTTATTATTCTAGTGTAAAATTTACTGTTTTTATTTTATATATTTTTGTTTGTTTGTCTGTTTCTCTCTACTTATTATATACATCAATCTTTCAATTCGTTCATCAGCCTTTTATAATGGTTTTTATTCAAAACCTTCTGTCTTAACAATTCGTCGCATATGCTAACTATCTCATTATCTAATCCTGTGTTACCAGCTGGTCTACTTGCCATCAACAATCTCAATCTCTGAAACAGAGCGTCAGAATCGCTCGGAAGAAAAGTGGTTTTCACCCCTTTACCAGTCAATGATTCGACGAACTTCTTATGCATATTCCATATAGGTTTCACCACTTCCGTCCACTTGTAACCTCTGCTGGCTTTAGGTCTCGTCTCTCTGTTATCGTTATTTCTCTTCATGGCGTTGGTCCCAACCAGAATGTTGCCGTAATTGTTGTAATCCTGTTCCGTGTAATCACTAGGCTTGTCGAAAAGGAGCAATTTGCGCAGTCCGGAAGTTAATTCGTACCTATTCGGGCCGACAGTTAATTCATCATCATCTA
The DNA here is from genome assembly GCA_031216915.1 of Pictodentalium vernedei. Lineage (NCBI taxonomy): Eukaryota > Metazoa > Mollusca > Scaphopoda > Dentaliida > Dentaliidae > Pictodentalium > Pictodentalium vernedei. Next base: position 544,311,004 of record CM062295.1, on the reverse strand, counting down.
TTTCCATTTCTGTGTCGCCCACAAAAGTTCTACCATCCGAATCCTTATAAAATCCATACAACAGATCTCTCTTACCACCATCCTCGGACAACGCGATGCTATCAGTGGTGATAGTCGAAGCTCTATCATCGCTCTCACTCATGTCGGTTTCGATTCTCATGGGAACGTAATCCGGTGTAGATTGAAACGAATACTGGTTTGTAAAACTACCAGGCGATAAACCCATTCTCAAAGAACTTTCTTTTAAGGGCCTCAATTCGTCAACAATCTCCTTCCTCCTTCGCTCGTGAACCTCCATCATGGGTTTAAATATTTTTGTGGTCTCGCGTTTGAGTTCGATCTCTCCAAGACGTCTGCTTCTGTCAGCCGATTGAATGCTCTTTTTGGCACATTCATGTTCATTTAAAAGCTGATCTCGGCGTTTAGCATCCCATCTGTAAAAACATTTTTTTTCGTTTTTAAATTATTAATATTTCCTTTGAGTATGCTAATGTGAGTTATTTATTATTTTCAAAATTAAATGTATAATTATTTTATGTTTTAAGTAAATAAAAATCTTCTGTCTTTAATATAATAACTAAAACCAGTTAAGGAAAAACATAAAATAAACCGCTTTAAATGCGTTTTGCCCTCAAACGTGTTAAAGATCACATCAACAGTTATTTCCAACAATGAGAAACTTGGAGTTAGTCTCAAATAAACATCTATAAATACAACGTTTTTAAAGTATTAAATCATACAGATAGTTATTTTCCTCACACTTGAAGTCATTCTCAAAATAATACTCCATGAATATCTTGTAATATTTTGGGTTAAAACCGTGTTAGTACTCGCACGTTGAACAGCACTATTTCTTCAAAATTTTTACATGGAAATCGTTTCAGTCAAAAAAACAAGAGTTGAAAAAATCTTTTAAAAAAATTCTCTAGCGAGAATTTTTTTTGCAAAAAAAAAATATGGGAAAAAATAATACTCCATGAATATCTTGTAATATTTTGGGTTAAAACCGCGTTAGTACTCGCACGTTGAACAACGCTATTTCTTCAAAATTTTTACATGGAAATCGTTTCAGTCGAAAAAAGCCATAGTTAAACAGCACATTGAAAACACAATTTCTGATTTAATACGTAATATACTTAAAATCATTCACAATAAAACCATTGATAAAATGCAATGCCCTCGGCAATTATTCTCAACTCCATATCATCAAAGAGCAAAATACTATTTGAAGTAAACAAAGACAATTATCATTAAAAGAACAAAATACCATTTGAAGTAAACAGATACACTTTTGTGAATAGGAACAATTTAGAAGTGTGTCTTGTCAAAAGGTGTTTTAATTGATGTCTCTTGAACCGAGACATGAGTCAATTAAAATTCATTTACCTCTTAAAATCTATTTAAGTGGAATGCAATTTTACCCTTTGATTCTATCACAATTCACCTCTCACAAAACTCAAGAGATGAAATCGGCAAATCATTTGGGTTTTTTTTTCACCAATCAAATTGCACCCTATACCGTCCCAAACGCGATCGGAAACATGGCAGTGGGTTTGCCGATTCGGTATCACCTTTTTCCCATGTACTGTACAGAGGTCGATTTTTTGATCTGGAATCGGCAAATGAGTTTCCGCAATCGGATCGCACTTTAACCGTTCAAATACCCGTTGGTGAACATATACCTACTTAGGTGATACAGAATCGGCAAACCACTTTTTGATGCTGATACAGAATCGGCAAAACGACATTTTGTGTACTTGTACACGATTTTAACACTGAATCCTATTGAGGTGTACATCAATGTACGTGTACATGTACAAAATCGTGTACAAGTGATACGAAATCAGCCTATTATACCTACTTACGTTTCTTTGGCTAAAAGGAAGCTTTTATGAGGTGATTATTCAGAATACTCACTTCAGTTTTAACCATGGTGTGTTTATCACCAAACTCCGCAACACTTCTCCTCTGAATGTCGGTGTAAATGAGGCTTTATGTAAGTTGATAACATCACCTGAAGCGATGAAAACCACATTTTGATTTTGAGGTCTATACTGCCGATAGTTTAAATTATGTAATGTCGTTATAAACTATGTCATTCTCAAAACAATGTGTAGACAGACTAAAGACTCGGTGTGAATAGGTGGTTGGGCACAATTCTGGATATTAATGTATTTTCAGTTTGATGAACATTTTTGCGGCCGAAAATATTAAATTATCGACAAAAAAAACTATTGCACCATTAAAAAAGAATATAAATGAAACAACCACTATTAACTGTTATTTTCAGAACTTGTTTTGCATGATACGGAAGTCTTTACGGGGATCAAGCGACATTTTTCTTTGAAATGTCTATTTGAATTGACTGCAAAGAGAATTCCACTGGCACGCTAAATTATCTTTGCGTTCATTGTTGGGACACACTAAAAAGTGTAGCCCGAGCCCGAGCTGAGAATATGGTGTAGCTGAGAAATAAAGTTTCGTTTTCTTCTTATTTATCGTTAGATTTCAGTTATTTTTGGTATATAAATCATTTGTAAACAAATGAATCTAGACAAAGTGAATGGTTGTTTTTATTTTGTATATTTAGTGAAATATACGATAAAATTGCTCCAAGAGACACTAAAAAGTGTAGCCGAGAATCTGGTGTAGCCGAGTAATAAAGTGTCGTTTTCTTGTTTGTTTATCGCTCAATTTCAATAATTTTTGGTATATATATTAGTGACAGCCAGGCGAATCCAGATAAAAAGAAATGGATATTTTAAACAGTATATTTTATGAGAAATACGAAAAAAATAACTCCGAGAAACACTAACAAGTGTAGCTGAATTGCCGAGCCGGTTAATTAACTAGTATGTTGCCATTATTTTCACAACAAAGGCAATTAACAGTAATCCTAACAATAGCATCATAACAATAGTCTTGGTGATTATTCTTCATGGCTATTCGGTTTATTCCCGTTTCGCCGATGAGGTTAAATAAACAAACCAAAACTAATCGCCGGTGGAGGTGTGAACAAGTTGTTAATCCCACTGATTGATATTAACTCTTCTTCACCGGCTGAGTTCATGGTCCCAAAGTGATTAACAATCAGTTAACATTGATCAACTGTAAACAACTAAACAACTTCAAACATCTCAATAGTATATAATATGACCCTTCATGCTGTACATCAACAACATTTCCTTCAATTCATCATGGCAAGTGAACAAGTAAATGTTTCTTTCATCCCTAATAAGAGAGGTGGTAGACACTTAGTTTATGGTGGTTATAAATTTCGTGTGAAGTCTCAGAATCAACCAAATATACATTGGAACTGCGTTAAAAAAGATTCTTTAGGATGTCGGTCAACTATCAACACGAAAAACGATTTTATCAGTTCGCCGATGGGGCAGCATAATCATCCACCAGATATGGAGCAGATTGTAGCCGATGCTTTCCTAGCAGATTTAAAGAAAACCGTTCGACACGACAGCAAATCAGTGAGCGCACTTTACCAAGAGGAGCTTGGTTCTCTCAGATCGGATACCGACCCACTCATCATTGCTAAAGTTCCTACATTCTATAGCATCAAATCAGCATTATACAGGTCTCGTGCGAAAACCATACCGGCTCTTCCGAAAACTCGCTCAGCAATCAGCTTACCTGATAGTTACATGGAAACAACTGCAGGAGATCAGTTTTTACTGTCAGATCCAAGCGACGTCAACTGCCTCATTTTCAGCACAGCGTCAAACTTACACCTCCTCGACGAAGCGACTTCGTTTTTCTGTGATGGGACATTTGAGAAATCACCGAAACTCTTTTATCAACTGTATACCATCCATGCTTTCGTCGACAATAAGATGTTGCCATTAGTCTATGGCTTGCTGCCTAATAAAACCAAGTCAACTTATATAAAATTCTTCAGCACCATACGCCAGAAGGCTTCATCTTTAGACATTCACCTACAACCAGCAACAATCTTTACTGATTTCGAAACTGCTGCACAAAATGCTTTACGACAAGTTTTCTCTTCTGCGACCATCAAAGGCTGTCACTTCCACTACGCCCAAGCAGTGTACAAGTATGCAACAGAAAAGTGCAGCCTCAGAAACGATTACAAGCAAGATGACAACATTCATGCGGTCGTTCGACGTGCTATCGGCCTTCCATTTGTACCACCACATATGGTCAGCGACGTATGGCTTCTTGTATTAGAGGCATGGGAAGAAGCGTTGGAGGAGAGAGACGTCGACCCAAGAGTTACCAAGTTCACAGACTACGTCACGACGAACTGGGTTGAGAGTAGCAACCTCAATGTGTGGAACCATCACGAGACTGTCGGCCCTCGCACCACAAATCATGTAGAAGGATGGCACAGCAAGTTGAAGAAGGCAATTGCCGGAACCCATCCTAACTTGTTCTTCTTAGTTGATTTCATTAAGAAAGAACAAGCATTCACAGAATCAACAATTCTGCAGTTGAGACATGGTGGGAAGGTGGCCCCACGAAGAAAAAAGTATCGTGCCATCGACAATGCTTTATCTTATTATAAAAGACTCTTTAGGGAAGGTCAGATTGACGCACTGTCATTTTTAGACAGAGTCAGTCGAAATTCGGGTTTTTAAAAAATGTGCTTTATGCCTTTAAATGTTCATATTATTATATTATACTTGCTCGTTTATTGTTATTTTTAGACAGAGTCAGTCGAAATTCGGGTTTTTAAAAAATGTGCTTTATGCCTTTAAATGTTCATATTATTATATTATACTTGCTCGTTTATTGTTATTTTTAGTCAGAGTCAGTCGAAATTCGGGTTTTTAAAAAATATGCTTTATGCCTTTAAATGTTCATATTATTATATTATACTTGCTCGTTTATTGCGTTGATAAATCAATAAAAAAATTACATTACATTCAGTCGAAATTCGGGTTTTTAAAAAATGTGCTTTATGTCTTTAAATGTTCATATTATTATATTATACTTGCTCGTTTATTGCGTTGATAAATCAATAAAAAAATTACATTACATTCAGTCGAAATTCGGGTTTTTAAAAAATGTGCTTTATGTCTTTAAATGTTCATATTATTATATTATACTTGCTCGTTTATTGCGTTGATAAATCAATAAAAAAATTACATTACATTCAATCAATTCGTCGTTACTTGTGAGTTTCCCTGTGGTACATGGGTTAAATTGATAAAAATTATCTCCCAACATCCAAATTAACAAATTATCGCGGCACTTCTTTGATCTGCGGATTACTGACACCTACCCCATTAGAATCACATCGGCGAAACGGGAAGACCCCGGCTATTCTATTTTTTGTTTTTAGTTTATGTTATGTGTTATACACTTTTTTCACGCTATTTTATTTTAACTGTTGTCGAGTGCTATGCTGTTTATCGCTTGTTTTATGTCATGTATGTCTACTTCACTTTGAAGACTTTTCTGTAATCTCGTTTTTTTCATTTTTAAGTGATTATCTAGAATAAAAGATGGCTTTAACTGGTCGTTGTTGTTTCTTAACTCATAACCCAGCAAGTCAATTCAATCACCCGTTGAAATTCTTGTTCTGACACAATCCATATAATATACTCGCCTTTGTTAATTAACTAGCTCGGCAATCCAGATCCACTTTCAAGTGTATATCGGAGCCGGGCCAGTTAATTTACTGGCTCGGAAATTGTCAGTGTCTCTCGGAATTATTTTTTCGTATTTCTCTCAAAATATACTGTTTAAAATATCCATTTCACTTTGTCTGGATTCGCTTGTTTATCACTAATACATATACCAAAAATTATTGAAATTAATTGATAAACAAACGAGAAAACGACACTTTATTACTCGGCTACACCAGATTCTCGGCTACACTTTTTAGTGTCTCTCGGAGTAATGTTTTCGTATATTTCACGAAATATACGTTTAAAAATACCCGTTTCACTTTGTCTAGATTCATTTGGCTACCAGTGATTTATATACCAAAACTAACTGAAATGTAACGATAAATAAGAAAGAAAACGAAACTTTATTTCTCAGCTACACCATATTGAATATTCTCAGCTCGGGCTCGGGCTCGGGCTACACTTTTAGTGTGTCCCTTCATTGTTGTATGAAGCACCGGCTGCTCGAAACTACTGATAATTTTTAAAAAACATAGTCGATAAAATGACCAAACAGATAACATGTAATAAGATATTTCTAAATTTAATTATGTAAAATACGATTAAAATGCTGTGATTTTCTGAATAGTCTTGTCTTTTCTCGACCAGTGAAGGAAGAAGTAAATGATTTCAAATTACTTAATGAACGATTTTAAGAAAGATTTTTCCTAAACTCAGGGAGAGTTGCAGAATTTGAGTTTTTGGGGTTAGCGAGACTCCAACGTAGATCGTTGTAGAGTCTGAGGCACTAATGCACCCTGGGAGATGAACGGTTTTGTGTATCCTTTGTAGAGAAACGGAGAAGTAGAGTGATACACCATGGTATTGTCCTCATATAACTTAGTATACCCTAGTATACTTTGATATTACCCTGGTTTAAGAGTGTATTGTGGGACATACGTGGTGTACCCTGGCATTCCATGGCTTTTTTTTCTATTCAACACCATTTCCTTGCACAGAAAGTCACTAGCTTTGTTTTGTGGTGTATTCGGACAAACATTGAAAATAAATGCTAAGATTATGATATCATTAACCACTTTATTGAAACAAACATAAATAAAATACTTCATTTCATATGAAAATTGGATAATTTCCGGGTGCAAGGGCGGGATCCACCCCACCTAAATCTGCCACACGAATCATTTTGTGCACTTTTATTATTCATACAGCAAATGGGCTCGATCGTATGACCGCTCGTTGATTTGCTTTTGCTTGCCACAAAATATATTGATAATACATTAATCCAAACATTGAAAAGATTTGTTTATAAAGCATATGCAGTGTTGGTATTGATACCAAAATTGGGATAAATGTTCAAAATGTATGAAAGGATTACCAAAATGGTTTTGCATTATAATAACTTACGAGAGTCAGAAACTATATGTTTCTATTGATGCATCGCATCTTTCGAACGCAATAATCGATCGAGTAATACACCGAATCGAAAACTATGAGTTTCGTACTACGCCTGTCGGCACATAACACGTCTTCAAACAGTTTTTACTCTGAGATGTTTTAGCACTTTAGATATGGCTGAAGCACCACATTTACAAAGCATGAGTCAGCCATCTCAAATACATCTCGTTTGAAATTAATTTAACATACAGTTAATCCACAAAATTGTAAAGAAAATAACACCAAAACATACTTGTTTGTCGTTAGAAATAATTTTCTACTTGTTTTTGAACGTAAGAACTTTAAAATAAATTCACATGACGATCGAATTCATATTTTGACTCTTGAAGAAGTAAGTGCAGTCTCTAAAATTGAATCACAGGTGAACCAAACTTATGCCAAAATGAAATGAAATGCGCTCTCAGCCTTACGACTTGTAGAAAATGAATATATCTGTTAAATGCATCCAAGAAACGAAAAAAAAATCTTACCTATTTCTGTTGTTCCTCTACTGAAGAGCATGTAGTGGATGGGCAGAGCAGCACTCTCATCAAACTGGCCAGAAAGAGTTGAGTGTAACTGAAATTGAATGTAAGTACCTTGATATTGTTATATTCAATAATCCTTACATGTTCACTTTCTAAAGTGATCATTCATCACGTTTCTCCTTACTTCTAAAATAGGGTAAATTAGAATGTGCTGCACATAGGATTAGCGATATAAGATACGTTTCACGTTATCAACGTTCGTTGTACATCATGCGCACCCAAACCTTAAGATTTCAGTAGCAGTATAAGTAGTAGCAGATGTGGTAAACGGCCCACATTGAGGGGACCTCGGAAGTGACGTCATGTCATGGTAACCCGAGTGAGCGGCCATCTTGTGACGTCATCTCTATAATGATGCGTGGTGTTAGTGCGCATGCACAGCTCGTGTTGTTAGGGTGATACATGTATCCGTCGTCCATTTTGTATACTGGAGGCCGCCATTCTCTGCTATCTATATATGCAATAGTTTTCGTCTACCTAGGCATGTTCCTTTGCCCTGGAGTATACTCTAGTAGTGTAGAAGAGCCTATCAGCTGTGGCATCTTTGCTTATTATTGCTATATTTAGCTGTTCTGGACTGTTCTTGTTGGTTCTGACCCTATTCAGAGTACTCTTGTTGTTTCATTTATATAGATCACCCAATCACTTCACTTTCCCGACGCTAACTAACCAATCAGATTGCTCTCCCATAATCTCTATGCAGAGTTACCTCCCCTTATTACAATGAAGTCCTATCCGAGTCTCATCACCTCTATATCCAATGGCCACATCCCATGGAATCTCTTTTTGTGAAACGTCTCTGGTTATGGAATCCCTTTTTTGTCGTATGCGGCCATGAGGGCTAGGAGAAAGCCCTCAATGAGGCCTCATTTATTATCCCTCATTGCCTCATTTTGTTTTGAGGCCATGAGGACCATGAAAAAATCCCTCAGTGAGGCCTCATTTACTATCCCTCTTACCCTCATTTCGGTATTTAACAGCCATATCCCATGGAATCCCTTTTCTTTTCTTTTTTTCGCCCGTGGCTATGGAATCCTTTTTTAGTCGTATGAGGCCATGAGGGCTATGTAAAAGCTCTCAATGAGGCCTCATTTATTACCCCTCATAGCCTCATTTTCTTTCGAGGCCATGAGGACCATGAAAAAATCCCTCAGTGAGGCCTCATTTACTATCCCTCGTACCCTCATCTCGGTATTTAACAACCATATCCCCTGGAATCCCATTTTCTGGAAAACGCCTGTGGCTATGGATTCCCTTTTTTTGTCGTATGAGGCCATGAGGGCTATGTAAAAGCTTTCAATGGGGCCTCATTTATTATCCCTCATAGCCTCATTTTCTGTTGAGGCCATGAGGAATATGAAAATATCCCCCAATGAGGCCTCATTTACTTCCCTCTTACCCTTATCTCGGCATTTAAAAGCCATATCTCATGGAATCCCATTTTTTTGGAAAACGCCTGTGGCTATGGAATCCCTTTTTAGTCAAATGAGGCCATGAGGTCTATGTAAAAGCTCTTAATGAGGCCTCATTCATTATCCCTCATGGCCTCATCTTCTTTCGAGGCCATGAGGACCATGACAAAATCCCTCAGTGAGGCCTCATTTACTATCCCTCTTACTCTCATCTCGGTATTTAACAGCCATATCCCCTGGAATCCCATTTTTGGAAAACGCCTGTGGCCATGGATTCCTTTTTTGTCGTATGAGGCCATGAGGGCTATGAGAAAGCCCTCAATGAGGCCTCATTTATTATCCCTCATAGCCTCATTTTCTTTTGAGGTCATGAGGACCATGAAAAAAATCCCTCAATGAGGTCTATTTTACCATCGCTCTTAGCCTCATCTCGGTATTCGAGAATACCTGACATTGTATTATTGGGGGATACTTGCTGCAGAAACTTTACATCCGGGTTCTTCTGTTGGGAGAGTAGATAAAAAAACAACAAACAACAGTATATAACATTTCATTCATTTTGAAATTCGAGTATACAGTTTACAATTCAATTTCTCAAGGCATCATTTTCGTCTTTGTAGTTCTTTTCTCATGTCTCATGGGCTAAACATCTTATCTTCTTGTGGGTTGGAGCTTCTTCCCATTGTCTGGCTAGGTTCTTGATAAAACACGTTCTCTCATTGATAGCTGGTAACTTGGCTTTGTTGGTTGCTTTAATTTTCTGTCTGGCAGCTTTTTTCTTTTCGGATTCCTCTTTCTTGTCTTTTAGCTGTTTCATAGCGGCAACCTCAGTCTTCGGAACATCATTCTTAGTTTCAGTAGAAACTTCAGGCTTCTTCGTAGTGGTAACTTCCTTCTTTATGGAATCTGTTATCATTCTTCGTAGTTTTAGTAACTTCATTCTTAGTTTGAGTGGAAACATCTTTCTTAGTTTGAGTAGAAACTTCAGACTGATTCGTAGTTTGAGTGGCAACTTCATTCTTGTTTGTAGTGGAAGCATCAGTCGGTTTCTTCTGTCTTTATTCTCTTGTTTACTAATCGGCCAGTATCCACACATCTTTGTTTCTTTCCAGCAGCATCCACGTCTAGAGTTTTGCTCTTGGCTCCATTTACCACACGATTCACTTGGGCCGGTTCTTGGGGAGTCAGCTTTAATCCGGCATCATTCCTGAAGATCTGTATGTGCAAGTCATCTTTGAATCTGAGCACTGTTGTTGACAGACATCTTCACTCCTCGACGTTCAAAACGGAAATGAGTTTATTTTTATACTAACACGCTAATCGTCTTCTTCTTCGTCATCTTCTTCTCTGAATGAGTAGTTTGTCATAAGGTTGTCAAACAGAAATCTTCGCTTTTTCAGGGCATATTTCTGGGATTCTTGAAGGTCAAAATCCTCTTTTTCACGAAGACGCTTGGCAGTCTCTTGAATTTTCTTGTGAATTGAGTCGTTGCAAAAATTTCTAATGTACACAAGGGTATTAATGTATTTCTCACTAATGGCTTCTCTGACACTCTTTTGAAGTTCGTGCTCTATTTGCTGGTTCAACTGCATCTTCTCTATCCATTCCATCCTCGATATACTTGTTCGTGAGGTTGTCAAAATCGTCTTGGTATTTGCCATAGGCACTTTGGACGATATTTCCCATCATATAAACGTCTTCTTCTCACTCTTCTTCTTCTTCATATTGATATCTTCTGATAGTTCTTCTTCTTCTTCTTCTTCTTCTTCTTCCTTCTTCTTCTTCATATTTCATATCTTCTGATAGTTCCGACGACTCATCGGTGTCCGAATCTCTTGACCAATTGGTTGGTGCACAACTAGATTGCATTGTGTCCGCTCTCTTCGAAGGTCAGATTACAAATAACAAGTTTCTTACAGGCACGACTCTTTTATAGGATATCGGGTAGAACATTGATGATGGGTTTGATTAACTTTCCTAAAAATCCTCCTTTCTGTATTATCCGTCTTCTTTTCCTCTCTTTGGTAAGGCAATTCTCCTAATCTAGTGTTTGTATGGAATCAGCTTAGCTCTCTCAGATTTGATTATAGGTACTGCCCCCTTCAAGATATTCGATGCACAATCACTAATACATTGTATCAAATCATCACTGGCCGTCTTGAGTATAGTCTTGGCTTCATATCGATCCGCATCAGATAGGATTCGCAGTGTATCTGAATTTCTGTCTAGTCTTGCAGTGTTGTTCGATTTTTCTGATTTCCTCAAAGGGCAGTAAGCATTCTCGTGTCTGTGTATGTTGTCTGATCTGGAAAAGGCCTTTTCGCAATATCTGCAGCAATGGACTTTCATGACTTCGCTCTTTCGTGGTCGTAGAACAAAATGAGCATTTGGTGTTGATACACTCCTTTTATACCCTTTTCTGAGCTAGGACTGGATTGATAAACGCCAAGAGAAAGCAACTCTTTCGTAATATACATCCTTTTATGTCGGTAGAAATTCCATCCATCATCTCTTAGCAGCTTCAGTACATGTTCGTATTTTCGCAGGTGATCCAATTCAGCTACATTCAGTGGTATCTTATCTTCGAGGATATTGGTAGCACATTTACATAAAGGGGTAATCAAATCTTCATCAGCAGCGCGTAGAACGGCATCGATTTCCACCTTGTCAGCATCCCGTAAAAATTCTAAAAGTGCTTTATTCTGGTCAGTCATTAAATCTGCAGTATCTTTCCCCTCTTCTGTTCTTCTTGGACAGGTATGTCCTTCATGCCTACGAGCACTGAATGATCGGGTAAACAACTTAGTACAATATGTACAGTGTAGCCGGTGATGGTTCTTTTCGTGTTTTCTAGCATTACCCGATCTCGAAAATAACTTATTGGTAACATGTCTTCACTCGACGACGGCCAGGACACAAATGAGTTTATTTTCATACCAACACCCGTTTTATACCTTTCCCAACAGAAGTACCCGGGCGTAGCATGAAGTACCCGGGTGTAAAGTTTCTACAAGTATCCCCCAATAATACAATGTCAGGTATTCTCGAATACCGAGATGAGGCTAAAAGGGATGGTAAATTAGACCTCATTGAGGGATTTTTTCATGGACCTCATGGCCTCAAAAGAAAATGAGGCTATGAGTGATAATAAATGAGGCCTCGTTGAGGGCTTTCTCATAACCCTCATGGCCCCATACGACTAAAAAAGGGATCCCATAGCCACATGCGTTTTCCAAAAATGGGATTCTATGGGATATGGCTGTTAAATACCGAGGTGAGGGTAAGAGGGATAGTAAATGAGACCTCACTGGGGATTTTTTCATGGTCCTCATGACCTCAAAAGAAAATTAGGCTATGAGGGATAATAAATGAGGCCTCATTGAGAGCTTTTACATGGCCCTCATGGCCTCATACGACAAAAAAGGAATCCATAGCCACAGGCGTTTAAAAAAAATGGGATTCCATGGGATATAGCTGTTAAATACCGAGATGAGGGTAAGAGGGATAATAGATGAGGCCTCACTGAGGGATTTTATCATTTTTCATGGTCCTCATGGCCTCAGAAAAAATGAGGCTATGAGGTATAATAAAAGAGGACTCATTGAGGGCTTTCTCATAGCCCTCATTGCCTCATACGACTAAAAATGGATTCCATAGCCACAGGCGTTTCCAAAAAATAGGATTCCATGGGATATGGCTGTCAAATACCGAGATGAGGGTAAGAGGGATAGGAAATAAGGCCTCATTGAGGGATTTTTTCATGATCCTCATGGCCTCAAAAGAAAATGAGGCTCTGAGTGAAGGATAATAAATGAGGTCTCATTGAGGGCTTTCTCATACAAAAAAGGGATTCCATAACCAGAGACGTTTCACAAAAAGGGATTCCATGGGATGTGGTCATTGGATATAGAGGTGATGAGACTCGGATAGGACTTCATTGTAATAAGGGGAGATAACTCTCATGGAAATCAAGCAAGCCATCTGATTGGTTAGTTAGCGTCAGGAAAGTGAAGAGAATGGGTGATATATATAAACGAAACAAACAGAGTACCCGGAATAGGGTCAGAACTAACAAGAATAGACCAGAACAGCTAAATATAGTAATAATAAGCAAAACTGTTCCAGCTGATAGGCTCTTCTACTCTGCTGGAGTATACCCAGGACAAAGGAACATGCCTAGGTAGACGAAAACTATTGCATATATAGAATGAGAAAGAGAGAATTCTGAAAGAATTCGAAACAGTAAAACTTGTCGGGTTTATTTTGGGTAATTCTACGAATCGGGAAATTACTACTGTTCAATCGAACATACCCTCCGAACATACCCCTGTCCTATTATAAGCCTTTGGGTAACATAGCAACCACGTGCTACCATAGAAACCAAAATGGCGGCCTCCAGTATACAAAATGGACGACGGAAACATGTATCAACCTAACAACACAAGCTGCGCATGCGCACTAATACCACGCATCACTATGGAGATGACGTCACAAGATGGCCGCTCACGCGGGTTACCATGGCAACGCGACATGGTGCCAACAGGTCACGTGACATGGCGTCACTTTCGCACCCCCCCCCTACACAGACACCCCCGGGACCACCCCCCCCCCCCCTGTGTGGGCCGTTTACCACATCTCCTACTACTAGTATATCGTGCATTCAGTTTAGAAACGTGTAATGTCGCGTATATTATACACAAGGTTAGTGTACTATTTTGACTGCTTCTACTTCTGTCGCCAAAAGTTGTTTTGGATGATATGCTTTTTACGACATGCATATACTGATTGTTTGAATATATAATTAAATGTAATTAAATATTAAAAAGTATATTACAAGATGTTATAACCAAGGGCCAATACTATAAAACGTTTACAATTGTATTTTCTAGAATTGTATTTTCTAGTTATGACTTTAAATGGATTAACATAAACCATTAGCATTTTCAAAAGGGCTACATATACTATTCAGCTTGTTGTATGAGCTCTAAAAATCTGAGATTCATGTGACACGGATCTGACTTTGGAAGTCAGGAAGTACTGGTACCCAAAGTGTGATCTGTGTTACAATAATCTTGGTAAAACGTTCCATACTTTTTCATGTTTTTTTTAACTGAGCGACACGAGCGCAACAAACAAGTAAAAGGCGAGCACACATATATTTACAATGCCCAGGAAATAGCTTGGTATTCAAGGGTTTTTCAAGAGATTTCTGAAAGTTCAAGGGTTTCTCAAGGGCTAATTTCAAATTCCAGGGTTTTCAAGAAAAAACTCATTTTCAAGGGTTTTTCAAGAGCTGTATGAACCCTGTAATAGGTAGAAAATACAATTCTAGAAAATATAAATGTAAAAGTTTAATGTTATTGGTTCCTGAATGTATCTCTTCCTGTCGTATCCCAAACAACAGCGCCTATTGAAGTGCACATAACCAGACCGCGATAATTTATGAGGATATTTTATCAGGCATTTCAGTGGAATTTATGTAAATTGAAAGCACAGATACGGAAAGAAATGTTCAAAGAGATGCGTGGTGATAAGTCTTCACTCTCCGCACTGTTTTAAAAAGCTTTACGATATAACAACATATGCCCGATGGCATGAGATGACCCCAAACTGCTGACCTCAGCATGAATTAACGGATCTAACCATAAACGATTAGAAAGAAAAATATACTTGCCATTCTTCTAATTTTAATCTTATGTTTCTCAAAACGATTTATATAACACGAATGTTGCGTAAATCACAAGCTACCCAATAGAATACAGGCGTTAAATGTATTAGAAAGCCCACATTCTGAATCTGACCAGCACCATCAAGAAAACATCTGAGTGGTCATTACGCATCAGTGGTAAGCGATGGGGCATGGGAAGCCCACCAGAGTGTCCGAATCAGGTCGAGGAAAACCTATCGAGCTTCGTGTGCAGCGAAATTAAAACGGAGGAGGTGCGAAAGGTGATATCAAAATTAAGGGATGGAAAAGCGGGAGGAGTGGATGAAATTCCTAACGAGTTTATCAAAAAAGGGGGAGAGGAACTCGTGAAAAGCCTAACTGCCCTATTCAATCTAGCCATAGAAAATCAAGAGGTCCCAAAGGAGTGGAGAGAAAGTAAAGTGACATTTATTCACAAAAAGGGGGAAAAAGACGTTTTGGATAACTATCGAGGGATCTCTGTCAGTAGCAACATTGGAAAGGTTTTCTGTAAAGTCCTGTATGGGAGACTAGAGGAGGTGATTGAGGAGAAGGGTTTTTTGAGAGAAATCCAGAATGGCTTCAGGAAGGGAAGGAGAGTTACTGACCATCTTTTCACACTATCCCAAATGATAGAATCCGCGAAAGCAAAAAAGAAAAATATGTTTATGGCCTTTTTGGATATCAAGAAGGCATACGATAGAGTATGGAGGGAAGGTATGTGGCGCAAGCTGGAGGCTATGGGCTTAGGAGGCGAGTTTGTTGGAATTATAAAAGCATTATATAAAGATGTACAGAGTGAACTTAGCCTGGGAAACATTACAACGAAACGTGTGCCTATGGAGATAGGCCTAAAACAGGGGTGTATCCTTTTGCCGATCCTGTTTGCATTGTACATCAAAGGTTTAGGAGATGAACTGCTGCGTAGCGAGGAGGGGGGTAGCAGTTGGGGACTTGAAGATCCCAGGGCTATTTTTTGCAGACGATATGGTTCTAGTGTCAGAAAGCGAAGAGGGGCTAACGAAAATGCTGGGAATTGTTGGGAAATATGGGAGCAAATGGAGACTCGAACTTAATGAAAGCAAGAGCAAAGTTATACCTGTGGGCCGCAAAGTGGACCCCACTCGAAGGTGGAGAGTGGGTGAGTTCTGCATTCTGGAAGGGAGCAGCAAACTTCTCAGTGTGGGAGAGACGGGTGATTACGAGTATTTGGGGGTAAATATAAACATTACAGGAAGAGGCATCTACCGGAACCACACAAATAAATTGATTCTGAAGGGGAAGCGAATCCTTAACCAAATGAAACTTATAGGGAGAAACAGTTTCAATAAGGTTTTCGTGGGAAAAACCATTTGGGAAATGGTGGGGCTGCCAAGTATAACATACGGTACGGAAGTGGTACCCCTAAACCAGACGGCCGTAAAGAGCTTGGAAATCCTGCAGAACGATGCAGGCCGATGGATAACGGGGTCGAGTAATGCCGCAGCGCTAGAAGCAATCAGGGGTGAGCTTGGGTGGATGAGGATCAAGGACAGGATAGACCTGTTGAAGCTCGATTATCTTAATTATTTGGTAAATCTCCCCGACAGCCGATGGTGTAAAGTAATGTTCCTGAGAATTTTCAACTCAAAAATCAAAACGGGGTGGATGGTCCAAGTGAGGGAGCTAGTAGAGAACTACTCATTGGAGATCTCGGACCTGGACGTTGGGGCAAACCAGGGTAAAAAAATCGTCAGAGAAAGGGCCATGGAGGATTGTAACCGTAATTGGTGAGAGGGGGTCAAATCAAAGAGGTCTTTGGGTGGCCTGCGTGATAAAGAGAAGCCAGGTTTTGAAGAGTACCTTGATGGCACCTTTGGGGGGTCACTGTTGTTCAAGCTGAAGTCGCGATCCCTGGAGCTGAGGGGAAAAATTGGGAAAGACGGTGAAAGGGAGTGCCAGATGTGTAACTTGGACATGGTGGAGACCCTGGAACACTTTCTTCTAGAATGCCCAAAGTATCAGCCTAAAAGAATGAGATTCACTGGGAGTATAATGGGGAAGTGGGATGGGAGAATGAAGGACATGTGGTTAGGGGGAGACTCAAAGGAGAGGGTTAATATGCTAATCGGAGAGATTGGGAAGAATGGGACAAGGGATATCATCAAGCAGTTCGTCTCCGAGTGTTGGGAGGAGAGGAGAAGCGTGGGAATAGGGAGGCAGTTGGGAGTACAGGAGTAACCATGGCCTTCTCGTCCGAGGACCGCGACAAATCAGCGGCTGGCCAAAGTGTTATTATAGTGGGTGTTCCCGTTGTTGACGCAAGGATGCGAGTAAGCCAATGGAATGCTACTTTCTGCCCATGAAATACTTCAACAATAACAACAAAAACTCAGAAAACAACAATAAACAAACCACCGAAGTTGGAATTTTTCTATAAGAATTTAAGATCATTCGTAGTGTATTTTCAGAACACAACTGAAGTAAAGTGCGGGGATTTACGTAGCCCGTGTAACACCTGAAAACTGCAGTCGCTGAATCTTGTCCCGTTCCTACGCCTTTGTTATGTTCTGCCTTCTTATCTAGCACTCACTAGTTGACTTCACTTGCAACAAAATTTATCGATTATCATAATTTACATCTCTGCCCCACCAAAATATTCACCCAGATTGAGGACATGCTGTAAAGAAAAAATAGATTAATCCAGGCACTTACTTTCTTATAGACAGCCTGACTTTCTTCAGTGAATGAAACACTTGTGTGTTTGTGTACTGTAGACCTCATTGAGCTTGCCTCGTTCATCTGCAAGTCTGTCTCTTTCGCTGAAGAAGTAAAAATAACACAACAGGATTGGTGTGATTAGAATAATCGTCAACCATGATTATGTTGAAATGTGAAAATTGATGGCAAACTACGATTTGTCATCACTTGTTATTAGTTCACTGGATATGAAAATCAGAATAATGATCATTAAGTAATCACCCTTTATTGCACTTGTTAAAAATTAAAACCCGAGCCTGTGTCATCTTGTCAACATTCACTACTTTTCAAGTCTGTTTTGCTAATCATTAATCAATGCAGGTAATGCATTTTTATTAACTTTAAAACTGGAAATGGGAAGGCCGTAGCGGTTCCATGAGATGAGGCAAAGGGGGCGATCGCCTCCCACCCACTACCTCTCCCCAACTCTGTCCTTGAAGAGAACTACTCCATCTATTTCGGGGTGTAATATCCCATGAACATCTTTCTCATAATGAAAAAGCGACACCACTGGGCTATCACTTCATCACACTATATGTACCTTTCACAAAGCGTCCAGTAAATAAGATTGTTGCGGTCACTTGTTTGAACTATTGTGTAGTTGTACTACAACGTACAGAAAATTTTCATTTAACACTTTACATTTAAATGTTTATTATTAGGGGATTATAATCACAACGTCACCCCCTCCCTCACATCCGAAGAGACAAGTAAAGGCCCCCAATTGTAACAGCAGATATCGCATAAACATGATGTCGGTTAGTTCCTTTCGAACAGGCACAGAAGGCAAATAATTAGAAAAACATTATCAGTAAAATAAATCTCTACTGTAGAGACTTCCATGACATCTCCAACTTTGAATTCTGCAGATAGGCCATTCACCACCGGTTTTTTAGTTAGAATATTGTTACGGGTAGGTGGTCACCCCCAGGGTAATCAATCCTTCCCTTCTTCGCTATCTGACCGCTTGGGCAATAAATGGTGCACAGGGCTATACACTGTATTTCAATATGACTACAAGTAAGGAAAATAAAACTTTGCTTAAAACAGAATTAAATAATTATTTATTATAATGTTTTCTTCTCAATCTCATAAACATATAAATTAATCTTGGTTTTAGACATAGCAAATATAGTAACAATTTATCACAGATTTATCCTTGGACGGACTGTATAATATATAAATTTATTTTCTGCCATGGTGAACTGAGACATTTATTTTGTCCGATAAGCCTTATGGGAATCCCAACTTAATAATTGTCACAATTCACCTAGAAACTGATAAGGGTTAAATTTCTTGCTAGTCGTAGATTATTGTAAATAACAATTATGTGTGAGGGATAAATGATGAAAACACAATTTTTAACTGAACCAGATTGGAACACCCAGTCTGGAGTTTATCAGTTTCATTTCTTGTGAATTTCTCCTATTAAGTCTGATTAAATTGATTAATTATTCCTTCTTGCAACATATAATTGTTTGCCTTAAACCACACTGGAATCACCAGTCTGGAGTTTACAAGGCATTTAATTATATGTTGCAAGAAGGAATAATTAATAAATAATTAATAAATTTGGCAATTTTGGTGTGTTCGTGGGACACTGAACACATTTGGCAGAGGGTAATGTGGCGAAGGCCACTTTTTGCAACTCTTGTTGACCTTTTCATTCATTTATTTACACTCTTAAAAAATGTGAGTCGTTTCATTGCTATAGGAGGCTATTTACTAATTTAGTTGCCTGCTTAAATCAGTGACAACCCATCCATAGTGTAACTTGCGGAGTACTGATTCAGCGAGAGGATTTTAGCAGACGCTTCATTCAAGTAAAACACACATTTTACGTAACGTCATGTATGAACTCACCTATCAACGGTTTCCTCGAGTTAACTTTGATCCATTTCGAAAGGTAACAGTCCTAAAGTAAATGTTTTACTTCTGTATTTGGCAATAATGAACACAAAATTGGTTTTAATTTCAACCTAATTTTACGTTGCCGCTTTAAAAAGTCGTTCAAGGTCCTGCGCATTGGAGTATTTCCGATGTCCCGTCTTTCGACCTCTCCAAACATAACGTATCGAAAATAGTTGCCAACTGCAAATTAATTAAGGTTAATTAACGAGGAATTGTTGATGGATGATGTTGTTTGTTTATATAAGATGCATTTGCTATATAAATGCAATGCGCAATGTATCTGTAAATGCGAGAACGCATAAATGTATTTTTCCCACAAAGAGAATAGATCACGTGATCCCACGGTTTCCAACAATCACAGCCGTGGGATTTTCCCGTCTATAAAAGGACGCGCAGACGTTGTTTAACTCTTCTCGGCAAAAATCACCGAACTGAAAACAACTCTTGAAATTACTCACAGCCTTCATTCAAACCTCAATTAAGGTGCATATTAAGTTATGGGTTCTCGTCGAATTTACTTGGCTTGGAAATAGACTAACCGACCATGGAGTGTTTATTTCATAGAGCGAGAATTAGGTCAGCTCAACTGTCAATCACTGAACCAATGCGGTATTGTTTACAGAATGGGGATTGGACTTTTCGCCTGAAAGACAGTTCGCCGAAACTTTGGACAGTTCTCCGGAATTTTCGAGACAATTCGCCGGAATTTTGGACACTTCGCCGGAAATTTGGACAATTCGCCGAAAGTTTGGACAGTTCGCTGGAACTTTTAAGACAATCGCCGGGATTTTGGACATTTCGCCGGAATATTGGACACTTCGCCGAAGTTTGCGCAGATGGTCGGATATTTGGACAGTTAGTTCGCCGAAAGTTTGGACAGTTCGCCGAAATGTGCCAGACAATCGCCAAGGTGTCTCAAGCAGTTCGTGGAATCTTCAAAAGAGCCTGCTTTTTATTTATTTATTTATTGGTGCACAATCGTGATCTTTCTTTTTTCTTTTTTTTGTGAGGGGGGAGGGGGGGGGGGGGGGGGCAACCATAATATGTGAAAGGCTGTTTTTGGAGTTTCGGCGGTCGAAAGGGAAGCGGAAGGATAGGGTAACGACAGGAGGGTCCGAGTAATGACTGATAAATGAAGGGACTTTCCGGGGTTCCCATGTGTTAATTCACACGGGGGTGGGGGGGGGGGCGTGATGATCAGGAATATTGAGAAGAGTGGGGCACAGGGATCTCATCAAAGAGACACAGGAATGGTGTAACAGATGACATAACATTGGTGAGTTTCAGATATTTTATTTTATTACCAAATTAGAAATCAAGCGTCCATTCATTATTCAATTACAGCACAATAGATTTATGCACACCCTTTGTGATCAACAACAAGTTCAAGAATTCAGTTACAATATACACACTTTGTCATCAACAATACTTTTACGACAATAAAAATATGATAATCTCCAACCAGGGAAACCAGTTAAAAATTAGCCAAGGTGTAAGTTCATAATTAGGCAACAAAAAGAAAAAAGAAAGAATTATAACACCTTGCCGCCTGAGATGATAAGAAAATTTATTGCTCTTGTAGCTCTGGGTCATCAGAGAGCTACAATAATACTTAGGCCTTTACCTAACGCTGACGCAGACATCACATCCTGCAAAATATATTCTTGAATAACTAAAACAAATTTAATTATTTCTCGTTCCATTGAGGGTTCATTAGCTATGTTTTTGAGACAACTGGAAATATAATAGTTGATCATTTGAGGCGGTAGAAAAAAAGAATGTGCCGTCAGTGTTAATTGGCATTTTGGCGTGTCGGCGGAAAAAACAGAAAAAAAACATTGTGTTCAGTTAAAGGTTCATTTCAATTTAGAATTTCATCGCCAATGGACCGGGTTTGACCTGTTAAACGGATTTTAAAAAAATGGATAAGTCATTTTTAAAATTTTAAAATCTTTTCGGCGAACTGTCCAATTTTAAAAATTTAAGTTCCGGCGAAATGTCTTTTCCGGCGAACTGTCTTTCCGGCGAAAAGTCCAGTATTCTACAGAATTGTCCCAATTACACGATCTAAATTTTAGCTGCACGTCTGGCAAAGATAAATTATTATTAGAAATTGCATGATGAATTATTTATACTTAATATTTATAACAATAACCGGAATCTTAATTCACATTAAGAAAGCACGAATCGTTAAATTAGTTGAAGAACTTTATTAAGTGCAACGGGATTTAAATGCCTTGCAAACTCCAGACTGGTGATTCCAGTGTGGTTTAAGGCAAATAATTATATGTTGCAAGAAGGAATAATTAATGAATTTAATCAGACTTAATAGGAGAAATTCACAAGAAATGAAACTGATAAACTCCAGACTGGGTGTTCCAATCTGGTTCAGTTCAAAATTGTGTTTTCATCATTTATCCCTCACACATAATTGTTATTTACAATAATCTGCGACTAGCAAGACATTTAACCCTTATCAGTTTCTAGGTGAATTGTGACAATTATTAAGTTGGGATTCCCATAAGGCTTATCGGACAAAATAAATGTCTCAGTTCACCATGGCAGAAAATAAATATATATATTATACAGTCCGTCCAAGGATAAATCTGTGATAAATTGTTACTATATTTGCTATGTCTAAAACCAAGATTAATTTATATGTTTATGAGATTGAGAAGAAAACATTATAATAAATAATTATTTAATTCTGTTTTAAGCAAAGTTTTATTTTCCTTACTTGTAGTCATATTGAAATACAGTGTATAGCCCTGTGCACCATTTATTGCCCAAGCGGTCAGATAGCGAAGAAGGGAAGGACTGATTACCCTGGGGGTGACCACCTACCCGTAACAATATCTTGGATTCCAACTGAAGTCTGGAAATAAGTACTTTGTGTGGTTACAATAATTATTTCTATCATTGCATCAGTGAATGAATAAATACTGCTACATATATAAGAATGTGAACATACGTGACCTCACGCGTTTGTTTTGTTTTTATACCCCCACTTTCGAAGAAAATGGGGGTATACTGGATTACATGCGTCCGTCCGTCCGTCTGTGCGTCCGTGTGTGAGTTCCCCCGAGAATATTCATAACTTAAGTAAATTATTATTTTTTATAATATTTGTTGGTCATAGGTATGCCCACACTAGTTATTTGTTTTTATTACCTGTTCACTTGGAAATTGTGTCCGTCAGAGCCAAATTTTGTCTGTTCAGCCTGTATCTCGGGTATCGAATGTTCTATTGCAATGAAATTTGCCATGAATACTGCTTATGGTATAGGCTTTAAGAAAGGATTCAGCGATATTTCTCACACTCTCCTTTTTAGAGTTATCCCCCTTCTTTGACTTAGAAATTGTAGGAAATAGACCTCATTTGTCTGTTCAGCCTGTATCTCAGGTATGGGTTTTCGGATTTCAGTGGAATATGGCATGCAGTTTGCCTATGATAAAGGCTTCTGCCTCATTGCATAAAACTTCCAAACACCAAACAATTTACCATACCTTTCGACTTAGAAACTGTTGGAAATTGTTGAAAACTTTCAAAGAAAATGGGAGGGGGGAAGTGCATACTGGATTCGGGTTATTGGATTTCAGTGAAATATGGCATGCAGTTTGCCAATGACAAAGGCTTCTGCCTCATTGCATAAAACTTCCAAACACCAAACAATTTACCATACCTTTTGACTTAGAAATTGTTGAAAACTTTTGAAGAAAATGGAAGGGCGTCCGTCCATCTGTGCATCCGTCCGTCAGTCCGTACGAGAATATTCATAAATAATATTTGTTGGTCATAGGTATGCCCACACTAGGCGGTACATCACGTGGGGGTATGCACCGGACGAAAGTCCAGCTCTTGTTTGTATTTTTTTTACTTTGAACTCGACTTTTTCAAACTTATGTGTTGAATAATAGTTGTGGGTGTTAATCCCAATAGATTGTCTGGTAATGAATTAGCTGGCGATAGAAACTGAAGTCTTCTGTTGTGATTTTCTTACAATTCGTACAATGGAAGTTCAGGATGTAGGTCTGATAAAAAAACAGTACTCTGATTACAAAAAAACGGACAGAGAATTGCGGCCCAGACTCAATCCAAACGGAATTCTCTGTCGGATTTTCTACCAACAATTCTGTAGAATCTCGCTACCGAAGCAGAAATATGAAAACATTGAATCTGGGACAATATTTTCGTTTGTTTTTCGTGATTCATCCTTGGTTTTGCAAACTGTTACTCTGAAATCTCTGTCCACTATAGCGACCTGACCGAGAAAGAGAGCACTTTTACGACCACGGAAACCGTACGGGGGGGGGGGGGGGGGGGGGGGCAGCAATAAGTCAAATGTCTGGTGGAGATTATCTCTAATGAATAATGAAAGTGTCAATGACACTGTAGCTCAACTTGTCAAGACAAAGACATGTACATGTATAGTATGTGACACAGCAATGACAAACATCTAGGTAATGACCTGATAACAAAGGTACATATAAAGTATTGTAACGGTCTGTACATAAATACTGACCGTTGCCTGTAACAAATGTATAGGCAAAGTATTGTAAAGGTGGGTGACAGTCAGATGCTAAACTAGAAAAAAATCTTTGAGTCCCAGAGTGGGTCTGACTGAACCCCAAAATATTTGTTCTCATAGCACAGTGATAACAAAGGCACCCCAAAACACACCCATTCCTGTCCCAAGGTGAAAACAAAGGTACCCAAGAAGTTTCGTGAAGATCAGTTCACAAATATGAGCTGTGTAGAAGTTGTGACAAAAAACTGATTGGACCTAGTTTCGGTACAAAATGGCCACTGGCAGCCATCTTGAATTCTGGACTGCACCCAGAAACACTCGTTCTCGTCCCAAGGAGATAACAAAGGTACCCAAGAAGTTTTGTGAAGATCGGTTCATAAATACAGCCTCTAGCCCGAGCCGTATTGACATGTGCACTTACAGTGTATAAGTAGCACTGAATAAATCAAAGTTCATCTAATTTGCATAATTTCTGCACGAGAATAAAACCCGTACTATATGTGATGTATTCCATGTTACTAAACATTCATACAAAAATATATTCAAATCAGAACTTTCATACAGAAGTTCTGCACAAAAGACTGATTGCACTAATTTTGGTACAAAATGGCTGCTGGTGGTCATCCTGAATTTTGGACCACACCCAAAAACACTCGTTCTCATCCCACGGTGATAACAAAGGTACCCAAGAAGTTTCGTAAAGATCGGTTCATAAATACGGCCTCTAGCCTGAGCCGTATATAGAAGTTGTGTACAAAAAACTGATTAGACCTAATTTCGGTACAAAATGGCCACTGGCAGCCATCTTGAATTTTGGACCGCACCCAGAAACACTCGTTCTCGTCCCAAGGTGATAACAAAGGTACCCAAGACGTTTCGTGAAGATCGGTTCATAAATACAGACTCTAGCCCGAGCCGTATTGACATGTGTACTTACTGTGTGTAAGTAGCACTGAAAAAATCAAAGTTCATCTAATTTGCATAATTTCTGCACGAGAAAAAAAACCCGTATTATATGTGATGTATCCCATGGTACTAAACATTCACACAAAAAATTATTCAAATCAGCGCTTCCATATGGAAGTTCTGTGCAAAAATCTGATTGCACCTAATTTTGTACAAAATGGCTGCCATCGGCCATCTTGAATTTCGGACCGGACCCAAAAACACTCGTTCTCGCCCCACGGTGATAACAAAGGTACCCAAGGAATTTCGTAAAGATCGGTTCATAAATACGGCCTCTAGCCCGAGCCGTATTGGCATTTGCACTTACAGTGCTGAAAGTAACACCAAAAAACATCAAAGTTAGTCTAATTTGCATAATTTACGCACGAGAAAAAAACCCGTATTATATGTGATGTATCCCATGGTACTAAATATTCATACAAAAAACTATTCAAATCATAGCTTTCATATGGAAGTTCTGTACAAAAAAACAGATTTCTGCATCGTCGGTACAAAATGGCTGCTGGCAGCCATCTTGAATTTCGGACCAAACCCCAAAACACTCGTTCTCGTCCCACGGTCATAACAAAGATACCCAAGAAGTTTCGTAAAGATCGGTTCATAAATACGGCCTCTAGCCCGAGCCGTATCCAATTGTTGACGGACAGACGGACAGACGGACGACGGGCCATGGCATAAGCTCAAATTTGGCTTCGCCAAAGTTGAGCTAAAAATGAGTGGGGATGATCCAATCTTTGTGTTGAATTGTTTTGATACTGAATTGTCAGAGCCATCTCTGTTCCAAGACTGATCCAACAGATCTTTCTAAAGTGTTCTTTTATTTACCTGATGATATGCTGGTTGGTTATACCTCGGAAAGGGCCCAGAAAACAGTTGCCAAGACCTTGTCAGATAAAGGTATTTCATCAGCAAACGAAAAAGTATGCAAGGCTTGTTACAACCGATAATGTTACAACGCCGCATAATGTTACACCAACGCATAATGTTACAAAAAATGTAGTAAACAACCGATAATGTTATAAACTCCGCATAATGTTATAACTTTTTTCAACCCGTTATGTTACAAAAATCGACGCATATTGTTATAACTTTTTTCAACCCGTTATGTTGCAACAAATTAACCGATAATGTTATAACTTCTGTATACTAATTCCAGTTACAGCTATTGTAGATGGACTTTACCAATTACCATTTATTGCCGCAATTTTATGCCGCATAAAGATATGTAATATTTATACTAAAGTTTTCTGCTCTGGTTAAGGCGAGGAGACTCCCCCCCCCCCCTCCAACTCCCAGGGATTTATCATAGAATGACCTAGTCACGTTACATAGACGCGGATTATCCTGGTAACTCAATCATGTGACGCCATTACCATGGTCATCCAGTGCCCAACATGGTGAAGGCGGGGTGGTGGAGGAGGGTGCTATTTTATCCGGTTGGTACGTTTACCAACATTCGTAATCTCCGCTTCCAGAATTGTAGTGTACCATAGTCCCCAGACGACTTTGGGGATGGGCAAATGCCTCTGTTTCTGCTTATTTTAGGCATCTAAACCTCATTTGTCGCATATTTCTTAGTCATAAGAATATCTTATTGTTCATTGATTTAACATTTTAACAACTAACAGTGAACAAAAATGAGGCTGAGTTAAAAGAGGTCAAAAAGTTGGATGGAGCGAGGTACATATGGTGGAAGTGGCAGGTTGGTAGTGTCACACGGAAGCCGAAGAATAAGATGCGAGACTGAGTAGGAAGAGGAATGGGCTTTAGGAGGATTGAAAGGGGTGGGCAAGGATTAGACTGAGAAAGAGATGGGTCATGGATTCGTACATCAGGGTGATTGTGCAGAGAAATCTATCTGAGAATGCTATAAGAGAGTAGTGCTAGACGGTATGATAATAGATGGTGGAGATGTTGGAAGAAGTGGAAGTGATGAATTTGGGATTACAGGTTCTGGAAAAGGCGGAATCACTGGAACAGACAGTATAGGGAGAAGGGGAGATTGTGGATGAGGAGTTGTGTTGATGGTGTTGAGTAGTTATGTATGCTGAAAATGAGCCATTTGTAGGACCCCGGGGCAGGACCCCGGAAGTGACGTCATGTCACGTGATTGGGCGGTCATCTTGGGTTGTCATGATAGTGCGCGTGGGTGGCCATGTTGTGATGTCATTATCATGATAATAGGTGGTAGGAGTGCGTATGCGTAGCGCTTGTTATTATGGGGACACGTGCTCCGTCTTACTCCTAACAACCCGACAACAGATATCGAATTAATCCAAACAACCCGACAATCTTCAGAAAACTGACCCAAACACTCCCGAAAACACTCCCAAATAAAGGTAGGATAGTATCCTTAATGAGGGTATGAGACGTATGAAGAGGTACTCATTGCGCTCATTTTCATAGCTTTCATTTTGAGACGTAAGATTTTGCGCGCATCGTGCTCATTTTCATAGCTTTCATTGCTTCATACGACGAAAAGGGGATTCCATGAGTTTAGTATCCTTAAATATAGGATAGTATCGTTACCTAATGTCCGACCATATAATGGACGCGTAACTGATCACAGAAATGGGTTTATTACAATAATGGTTGGTTTATTGCAATAGTGTTTTTTTTTAACTGAGAGATAAACTGGAAGGGAGGGGGCACCGCCCCTGTCTCCGGAGCCCTACTGCCCCTGGGGCTCCTGAAGTTCCTGTCCCTCGAGTTTCTAAATCGTTACTGGCAGGATTCGGGCGTGTTTTCGGGAATGTTTTGAACAGTTTCCTGAAGATTGTCGGGTTGTTTGGATAAATTCGATATCTATTGTCGTGTTGTTAGGGATGAGACGGAGCACGTGTCCTATAACAACACGCGCTGCGCATACGCACTCCTACCATCTTTTTCATGATAATGACATCACAACATGGCTACCCACGTGCACTATCATGACAACCCAACATGACCGCCCAGTCACGTGACATGACGCCACTTCCGGGTCCTGCCCCGGGGTCCTACAAAACGGCTTATTTTCAACATGCATAACTACTCAACACCAACACCCCCACAACACCAACATCAACACAACTCCTCCTCCACAACCTCCCCCTTCTCCCTATATTGCCTGTTCTAGTGATTCCGCCTTTTCCAGAACCTGTAAACCCAAATTCATCACTTCCACTTCTTCCAGCATCTCCACCATCTATATTATCATACCGTCTAGCACTTCTCCATTATAGCATTATCAGATACCCTTCTCTGCACAATCACCCTGATGTACTAATCCATGACCCCCTCTCGTTCTCAGCCTAATCCCTGCCCACCCCTTTCAATCCTCCTAAACCTCATTCCTCTTCCTTCCCAGTCTCGCATCTTATTCTTCGGCTTCCGTACGACACTACCAACCCGCCACATCCACCATATGTACCTCGCTCCATCCAACTTTTTGACCTCTTTTAACTCCACCTCATTTTTGTTCACTGTAAGTTGTTTAATGAACAATAAGATATTCTTATGACTAAGAAATATGCGACAAATGAGTTTTAGATGCCCAAAACAAGCAGAAACAGAGGCATTTGCCCATCCCCAAAGGCGTCAGGGGACTATGGTACATTACATTTCTGGAAGCGGAGATTTCGCATGTTGGTAAACGTACCAACCGGATAAAATAGCACCCCTCCTACACTACCCCCGCCTTCACCATGTTGGGAACTGGATGATCATGCTAATGACATCACACGATTGAGTTACCAGAATAATCCGCGTCTATGTAAGGTGATTAGGTCATTCTGTGATAAATCTCCGGAAGTTGGGGGGATGGGGGTGGAGTGTGTCCTCGCCTTAACCAGAGCAGAAACCTTTAGTATAAATATTACATACCTTTATGTGGCAATAAATGGTAAGTGGTAAAGTCCGTCTACAAAAGCTGTAACTGGAATTAGTATACAGAAGTTATAACATTATCGGTTAATTTGTTGTAACATAACGGGTTGAAAAAAGTTATAACATTATGCGTCGATTTTTATAACATAACGGGTTGAAAAAAGTTATAACATTATGCGGAGTTTATAACATCATCGGTTGTTTACTACATTTTTTGTAACATTATGCGTTGGTGTAACATTATGCGGCGTTGTAACATTATCGGTTGTAACAACCATTGTAAATTATATCTTGACATTGAAATATCTAATGTGATCACTTCATACCCGATTGTTTTTAGTGGATCACACGAACATACCAACGATAATCAGAATATCATCTTTTTAACTTTCTACATAACGTATTGGCCAAGGGCCGCTCACGTTATACACAAAAAGGAACAATAATATCTGTAATATTTCAAACACGTTTCCCTGACAAACATAGCTTATTATTATCCTCGATTTGAACAGGCTCGGTGAGCTAATTGGAATGTTGGGGTCATAAAGTATATTTTGGAAGCAAATATAAAAAAGTTAAGTTATTGAGGGAAAATATTATAATTACAATATTCTTGTAGTGTTAGATGAAGGGTTAATAAATATTATTTTGTTACATTTTATTGGAGAGTATTATTACACTTCCAAACAAAATCTCATAAAACAATTATTAGGGCCTATCAACAATAAGAAAACGAGCAAAAATGATTGCCATTATAGGAAATATATTATCATTTTCAAAATCAGTGGAGACAAGTATTTTCTGTAATGGGTGAGTTAAAACCACACATGGATACTTACCATTTTCTTCCTAGCACTTCCCTCATCTTCGACTTGGTTTATGTCACCTGTAATTAATTGTAAAACTTGATTTTATCCAAGGTAAAAGGCGTAAATATGTGGGAGGGAAGTTGTAGGGGTGTGAACCCGCTACTTCAATAATTCTTCAGTCTTTATATTATCACCTGTATTGGGGGTATCAGATATCAATTCGCTACAGTTGGTAATTATGTACTTTCTTAGGGACTAGATTTTCTTCTTGAACTTAGTCAAATACGCAGTGAGACTCATGTAAATAGAGATCAGTGCCTTATTTTGGGATAGTGGGCTCCAAGCTTGACCAGTTTTGAGAACGGCACTTGCTAATTAAATAAGAAGTGTTGACGCCCTTGCATCATGGCTACTACATAGACGGATATCTAGTGTTTTTTGAGTGGATACCGAAAATTATCTCATGAGTCTCAGAGAAAAATGTTTATTTTAATAACCATTTGTCTCAGTCACGAGTGAGATAATTTTCGGTATCCACTCAAATACACTAGATTTTCTTTTTATTATACGCTTTGTAACGGTATCTAGGTGTTATTGGGGTAACCCTCTAAACAGAAACTATAATGAGGTATCTGACTTGGATTTGCAGGGGTAGCAGCAAGAGATTCAATTTTATCGTACAGGATGATTAAATCGGAAATGAATTGGAATGACACTGTTTGAAGCAGTAAATTAATTTTTATTTTTATCTATAAATTCTTTTCCCTTTCAAGTATGTATGTACAGTAATTTCGTTTGATTGTACCTTAATAAGTTGTTGACAACAACATACAAATACTTCGACTGGACTACCCAGTTTCAATTAGGCCTATTATTCTAATAATTTTGCTGGAATCACCAACATAATTATTGGATATAAATATATTACGATAAAGTTCACTTGAATCGCCAACACAGTTATAATTTACAAGTACTGGAATTACCAGCATCATTAGGAAATGATTTATTGACTAGAATTTGTAGAACCAGTTCTATATTTAAGAATAACAAGTATACACCTTCATACTTTTAGCAGGACGGACCAGCTCAGTATAATAATATTTCTTTACTGCAGGCCCTACCAGTTTTATGTTCACTATTTCTATTCTGGAATGACCAGTTTCCCTGGAATCTCAGTTAACTGTATAGGTTTACCAATTCTGACTGTAAATAACAAATATGTTTAGTAATTTAAAAATAATAGACTGTAATTCAAACTATTTTACCAAACTGGATTAACCGTTTCTGTACTTGGGTTAGAAAAGGATTAATTCCCAGCAATATCAATTATTTAATTTAAACCCATAGTATAAATTACTGTTTAGATACTACTGGTATTCTGTGCCAAACTATGTTGTAAACCACAGTGAAATAAACTACAGTACACCATAAAGGGGATAAAATGCACACAGTTAATTGAGATTCAATATTCGTGCACAGTTACTGGAAGTTGTGGCTGCAACCACTTTTTTCACTGATAAAAATGAAAGCCCCACCTCAGTCCTGACCCCGTGTTACACGTACAGTAGTCTATATAATAATATCACAATAACATGATTTTTAAGGGCGTTATGATTCATTAGCGGCCCAACAGAAATGATTAACAACCAGAGGTCCTATTAGCAGCCCGAGACGTAGTCGAGGGCTGCTAATGGGGCAGAGGGCTGTTATTGTTAATCATTTCTGGAGGGACGCCAATGGACCATAACGCCCTTAAAAATCATGTTATTACTATTATTGCCATCATCTGTGATTTCCTACAATACCAGCTTTTACTGGTTTTCATTTAATTCGCTATTATTGCTGGATTGAGACATTTTGAAACCGTATTCGAAAGCAGATGTGTCGTCTGTTGACAAACAAACAGCACGTGGGAATTATCGTCATGTGACCCAAACCAATGTTTACGTCGAAAGCGCAAGACATAAACACTTGTAAGTTGCAAGCCCAGCATCGGTGACGAAACATGAAATAAGACTAAAATGTCAGAGGATAGTACTCACCTCCACACAGACCGATCAACGGGATATCGATAGATTTGTGCACCAAAACCTTTTTTCGCCCTCAATTTATGAAGAATAATTTTGCCCTTCGTTGACCCGACCATAGAAATCGGATATAAAAAGTCTTTTTATATCCGATTTCTATGGACCCGACCATAGAAATCGGATATAAAAAGACTAGAGTGGCAGTCACGTGACAAAAAGTGTGATTTCGGCAGCCAACTACGCGGTTGACTCGCCTGTGATAGCTCTGTCTGAAAAATGTGTTTGTATTTTTAAAAAATGCCAGATACTTGCGCATCCATTGGCTGCACGATGCTCCGAGGTTCTGCTGATGCAAAAGAACTCGACATAACCTTTCACTAGTTTGGATTTAAATTATTGCATGGAAATGTTGATTTTTTGACTCGATAATCTATTTTCGACGCACAACGTCAACGATGCAAATTGCAATGCATGAATACAAGCGACCTTCTAAAGACTAAAGTTCAATATTTTTTTGTAAAAATTCGATGGATTTTTTCGTGGTTTCTATTTGTTTGAACTATCAGTAAAATTAATGTTTGAAAAGCTCAACCCAATCGACACCTTGCTTATCAAAACATTGGAAACTTCCACGTCAAAACCTGAGGCTGTGGCTGGATTGTGAAACTAAAAACCTACCGATCCTCACAAAGTAAGAGAGCCCCGAGGAAATATCTGAATATACCCATATCCAATGTAATATTTGGCCTTACACGGGGCAACAGCATTTACTTTCACAAGTAAATGTTAAAATCCATACAGATTTTTGTTTACCGGTCCATCACAATGTCAAGACTCGTGACATGAATATGGCAGAAAGTTATATAAGGGTCCCGTCACTCAGAAAAGGGAAATAATTTAATTCCTGCTGCTGCCAGCATTTGAAGAAAATTTGAAATTTCAGTATTCATTACCCCCCCCCCCCCCCTCAAACCATTTGTTCTCTAACTTGCTTCAAACTAATACAGTACGCCAATTGTGGACTGGTCACTTCTAGCGAGTGGGAAATATTTCTGTGGCCACAATATAAGATTCCAAACACAAATTATAGGAATAATCATGATTAAACTTTTGATTAATGAAGCACCGGGTACAACCCGGTACTTCATTAATTAAAATTTTGCGGATGAAGATTAAGATTTTTATTGCTTGGTAAATGCACGCGTGAGCATCACTGCCCACACATGGATTATGGCCAGCCCACATGAGACTGTCTGCATGGTAGTAATGCTTTACTTTTTACCATCTGCACATTTGTCATGGTCCTCTACTGACTGATTGAGGGGGCCTTTTAGGTTTTATTCCCACTGTTTCACATCTGACATCCCATCAGTGGTGGTGCTAGAATTTTTCCCGACGATGAGGATTGGCCATTCTGATGGGGAGGTATGTATTAGTCTCCAGTATGAGTATACACTGCCCACCCAACCCTGAGACTCAAACCATGGTGTGGAAAAGGGGCAGTAAATAGCAATCTTACACAGGATATGTGTAATATGGTTTATTTGTTGAGGTGTTAGGAAAACTCATGTGACATCCCAAAACTGAAGAATTTAAAAAGATCAAAGCTTGTTCCAATGAGGGGTCATGGCACATATTCAAGATGTTTTTGTAAAGTGTGTGGTGTTTAAAGGTGTGTATTTTTAGACCAATATATTGTTGTAAATTTATGATGAAATAACAATGTTTTTACATGCTTGATTGAGACTGAAGTACTGAAGTTGCAATCCTGTCTCCATAGCACAACTGGTCAGTGCATCTTGGTGTAAGGTTCATTCAATGAATGCACTAAGAAGGTGTCAGTTCGAATCTGACTGGAGATCATCACTGAATGTACTTCTGATCATGCTGTTATAATGGAAACTAATTATTAGTTCAATCATAACTGATACTTGAATACAGGCACTCTAAAAGTTGTAATTTATTAAATTCCTGTTGACAGATTTATTTACAATGATAACAAATTATTCCTTTACAGTAGAACCGAAAAGAAATTGTTAAATAACAATTTTGAAGCACAATGGAATACATGTATCTACATGTAAATTTGAATGAAGTGGTTTTGATCTTTTTAAATTCTTCAGTTTTGGCATGTCACATAAGTTTTCCTAACACCTCAACCCTGATACACCACCTGACCACTATCCTCAATCTATACATCGCGTGGAAACTGATGAAATATTGGCAATGGTCAACCATTTGACAGGCTTGGATTCTCCAATGTAAAGGTAAGAAGATTTTGATCTTCTAAATGAAGGCATCTTACTACAGACCTCGAAATTGCCACAGCAATCAGCACTGCCATGGTGAATGCTGTAGTACATTACACTCTTAATTATATAGCTCAAGTATTGAATATCAGGACTGGCAGTTACCTGCCAGTCCTGATATTCAATGCTTGAGTTAGGAAAGGATACATGCACTCCTAGTACGTGATTTGTGATGTTCTTTAGTTCAACCCATATTTATTTAAAAAAAGCCAAGTGAACAAATCTTAAACTATACAAACAAAGTCATGGATTAGACATAAAGTCTGAGGCTTACAACTCATTGTCTCCACAATGTGACATAATGTACAGAATTGATTTTCATGTCTGTGATTGCTGTGGTAATGCGGTGGGAAATGGAATTTACTACAGCAATTGATTGCCATGGTAAAATATTTCTAATTTCAAGGGCTGTTACTAACTGAACATTTGTCATTTTTATCATTCTTTGTTTACCCTCCAAAAATAACAAATGACAGCATCAATTAGTTTCATATTTTCCTACCAGATCCTAGCATATGATCCCTACATGTATTTGGAATAATCCAAGGTGTCAGACACTATGATTTAGAGAAATAAAAACAAGTAACAAAATTCAATTGTGGATTTATGTATATTATTATTCATTAGGTAACGGGTTTATAAATTCAAGTTGTTATTGTTTCTAATCTTGTCTCATGGAAGATTTGGTTAATGCATGTTATTGTGAGATTTAATGATTACTCTTAGATGCTGTCACAAATCTGACTAGAGACAACTGAATTTGTTACATAATTTTCAACTAGTTTGAAAGATGAATCTTCAACATTTTTGTGATATATCTCAATGAGGATGACAACAACCATCACCAGCTAACAAGAAATAAGGTGGAACCAATTAACTGGTTGAGGGCTACATTATTTTTGGTGGTCAAATTTGTTCATCAAAATCTGTTTTATTAAAAATTATTGGAGAGTGTCTGTAGGCACTCCAATAATTTTTAATATAGCAGATCATTATCAGAAGACTGTACTTGCTTTTTAGTGAATTTGAAACCATAAGTAAAGAAAATGTTGACTTTCACAAGTTATCCTTCATTTTTCCAAAACCTGGTAGTTGCTTCCAGCATTCAACCAGTTGAGGGCAAGAAAGGTCAGTTGAATGCAACACCTAAAAGAAATAAAATTTGTCTGAAGCAGGACCTGTGGAAATGGAAGGCTGCTAAATGTACATGTTCAACCACACCTGCCTAACACACACACAACACACACAAACTTAAGACTTTTCTCAGCTCAGACAATTTCAGTCAGACAAGCTTGAGAATTGACGTCTTCAGCACTTATAAGATAAAAATTTCGAAATTAAGAAATGGAGAGGATTATTGAAAACAAAAATAAGTAATGAAGAATATAGTCAATTTTAATAACAAACAAAACACCAGTTCGGAGTTAGTGATTTGATAAAAGAATAAAACTTGAGTATATATTTAAAAAAAAAAAAATAGAGGTAGCCACTAGAGGTGGCAATCCCTCTGAGAAATGTAGTTATCTGTAGCTGAAGTTTTACAAAAAATGTCAAACTCCACCAGAAAATGAAGGAAAGCCACACTTTAACACTTACAATTAGTGTCTAATGTGCAAATGTGAAGAGACATATTTTGTGTGTTAATGAGTAACCCTCATGATACAAGATCAGCTAATGCATTTTGAATTGCTACTGCCTTTTTATATACTCAATCTTAAGAAGCTGTTTCAAGTGGTACAAAATTCTGAATTGATCCCCCAAATTCCTCAATCCAAACTCAAGTAATTGGTCAGAAACAAAGTGTTTACTGACAGACAGACAGACGGACAAACCATTAACATAATTCAACCTTTTTTTCAAGACAGGCATATAAAAACTGTTCAAGTAATGAAATTGCATGTTGAGTTTTGCACATGGTGCTGAACAGTTTGGTTGTTATACAGATACTACAGGGCCGGGGCACGCTTCATACTGCAATAGACTCTTTTTCACCTACATGTATATAAGTAGTTTTTACATCACCTACATGAACGTGTATAATGGCAAAAAGTATAGAAATGGCCATACTTTGCATGGTATGGAATAATGTTTAACTGTGATCAATCTACTTTTTGTAAAAGTTAATGTTAATCATGTGCAAAAATATCTTCAGTGGTGATAAAGAAAATGGGGTGTATATCTGAGCCAAAAGCTAAATGAGAGAAATATTTCTAAATTGAAAATTAATTAACTGTGGCCTAACATAAGAAGTAGATGACACTAAATCTATTTTCTGAGAAATCAAAAAACTTCTATTTTTTTCTTAAAAAAAACAAGTTTATTCCAATGAGGGGTCATCAGCAATAGTTTGGAAGATGAAAATTTTTTAAAATATTAAATGACATTTTTTGTATATTACAAGTGTGAATTTGGTCAATCTATTAGCAAAGGGGTTGTAGTCACTTTCAACACCTAAGACTATACCATGATCACAAAGCAAGTATCAATTCAAGTAATGAAATTTGCATTAAACGAATGTGACATGTCCAAGTTCTTAACCCTCCTTTCCCATTCAGGATAAGGTTATGGTTTAGGTTTTGATTGCATAAATCAGAATTTTCCAGTGAAGTTATTTTAAACATCTTTTCAGCTTCCAACAACATTTCATTGAGAAATTAACAATATTTTTTTTCTGGTCACACTGAAAGCTTTTTTGTGAGTTCCAGACTTTTTCCCAGATGTGACTATTTTCATAAAATGATTCCATAGCTTTTAAAAAAAATAAAATATATAATCTCTCTATTTAACTTTTACGGTTAAAAAAAAAGAAGTGATTTCCTTCTACAGTGCGACTATCGTGGATGGGTCAGAATCTATGCAATGGCATTTTTTTCCACAAATACAATTCAGAGATGGTTTTGCTATGAACCTAACAAAAGTATCATCAATGAAGCAACGGATGAACCTGGAGCTCCATTGATGGAAATATTGCTGGTGTTACAGCAGATCAAAGCCTATGTGTGGATTTTGACCTTACAGCATTGGCCATTCTGTATACTTTTTCAAACTGAATAAAGTGAATATGGAGATAACATTCATTTATGTTTGAACCCATATGAACCTATTTCCAGATTTTACAAGGCCTGAAGCTATTACAGGGGGACAGGGGTGTGAACTGGCCATCTCTGTCGGGAATTTTGGTTCCCTTTTACTAGAATTTTGATGCATTTTGCATACAAAATGGAGCTTATTTGGTCATTTTAGGGCATTTTCACATTTTTTGTCAGCAATTTTCAAAAGTCCAACCCCCTTATAATCTGTCATCCGGGAGAGATTGGCTTCATGTCTGAATTTTACGATGCATTTTTTTAGCCACAGAGTAGGAGCCCCAACATACATGTATTCACAAGCAAGTCATCTGAATAAGAGCAATCTTTCTGTGGAAATGATTTTTAGTCAAGTTTTGGAAGCCTCACTTGCAATTTGCCAATCACTATAATACCACATGACTAAAATACTGATGGGTAGGGGTGACTTCTAGAAAACGCTCTAGTCCCTTAAGTGTTAACCCTCTTCTCCCATTCAGTGTGGGAATTGTTGTTTTGCAGAATACAAATTATTTTAGATTTTTCTGGTATTTTCCACAGTAAAAGTCGAAATTAATTGTAAAATAACCACTGTGTCCTTCTTTTCCTAGATCAACATAACCAAGTTCTGGCATTTGTGAAAAGCTCTCCGTGAGAGCTATCCCCCCCCCCCCCCAAAAAAAAGAAAGAAACCAGACCCTGATGCTATCCATGTAAAAGGAGCAGTTCACTGTCACACAGTTTGCTGTTTAGCTTGGTTATGAAACCACTTTTTTCAACTTGGGCTTTCCATTCCATTGGGCCTTTTGCAACTGAGTTGAGTCTCCCATGCAAACATTGTGAAATACCAACTGCATCTATTTGTTCCAGTTATCAAACAATTAAAAGGAGTGAAACAGATTGCTTCCGCAATTTGTAGTTTATCATACAACAATTGCAACGTTATGCCTTATGCCAAGTTATGGGACGAAATTAGGACACCTTTGTTTTCAATTGACGTCACACAAATATCTGGCCACGTTATCCATGAGCATCGAGAATCTGTAGAGCATCGATTGAAAATCGTATTATTAACCTTCCTTTCTTCCTATTTCCATTTTTTAAAGCAGTATTCTTTTTTGCTTTTTTGTTGTTATTGTTATCCTGAATACTGGACTTTTCGCCGGAAAGACAGTTCGCCGGAAAAGACATTTCGCCGGAACTTAAATTTTTAAAATTGGACAGTTCGCCGAAAAGATTTTAAAATTTTAAAAACGACTTACCCATTTTTTAAAATCCGTTTAACAGGTCAAAACCGGTCCATTGAGGACGAAATTTTAAATTGAAATGAACGTTTAACTGAACACAATGTTTGTTTCTGTTTTTTTTTTTTGCCGACAAGCCAAAATGTCAATTAACACTGACGGCACATTCTTTTTTTCTACCGACATGGCATGACCCAGAGCTACAATAGTAATAAATTTTCTTATCGAATGGAATGGTTTCACGCGCCGAAGGCACGCAGGGACGGTGTGGGGAACAAGCCCCTTTCGACCCCTAGTGACTGTAAATGACTAATTTCCACATGTCTACTCGTGTTGAAGGAGGAACAGGTTCAGTATTAATGCGTTTGGTGGCTTTTTTTCGCCATGTCGTCGGTGCGTTTGTTAAAGGACAGTTTTTGATCAATGGTGATGCCCAGGAATTTCGCCTCTTTGCATTCTGGGAGGGTGTCGAAGTATCGGCCCATTTGGAGTTTTTTGTTATTAACGCTTCCACGTTCCACACGGCTATTTGTAGCTTATTCATGACGGGGGTCGGGAATTAGTAGCGGTGCTTTAGATATTGGTTAGACAGGAGTAGTATGTCTCGGGCTTTTGAGGACCCATTTGGATGATCTCATGGATGATCTCATGTGACGTCATAGTCACGTGACGTAGTGGCGCCATGTTGTGGTAACCCGCGTGAGCGGCCATGTTGTGACGTCATCTCCATAGTGATACGTGGTGTGAGTGCGCATGCGGATCGCGTGTTGTTAGGGTGATACGTGTTTCCGTCGTCCATTTTGTATACTGGAGGCCGCCATCTTGGTTTCTATGGTAGCACGTGATTGCTATGTTACCCAATTGTTTTGTAATAGGACGGGGTATGTTCGGAGGGTGTGTTCCTTTGTAGAAGAGTAAATCTAATTACCACAAACAACCCGACAATCCTTCCAAATCACCAAAATCCACACGAAATCACCGAAATTGACTTTATTTCCCCATTTTATCGGTTTAGCACGTAGTGCTATAGTACTAAGGGGTACAAGGGGTGCATTCGACTGAAGTGGAGTAATTTTCTGGTTCGGATTTTCCCAGAATCCTCATTTAATTACCCAAATAAACCCGTCAAGTTGTATTATTTCGAATTCTTTAAGAATCCCTTTTTTTGGATCCCATGACGTGTTATTTCCCTATTAAGAGTAGCACGTAATACCGAGGGGGTGTGTTCGTTTGAAGTGGAGTAATGTTCCCATTTTTTTGGATCCCATGACGTTTTATTTCCTTATTAAGAATAGCACATAGTGCTATAGGACAAATTTACCCAGAATCCTCTGCTTCTACTTGGAACTATATTTTTATAAATTCCTACGCTCTATTTTTAGTAACATCCTTAACTGACCCCCTAACTAATTGTTAGGGTCTATATTTAGCAATTTCTTTAAATGACCCCCCTAACTACATGATTTTAAATAATAAAATTAATGAGGATCAAGATGTTTTTACACCAACCAATCAGAGCGAAGTTAATCCACCAATCAGATTTCTGGATTCCCATTGTGTTTCTTTCCCATTGACTTCTATACTAATTTTCTAAATTTCCCAACTTTAACCTATAATCCTGTAGGAAACAAACACAAACACCCATCGAGAATGAAAATATCGATGAAAAAACGTTGTGACGTCGTGACGTTTTCAAAAACGTCCGTCACGTCGAAATAAATTCCGGAGAAGAATAACGTCGCGTCATTCTGTTTCGATCCTTCGAACTGAACACATCGCTAGAGAGTTTTCTATAGCAATTTTGCCTTTGCAAAAAATTTATGAAGATGTCTGAAGCTGCTACTGCCGTTACCAGAACTGATGTCTACGCCTGTGAAGAGTGTGGGAAGACCTTTACTGCAAGAACGAATCGAGATCGCCATGTACGCACCCAGCACGCCACCGGAGAGAAGAAGACCCACGATTGTACCAACTGTAACAAGAGTTATGCTTCCAAGCAGAAGCTTGATCAACACCTGATGAAATGTTTGGAGATATATACATGTATGGAATGCGGCCAGGAGTTTAACCAACTACTCCATTTTAATCGACATAAGAGCGTTGCCCACCGACCAGTTCCTGTACCATCAAAAAGGAAGACTGATGAACCGAAGAGAGGACCACCTAAACAACCACGGACCACGACGACCACCCAATATGATGTTGACCCAATGGAGTTTGAAAAGGATATGATGTCTGAAGAAGAGCCAGATGAGATATTGACCGTGTACGAATATAACTGGAGTTCTATTAGAACTCGCCACATGATGAACAGAGTCCAAGACCAATATAACTACCTGATCAACGATGTGAACCTGAAGATGATGACTGATGAATTGATGACTACCATATTTCTGCCACAACAGCTAAGATTTAAAATTAATCTGAGTTTTGGTTTTATCCTGCGACACAATGAAACGAATGAACTGAAGTATTACCATCCATCACAAAACAACGCCCGGGTACTTGATGTTCCACAACTTGTATGCTGCCAAGAAGATTTTGAAGAATTCCTTGATGATGTCATGGAAGAAGATATCCTGGAATGGGCCAAATTAAAACGACCCAACACCAAATGGCTTGTGGAGAGAGTTACCAACGTCACATTTTATGTGAACAAGCTGAAAGACCACCCAATTGGAATGGTAGAAGATCTTCCTGACTACATTCTCCAGAACAAAGCAGTAAATGCTTTGGTGAAAGATAAACATCACCAGTTTACCTATGAAGACAACCTGTGTATTTCCCGCTGTTTAGCTTTATGGAGTGGTTCCACAGCACACAACCTCAACTATACAACAGATGCCATGTACAGCAAGTATTCAGAGAAGCCAAAGAATGAATTCCATGGAGTAACTTTAGCCGAATTACCTGACTTGGAGAAATGTTTTGAAGTAAATATCCAAGTATATGAACTTGTCAAGAATGATGATGACCAAATTATTGCCAAATTAGTACAGAGATCTCACAGAAAGTATGAAGATACCATGTATGTGAACGTTTACAAGAACCATTTTAGCTACATCATCGATATAGACCAATACTGCAAATCCTTTGAATGCCGCAAATGCGGCAAATTATGGAAAAAGGTTTACAGACTAAATCGTCACGAGAAAACCTGTACAGATCAAGTAAATTACCAGTATGTTGGCGGTGTATACCATCCATCCCAGTCCATATTTGATCTGTTAGAAGATGAAGGTATAGAAGTATCTGAAGAGAAGAAGTTTTATCCATACCGTGCAACGTTTGATTTTGAAAGTTACTTTGTCAAATCCAGTCTACCTGCTGACAGTGATAAACTGATATGGGAAGCAGAACACCGACCATTGAGTGTTAGCATATGCAGTAATGTTCCAGAATACCAAGAACCGAAATGTTTCATTACAAATGGAAATTCTCAAGAACTTATTGAAGAAATGATGACATACCTCACAGCTATTTCATCTCATTGCCACCAACTGATGCAGACCTATCATGCTTGGACCTTGTTTAAACTCAGAC
Source organism: Pictodentalium vernedei (assembly GCA_031216915.1). Lineage (NCBI taxonomy): Eukaryota > Metazoa > Mollusca > Scaphopoda > Dentaliida > Dentaliidae > Pictodentalium > Pictodentalium vernedei. The sequence goes on along the minus strand of CM062295.1, from coordinate 544,269,312 downwards.
AGAAAATTGATGAAACGCTGGAAGCGGAAGCCAGAGCTACTGGAGAAGATACATCCAAGATGCACCCTTTACAAAAATTGGAGAAGAAATTTCAAGATTACCTGCAAGAGATGCCCGTCATCGGATTCAACTCTGGAAAATATGATATGAATGTAGTCAAGCGTGAACTGATGACATACCTGAAGAGACAGAATCCACTCAAGTTTGCAGTGAAGAAATCGAATAACTATATGTGCGTCTCGACAGAATCTTTCAAGTTTGTTGATATTTGCAACTACCTCGCTCCAGGATTCAGCTATGACAAGTTTTTGAAAGCATTTGGCTGCTCCGTGACGAAGGGATTTTTACCAAATGAATGGATCGACAGCTTGAACAAATTGGATCAAGACCACCTACCAGACCATGAAGCCTTCTACAGTTCTCTCAAGAAAGAAAATATATCCAATGAAGAATACCAGTACTGCCAGCATGTATGGAACGACCTGGAGATGACAACTTTCCGTGATTTTCTGATCTGGTATAATAACCGAGATGTAAAACCATTCCTTGACGCAGTTGACAAGCAGTTTGCTTTCTACCAAGAACGCCACATCGACATGTTTAAAGATGGTATCAGTGTTCCGGGCCTCACGTTGAAATACCTGTTCCAGACCATGAATGATGACACTTACTTCACGTTATTTAACCAGAAGAATAAAGACTTGCATCACTTGGTGAAAGATAATATCGTTGGTGGACCTTCAATTATCTTCAACCGATACCACGAGAAAGATGTTACCCGAATCAGAGAAACAAAATATGGCAAAGAAGCAAAACCATGTGGAAGTATTATAGGCTTTGATGCGAATGCCTTATATCTTTGGTGCCTAATGCAAGAGATGCCAACGGGTTGGAGTATTAGACGTCGTGAAGAAAACCAGTTTAAACCAGAACATCCAATGAAGTATGGTAAAATGGCTGAACAATGGTTAGAGTTTTTATCCATGAGAGATGACATCCACATCAGACATCAGTTTAACGGAGCTGAAAAAATGATTGGTCGAAGACAGTTGCCTGTTGATGGTTGGTGCAAAGAGACACAGACTGTATACCAGTTCCATGGCTGCTTCTGGCACGGACATACCTGCATGAAAGATAAGAATGGCCTTCCTATCATCCATAATGAAGTCAGAGATAAACCGATGAAAGAACTGCTACAAGACACCCGTACCAATGCAAAGTACATCACCGATTTGGGCTACAAACTTATTGAAATCTGGGAGTGTGAGTGGAGAGAGATGAAGAAGACCGATGCCACACTCAAAGCCTTCCTGAAAGAGAACTTTTCAGACAAAATAGATGGTGCGATGACAGAGGAAGAAATACTGAACAAAGTGAAGTCCGGTGAACTGTTTGGTTTAGTCGAATGTGATATACATGTACCAGATCACCTGAAAGAGTACTTTGAAGAGATGACACCTATCTTCAAGAATACAGATATTTCCATTGATGATATTGGTGAACACATGAAGGCCTTTGCCGAGAAGAATGGAATCATGAAGAAACCCCGTAGAAGTTTGATCGGAAGCTATGGAGCGGAAAAAATGTTATTTGCAACCCCTTTACTGCAGTGGTACCTCCAGCATGGTATTGAAGTTGATCACGTCTATCAAGTTATCCAATATAAACCAAGAAGATGTTTTGAAAAATTTGGAGATGAAGTATCTGAAGCAAGAAGACAAGGAGATGTTGACCCTGATAAGTCGATCGTTGCCGACACCATGAAGCTGTTGGGAAATTCTTGATATGGCAAAACCGTCACCAACAAAGAGAAGCATCGACGTGTGTGCTATTGCGACGACGAAGAAGTTACCAAAGCTGTAAATGACATGTCCTTCAGAGCCTTGAATCCATTAGATGATACATTATATGAAGTCGAACTCAACAAGAAGACCATCAAGTTGGATCTGCCACTTCACATCGGATACTTTGTTTACCAGTATGCGAAACTCCGGATGCTTCGGTTATATTATGATGTCATCGATACTTTTATCAACCGCCAAGATTTCGAATATGCTGAAATGGACACAGATTCTGCATATATATGTACTTCGTCACCATCCATAGATGAATTAGTGAAACCAGAGAAGAGAGTAGAATTTTACAAAGAGAATCACAAGTGGTTTCCATCAGAGTGTTGTGATTTCCACAGAGATGGTTATGTGAAAACCAAATTAGAAGGCAAAGAATGGCTGTCACCCTCATGCTGCCAAGAAAGAAAGCGTTTTGACAGGAGAACTCCAGGCTTGTTTAAGGTAGAATGGCAAGGAACCGGCATTGTTAGACTGTGTAGTAAAACATATTATTGTTTTGGAGCCACCAATAAATTCAGTTGTAAGGGAATCAGCAAACGCCACAATGATTTGACGAAAGACAGATATTTGCAAGTTTTGAAGACTCAACAAAGTGGATCTGGCATCAACCGAGGATTTGTGATGAATGACAACACTATGTATACCTACCAGCAGAGCAGAGATGGACTATCATATTTCTACCCAAAACGAAGAGTTTTAGAAGATGGAGTTAGTACCATACCACTAGAGATTTAAAGAAGAAACAATTGAGTGTCATATTTTTCTACAACCTGAACCAAGTCTAGCTTTTGCCTACAAAAAGTTCTATTTAGTTGATCAAAAAAAATTCCTAAAAAAAACCGAAATGGTTTTTAGGTGGTCTACTCAATCATATTAGGCTCATCAAATTTTTAAAGTCCTTTATGGCATTCTCTAAAGTCCTTTATGGCAGTCCTCATAAAGTCCTATATGGCATTCTCTAAAGTCCTATATGGCATTCTCTAAAGTCCTTTATGGCAGTCCTCATAAAGTCCTACATGGCATTCTCTAAATTCCTTTATGGCATTCTCTAAAGTCCTTTATGGCAGTCCTCATAAAGTCCTATATGGCATTCTCTAAAGTCCTATATGGCAAGTTTTTCTCAAAGTAAAAAGTCCTTTATGGCATTCTCTAAAGTCTTTTATGGCAGTCCTCATAAAGTCCTATATGGCATTATCTAAAGTCCTTTATGGCAGTCCTCATAAAGTCCTACATGGCAAGTTTTTTCTCAAAGTAAAAAGTCCTTTATGGCATTCTCTAAAGTCCTTTATGGCAGTCCTCATAAAGTCCTACATGGCAAGTTTTTTCACAAGTAAAAAGTCCTTTATGGCAGTCCTCATAAAGTCCTATATGGCAGTCTTCAAAAAAATTCTAAATGGCAAGTCTTACAAGGCAATACATTTTTTCTAGTGTAAAGATTTTTTCAATTTTTTTTTATTTATTCTAATACAGAGAGTTTTTTCATCATTATCATCATCATCATCATGTTCCTGATATACTTTAGGCTAAACCTATTGGAAGTGGAGGATACTTCTTTAGTTTCATTCAAAACTTAGTTTCATTCAAAACTTTTTAGTTCAATTTATTTTTAAAAAATGTTGATTCATGGTATCTTTTAGGTTACACCTATTGGAACCAGATGATACTTCTTTATTCAAAATTTAGTTTCATTCAAAACTTTTTTAGTTCCATTTATTTTAAAAACATGTTGATTCATGGTATCTTTTAGGTTACACCTATTGGAACCAGATGATACTTCTTTACTTTTTAGTTTCATTCAAAACTTTTTAGTTTCATTCAAAACTTTTTAGTTTCATTCAAAACTTTTTAGTTCCATTTATTTTAAAAGACATGTTGATTCATGGTATCTTTTAGGTTACACCTATTGGAACCAGATGATACTTCTTTACTTTTTAGTTTCATTTAATTTTTTTTTAAAGTTGATTCCTGGTGTCTTTTAGGCTATCCCTATTGTATAACCAAAGGAATAAATCATCATCATCATTACTAAGAAATTCTCTGTTGTGAATATTTAAAAGAAATGAGAAATTTTTATGATAGAAAAACTAAATTGCTAAGTTGGACATGTTGTTTTCGTTTTCTTTTTTGATGAACAAAAAAAAAAAATTCCCTCAAAGAGGATACAAACTATAGGGGGTGGGAATGCACTCGAGCTATTTGACTTATCTCCATTGGACAGAGGTTTGTAGCTTGACCTGTCCCAAGCCAGTATAAAATGCAGAGGGCCATATCCTACAGTTTAAGGATCAAGATTGCAGTTTGATCGCCAAACTGACCAATCAGATCGAAGTTAATCAACCAATCAAATTTCTGTATTCCCATTGTGTTTCTTTCCCATTACTTTCTATACTAATTTTCTAAATTTTCCAACTTTAACCTATAATCCTATAGGAAACAAACACAAACCCCAACCAAGAATCAAAAACTCAATCAAAATTTGTTCAACTGGGGTGATGTTTTCAATCACGTCCGTCAAAGATATATAAGATTAGGCAAAGTATGGACTTGGCATCATTCACGATCGAACCATTGACCAGAGAAGATGTTCCGAATTGGCACCAAGCAGACTTATGCTAACGTCACCCAGTACCAGGGTGAACTGAAGATTCATCTCAGAAGATACTTTGAGGGAAAAGACCAGAAACCTTATCCTACGAAGACTGGTATTGCTCTATCTTTAGAAGAATGGAATGCCTTGAAATCTCAAATAGAAGAAGTAGATGCAGCCATCAAAACCCAACAAACAACTTTAACTGAAGACACTAAACCTACTAACCATGAAGACTTCAAAAAACCAAATCAAGAACCACCTTTGAAGAAGAAGAAGATCACAGTGAGAATAACCCAACCACGACCATTGATCGTTGATGAAATTGATAGTGAACTCAGGCAAGTTCGCTTGCAGCATAAACTTTGCTTGGCATATGCTCATTATGTCGAAGAGAACATTGACGCTGTAATGAAAGAAAAATGCTATGGATGTACAGTCGATCACCCAAGTCAGATTCAGCATAATGTATGCCTAATGATGTCTGAAGAAGAGAAGATTATAACATGTTTTAGTGATGCACTTAAAAGAGTTAACAAGAATGATGTTCATCTACTGTGGCACCATAATACTTCTGGAATGAATCCACCACCAGTACAGAAAGAATATGAAGATATGTTCGAGAAAACTCTCACAAAAGAACAGAGACGTTGTATTATGGATTTGGTGATTGAATTTATGACCATCAAGAAACCTGTTACAATTGGATTTTAATTGAAGATGTAAATAGATGTTGTAAATAGATGATTTTTTTTATAAAAAAAAGAAGAAAAAGAAGAAAAAAAGTATAAAATGAAGAAACAAGAAAAAAAGGTGGTAATGACGCTTAAGTTATTTGATGTTTATCTTCTTGACAAATATCAAACAAACTTAAACTGTCCCCAGCCAGTAAGTCAGAGGGCCACCAATTTTAAATATTTTTTGGATGATGGTTCATATTGGCCACCTCTCCAAAAGGTATAAAAGGGGGAGTAGTCCCCACGTTCAGTGGGGGCCACCTCCCCAAAAGGTATAAAAGGGAAGTAGTACCCACATAGAACAACAAAGATGGATCCTCGTTGGAAGCATCCATTCACTTGTTTATTGTGTGGTCCCACGGGTAGTGGTAAATCATCCTTTGTAAATCGGGTTATTCAAAATATTATATCACCTGTCCCAAGTCACATCATTTGGTGTTATAGTGAATGGCAACCATTATACAATACTTTACCCCAAGTAGAATTCGTAGAGGGTCTCCCTCAAGAATTAAAATCTGATAGTTTAGTCATATTGGATGATCTGATGCTCGATGCAGATGTTCGAGTGTCTAGATTATTTACTAAAGGTAGTCATCACCGTAACATTAGTGTGATCTACATTGTTCAAAATTTATTCGATAAAAATAAAGTCCATAGGACTGTAGCTCTCAATAGTCATTACATGATCTTGTTTAAAAATCCTAGGGATCGTTCTCAGATCTCACACTTGGCAACACAGATGTATCCTGGTCATTCCAAGTTTCTGAGAGAAGTTTTTGAAGATGCCACTTCGACACCATATGGTTACCTTTTAATAGATCTCAAACAAGATACTCCTGAACACATGAGATTAAGAAGTCAACTTTTTCCTGGGGAAACCCAATATGTGTACCTCCGAAAAGTATAAAAGGGGAGCAACAAGTCTGACTCGAGTCAGAAGCATGTCTGACCATCTCAAGCGCAACATCGCTCTTCTCAAGGTTCTTATTAAATCGAAACCCGCACTCGTCAAATCCATACTAAAACATGCAGACAAAGAATTGATAACTTGTTTGTGTGACTGTGCCTCGAATATACTGAAGGGAGCAGTACCTCTGACCAAAGCTCAGAGAACCAAACTCGTTCGTCAGAAACAACTAGTGAGGGCAGTGGCAAACAAAGGTACATCTGACAAAAAGAGGAGACAAATCTTGCAGAAAGGGGGATTCTTGGGGGCATTGCTACCTGCTGTACTATTGGGTGCTGTTAAAGGTATATTTGGATGATGGAATATGCAAAGAAGATGGCTTTGGTAGAACCAAGGTTATTGGAACGTCTACAAGAGACTCCAAGACAACCGAATGAACTGGCTGTTTCATCACTGGATAGAGAAATGAGAGATATTCTCGATGCCCCTTTTCTTTCGGCTGATGAAAAGATGACTCAATATAATCAAATTTTACAAAGATACTTGACATTTCAACAAAAGATAATGGCTCCTCGACCAATTAAAGTCGAATTCGAGAAAGATAATAAAGACGAAGACATTCTCGATTCTGTACCTATGACAATGAAGAGAAAGGGCAAGTTGTTGTTGAATCGTATTAGAAGTGACCCAAATATATCTTGGAATGAGAAGGGTGAATTAGTCTACAAAGATCAAACAGTGGTAGGGTCGAATGTAACAGATCTTCTAAACGATTTACTTAGAAGACGAAAATCTTTTCAACCAAAGGGATGGGAAATGTTGGCCGAAGCTTTGAGAGATAGTAACATACCCCAAGAATTAATTGGTCATAAAGAACGTTGGGATTTTATGAAACAGGCACCGATAAAGTCGGAACCAAAACAACCAAAGAAAACAGAAACGCCAAAGTGGACCGAAAAAAAGGTATAAATAGAGTTGACACTTGAACAAGGCAGTCATGGAAGCATTGTACTATGATTCTGAAGTGCCTGGTAGTTTTGGTGGTGTAGACTCTCTTCGTAGAGCGTCCAAGAAAAAAAACAAACAAGTTGTAAAATGGTTAGAGACTCAAGACACATGCACTCTTCACAAACCTGTTCGTCGTACATTTCGTAGAAGAAAAGTAATAGTTAGTGGTATAGATGCACAATGGCAAGCTGACTTGGTAGATGTTTCAAACATAAGTAAATTCAACAAAAACATAAAATTTTTGTTGACATGTATAGATGTATTTAGTAAATATGCTTGGGTGATACCATTACAAAACAAACTTGGTGATTCCATCGTGAAAGCTTTTAGTAAAATTTTCAAACAAGGTCGTAAACCAGAAAAATTACAAACTGATCAAGGCAAAGAATTTCTAAACAGAAAATTTCAGAATTTTCTCAAAGATCACAAAGTCGACTTTTTCACAACACAAAATGGGGAAACAAAATGTTCCATAGTAGAAAGATTCAATAGAACTATGAAAACCAAAATGTGGAAATATTTTACCAAGAACAATACACTAACTTTTCCACTTCAAAACTTGGTGAAATCATATAATCATTCTCATCATCGCAGTATAGGTATGGCTCCCATCGCCGTGAACTTTGAAAATCAAGAAGAGGTTTGGCAAAGGTTGTATGGACAACCCATAAAACACAAGACACCAAAGTACAAAGTAGGTGACAGATTGAGAATCAATAAAGTTAAGAAAACTTTTGAGAAAGGTTATTTGCCCAATTGGACCGAAGAGTTATTCACAGTAGTAGCCATCAAGAAAGGACATCCAGTCACATACATGTTACAAGATGATAATGGAGAAATACTGAAAGGGTCATTCTACACTGAAGAGCTTCAGCGAGTTTCACATAAAACTATTTACAAAATCGAACACGTCCTCAAGAAACGTGGTCGAGGTAAGAAAAGGGAATTGTTCGTAAAGTGGTTGGGATACCCAACTTCGTTCAATTCGTGGATCAAACAGAGTCAGCTCACCTATAAAAGGAAGTGAACCTCTGAAGTTTCTTCAAAATGGAAGAAGGATCGAACGGTTCTTGGCCTCTGTTTGGTAAAAGAATTCCAAGGAGCGAGATCACTTATTTTTCACAAATAATCATTTTGTATATCATCATCATTACCAGTGTCGTTAATCTTACTCTCGAAAACACAGACAGCAAGTTGTGGACTGCTTTCTTGAGTAGTAGCATAGGATATTTGTTACCAAATCCAACCATTAAGAAAAAGTAATGTTTTATTTGACTCTACCAAGTAATAGTTCTATGAACGTGTTTCCAGAAAACACGTTGTCTACGTACACCACTCAGTTATCACAACCAGTGAATCTCACGGGAGAATGGGAAGTAGGTCTGGCAGAGATTTAGTATCCAAATACTTGGTTCAAAATTCGTGGAGAAGAAGCTTTCGTTACAGTGTTCTGGTCTTCGAAAAAGAATTACCGACTTACTCTCAAGGAAGGCCGTTATTCGGATCCCATTGATGTGATACGAGCTATCAATGGTGTTAAAGAATTACTCTTGCCTCGTCACGATAAGGTAGCTTTTGAACTGGATAGAGTGACTGGTAAAGTTCATATCACGGTACGTGATGGAGTCGTGGTCACATTGAGCCCTTCTCTTCAAAATATTTTGGGATTTAATGAGTGTGTTTTTAAATCAGGAACTTACAATTCTTCCAGAGTTGCCGATGTCAACCAAGGATTTTATTCACTCTATGTATATTGTGACTTGGTTCGTGACCAAGTCGTAGGAGATACAAGAATACCACTTCTTCGTATCGTACCCGTGCGTGGAAAATATGGGGATATCATCTCTAAAACATTTGAGAATGTGTATTATGTACCAGTAGAACGAAAAAATTTCAGTACCGTCCAGGTGTATATAAGGGGTGACACAGGAGCCATAGTACCATTCAAGTTCGGGAAAGTGACAGTGACACTTCATTTCAGAAATCGTAGATCTCTTCATTTCACATAAACATGACTTACTGTTGTAAGTCCAAATTATACGAAGAATATTACACGAAACAAGCTGGAAATGGTCTACCGGCTTTTTCTGGAGCTCAAACACAGAGAGGATATGGTTTGGGAAGTATATTGGGAGGACTGAAGAATATGGTGTTACCTTTATTGAAAACTACAGCCAGGACCGTGGGAAAACAGTTATTGAGAAAAGGAGCAGCCTTTGCCGAAGATGTCATTGAAGGGAAAAATGTAAAAAAGGCAGCAATCAAAAGAGTCAAAGAGGCTGGTGCAGGAGCTTGGAATGAAGTGGTTGGTGGTTCAAAACCACCCGGTAGGAAAAGTATAAAAAGGCCCGCACCACGCAAAACTAGCAAATCGACAAAAAGAAGGAGAACTGTTCAGACCCAAGACCATCTCGGTGCATGATGTCTCTCATTAATGAAAAATCTTGTGAGTGTGTCAACAGAGAACTCGACTTGTTTTCCATACCACCAACACAGACTAGTGTGGAACATGGGCAATGGGTAGAACACAGGCCTTTGGCGACTATAGGAAACAGTGGTCCAATAGAATTCCACATTGCAGGATTAGGAGATGATTATTTGAATTTGGCACAGACATACTTGTATGTTAAAGCAACGGTTGTAGATTCCAATGGGGCATCAATTGCACCCGATGCCAAAGTGGGCCCAGTCAATTTATGGATGCATTCCTTATTTAATCAAATCGATATCAGCTTGAATGAAAAACTAGTATCTCCTTCCAACAACACTTATCATTACAGAGCTTTCATAGAAACTTTGTTGAGTTATGGACCAGCTGCCAAGAAGTCACAACTGACTAATGCATTATGGTACAAGGATACGGCCGGACACATGGAAGATTTGACAGATGATAACAAGGGATTTCTTCTTCGAAAGAAATTTATAGAGAAAAGTAAAATCGTGGACATGACTGGAAGATTACATTTGGACATGTTTTTCAAAACTCGTTACTTGCTGAATGGAGTTAATGTTCATGTTAAAATGAATAGAGCCAAAGATGCCTTCGCATTGATGGCCGATACCGCTACATACAAGATCAAAATTCTAGATGTATCCATGTTTGTACGCAAAGAGAGACTCCAATCATTCGTGAGAATGGCTCACGAGAAAGCACTAACAAAAGCAACTGCAAAATATCCTATCGATCGTGTGGAAACCAATGTGTTTTCAGTGCCGAAAGGAAATCTGAGTATTAAGCGGCCCATCCACAGTCAATATAATTGTCAATATTATTGACTCAATATTATTGACAATATAATGTTTGCCCTCAACTGCACTATCATTTTGATCAATATTTCTTTCATTTCTGATTCGACAATCATAGGATTGATTGATCAATCTTTGATTGATTTTGCCATGTTGATGGCTCTGTGTTTTTGACAAGAATGAAATATTGATCAATACAATTGATGTGACAAAAATGTACATCAATATTATTGACAATACGTCAATAAATATTTGAGCTCTCTGATATTCTTCAATACATTGATCAAGTCTTCAATATCGCCCATTCATGATCAATAAGATTGTCAATATAAATTATTGACAATTATATTGACAATCATATTGAGTGTGGATGGCCCGCTTTACACAAGAAAATTTATTTTTAGGCCAACTACCTAAACGCATCGTAGTGGGATGTGCAGACAACGATGCTTTCAATGGAAACTTTTCAAAGAATCCATATAATTTCAAGAACTACAAAATCAATTACTTGGCATTGTACGTGGATGGGCAGCAGATTCCAGCCAAACCATTACAACCTAGATTCGAACAACAAGAAGTGGCGAGATGTTATGCAACTCTGTTCCAAGGAACTGGACAAATGTATGAGAATGAAGGAAACCACATCAGCCGAGAAGAGTACATAAATGGATACACCCTATTCGTATTCGACCTGACTCCAGATCTATCACATGGACAACACTTCGATCTGGTGAAGAGAGGAAACTTGAGACTAGAAGTCCATTTCGAAAATCCATTACCAACCACAATCAACGTACTGGTGTATGCAGAATTCCAGAACATCATAGAAGTGGATAAGAATAGACAAGTAATCTTCGATTACTCAACATGAACACGTTGCAGTTAGAGAATGCACTTCGATCAGATAGTTGTTTGAAGAGAATATGTTTGGGTGTATTTTCAAGAAACAAATTACCAAGAAGATTACCAGATCACAGACCAGTGGCTTTGATAGCCAACACGGATCCAGACCACAGAAAAGGAGAACATTGGGTGGCTATCTTTGTGAGTCACCACAACGCAGAATACTTTGATTCCTATGGATTACCACCACAACACAGACCATTCGAGAATTCCCTGAAGAAGAATTCCAGATATTGGAAGTATAATACGAAACGCCTTCAAGGACCATTACCAGTGTGTGGACAATACTGTTTGTTTTACTTGAAACATCGCTGTCGCGCTGTACCGATGGAAACCATATCCAACATGTTTACCACTGATCTAATGGATAATGATGTGTTGGTTAATGACGTCATAGAGGAAACCAGCCACTAGATGTCGCTGCATTGAAGGAAAACTATAAAAACTGGTGCACTTGGTGTTCAGCTCATTTGTGTTTCGACAGCCAAAGAAGAAGGATGTCTACTAATGTGACCGTCTTCAAACTTTACAACGATTTACAGATTCAACTGTTCAAGAACGACGTTGGGTTCCAGTTTACCACCAGAGATTGGGAACAAGTGACCAAAGCAGTGGATATTGCAAAGAAGAGAAGTCTTGAAATAGGAGAACCCAAACCAAAAAGAGAAAGAAAACCAAAGAAGAATGAAGATAAAAAGGATTGAAGAATGTTCACTATTCCATGTTTGATCAGGATGGCACTGAATGATTATCAATCAAGAAACCAAGAAACAAGAAATCCAAGAGACTTTGTAGAGAGAATGAGCGTTTCATTCGAAACGTATTTTCGTGATGTTCCGCCACCGGTACTGGAGCAGTTATTACGTGGAGAAGAAAAAATAAGAAAGACACCAGAACAAAGACCACAAAAACACATCAAGTATACATTGGAGGAAAATCGTCTCAAGACATTTCAATTCATGTTACAAAGTGAAAGTGTGAAAACCCCGAATGAACTGACAAAAGCTGGATTCTTTTATTTGGGGACAGGAGACAGAACTCAATGTTTTCATTGTGGTATTATTGTTCGTTTCTGGGAAACAGAAGATGATGTTATAGAAGAACACAGAAAATATTCTCCAGACTGTTATTACATTCATAATTTACCACCTGAATTCATGGACGTTGAAAAAGAAGAAGAAATGGCCATCAGAGAAGAAGAAGAAATGGACACATCATTTCAAGAAGAAGAAGATTCACGGAGGACAAAATGTAGTGTGTGTTTATTAGCTGAAGCCAATGTCGCTCCGCGATCATGTAACCATTTGTGCCTGTGCAAAGACTGCTGTAAACCATTCAGAAGATGTCCAATCTGCAGAAAGACTGTTTATGAATATCTGACAATCTACATACCATAAAAAGATGTATTTTTGTTGTTGAATAAAAGAAATTTAAATTTATATTTAGTGTTATTATTTTTTTAACTTTCCATCGAAGTACAAAGAAAAATCAAAATGCGGGATAGTAAATTAGACCTCGTACGACACATCTGTTGGGTAGATCCTCATATGAGTATATGGTGGAACTTAGCTTCATGGCCTTCATGTACACATATGGGTCCTACTTATAATTTTAATAATGGATTCTGGGTAAATTTGTCCTATAGCACTACGTGCTATTCTTAATAAGGAAATAAAACGTCATGGGATCCCCCACAAATGGGAACATTACTCCACTTCAAACGAACACACCCCCTCGGTATTACGTGCTACTCTTAATAGGGAAATAACACGTCATGGGATCCAAAAAAGGGATTCTTAAAGAATTCGAAATAATACAACTTGACGGGTTTATTTGGGTAATTAAATGAGGATTCTGGGAAAATCCGAACCAGAAAATTACTCCACTTCAGTCGAATGCACCCCTTGTACCCCTTAGTACTATAGCACTACGTGCTAAACCGATAAAATGGGGAAATAAAGTCAATTTCGGTGATTTCGGGTGGATTTTGGTGATTTGGAAGGATTGTCGGGTTGTTTGTGGTAATTAGATTTACTCTTCTACAAAGGAACACACCCTCGTCCTATTACAAAACAATTGGGTAACATAGCAATCACGTGCTACCATAGAAACCAAGATGGCGGCCTCCAGTATACAAAATGGACGACGGAAACACGTATCACCCTAATAACACGCGCTGCGCGTGCGCACTCACACCACGTATCACTATGGAGATGACGTCACAACATGGCCACTCACGCGGGTTACCATAACAACACAACATGGCGCCACTACGTCATGTGACTATGACGTCACATGAGATCATCCAAATGGGTCCTCAAAAGCCTGAGACATACTACTGACAGGTGCTTCAGTCTGAGCTGATAGCGGCTTTGATTAGTGATTCCGAAATATGCGTTTTGAAAAGTCGGGGACGCCGATCGGCTGACATCTTGGCAGATGTCAGACAGGTTGGTTTTGGCGTGTTTGCTTAATACTGAGTAAAGCGATCCGGCCATAAGGGAGCAGACAGTATGAGGTGATGACGCATTGTCAGGCTTGATGAGATTTAGGTTTTTCAACTTGATGGCGGTTTTTACTTTTTTAAAATGGGGACACCCCCGGTAGCTGCTGGAAAGACTACCTTTACAGTTGGGGCAAGATGGGGACTTTAACCTGCATGACTTGGTGAGATGTGATTCTCCGCAATTCATGCAGGTTAAATTCCCTCTGCATTTATTGGCGATATGCCCGAACCTTTGGCATTTGTGGCACTGTATGGGCGTTGGGGAGGTATTGTATTCCACCCCGGCGTGCCACCTGCCACTGATTATTAACTTAAACCTTGGCTAATTATTAACTGGTTTCCCTGGTTGGAGATTATCATCTTTTTACTGTCGTAAACGTATTGTTGATGACAAAGTGTGTGTATTGTAACTGAATTCTTTTATTGTCTTGAACTTATTGTTGATTACAAAGAGTGTGCATAAATCTATTGTGCTGCAATTGACTAATGATTGAACGCTTGCTTTCTAATTTGGTAATAAAATATCTGAAACTCACCAATGTTACGTCATCTGTTACACCCTTCCTGTGTCTCTATGATGAGATCCCTGTGCCCGACTCTTCTCAATATTCCTGATCATCACGTCCCCCCACCCCCTTGAGAACACCTGGGAACCCCGGGAAGTCCCTTCAAATATCATGACCCCCCCCCCCCCACACACACACACCTGTGAGAACGGGAACCCCGAGAGCCTTTCAAATATCAGTCGTTACACGGACCTCCAGTCGTTACCCCATCCTCCCGCTTCCCTTTCGGGAAATGGGATGTTGGGGCAACAATCGGAGAGTTCTAGTTACGATTAAGGAAGGACCGCCGAAACTCCACAACAGCCTTTCACATATTATGCCCCACCCCCCCCCCCCCTCCCCCTCCCAAAGAAAAAGAAAGATCACGATTGTGCATCAACAAATAAATAGCAGGCTCTTTTGAAGATTCCACGAACTGCTTGAGACACCTTGGCGATTGTCTGGCACATTTCGGCGAACTGTCTGGCACATTTTGGCGAATTGTCCAAACTTTCGGCGAACTGTCCAAACATCCGACGATCTGCCCAAACTTCGGCGAAGTGTCCAATATTTCGGTGAAATGTCCAAAATCCCGGCGAATTGTCTTGAAAGTTTCGGCGAACTGTCCAGACTTTCGGCGAATTGTCCAAACTTCCGGCGAAGTGTCCAAAATTCCGGCGAATTGTCTCGAAAATTCCGGCGAACTGCACAAAGTTTCGGCGGACTGACTTTCGGCGAACTGTCTTTCCGGCGAAAAGACCAGTCCCCGTTATCCTTGCGTTAGTGCAACAACATGCCAACAAAACCCTTCCCCTTTCAACAATTGTCAATCATCACCACAGGGTATAAACCGTATAAACCTTTAGCCGGAAGTGGAGATAAGCGAGGCGAGAGATTTCTATTTTTATCTCAAAGTTTCAGTCGCAGCGTTTCAAAGATCACCGAAAATAAGATTTTTTTAATAAAAGGAATGACCGAAGAAAGCAAAATCAGTAAGTATGTTATATAAAACAATATTTAACAATGAAACGACACAACTTAATGGAAAAAATCGACTCTTGTAGTATGAAAAAACACCTGCTGATCATCTCAGAAAATGAATTTCTCGGGCAAATTTCTCCTTCATTGCAATATCGTTTTTCACATGTTCGCACAAATGTAACGTTAAAATCATAGATCGACAGATTCGCGTTCAATTCCACACCAGAAACTATCAACCATAACAACGAAGGAGGTTCGGTGCTACTGAAACTGTTCAAAATATAATGTCACCTTGTCGATTTTTTTATACGCCCAGTTGGTAAAATCGTAGATCGGGAGTTGGTGATAATTAAACGTCCAGTTGAGATTATTCGATTTCCCATGTGATCGTTCCAATGCCCATATTTGTGCATGTTCGAAGGTCTAATCAGTTAACAAACCATATGAACAGACTCGAATGCACAACGTTGACGTCACACCTTTCAACTGAAACACTACTGACTGAACCACCGAACCTGCAACCACGGGGGAGGGGGCGAGAGGACCGCTCCTCCCCCCCCCCCGAAGAACTTTCGCCCCCCACCCGAAAGATTTCAGACCATGTTTTTCAATCGGCATTCATTTTTTTTAATTTACCTATGCATTAGGGTAAATTAGTTCAGTTACAACTGTAACACTTCATTTTGCCTTGGCTCTAATTCCTTCACATCTGTAATTAACATATCCATAATCACTTGTCTTTGAAGGTTATCCCACTGTTATTTGTGAGCTGTTTATTCATCACACATACATTCACACAGCTTTGTCGGGGAATTATTTTTCCAATTGGGGATATTTTGGGTTTATTTCATTCTTTTTAATGACTCTTTTAAAAAACAAATTTTTACCGTTTTTGACCGTGGTCGTTTTTACTTCATAACGATCATTTAGTGTCTATGTTTTGCGGTTTTGCCTGGCTTTTTTAAATTATTTTTTTTCTATTTATTTTATTTTATGTTGTTGAAGTGTGTGTTTGTGGGGCAGGGGGGGGGGGGGGGCGACAGTCGAATGGGAAGGAAATGTTTTCACTTCAGATAACGGCGTGTTATAACAATACGCCAATCATCTGTTAACTGAAACCAGTTTGCCTAACAGCATGCTGAGCTAGCAGTTTATTCGACAATAATCCCTAACCCGACCCCCACCTCACCCTCTCGCGCTCTCTCAGTTTGGCAACAGTCTTTTGTGTCCAATAACTGCCGAACAAACATCAAATGGGCTATTTTTTTAGTATTCTCTTCGAAGCAACTGCATCAATAAGTATCTGGCTTTTAACGATTCCATTTTTAGAGAAATTAGCGAAATACTATGGAATCCTACATGAAGTATAGGCTACCATACCTATACTTTTGTAAATATTCAATGTTGTTCTTTGAGAACTTATTTTATCTGAAATAAATACTGTTTAAACTAAAGTATTTTTAGATAAGGCGTGACGTCACATGGGATTCCCTCGATATCTCGCCAATGTCGTGTTGAAACCAAACAGATCCAGGGTCGAAAACAAGCTTTATACTCACCAGGCGAACCCTACTGTGTGACAAAGGCAAAAAGATGAAATAAATAGAATAATTCGCGCCTTACATAAGTATTTTATAAATTTTCATCTTATTTTCACTTAATTTACCTACGACTTCACGGAAACAGTTTCGAAACAAGACTTCGGTTACCAGTTTTCTTTTTGAAACTTGAATGCCAAACAACATTCTACATGATGTAGGATAAGTACAGTTAGGTCAACAGTAGCTGAAATTAAATTACGTTATTGTCAATAGCAGTTCAGAGCAGGGTCAAGTTGTCAAAAATACAAAGCGATCATTTCTTTCAAATTAATCGATCACATTTATTGTCCGACGAAGGCCTTCAATACTATTCACATTTTCATTTCCATTTCACTCCTGCTGAAGAACAAAACACGTCTCGGATCGAAACGCTCCCAGGGACGTTTCTGGGTAGTTCAGACTCGGTGTGTGTCACAGTGAGATCCTCAAATTTCCAAACTTTCATTTCAAATTGATACCATAAAAAAGTTTCCGACATTTGATGATCGGTTTTGAGAAGGAATTTTCTTTATAGATTTATGTACAAATTACATTATATTCTCTTGATATTTGGCCTTTTCTCCATAATTATGAGTAGACTTTGTAATTGGCCTATATACAAAAAACTTCTTGTGGTACATGATACTGCTATATTGTGCGGGGCCGTCGAGAGGGAGGGGGTAGTAACCCCGGGGCCGGGCGTTATTGGAGGCCCGCCGATTCCCGTAATTTCCCGAAGGCGGGATACTCGCGCGTGCGGCCCCTTTACTGCACGTCACATTTAGACGAGCAGTGAAGGACTCTCACGTAAGAGAATCCTGCCTTAAGACAATTATAGAAAATCGGCGGGCCCCGGTGTTCCAAATTGACACTATTTGTGTGCATTTACGAAAGCGCAATCTCGATGTATTGCTAGCTTACGCAGTTACAAACTTGGAACATTATCAACATTTTAGTTCTGCGCGAAAAAGAACTAGTGGGTCATACTAGAAAGAATAAATGTATTTCAACCAAGAATCACTAGTTCTATATTTGCTTAGAACTAAATGTTTCCAACTTTTGAAATTTGAACCATAAAATTTCCAACTTTCAAAAATCAGGGTCCTCGTTGGGGGGGGGGGGGGGGGGTAACCCCCCCCCCCCCCCCCGTTTGAACGTCACTAAGTGCTCTTCGTCTTTGCTGGCGAAGAGTAGTCTCTTGCGCATCCCGTTTGCTTTCATCTAGGTGAAAGGTAGTGGAATGCACAGGAGACTAGGCGAAGAGGTCATACCGCACTTTAATAGCACAGCCAAAAGGAACGCACACCTGGCACGCGTCACAAGCCAAATCGGCTTCAGAGTGACAAGAACCGATCTTGCCAGTTTCTGAGAATTTCACCCAAACAGGCCGCCAACAAAGTTATCCAAACTGCTCTCCAGTTTCCTTCTTAACCCTTTTGGAAAAAATAATTTTGTACGCCATGTGTCCTGGTCAATCTTGATACACCCAAAACGGCCTCTCGACTCAGCAATTTCATTCAAACCCAGACCGGCCATTACATTATTCTGTAAAATACACCTGCAACTAATATATTTTACTGATATATTTTTCCAGTTTGTCATGCCTGTAAACTGAAATTATTTACTCTCATTCAAGAACGTAACCAGGGGGGGGGGGGGGGGCACATCCCCCCACCCCAAGTTGAAATGTGGTGACAAGTTGAAAAGAGTGGTGAATAAGTTCGCTGGTCTCTCGTGCCAGAAGTCGCGGGATCGCGGATCCCCGGCTGAGAAAAGATATGGAGGTATCTGAACCCTCTCTGGCAGCATCAGTTGCGGGGTTGATGATGTCACGATGTCGTCCTATTGGGTGGGGAAGTAAAATGGCTGTCCTCTGTACGGAGAGAGACAGACTCCACACAGGCTAAAGATCCAGTCGTAGAACACAACAAATTGGAATTCTCTGATCCTTTCGTTATCAGACTCCCTTCTAAATTTATTCGTTTGGTTATTTTCTTCGTTTGCGTTTTGTTTTACACTGACCTCTAACATGCAATTTTAACAAGAAGGACGCCAACGCCCTATAGCTCACCAACATTCCTCTTTGATAGTAACTTTGGCAAACACAAGAACTGTATCAAACAGGCTCATAACATGCGACAAAGCCTACCTAAACACAACGTCTTAAAAGTAAAACACAGAAACTGACATAAACACTAGGTCAAACATGAAATTCTGAGTTAAACAGACAACAAAACGCAAATGAAAATGTCAAGAAAAATGTTTAAAATGCAGGGTATGAGGGGTTAATCATGGAACAATGATACTGAGGAACATGTATGATGAATATAAGTGCCATGAGAAGAGAAGGAGCACAGCAGCTGACCTAAACACTAAGTTAAACATGAAATTCCGAGCTAAACAGAAAACTAAACGCAACTAAAAATGTCAAGAAAAATGTTTAAAATGCAGGGTATGAGGGGTTAATCAAGGAACAATGATACTGAGGAACATGTATGATGAATTGAAGTGCCATTGGAAGAGAAGGAGCACAGCAGCTGACCTAAACACTTAGTTAAACATGAAATTCTGAGCTAAACAGAAAACTAAACGCAACAAAAAATGTCAAGAAAAATGTCTAAAATGTAGGGTATGAGGGGTTAAATCATGGTAAAATGATAATAATCATCATATGGCAGCATTATAAAAGCCATGATTTGGAAATAGGGAGATTAAGTGACTTGAACAGAAACTTTAACATTATTGGACACTTACGCTGACGCCGACGCTGACGCCGACAGCCGACGCCGACCGATCGAGCCATGCCATAAGCTCACACAACTAAAGTTGGTGAGCTAAAAATGTAGTTTACATGTATACCATACTTTTTCTTTGTTTATAGTAATACGATAACACACTGGAAAGGCGTTCATTTGAATCAGTTCCACATATTTATTTTTAAAATAGAGTATAGTTGATTATTCAGGAGCGAAGGAAGGTAAAAATATTGGGGGTGAGGTGGGGGTGGGGCTATCAGAGCTAATCCCAAGGGAGCCACCATGTATGCTCACCGTGTGCTACGCAGCAGCATCCGAGCCGCACAGTGGTTAGGTGGTATGTGTGTGTGTGTGGGGGGGGGGGGGGGGGGGGGCTGAAGCTGGGTAACAAAGTTAATCTGGAACTGAGCCACATCATTTTTGTTGAACGAAAAATAGAATTGAATTAGGCCTCATCAGTTACTTATAATTATACTTACTTACTAAACATTTGCGGGAACACAACTAAAAATTGGGTAAGTTAGCTATAGTTGCAGAAAGGTGCCCTTAAACTACAGTGAATAGGGTCAGCATGAATGTTTCTTTGGAGTCTGCTAGATATTTGGTCTGCCTGTTGCAGTCCATTGAAATTTAGGGACCCACAAAAGTTAAAAACTCAACAAATTGTTATCATGTAAAGAAGCAAAGCACAAGAGGCTTTTTATATATAGCCGTGAGTTTATGTTATACCTTTTGTAGTTCACTGAAATTTACAGACCCGATGATTTAAGAACTTAAATTGGTGCTTGAGCCTAAAAATTCATAAAATTATAATTACGCGCTATCTATACTGCCATATGCGTACGGGAATTTTTATTTTCGGGGTGGGTGGGGTAGGATGTGGAGCTCAGGTCCACTTCATCTGAAAGAATCCCGAGTGTCCGAAAAAATCCTGACTGCCCGGGGGGGGGGGGGGTCTTCCAAAAAATTCCGGACACAAGGCCTAAAATATTTTTTTTCACCTTCTGACCACCACCCACCCACCCACGGGCAAAAATTTTTTTTTTCCTCTGACCACTTGGACACCCACCCCACCACCTATATTTTTTCAGTGTATCACCACAGTGGGTAATGAAAAATTATTGCACTGAGCTTCCAGTTGTCAATCCTTGCCTTAATTTGAATCCTAATCTACTGTCTAAACTAATTATGTACACATCAACCAGCATCAACAGAAGCATTTAGATTTCACTAAAGAAAATTGTTATTAACTCCTTTGTTATCAAGCACGCATTTATTTTACTGGGAAAAATTTCATTGTTATTTTTCGTTGTGAGAAAACTTTCGAGGAACTGATTGATACACTGGTCACTGATAGATACCAGAATTGTAGTTGATTTGGCAGTATATAGGTGTATGTTTATGAAATAAAATGGTGCTTTATTACAAATTCCATGATGTAGTGTGTTGTTGATGTTGTGAAAAAACAAAGCACTGCCACTGAGTAATTCTTCTATGATGATCAGTGCTTGCTGTTTTCTCATTCAAAGTTGATGTCAAACTAACAAGGGTGCTATCAAATACATGTATCACAAATAAAAATAAATATATTGGTAACTGTTATGCAGTCAAGTTATACCAAAATGTCAGCATTGATTTCTGCATATAACAGCTGATAACTGTTTTTTTCACATCTTTATGTTCTGGTGGTTCTAATACCTGATGACAGAACTTTCAGTTGAGCATTTGTAATTCATGCATTTCAATAATATGCCTATATACACTATGGCGTAGTATATACTGGCACATTATTGAAGTGCATGAATTACAAAAGCTGAACTGAAAGTTCTGGCCTCAATGCTCTCATAATAATTATCATTCATGTGTTAAGTTCCGAGACTGAAGAAACAGTTTAAATTTAGTGAAGAAGTTTTAATTTTAATGACCTGACTACGGGCTAAGTGTCTCGGCTTGAGGTGTCAGCCAATTGTCATTACTCAAAAGATAGTAGATAGCGTAGGAAAGCTGAAAATCTGTCACCTAACACTATTGTAAATCTCACTGTCCGTCCTGGTCCGTCTCCGAAAACATGTCAGCATTGATTTCTGCATATAACAGCATATAATGTAAGAATTAGACTATTTTTGTGAACATCAAATAGAGGATTAAAATAATCTTCTTTTGCTGCATAGTATTATGCTCAGCTACTCATCTATATACGCTGGCTCAGTCAGGGTCAGTTTTCAATTCAAATATTAACTGTAACTTTTGTTTCATGTTTTCACGAGATAGCCAGACAAACCCTCTGTGAAAACCCCGGTACTATCACTATGAGCTTGAATTAAGTAAGTGGGGTTTTATATCAAAGGTGCACAGTGAGACTTTTCGTTAGTTTCAGGTTACAAGAGCTCTACTCAGAGAAACTGGGCATTTAGATTATTTTCCGTAATTTTTTTTACATTATTTTAGATGTTCTGCTAAACACATTGCTACTCATTGTAAAATCCAAATTGTGCCGTGATGATTCAGCTATGAAAATTATGTTAACCATTCCCAAATTAAAATTCATAAATTTCCATTGATTGATTTTAGTCAAACTGGAGTACACAATTCTTTAATGCATCTAATTTAATTTACAAAAAAAGATAACAAATTCCCTAATCAGTCAAGTGGGGCCTTATTCACTAACCCTACCTGACAAACAGGTGCCTATTAGACTACTAAACAACAATATAGCCTTGTTATGTGAAAATAATTTGAAAAAAAAAACACCAGGCAAAAAATTGCAACTCCAGGAAAAAAGGTGTTTTGGCCTCCACCCGACCACCCACCCACCCCAGCCTTGTGTCCGGAATTGTTTGGAAGACAACCCCCCCCCCTCCTCTGGACTGCCCCCCCCCCCCCAAATTTCTTTCACCCCCAAAACGTTTTTGGAACAAATTGTGTCTGAAAGAGTCAACTTACAGTAAATAATGCGGTCCAACTTGATCTGACATTGTTGCGCTATGCCATAAAACCAGTCTCATCTTCATATAGTTCACCGCCTATCGTTAGATTCTGTAATGCAGTAAAATGGGCTATTTCTCTGCGTTGAAAAAGGTAACCTGTCGTTCGCTTATTCAACGCAATGCAATGTTGCATTCAACCCGGCTTGTGCGCGTATAGGCCTATCTTGCTTTCGGAACTTACAGGCTCCAAATTTACCAGATTCTCACATCGAAAGGGTCACCTGACAAGCATAAAAAATGTATACGACTCATCAACTGAAGATACGAGCGTATACAACTGGGCGTATAAAAAAATCGATAATAAGCCCTTATAAAAAAAGTACCATGGTAAACCATGGTAAATCCCAAAATACCCTGGTAATACCATGGTATTAAAAAGCCCTTATAAAAAAAGTACCATGGTAAACCATGGTAAATCCCAAAATACCCTGGTAATACCATGGTATTACCAGGGTATTTTGGGATTTACCATGGTTTACCATGGTACTTTTTTTATAAGGGAGGCAGAGGGCTGTTGATCTTCATCCACCAAGCGCCGCATCTGAAAGTCTGCGTCTACAAGCTCCCCCCTCCCATTCACCAGCTTCTAATTTTACGTTTCACTCATCATGCAAGTAACAGGTAATTTTTGATGCAGCCAGTTCAAGTTTCGAAAGTGAGGAGGAAGAACGTATGCAGCAGCAAGTAGAAGGGGTCAAGGGGAACGGCGTTCCCCCCAAAGCATCACTGCCCTTGCATCCCCACCGACTCCCAAACGCACGCACACATGCTCACAGTAGGTTTTCTAGAAAGGTTTTTCTTTTTTAAAAAAAAATGTCTACGGGAAAGATTTTTTTGTCGAGGCCCCGAGATATCTTAATTGGCCAATTGCTTCGTCTGAATAATATGTGCTACAACAAGCCTCGCCGCTCCCAACCCATTCACCACCCCCCCCCCCCCCCACGTTACGTTTCAACCAGCATGTCGTGGGCCTAATACACTACTATGATTAATGTTGTTCAGCGTTAAATTTAAATGTTGTCAATGTCACGATTCCTAGCTGGCATTGTGAAAAAGAGATGCAAAAGAATTTCCTTTTTTATACAGGCCATGAGATCACTCTCACCCCTCCCTCCCTATCTGTCATATAGGCCCATAGCCCTTTCCCAGTGGCGTAGATAGCTTTTCGCTGGCGGAGGATCAAGCCCAAAATTTTCCGACAGACCGAAAATTTTCCGACAGTGTAACAACAACAAAAATCCAAACAAACAGAAAGAATCTGTTGTTCACTGCAAATGTACTGAAAATTGGTCTTTTTTACCCCAAATTTACCCCAAATGGCATGTTTTAATCCCCAAAGCCAGCATTTTAATGTTATTAGGCATAAATTCGCCTAAAAATGGTCCCAAAAAAAATCCGACAAAACTTCTGGTCCATTTATCTACGCCACTGCCCTTTCAGCCCGCCGTTAGGCCCTATACATTCCTTTCAAAGCTTCCTGCATTTTCAACTTTTCTGACAACAATGTAGCGCTGTCTTAAATTAACCACCAGTTTTTTTTTTATTAAAGTTCGGACAAGTTGGTTGTGCCTTGACAATAAATAGAACTCGAGGACAGGGGTGCAAGAATTGTTTTGCAGGGAAGACTCTTACATTATAGCCCACATCCATTATTCTTATGTTCTGTCGACTGCACCACAAGAACAACGCAGTGCGCATGAGCGCAACGCGATTATCGTTCCTGAATTTAGTGTAAACAAACGCGCGTGAATTCAAAATTGTAACCTTGTCCGTTCGAGAAAATGTCGATTTGTGCAGTAAAAGATTGCTCTAATTCACACTACAAAATACAGAGATGGCTGAAAAGCCTCTGAGAAACACACGATAAACTGAAAATGCATTGCGCCTGTCCACGGCAATTTATACTATACCCGTTTCCAACGCAGAAAAAAAATCCAGAAAGTAGGAAAATTTGGATTAAGAATGTTTACCGGAAAAACCCAGAAACGAAGAAAATCTGGGAGCCCCAGCCCTACAGTGTTATTTGTTCCAGACATTTTGTTGATGGTGCTCCACCCCAAGTAATCCATACCCAGTACTGCATATGGGCAATGAGATTAAACCCTTGACACCAAGAAAGTCCCCTGCAAAGAGAAATCTGCCGTTCGTGCCAAACAAAAAACAACAAAAGAAAACAAATGTGAGCAGTCTCGATACACAATGTTCAGACTGTACAGTCAGTGCCGAAGATAATGATAAATTCAAACGATCGCATCAATTGGATCATTCATATGACTTCAAATACACATGTTGTTGTTCAGAACAATGTTCGTGTCCTGGTTGTATTGAGAAGCAACACCAGATAGAGAGACTTGTAAACAAAATAAATTCTTTAGAAAGTGAATTGAGGGCTGCAAAAGTTGAAATGAAAGAAAAACCCAACTTTTCTATTCGCTCTGTTCTGAAATCAGACAAAACTGTTCGACACTTCCTTGGAATGCCAAATAAAAAGCTATTTAACAAAATTGTTAAATTGGTAACTATAAAAGGAAAACACCTTCGGTATTGGAGAGGGTCACGTCGGGTCTTGTCTTCAAAAGTGAAACAAAAAAATGTACCCAAGAGAAAACCAGGACCTGGGAGAAAATTAACTGTGGCACAGGAAATTGTTATTGTCTTTTTGAAGCTACGACGGGGGTTAACTCATGCATTTTTGTCAAACATTTTTAATATAAGTACCGGTCTCTGCTCACAAATTATAACAACATGGATCAGGTTCTTGGCGCGTGAGTTTAATGCATTGATCCACCGCCCTACTAGAAAAGAGACAAAGGACACCCTCCCAACTTGTTTCATTGACCAGGTTCCTACAGCCACGAGCATTATTGACTGTTTCGAAACATTTATAGAGACACCGAAAAGCCACGAAGCTCAAGCTTTAACATGGTCCGATTATAAGCAGCATAATACCGTCAAAGCCTTAGTTGACATAACTCCAATTGGTTCAATACAGTTCATTTCTAAAACATGGGGAGGGAGGGCTAGCGATAAACACACAGTGAAAAATTCTGGATATTTGGAAACGGTTCAGTTTGGCGATACGATTTTAGCAGACAGAGGCTTCAATATTGCCGAAAAATTGATGGAAAGGGGAGGACGCCTTTATATACCACATGGGGCAAGAGGGCGAGAGCAGATGACTGGGGACAAAGTGAAGAAAACAAAAAGAGTAGCTGCGCTCAGAATTCACGTTGAAAGAGCAATAAATAGACTGAAGTGGTTTAAAATCGTATCTGGAACAATACCAATATCCATGGTACCCCATGTTGATGAAATTTTTACTATATGCGCTGCAATGGTCAATCTATATCCACCACTTGTTAAATAGTGATGTGGCTGATCAAAGACCAAATCAAACGAATTCCTTTAAATTTTCTGTGTGTCCAGTTTTCAATGAAACTTCGTGTGAAATGAAAATGTATCTTTGGATCAGTGGCCGCGCTAGGGTGGGGTTGGGTGGGTGGGGGCATTTGCCCCCCCCCCCCCCCACGTGGGCTCTTCCCATACTTGCCCCCCCCATCCATTACGCACACATCCATCCACCTCCCCCCCCCCCCCCACACACACAGACATCGACCCACCAGACGCGCAGCCAGTATTTTTTGAAAGAAGGAGCACTAATTACCAGTACAGTTAGTCCAAACTTCGACCCAAAGTCCGTAATGTAATTTTTTGGCTTGGTACGTCTGCAGGACGTAGCAAACCCAAAAAATTATTTTATGGACTTGTGGGTCCAGGTTTGGACTACCTCATAATAACTCTTTGGCCATCCGCTATTTTGTCATAATAATGCAACGATATGGTCCTTTACGTATTCGCCCCTCTTCGTGATGAGTTTGCCCCCCCCCCCCCCCAAAACATTTCTGGCGCCGCCACTGCTTTGGATTCAGGTTAATGAAGGAGGATCAATTTAATTATTTTGGAAATTCAGGCTACATCGAATGGAACAGTACATATGAGCATGCTAAGACACTTTTCCATTTCAGCAGACGTAATTTAAAACAAACACCCTAACATGATCGGAGAGAATCAGTTGGTATTCAGTCCACGGATGTGGTTTTGTGTCGTTTGTTATATTTGTTTGGGTGGGGTGGGGGTTGCAACAACACCACCTACAGCTGAAAATTTGTAGGCGGATGTCAGAAGAAATTTCAACCTCTAGAAACGCCCCTCCCCCCAAAAAGATGAAAATGTTCCCAGTGTAAACCTAAATATAAGTAAAAAATCAAACATTTTATAAATTTAAACAAATCTGTAGTCTGCAATTAATTTTTTTTCCCACTGAAGCCCACAAACTCCCATCGCTTCAAAATCTAGAGGAAAACAGATCCTCATGCGGGCTTGCCAAAACTTAGCCTGTGTGATATAAGAGACATATAGGGAAAATTTATATATATCTTATTAAACCGAAAATGTACAAACAGGCAAAATGGTTTCCATGGATAATGTGCTCGATGGTAGACCCCCCACCCATCTCACCCACGATGCTGAAACGTATATTTTGTTAAGGGCAGTTGGCAAAAAAAAAAAAAAAAAAAAGGGCAGGAGGGTCGAAAGATATCTCGTGGACCGGTGTTAGCTTTTGAACACGGCTCTATGGTGTGGAACGCACCCCTGCAAACACACAACTTAACTACAACGCTGAATAGGACGAACGTTGTAGTTACGTGGTGTGTTTGCCGGGATCATGTATACGACCCGCAATTAACTTAGGTCGAGTTTCGAGAGGGGTGTCCCTATCTCGTCGATGGGGGCCTGTTTTTTCATTTTTTTTCACGGGGACAAATGTTTCCTCGAATTTTAGACGTAAATATAATTAAGCTTGAGACTGAACATATGATCACTTATCCTCGTGTGTGGCCCGCAATGTACGCAACGTAAAATTGCTCAGTAATTTGCCATAAGCATGACAGACAGAAGTATGTTTATCGGCCCGTGTTAAACGTGAACATGCAGCTCAGGTGCCGGGCCTCCAGTATAACCCCGGACCACCGGTGTTATTACCCCCCTCCCCCCGCCAGTTCCCCCTCCCCACCCCGGCTCTCAACGGCCCTGGAAAAAGTCGGATATCTTTCGATTCTCAACGGTCAATGTACGATCTGCTGAAATCTTAAAATGGAATGAGCAATGCACACCATCTTTGTATCGCTAATTTATTTCAAAGACATTATGGCATCGAACTCCCGTATTATAGGTTACGGGGAATGCTCACCGTGAAAATGGGTGTCTCCACAGATGCAGTATCCTTCGTTGTAACTGGTAGCTGGTAGTTTTCGCAGTTCCCTGCTTGTCTAACAACAACTTTTGATTCATATCCTGTCACGAATACACAAAGTCAATGGGGTGACTAGAGATGTCGTAATTATAAAAAAGTCATTTAACAAAAGAGAAAAAAACCAAGATCAAAAGAATTACTTAATATGTATGAAATGTGTATACCAAATTGTGTCGAATGCGTTTAACGTTAACATTTTCTCTTTTTTTTGCGGTGGAACATAAACATTTGTACTTTCCTCATCAGATGATATTAAAATTGCCCGCAGTATTCCTCCACCAGTCACAGCACATGGTCTCGAAGAATGACTCTCACCAGTCTGTGTTTGATTCATAAGTTCGCGTTCGCGGCCCAAGTCCTGTGTTTGTGGAAAAATGGCAGGAATAACACAAGCTTGATAGAATAAGTCACATTTTGCCACAAGAGCTTCAAAAAATTTAGCATCAAACAGGATTCTCTATAGATGGTACCCATGTCTTGTGTAGATAAAGAGGTCACA
This sequence comes from Pictodentalium vernedei, assembly GCA_031216915.1. Taxonomy (NCBI): domain Eukaryota; kingdom Metazoa; phylum Mollusca; class Scaphopoda; order Dentaliida; family Dentaliidae; genus Pictodentalium; species Pictodentalium vernedei. The sequence continues at coordinate 544,240,903 of CM062295.1, read as the reverse complement.
CCATTTGCTATTACGGATTCCGATAAGCCATTGTATCTGTGAGAAATACTTATGTTTTCTGGAAAGGCATGTTTTCAGACCTAATTTTGTAAGATAGTCCAAGTTGTCACAGGATGGCTTGGCATGTGACACAGAAAATGGACACTTTATTTCCAAAAGACCAACACTACAACAGTCACAACTTACTAACCCATCTGGGGATGCAGCATGTTCAGCTTTGTCAGCTTTAATAACGAGACCAGCCTCAGTCACAGAAAATTTGTTGTGATTTTTTAACATTAATTCCGAATAAGCTCGTCGAGCTTCTGGCTCCACTTCTTTGCCATATTTAACAGGTGGAATTCTGCTCAGATCAGGAGTTTTTTCACCTTTGATGACTGAAATAAGCGAGGTAATAGACACTGGTAGCTCGGTATCTCGCAACTGGTATTTGCTTTTACAACAAACGTCGTGAACAATCGAAGAAGTTATACGATATTTTCTGTATTCAGCCCATAATTCATTGTCCGATTGCCCCACTGTAGCTTTTTGAATTGAATTCGAGTCTTCTGGAGTGAAATTTCGCAACAATGTTAAGAAGTCAGCTGAATTTTTTATTGTTTCAATTTCTTTGGCTAGAGATATAGGTGGAGAGGTATAAATGTCTTCGGAGTACAAAACATCTTGTGGAGACACCTGTTTATGGGATTGAAACACAACTGCGTCAGGACATATATCCATTAAAGAGTCTCGCAGCTCTTCGAAAGTGTATGGTGATGTTTCATGTGAATTTTTGTTTTCAAGTTTAACATTTTTTGTCACACTAGTTTTACTGAATCGCGGTTTCTTGAAATCAATATCTTTTATTAACTTTGGTTGAAGCACTGTTTTGTCTGCGCCATATTTGCTCCACAAACAAGGTCGATCTGTTGATGACTTGTTCGTAAAACCCTGTCTCCAGTAGTAATCCATTTTGAATAAAAGTGCAGCAATGTGATTGCATGTTGATCCCAACCTAAAACGAACCATAATGGGCATGACAGACTGCCCGCAAAGTGGGATTTGGGCGCTATGCGATAATATAATTAAGTCATGAAAAGTGATCATTTAAATTTTTCTTTCCAGATTTGAAATTTAGTCACAATGTGATACCCTCAAATTTGGTTCACGTTGTCAAGGAAGGCTATCATTAACCCTTTACCTAACGTAGCGGCAAAAACCGACCAGAGCCATACACGAAAATCGACATTCAATTTTTAAAATATTTTCATTTTTTTCTTCCAAAACATAGGTTATGAACCCTCATTGGAACGAGCACGTCGCGCTCGTTCCAACGAGGGGTCACAACCTATGTCTTGGAAGCAAAAGATGAAAATTTTTATTTATACGCGACTTTTTTTTACGAGTGTCGCCTGCTACTAGCGGTAGATAGAGGGTTAATATGAAATGAAATAATTTTGTCTGTTACGTTGAAATTATAAGTAAATCATGTTTCAATGTGAATGCACACTGATCAAAAAAAACAAAACAAAAACAGTCAATAATTTGTTTCCACTTGCGGCATGACAGGGAAATATCCTTTTGGTCTAATTACCCGCCCACGATCAGAAAATCTTCAGCTATGGCATCATTGAAAAGTTTAGGACACGAGTCACACACAATCGTAAAATAAGGTAGCGATATATGATATCCTGGTCTAAATTATTCTTGACGCCATCATGGTGAACCTGGCACATCCTGTGATGTTTTACCTGAGGCCCAGTGGATGTCCATTTACGCCTCCTCCCTCCGACTCCCCCCCCCCCCCGGGGACGAAAACAAAAACACAGCCCTAGAAATCCGCCATGGCAATCAGCAATGCGGTGGTAAGATCCCAGGCAAAATGCCGCGGCTCTTACCGTTTGTTGTGGCGATTTTCTAGGGGAGTTTTGTGTCCATGATTACCCCATTTAACCTAATTTTGGGAACCCATCCTAAACTTTTTATTGATGTCCAAGCGGTGAAACAGGTGCAAACATACTTACAAGCCATGTATTGCTTTGTGACATTTTCATTACAATTATATTCGGCTCCCATTCAGATGCTGAATTTTGTGGTTTTGAAGAATAGAACATCCAACCAAACAAATCTGTCATAATAATGCAACGATACGGTAGTTTTAATGTGTTTTCCGGGAGAAATATAGGGCCTAACCTATCTGTAGCCTACCTTTATCTGGCTGGTAATAATAGCGAACACCGCTCATTTTATGGCATCTGACATCTGCGAGCCTACCTAGTTATGAATTTGAGAGCCCCATGCCCAAGATAAAAAAAACAAAAATAGAAAAAATACCAAGAGTCGATTCAAGAGGACAGGGGGCTCCCATCCAGTGACAGAGTCGGGATCCCAATTAGGGAAAACAGAGGGGGGGGGGGGGGGGGGTCAAAGTATGCCGAAGGCCTGGTCGGTAGGAGAGTAGGAGGGAGTGATGGTGCCCCCCCCCCTCTGTTTTCCCTAATTGGGATAGCTGGAGTACCACAAACTCACGGTGGAGTCGTGTTTGAGCCCTGTCATGCTCCTCTGCCATGACTAGGCGGTTATTTTGGGGTGCGCCGTAAGATAATCTATTTGTTGGGGGCAGAATTTTGTAGGGTTGGACATCCCCCCTCCCCCAATAGCTCTGCCACTTCCACTTCTCTATTTATGACCAACTAAATATTTAAATATTTTTCTTGTAACACAGAGAGGGCCTATTGGGCTGTCTGTCTGAACAATAAACTAGAATTCATTTTTTGTGGCAGTGTGTGGAAAGCAAACTGTTCCCGTATACTCAACGTGACGTCAAGTGACATGTCGAGTGGTATTCGGATTTGAATTACACTGTACTATAGTGAGAAACATTTGGGTCGAGGCTTTCGTGAACTCAATCAGAACTTAGAAGAAACAAAGAAGCTTGATCCGTCAACTTGACCACATGGTCGAAGTTTTCTAACGAGTGTAATTGCGAAGATAATTGATTTTTCCCGTGAGTACAACTCAACTAACAATATTATTTATTTAAAAGTAATGTACAGCCAATGTAAACCAAATTTAAACGTCATCACAGTTGTGTAGAATGTCACCAGTGGGGTCATGGCTGACTCAGGAGGTGAGGTGTGTGTGTGTGTGGGGGGGGGGGGGGGGGGGTTCATCCATTTTCTATTCTAACGCTTGTACGAATACTTCGAAATAATTGTTTTTATTGGGGTGAAAGGTGATAGGCCTATTAAAAAGTACAGTTGATGTTGGGGTGAAAAATAAGAGGAGGGATTGGATGAATTTGCACATTTGAAACAGTTAACACGTTGAAAAAAAGTTGCCATCCAAAAATTGAAGTGGATTTTCACCCCACAGGCTGTCAGGCTACGAGAATGCCCAATTTGATTGCAAGTATCAAAAAATGCCCCCCCCCCCCCCCCCCCACCCACCCACAAGCATACATTGTACACAGATGCTCCCGGTGTCTGCAGCACTCAAGTAAAATTCCTTTGGCATCTGTATGCAAGTACTGCACGTCCAGTCAGCTTTTTTTTTACATTTGCCTCCAGCCTCTTCAAATCAAAATCCTCCACTCTTCAACTTGAGAGGTATCATATTCTGAAGAAATTGCAAATAAGGACGAAATATGGTCATCACTTCATCCCATCCTGCCCAGTGTGTAAATGTAACAACAGGCCTAACTGGTAGTGGTAGCGTCATAGGTTATTTTATTTTTTAAATTTTATGTGGAGAATTGTTTTGTTACTAATTATTTGCGAATGGTCAGCACTCTCAAATTAATGGTAACAAAACAATTTTATGTCAACAAATGAGTATTTCTGTTGCCGAATTTGAAATACTTGCTAACAACACAAACTACGTTTTTATTGCACCACCTGGACCTTTTTTATAAAACAAAATACAGTCCTGCAACACTCTACCAGTTAAAAGTGTTGATTATATCACGCATGTCTTCTCACCCAGCAAAGCAAGTACAGTAGGCCGATTTTATTTTACCACCTTTTTTCTCAATCATCACCCAACATGTGTGCGATGTACACCCAATTCTCTGAGAAGGCGTGCACAATGCCTTCAAGAAACAATAGTTGCTTTGTGTGGTGATATCATGGTACAGCATTTCTTTTAGCCATGTTGATTCGAAATAGCTGTACGCTTTGCCTTCTTTGTAGACATTCAATGCCTTTCTAGTGATGGAACGGTTGATATCGCCACTAAGTGACAGCATGAATTCACACATGTCTGCATACATTGTCGGAGGCCATTGATATTTTCCATCATTCTCCCCTTTCCAACCGCTATTCAGGTCGGTCAACGGGTCAGGTTGCGGTGCTCCATCCACTTTCAAGAGGGAATCGTACGTAGACGCTTTCAGTTTCAGCTCTTCTTCTTTCGTGAGAGCATCGGGAATATTATTTTCGAAAGCATAAAATACTCGGGATATTAATTCTTCTTTACAGCCACTTGATTTTAACCCCTTTCTAAATTCTACGACACACAGCCTTTAGAGACTCAACGTTCCATAATTTCAGTTTTTCAAAATTCAAATTTTGCGCCTCGGCATCATTGTTTGTTTACACTTATATGACCTTGACCGCAGCGCGTAATGGAAGAACGTGAACTCGTCTATTGGAAAGAAATGACGTATAATGTAGAATCGAATATATTCAGTGTTTTACCGTGATAAAACAAGGAATGTACTCATTCAAAGTGTTTTCGGGGATCGAAATATATCAACGTGTGTTTGGAATGGTTCTTAGAAATTTTTGACAGGTATGTTCTCACAAGTCATTTTGATTTAATTGCGTAATTCAACTTCGAAGTGGGGCATGACGTGCGAGATCTGGTGCAGTTAAGAAATGTACAGAATTTGAAATGGTCTTCCTAAACGGGATTTCCCATGCAACTTGTAAGCAATGTTCTGTCTATTTATAAAATCGGTAAACGGCTTGAATAAATAGGGACTTGATGATCTCGACAATATTAATTTTACAACTTTTTATAAGAATCTGATCATTCCTATCGATAATTCCACTCGTTTCAACCGTGAATTGATGCATGAAAGTAAGCAGCTGACGCACATTTGCCATTGATACGCGGAAGTGATTTGATCGATACTCGAACAGGTAGCGTCTTGCGATCTGATTCGGCTGGCGAGTTTCATGCATCATTTCAAGGTGAATACTTGTTGAATTATTGCTGGAAATGATCGGTATCTACTCAAAAACACTAGATTTTCTTTTCATTGTATGTTTTTGGAACAAATTAATTATTTCCAGTGATAATTTGACTCGTATTCACCTTTTTGTGATGCTTTGAAAGCCGCCATTTTGAATTTAGGGCTGTCATGATTTTTTAATCTAAGAATCGATTAATCGTCGCAAATAATCGATAATGATCGATTAATCGCACCTAGATTAACCCCTCCCCCCTCTCCCTCTCTTCGAAGTCGTTAAAAATGAAGTTCAAGTCAGTTGACCTACCTCAAGTCAAGTAAACAACGAAGACAAGTTTTAGGTACATTCGCAAGTTCGCAACTGCCAACCGGTCTTGATTATTACACTGACGGTTCAAAAGTTCAGAACGTTAAATCTTTGAATGTACCTAAAAGACAAATGCTTCTAACGGCTTCTTGGGGTTTAACGTTGACGTTCTTGACCTTTTACCTTTAGAAACAAAAGTTTTTTCATCAATTTTTTTTTTGATTATTAAACGTCTAAAACGAGGTAAAATTTACCGATTCTTCGGCAATGAAAAATATTAATCGATTTTAGGCGTAACCGATCGACGATCGATTAATCGTGACAGCCCTAATTTTTCTGGATACCGTGAAAGTGAAAATGTCTATTATCTTCACAGTGAGGGATACGATTTCTATCTTTCCGCAATTTTTTCGATAATCTATCGTTTAGCGTATAATAAATGTATTTATCCACATATTGTCTGAGTTTTTTTTTTATTTTTTATTCTTATTGACCAATATTCCAAATACATCACCTTCGTAGAAGGCATACCTTGATGATGTAATTGGAATATTTCTTCAGTCGGGACTTGAGTTATGACATTCGGGACAAAATGGCTTTACACCCATTAATTCATCATCTTCCCGATACCCATGCCAGGGTATTAGACTCTTTATGCCTCCTAAGTAATATTTCGGAATTTTTCTCCCTCAAACATACTAATGACCCCACTGGAGAGCGTTCGTCCCACTGAGTGGTAATAGGTTTTATTCAAGAAGCAAAAAAAGAAACAAAACACGAAACCTTTCAGTTATTTAGTAAAAATATTGTAAGTGTCGTCAAGAACGTTTGTAAACACATACATAACATGTTAACTAGAGACAGAAGACCTTATATCAGCCATCATGATCAGAGCTTGGTTACTTACTCATCCCGAACTAGGATTTTTTGAAAGTCAGCACTTACTCGAATTGTCTAGAATTTGTAACATCAGGGTGTCCCATTCCAGTTGAAACAGAATATACAGAGCGCCATAACAGGGTTGTTTCGTGCATCCATTATAGAATTTGTCAGTATTTGTTGCTGGAGGAAAAGACCTCGACCGACAAAACCCCACAGCAGCCAAGGAAATGAAAGTATTGTCAAGTTTTGTGGGTATGTGGATACAACTGATAAATAAATTAGGACAAACGGGACAGATATAGTGACTAAAGTTGAGAAAGAGCCTAAGAGAGGAAATGTAAGATACTTATTGCATCAAATAAAAAAGTCAACAATGAAATATATGGAGAGGTTATGATGTTATCTGAGCACGGAGATCTCGAAACTGAGATTAACAGAATGTGGCAAATGCGTTCCGCATCATACCAACTGTTATTCAGTGCTTCAGTGGGCAGGTATAATTTCAAAGTTGGGTAAACATCCACATCTTGGAAGAAAACATATCCTTCGTGATACCATTGAATTCATTCACTCTATTGGTAACTCTTTGTGGTTATTCTGATACCAATGACCTCAGGTTTATGTCCGGAACTCATAAAAACTTGCGAGAAACGAAACAGATGTGATAATAAGAATAACAACTAAAACTCCTTTTACTGCTATAATATTGCGTATACTGTGATGATGAGTGAAGAGCAGTGAACTCTTGGTAAATAATCAACTTTCTGGGTTCGAATTTGGAAATAGACATTGCGATGTCACGCCCCTGTGTGAGATATATTTTTCTGCCCCCCCCCCCCCCTCCCCACTTTCTATGCAAGATGTGTCTGTCTCATGTTAGCAGGCCATGTGAGATAGATATATATCTCACATGACCCATGCGACCGGCTTGTTAGCATATTTAATGAGCGCAGGGACTATTTAATCATCCCACGTGCTAGTAACGTTCTTCCGAAAACAAACAATATGGCGTCACGTTTCGGAAATATTAGCAGACGAACGTTTGTCGAAGAAAATAGAAATAAAAACACAGACCGCAAAACCAAAGGACACTTGACTCTTTTATATGAATTTTTGGGTGAACGCCATTATGCGCGGAGAGAGTTAATTTCACTACAAGTCTTTAACCCTGTCTTTCCGGCTTTGTTATTTAATTGATGGTATATACAGAACTTTTGTGCGCTCTTTCCGATAAGCAAATCATTTTTTTTTTTTTGGCAGAATTGGACAACAAAATTGTTCGACATAGCTGCACGTGAGGGCGTCAGAGTCTTTTGGTGGGGGGAAGAACAATTATCCCTGATGGGGGTGGGTGTGAGATGGGAAAATCTCACCCTCGGGACAAGATATTTGGTCCATTCACTCTGCAAGCTTCGTGTCTGACCCAAATATCTTGCCCTCGGGTCAGATTTTCCCATCTCACACCCACACCCATCAGGGATAATAATAATCCACTTGCTCAAGTTGAAGTATCTTGTCAATAGCCCAAGAACATTAGGTTTCACTAGGGAAAAAAATCGGAGAAAGCTGATTTTTTCAGGGAATGTCGAGTACATGTCACTGAACGATTAGACAAAAGTCCCCTAAAATCCCAGTTGAGCTTTTTTCTACAGCCTTTTTTCGAAAACGCGTTTGAAAAAAATCGAAAAAAATCGCACGAACTTTGTAACCTCGAATTGATCCAACTGTATTTTTTGTTTACGCGTATTTCGAGCTACATAATGTCTAATATACATTTACCTAGAGGAAAATGTGCATTCTGTGACAATTTCTGCGAAAAATTATTGAAAATTCACAAAAAAGTATCGGATTTACGCAAAAAATGACGATTTTCATAACGGATTTGCCCAAAGGGTTGTAGTACAGAACGGGATGTTAGATGGACAGACGATAAAAAATCCACCACCATTTGAAGACTTTTATCATTGCTTACAAAATAGACATTATGGAAGACCCCCTCTGCTTCTGGCCGAGTTCCCCTTTTGGCATAAAATTCGTCAGCACGAGAACTCAACTATTTTCGGGCTTGGGACCAAACAGACACGTCTGTGTCTGGCAGCATTAGATCAATAAATAATATTTACAGAATGTACAAAAATCAATAAATAATATTTACAGAATGTACAAATCAATCAACATGGATTAAGTTACATTGACTATTATCAACGCTATATACAGAAATGACATGACCTATATACATATTATTCATCGAACTCAGAAATTTCCGACAGGGCAGTGTTTCTGTGGTTGTTACAAGAATCCGAACTGCAATTACACAAACCTGAGCAAGAGAGTCCTGCCTTCTTACACCCACACCTTTTTGTACAAGCACTCTTGCAACCACAACTGATCAGATTCAGTAGGTTATCGGGGGCACATGGCTTTGTGGCTGCAGTCGGTACAAGAAGTCCATTGTCTAGCGACCACCCCCAATCCGTCGGAGGAAGCGAAGTGCCCAGCCATTGTTGGACCTGGAGATAACATCTGTAGACATGTTGTTGTGCAGCATCGCTGCTTGGTGGGAGTGAGGCTAGGTCGATGGGTTTATTCAGTTTAGATTTTGCTACATAACGCTTGTAAGTGACATATCTATATTGGTCGAGAGAGGAAACAGTTTTACTCCCGTATAAGATCAGGAGAAGTTGTTCCCCGGCAGCGGCTACTGCACTTGGTGTACTGTCATCCGCCAAAATTGTGTTGACATACTGTTGTGAGTCGCTAGTAACATAGGAGACAATTGTACTGAATACTTTCTTCTTACCAACTCGAAAGAGTGCAGAAGTAGTGTCACAACCACTTATAGAATGTGCTACAAGGAGGTTGCTTCTATGGTCACCCATTTTGGTTGCTATTTCACTAACTGAAACTAGTAAGTTTGGGGTAATGGAATACATCATGTGAATATTACATCCCGGTTGAACTCGAGAGGTAAGAATGACTAACAAGTCTGTGTCTGTTCCCACAACGACAACATTGTTGTCATCTTGAGCGATGTCAAGTGCAGTTTCGGCTATCAGTACACCAGCATCAGCCTCGGCCTGCTTGGACCGAATATTGATAGCAGATAGCTCCTGCATTAGAAGATCGATCAGTTGGGTTTTGTTCTTGGCATTTGCAAGGAAATCGGATTGGGGTGTGGTGGCTGGTAACTCGGGTGAGATATTGATATCAATGGAATACCTGTCTTTAGATCTACGGGCTTGTTCCATGCCCTTTGTCGACATTGTACAAGCATAACCATCAAAAACAACCACAACGTTCGCCCCAAAATGTCTCACTAGATAATTGGAATATGATGTACATATGTCCTTATATGACGACTGTTTAGGCCATACAACTGCCCTCAATAAAAATCCACCATCTACAACAAACAGAGAATGTTCTGGGATTTTAGTTTGCTCGGAACCGTATGTTTTGAGGATCTTACCGAGCGTGCTTTTCTGTGTCTTCCTCATTCCAGCAGAATCAAACAATGCTGGTGGTTTCGGGGCGAGTTCATATTTGAGACACTCTTCCATCTCTGCTTGTGACTGAATAACACATGTGATGCGGTTGAACAGAATTGTGGGGTCAATCACTACCTTACTTCCACGGACTTTGATGCTATTTGCCATCGATGCGAAAGACTTCACAGTGTCAACACGTCGTAGTTTGATGCTGTTGAACGTTTTGCTTACAACATTCGATACGCAACATTCACCAATTTTGCGAACTTGGTCACAGTTCACAGTTTCGTCGGCCACAAGCCCGGTCGCTATAGAGACTAATTGTAGTGGATCTCTATTCTGAGAGGGGGGATGCACTCTGAGCCAGTTCAATAATTTGGTGATATCATTGGCATCAGTCAATTGTGAACTTTGACGGAGATCCCGATGTTGTTCGCCATGACCAGTGTGAACATGAACAAAATTTTCGAGAGCATTACATATCGGAAGGCAAAGAGGTAGTCCATGTACCCATTTCGCAACAGTGCTATCGGTTATTCCCCTGCCATGTGTGAGACCACCAGGGAGCTTGAACATTCTCATTAAACACTGCTCTATGGTCTGATCAGAATATATCCCGTCCCAGAATTTATCTGAGCGCCTTATGGTAAAGTAACCTTTCTCAGTGAACAACTTCAAATCATCCTGTTGCATTATTTCTGTTAGCTCATTCATCTGCTGCAAATAGAGATGAGAACTTTTTGCGTATGCGAAATGACCACCTGCGTGAAATACTGGAATCATATTGCGAACACAATATGTGTGGAGTTCCCAGTCGCCTGTGCGCTCTGCTCTCAAGAACAACTGGAGAAGACCTATATGCTCGTAGTATTGTACCCAAAGCTTTCCTGTGCGTCCTACGGACGCATTCTGGAGCAGTTCCTGTAATTTTGACAGTAGATGGTTGACACTTTCTTGATTGACAGCGTCAGCTGTTGTACAGTCACCTCTGGCAAGTCCACAGAATATTTCATTGACTTCTGTGCAGTCTATGTTATCTAGTGTTCGGCTTTCTTCAAACACATGTTTTGTAATGGCAATTTGTGTTAGCAAATGGGCACGAACTGCTCTTGAATATGCATGACCACTGATCAAATGATGGATTGACCCATCAGCATAAACAGTCCCCCAAAGTTCATCCAAGCCGCTACCAGCCATGATCGAACCAATTGCCCCTAAATCTGACATAATCATATGGAAGCCGCCGAGTCTAACGAAAACTTTTGTCAACTTATCTGACGAAGACACAATCTCCACTGATTTGATATAAAGTGGTTGGTCAAACGTCACTGGACAAACGTTCAGTCCCTGTTTCTCACATTCAGTTTGTGCAAACATGAGAGCAGTGTAAATTGTGCTCGGGTTGGATATAATACGGTATTTGAATGAGAAAAGTCGATGCCGTTTGAATTTGAGTTTAGGGGGTATGGTTAATATTTCACACGTTTCACCAGTTCATTATGGAATAAATGACTATTGTTATATATCATTATAAAGCCACTGCTTTTCTGCAATTTTTGATATATAATTTAACTCCCAAAGTAGTCGTAGATTTGATTTAATGGACGTTGTGTACCGTTGTGTGTATGAAAACAATAAATTTTTTTTCGTAATTTTGTACATTTTCGTGAATATTTCACCATTGAGTGTGAGGATTGGTACAAAGTTGGCATTTTCTGTTGGGGATATGTATTCTCAATATAATTCAGCACGATATTTATGATTCTCACCCTACTAAGGCGAATAAGAATGAGAAATATGGAGCTGGGTCGAATTTTTTTTAAATTTTTTTTTTTCATCAAAAAAACGCTATAACTAAAAAAGCTCAACTCGGATTCGCGGGGTCTTTTCACACTTTATCCGCAATGTGTGTCCCGGAAACATATAAAAAAATCAGCTTTCTCCGATTTTTTTCCTTACTTTCTCATTTTTATGTCTAATGTGCCTGGACTACAAACGGAGCTAATGGCACTAGTGTCCAGCCGATTACCAAAAATGGTCGCTGACCGATTACCGGTTATTTGAGCCCACAACCGGCCGATTCTGATGCCGATTCCGATTGTAATACCGTGCTCTACAAGACAAGTCGAGGCTCGGAAGAACTACATTAAACTGAACATTTTTCAAAGTGTTAAACTTCGTTGACTGGGGTCCCAGTAAAATTACCAGTCGCGCACACTTGGGCGGGAAACGTGGCTCTCAGAGCCACGTTTACCGCCCAAGTGCGCGCGACTGGTAATTTTACTGCGACCAGAGTCAATGGAGTGCATCCTTCACTTTTCCGGTATGAACTGGCGATTGCTGCAAGTGTGCTCAGTTGTAAGCTTTACATTCATTTAACACGTATATCCCGTAAAGGGGCTTCTAGAGAGATTAGGAATACACATTGTGGTTGTTTCTCAGCTTTATTGAATGGTATCATCGACATCATTTTACATTAACAATTGAACAATTGCAGAAGATAATAAAATGCGATTCAGAAAAATCACAAATTGCTTGGCAACAATTGGTTGAAACGATGTTCCAGGAGCCGTTGCCGTTGTCATCCGATTGCCCTTAATCGGCCGATTGTGGTGGCCGGTTCCGATCATCGGTTGAACACCAAATGGCACCAAATTGAAACAAGTTCGACGAGCTTGTCTGAACGAGGAGTCATCAGCAAAATCTGCAGGTAAAAGGTCTGAATGGCAATTTTTGTGAACACTGTCGGTTATTTTTCCAATGCGTTAGCTAAATGTTAACAACAGAAACAATTATATCCTTTAGTACTACTACTTCTGCAAGCTTCGTGTCTGGCCCAAATATCGTTTTTTTTGCGACTCCCCCTTATCATATAAGCGTAGATCTGATTGACTTCTATATGAAACCGGAAATATTATCTTGGTGCTGTTTAGTTGATATAGCAAGGATATTTGGGTTCAAATATGCATTAAGTTTTTGACAGTTGATATGAAATGCCGAGAAGGATCCGCACCTACCCTTGGGTTCTGACCACAACTCACCCGGAAGGAAATATTAAAATTACTAAAAAGCCAATAACAAAATTGATATCCACGTAATTTAAAGGCATCGTTAATGTTGTCCCTCCCAGGGAAATTTATACAGCAAACGTACTAAACGATCTGTGTGATACTCAGAACTATTTTGAATGTTCTCCACAACTTCAAAATGTAGAGTTGATGTTACGTCTGTTTCCTCTATAAATTGATCCGTGGCACGTGATTTGGCATTGACGTTACGGTGGTAATCGGCGTTGACGTAACAGATGATTTTCGGCTCTCTTTATTCTCGAGCAAAGAAGATTATATAGGCTCTATAGTATTGTCTTGAATATTATTCTTCATAAATTGGCTACAGGTAATGTATTTTGTGTTTATTCCGTTAACTTACACGACTGAGAGACGATACTGTAAATATTTCCTTCCGGGTGAGTTGTGGTCAGAACCCAACGGTAGGTGCGGATCCTTCTCGGTATTTCATATCAACTGTCAAAATCTTAATGCGTATTTGAACCCAAATATCCTTGATATATCAACTAAACAGCACCAAGATAATATTTCCTGTTTCCTATAGAAGTCAATCAGATCTACGCTAATATGATAATTATCATGGTGTGGTGTTTGTGGTGGTAGTAATACCTGCAGAAGTAGTAGTACTAGAGGATATAGTTGTTTCTGTTATCATTTAGCTAACGTAACGGAAATAACCGACAGTGTTTACAACAACTGCCATTCAGGCCGGGGTGGGGGGGGGGGGGGGGGGGGGTCAGGCAAAAAATTACGGATGCAAGTTGGAAATTTTTACATTTTCAATTTTTGGGACCCACCACCCCCGGAATGCAAATTTTTGCCAGTCATGTCTTGGACACCCACCCCTCCCGCACAGTTTTTCCTCAAAGACAATTGGGAACCAACCCCCAATTTATAAAATCTGTTTAACGAAGTATTCAAATTACCTAAATCAAAAAAAAAGAGAAGAAAATAAATACTTTTCCCAAACATGAAAGCTTATGACCCCTCAATGGAACGAGCTCAACGAGCTCGTTCCAATGAGGGGTCAGAAGCTATGTTTTTGTGATAAAATATGAAACAAATTAGTTATTCAAGTATTTTTTTTATTTGCAAGTGTCGTCTGCTTTTCGTGTTGAGTAAAGGGGTAAAAATCAACCCAAAAACAGTGTTGAGGGAATATGAAGCCAATCATGGGCGGCGGAAGCTCGATAAACTGGAGGGGCACAAATTTACAATGCTACCATGGTTCGATCCAGTGTGAGAAAGGTTACAATCGTATATCGGTAAATGTACCATTACTCGCTGTAATTAGTGTCTCTTTTAGATGAATATGCCACTGTGTGGTCATTGTCTTGTCCGTTTCTTCTACTTCAACTATCTTCCAACCTGTTGGCCTGCCTTCGGGTTGGAAGATAGCTGAAGTAGAAGAAACGGACCGAAGCGACCGAAAGTGGGATTTTTTTAGCCAAGTACTGTTTGAATTTGCAGATAATGTTACAGGAATGCCTGTATATTGTCACGTTTGCATGCGCCCATTTCAACTCATTGTGCAACAGCGAAACATATCCGTGGAAAAAAGTGGAAGGGCATGTGCCCCCTGTGCCCCCCCCCCCCCCCCCACCTGGCTCCGCCGCCACTGAAGCCGATTGTCTTCATATTCACTCAACCCATTTGATTTGGGTTAATTTTTTTTAACCCTTCGCATGCTGGAGTCTAGAATTCCGCATATTCCTGCATATTCTGGTATATTAGTTCTCACTACCGGTTTTGAGAAAAATATCAAATACAGTCATTTTACCGATATAGAATCTTTACCAAATGCGGGTCACTTCAACTTTAACCCTTTACCTAACATGAAAAGCAGACGACAATTGCAAAAATAATTGTTGAATAACTATTTTTTTTACATTTTTTGTCTCAAAAACATAGGTTATGACCCCTCGTTGGAACGAGCTCGTTCCAACGAGGGGTCATAACCTATGTTTTTGAGACAAAAAATGAAAAAATAATGAAAATTAATTGGCGATTTTTGAGAATAGCGCTGGCCGGTTTGGGCCGTTACGTTAGGTAAAGGGTTAATCACGTCGCAAAAATCGAAAGGTAACACAAAGTAACAAAACTTTGAATCAAAAGTTTCATTAATATTGTACTCTTTAAATGATAAAGTTACAGTGTTATCTGGCATCTGTATCAGCATATTATGTTATTCAGTTGGAAATCATTAGCACCCTGTCAAGTTTCCAAATTTCGTGTATGGGAATTCCCCGTTCTATTTTTTCACTCTTCGACAACAGGGTCATTCCATCGGACCGAGACTTACTTTTCGGCTGAAAGCATCGCCATTTCATTCACCTTTTAGCAGGAGGAAAAGTACATATTTATCTTCATTCTATTTTTCACGATGAATTTAGTTTTGCTTGCGTGTATTTTTACCTATTTCGAATCGGCAAAATCCACACTTGATCAATAAGAAATAACTCGAGATTGATTGTTTTTTCCGAACTTTTCTCGGTCAACTAGAACAACAGCGTAAATCAAAGAGACGTGAACTGTATCTGGGTGACTTTTGTGGAGTATGTTGTGTCAGTGTTTGCAACAGCTCTGTCAAACTGACAAATTACGTGGGGAGGGGTGGGGGTTGGTTGCAATGGCAGAATTCCATAAGGTGAAGAATAATTGTGTAAATGGTGGAGTGGGAGGATAGGGTGAGGATTTGAGTGATTCCCAGGCCGCACAACCCCAAACTTTTTTGAATGTGATCAAGTTACCCTGCTATTACTTGTGCCACCACCTCTCCACTTGTGATCAAGGGAAGAGTTGGGGGGGGGGGGGGGGGGGGGGGTCACAGGCAAAATGCCAGTTATCTTGGTCAATATTATATGGTCACATTTAAAATTAGTGGTAGCGTGACCTGGGCATCCCCCCCCCCCCCCCACACACACACGCCAGACTGGGATGCTCTTAAGTCGTCCAGATCACTGCCGTCGGGGTGGTGGAAGCAGTTTGTGGGGACTTTTTGTCATTTTTTTCTTTTTGGGTGGTGTCTGGGGGAATACCATTGTTTCCTGCAATTTTGCCCCCCCCCCCCCCCCCCCGCCCCGCCAGAGAGAGAGAGAGAGAGAGAGAGGGTTATGGGAGACCGGCCATGGTACAAAAATTAAATTACATGTCTCCTGACCCAGGGATTCCATCAGCGGGGTAGGGGGCCCTTTTAGGGCATCTTTCCCCTAAATTCAATTTACTGCATCATTTTATTTGTTCACACTGCTGTAGATGAGTTGGCAATGGTTCTACATCTGCTGCCTGCCTGTTCAAGCAGCCAGCAATGATGTAGAACCATTGCCAACTCATCTACAGCTATATAGATAATTTTGAGCTTTAGGATTTCAAAAATGTACTTGTAGTGCCCCCCGCCTCCGCCTTAGCTGAGGCTCCAAGGAGTTAAGTGAGGCATCAAAGAGACATAATTACATTAAAATGTTTCACCCACTGCATTCTGATGTCGATAATTCTCACTTTTTATGCAGGATCATCTCCCCTGTGTTGGGAAAAAAATCATCAATTTATATTTTGTTTAACAGAGTTCCAATGGAGATCTTTCAAACAAAATATGAATTGATGAATTTTTCCAACATAAGTGGGGTAAACCTACATAAAAAGTTAAACTTTTTACATCATTGGAATTTTGACATCAGAGTGCAGGGGGTTAAACAAAGGTTTATTTCTTATACAGCTTAAAGAAATGCCAAATGCCAAGAAAAAGAGTGCAGAAATTACTCATCCCTTTGCTATCACAATCTAGAAAAATATTGGTTGATTTGTCACGAAAGTGGAGTTTGAAGCATGCCTCAACATATGAGTGGCCCGTTGATACCACCACCCTGTGTATACAGCTGTTCAGAGATAGAAGGCATCAGGGGCTAGGAACCAGGGGAGGAGGGGGGGGGGGGGCACGTGCCCCTCAACTTTCAACTTTCCTCCATCATGGGTATATGTATGGGTAATATGAATAAATATGTACTAATGATAGATTTTATGCAAAATATTTTGTTCATAAAAGATTATTATAATTTCGTGGAGAATGTCTTAAGGCATTCTCCAGGAAATTGTAGTAATATAATATTTATGAACAAATTATTTATTTATTGATTTATAGGTGTTTAAGGTCACATACTTATGCACAATGGCTAATCGTGACCGTGACAGTTTTACGGGTGGAGGAAGCCGGAGTACCCGGAGAGAACCACCGAGCAACGACGAGCAGCTGTCAGCTCCCCAACATCGTAACTCTGAACTCTGCACCGCAGCACAGGCAGGGTTAGATTGGTTGAAGACTGCGCACCATCGACGTGCAGTACGCCTCAGTACACAGCGTCATCGTGCCCCCATGTAGGCAATCGGGGTGAAGTGTCTTGCCCAAGGACACAACGCGGTTGCCGCAGGTGATTTATGAACAAAGTTGTGGGTTTTAACCACGTATAACGTATGTAGTATTGGAGGGAAAAGCCACTATTGTGGTGGATTCCAGTTGTGTTTGGTATGTGCTAATGCCCTTCCAAGTCCAATATGCTTCCTACGCCCTGGAAGGCATGTCAAGTTGATCAGAGGCCCAAATTCTCTTTTACACACACCATGTCCATGCATGGGTAAACCATATTCATTCTTCCTAGCACAGCCCATGCAAATGTTCCCATTGCTAAGTTGGACCAGCAGGTCGTAGAAGCCTATTCGACTTGGAAGAGCCTTTTATTGATTAATAGTATGCTTATATTAGTCCAAATTCCTGCAGAATGCCTGGTGGCATTCTCCAGGAATTTGTAGCAATATTACAATATTAGATAGATTTTTTCATAGCTAAAGTGTGAACGGTATTTGTAAATGTTTATTTACTTGTTACTTATTATTTCAACTAGATAATCATGTATTAAAGTTGGGGATGCACCTGCCCCCCCCCCCCCCCCCACCCGGGGCACCGGGGCTCATCGACACAAAATATTCAGAATAAGCAAGCAGATGTGTATCCTGTTGCACCAGAAACGCAATATTTATTGTGCTAATCCGTTCCCAGTGGTTAGTACTGGTTACACGAATATTTAGTCCTTGGAACGTCAGTAACGCTCATTGTTGTCGCCTAATTTCGTTTTAAAACACCCCCAAGTTGGAATCCACGTTATCCAACGCACGGAAGAGAAAACTGGCCAACGATTTCACTCAGTATGTGAAAGAACATAACCGTGTTTCAAACTATGGCATTTAAAACAAAAAAATTCCAGCAATTAAGTTCAATTTACGAAAAGATTTGTGGTGATTCGATTATTATAAATTGGCTCGAAAATGGTAAAATGGGTAGGTCCAACGATTTCCTTATCCATAAAATATAACATTCAGAATGATTTCCATTTTTATCACATGATTTGGGATACTTTTCTGAATTGAAACAGCATAGAAAAGTTATTGGTGGAGAACATTTTCAAAACGAAATCGGATATGGTCTGAAAGTGGTTCGACATCGGTAAAATGACTGTAGTTAAAAGTGCATCGTCATCCACCAAAGCCAAGTCACGACTGCTTCCAGTGCTGCGATATTACTCTTCCCTGTTATTTCTCTACGTAAATCGTTCTGCTGGCTTTTCAAACTTTTTACATTCGTTTGCTGTGGATGTATCACTTGAGAACCATATGTTATACTTGCTACACCCATCATTCCCCAATTGGTTTTCCCCACAAAAACCTCACTGAAGCTATTTTTTTCTTCAAAGTTTCAAATTAATTTAGATTTCACTTATCTTTATTACTTAGTTTCTTTCGGATGCCTCTCGTATTCACTTGTCTCCCTTACACCACAGGCGCCTGGAAACTCATTATATGTAGCCAAATGCTTCAAAATAGCCCTCATATATGCCACCCCCCTAATATATATAATAACAATAGAAAGGCTGGAAACTTCAAACGCTCAAAATTTCATACCACGAAATTAAGTTACTCTCGTATCAAAGTTTTGAATCGAAAGCGGGGACACATACGTGTGTCTTCTGATGCTGAAATGGCTATTCTTTCAGAATCCGGTGCCCTTTGTAAAATTAATTTGCATTAATAGCTTTTTCTAAGACGTTTTATTTGGATTTTCATGCTAAAATTTGTTTACAGCCACACCATTGTTGGGAGTTCTCGGCAGTGAATATCAGTCAGGGATATCGAGTGTTTGACTTGCACTCTTTCTCTGGCGTCAGGTTTTTAGTCTTTGTGAAAAAAATAAACGATCGTATATTTTTTCAAAAAACTGTGTTTAATATTAATATAATATTTTTTTTTACATTAATGATGCAATTGAAAATTTTAGAGAGACGTTGCTAATATTCGATATCCCTGACTGATATTCACTGCCGAGAACTCCCAACAATGGCGTGACTGTAAACAGATTTTAGCATGAAAATCCAAATAAAACGTCTTAGAAAAAGCTATTAATGCAAATTAATTTTACAAAGGGCACCGGATTCTGAAAGAATAGTCATTTCAGCATCAGAAGACACACGTATGTGTCCCCGCTTTTGATTCAAAACTTTGATACGAGAGTAATTTAATTTCGTGGTATGAAATTTTGAGCTTTTGAAGTGTCCATGCAGCCTTTCTATTGTTATTATATATATTAGGGGGATGGCATATATGAGGGCTATTTTGAAGCATTTGGCTATATATAATGAGTTTCCAGGCGCCTGTGCTTACACCAAGCAATTTTGCTGTTGCAGTCTGAAATAAAGAATTCCACCATTCTTCACCTTCTGTAGCCCTCATTTTACGACCGTTGTAGATTTGCTTTTCTTTTCGTTCAGGTCTTCCCTCCATTTGTTCAATTAAAGTTCTCACGTCGTTTCTTTCCGATGTCGGATTTGTCCATTTACTCGTGCAGACGTGCACCTCCCGTCATTATTCAGAATCTTTAAACTACGCTCATATGTGAACTCTAACAACTACGGCAGCGTATTAGCGCCATTTCGTTTTTTTTGCGTAACTTATGTTAAATTGTAATCACAATTTAGCTAAATTGTAATTACAACTTAATAAATTGTAATTACAACTTAGCTTGATTATAACTTAATAAATTGTAATTACAACTTAGCTTAACTTGTAATTACAATATAGCTTAAATTGTAATTACAATATAACTTAAATTGTAATTACAATATAGTTTAAATTGTAGACAACATATCAGACAGGTTTGATTTTGAGAATGGTGCGATAATTTTTAATGCGAGTTATGGCCCCCTTTTGGACTTTGTTAATCACTAAATATAGTTTATCATAAAGCGGGGGCATCAGTGTCCCATGGACACATTTGGTGGCCTGCTGTATTGGTGCTATGGTTTAATGGAGATAAGATAAGACATTTATTAATTCAGTATCAACGAAGTTAAATGTCTAGAAACTCATGCTTGACAGTGGGGTGTGGGGGCATAGCCACTCTTGGCGGTGCACTTGTTTCATTTTAATTTTTATTTATTTTAATATTATTATTTTAATTTCATTTTTATTTGTATCCAGTGATAGAATCGAATGTTTGCCTTCAACTTTCTTTCATCATTCCATATGTCCTCTTTTTTTCTGGATATCCAACTGCCCTTCCCCTCCTCCCACACACCCACAACAAGTTCACAAACTATATTGTCGTCATAACGATGGAGTCACTATTTCAAGATATGCGCAGAGGTGTGAATCATGGGCATAAATTTTCAGGGAGTGGTGGTGAAATCGATACAACGATCTACATTTTGTTGGAGGGATAATCTACAGTCACCATAAGCTCCTAATCTCCAAACCTTCAAGAATCTTTCCTAATGAGTCATCCAACGAATGTATTGCTAATCCTTTTATACAAGATAGTGTCAGTGGTGGCGTTGTTTCTGGGGTTTTTTTTTAGCTTGGAATCTCATTGGCCCAAACGGAAGCTCAATGAAAGTAGGTGTGGGGGTATGAATGTCCAACACGCCCTGAACAGTCTGGTCGTAGTTTGTTCTCTTTCTTCTACTTGTTATGGTTCGGCCCGATACCCATGAGTTGATGAAGTTTCTACGCATTTTACTTGCACACTTGACGACATAATTAGACATTTGTAGTTTACCCACGGGTTGATGAACTACAAATTGTTTGGTTCTCAATATTGAACTGAATTAATCATTTACCTAACACGAAAACAGACGACACTAGCAAATAAAAATCTTGAATAACTAATTTCTTTCATTCGGTGAGCTCGTTCCAATGAGGGGCCATAAGCTACGTTTTTGAGACAAAAAATGAAAGCCAGTAATGAAAATTGAATGGTGATTTTTGTGAATAGCGATTGAAGGTTTGGACGTAACGTTGGATAAAGGGTTAACCAGTTATAGTGTATAGACAGATGTCGACACGGCGAGTAATCAGAAGGTAATACAGGAACTTTGTCTTACAGTGAGCAGTGGACTGGCGACGGCGGATTTTTATTTACGGGAGGCCAAGTCTTAGTGGAGAAAAAGTTCTCCACGGACTGGATGGGGAGGTCTGACTCTATAATGTATTTATTAAATGTTTCACCCAAGGAATAACAGACGACACTTGACATAAAAAACAAAAATCCATGAATAACTACAAATTCCATTTAATGCGCAAAAAATATCTTATGGCTTCTCATTGCAACGAGCTCAACGACTTCGCTACTGTTTGAAAGAATATTAGTTTAATGTTACCCATGATTAACCATATTTGAAAAAGAGGGGGTGGGGCACCCCATCGACATCCATATTTCCCCAGTGACTAAATATCTACAGATTTGTTCGTATTTAGACCAGTGGGGGAAAACGCTTTTGAATGGGACCTTAATTCCCAGTCTTAGAATGTCTGCCCCTCCCTCCCCCCTCTTCCCCAGCCTTCATAATATGACACTAGTGAGTTGATTTGAACGAATTTGTAAAGTCATTGCAAATGCATCTTATGCCAAACATGAAAGTATATAAAATATTGGTCAGGAAGAAGATCTTTTTAATGTTTTACCTATTGTCAACTGTGCTGGGGTCAATTACTTCAGAAATAACTGTTGTTTTCCTTCGGTTTATGCGATATAAACTGAAAATATTCGCAAAAGACAACAGTCAAACTCAGGAAAGTGTGTCACAAACAGGTCACGTCAATCATTGTCAAATTGTTTGTTGTTTTGATTTTCGATCTAAGACGACAGATATTTAGCAAGTCACGTAACAATAGCATTAAAAACATGTTTTTAAGTTCCCCCAAAATCATGTGTGGATGTATGATCTTTTTATTCGTCTCCCACTTCGGTATATTTTATTAAATTCAATTGTTCCCGAGAAATTATCATTATATTCTCGCTGAATGGAGGCGATAAAAACTCGATCATTGATCTTTGTTTACAAGCTTGTTATCCGTCTATCAGTCTGCCGTCACGCCCTCACGGTGACAATTTGAGTTGAGTGGGCGGGGCTTCCAGAGTCTTCAAAGTTGGATCGGATGTGTGCGAACGTCTATACATTCCAAATCATCACGTGATTTGGTTTATGCGATTTTGACAACTTTCACTCTGTATGCTTTCAACCAATCAAACGCAGAGGCGGGGCAAATGATTAAATTATTTACAACTGTAATTATTTACAATTTCAATGACTTGGGAGCTCAGTGGTAACGGCATTGAACTTCAAACCGAAAGATTAACGGTTAGATCCCCGTCAGTGGTGACTACCTTGTGTCCTTCGGTTAAGGCAGATAATCCCGATTGCCCACTTGCGGGCACAGTGGCACTGTGTACTAAGGCGTACTGTACGCCGATGGTGAACTTGTCTTCAACCAATGATTGATAACCCTGCTTTTGCGGAGTTAGCACGTTGGGGAGTCTGACAGTTACCCGCCGTTGCTTGGGGGTTCTCACCGGGTACTCCGGCTTCCTCCAACCGTAAAAATGTACCACACGAGGCGACCCTGGCTGTCGAACGTGCCGTTAAACCCCAAATAAATAAATAAATAAATAAATAAATAAATAATTACATGTAAAATGGTGGCAATTACAACTACTCAAATTTTGAAAGATAATCCTTTCCATTTACTTTCAAATGTAATTTTTTAATTACAATTACTTTTGGAGTGTGTTGACAAAATCGGATAAGAAATGAAAATAACGCTAGAGAATTGAGTTAAAATCTGAGGGTCGCATGATACCACTGGTGGATCCAGGATTCTATGTTGTGGGTGGGGGCACATTTCAATCAACTATCATGATGCGAAGGGTCGTCGTCCAAAAAGCACAGCAGCGACGTATGGAGAGAAAGAGATGGGTTGTTTTCCGCTATCGTTCACCGGTTTCAGGGACCTCCCAGGGAGATTTGGAAAATGGAAGGATTGTGTGATCCTCCGGTGGCTTCTTTGCATATGGCCACTCTGTTTTTCAGCCAAAATATCCCCGCACTTATCAGTAGACTCATTCAAATTTTGACGCAATAGGAAAGACAATTCATATAGGCTTAAGGGAGACCCAAGAAAAAGCCAATTTATAAAGGCACGCGGGAGACCCCGACAGGAACTTTAGCTGTATACATAGGTAGAGTAATAAACGCGATAACACATGGACACGCGGGATATTACCTGGTAGTAGATTCTGTCTCCGGTAATCTATCTCCGGTACACTAACTCCGGTACTTTATCTCCGGTACACTATCTCGGAGTATCTCCGGTACTTTATTTCCGGTGCTCTATCTCCGGTACTGTATCCTCGCTACACCATCTGCAGTACTCTATCTCCGGTACTGTATCTCCACTACACTATCTCCGGTACTGTATCTCAGGTACTCTATCTCCGCTACACTATCTCCGTTATACTCTGCCCGGCACTGTATCTCCGCTACACTCTCTCCTGTACATTATCTCCGGTTCTCTTTATCCGGTACACTGTCTCCGGTACTCTAACTCCGGTACTCTATCTCCGGCATACTCTCAATGGCACTGTATCTACTCTAGAACTATCTCCAGTACACTATCTTCCGTACAATAACTGCGGTACTTTTATCTCCGGTTCAGTATCCCCGGTACTTTATCTCCGCTACACCATCTCCGTTACACTATCGCCGGTACTGTATCTCCGCTACACTATCTCCGGTAAATTATCTCCGGTACTCTTTATCCGGTACACTATCTCCGGTACTCTACCCCGCTACTGTATCTCCGCTATACTATCTTCGCTACACTATCTCAGGTACTCTAATACTCTCTTCGGTGGTTCATTGATTAGAGATTTGGACTTTAATCCGAAAGGTTCGATCCTGACCGCTCCATCTGCGATGTGTCCATGAACAAGATACTTAATCTCGATTGCCTCACGTGGGGTCATTGTAGCACTGTAGTATTACCAAGACGTAGTCTACTACACGTCGGGTGTACACTTGCCTTAAAGTTCAACCGCTACTAACATTACATGTGACGGGTTAGTAGGCCTAAGCTGGAATGCCTGACAGTTTGCTCATTGCTGCAAAGGGGTACTCTTCGGCTTCCTGCACCCGTAAAACTGTCTAATACGATATGATCTTGATTGTTACAGGTGTCCTTAAAACCCAAAACAAACAAACAAACGTCTTATGCACAATTTATGACAACACACTTGACATTGTTTACAGTTCCTTTGCATAGCATGCACTTGGACCGACTTAAATTATTCGTATGTAATTGTACGTTACCTTGATTGACAACCTTACAGTAAATGCCTCTTGGCTTCCAATTATTCACAAAAGACAAAACATAAGATGCATTGGCCTGACAGTTAAACATTTCTTCAGTTAGGTGGCGTAGAAACCAAGGGGGTAAAAAGGTATTTATCCCCCCCCCCCACCCAGGACAAACAATTCCCAAAACCTCTTATGCACTTCCTCTGGAGCATGTTTTGCACTGGTCATCACTGTAACATGTTTTGACTCCCCACCCCTCCCCTCCCTCGAAAAAAAAATTATATTTCTCGCCACTGCTTCAGTTCCAATTTAGTCGTTGAAGAGTTCAGAAGTTTTCGCTGGAAGAACTTCAGCACGTGATTGTTTGTTTGCTTTGGCCATAGGAATTGCCAATACACGATGACGTAATGCTGAATATTGATTGATTGATTGTTTGATATTTTATTGACCAGTACACTAAACAAATACAAAGTAGACACTGACAAATTGTATACATACACTAGTACAATATCAAAGTTTAAAATAAAAACGCACATACAGAATCCTAAAAGATAAATGTATACTTGCAGAGAAAAGGCGTCGCCAGATTGGCTGTCATCCTGCCATTTCCTGTGGAAGAAAGGAAAGAGAAGTGAGACATTCTAGAAGTGGGACAGAATACGAAAGATAAAAGCGAGGAAAAAACAATGCATGTTCAACATTGTGCATCCCCAGTACTGTTTATATTAAGTTATCACCGGAATAAGTGTTCAAGATGCTAGCTTCCTTAAAAACCTGCGTGTGTATAAGTTGTGCAGATGATGGCCTGACTTCAAAAACAACTAGGCCCTGCTAAAATGGCCCCAGTCAAACACTAAATTGCGTTTTCAACAGGTCAACATAATTGGGTGTACGTTTGACAGAGACAGTGTCAAGAGGCAGCCTTGGACGAGCTCCAGACAAGTCAAGTCGAGAACAAATAATAAACAAAGGATAGACTAACAATAACGTCTGTTGTATGTTGACCATTAACCCTCTGCACACTGATGTCAAAATTCCGAAACTTCGTGTAGCACATTTTTCCCATGATGCAACGAGGAATTTAAGCAATTTAATCTTGTTTAACAGAGCTCATTGAGCTCTGTCAAACAAGATTGAAATGCTTAAATTCCTAGATGTATTATGGGGGAAAACCTGAAGGTTGAAATTTTGTCTTCTGACATCAGAGTGCAGAGGGTTAAGAGATAACAGACATTGAATTGGATCGCCGATGCTACACATTGAAATGGAGGCAGTGCGAGACAGCACAGTCTGGACAAAAAGGATTTGAGCAAGAAATATTAATCTCATAAAACTTTTTTTTTAATTCTGTCCTGTTGCTTCAACATGGCTAGCATGAAATATCTATTTATTCCTGGCAGTGTAATGCCGGAAGTGTTTCTTCAGATGTGCATGTGTACCGAAATCTGTAACACGATCGTTTATTTGAACACAGCCTTTATTCCCTTTCAGGTGAACAGGCCCGAAGCTAGTAGGCGGGGGAGAGAGCTGTTGCCCCCCCCCCCCCAGCCCTGCCATAACTCTGACGGAAATTTTGTTATCCATCAGAAAAACAACTGTTTGTTTTCTCTCAAGGCCGCTTATTCGAATAAAACTTACCATTTGGTGAAGCGGTTTTCATTATTTAAAAATACAATCCTGTTTCGAATGTCTTGCGTATGAAACTGTTAGTTTTAAGTATATGGCAATCGAGTAGTAATGTAAGCCTACATGAAAGTATTCCGAGTATAATTATTATCTTTATAAACTTGCTTCTGTGAAATGAAAGTAGGCCTACATGCAATCTTGTAAACAAAATAGATCATTTATCGTCTGCAGCCTTCTTCGTTTTTGTGGGGACATACAGAGGCGGACTGGCCGTATGGTCCACCAGGACAATTCCCCGTGGGTCCCCTATTGGGTGGCTCTGGGGCCCTGAAAATAAATTGATGCACGCCAGCCTGAAATTTCGTGAAAACGCTCAACAGGCGAAATGGATGCCGGTATAATCAGGGGGAGGGGGAGGGCGGAAAAAAAATTTGCAGTACACGATGTCATGGTGGGTGACTGGTCAAACGGCCCCAAAACACATTTTTTCCAAACCCTTACATAATTTTTCATGTTGCTATTTTTTATGTCAAACTAAAAATGGACTGAGGCAGGGTTGTAATTTATGTCCTACCCTGTTTAATATGTATATGTATGCGGATGATATCTCCGACCTATTTACTGACTATTCACAATTTGATTCTCCATATCATTTTGAGAAATATGTCAATTGTTTGATGTATGCTGATGATATGGTTCTAATCAGTAAAAGTGCCAAAGGGTTGCAAAATTGCCTTGATGTGTTTACTACTTATTTTAAGAAATGGTATCTTAAAATAAATTCAAATAAATCCAAAATTATGAAGATCAGTAAAGGTGGACAACTTTGCAATAATCAGATTCATATTGAGTGAACAGCACTGGAATGTGCTCAGGAACACAACTACCTTGGAATAACCATGGCGTCATCGGGCAATTTCTCAAAAGCAATTAATAATCTTAAAAACAAAGCTAACAAGGCTGTCTATGTTCTGAAACAGTGCATCCTTAATAATAATCTACCCGTGAACATAAGTCTAGACCTATTTGATAAATTAATAGTACCAATATTAACATATGGGTGTGAAGTATGGGGATCTTACCGCGGCAATTTAAAAGATAGAATGAATCCTAGCTCATTAACAAATCATGATGACAAAGACACTTATGAGAAAATAGCTATTAAATTTTATAAATGTATTCCGGGCATTAACTCTAAAGCATGTAGATCAGCAGTCAGAGGTGAAATTAGTAAATTCCCCTTAAGTTTTTCAATTATTAAGTAAACAATTAGATATTTTTTCCGGTTTAGTAACATTCCTAATGACAGTTTATTATACGATGCTTACCAGTGTAACCACAGAACAATGTTTTCAAATTAGATATGTTGGCTTAATGGTGTAAAAGAATTGCAATCTGAGTGAAGTTTGATTTCAACAATATAACAAATATCCTCATAAGATTGAAAATCAGATCTTGGAAACTTTAAAATAAACATTTATAAAAACAATGGCATCTGCAATTAGAAAATTCCAATAAACTAAAAAGAACATATGGAAAAATAGCATACATGAAACCAACTTGTAGACATTTACTTGCAAAGTTAAGAACAAGTGCTCACTCACTTCACATAGAAACTGGCTGGCACAAAAGGCCAAAACCGACTCCAGAAAATGATAGACCATGCCAGACATGTGTATGTATTGAAGACGAAGCTCATGTTGTCTTATGCAAAAAATATTCTCCAGCAAGGGAATCCATGTTCAACTCTTTTAAAATTATAAATGGCTTTTCAGAAATGTCGAATATAGATACATTTAGTTTGATTATGACATGCAAGGAACCTAACATTTGTTATATTATCTCTCAATTTTTAAGAAAAGTTGTTGAACTAAGAGGTGGGGTTTAGGACACATACATAAAAAGATCTAGTTCACCCTTTACCTCCATGAAAAGCAGACGACACTTGCAAACAAAATTGAATAACTAATTTTCTTTCATTTTTTGTCTCAAAAACATAGGTTATGACCCCTCATTGGAACGAGCTCGTTCCATTGAGGGGTCATAACCTATGTTTTTGAGACAAAAATGAAAATAATAATGAAAATTAATTGGCGATTTTTGAGAATAACGCTGCCAGTTTCAGGGCTCGCCTTGAGTAAAATGGTCGGGGCCTAAAAAAAATGCCCCACATATTGAGGTCGGGGCCTTTTCGGGGCTGATTTTCCATTTTGTCCATTATTGTTAGTGCTTTTTGTGGAAAATGTCGGGGCTTGAAAAAAAGCCCCCAGCAAGTGCTCCTCGGAGCTGATCTCGGGGCTGATCTCGGGGCCTGGGCTGATCAGCCCCGACTCAAGGCAAGCCCTGCAGTTTTGGCCGTTACGTTGGGTAAAGGGTTAACCCTTTACCCAACGTAACGGCCAAAACCGGCCAGCGCTATTCTCAAAAATCGCCAATTAATTTTCAAAATATTTTCATTTTTTTTGTCTCAAAAACATAGGTTATGACCCCTCATTGGAACGAGCTCGTTCCAACGAGGGGTCATAACCTATGTTTTTGAGACAAAAAATGAAATAAATTAGTTATTCAAGAATTTTTTTTGCAAGTGTCGTCTGCTTTTCATGTTTGGTAAAGGGTTAAAACTAGTATTATTTTTCCTTTTATTATCAGTATTACATGGTTGTGTGTGTGAGTTCTCAGTTCTGATACATGCTGCCTGTTAATGTCATAATAATGCCACCCAATATTCGTGTGATTCAATAACTTAAAGCCAGATATATCATCCAGCAAGAAATTAATTTACCTAATTTATTAATAATTTTAAATATATTTATTATTACTTTTCAGGATACCCACCATCTTATGGGAATCAAAAATTCACACATGCCGATGCGTATCATGCTTCATCATTCACCACATCAACTCAAGCACCATCATCTTCATCAACCGAAAAGGTAGTATCATCATTAATTTTCAATCAACCAAGCTCACAAGTTACATCTTCCCTTTAAACCTAAATAATTTATCACAGCTCTGTATACCTCTGTCCACTTTGATGTTAAAACTACCATTGCTGTTAAATGGCAGTTATGTACTCTTCGCTGGTTGAATGCTGGAATATTATTATTATTAATTATTGATGTTTAAGGTCACATACCTATGCACAATGGCTAATCATGACCGTGACAGCTTTACAGGTGGAGGAAGTCGGGGTACCCGGAGAGAACCACCGAGCAACGACGAGCAGCTGTCAGTTCCCCGACATCGTAACTCCGCACTGCAGCAAAGGCAGGGTTAGATTGGTTGAAGACATGCGCACCATCGACGTTCAGTACGCCTCAGTACACGGCGTCATCGTGCCCCCATGTGGACAATCGGGCTTAAGTGCCTAGCCCAAGAACACAACGCGGGAGTCCGAATCGATCGCTCAGACGGTCACCCATCCGAGGATTAACCGGGCTCGACGTAAATGCTGGAATCCACACAAGCCACTTTAGTGGCTTTGCACTGCAAGCATTAGTTGGATGTTTGCTTAGCAGTAGAACAATGAATTTTGGTATGAATTGTTTCATTATAATTTGTGGGAGAGTGCCAGGCACTCTCCCCCAGACTATAACAAACAAACTAGTTATCAAGAAAATTTTGCTACAACCTAAACTAAGGCTTTCCTTGTTGGTAACAACTGAATCCGTTTATTGGCTTTACACTTCAAGCATTAGCTTGATGTTTGCTCAGCAATAGAACAAAAAATATTTGTATGAAATTGTTTTGATTATAGTTTGTGGGAGAGTACCAGCTATAGCAAATAAATCATATGGAGAAAATCTTGGTGAAGCCTAAACTAAAGCTTTCCTTGTTAGTAGCAATAGAATTTATGAAAAACAATTCACATGTTATAAATCGCCATTGCGAAATAATTTAGCACTCTACCAGTTATAATTTGTATATAATTTGCAATTAGTATATCATCAACTTTTAATTAACAAATGGAGTTACACTGCTATTTTCATTAATCTTCAATCACTGTATAATTATTTTATACCCATCTGCATTTTTGTTGTTTACTTTATTATGTTATTTTACAAAATATGAATTTTTTGTTCGTGTGCAAATAAAAACAATACAAAATCCAATTGAATTCATTAGAATTATCTCCCTCGCAGTTTCAGAGGTTTATTAAAATGCTGGAATAGTCAAGTGAATAGTCTTAAATATTAAGAATTGGAACAGTTCTCAGTTAGGAGCACCAGGTCTGCATTTTCTGCTTTTTTCTAAGATTTTAGGGGATGGATCCCCAAAAATGACTCGGGAAAAAAAATAAACAAAAATTGCAGGTAGGAGGGGGAGGGGGGGTCTGAAGAGAGGAAAACATCCCCCTCCCGAGCCACGGGAAAATAAGAAACGTCTTCCGGTTTGGGGGTGGGTATGTATCCTGGAAGGTCGAATGCGAAAAAGGCATCATACATGTACTGCAAATCCCCCCCCCCCCACCCTCCCCTGGCATATTGGTATACTGAAATGTTTTCTATGT
This sequence comes from Pictodentalium vernedei, assembly GCA_031216915.1. NCBI lineage: Eukaryota > Metazoa > Mollusca > Scaphopoda > Dentaliida > Dentaliidae > Pictodentalium > Pictodentalium vernedei. Next base: position 544,210,177 of record CM062295.1, on the reverse strand, counting down.
GGACTGCCAGTGCACATAGAGGACATTTCGATATACCAGCAGTCTAGTCTGCCATTGATCGCTCAAATGCAAGGTAACAGGGTTCACTTATTTTAAAAAATCAAAATGTTCTCCTAGTGGGCCAAACTATGGTCGGTCTGGAGGGTCTGCGCAACCCCCACCCCCTGTTGATACATTCTTGCCGAATGAACGATGGCGATGATACAAAATTGCCATCGAAATGTTGTCTGTGAGAACTGTCACTGATTAATCAGATGAAAGGAAGCAGCGTTCGTACAGTTCTAAAACCCAAAGTTTTCTTCAGGTCCGGGATCAGCCATGGTTCATTACCCCGGTAACTTTCCATGGCTCAGTCCGACCCTGGGGGCATATAGACTAGGAAGTGTTTTTCCCCCAGTTGGTAGCACTTTTAAGTATCAGACGCTGAAGTTTTTGTGAAAATAACGCAAGTAGGTAATAAAGGCCGTTTCTGGGACACGTTGTACATGTACTGTACGGTAGATGGTGCGTTTACCATCGTAGGATTCCGTGTTAAATCGCATGCTTGTTTGCAAAAAAAATGTCGTTTGGTGTCCCAGAATCGGCTGTTATTTTGAGACTCCTAGATCGCACTTTTAACGTTCAAATACCCGTTGGCGAACGTGTCGAATGTAAAAAAGTGAAAAATGTACGAAATTCTACATTTTATTTTACATAAAATCTTTGTTTACGTTCCCATCGTGGATTAGACCTTCAATCTATCGTTGGTGAACGCGAAAAAAAAACGCTTTGCCGATTCTAAGACAGCATCAAAAAGGTGGTTTGCCGATTCTGGGACAGTGTCTCAGAATCGGCAAATGGCTTTTGAGGCGGGGATTTTTCCCAAACTTAACAGACTACTATTGGGCGCTCTCATTTCTGACGTAAGTGGGGGGAATACCCATAGTGGATTTTTCCAAATTTAATAGACTACTATTGGAGGTATCTGGACGTTTCGTCGTGATTGTAGATTCGTCGTTACGATCACGACGAATCGTCTTCTGGGTTTTCGACGAAACATCCAAGGCATGGATCTGTAACACTGAATTATTTTCAAATTTCCTCCAACACTGAATTATTTTCAAATTTTTGTCAGGTTGATTTCAATGTACTTTGATGTGGGATCTTTTGAAGTAACATCAAAAAGTGTTAAAAAAAAACAAGCTCATGCTTATTGTTTTGATTAGAATAAGACATGTATGCTGATGAGTTTTTAATACCTCTTTGATGTGACATCAAAAGTGTTTATAAAAACACGATTTGTGAATATATACCCACAAATTTTCACCGAATGTCACATGAATGAAAGGTTTTACCGCGCCGAAGGCGCGCAGGGACGACATGGGATTTACAAATCCCTTGCGACCCGGTTAACCTTATTTTATTTCACTTGGATCACACAGACCTAGCTTTCCTATTGCCTCAGATGGGGTCTGCACGCGGTTAGAATTCCCGGCAGTTTACGTTGGCGTAACAGATTGTCAATAATCAATCTCTCAACGCCATTAAGACTGTTAGAGAGTGGGCTCTATCCGGTTCTAGCTTGGCGATGGTAGAGGTTTGAGTCCCACCATGGTGGCGAGCCAGAATATAATGTTGTGCGATGGCAAATTTAAGGGAAGAAGAGAAAAGAAAACCAAACAGCAACGCCGGTTTGGTAGCGGCCCCGGTATATGACCATAGCGGTTAAAAAAAGGAATGGAGAAAGCTCCAACAGTTTAGTTTGAAAAACCGGGAGTCATCCATCAAGCCTTCTGGGAGATAGGATGCCGTATGTGATTATGAGGAAATATATGTTATTTTATATTGTGGTGTTGGTGGGGGGCTTGATTTCGCTTATTAATTTACATTGTGTTCATGTGCTATTGTTCTGATTTATTTCAAAATATAAAATAAAGAAAAATTAAATATTAAATCTTGTTATTTGTTGTCACAACCAGCTTAAATTAGCGTTAAAGATTCAAAATCAGAATCTTCGACGAATCGTCCAAACAACCACGGAAATTACCGACGAATCGTCCAATGGACGATTCGTCGGCAATTTCCGTTCACGACGAATCGTCCAAATTCTACGACGAATGTGCAATCACGACGAATCGACCAGTATTCCTATTGGACGCTCCCATTTCTGACGTAAGTGGGGGGAATACCCGGATTTTTCCAAACTTAACAGACTACTATTGGGCGCTCTCATTTCTGACGTAAGTGGGGGGAATACCCATAGTGGGATTTTCCAAAACTCAACAGAAAAAAAACTAAGTTTTTTTTGGAAAATCCCTACTGTATAAACTTACCGAGAGCACCTGACACTCATGTTTATTCTGGTGTGAATGAAGGTTTTTCGTTTAATGGATGGTTTTAATCACAGTTACTGGAAGTTGTGGATACAACCACTTTTTTCACTGATAACAATGAAAGCACCACGTCAGTCCTGACCCCGTGTTACACATCAGTAGTCTATATAATAATAGACAAGTAATGAAAGCTTTTTTGCCCTGACCGATACCCCCTTCCCAGTTCATTTGTGAATTCGTTCATTGAACAAAGATTCATCAACACAGTTTTCTTGTACAGCTATCCACAAGGAATTTAACTTCATGTTTATCCTAAATTAATAATCAAATCATCATACTACGGCTTCTTTATTTGATAAAAAAACTCTCCGTTCGACTTTTTTGCCCGCGACTCGACGCCATTAGAACAACAATGATGGCGTGACATTTCGTTGCAAGGCTGTACAAAAGTTAACCCGGAAAGCGAAACTACGCACTGCGTTGTTCTTGTGCTGCAGACGACAGAACAGAAGAATAATGGATGTGGGCTATAATGTAAGAGTCTTCCCTGCAAAACAATTGTTGCACCCCTGTCCTCGAGTTCTATTTATTGTCAAGGCACAGCCAACTTGTACGAACTTTAATAAAAAAAAACTGGTGGTTAATTTAAGACAGCGCTACCTTGTTGTCAGAAGTTGAAAATGCAGGAAGCTTTGAAGGGAATATGTATTGGGGGCGGAAAGGGTATTAGATCTTGGCTATGGGCCTATATGAAAGACAGGGAGGGGTCAGAGTGATCTCATGGCCTGTTTAAAAAGGAAATTCTATTGCATCTCTTTTTTACAATGCCAGCTAGGAATCGTGACATTGACAACATTTAAATTTAATGCTGAACAACCTTAATCATAATAGTGTATTAGGCCCACTAGCCTACATGTTGTTTGAAACGTGGAGCGGGGGTGGGGGGTGGGGGGGTTGAATGGGTGCGGATCGGCGAGGCTTGTTGTAGGCACATATTATTCAGACGAAGCACTTGGCCGATTAAGATATCTCGGGGTCTCGGCAAACAATCTTTCCCGGAGACATTTTTTTTTTTAAAAAAGAAAAACCTTTCTAGAAAACCCACTGTGAGCATTTGTGCGTGCGTTTGGGAGTCGGTGGGGAGGCAAGGGAAGTGATGCTTTTGGGGGAACGCCGTTCCCCTTGACCCCTTCTACTTGCTGCTGTAAACGTTCTTCCTCCTCAGTTGCCAAACTTGAACTGGCTACATCAAAAATTACCTGTTACTTCCATGAGGAGTGAAACGTAAAATTAGAAGCTGGTGAATGGGAGGGGGGGGGGGGGAGGGGGCTTGTAGGCGCAGACTTTCAGATGCGGCGCTTGGTGGATGAAGATCAACAGCCCTCTGCCTTATTAACGGCCCTCGACTCTCGGGCCGGTAATAAACCCTCGGGCTTTTATTCATTCCTCTCGGGCCGGTAATAAACCGCAAGGCCCTCCAAACTCATGGTATTGTTATATTATTGGAAGATATCTTCAGAATCTGTAGTTTATGTTAACTTGGCTGCTCGCAGTTACTGGCTTTCTTGCCTCTAGATTCATGGATAAGCCTATTGTGACTTTTTTCCAATTAAAACAAAAATTATACACATCTGGCCAAACCATGGTCGGCCCGGGGATTTTCAGACCCCTGCCCGCAGGAACCCCGGGAAGTAAAGCAGTGCCTGTTCACTGCGGTAAACAGGCTCTGTTTTACTGGTAAAATAGGACCCAGTCACCAATTCTTGGGAGGTGTAAACCCTCTCTAAAATGGGCAACATGGCTTCTTAACGCTCACCTCCGGTATTGAGTTGATATTCATGTTGTGGGCATGATTAGCCATTGTTAAAAAATATGTGACCTTAAACACCAATAAATAAATAAATTGTCTAGCCCCCCCCCCCCCCCGGGGGGGTGGAGGTCATACGCCTACATCGGGGGAAAGTTGGGCGCCACCCTTAGATTGCGGCGCATTTCCAAAGTCAAATAACCTGAGAGAACGAAATAAGCAACACTAATGAGGTGTATACATGGGGATAGGCCTAGACTTTGTCTATTTAATTTTTTCCTTTGAACTAACCGTAACATTAGCTGCACATATTCCGCACACGCAGATAGTGCTGCCAACATGGCCAACTTCTACGTACTTCCTTTTTCTTATCATAAATAGCATAAAACATACGACTGCAGTCTAAAAATTCACCGACTATCACTGTAAAGCAGATGACAAGAACTTGATCCGTTTCAGTATTCCGCAGACATTTTTAGACGGTATTTTTAGACATTAGAAACGTTACGTCATCATTGTTGTTCTAATGGCGTCGAGTCGCGGGCAAAAAAAGTCGAACGGAGAGTTTTTTTTATCAAATTAAGAAGCCGTAGTATGATGATTTGATTATTAATTTATGATAAACATGAAGTTAAATACCTTGTGGATAGCTGTACAAGAAAACTGTGTTGATGAATCTTTGTTCAATGAACGAATTCACAAATGAACTGGGAAGGGGGTATCGGTCAGGGCAAAATAGGCTTTCATTACTTGTCTATTATTATATAGACTACTGTATGTGTAACACGGGGTCAGGACTGACGTGGTGCTTTCATTGTTATCAGTGAAAAAAGTGGTTGTATCCACAACTTCCAGTAACTGTGGTTTTAATAATAGATAATAAAAACGCATTTTCCACTTAATTAGGTTTTAATGGTAAATAATTTTTAATATATTCGTGATAATGTTCGGAGACATGAAAGAACCCTTTTTAACAGATGTAATTATTCTCAAACGCGTTAAATCAGAAACTGGCTTCTTATACACTAAAACTTTTAAACTTTTTTCAAAAGTTCTACAGTTTGTCACTTAGTGAATAATTTGAGATATGAATGAATACTTTTAACAGATGTAATTATTCTCAAACGCGTTAAATTAGAAACCGGTTTCTTTTGTACTAAAACTTTCAAACTTTTCAAAGTTCTCCAGTTCGTCATTGAGTGAAATAATCTGTGATGCGATGCGTTAAGTTCAGAGGCAAAACGCATTTATAGAGGTTTATCAAGTAAAATGTTTTTCCTCAACTAGTTTTTTAGTTATTATATTAAAGACAGAAGATTTTTATTTACTTAAAACATAAAACATAAAAATAATTGTACATTTAATTTTGAAAATAATAAATAACTCAAGTTAGAATACTCAAAAGAAAATATTAATAATTTAGAAAACGAAAAAAAAAAAGTTTTTACAGATGGATGCTAAACGCCGAGATCGGCTTTTAAATGAATATGAACGTGCCAAGAAGGGCATTCAATCGGCTGACAGAAGCAGACGTCTTGGAGAGATTGAACTCAAACGCGAGGCCACAAAAATATTTAAACCCGTGACGGAGGTTCAAGAGCGAAGCAAGAAGGAGATAGTTGAAGAATTGAGACCCATAAAAGAGAGTTCTTTGAGAATGGGTTCGTTGCCCGGTAGTTTTACAAATCAGTATTCCTTTCAATCTACACAGGATTACGTTCCCACGAGAATCGAAACCGATTTGAGCAAGAGCGATGGTACAGCTTCGACTATTACTACTAGTAGCGCCGCGTCGTCCGATGATGGTGGTAAGAGAGATCTGTCGTATGGAATTCGCAAAGGATCGGATGGTAGGAGTTACGTGGGTGACACCCACGTGCAGCTAAGTGATTATGATATATACGTCGGGACGCATTGGTATGATTTAACCCCTGGACTGCGCGAATTGCTTTGGTTTGACAAGCCTAAAGATTACACGGAAGAGGATTTCCACAATTACGGCGACATTCTGGTTCAGACCAACGCCATGAAGAGAAATAACGATGCCGGAGAGACGAGACCCAAAGCCAACAGCGGTTACAGGTGGACGAAAGTGGTGAAACCCATATAGGATATGAATAAGAAGTACGACGAATCGAAGACTAGCAAAGGGGTGAAAACCACTTTTCTTCCGAGCGATTCTGACGCTCTGTCTCAGAGATTGAGTTTGTTGATGGTAAGTAGACGTGCTGGTAACACAGGGTTAGATAATGAAATAGTTACTATATCTGACGAATTGTTAAGACAGAAGGTTTTGAATAAAAACCATTATACAAGGCTGATGAACGAATTGAAGGATTGATGTATATAATAAGTAGAGAGAAACAAACAAAATATATAAAATAAAAAAAAATAGTAAATTTTACACTAGAATAATAAAAGTATTTAAACAACAAACGATCTACCAGTGAAAACAAAAGATATATTATAAAATAAAAAAATATGTTGGTGATAAAGAACAGGGGATACGTCAGAACTTACGTTCAAGGCGGTTCTGGCATCGTCGATTCTATAATGCGAGCGTTCACGAGCGATGCAGGTAGAAAATTCGCATTGACCGCGTTTGAGGTCGGTAAGAAGACGGCTTTGGATGCTGGTAAGAAAGCCGCTTCCGAAGCCAGTGGTAGGATAGCTTCTGTGGCTGGCAAGAGGGCAGCTGATGTGTTGATCGACAAGTTGATCAGTCCACCAGCGAAGCGAGCTACGTTAGAGCGAACGCCAAAAAGTTGGAAAGATTTTAAGGATGCTGTGGTACCCATACAAGATTTAGCCAAAATGACGAGTGGATCCGGATTGAAGATAACTCGCGACGGTGTAATATAAATAAATAATAATATAAAAAAAAAATGAGTTGAAAAAACATTAAAAAAATTGTGTTTGAAAAAATCTAAAATAACAAACAAAAAAACAAAACTAAGATGAACATTAAAGATATGTCTTGGAACGACGCCGCGACCAAGAGGTCGAATAACGAGTTCTTTCCCAAAAGCATAAGAGGCTTGATAGTGGGAAAATCGAATTGTGGAAAGACCAATCTGTTGATGAATCTGTTGTCACGACCCGACTGGTTGGATTACGACAGATTGTTTGTGTTTGGCAAGAGCTTGTTTCAACCTGAATACAGATTGCTTCGAGAGTGCATGGATCGTAGATTGCCTAAGGACGTCATAGCCAGAATCTTTGACAGTAGGGAGGAATTCGACAAAAGTGAAGCTCCTCTTTCGACCATTTTGGACGGTGCGGCGATGGAATTGATGAAGAGAAATGCATCTTCAAACGTCGAGTGTCGATTTTATGAGAACGCTAGCGACGTTCCGGATCCTAGAGAATTGAAATCGGAAGATAAGAATCTCATGATTTTCGACGATCTTCTTTTGGAGAGACAGAACCGATGCGAATTTTATTACATTCGGGATCGACACAGCAACGTGGACTGTTTCTACCTGTCGCAGAATTATTTTCAATTGCCCAGACAGACGATAAGAAAGAACGCTAATTTTCTATGTCTCTTTCGCCAAGATCTCAAGAATCTCAATCACATCTACAGCGATCACGTCGCAAACGACATGAGCACGGCGGAATTCAGGAGATTCTGTAAGAGGGTTTGGGATGGAGGACTTTACAATTTCGTCGTGATCGATTTGACTAGCGAATTTAATCGCAGAAAATATCGGTGCGGATTCGACAAGTTTTATGTTTCTGATGATAATAAGATAGAGCGTGAAAATCAAAAAAAATAGAAAATAATAAATCTTCAAATAATTAGTTTTTGAAAAAATAAAAATAAAATTAAATATATAATGTTCGAACAAAGAGAATTGTTAGAGCGGATAGCCGAGAATACGGCTGCAAAACAATCCATTCAAATCGTGGTGAGTGGCGATTCGACTCGATTCGCGACGAAATTCGAACCTTCCATCGAATTGAATAGAGAGAAAAGATACGAGATGGCGTTGGTGAATCTGGAGACTTATTATTCCTTTCCCAACGTCACCGAAAAGAATAACTCGTTCAAGTATTCCGACGGAGTGGATTGGTTGGAGATTCAAATTCCCAAAGGAAGTTACGACATAGACGATTTGAACAATTGCATTCAAACGCGAATGAAGATGGATAGAAAGGGAAGCAACAAGATCAGACTCGCTCCCAACCCTAATACCTTACAGACGATGTTGGATTTGGAAGATAATTTTCGAGTGGATTTCAATACGGACGATTCTATAGGCAAGATGCTGGGATTCGATCGAAAGATGTATCGAGGCCACGCGGCATCTGAAAATACGGTCGACATTCTCGCAGTCAATAGCATTCTGGTGAACATGGGTGTGATTGCTGGAAGCTACGTGAATGGTAGCACTCAACCAACGATCTATTCCTTCTTTCCAAATGTGTCGCCGGGTTATAAGATCGTGGAACGACCACGAAATTTAGTTTATCTACCAGTGATTTTAGACACGTTGTATAGTCTCAAAACCACGTTGATGGATCAAAATGGGGAACTGTTAGATCTTCGCGGAGAGAGGGTGACGATACGATTTCACATAAGAGAAATATAAAAGCAAAAAAAAAAACATTGTGTATATATATAAATAACAAATAAAATAAACGCAATATTAATTTTACAAAAATTATTTAATATATATAATTATCATTAAAACAAAAAAAACAATTGAAGAAAATATATTTTAAAAAAAGAATTATGACACAATACGTGGTTAAAAACGTGAACATATCCGCAGGACAGATGAAGAAACTTACGAGAGCGTTAACAACTCGAGGCGAGGCGGTGAGATTCAAATTCACTCACGAAGATCTGACGAGTGGCTGTCAGGATTCGATCGCCTGGACCAGAAGCCAAATCAAAAGGATGGAGAAAGCGATTCGTGATGGAAGAGGGTTGACGGTGAGATTGAGTCCCGCTGAATTGAGATACAATTTGAGAATGAAAGGCGGTTTCCTACCGCTATAGGCAGGAATCGCCGCAAAAGCATTACCCTTCGCTGCAAAGGCATTACCCTTTCTCGGAAAGACTCTCGGCATGGGAGCTCTCACGGGACTCGCGAGATCGGCAGTTGAGAAATTAATGGGTGGCAGCGGACTGTTTTTGAAGAAGGAAGGAGCCGTGTGTCACGTCCACGTAGACGACAGCGGTAAAGGATTGTATCTGGAACCCGTTAGAGGTGACAACTCTTTGAGTGGAAACGGTCTCTATCTGAAGAGTGGTCTGAACATTGAGCGACTCGGCAAGGGTTTGTTATTTGGTGAGAATTCGCCATTTAAGAATATACCGATTTTGAATATGTTATTATAATGTAAAAAAATTATATATTTATATAAAATATAAATCATAGAAAGTATAAAATAATATAAAATGGATAAAAAGGTGGAAAAACAATTACACGATAATGATGAATATCGTGAGATAGAGTGTGAAAAAGATGTGGAAAAACGATTAGACACTAATGATGGATATCTTAGGAAAGAACTGATAAAAGAGTTAAATAAAGATCAGGATAGGCAGTTGAAATTTAAAAGAATGAGATGTTTTCCACCGTTACCACTACCTTCTGAAGAGAATGGTAATGATGCGAGTGTTACCGAGAGATGCACAACATTCGTTCATAATTATGATTCGGATAAACAAATGTGTTCTTATAAAGAAAACGTAACATATCACAAAAAAAAGAAGAAGAATCGACGCTGAAATTTAAGAAAAAAGGAAACGTTATTATAATATATGGGCAATAGTGAAGAAGGAAAACAAAATAAATCAAAAAAAAGTAATGAGATCTAGAGATGATCAACCTCTCTAGATCTCATTACTTTTTTTTCTTCTTCTGCGCTAAAAATCGGTCTCACTATTGTTTATATTTCCAAGTCTGTTATTAGCATGTTGACATTCGTGTCTTCTCCTTTTTCGAAAATGTGTTGAATGTTTATCTTTACTGTTTTAAGTTTTTTTACATCGGTGAACGCGCTCTCACCACCCAATTTGTTCACGAGTTCGAGAGAGATTTTTGGATATATGTAACTTCCATAGGGCAACGACAAATCGTCCTTGTCGAATTCTCTATTTTTGGCGATGATGATTTTCTGTAAATCGCTTTGGTACTCGTAAAACAAATCGAGCGTGGCTTTGTCCAATTTCAAAGGCATGCTATATTTGTCATGTTTATGCTCTGAGCCCTTCGTCTCGACCTTGTTCAATTCGATGGAGTCGTGTCGTTGTAATCTATAGATTTTATAACAGAATTTCTTACACGTTTCGACTCGTTTCAATTTCAATTCGCATCTTTTAGGTGTTGTTGTCAGGATCGATTATTTGTTTTTTTTGTTTTATGAATTATTGCAAATAATATATATTTTTAAATTTTGTATTTAAATAATAATTTGTTAAAAAAGTTTGTTTTTTTTACTCTTTATATATATATAAAAAAAGTTTGTTTTTTTAATTTTCTTTAATGTAAAAATTTTTTTTGTAAAAGTTTTTTTCTCTTTATATATAAATAAAAAGTTAAATTTTAACATCCTTTTTTCTCGTATTAATTCAATTTTTTTTCACGTTAAGGAACATAAAAATAGATTAATTTCATCAAAAAAATTGTTTTTTTCACATTGAAGAAAAATTAAAATTAAAAAAAAAATCTTTTTTATATATATAAAGAGTAAAAAAACAAACTTTTTTAACAAATTATTTAAATACAAATTTTGAAAAAAAAAAAAATTCTTACAAATGTAGCAAACAAATAAAAAAATGGAAAATTTAAATGAGAAAACCATACCTCAGTTAAACGAGATTTGTAAAGTATTAAAAATTCCACATTTCAGAAATCATAGAACTAAATCAAAAAAAATTGAAGTCATACGGGAATATTGTTTGCGAAACGATGGAAAGAAAAAAATCAAAAGATCAGAAATGGATAAACTTAAACAGTCAAAAAATGCATCGATTGTGAAAAAGGAGAAGACGACTAAACGAAAAGCCATTGAAGAACTTCAAGTTTCAAAGGAAAAGAAAAGAAAAACTAAAACGAAAACGAGTGATGCCCTTCAGATTCTAGACAAACGAGATACATCGAGTGAAATTCAACGAGCAATCGACGAAGGGAAAGGAGAAGAATATGTAGCACAACTCGTCATGGAACTATTCCAATTGAAGCCTGTAGAACGGGAGAGTGCGATCAAAGGCGTTTTTAAAACTTTCGACGTGGTTCCCTCGTTCAAGAAAATCGATCCGAAATTGTTCATGGAACGGGTGAATAAAAAAGTATTGGATTTGTTTTGCGAACACATGAACGTGGGACAAAAAATTAAGATGATACTCCATTGCGTGATGAATAAAATCGATGTGAAGTCTGGCGAGAGCATCGTGAAAAATGCATATTTCAGATCTAACGTCGAACCCGTACTTCGAGGTTCAGATTTATCGGATGTTTTCGAAAAGATGAAAGACAAGATGTTGACGTCTCTCACGAATTATCAACATGAAGGTAGTAATTGGACGTTCGATGAGGTGTTGAAACTTGAAATTCATATAACTAAAAACGATTTGTTGAAAGGATCATCCTACGTGGAATTACCGTATTTCTTAGCTAAAAAACACTCTGTGGTCAACGTGAGAAATAAAGATCATCATTGTTTTAAATGGGCAGTCACTTCTGCTTTATACCCTGTCAAAATCCATCCTGAGAGAATTTCTTGTTACGAGGAGACTTCTAAAAATCTCGATTGGACCGGAGTGACTTTTCCAAAGCAGTTAAAACACATCGAACGTTTTCGAGGCTCAAAATCCCACCATAGCGGTGAACGTCTTGGGATACGACGATGAAAAACGAACGATCTATCCTCTCAGACAGACTTTGTATCTCGAAAGAGAAAAGACGATTATTTTATTATTGATTTTGAATGGTGACAATCGTCATTATTGTTGGGTTAAAAATCCGAGCTGATTACTGTCGAGACAAAACAATAAACATGAACATAAGATATGTTTATGTTGCAACTGCATGAACATGTTTCAGAGCGAAAAATTGTTAGCGAAACATCAGGAATATTTCAACGAAAATCAAGGTGTCGCCATCGAAATGCCCAAACCCAATACCATCATGAAGTTTGAAAATCGCAATAGAAGGTTAAAAGTACCATTCATCGTGTACGCTGATTTCGAATGTTTCACCGTGAAAATGAGTTCCTGCCAACCTAACTCTCTTCAAAGTTACATCGAAAGATATCAAAAACACACCCCTTTGGGTTACTGCATTTACATGAAATGTGCTTTCGACTCGCAACACGACATGGGTCTCTTCACCTACACGAAACAGTGCGAAGACGACGACATGGCTCAAAAGTTCGTGGAAGAGTTAGAATCGAAAATTCAAATGTTATACGACAAATTCAAAACTCCGGCGAAAATGATCATCACGCGAGAGCAGCAGGATGAAAATAACAGAGCCACCGAATGTCACATATGCAGACAATCGTTCAACGAGAATTCGGAGGAAAATAAGAAGGTCAGAGACCACGATCATTACTTGGGTCTGTATCGCGGTCCGGCTCACAGCAAGTGTAATTTAAAATATCGAGACGCCGTTTTCTATCCGGCGATATTTCACAATCTCTCGGGTTACGACAGACATCTGTTCGTGAAAAATCTCGGCACCTCCTACGAAGAATTAAATTGCATCGTGAACAGCGAAGAAAGATATATTTCCTTCACGAAATGGAAGCTCATGGAGAAGAAAAGAGTAATCGACGGAGAGACATTGGAAGAAAAAACGAACTCCATTCGTAGAAGCATACGTTTCATCGACAGTTTTAAATTCATGTCGACCGCTCTGGAAAAATTAGTTGATAACATGAGCAAGGATAAATTTAAAATCACGAGCGAACATTTTGGAGAACGAGTAGACATCATGTTGAGGAAAGGAGTCTATCCTTATGATTACATGAACGATCTAAAGAGATTCGACGACAGCGCACTACCTTCAAAAGAAGATTTTTATTCAAAATTATACGAATCCGACATTTCCAACGAGAATTACGAACAGACTAAAAACGTGTGGAAATCATTAGATATGAAAACCATGAGAGATTATCACGATCTCTATCTGAAGACTGACGTTCTGCTCTTGGCAGACGTGTTCGAAAATTTTTGAGATGTCTGTGATTGAAATTACAATCTGGATCCCGATTGGTATTTCACCGCACCCGGCCTGGTGTGGGACGCTCTGTTGAAGACCACCGAAGTCCAATTGGAACTATTATCCGACGTGGACATGTTGCTCATGTTCGAAAGAGCTACGAGAGGTGGCGTCTCGATGATCTCCCACAGATATTCTGAAGCTAACAATCCCTACATGAAAGAAGGTTTCGATTCGAAACGGTTGAATAAATACATACAGTATTGGGACACTAATAATCTGTACGGTTGGGCTATGAGTCATCCTTTACCGATTGGAAATTTCAAATGGGTAACGGAACCGGAAGAGATGCAAAAATGGAGAGACTATCCTTGCATTTTAGAAGTCGATTTGAACTATCGGGAAGAATTACACGATCTACACAACGATTATCCGCTAGCTCCCGAACGAATGGAACCGAACGAAGGAGATGAAGACAAACTCATTCCCAATTTATTTAACAAACATAACTACGTCGTCTACAGTGAGAATTTGAAACAATACGTCGATTACGGGATGAAATTAGTCAACATACATCGCATCATTCGATTCAATGAAGAGCCTTGGATGAAAAAATACATGGATCTCAACATGAATCTCAGAATTCGAGTCGAGAACGATTTCGAAAAAGATTTCTTCAAACTCATGAACAACTGCGTGTACGGTAAATCGATGGAAAGCATTAGGAAGAGAACCGATGTTCGACTCGTCACGTCTGAGAAAAGAGCTAAAAATTTAGTGGCGAAACCCAATTACAAACACCGAACCATATTCAACGAAAATCTAGTGGCCGTTCACATGCAAAAGACGCACCTGAAGTTCGACAAACCGTATTATCTCGGACCGATCATCTTAGATATCAGCAAGCGATTGATGTACGAGTTTCAGTACGATTACGTCAAACGAAAATTTGGTGATAAAGCCAAACTACTGTTCACCGACACAGACAGTTTAGTTTATGAGATAGAGACGAAAGATCTCTACCAAGATATATCTCCGGACGTGGCCGCGTGGTTCGACACGAGCAATTATCCCGTCGATCACCTGTCCAACATTCAATCGAACGACAACAAGAAGGTGTTAGGTAAATTTAAGGACGAGAGTGGTGGTAAACAAATCCTCCAATTCGTGGGCTTGAGACCCAAACTGTATGCTTATCGTCTAGAAGATGAAGAGATCAAGAAATGCAAAGGAGTTAAAGCGTGCGTGGTGAAGAAAAACATCTCTTTCCAAGAGTATAAAGATTGTCTGTTAGGAAGTGGTCCGGTGAATAAGACTATGAAATCGATTCGAAGCGAAAATCACGACTTGTATACCGAAATAGTCAACAAGATTTCGCTGATGGCTGACGACGATAAGAGATTTGTGTTAGACGATAAAATAAGCACTTTGGTACGCGGACATTGGACTTTGGATCTAATTTTAGACGATAGGATTTCAGATATGATTGTGGATGATATGATTCCAGAAAATCAAGAGGAATTAGACGGATTCAAGATTATGGAAATCGATAGAGACATCAAGAGAGTTAGTTTAAAAAGAAAAAGAAAAAAAGAAAAAAAAAAAAACGTCATTTTAGTGAATTATAATAAAATAAAATAAATTTTAAAAAAAATATACGCATTTATGAATAAGAAAATAGAGATATCCGTAGAAGGTGTCGTCTTACCTAACGAACCCCTATCCAACATCGATCTGTCGAATGCGGCGAAGGATTTTGAAAATCAAAGATTTTCTAGGTGTGTTTTCCAGAGATGCCTTGCCGAAGAGAAGACCTCGACAATTGGAATGCGGAATTTTAAATCTAGACGATTTATCGAGTGAAGGCACTCACTGGGTGGCATGGTTCAAGAATGGGAATAAGAAGAATTATTATTTCGACAGCTACGGAATCTCACCACCGAAAGAAATAAAGAACTATTTCAACAAATCGATGGTTCGTTTCAACATGGAACAAGTGCAATCACCAGATCAAGTGTTTTGCGGTCACTTATGTCTCTACGTTCTCAAGAGATGGTCTGAAGGAGATGGGTTTCAAGACATTCTCAATGATTTACATTAGAGAGAGATTTTTTTTTTTTATAGTATATAAAGATAGAAAATTATTTTAAAAAATTTAATCGAATAAAAAAACGAAAAAAATAAAATAAGTGAAATAACTCATTTTTTTAATAAACTGCGTTTGAAATATATTTTTTTAAAACAAAAATCTCACTCAAAACAACATGCCAGTCGATAAATTTGGTAGAAGTGACGACGAAAGTCGACCCAAAAAGAAGAGGAAGATGCTCGAAGTCGGTGATGGTTACGGCATTGCCAACTTGGACGAACGTTACGTTCGGAGATACGAACCTCGAGAGGAACCTTTGAACATGAACGATAAGAAGCTCTACAATCTTCCCGAGCCGATAGATCTTGCAGATGCTGCGACTAAAAAATACGTCGACAGGGGGAACGCGGATTTCGAACGAATCATGCCAGATAATTACGTGGATAAAGCCATGACCGACGATCTCGATCTGAAATCTAAACGTTTGGTGAATGTCGCAAATCCCATAGATCCCACCGATGCCGCGACCAAGAAATACGCAGATGACTCTCACGCAAGTTTCAGCGAACACCTGAGAAATAGATACGTTCAGAAAACGATGCACTCGGAATTGAATGCCAATTCTAACAAGATAACGAATGTGGCCACTCCCACGAATCCCATGGACGTGGCGACCAAACACTATGTAGATCTGGAACAGAGAAAGTCTGACAGACGAGAAATGAAATCAGATCTGAATGCGGGATTCAACAAGATATTGAATTTGTCAAAGGTCGACGACATGGATGCGGACTCAACCTACGTAGATTCTGCCGTGATATGATCACAAGAATACGTAGAATCGCAAGTGGACGATCTCTACCTGAACAAACAATCTGGCGGAACCATGGAGGGTGGTATCAACATGAACAGTGACAATTTATTCAGACTCAATCACGATCCTGAATTCGATTCCAGTGCAGTCAGCAGGAAGTACGTGGATGACAACTCGGTGTGGAGAAAGGGCGACATCATGGAAGGTAAACTAGACATGGGTGGACACGTGCTCACGAATCTACTGGATCCCGTGAACATGACGGACGCCTGCACCCTGATTTCGGTGGTGGAAAGACTCAAATATGCTAAAAAATTGATCACCGTGTGGGCCGAGGAGGCCGGCACATTAGAGGAGGGAAAAACCGAGTGGTCTTTCGGAAACGGAGGTAGCGGATTGAAACATGGTCAGGTGGGATATCCCATGCCGTTGTGAGGTGAAATCATTTGAATGGCTCTGGCTTCCTCGGATTTGAATAACAGAGCAGTCGTCAATCTCGTGGTGAATGGAGTAGAGAGCGATAAGAAATACAGTGTCCAAAAGACTGAGAATCAACATGCGAATGTTAGCACGTTCGGCACGCCTCTCAAAGTGAATGCCGGAGACAGGATTAATTTTGTTACGAAAACCAATAATCCCGAAGCCGCCAGTTCCGTGGTGAGTCTACTGATCGAATTAGATCCTTTGAAGAAACAGTGAATGCATGAAAATAATTAATTAAAAAAAAAAATGAGTGATTATTAAAAACAAAAAAAAAAGTAATGAGATTTAGAAAGATGTTCAATCTCTCTAGATCTCATTACTTTATTTATTTTTTTTTTATTTTTTTTTTGTTTTTGATAATTACTCATTACTTTTTTTATTTTGTTTTTTATTATTACATCCGATTCGAATTGTAATTCTCTGTCCAACAGGACTAGAGCGAAGGCTTCGGTTTTTCTCGGCACGTTCCTATCGATTTGCATCTTGATCTGAATGTCTAAGATGCTACTCTTGAGTCGTTCACTCTGTTTACTGATGGCAAATACGAACATGGGATACATCGACTTGTATTCGGCGGGAGATATGTTAGGGTTGCTCATCAATTCGTCTAGACCATGATACTTCTTTCTAAAATTAGCGGCGTTGCCGTACAGTCTGCAGAAATCGTTCTTGTCGAACGACGCGTTGTAATCGATTGCTGGATATCTCGTGGCATTCAGAAACACTTGCATGTTTCTTAAATGGCAGTGATCGAACAGCGACGCATTCTTTTCCGGTTTGAAATGCAATCACGATGAAACGCGGTCTCTCAGAAGCGGATTTCACCGTCAATCTCCAATCGAAGTGATTTGTGGAGGGTGGAATGCTAGCGGTGTTGCACTGTCTCATTCTAAATCCCACAGGTAATTTACTCTTGGATTCTATGATCTTGTAGAGACACGTTTTTTCCACGACTGAAGGCTCCACGTGCGGAACGAACCACGATATCTTCTGTAGAGTTATCTTACCCGCACTGGTTGCAGTGAGTCTCACTATTGCATCGTCATTTCCTTTTCGAATCAACGTCAGATTGTGTTTGAATCCGTACATGACCTTGTTGTAATTGTCTGCGAATCCGAAGATGTGTTTCAAAGGTATCCAGAACGAAAACATTCCTTTAGGTCTGGACATCTTGATGACGTAGTCGAATATCGCGGCGGCGCCGGCGCTAGCAGGGCCGACGGTGTCTTTCATCCACAACTGATTAAGTCCTCTGGATTTCGAAAAATCATCAGGATACGTCAAGAGTCCGAACATCGTGGTGGCCTGACCGGGATGAAACACAGATTCTATCTCTTGTCCGGATAGCATGTATTTTATATTACTGAATAGATGCATGATTCCATTATTGGCTAGAGTAACCGTGTCGTCGGCGGCGTAGTCGCTCCCATCTTCCTTGGTGAGACGTCCCTGCACCACTATGTAACTCTCGCTAGGATGGACGAATAGATCTTGAGTTTCGACATTGATTCTTATCTCTCCCGCATTGTTCAAACTCGTTCCAGTTACCGGTTCGTATTCGTGAACCTCATTTTCTTGAATACTTTCATCTTTCACTATGCTTTGTGCTATATCTAGTATCTCTCAGGATATAGATTCGTGTAGACCCGTTTTTCGTTTCGAGGATCGCTAGCTTCCATGGGAGTCATCTTGATCGATCTGTGTCGCGTGTTGTTGTAATCTTTGACCAGACCGTTCAGAGCGTATATGTATTTCTTGGTCGAATTCGCCGTGAAGTATCTATGCATCTTTTCCAATCATCGTTCGATTCCCACGTTCCACCACGCTGGCTTTCTCTTCGTTTTCGATCGAGTAGAGGTCGACCAATCGATGAACGTGCTTGTTGTAGAATTCTTTTCCCTTATCCAGCCACAAATTATTTGGTTTCGAGAAGACGAGTCGAACACGCTCTTCAGAGCCTCGGCGATGCAAGATCCCGATTTATTCTTTAAAGCTCTGATCCAACCGTATTTGGAAAACATGTCGATGACCGTCAATAGATATTTGACACCCTCGTTCCACCTCGAAAACGATCTCATGTCGACCAAATCGGCAGACCAAATATCATCCAAACCCTTCATGAACACCCTTCTCTTTCGAAATTTACACACGATGGGTTTGTGTAACTCCTCGGCCAATTCGCTCGTCAATAATCGTTTCTTCTTCTTTTTCAGATGCGCTTTTTTTTTTTTGAACGCCCCATCCGAATCAACGTTTCGCACCGATCAGATTGCCAGCCAGCGAACGTTCTATCTTCTCTCTCCTGGTCGGATTCGATATGCCTCTCAATTTCCCCAACATGTTTTTATCGCAGACATCGTTGCGAGTCTTGTTGTCGGGATGTCCGGCGTAGCACAGATCGTGATCATACGCGGCCGTGTCCACCCTATTCACAGGTTTGCTCCAAGATTTAGGAGTCAGATCGGCGTTGAGTCTCTTGTTCAATTTCGTTCCAGGTCCCGTGAAACTGTGACCAGGCAGTTGCATTTCGAAAGGTAGATTATTGATCATTTTATTCACGATGCCTTTACCTTTGCTCGCGTTCTTTTTTTTTGACGAATCGAGTCTTGATAGAACCACACACATCGCAAATTCTGCGAAGCATCTGTCTGTCGTTTTTAGTTCGTACTTCTTGAGAATTACTCGTCTCGGTAACTCTCTTACACTTTACGCAATACATTTTTAAGAGTTATTTAAATTAATTTCGTTTTTATTTTATATATAAATTTAATATTTTTTTTTTAAAAATTCTGTTCTTATTATAAATATTTTTTTTTTCAATCGCTGCTCTTGAGTTCTATCATCTTACTGAATTCCTCCCTGGCCTCTTTCCTCCCCTTTTCCACGAGAGAATCCTTCATCTCTTCCTTGATGATCTGACGAGTTTTCTCACCCAATATCGCGAAGTATTCTCTGTCCGATATCCTACCGTCTTTCAACGCCATCGAGATCATTGCGGATATCGTGTCGATCTTGGAGTCAGCGAAGACACGAATCTTGTGTTTCCTTGCCTCAACAATCCGATGCCGGCCGCGCGTAAACCCATGGAAATCGTGATGAGTGTCGTGTCGATCGCATTGACGAATTTCACGAAACGCGAATACTTCTTCTTGAAAGAACGACAAGAATCTCTCTCTTGAGTTAGATACGCTTGGATTCTACTGATTTGATCGATGCGATACCTCTCTCCTCTTTCTTTTTCTTCTAGCGATGGTGCCATCGGCAAAACGCCGTTCGGCTTCTCATTCTCGCCGTCATCTAACGTCGGATACAATTTATTTCTGGTTCTCATTTTGTGTTTTTTTCTTTCTTTCTAATATTAGATAAAAAAAATTTATGTATGTATTTATTTTTATTTTCTATTCTCCCTTATTTATATCAACGAGAAAACTTAGACGTGTGCTTCATTGAACAATAATTTCATGATGCATCCCTTGTCTTCTAAAATCAGACTTCTACTACGCGCCAATTTCAGTTCTTCCGAAACTGTGGGCTTGTTTCGATCCTTACAGAAGAGTAATCTCTTCCAAAATGCGATCACTTCATCGATTTGAACGCGTTCGAACGCCGGTTCGAAATACTTGACAACCATATCTTCCCTTTCCATCATCAGACACGAATGATTCTCATGATCGAAGTCTAGGTGATCCCGACATCCGACGCATCGTTCTAACAAGAGCCGACCTAGTTGTTCATTCATGCAGAATGCGTAGGCATTTTTAAAAGAACCCTTACTCTAATAGTCTGGGAAGCGTTCATGATTTACGTATTTTTATTATCTATTCGATTTGATATATTTATTTTTAAATAACTATTTATTTATATTTTTTATTCTCTCCTATATATATATCAATCACTTTTTTTATTTCCTCGCCTCAAAACCGATTCCAGTTGAGAAAAAAAAACATTTACAAAATAAACCTCTCTAAATGAGGTTTGCTCTCGAAAGTGTTAAATCGCAACTGCACTTATTCTCACCACAAGGAAAACTCGAATAATCAAAATCACAAGTAAACACATCAGCAATGTAACGCTTTCAAAAACGCATTTAAATCATATCAATTAATCTTTTGAACTGTTTCCACTTTCATCTATAGAATAGTTTTTCAGTTAAACCATTTAACTGACAATTGACGCTCATTTGAATAAAACCCCGTAATACATTTCGAGCGTGACAAATGGCCTTCTCGGTAAGTTTATACAGTAGGGATTTTCAAAAAAAAAATTAGTTTTTTTTTCTGTTGAGTTTTGGAAAATCCCACTATGGGTATTCCCCCCACTTACATCAGAAATGAGAGCGCCCAATAGTAGTCTGTTAAGTTTGGAAAAATCCGGGTATTCCCCCCACTTACGTCAGATATGGGAGCGTCCAATAGTAGTCTGTTTAGTTTGGAAAAATCCACTATGGGTATTCCCCCCACTTACGTCAGAAACGAGAGCGCCCAATAGTAGTCTGTTAAGTTTGGGAAAAATCCCTGCCTCAAAAGCTGTTTGCCGATTCTGAGACACTGTCCCAGAATCGGCAAACCACCTTTTTGATGCTGTCTTAGAATCGGCAAAGCGTTTCTTTTTGCGTTCACCAACGATAGATTGAAGGTCTAATCCACGATGGGAACGTAAACAAAGATTTTTATGTAAAATAAAATGTAGAATTTCGTACATTTTTCACTTTTTTTGCATTCGACACGTTCGCCAACAGGTATTTGAACGTTAAAAGTGCGATCTAGGAGTCTCAAAATAACAGCCGATTCTGGGACACCATAAAAACGACATTTTTTTGCGAACAAGCATGCGATTTAACACTGAATCCTACGATGGTAAACGCACCATCTACCATGTACCGTACAGTACATGTACAACGTGTCCCAGAAACGGCCTTTATTACCTACTAACGCAAAACTCCATTTCAAACGTGAGGTGTTTCCTGTGTATTATTTTTAATGATACGCGTGACGGTCACAGATCCGGGTCTTTTCGGCCTTGGGAACATTCGGCCCCAGGTATTTTTCCGGGAACATTCGGCCTCAGTCGAGGCCAAATGTTCCCACTTTTGAGGCCGATTGTTCCCACTTTTGGTGAAAATTTTCGTTGTTTGGGAGTTGAAAAATAATTTTTTAGTTCATTTTGTTGGGTTTGCTTTCTATATTAGGAGTTTTTACCAAATTTTTATACGCCCGTTTGAAAAATGGGACGTATTATAGTATGGCGTTGTCTGTCCGTCTGTCCGTCCGTCCGTCCGTCCGTTTGGTTTCCGAACAATAACTCAAGTATTTGTTTTCTGATCGGCTCCAAATGTGGTATGTGGTTTAATCACAACAAACTACAGGTCAAGTTCGAATATGGGGTCGGTCCGAACATTTTTCGCCTGAATTATGGCCACAGTTGGACTTAGAATTCGTCAAATATTTGGTTTCCGGATGATAACTTTAGTATTTGTTTTCCGATCGGCTCCAAATGTGGTATGTGGTTTAATCACAACAAAATACGGGTCAAGTTCGAATATGGGGTCGGTCCGAACATTTTTCGCCTGAATTATGGCCCCAGTTGGACTTGGAATTCGTCAAATATTTGGTTTCCGGATGATAACTTTAGTATTTGTTTTCCGATCGGTTCCAAATTTGGTATGTGGTTTAATCACAACAAAATACAGATCAAGTTCGAATATGGGGTCGGTCCGAACAGTTTTCGCCTGAATTATGGCCCCTGTTGGACTTAGAATTCGTCAAATATTTGGTTTCCGGATGATAACTTTAGTATTTGTTTTCCGATCGGCTCCAAATTTGGAATGTGGTTAAATCACAACAAAATACAGGTCAAGTTCAAATATGGGGTCGGTCTGAACAATTTTTGCCTGAATTATGACCCCTGTTGGACTTAGAATTCGTCAAATATTTGGTTTCCGGATGATAACTTTAGTATTTGTTTTCCGATCGGCTCCAAACTTGGTATGTGGTTTAATCACAACAAAATACAGGTCAAGTTCGAATATGGGGTCGGTCTGAACAATTTTTGCCTGAATTATGGCCCCTGTTGGACTTAGAATTCTTTGTCAAATATTTGGTTTCCATATGATAACTTTAGTATTTGTTTTTCGATTGGCTTCAAACTTGTTAGTCTTTTTCTCAAATGACTGAAAAATTTAGTCATTTCACAAAATCACTGATTTCAAAGTCTGACTGTAACATATATATATATGCCAGTATAAATTTCTCGCACTCTAAAAAAATTGCAAATGTGTTAAAATGGTACAATTTGAACAGTTCACGGGCGTATGATGCAATGCCCAGCGGTGCTCTTGTTGTTTTTTTTAAGAAAAATATATACGGCGTACCTACCTTAATTCCCAAAGTCGAAATATTTTAAACACGAGACCGATACATAATGATTAATGAATTATAATGAAATTTAAAATCCATTGTATAAAATCCACTGTATTGAATATCAAAATGACAGTACATGTGCTCGAATGCCGACATGCAAACCCGAAATGATATACTTCTTCTTGGATCTTGTTTGGCACAACTCAGCTTTAAAAGTTTGTTTTATAAGTTCTTCTGAAGTAGTGATCAAAGTTCTGGCCTCTGATGAGATATTCATACAGTGTAATGGTTATGGATCACATTCTGGGTCTGCTCCCAAACCAGCGACTGCATGGGTTTCATTTTCTTTTTCCTTTTCTAAAACAACCAACAAACTGCAGTTTCAGTATTCATAAGGAAATGAAGTATAAAGCAAGTAAAGTTATTCGGATCGCAAGGGATTTAAATCCCACATCATCCCTGTGCGCCTTCGGTGCTCTGAACTTTTTCATTCAACCGAGTCCAACATCAATCTTGCTTTTTGGTTGTAATAAAGGTGTTTAAACTCATATTAAACCGCGTCTCTCCCAGCCTCCCCAATTGAAAAAGGAGGCCGAATGTTCTCAGGCCGAATGTTTCCGAGGCCAAAAAGACCCGCTCCCAGCGTGACGTCACACGAAAATCTTGAACTTGCCGATGTGAAATCGTCACGCGATATATTAAAATAGAAAGGTTGGGAGATATTATAGACTGCTCCCTACTATGTGTGGATCGTGTTTTCAGGATGAAGAGAATGGTGTCACACGATGAAATTAATAGACCTATAAATCACATTTCGACACAGATTTGTCATGCACGAGAAGTAGTATGTCTCGTATGTTTCACCTCTAGGTTGGATGACCCCCGGAAGTGACGTCATGTCACGTGACCTAGTGGCGCCATGCTGTGTTGTCATGGTAACCCTCGTGAGCGGTGGGTCATGTTGTGACATCATTACCATAGTGATACATGGTGTGAGTGCGCATGTGCAGCGCGTGTTGTTAGGGTGATACGTGTTTCCGTCGTCCATTTTGTATACTGGAGGCCGCCATCTTGGTTTCTATGGTAGCACGTGGTTGCTATGTTACCCAATTTTTCTGCAATGGGACGGGGTATGTTCGGAGGGTATGTTTGATTTAATCGGTGTAAATCTAATTACCACAAACAACCCGACAATCCCTCCAAATCACCAAAATGCACCCCAAATCACCGAAATTGACTTTATTTGATATGGATTTCCCATTTTATCGGCTTATATTCTGGTCTTTTCTTGTTAGTTCTGATCCTCTTCCGAGTACTCTTGTTGTTTCATCTATCTAGATCATTTATATAGATTTTATAGGCTTAGCACGTAGTGCTATAGCACCGAGGGATCCCCTGGGGTTGTGTTCGATTGAATCGGAGTAAATCAAATTACCACAGACAACCTGAAAATCCCTCCAAACCACAAAATCCACCCCAAATCACCGAAATTGACTTTATTTGATATGGATTTCACATTTTATCGGCTCATATTCTGGTCTATTCTTGTTAGTTCTGATCCTCTTCCGAGTACTCTTGTTGTTCCATCTATCTAGATCATTTATATAGATTATAACTAACCAATAAGATTGCTTGATTTCCCATAATCTCTATGCCGAGTTATTTGCCCTTATTACAGTGAAGTTCTATCCGATTCTCATCACCTCTATATCCAATGGAATCCCTTATTGTGAAACGTCTCTGGTTATACAACCCCTTTTTGTCGTATGAGGCCATGAGGGCTGTGTAAAAGCCCCCAGTGAGTCCTCATATATTATGCCTCATAGCCTCATTGAATTTTGAGGTTATGAGGACCATTAAAAATCCCTCAATGAGGTATAATTTACTATGACTCTTAGCCTCATTTTAGTATTTGAGGATACCTATGGCCTGGTATTGTATTATTCGAGGATACCTATCGATGATACCTTTTGGAGAATCCCTTTTTTGTCGTATGAGGCCATGAGGGCTATGTAAAAGCCCTCATGAGTCCTCATTTATTACGCCTCATAGCCTCATTGAATTTTGAGGTTAAGAGTACTATTAAAAATCCCTCAATGAGGTATAATTTACTACGACTCTTAGCTTCATTTCAGTATTTGAGGATACCTATGGCCTGGTATTGTATTATTCGAGGATACCTATCGAGGATACCTTTTGGAGAATCCCTTTTTTGTCGTATGAGGCCATGAGGGCTATGTAAAAGCCCTCAATGAGTCCTCATTTATTACCCCTCATAGCCTCATTGAATTTTGAGGTTATGAGGACCATTAAAATCCCCCAATGAGGTATAATTTACTACGACTCTTAGCCTCATTTCAGTATTTAACAGCCATATCCCCAGGCACCCCAATTTCGGCACCCCTTTTTTGAAAACATGGCCTTCGGCACCCCTTTTTTGTCGTATGAGGCCATGAGTAATCCCTCAATGTGGTCTAATGTAGTCTTACCAACCACTTCCATCTTGTCGCCAAAGCTCCAAGACCACTACTGGTCTATGGTCTATCTGTCCTATCATTAGCTTATACAACAGTCTTGTTCCATTGCGGCCTTGTACCAGTACTATTGACTAAACTACCATTCATTAATATTGACTTGTATCACTACTTCCTAGCTATACCTATCTCAGTCTCGACTATAACATTGATCAAGGTTGAATCAGATTTTCCCTGTATACATATAAGGCATTCCGTAATTGAGATCCCTAGCCGAGTCCATAAAATTTGGATTCCGTGTTTTAACATCAACACTCGAGGGTATGGAAAAGGATTGATAACACCCAATTATTATTACGAGAACCTGAACAGAGACAACCTGTCACTAGAGAATAACAAAGGTACAGAATGAAGATCCAACAGAACCAAGATTGAAGTAATATAACAAAGTGAAAGAATGTCAGGCCAGTCAGATTGATCGAACTAGTTGGACAGACTGAACAGGTCTGATCAAATACAATCAAGATGGAAGGGAACAGAACAAAGTGAACAAAGTTTTGAACTACATCCCCCATATGTAACAAAGTTTTCAACTGAATAAACCCAAATATAACCCAGTGTTAACCAGTGTTGGCTGATTTAAATCAAGCGATTTAAATCATTGATTTAAATCTTGATTTAAATCAAAGATTTTTTTCAATAAAAATCATGATTTAAATCAACGTTTTCCCAAACTTTGCAAAAAAAGATAAAACAATATAAATTATATGCAAAATGATGTAAAGGTAGTTATTATCATATGTTATACAATTCTAACCATTTCATGTCAGTCAAATATTAAAAGAAAGGCCATGTATACATTTCTATAGAAAACATTTCAAGTTAGATGACTGGACATTGGACAAGCCCGAGGTCCGCCCTACATTGCACTTGTATAACAGATTTTTTTAAATTTCATCTTCCCATTTCCTGATTTCCATGATAACAACATTCAGGAGTTGATTGAGTTCCATCTCCCATTCCAACTTTTTGAATCTCACAGAGTTCCCTTTCCTTTGTTTTTGTTTCGTCTGGAATTGAGCAGAAGACAGCATTTTAATTTCCTCCATTTTCCTGTGTCATTGAGAGTCTCAAAATGTCAGCAGGCAGAAAGCAAGATCCAATCTGGTTCTTTTTTAAGAAGATAGAAACTACGGTTTAGAGCTAAATGTAATGATTGTGGAATAGAAATTCAAGGACTGGCTTCTAGAAGGAACGCTCATATGGAAAAGAAGTGTGCTGGTACACTAGACTAGTCTAAGACCACTGCCAGAAACTGATGAACCTGAATGTGACTCTGTGATTGCTTCAAGTAGTTCAAGTCAAACAGATGCTGACCCTCCTCTCCCATCTATAACATCTACCTGTGTTGCATCAAATAAGAGGTGTAATGTGAGTTGTTCACAAAGTTCTGCAGCTTCTAACATATCTGTATGTGGACCAGTACCACCAAAGCTAAGAAAGAAAGAAGCAGCAAGTCTACCTAGTTTAGGATTTGTTGTGAAGACAACCTCCCTTGATAAGAAGTGCCTCGATGAAGAGGTAGCCAGAATGATTTTCGCTACTAATTCTCCTTTCTGTCTTGTTGAACATCCTCAGTTCACAAGAATGATCAGCATGTTAAGGCCTGGGTATAAAGCACCTTCTCGGAAGGATGTTGCAGACAAGCTCCTACCAGTTGTGTATGACAAAGTTAAATCTGAATGTGCTAATGACTTACATGGTAAACAGGTTTGTTTATCTCTTGATGGCTGGTCAAATGTCCACAACGAGCCGATTATGTGTGCAACGGTTACCACAGATACTGGGATGCTTTATCTGGTAGAGACTATCGACACATCAGGTCATGCGCACAATGCAGAATATTTGGCAGAATTAGCCACTGAAACAATCAAAAAGGCTAAAACGGAATTTGGTTGTACCGTAAAAAGTGTTGTGACTGACAATGCAGCAAATGTGGCAAAAATGCGTCATCTATTGATAGAGAATGATATCGAAGACATCAGTGACATTATTGCATATGGCTGTTCATCTCACCTTCTCGATCTTCTGGCTCACGATCTCGAGATTCCTGATGTCACTGAACATATTCTGCAAGTGATAAAATATTTCAGGAATAACCACCTAGCTTCAGCAAGATATCGTCGAGAAGGGGGGCCCTGCTTTATTATTCCACAAGAAGTTCGGTGCAATACGATGTCTGACTGTTTAGAGTCGTACTTACAGATCTGGCACATCCTCATGAAAATATGTGACAGTGATCGTGAAGAAATTGATCTTATAATTCGTAACAAAGTTTCCAACCTGGGTCTAAAACGTTTTGCAGAGGACCTGCTTGTTCGACTAAAACCCATAGCTGTGGCACTTGATAAGACCCAAAGAGATCTGATAACTGTATGATTGGAGATGTAGTGGCAGTATGGAAGGATTTGAAGGATGAACTGCCCAATATTAAAGTGGTCAGTAAAAAGTATAAGGAGAGATACGATCAGGCAATGATCCCTGCACAATTCCTCGCCAACTTGATGCACCCGTATTACCAGGGCTCTCAACTGACATGTTCTGAGAAGAACGATGCGATGGAATATGTGTCGACAAAGTTCAAATCAAGTAATAGCATAGTTGGAAACATCATTAAGTTCCAGGCTAAGTCTCCTCCATTCACAGCCTCAAAGTTTGCAGATGAAGTAACTACAAGTGTTTCTCCTCTTGATTGGTGGTTGTCTCATGAGAATGATCTCCCTCATGTGTGTCTTGATGTCACCAAGCAACTTTATTCTGCTGTTGCATCATCGACTGGAGTTGAACGAGTGTTTTCGTCCTATGGCCTTGTCCAAGCAAAACTGAGGAATAGGCTCGGAACTGACAAAGCAGCTAAACTAGTGTTTCTTTTCAATGCAATGAATTCGGGTGGACAGAAAAAACTAATGCTAAAGCCCAAAATAACAAGTAACTCTCAAAAAGAAAATAAATGAACTAATGTTACCATAACTTACTGAGTCAATGACTTCTGATGATCATAGCCCTACAGTGCTAGACTTCTTACATGATCACTTGATTAGTATTCAGTATTTCTTACTGTTGAACTATTCAGTTTTGTTTCGACCAGAGACTGAGCTAGAGTCTTCATTTATGTTGTTTCCCAGATGTTCTGTTATAGTGTTATTCCGTATGGATTGTGGAAAGATAATTTTATTAATTTGCCTAGTATGATGGAAAGAGACTTTACTTTAGTCTAAAAGATTGACTGTGTTTTGAAAAACTTCTGTTACCCATTATGTTTTAAAATTAAACCCATTTTCAGTTGAATTATTTGCATGTTCATCATAGATTTCACACACATTGAACAAATTAGCATAAATCGATTTAAATAAAAAAAATCTTTGATTTAAATAAAAAAAATCAATTTTTTTGATTTTAAAAAAAAAAATTAAAAAAATCATCAACCCTGGTGTTAACCCTCTTGAACTGTTTGAATAAACTATAACCCTAATAAAGGTATTAACACCCTTTGAACTGTTTGAATGAACTTTATGTATTTAAAACCCCTTCGAACTGTTTGAAAGAATTTTATTTCAGAACTATAACCCTAATGAAGGTATTAACACCCTTTGAACTGAACAAGGTTTTAAACTTAATGAAAATATAACGAAGGTGCTGAATTTTAACTGAATGAACTTCAATCCATTGAACTGAATTCTTCTAATAGGGAAGTGGAATACCCTCGAGTGTTGATGTTAAAACACGGAATCCAAATTTTACGGACTCGGCTAGGAATTTCAATTATGGAATACCTTGTATGTATACAGGGAAAATCTGATTCAACCTTGATCAATGTTATAGTCGAGACTGAGACAGGTATAGCTAGGAAGTAGTGATACAAGTCAATATTAATGGATGGTAGTTTAGTCAATAGTACTGGTACAAGGCCGCAATGGAACAAGACTGTTGTAGAAGCTAATGATACGACAGATAGACCATAGACCAGTAGTGGTCTTGGAGCTTTGGCGACAAGACGGAAGAGGTTGGTAAGACTACATTAGACCTCATTGAGGGATTGCTCATGGTCCTCATGGCCTCATACGACAAAAAAGGGGTGCCGAAGGCCATGTTTTCAAAAAAGGGGTGCCGAAATTGGAGTGCCTGGGGATAATATGGCTGTTAAATACTGAAATGAGGCTAAGAGTCGTAGTAAATTATACCTCACTGAGGGATTTTTAATGGTCCTCATAACCTCAAAATTCAATGAGGCTATGAGGCATAATAAATGAGGACTCATTGAGGGCTTTTACATAGCCCTCATGGCCTCATACGACAAAAAAGGGATTCTCCAAAAGGTATCCTCGATAGGTATCCTTGAATAATACAATACCAGGCCATAGGTATCCTCAAATACTGAAATGAGGCTAAGAGTCGTAGTAAATTATACCTCATTGAGGGATTTTTAATGGTCCTCATAACCTCAAAATTCAATGAGGCTATGAGGCATAATATATGAGGACTCATTGAGGGCTTTTACATAGCCCTCATGGCCTCATATGACAAAAAAGGGATTCCATAACCAGAGACGTTTCACAACAAGGGATTCCATTGGATATAGAGGTGATGAGAATTGGATAGAACTTCACTGTAATAAGGGGAGATAACTCGGCATAGAGATTATGGGAAAACAAGCAATCTTATTGGTTAGTAATAGTTATAATCTATATAAATAATCTAGATAGATGAAACAAGAAGAGTACTCGGAATAGGATCAGAACTAACAAGAATAGACCAGAATATAAGCCGATAAAATGGGAATTCCGTATCAAATAAAGTCAATTTCAGTGATTTGGGTGGATTTTGGTGATTTGGAGGGATTTTCGGGTTGTTTGTGGTAATTTGATTTACTCCGATTCAATCGAACACACCCCCAGGGGATCACTCGGTGCTATAGCACTACGTGCTAAGCCAATAAAATGGGAAATCCGTATCAAATAAAGTCTATTTCGGTGATTTGGGGTGGATTTGGTGATTTGGAGGGATTGTCGGGTTGTTTGTGATAATTAGATTTACTCCAATTCAATCAAAGATACCCTCCGAACATACCCCGTCCCATTGTAGAAAAATTGGGTAACATAGCAACCACATGCTACCATAGAAACCAAGATGGCGGCATCCAGTATACAAAATGGACGACGGAAACACGTATCACCCTAACAACATGCGCTGCGCATGCACACTCACACCACTATCACTATGGTAATGACGTCACCACATGACCGCTCACGCGGGTTACCATGACAACACAACATGGCACCACTAGGTCACGTGACATGACGTCACTTCCGGGGTCATCCAACCTAGAGGAGACATACTACTACGATAGGTAAAATAATGACCATGAAATAGAGTGAGCAGTCTGTCAGGCTTTTTCTAACAACGTTGATGAAACACTCAGACTCGCCCTTAAATTTGAAGCTTTCAAAGAGAGCAGTTATAGAAGGAGTAAACTAAATGTTAGAATGCAAACCTTGGCTGAGGAAGAAAAGACTTCACCATCTTCACATACTAACGAGATTCAGCGTCGGCGTGAGGCCCTAAAGGATACTGTTGTTAGCCTTATATGCACACTATCTGATACAAAAATAGAAATGAGTGAATAATACTATTGTAAACACAAAGGTCATTTGAAGAGGAACTGCTGGAAGCGACAAGCAGCTCAAAAAACAGGTGGGCCAAGTCCAGTCTACAACAAGTTTGCTCCATGTCACTCAGCCAGGAAACTTGATGCTCAGGCTTGTCATTTTTGAAAGTTGTAGGGGGGCCATTATGGTTCGCCTCAAATCACCACAGGAGGGCCATTGAGGGTCATTTATGGTCTCGTTACAGTTATTCAGGTGAAAATGTCAGCTTTTCAAGAAATATTCAGCTTCTGATTAACACGGCCGAGGATATTTGGCATTTGAATTACCTCCCCTATTCACAATACTCACAATGTATATAGTTTCTGGAAGCTCTGAATATGGCCCTTTCTGGAGATAACTGTACACAACAAAAATCTTACAATATCACTCAAATACACTCAGCCGAATGACACAGTTGATGGCTAAAAAGTGGATCAAAATGGTCAAAATTTTCTCATTTTGGGGATAAATCTCCAATTTTCGTGCGTCGATAGTGATAAAACTGTGTTATAGGAATTCCTCATTCCTCCACTGAGGATTTTACAGCATAACATGATCATTCTGACAAATAAAAAACATATGGGTTTCTTATTCATTTTTTCAGAAGGCTTTCTCAAAGCAAATTTACACAAAAATTGTCCCATTTGTAAACTGCAAATTGTCAGGTCCCAAACAGGTCTGGGTTTGTCATTTAACACCGCCATGTGACCTTGACCCCCAATTGACAATACACAGTTTGAATCAAGACCATCAACAGATTATTTTGGCCATATCACCATTAAAGAGAATTATTTACTAAATCCACACCATCATAAACTAAAACTATAGCTCAAAATAGTCATTTGGCTGAGGATATCCAATAACCTCGGAAATGACCTTTTAATAGGAAACGAGACCTTAAGTGAAAAATAAAAAAATTCTTCACACTCTCAGAAACAGTAAATGTGCATCTGTATTTAATTCTGAGAAAAATGATGTATGGCACATATGAAAAAAATTGTTAACTTAGTTCCCTTAAGCCCCATGGATACCGGCAGACCAAGCACTCTGACAGCCAGTTTCTTTACGTTTCTTTACGCATTAATGTTCAGTGAGAGAAGGCCTGTTCTTTCACATTTCTGACTCTGATAAAAGCTCTGTAGAGTAAATTTTGCATTAGATGAAAGCATGTAACACCAGTGGTTCCCCTATTATACCAAGGCAGTATGCTTTAACCTGAGAGAAGGAAGTTAGATTTCAATTTAGATGGATGCACAGCTGTAACACCATGGACAATAGCTATCATGGCAGCTGTGTTGGTATATTGGCCAATGATCAGACTAAAACAATGGTGATGGATGATTTATTTTTGATGTGCACAGTCACTTTCAGCACCAAAAGCTACATCAGGATCACACATTAACTGATAAAATTAAAAAAAAACCCAGAAATTACATTCATTTGTAAACTGCATCCTCCCTCAAAATGCATATTTTAGTCACCACCCACCCACTCTTTTTCACCGCCTTTCTCAATTCACTTTCCTCATTTGGCTAAGCATCATTCACTGATTCTATCAATTATAATATAATATAATCATAAAATAAAAAATTCTACAAATCTCTTGTAACCACATTTTCCTGCATAGCATACATTGTGTTTGCTAAAGGGTTAAAAATAGGCCCATTTCAGTTCCTGACCTGATCCAAAGGACTGACATTTAAAGTGTATGCTATTTGAAAAGAGCTGTGTAAACGATTAAGAATATTCAGTCCCAAATTATCTCTACTAATCAGACTACACTCTGATAATTCCCTGGAAAGTTCTTAGAAAGAGTTCTCCATATGACTGTACCAGTAAACAGCATTTTCAAATAAAATTGTGTTAAAAAACCTACATAATTCTCTTGATAACACCATTACTGGACTTAAAATACCTCAAGAGGGAGAACTTTCCAGGAAATTATATCTGTACAGGGTACCACTGAAAAAAGAAAAATATGCTTTAATATTTCCTTTAGTTATCCTACAACATATTCCCACTAATACAGTTGGTTGCTATGGAGACTGGAGGCCAGAAATTGCAATGAAAGCAAACACTGTTTTCTACTTAAGGTCTCGTTACAGTTATTCAGGTGAAAATGTCAGCTTTTCAAGAAATGTTCAGCTTCTGATTAACACGGCCGAGGATCTTTCACATTTAAATTACCTCCCCTATTCACAATACTCACAATGTATATAGTTTCTGGAAGCTCTGAATATGGCCCTTTCTGGAGACAACTGTACACAACAAAAATCTTACAATATCACTCAAATACACAGTTGATGGCTAAAAAAGTGGCTCAAAATGGTCAAAATTTTCTCATTTTCTCATTTTGGGGATAAATCTCCAATTTTCGTGCATCGATAGTGATAAAACTGTGTTATAGGAATTCCTCATTCCTCCACTGAGAATTTTACAGCATAACATGATCATTCTGACAAATAAAAAACATATGGGTTTCTTATTCATTTTTTCAGAAGGCTTTCTCAAAGCAAATTTACACAAAAAATGTCCCATTTGTAAACTGTAAATTGTCAGGTCACAAACAGGTCTAGGTTTGTCATTTAACACCTCCATGTGACCTTGACCCCCAATTGAAATGCACTTGACAATACACAGTTTGAATCAAGACCATCAACAGATTATTTTGGCCATATCACCATTAAAGAGAATTATTTACTAAATCCACACCACCATAAACTAAAACTATAGCTCAAAATAGTCATTTGGCTGAGGCTATCCAATAACCTCGGAAATGACCTTTCAATAGGAAACGAGACCTATGATTTGCGGGGCGATTTTGTTTCAGCCTGCGGGGTAGACAACTAATATCATTTTAAGGTACAGTATGTGGAGAGTGGATTGTAACTAAATCACCCATGGAGTGAAGTTATCACCCACAAACTATAACTTTCAAATTTTATACATTTGGACAAAAAACACAAGCAATGTTTCAGCCAATGTACCTCCGGGTTTAACCCGGAGATTCATTGGTTGAAACTTTGCCTGTGCTTGTTATGCTTTGCAACAAATTTGCAATTATTGCTTGGGTGGAATCTCCACTCTATGGGTGATTTAGTGATAATACACTCTCCAGATACTGCACATGCAAGCCAGAAAATAAGCAGACTGTCATATGCAAAATGATGCAGAGAGCGCGGTGGCTCAGTATGTGCAGGCTGCAAGCCGAGAGGTCCTCGGTTCGAATCCCACCTGTGGCAACCGCGTTGTGTCCTTGGGCAAGACACTTCATCTCCATTGCCCACGTGGGGGCACGATGACGCCGTGTACTGAGGCGTACTGCACGTCGATGGTGCACATGTCTTCAACCAATCTAACCCTGCCTGTGCTGCAGTGTGGAGTTACGATGTTGGGGAGCTGGCAGCTGCTCGTCGTTGCTCGGTGGTTCTCTCCGGGTATTCCGGCTTCCCCCACCCATAAAACTGGCACGGTCATGATTAGCCATTGTGCTTTAAATATGTGACCTTAAACATCAATAAATAAATAAATAAATATGCAAAATGAGTCCCCAGGGGGTGAATTTAGTGATGCTACCCTGCACAGCAGGGCAGCTTCACTAAATTTACCCTCTGTGAACCTCAATCTGAATCAGGGTCTCAAAACTAAACAGAAAGAGGTACCCAGAGGATAAATTAGCTCACTGTATGGGATAGCATCATCAAATTCATCCTCTGGGGACCTCATTCTGCAAATGTCAGACTGCTTATTTTCAGGCCTGTGCACATGGTTTGTGTCTCTGGATGACTGCGTTGACAACACACTACAAACTTCACAAACTGCGCTTGTGTTACATGTACCTCCTTCAATTCGTGAAAATCACCGTTCGAGGCGGCTGATTTTGAGTTGCCTTTGACTGAATTAATGGGTCGCAGAAATAGGGGTTAGGCGGACGTTTACCGTCCACGGAATTTTGAACTCAGGCTGGCGACTGCGGCCCGGGACGATCGCCCTCCTCAAAATGACAAGCCTGGATGCTTCTCAACAAACCAACCCTATGCAGGAAAACTGTTAGATGCGGAGTCTCGTGGTCAAGTCTCAGCAGAATTGGACTGATTACCTGACTCATTTTGAGATGGCCAGCAAACTAAATGGCTGGAATGATGAAATGAAGGTGATGAAACTGGCATCTAGCCTTAATGGAGTGGCCAGAAGTATTTTGGTATATCTCAAACCACACCAAATGCGAGATTATCATCTACTTGTAAGAGCTGCATGGCTTGAGCCAATATTCAAAGTGACATTATAGATCACAGATGAATCCTAAAATTAAAAAGAAAGATGCATTACTACAAGACTTGGTTCAAGATATAAAGCGGCTGGTCAGGCTTGATTATTCTGCAGCAGCAAATGATGTGAGAGACAGCTTAGCCGATAAAACATTTAGAGATGTTTTGAATGACCAGGAAATGGATTGGGCATTCTGTCAGGCTTCTTCTAACAACATTGATGAAACACTCAGCCTCGCCCTTAAATTTGAAGCTTTCAAAGTGAGCAGGTATAGAAGGAGTAAACTAAATGTTAGAATGCAAACCTTGGCTGAGGAAGAAAAGACTTCACCATCTTCACATACAAATGAGATACAACGTGAGGCCTTAAAGGATACTGTTGATAGCCTAGAAATAGAAATGAGGGAATGATGCTATTGTAAAAAGAAAGATCATTTGAAGAGGAACTGCTGGAAGCGACAAGCAGCACTGCAAACAGGTGGGCCAAGTCCAGTCTACAACAAGTTTGCTCCATGTCCAGATATAAAGAGAAAATCTTTTACTCGACACAGATGTTAGCGGATATGGACTGGGGGCAGTGCTCTTTCAAACATACGAGGATGGTGAACATGTCGCCTATTTAAGCTGATCTTTGTGAAAAAGTGAAAGAACATATACAAGAAAGGAGTTACTGGCGGTAGCATCATCAATCAGAAATTTCCACCTTATTTTTTTGGTTTTGAATTCCTTGTAAGAATTGATCATGGAGCCTTGAGATGGTTGTGGTAGTTCAAGAATCCCGAAGGCAAACTAGCCAGATGGTTAAATGTCAAAGATATGTATAATTCGCTTACTGCTGGTCAGCATAGGGCTGAAAGACAGCTTAACAATGCAGATGGCCCATCAAGGAGACCATGTCGGCAGTGTGATCACTGTGAAAGACAAGAAACAAACATTTTGGAGAGCTTAGATATAAATGCACAGAAGAATTTGAGGTGGCTGCACTAAGCAGGCTGTCCACATCACAGCAAGAAGGGAAAGGGATATTGAATAGTCACAGGAACCTTTGAATTGGATCCAGGGTAGAACTCAAACAGAGATTAGAGATTCTCAGTTAAAATGTGATTCTATTGCTCAGATACTTAGAATGAAGAAAGCTAGGAAAGCTTGCACTTCATGGGAGGAAATATCCCATTTGGGGGGGGGGGGGGCAGCTAACCATAGATAATGGACTAATGGTGTGCTTGACAGGGAGTGGCATGTTGAAAACATTGAACCACAGGACAAAGCGATTAGTTCTACTAGGTTGGAGAACCGATGTAATATCGCTCTTGCATAGAGAGTTGGGGGAGGGCACCTTGGGGTTACAAGGACCAGCGCAAAGGTACGTCGACGTTTTTGATACCAGATGAGTGAAAAGTTGCTATGTACATAGCTAGATATCCAGGATGTCAATCTGGGCAAATACCTATTTGGGGTAACTGGGGTGAAACGAAACAATATCTTGTAGGCGCGCCATTGGAGCCCTTTGCAGTAGACATTACAGGACCTTTACCCGAGAGGGTGAGGGGTAATAAATATATAACTGGTGATAAGTGACTATTTTATTAGGTGGGTAGAGGCCTGTGCTATGAAAAACCATGAGCCAGAGACTATAACAGACATATTGATAAACGAGTTCATATGTAGGTATGGAATACCGAAACAAATACACACTGACCAAGGACGTCAATTTCAGTCAACTGTTCCACAGACTATGTAGTGCGTGACTTACTGAAAGTTGGTAAAACTTGGACAACTGCCTACCAACAATGAGTGATAGACTAGTGGAGCTTCTCTACCGGACTACAGGTGATATGTTGAGCAAGGTAGTATCTAAAAGTCAGAGAGATTGGGGCCTATATTTGTCTATTTTTATGCTGGCACATAGATTAGCAGATCAGCATTTTACGAGAGTATGGGGGTTCACTCCTTCAATGATGATGATGGGGCGAGAACCGACCCTTCCTATAGATCTTCTGTATGGTTCATCTGCGGAACCAGAGAATAGGGCAGCTGAAAAAAATCCTATTGTGAATATGTGCAAGAACTTGAGGGGAGGCTTGAGAAAATGCATGGCAAGGGATAAAATGGCTGCTGCTAGCATGAAACAGAAATTTTACTATGATATAAAGGCAGACAAATTTAAATTTCAGTGGGTCAGGTAGTGTGGGTTCATTTTCCTATGATTAGGAAAGGTAAAAGTAAAAAGATCCCTAGAAACTGGGAAGGACCAAACGTAGTGGAGAGAATTTCAGATCTGTTATACAAGGTTATGCACTAAAAACGCGTGTTCTCAAATTATGCAATTTTTCACAATTTTCTGCAATATATCATTATTTATGTTCCGAACCGCCATGATAATGCTGTAAATCAACCCTAATAGGTTAACTGCAACACAAGGGTCCTTTATAAGTGTTAATATACTGTGAAATCTGTGCAAATGTCATAAATAATACATGTTGGTGGAGGGGTGGGTGTCTGATTTTCAGTATAGAAAATATGCCGGACAATTTTTTTTTTTGTGGGGGGGGGGGGGGGGGGGGGGAAATGCTTTATAATGCACCAGATACAACATGAATTAATGTAAAAATGTGCTAGTATCAACTAATATTCTATTCACTTCATTGAAGGGCTTCACTTTTTCACTCAAATTTTCAAAGGATATTTGAGAATATTTTTTGTTGCTTACTAGTTGTCATTGTCACAATATAATATTGAGTTTTGTTTAACTTACTATTATTGTGTATTAAGACTTTACCACATGTGTCATTGGTAATTTGAGATTTTGGAAAATTTACATCTCAATTTTCAAATGATTTTTAAGTGAGAATTAGGCAAAAATAAACCAAAAATGAATACAGCATACTGACAAGGTTAGTACCTGGAGTCACTTATGGAATCAAACATGCAGACTCCTGCCAGAATCAAGTAAAAAATAAATATCTGGCTCAGAATGGATTGAATTTTTTGTCATTTTTAGCTTACTCCTATGGTACAAATCAGGGGAATAATTTAAACCTATTTTATTTAAGTCAAATCAGGAGAAAATGGGGTTGGGCATATCTGAGGCCACCATTCATATATTCATGGACATTGAGCTGTTCTGGATGACTTTAAGATTTCAGAAGCATCATTTTGCAAACAAGAAGTGGAACTAATCTTTCTAGGTAATAAGAAGTTGTAACAAGTACCTGGAATTACTGGTGGAATCAAACTAATCAGCTAATTATACTTCTTTCCATACATATTATGTTTGTCAAAGCAATTCGTAATTCCAATGGGAAAGTGGGGGTGGTGTCTGAAAATGGCAGTAGAAAAATTTCACAAGGTGGTGGGTGAGTGTAAAAAAGGGCTAAACCGAAAAAGGGCCATGGCATCTGCAAATTTTCTAATGCCCCCCTCTCCCCCCCCCCCCCACCCCTGGTTTAACAGGACCAGAAACTAGGACCAAGAACTAGTAGTTAATTAAAGGGGTGAAAGACTGGTTCATCTTTAGCAAGTGTTTTTAGTAGTTGTCATCATTTACATTTTCAGATGCCAGCAGTGAAGTCTCAAGTGACAAACATTGTTATGGTAAATGGTGAGGCATGTTACCAATGTGAAAAGTGTGACAGGGTGTTCTTGACAAGTGATAAGAAGAGCCGGCACTATAGAGATCAGCATGGTACCAAACTTTTCTGTAAGTACCCAGATTGTGATAAAGCAATGCTGCAGTTCTTGTAGGTAAATCATATCTTATGGCAGAGCATGAAGAGAGGCACCACAGAGTAAAGAGTCCAGGTAGATATAGCAAAGAAAGAGGAAGGTGCCATTCAGGGAAGACCCCTGTGGAAAAAGACCACAAGAATAGGAGATCTAGGTCTGTAAATCAAAGAGATAGTGGGGAGAAGCCAATGCAGAACACTTCAGAACCACAGCCTGAGCCAGTGCAGAAACCCAATGTTGGGAATGTAGTAAACCCATTGAGAAAAAGGTGGTAGTAACATGACAGGCAAGCAGCACATTAGACTTGGACACGCCTGCAACAGAATGGCGGAACTGGGAGATGTTCCCTGAGAGTTTTTTTTAAATGCATGTGCTCATTCAGATCTGAGTGAACTGACTGCAGGCAGTACCTCTGAAGGCCCTGATGCCATAACAACATTCAATTCCACAGTGACTTTTTAGCCAATCAAGACCAACCATCAAAAGAAGTAACCTTCAAGTCAGATCCTGCAGCAGCCTGGGAACCTGGAGATTGGACAAGAAAAACAAGCGGCCATGCAACAGAATTTGGAAATTCCTGTTACATCGGATGCTATTCAGCCTTTTAAAAATATCATGACACAGTATACAAGCACTACATCAGCAACCAGCATGGATCAGCCGTGATCCAGTTTAAGGGAATGCACAGTATCTGAAATTTCAGCCTATAGCCAGAGTGAACCATCTGCAGCTATTATAAGGCCATCTATATGTTCATCTGTGGCTACATACAGTTCCAATACCAGACTAACAACAGCGACTACAACAACATCATCTAATCGATATGTTCTTTCCACAGCAACAAGTTCAATGAGAGAGCCTGTTGAAGCAGATGAACCACCATGTGTTGAACCGTATGTTCCTATGGAAAAAAGCACACAGAGAGTTGACCCCAAGGCAGATTTACCACCACCCTTCAAGTCCATCAGCCAACTTGCAGTTGACTCTAGGTACTATTTTATAGGCGCATCAAGCTATTAGATGGAAGGACAAACTGCTCAAATTTTACATGCAGCTAAACTCAGTGGGGTGACACCTCTGGACAACTACAAAAGGAGATTCATTCCATATGGCTATTGACAATCAAAAGTAGGAGACCTTAACCCTACCCAGTGGGAAAACCTATAAATTGGTAGATTTCTGGACAAAACACCTACATACTGTAAACACCAGGGAAATTAGCATCCAAATAGATATCCCCGGAAAAACAGTTGAATCCAGCAAGGAAGATACCAGAGGACCGCAACAATCTAAACCACTTGACTAAACCACATGAACTGCAAGATTTCCTAAATTTAATTACTTACTGATACTGAGTTGTAAAGAGTGAACCCAGTAATACAGAGTACTGAATTACTAAAGTACCACGCCAATCAGAAATTTAACCACTCCACTAAACTTTGTGAGCGGAAATACACTTGTACTGTACAGCATGACTTTTCTAGTTTAATTGATCTTTGATGCAAAATTGTAGATGGTGATAATGACTATCCATCAGTGAAGATATTAGTGAACCACTTAACTTAAGCCTGTGAGACTACTTAATGAATTTTCCCAGTTTAGAGATGACTGGTAAAAAAGTGATGATATCAGATTTCTGAATCCACTATTATTTTATCCACCAATACACTGTAGGCCTAAAGTGTAACCACACAACCATTATAAATTTTATGCAAATTTACTAAATCTTGTGAAGAAAAGGTCCAACTGAATACAAAGATAATAAATCTCAATACCAGATTACAGAGATGAGAGAATCCAAGAGCTGCACATAATTGCCAAATTTAATTATTGTTTTGTAATTTGAAACTTAATGTTGAAATTTTATTTTGTCAAAGTAATCCTGTTAAAAAAAACCTTTGAAATTAGATCACATAAACAACCAGTTCGGGATGAACTGTTTTATTAAGGGAGGGGTAGGTGTTGCATTTTTAGGGTACTAATTAAAAAAGTTAGGTAATGAAGTTGTAGTTGTAAGTGCTGGTATTACCAGTGGTAAGCTCCTTGTGCTGCAGTTTTAACCATGTTTGTTTATACTGCTTCAGCATCGTTGATGGTTGAACCAGGCCTAGCATTCTTTAGGAGTGCAGGAGTGCTGCATGCCTACTGCACACCTAGAAAAAATTGAGGAGGGCAATTTTTTGAACCCCTTGATTTTCTGGAATGCCAGACTTTATTTGGGACTGCCTTTATAATCTGTTATCATTTGTCAATGTTGCGTTGATTTGCAATAATTCATGACCTATTCTGTGTCGCATTTCAATACATTTTGAGTGTAGAAGACAGTCATATAATAATTGAGTACAACATTTTGAATAATGAGAGTATGTGTGTGTCAATTTTCCATAATGTAGCTGAACGTAGAACAATTTGTCAGTCACAATAGTAATACCTCGATGACAATATACACTACATGGAGAGTGTATTGTCAATAAATCACCTGTGGAGTGATGATTTCTTATCAACCTACCCTACAATTGTTTACTACAGGCTTGTATTGCAGTGGATGTCCCTAACTCGGAAAAATATACTCTCTATTTTGATCTTTCCCAAGCGATTTGGGAAACAAATGTGGTGCAAAAGCACCAAGAGAAAATAAGCCAGAACTGGGACACACCCACTCCCAGTAGCGGACGCTCGTTTCCAAGTACAGATCCACGACTTCCAGTACCAGTGCGCAGACATGTGACAGATTACTCATTCTTTTTTCTTCCGCCATCTTGATGAGATGTGCTCTTCTGTGCGTTAGAAAACAGTGCTACCAGCTCATTGATTTCTTGTTCCTATGTCAAGAATTATTGATCTGAGGATCTTCTAATATGAGGACTGTGTTTCTGTATTCTCGTTTCTTAAATTCATCCATATTTTCATTGCATTCTCTGTGTTCGGGCGCGACTTTCGCGTTCCGTGCGATTCGGTCATGTCATATTTTTATAATTGATTTATGTTCTCCTTTTGGATAGTGTTATTGCTGTTGGAGTTAGGTGTCAGGGGGCTGTATGGGCAGAATTTCTCCTCTCTGTTGAGGGTGGAAATTCTGCTTTTTGGGTTCCCGTCGGCCGACTGGGTGCTGTTGTGTTCCCGCCAGTCCGTTTTTTTTTCTGCCACCTTTCTCACCTTGTTGGGGGTTTTCTTCTACTGTCTCAATCTGTTGAGTTCACCTCTCTCTCTGCAGATCTCACATCTGTTATGCCCAGAACTGTCCCTTGTGAACAATGCCTTTTGCCCAAGCATGTGTAGACAATAGGTGTCAAGAACTCCCAAGAATAAAAGTGAAGCGTATTAGGTATATGAAATTTTCATTTTTGCAAAACAGTCAGGTACCATATTCCTAAATGTTAGTTTTTCATCCAGAAATATTTTCATAAGGGCATGTGGTCCATGTGGGCATAAAATTGTCAAAGGTGGTTGCTCTATTGATGTTATGCGAGTTGAATACGCCTTAGAAATTAACCACGGGAATCAGTAATATTGCAGTAAAGGGCGAACCTGTCTGTCAAGGCTTTACCATGATGTTGTTAATTGTTTCGCCTAATTACGGTGATAATTGTCTTGTCTGAATGGCTCGTCGAGAAATATATGTTTGTATGCATCGTGGTAGAAACTGAAATCTGAGATTCTACATAGTAACAACTGAAATTCCAACTACAGGTAGAAACTGAGATCAGCTATCTTAATTTCTAAATCTCAGTTTCTACTAGTAAAATTTGTAAATCCAAATTCTACTGGTAGAAAGTGGAATTCTTATTACTACTCGCTCATAAAAATTCTCTTGCTGTTCACGTAAGAAAAACTATCATCTATAAATATGTTTCAGGTGTGGTTTAGTTTACGGTGATTTAGTTTCTGAAACCATGACGTGAATTAAGTGGAATATATTGTTTCCAGTTATACGTTTGAGGCATACATTACAACAACACAAACAAGAGATTACTTTTTTCATTTCTAATTACTGTGCTTTGATACCGTGAATCGTTCCACAAGCAATCCAGTTTCTACACTTGAGCAAATGAAGTCAGACAAACAGCACCCCCTCCCCCCCCCCCCCCGATCCCCCCCCCCCCCCCCACATATATATCTAAAGATACTCAAGGGTCTGATTACGACATCTGACAACGCTTTCCATTCAGTTTATATTTTATGGAACAGCTAAATGAGAAGAGGCTGATGGGGTTGATAACATGTATTGATGTTAGGGACAACAGATTATTGTTGGCTTGACTATTTGGGCTTGATAGGATTTTTTTACAATTCGGCAATCGCACTACGTGTTATACATGCAATGTCTACAAACACACATACCCACGAACAAGAGTTTTTGATGTGGGGGTGTTATCATAATATTATTCAACATTGCGAAAAATAAAATCTTATTTCATGAAGCCGAGGTAGAAGAATGAGAAACTATCTCATCAAATAATTTATATCACTTCTTCACAAGAAAGAACTCCATGTTGTAGTGCGTACAGAAAACTATTACAAAAACTTGCATGCCTGCTAGATTTTCGAATATATTTAAATTTCTGAACAGCACAGGGGGGGGGGGGGGGGGGGCAGGTGTCATGCAAAAAAATACGGATACAAGGTGGAAATTTTTACATTTTCAATTTATGGGACACCCACCACTGGAATGCAAATTTTTGCCAGTCATGTCTTGGACACCCACCCCTCTCGCACAGTTTTTCCTCAAAGACTGTTGGGGACCCACATTTATAAAATCTGTTTTCTCATGGTCGTAACGAAGTATTCAAATTACCTAAATCAAAAAAAAAAAAATATTTCTCCCAAACATGAAAGGTGCCGCAAACCAACTTGTCCGATATCCAGCCCTGCTCGTGGGCATCCAAGGCATCCTTAGCCACAGATGGCCCCAAAACAATCTCTCTGCATTTTAAGCCACAACGGAAATGCAGCATCAGACCCCCAGGTAACCAATGGAACCTGCCTCCACCAACTGAATTGCAGATATACACCCATTCATGTCCCAAGCAACACAACCCTTATCGCGATGTACAACATGTCTATGCTGTTCAGACACCAGTCGAATCCCACCACCAAGAAGCCCTGCCCAAAATATATTGTTCCCACCTGGATATCTTCAACTGTCCACAAGAAATAGTTGTTTTTCAATTCATTACTTTTCGGTTAAAATGTTTAGTTTGTACAGCTGGTCTGAGAGAGACCTACTACTGAAGTTCTTTGACCCATGCCAGGGTGGCTTGTCTGAGATGAATTGCCTCTTATTTATTTTTTTATGTTAGTGTCACTAGAATCATATTTACCTTGAACTTATACACGTTTTCCACAATCAAGATTTTTATTCTATCAATCTTTCCAATTATTCCATACATGGAAGCACACTAGACCAATGGCACGAGGCACCCTGAGGCTTACAGAAGAATCAAATACTAGGAGCTACAAAGCACTAATAAGAGGCAGACTGCCTTAGTAATAGTAGAAACATAAAGGATTGAAAATCATGACCAAATAGCTGGGAATCACTTTTTTGTTGACCCAGAACGGGACCCACCCCCTAATGAAGTG
The DNA here is from genome assembly GCA_031216915.1 of Pictodentalium vernedei. Lineage (NCBI taxonomy): Eukaryota > Metazoa > Mollusca > Scaphopoda > Dentaliida > Dentaliidae > Pictodentalium > Pictodentalium vernedei. The sequence continues at coordinate 544,165,378 of CM062295.1, read as the reverse complement.
TAAAACATGGGGGAAAAATTCTAACATGGAACCCCAACACATTATCAATGCTCTATTCTATTCTAAGTAATGAATCTAAGCACTTGAATTCACTTTGGTTGTAATTACTTGTCTGTAAAATGATATTTGGCCAAAAATTGCATGACACCGGCAAAAACTGCACTTCGGGGCTCGGACCCGCCCACCTACCCGGACCGTGTATCATGGCATTTTTTTTTTTTGCGACCCCCCCCCCCCCCTCCCGAACAGCAATGTAATAATTTACCTATCATTTAAACTATTCAAAATAACAATTGGAGCAGAGTATGAAACAGTTATGTTGTTCTTCCTTGAAAATCAGATGATTTATGATAACTGTTTTTATACTCAAAGATAATACCGGCCATTTTATTAACTTTTTATACATGTGCAGTGGCAGATGACACTGGCAAAAATATATTCAATAACCAAGAACTCAAAGCATTTTTGCTGTACCTGTAATCGCCAAAACACTAAAACCGTTTGAACGAGAACCTTCTAAGATATATAAAAATGCACCATGCTACCGTCCTGCACTGCACATTGACTGTTAGTGATATTTAGTTTTGAAAAATATGAAACATAACAACATAAAGAAAACAAAAACAATTATGCTTCACCATAAGCCAACAACACCACGCCAAAGATGATTTTCCAAAAGAAGATGATTCAAAATTAAAAATGATAGCTCAAAGAAGTTTGCAGAGACATTTAAAAGAAATGGTAGTGTCGTGTTTGGAGTCCAGGAATAAGAATGATGAATAACGAAATGATAGTATTTATTGAACAGACGTGTATCGTGAAAACCTCGTGCGTTACAAAAACCATATCCACGTGACCTCGCGAGACTACGCAAGTCTACTTCTACATTATGTCATATACCTTACAATATGCACCTCGGTACTAGCGTACTTAGTACCTCACAAATACACCACATCTCCTTGCGTCCCAAGTTTAGAACTCACCCAATAAAACTTTACTATTAATAGGAATGTACTTCTTGTACCACTGTTCATAACTAAATAAGGAAATGAAAATAACTAGCTGTGTGCTAACATTTGAAATAATGTGTAAACGCTATAGTACTCAAAGCACAACTCGCACTGATTCTATCAGTCTTTCTGGAACTTTTCGAACTCGACTAAAACGACGCATTATAGGAGATTGATGTTTCTCAGGAGAAACACTCATCTTTGTAGATTCCTCTCTCTCCGGAAGAACATCAGTCTCATTATGTACTACATCGTGTGATACATCAGGGACAACTGAAACCTCGGATTCCCCTTCCCTCGATGAGAACGAAGGTGTGACTGGCACATCAATGTTTAAGTCTTGCCCTACACTATCTCTCTTAACTAATGCATCGACATGGCCCTCCAAACTCTACCGTCCAATAACACAATAACATATGATTTGGGTGCAGATTGCTCTGCTACAGTTCCGGGCCACCATGTGCTTTGAGTACGCATGTCTTTCACTAAAATCTGATCGCCAGGGAAAAATTCTCTCAACTTAAGGTGTTTATCATGAGAAAGGGACTGATCACTTTGCTTGTTCAGAACCTCAGAATGTATATCTGGGCGAAGTAAGGCCAACCTTGTTCGCAACTCACATCTAAGGAACAAACTTGAGGGCGTACAACCCGTAGTGGTATGCTTAGTAGAACGGTAGGTAAGTAAAAAGTTCTGAAGACTTTGTTGTACACAGTCTGTACTTTTGCTGAGACTCCGTTTGAATGACTGAACCATTCGTTCAGCTGCAACGTTACTGGCAGCATGATAAGGTGCTACACAAATATGCTTAATGCCATTCAGTTTAAGGAAATTTTGAAACTCCTCACTGTGGCATGGCGGTCCATTATCACTCACGAGTTGCACAGGTAATCCATATCGGCTAAATAACCTTCTCAACTCAACAAGAGTTGCTGTTGATGTCGTTGAATGCATCATAATAATTTCAGGCCATTTTGAATATGCATCCACAACAACAAGATAGTTTCGTTTATCTTTTTCCACGTAATCTATATGTATGCGATGTCACGGTGCCCCTGGCCACAACCATGGCATTAGCGGAGCCACTGAAGGTGTGCTCTTAACTGTCTGACACTGAACACAATTTCCGACTGTTTGTTCAATTTCGTGGTCGATTCCAGGCCACCAAACAAAACTTCTGGCAATCTCCTTCATCCTGACCATACCCGGGTGGGATATATGTAACTCTTCCAGAATTCTATCGTGGAACACCTGAGGTACCACAACTCTCAAACCCCACATAATACAATCCTGCTCAACAGATAGTTCAAACTTCAGATTGTAGTATGGCTTTAAACTCATATCAAAATTACTGTCAATCATTGGCCACCCAGTCTTAGTAAATTCCAGAACCTTTGACAAAATAGGATCCACTTTTGTAGCTGTAATAATTTGCTTGCTGTTAACCGGTAGACTGCCTAACAACTTATCACAAATATTAAACAGTGTGTCGTCGTCATCATCATCTGTAACTGGTGATAATGGCAGTCGTGACAGCACATCGGCAACCACATTGCCTTTTGATGAGAGAAAACGTAATTCGTAATCAAAAGCTGATAATGTCACTGCCCATCTCTGTAAATGCTGGGCTTCTAAAGTCGGAACCGCCACTTTGGGGCCCAAAATTCGTTCTAAAGGTTTATGGTCAGTGAAGATTGTAAAATGATATCCATACAAATATGCCCGGAACCATTTCAAACCGAACATTATGGCCAGTGCCTCTTTATCCAGTTGAGAATAGCCCTTCTCATGTTTATTTAACGTTATTGATGCGTATGCTATCGGCCGTCGTATTTTACCATCTAACACATGCATAATTACTGCTCCTAGTCCATACGGTGATGCATCAACAGCTAATTCCAATGGTAAAGTAGAGTCATAAAGCGTTAACAAAAGATCAGATGTGATGGCCTGTTTCACTTCATTAACCCTTTACCCAACGTAACGGCCAAAACCGGCCAGCGCTATTCTAAAAAATCGCCAATTAATTTTCACTATTTTTTTTCATTTTTTGTCTCAAAAACATAGGCTATGACCCCTCGTTGGAACGAGCTCATCGAGCTCGTTCCAACGAGGGGTCATAACCTATGTTTTTGAGACAAAAAATGAAAAAAATTAGTTATTCAAGAATTTTTTTGCAAGTGTCGTCTGCTTTTCACGTTAGGTAAAGGGTTAAAGGCTGTATTACATTTTTGTGTCCAGTTGAATGGCTTGTTTTTACTTAAAAGTTCATTCAACGGATGAAGCATTGAAGACAAATTTGGAAGAAACTGAGCTTGAAAATTTACCATTCCCAACCACGAACGTAATTCTGTGATATTGCCTGGAATTGGAGAATCACGGATGGCTGTAACTTTTTTCCTCCGTTGGCTGAATTCCATCAGCTGAGATACGACGTCCCATATACACAACACTCTCTTTCAAAAATTCACATTTGTCCATTTTAACTTTTAACCCAAATTTCTAAGTCTCTGAAACACTCTGTCTAAATTTTGAAAATGTTCCGCATCATTTCTACCGGAAACTAAAATATCGTCCATGATAGCACAGGTGCAATGTAAACCAGATATCACTTGGTCAATACAGCGTTGCCAAATTGCCGGACTGGATGAGATACCGAAGGGTAATCTAGTGTACCGGAACAAACCCTTATGTGTATTGATTGTAACAAGCTCTTGAGACTGTTTATCTAGTAGCATTTGTTGGTATGCACACTTCAAATCAATCTTAGAAAATTTTTCACCTCCAGCCATTTTCTCAAAAAACTCTTCTGGCGTAGGTATAGGATATTTGTCTGTATGTATGACTCTGTTCACTGTCACTTTATAATCGCCACACAGGCGAACAGTTCCATCAGATTTTGGGACACACACAACCGGAGTTCCCCACTCACTATAATCCACTGGGACAATTACACCCTCACTTAACATTCTATTGCGTTCTTTCTCAACCGCTGGACGCAACGCATAAGGTACAGGACGAGCTTTATGAAAGATTGGCACAGTTTTATCTTTTAAATGAAGGGAGGCCTTTATATTTTTCACAGTACCTAATCCAGAACTGAAAATATCCTTGTATTTGTAAGTTCTTCAACCGATTCAGTGCCGACACAATACTGACCTTGTGAAAATAATGCAGGCCAGTCCAACTTAATCACACTTAACCAACTCCTACCCAGTAATGGTGGAGCAGATCTCTCTGCATAAATCACTGTTAACGGCAAAACATACCCCTGTTGATTATATTAGACTTTAACTTCAATTTCTCCCGCTACTTTAAGTGTGGAACCTGAATAACTATGTAGACGTTTACTGACTGAATTCAATTTCAGATAATTAAAATATTTCTGAAAGTCATTGAAGCTTATAACACTTATGGTAGCTCCTGTGTCCACTTCCATGTCCATATTTACCACTTCAATGGTCACTGGAACCTTAAAAGCAGGCACCGTTATAGGTACAGTGTCAGAGGTATTCAACTTAAAAATAGAATCAACAAATTCAGAATTTTCACACTGTTATGGGTCATCTTCGCCTACATAACGAACATGTGCCTGTCGTCTTGGTGGAAACGGTTTACGAATTGTCTGTTGTTGTTTTGCATCAGGAAACGAAGGCTGATTTTGCCTACTTTTTTACAGATAAAACAGGTGACATTTTTGTATCTACAGTTGTCTCGATGATGATTTGAAAATCCACACCCGTCACACTTTTTATTGTTCCCATTCTGTGATAGATGATTTTTACGACGATTTTCACCTATTCGTCCAACTCTGTTGTTTAATACAGTATTCTGTAGCCCCGAACTTATATCTTTGACATTCTTTGATGCTGCCTCATCGGCGATTGCAATCTGTAGTGCGTCTTCAAAAGAACAATCATGTGCTAATAACTTCTTTTGTGTGTAATCTGACAATATGCCACACACAAAACGATCACGTAAACTGTGGCCCAGTTCATCTCCCTGAAAACCACAATGTGCTACAATCTTCTGTAAATTAATTGCAAAATCCGTAATGGATTGCCCTGGGTGCTGCTTAGTAGAGTGGAAACGAAATCTCTCAGCAACTACTAGCCTCTGTGGTCGATAATGATTCTTCAAGATCTGTCCCAATTCCTGATAAGTTTTCTCATGTGGAGATGTTGGGAAACATAAATCCCTTAAAGTCTTATATGGTTCACTACCTATACTACTAAGTAATATGGCTTTTCTTTTCGTAGTGTGGTCTTGATTGTCTGGTAGATCTATAGCGATGAAAAACTGACTAAGCCGCTCTTAGCAACAGTCAGTGTCACCAGCATCAACACTAAATTCTTCAAACACAGTTTTTACTGTTGGCATATTGACAAAACGATGGGAAAATGTCAAGAAGTTAAAAAATTTATAGTAATTTATATATTTTTTATACTTACCAATGACCCAGACATAGCTGGTGCTAACTCTTAAAAATATAGGGCCAAACACAAATTTTGCCCCCCAATCCCCAAAATTTGCATCTAAAACCAAAGAAAACATGTCCTGAATGGCCCTCCATACTTCACCTCTACTGCGCATGCGCAGTGTCAAGGACGTCCCGAAATTGGCGCCATTAATCATTCTTATAACCAGTGCCTGGTAAGCGCTATGTACTCAGCGGGGAGGTATGAGTTCCCAACTCCTGGGAGGGCCATCCCCGTCTGGGTCATTGGTAAGTATAAAAAATATATAAATTACTATAAATTTTTTAACATTTTTTACTGTACCAATGACCCAGACATAGCTGAATAGTAAAAAGGCTGGAGGGCCTAGGACATAGAGCAAGTTCAAACAAGCTCAATTATATAAAATAGAGTCATCCCCTCGAGGGAAAAGGAGTATTAGGCCTTACATGTATCTTTCTTAATTATGATAAATTAGAAAGACACAACACCTTCCAAAATTGAGCATTATAACATCCTTGAACTCTATTAATAACCAGTGTAATCCTAATACTAATAATTTTTAAAGTAAGCCAATAAATAAAGTTAGTCTAGAGAATAGAGACTTTTTATATTCCTTAAAAGTGTCTGAGGACTGTATAATAACGCCCATTTGACACGTGATATATTCAAAAGCTATACTTTAAAAACTATGACCTGAATGAATTTTTAAAACATAAACTTATCACTTAAAAGCCATCCCAGTAACAGCTCAGAATTACTAACTCCAGAGGAGGTATCCCCTTGTTTTCATAATAAAACAGGTGACCCAAGGGAACACCCCCCCCCCTTTTTTTCTTGCCCTGGGTCAAATAGCCCAGAGCGAAGAGGGCAGCAGGACGGAGTCACTGCCGGAACAGAAAGCCTACCTAGCTATAGTAGCAACTGTTAAGTGAATGACATTCTGAGCAGTAGATAATAGACCTAACAATGGAGGCCTCCAGAAATTGACTCAATATTTCTGAGATAAAAATTCATGAATGTGGATGGCTGAGCCCAATGAGCAGCCTTCATAAAATCTATAATAGCGACACTATTAATGTAAGCCCAAGATGTAGAAAGAGCTCTTACTTCATGAGCCGAAATCTCAAACACAAACTGCTGAGTCAATGATATGCCATAAGCAGTACCAATAGTTAATTGAATCCATTAGTAATAGAATGGAGCGTGATGTCCTTCTATTAGTCATCAAAGACAGAAGAAGCTTACGTCCATCCTAATAAACTGATATCTGTTTATAAATACATAAACTCTAACCGGACAGAGTAAAGGCCTATGCCCGTACGAAGACGGAAGGACCTTAATAACAATAGGTTCCGGATATTATTAAGAGCCTGACTCTTAACCAAAAATCCAACCTAAGTAGTAAAGGAAGTAGTGTTTCCGACACTACAAAAGTGAGAATCGTCCACCGATAGTGCATGAAGCTCACTGACTCCTCAGTAAAAAAGACGGCTAACAGAATTACTGTCTTAAAAGGTCAGAATTTGAAAACTACTGTTTCCAGAGGCTCAAATGATTACTTAGCTAAATAAGAACCGAAGCTAAATTCCGTATAGGAATTTAATCTAAGGATTCTAGGTCTATTTATCGAAAGGTTTCTAACTGACTTAGATAAAGAGACATAAGACTCAATTGTAAACTATCATAGAGTGCATAGGTATGAGATAACATAGACCTATAACCTTAATAGTAACAGGCTGCAGTAGATCTTGTCAAACAAGTATACTAGAAAGTTGCAATGTCTAGTATGGAGGGATCAAAAATATCAACATAATGATCCCTACACCAACGACGGAAGAGCCTCCACTTTAGCCGCATAGTATAGCGAAGAAGAGGTTCTCCTACAGTAACAAATCGCGTTCATAGCTCGTCCTGTACCATGCTTGCCGAGCAAGAAGGACCACACAACGGAATATGTGAAGGTTGAGACCTTGCGGGTTGTGATGAAGAAGACACGATTTCCCCAGCGAAAGAAGATCCTCTCATGGAGGAAGTTTTCGCGGTAAGTCCCACAGTAGACCCCTGAGTAAAATTACCCACGGTCTCTGAGAAGACAGAGATGCTATCAACAGAATTGTATTGTGGATGTTTATCTTAGCAATACTTGCTGAATCAACAGCGCTGGAGGATACGCATATCCTATCATTGCGTCCTATTAGATCAATAGAGCGTTAACAACATAAGCTCAGGGATCCGGACATGCAAACACATACGTCTGCAATTGAATAGTGAGTTGTGTCGCAAATAAATTATCATTGGGCGCTCCCATTGATAGCAAATCTGATTGAATACTTGTTTGTTGAGAGTCCATTCTGACGGCAACAAGCGACCCTTACATGAAAGGGAGTCTGCTAATAGAATCAGACGACCCGGAATATGACGGACCGAAGCAGAACTTGGTGTACTATAACAAACAGAAGGATTCTTTCCGTTAAATTGAATAACGGAATCGAATGAGTGCCTCCCTGGTTCCGGAGATACGCAACTACTGTCGTATTATCGGACAGGATTTGGACATGCGTTTCTGAATAATGTTCATCCAATGACATAGTGCAAGCCTAAATAACATCATTCCCTGGAAGTTAAGTGCTTGCCTAGAAACTGCGGAACCCAAAGACCCTGGCACTTCGAATCCGTTGGGATCAATATTGTACCCCAACCTGTTTGACTGGCATCCGTCATATGATAAAACTCGGATCCGGCAACTGCAGTGGCACTCTCTGAGTCAACCACCGAATGTTTGCCCCAGTCTAAATCTCTTGCTACACTTGATAGACAAGAGAACATGTATATCGAGCAATTCATAGATTGCTGAAAAGTTGCCGTCGTAGAGAAGCTTCTCCGAGACCGAAGCGACTCTGAGAGAGTTCTTCGCCTTACTATCCACGCGCGTGGATGTAGCTAGGGCTGCGTCACGTCTGACCAACTCCAGGTTGCCACTGAAGGGCGGAGTTATACGTGGAAACTACTGCCCTTGAAAGAAATCACATTGAGGATCATATCCTGGAATTCTTTCTCTTGAAGACGTAATGATAACGCCTCAGTAAGGTAGTCTACGTATGATAAAGCGTCTAAGTTAAGTCTATTAGACATCATTGTCGTTTCCAACATCGTGGTTGGAATTGACATAGACGGCGAAAAAGATAATTCCTAGTCTGCAGCCCCGCCGTCTAGACGCATATGAACTCTCGGTATGCCCTGTTCTGCCAATATAAATTATTTCCTAGAATTGATAAAAGGCAGAATAGAGCATTGCGGACAAGAAACCAAACTATCATGCTTGGTAGCAAGCTTATATATATATAGCGTCGTTAAATAATTCGAATGTTCTAAGACATTATTGGACTGCGTCGGCAACTCAGGGACAAAGTCCCTGAACCGATCCAAAACTCCGTGTCCAATGACGCTATTAGTCTCTTATCCAGCATCGCAGCAATGTAGTTGGGAAATATCCCTCAGGAGAAATCAAAGATGATGAATCTGAAATACATGTGTCACAATTGTCTTCTGTGTCAGCATCATATGTGCTTACGTCACATTCCGATGGCGGACGCCGAATACAATTGATTGGTTGATGAATACTGATCTGATTATCTGGTGAGATAAAACGCACTTTAGTTGGTTTATCATCTTTGTAAGGAAAATATGGATCATCCTCCACAGGACTAGAAGTTAAAATTTCAGAAAAGGGTTGGACTCGTGACAAAGCGTCAGGAACAACCATATCCTTAGCAGGCATATATTTGATATCAAAGTCGAATTGTTGGAGAATGGTTAGCCATCTGTCAAAAATTTTACCCTGCAATTGTTTCTGAAAAAGTGGCTGTAATGCTTTATGATCACATTCAATTGTAAAATGAGAAGAACGCAAATAGAAAACACAATCTAGAATGCTGGTGACAACCCCCAACAATTCCAATTTGGTTGGCCCATATGATTGTTGCCATTTAGACAACCCCTTTGAACCGAAGCGAATAACATGCTTCTCACCATCAGGATGTATTTGGTACAACATGTATCCTATTCCCTTGCTGCTACTGTCAACCGCCAAAGTAAATTCTAAATCAAACCTAGGGAAGGCTAATGCTTTTGAATGCATGAGAGTGTCCTTCAACTGTTGAAAGCTGAAGCCGCACTGAGATGTCCATTCAAAAGGTACCCCTCTCTTTAATACAAAATATAACGGTTGGGAAATGATAGAATAGTTGGGTATAAATTTCCTAAACCAGCTAAATAAGCCTAAAGCTCTCTGTAATTCTTTGGAATTGGAAGGAACAGGATAATTTTGAATAAGTTCCAACTTCTGGGGAGGTGGTTTAATCCCTGCTGATGAAATCTGATGCCCTAAAAATACACATTCAGGGTGTGCAAATTTACACTTGGTTGGGCTTAATTTCAGACCAAATGCTTCTAATCGCCCTAGTACTCTATCAATACTCTGTACGTGTTCCTCAAACGTACTCGAAAAAACGCAGATATCATCCATATAACACAAAAGTGTATCAAACGTCATTCCTTTTAAAATTTTGTCCATGAGCAATTGAAAGGAGTGAGAACTTTGTCGTAAACCCATGGGAAGTCGTAAAAATTTGTATGTATCGAAGGCAGTGTTAAAAGCTGTATACTTAGTAGATGATGGGGACAAGGGCATTTGAAAAAAACCCTGACTCAGATCTATGGTTGAAAAAAAATTGGGAGATGTGTGAGCAAACGACTCTGTAAGTTCCTGGAGGTCAGGTACAGCATACTTGAAATCCAATGTTTGGGTGTTCAAATAACGAAAGTCCACACAAAAACGATATGAGGTTAGGCTTTGACCCTTAGTGGGGACCGGTGAAACCACCGCAGGTCTGTTATGCTTACGAACCAACACGATTGGACTAGTAATTGGAACACTTTCATCCGGAGAAACAGGGGAAATTATACCTTGTTGAAGCAATTCATCCAGATGGTGTCGCAAGATTTCTTTTTTATCTGGAGAGAGGCGGTAAGGTTGATGATATTTGGGTTTGGCATCTGGTTTCAGATGGATGACATGCTCGACCTCTTGGGTCAAACCAAGTTTGGGGTTACGTGTAGTAACAAATGCGTTATCATGCCTTTGTAAGCAAGAAAATAATAATTGTTCACGTTCAGCCTCAGTTAAATGAGGAGAAAGACTTTGTGAAAAATCCTGTCGAAATTCTGCTTGGTTGGTTTGAGATGTGTCGGTATGACCTTCACCAGAAGAAATATTATTACAATAAACCAACTCTGATTTAGAATAGTTATTAGGCAGTAACGGTGAAAGAATGTCGGTTGAATTGTCGCAAAGGTTAAAGGTTGCTAGGATAGTCCCTTTCGACACATGGACTGGACTATCACCTGGATTGTAAAGTAGAACTGGTACGGTATGGTGGTGGCATGTACCTAAAGTTTTGGCTACTATAAGTCCTTTATTCACAACCTCATTATGGCCAATACAAACACCTTGTATACCAAGATACAGTTCTTTTGAAACTTTTCCGCAAATGACCTGTTCTGAATTGGGTTGAATAAGTACGGAACTACAACACCGTACCTTTGAACTATCTGGAAGGCGAGAAAAACATTGATTTTTACTAAAATCCAGAGTAATTTCGTGTTCCTGCATATATCTTGAAGCAAGGATTAACGGATGCGTAGATTCTTGTAAGATATAGGCAGTGACACAATGGATGGATGGAGATGAAGAAACCCACAATTTAAGGGAGGCGACCCCAGTGACATGAGCAGCTTGATTATCTGCTAATATCAGCCTTTCCGTCTTATTATCAGACAATGATTTTGAACTGAAAGGAAGTGAGTCAAACAAATCTTGCGATATGACATTAACTGAACTACCCGAATCCAAAAGAGCCATGATTGGTTGATTACCAACATGAACAGTGAGATACATAAAATTCTGATGGAAACTGAAGTCGTTAACAGGACCACGCGCGGTGTGAGGTGTATGATTTACACAATCTAGACCTGGCCGGGGCGTGGGTCCATCAGGTCCTGCCTGTTTTAAGCATAGCAATCTTTGGCTGTATGATTGTAACGATTACAGAGTTGACACTGTACGCGGGTATGTTTGTTAGCATGTTCCTCACGGTGGCGCTGAATGGTAAGACAATTTGGAGCGGTATGCCCATTGCCCAAATTGGGAACAGAGTTGGCAACTAACAGTTGGGGTGCTTTTCTTCTGGCCATCCCAATTACACTGGGTTTGAATGTGATTTTTCCCTGAACATTTATAGCACTGACGAGTACGAAGTGGAGTTGCTGATGCTGTCCGCTGTGATGCACTCATGGAAGTAGGCGGTAACAAATGACTATCACGTAGTATGGAGTCTGGAGATGGGTTGCCACGTTGGTCCTCGTGGGATTGGAAATATTGCTTCATAGGTGGATCAGTTGTCTCAAGTTTGGTTAGACGATCACTGATATCCTGCAACATGGAATGAATATTTTGCTGAGATTTAGGAATGTGATTCACTTGCGGAATATCCTCTTCAGAATTTCTGTACCCATGTGCTTCACCAACTCGAGCTAGATGAAAAGCTTCACGAAGAGAAGTGGGACGTCCTGCTCGTACAAAAAATGCTAACTGGGATGGTAACCCTGCCACAAATTTAAATTGCATATCAGTATCTGGCTTGTGGAGTTTGTGACCTTTTGCAAGAACCATAGCATGAAATTCTTCAATAGTTTGAGGAAAGACCATTTTCATATGCTGGAAGGCAGCCTCTTCAGCAATTAAAGACGGGTTGTTTTGAAATGTACCATACTCAGACTGAAATGCGGCACGAAGAAGTGGCCACGTAGTTTTCACTCTCTCGGGTAAGGAAGTATACCAGACTAGGGCTGGGCCCTTGAGGGCGAGATGAAAAGCAGCAACTGCACGCGGTGAATCGTCATCTATAGAAGCCAGCAACAAATAAGAGCAAAATTCAGACAAAAACTGTAGGCCGTCTTCATTAGTGAAGCCGGAAAACGGTTTAAATGTTCTTTCTGGCAGTGGTTGGGGAGTTTGCACGAAAACCGTTTGACTTGGAATCCTGGACGAGTCGGTTCGATCTGTCTGGGTCCGATCTGCTTTAGGCGTACTGACCGATGTCGGAATGTCGAAACCCTCCAAACGTTCGGGCTGAGCAGTGTCCAATAGAAAAGGATTAAATGAATTGTTCATGGCAAAATAAAACAGGGTACAAAACAGCAAAGTTTCAAGGAAAAAACAGTGAATTGTAGGGTTGAATGTCAATACAATAGCCAATGCCATGTCAAATTAGCAACGAATGTCACGGAGCACATGGAAACGTCGGAAATGGAACACACATCTGCAATGTCATTTTAAAATGACGAAAAATGGCAAAATGTATGAAAATCATGCAGCAGTATTTGTTTGAATTTGTCAATTCGGATTCTCCACCATGTTACGACTGGGGATCGGTCGTAATCTGTTCCAATGAACGATGATAAACCCTTTCAGACAACGCATCATTTTTATTCATTCCTCAATTTCGGTTTTCAAAAAAAATCAATAATACAAGGGAGAGCACACTCTGCTCTTACAAACTTAGGCGTACAAGGCATACACAATTATGTAATGAAGGCGCTGCCAAACTCGGTCCATCTGTGACTCAAACCAAATACACAACAGTGGAGAAGCGGTCTTACGATGCATTGCCGCTGGAAGCTCCGTGTTCGTTACCCCGGGCATACTTCTATTATGCGAGGGACCGGAGTGTGCAGGCCTCGTGTCCCTTGGCTACCGGATGGCGTGACCTGCTCGCCATGGAATCACTGAATGCCGAAGCTGGCCGGATATTCAAGGTCACGTAGCCAACGTGCGGTCGTGTGCGCTGCTGTGAGGATGAGGAAGCAATATCGACAGTCACTCAGACTGTCTATATAACGGAGCGTCCCGAGTGGCGGACATACGCTCCGAAGGTGAAATGTCTGTACCACAACATCCGGTCCCATATGTTGATGCACGAGAGAGGGACCTCTCTCGCTCGCCGCCCGGACGGACCGGACGAGCTAGGAACCGGACTAACAGGCTTCCTCCGATCTCTCCTCTAATCCATCGTCACTGGGTGTGTACTAAAGTCTAATATAGTGCTCGCATCACCCAAATCTCCTTTCTAGACCGCAACGGACGAACCCGACTACCGAACCATTCGATGAATGGACGCTACACCGGGTGAGCTAGCGAATGTCAACTCCGTCGATCCTACTAGGGACCTCTTAGGCGATTGACGTAATCCATGAGCACTAATTGCCGCTAGCTCTTCATTAACTATGACGACAGAGGCACACTTTTGAAAGACATCTCAGTAATTTGCGAACAAGAAACCAGATATGCTTGGACATAGCAAGCATATAAAAAATATATATAGCGTCGTTCAATAAATCGAACGTATCTGAGACATTATTGGACTGTGTCGGAACTGAGGGACGATGTCCCTGCACCGAACCAAAAATTTCTAAGTCCACCGACGCTATCAGTTTCTCATCCGGTATCGCAGCATTCTGGTCCGACGAAGAACCTCTAGAAGATGAAGTCGGATGACGTATACAGCAGCTTATGTTGTTCCGAAAGGGAAAGCTCGAAAGCTTCCGAATCCCTTTCGGCATCCCGTCGGACCGTATGAAATTTTCGGACGTCCGCACCTGATGCTTCCGCGGAGCGTCCCGACCCAGCGTCGTCGGATATTATATTAAGCGACAGAGCTTCTGTCGTTGCTGGGATGCTGCGATAAGTTGTGCTATTTGGGATAGCACGTCCGTCACCGAGGCCTGTGCAGATGCTTTGCCGCTGGAAGCTCCGTGTACGTTGACTCCCGCATACTTTCTTATGCGAACGTCCGGAGTCTCCAGGCCTCGTGTCCCTGGCTATCGGATGGCGTGACCTGGTCGCCGAGGATTCTCTGATTGGCGAAGTTGACTGGATATCGGAGGTCACGTAGCCAAGGTGCGGTCGTGGGCGCTGCCATGAGAATGAGGAAGCCTTATTGACAGTCTCTCCGGACTGTGTATATAACGGAGCGTCCCGAGCGGCGGACGTATGCTCCGAATGCGAGACATTTTGTACCACAACATCTGGGGCCAGATGTTGATGTACGAGAGAGGGGCCTCTCTCGCTCGCAGCCCGGATGGGCCTGGACGAGCTATGAACCGGACTAAAAGGCTTCCTCCGTTCTCCCCTCTAATCCGCCGTCACTGGGTGTGCACATTGTTATTTTATAGTGCTCGCATCACCCAAAACTCCTTTCTAGACTGCAACGGACGAACCCGGCTGCCGAACCATTCGATGAATGGACGCTACACCGGGCGAGCTAGCGGACGTCAAAGGCCGTCGAACCTACTAGGGTCCTTTTAGGCAATTGACGTATTACATGAGCACTTTTCCGCTAGCTCTTCATTAATTGTGACGACGGAGGCACACTTTTTGGAAGACATCACGGATACATCACCCTGATCATGATCGTCTGAAATAGAGATTGATAAAGTAGAGTGACCCTGCGGGGAAAGGGCCGGAATGGCCAATTCCCCACGAACATACCGTGACACACGCTTCCCATGTTGTCATCGTAATCAACACATACAGAACAGGAGTTAGTGCGAGTACACTGACTACATTATACAATGATTATGAAATTCAGAGGAAGATTTCCTCTTATAACAATTGAACAATATCCTTTCATTGTGAAAAGAAAACAAAGTCCTTGTACTCGCACTAACCCCTGACAATCAAAATACATAATAACAAGATCCATTAACATAGAAAAAATAATTGAATCAAAAACTTTTGAAAAAATATTTTTTCAGAACAGCCCAAGTTTCTGAAAAGTAACGTTGAGCCCCAATGGATCCCAAGCCTAAGTGTGGACAAAAATTCTAAAAATATTTTAAACAATTTATGCAACACTTACGAACAATAATAATGTATCTAGTTATGATTAAATTAACATCAAGATATTATTTTCAAGAAATCCCCCTCACACAGAGGACTGTTGGAAATGTAAACAATAAGTGTAAAAACACTAGATCAAGACTCCAGGCACCCTGCCCGAAATCAGTTACCAATAATACACTATCTGATGCAAAACAGAGACTTCCAGGGAAGAAACTGCAGAACATCAGATGGTAGATGCAGAACACTACACTAGGTGAAGACGTAAACATGGGGAAAAGAACAGAATTCATTCTGTTATCCAACTAAAACTCCCAAGAAATTTTAGTAATAATATTACAGAAAATATGCCAAAAGCATGGGAGAATAGCAAGAGGGGACTTAAAGGAAAGGGAGAGAGGAAAACACTGAATAAGCAGTGTAATCTTGATAACAAGAATGACCACAACAGGCTGTTGCCTCGAAAATAGGTAACTTAACATAATTTCATCAAAAAATTTCAAGTTACAGCCCTGATTACTTTCTGTCACTCATTTTTCCTCTCCTCCTTCTATATCCTCCTTAGAATCACCATTTCACTAATATTTATGTGTCTGGCATCATTTAAACTGAGATTTACAAGCACAAAGATCAGTCAGATGTTAACTGATGAAGGGCCAAACAAAGAATGATTAATGGCGCCAATTTCGGGACGTCCTTGACACTGCGCATGCGCAGTAGAGGTGAAGTATGGAGGGCCATTCAGGACATGTTTTCTTTGGTTTAGATGCAAATTTTGGGGATTGGGCGGCAAAGTTTGTGTTTGGCCCTATATTTTTAAGAGTTAGCACCAGCTATGTCTGCGTCATTGGTACAGTATAAAAATATATATCCAAACTACGGCTAAGAGCCTTATACAGTCAGATTTCGAACTAACAAAGTGTCCGTGTTCGTAAATATAATTACTCCGTGTACTCCACTCTTCAGCATATACTCCACTTTAATCGATCGTCCCCGCACAGAAAATTCGATCTGCTATTTTTGGAAATGTCACTTTCACCCATTTTCGCTCAGCTCATGCTTCAAATTTTTCACTTAAGCTTTTTTTAATATCGAAATGTTTGTACAGAAATTTATTTATGCGCACAGATCTACCATCCCATCCTCGTCGCCATTTGTCGTGTTTGGAATCCAGGAATAAGAATGATGAATAACGAAATGATAGTATTTATTGGACTGACGTGTATTGTGAAAACTTTGTGCGTTACAAAAACCATATCCACGTGACCTCGCGAGACTATGCGAGTCTACTTCTACATTATGTCATATACCTTACAATATGCACCTCGATACTAGCGTACTTAGTACCTAACAAATACAACACAGGTAGAAGTCTGAGAGATATAGATGGAATCAAACACTGCTTTCAATCAAATCAACAACTTATGCTTTCAAATGAAATGATAGCCAGCAATACAAGGTTCGAAAGAAAAGAGGAAGACACTTTTCAACAACGGTGAACATCCAAAATCTGGAAGTATATTAAAAAATAACAAACTTTGAAAGAACCATACATTACTAACAATCAGCGACTCACGGGGGTGATAGTAATTATATGGTTCAAATAGTAAGGGAAAGAAAAATTCAGTTGGAAGTCCATATAATAAATCTGGAGAGACAGTTAAAAATGAAAGAAAAGAAAAGAAATCTAAGAAACACCAATGGAACCACACATTACAGTTAAAACCAGAAGTCCTGTCACAAACAGTGCGCTTATCTAGGCTTAATTACGCATAGGAATTGCGCGTAGGAATTGCGCTTAATTGCCATATCGAATGGCATCCAAAGCATGGCAGGTTCACTTGGTTACTCATAGTAAACACAGGCAATGTTTCTGCCAATGGACATCCGGGTTGGCTGAAATATTGCTTGTGCACAGGCCATGTGTACAGAGTTTGATAGCCTTACTGTGCCTTACTGTGGTCATAACGGGTAGATTAACGCGCAGATCGACGTGCTACTTGTGCGCATTTCATGACTGGCCTTTTAGTTTTAACTGTATCACCAGTCAACCACCCCTGCTTTCAAATGAGTGATAGTAATGTATGGTTTGAAAGGAAAGAGGAAGAAAATTTCAATTGACAGTTTATAAAATAAATTAGGAAACATCATATGACAACGAAAGTAAAGAAAAATGAGATACACCGATGAAACCATACATTACTATCAATAAACGACTTGCTCTTTCCAATGAGTGATAGTAATATATGGTTCACAAGATAAGTGGAAGGAGTTTTGAATTAACAATCCTTATTAATTTGCAAAGTTGGTAAAAACTCCCACGAAACCCTACAAACCCCCTATAAACAGTGATGAAACCATACATTGCTATCCGTAAATGCCTATCGCTTTCAAATGAGTGGTAGCAAGATATGGGTCGAAATATAAGTCAAAGAGAATTTGGAATTAGCAGTCCTTATATTTAATCTGCAAAGATGGTAAAACACTCAAACAAATTTTTAAAAATACCTGACACACTGTTATTCACAAGATAAGTGAAGGGAATTTTGAATTAACAGTTCTTTTATATTAAATTGCAAAGTTGGTGACCCCCCCCCCCCCCCACCCCCTCCCCCCCCCCCACGAAACCCCGATAAACAGTGATGGAACCATACACTGCTATCAGTGAATGACTCACACTTTCACATGAGTGACAGCAAGATATGGTTCGAAAGAGAGGTGGAAGAAAAATTTCAACAACAGTTAACATAACAAATGTGAGAAAGTCATAACCATATACCTAACATTAACAGGAAAAACAAATGGACACTTGCGAAAATAATTCTTGAATGGCAGAAAACTTTCATTTGTTTCCTCAAATATATATGTTATGACCCTTGGTTGGAACGAAATCAACGAGAGACCATAAGCTAGGTTTTTAGGGAAACATCGAATAAAAATATTTCAATGGAAATTTTGTGAAATTATTGTGATTATGGAAATCACATTAGATAGACAGTTGCAAGAAACAGGCGAAAAAATTTCAAAAACTGATGTAAATATATAACCACATTCTAGTGTGTGTCTTTGGAAACTCACTTCTGCTTGTTTCTCCTGGTTTGGTATTGGGCGACTACAGATCATCAAAATGGGATATGTTTAACAATAGTGAATGTTTACTCAGGTAAATCGAATCCAAGGAGAAAAAAGGAAACACGGGCGAACTTTGAGGTGATGGAACTCCGCACCTAACCACTCCACCATGGGGATTATTGTCCGCGTTTTTTAAAATAATTTTATAAAGATTCCGTTCTGTAACTTTTGTTATATAATGTTGAGGTTGTTGGTAAATAATTGGATTTAGAAATAGTATTAACCCTTTATCTGATATAAGCAAGAGACAACACTTACAAAAATAAATTTTGAAAAACTAGAAATATTTTTTTATTCACTCAAAACACTGTGTATGGTCACAGAATCGAATGCCAGCGATGAGCGTTGAGCGAATATAGCAGTAGTAATGGGTTAACATTAGCACCCAATGCTAACTTCTCCCGTTTTTTCTTTTCAGGCGGCCCCAAAGTGGAATGCTCACGCCAAGCTTTGTACAAATATTGCAGCAATGAGTAATACGTCACTCAATGCCAACTTCTCCTGGTTTTTTTTTTCAGGCAAAACCTATTCCTGCTCTTATAACCAAACCATTCCCATCTGACACTAACCAATCGCAATTTTGTTTCACACGCACAAAGAGGATAAACTACTTACTTTTTCCAATTCCCAAGAAAACAATAAAAATAACTTCAAATTTATGCTTCGAAACCGCTACATGCAAATTGGGCAGGGAGTGTGTGAACAGTAGTAAGGACAACAGTTTATTTGTAGATTGATTTTCAGTGAAAAGTGTAACACAATAAAGTGAAATCCAATACACCTGAGGCAAAAGGTAAAATTTGTACGCACGGTTAATTGAATAAAATAAAAAGAATGTATATCTGGAGCCATATTTTGATAGAACGTTAATGAATAGGTGAGGATCAATCTGAAAATTTATTTCAAATAACATCCAGCTAATCAATAATTCCAATTAAAATTAAAAAAACAATATTCAAATACGTTTGTTTGTAGTATTATTGCATATTTGAATATGGTCTATTTAGCTGAGGTCACTAAAATCAATCTGTGGGATTATAATTTATACTTAGTTAAACTGAATCAATAAAGCAAATAATGCATGCAGTGGAAATTGAATAGACTGTGGATGTTTTGGAGCGGATCAACAAATATTTGTTAATTTAAACGGCGTGAAGTTGATGAATAGTATTAATTAAAATTTCTCCTTGTACTTGTTACTGAAAATCAACATGTAAGTTTGTTTGTTCATTGGACTTTAAAACTCTCAACCTGCTGAGTATTTTCAAGATATATTTCATCAAATCTAGTCACGGCTGCTTCACTTAAACGGCGTCAAGTTGATGAATAGTAATAATTAAAATTTCTTCTTGCACTTGTTACTGAAAATCAACATGTAAGTTTGTTTGTTTGTTTGTTCATTGGACTTTAACCCCCCAACCTGCTGAGTATTTTCAAGATATTTTTCATCAAATCTGGTCATGGCTGCTTTCACCAAAATATAGTCAGCCTTGACTATATTTTGGTGAAAAATGAAATCTAAATGTAACACCAGGAATCATTGGCAAAAAATCAATTCAATTTACGATCAAATTATACATATTTCAGTAACAAGAGAAACCCTGTGCTGGGCAGGAATATCCGCGAGCAGTAAGCAAGGAGCTACTGATAATTCGAACAATCGAAGTAATATGCTGTTGTCAGTTTTATGCATAAAAGAGGGCATAGTACTCGGAGGGAGCCAGCAAGCAATGGTGAGTAACACTGGACTCCCCAACAGTCTGTACCTAATATGCAAGTAAACCGTTGCCATTAATACTATGAACTATATAAGATGATGCCCTTAAAACTTCATTGGATGCTCAGTGACAAGAGAAGATGTTATTAAGACACTGTACTGCAGCACGAAAACCATGTCTCCAGCTTGAGTCTGATGTTTAAACAACTTTGTTCATTAGCACTTGCTGTTGCATTTTTTCATAGTTCATATTCAGGAACAAGAGAAAGACAGATATTGTAGGAAGGAGAAAAATAAAGTCTGGAACAAGATAAAGACACATAGTGAAGGAGGGAGAAAAATAAAGTAAGTAAAAACCATCTGACATCTTAACAAAATAATAGGAATTGAAGTGATATGACATGGAATCCAACTGGACCAAAAAAAATTGAGTGAAATATAAAAAAAAATACATTATAAAGTAGAATAAACTATATTAATATACAACAAATGATGCTTATAGTATTACGTTTTGTGACTCAGTTTACAAATATAAACAAACTTATTTCAGTATTTATGGTGAAAGACGTCAACCCACATCTGCTGCATTTAGACATGTGATTATCATGCAAAACGTTGATTCTGAATTAAATAAATTAAATTAAATGAACAAACCAGAAAAAAAGAAGGAAAAAGAAAACAAAATCGAAGGTGAAACACTTTCGACAACTTGAGCTGTAAACGGGGAATACTGATAAATCCGTTGGTGCAACGCTGTTACAGTAAGATGTCAAATATATATTCTATCAGACATTTTGTAAAATTGTGCCACAGTACTCTGTGAACTTCTCTGGCGGATTTGCTGTGCATTATTTTGTTGATATTTATGGAAAAATTCTGAAAAAAAATATTTAAAATAACAATTTTTTATATTTAGTGCCTTGAGAAAAGGTTTAAGGCAGTAATGAGTAAAGCAATATATTTTCCTATATAATACACTCAGTGTGTGCGTGCAGTCAAAACTAAGATGAACGAGTATTTCTGTCTGCACACATTTAGCGTTTCTACACAATGTGCAGAGTTCAGTTCTTGAATTGATGAAGGTCTTTATCTGTATATATACATCTATTTAAAATGTCAAACTCTAAATTGTGTACGTAGTATGCCAGGGACCAATCTTGCCTTTTTTACCGGACCTCGCCCTACCTCGGAAGTGACGTATTAGTTACGCGACTCAGTCACATCATATTGGGTTGTAATGGTATCCCGCGTGAGCGTTCATGCTGTGGCGTGATTACCACAGTGATACTCGGTTTTAATGCGCATGTGCTGCGCATGTTATTAGGGGGATAGTCATCCATTTTATATACTGGAGGCCACCTTCTTGGTTTGTATGGTAGCACGTGGTTGCTATGTGACCCAAAGTCCTCTAATAAGATGGGGGTACGTTCGGAGGGTGTGTTCAATTGAATCGGAAAGTATCTAATTTCTCCAATAGACCCGACAATCCCTCCAAAACGCAAAAAAAAAAACCCTCCCAAACCTACTAAAACGGATTTGGCGAAGCCCATTTTGGGTCTATAATAGTAGCAGGTAGTGCTATAATGTGCTTTCTATTAAACTGGAGTAGTTTTCTGGCTCGGATTTTCCCCAAATCCTCGGATGCTTTGTACAATTACCACAAACAATAATTGTTTTACAAATTTGGGTCCCTTCGGAATACTCTGCTTCTGTCCATCCTGCTCTGTTATATAGCTTATTCTCTCCATTCCATTGCCTATCTATGTTAGGACTTCAATTGCCTCAGTATAAATTATTCTGACCTCCTTAGATGTGTCCCTAGATGTGGTTGTGTGCTAGTCTACAATGTGTACACATCACATGCAGCACATACGGGTATTTGAGGATACCTGCGACATGTCTCCTATACACCTCTTACTTCCTGTATGGCTTCTAACTCCAATACAACTCCTAGCTCGAATATACCTCCTATGTAACTCCTAGTTGTCCTGCCATTTCCCAGCACCATGACTTAAGCCTTCTACCCTTGCAGTCTTGTGCCATTATTTTCTTGTACCATTACCATTGGCCACCACTATTCTGTGACTCTGTCCTGCGCTAGAGTGTCTCAGCCATTACTAACTTGTAGCATTACTACAAGCTTAGTAGCTACACCCAATTCTGTCACGATATCTGCCCTTGGTCATATTTTTAATCGGCTCAATCAGATCACCCTATTCATCTAAGTGTGAATCAATCTATATAATGCCTAGACCTAGTAGAGGTTATGGTTTCTTACATGTAAGAGAAACTCTTTGTTTATCTATGCACCTGGCATGTTGCACATAGAGACATGTTTCAATTATGTTTCACAGTGCAGGCTACATTACTGAAGACATTAGTATTGTCTTATCTGGAAATGAAACAAAAAGAGACTCCGAAAATATTCGCATATTTAGAGCTCTGCATACTATATTGAACAAACGATGAGAATCCAATGAATAACAGAGTGGGAGAATAATTTACCCTAATTATTCCAAAAAATATACATAACATGTTTTATGTTATTTTGAAATTATGATTGCTGAAAATTCGGCGTTGTCGCCATTAAAAAATGAATACATCTGTTTCGTCAGTCTCTGCAGTGGAGAAAATAGCTCCCTATCAAAAGGGCTTTGGTCGTATCTACAGAATACAAAAAACTTCGTGAAAAGATAGATAAGCCCTACTAGAAATGTTAATGCAAAACCAAACAGTGAAAAAGTTTAGTTACTTAAGAAAATGCCCCGTGCTGGTAGTGAAATGGAAAGAATTAAAACATTTTCTAAGAAATTATCCGGGAATGTCTATTCCTACAGCATAATGAATTGCAGAAAATATCTACAAAGTACAGGTTGATATTGATGTAACAATTTGTAGAGAAAATGATACGTTAATTTTCATAATTCTTGTTGATGATGCTAAATCAAATAGCTCTCCAGAAAGGCTCTCCGTTGTTTCAGCAGAAGACTTCGACTGATGATATATGTACCGGAAAACTTCCCAGTGGTCGCTCTGTTGGAAGACCACCCACCGTCCACATGAAGGACATTATACTTCCCTACATGTTGTCATCCTGGCTGTAATTGCCACCATTTGTGTGTATTGTATCAGCTTGATGTGTTAATCAGGTTATTGTTTACAATCGACGAGGCAAAGTAAGAAACTTATTATGTATAATGCACGTTGATCACATGGTCTGGATAATAATGAATATGTGATTGTATATTCCATAGTATACTTGGTAGTCATATGTTGTCTGATCAACAGTACTGAGTGCTCAGAAACCCATGTCTGTTATTTTCTACATACGTGTTTTCGCCCATCTAGGAGCAGCTGATAATCTCTTAAGATGCTCGCGAGGATTTTCTGTCTTTGGGGGGTTGAAATATCGGCATTTTTTAACACCAGGGCAAATCAGAATATGACAATTTAACAACAGGAAACTTAGGAACTGTAAAATTTGACCGCTCCATTCGTGTTCGCAGTAACTTTCATCGTGCCACTCCGCACCTATACACTGTAATGTTTGACACATCAAAACAACCAAATCTAGCAGCTTGTAATCAAATTACACCTTGCTGGTAGTTATGATAATTACAAAAATGCTTACCAGTCTCAGATGGTTTATTATAGAAGTACTTATAATATTCAGGTAATTGCTTATTCTGGTCAAGGTCAGATGGAAGTATTGGATACATCTGAAAATAAACAGAAGAATTTAACGATAATTTGATAGAAATTAGACTTTGGTCATGTACCTTTTGTTAACGCTCAGCAGTGTTTATTAGGGAGCTATACTATATTTGGACTCAACTGAAAGTGTGGGTTCTGAAATTAAAAGACTTCATATTGTGAGTTGGCTGGAAAAATATTATTTTAATTTTTGAGATTTGTTTGCTTCAGTTTATTAGAAAGTATATCTAACGGTCGCCAGTATATTGTAACAAAGAAACGCCATATTAACTAAGTTTAATTAAAAATTAATATAACACTTTAGTAGTGAACGTCATTACAGTAGTACTGTTGATAACTTTCAGAAATAGTCTTGATGTGGCAAATTTGTAAAAACACATTCTGTTTACCGTCATCGGGTGAGACGAAAATCAGCTAAATTTCCTTTCATATTTGATCTTCCGTTAACTTATCAGAGTAATGAAGGTGTATTGGACGTTTCTTTGGCTAAAAGGAAGCTTTTATGAGGTGATTATTCAGAATACTCACTTCAGTTTTCACCATGGTGAGTTTATCACCAAACTCCGCAACACTTCTCCTCTGAATGTCGGTGTGAATGAGGCTTTACGTAAGTTGATAACATCACCTGAAAAGATGAAAACCACATTTTGATTTTGAGGTCTATACTGCCGATAGTTTAAATTATGTAATGTCGTTATAAACTATGTCATTCTCAAAACAATGTGTAGTCAGACTAAAGACTCAGTGTGAACAGGTGGTTGGGCACAAGTCTGGATATTAATGTATTTTCAATTTGATGAACATTTTTGCCGCCGAAAATATTAAATTATCGACAAAAACAGCTATTGCAGCATTGAAAAAGAATATAAATGAAACGACCACTATTAACTGATATTTTCAGAATTTGTTTTGCATGATACGGAAGTCTTTGCGGGGATCAAGCGACAACATTTTTCTTTGAAATGTCTATTTGAATTGACTGCAAAGAGAATTCCACAAACAGCTTATTTGCACACTAAATTGTCTTTGCGTTCATTGCTGTATGAAGCACCGGCTGCTCGAAATTACTGATAAATTTTAAAAAACATAGTCGATAAAATGACGAAACAGATAAACTCGGGGGAGTGGGGGAGGGGGTGCAGGATTTGAGTTTTAGGATCAGTGGGAATCCGACGTAGATCATTGTAATGTCCGATGCACTAATGCGCCCTGGGAGATGAACGGGTTTGTATATCCTTTATAGAGAAACAGAGAAGCAGAGTGATACACAATGGTATTGTTCTCATATAACTTAGTATACCCTAGTATACTTTGATATTACCCTGGTTTAAGGATGCATTGTGGGACATACGTGGTGTACCCTGGCATTCCTTTACCCATGATTTTTTTAAAATTCAACACCATTTCCTTACACAGAAGATCACTAGCTTTGTGGTGTATTCGGACAAACATTGAAAATAAATGCTAAGATTATGATGTGATTAACCACTTTATTGAAACAAACATAAATAAAATACTTCATTTCATATGTAGGCACTTATTAGAAAATTGGATATTTTTCGGGGGCAAGGGCGGGATCCACCCCACCTAAATCTGCTACATGAATCATTTTGTACACTTTTATTATTCATACAAGAAATGGGCTCGATCGTATGACCGCTTGTTTGTTTGCCCTTGCTTGCCACAAAATATATTGATAATATATTAATCCAAACATTGAAAAGATTTGTTTATAAATATTTCTCTTTAAGGCTATTTCTACGTAACACAATGCAAGAAAGATCATTCATGTTGAATGATGCTGAAAATTGAACTAAAGCACGTGAAGTGTTGGTATTGATACAAAAATTGGGATAAATGTTCAAAATGTATGAAAGGATTACCAAAATGATTTTCTACTTGCATTATAATAGCTTACGGGAGTTAGAAACTATATGTTTCTATTGATGCATCGCGTCTTTCGAACACAATAATCGATCGAGTAATAAATACACTGAATCGAAAACTATGAGTTTCGTACTATGCCTGGCGACACATAACACATCTTCAAACACCTTTTGTCTGAGACGTTTTAGCACTAAAGCACCACATTTACAAAACACGAGTTGGCCATCTCAAATACATCTCATGTTTGAAATTAATTTAACATAAGTAGTATAGTATGTATGAAACGATCCTTATTGGTAGGATCCAGGAGGTGACGTCATGTCACGTGATCCAGTGGCGCCATGTTGTGTTGTCATGGTAACCCGCATGATCGGCCATCTTATAATGTCATCTCCATAGTGATGCGTGGTGTTAGTGCACATGCGTAGTGCGTGTTGTTAGGGTGATACGTGTTTCTGGCATCCATGTTGTATACTGGAGGCCGCCATCTTGGTTTCTATGGTAGCACGTGGTTGCTGTGACCCAAAGGCTTCTAATAGGACAGGGGTATGTTCAGAGGGTATGTTCCTTTGTACAAGAGTAATTTCCAGATTCGTAGAATTACACAAATAAACCCGACATCACTCCAAATCACCGAAAACGACTTTATTTACTACAGATTCCCAATTTTATCGGCTTAGCACGTAGTGCTATAGGACCGAGAAGATCCCTCCCCCCTGTGATGAGTTCGATTGAATAGGAGTATACTCCAGTAGATTAGAAGAGCCTATCAACTGGACCTGCTTTGCTTATTGTTACTATATTTAGCCGTTTCTGGTCTGTTCTTGTTAGTTCTGATCCTATTCCGAGTACTCTTGATGTTTCATTTATCTAGATCACCCATTCACTTCACATTCCTGACGCTAACTGACCAATCAGGTTGCTTTATCACCCATAATCTGTATGCAGAGT
This sequence comes from Pictodentalium vernedei, assembly GCA_031216915.1. NCBI lineage: Eukaryota > Metazoa > Mollusca > Scaphopoda > Dentaliida > Dentaliidae > Pictodentalium > Pictodentalium vernedei. The sequence continues at coordinate 544,138,549 of CM062295.1, read as the reverse complement.
TATCTCCCCTTATTACAACGAAGTCCTGTACAATTCTCGTCATCTCTATATCCAATGGCCATGTCCCATGGAATCCATGGCATTCTTTCTAATTTCCATCTTTTGTTCCTCAAAAAGATTTATATAACATGAATGTTACGTAAATCACAAGCTACCCAATAGAATACAAATGTTAACTGTATTAGAAAGCCCACATATTGAATCTGTCCAACACCATCAAGAAAACATCAGAGTGGTCATTACGCATCAGTGGGTATTCCCGTTGCTGACGCAAGGAAGCGAGTAAGCCAATGGAATGCTACTTTCTGCCAATGAAATGCTTCAATAACAACAAAAACTCCAAAAACAGCAATAGACAAACCACCGAAGTTGAAATTTTGCTATAAGAATTTAAGATCATTCGTAGTGTATTTTCAGAACACAACTGAGGTAAAGTGCAGGGATTTACAGAGCCCGTGTTACATCTGAAAACTGCAGTCGCTGATTCTTGCCCCGTTCCTATGGCTTTGTTATGTTCTGCCTTCCTATCTAGCATCCACTAGTTTCTGCCTTCTTATCTCGCATTCACTAGTTGACTTCACCTGCAACAAAATTTATCGATTAACATAATTTACATCTCTGTCCTACCAAAATATACGCCCAAATCCTACCAAAATACACACACAAATTGAGTACATTCGGTAAAGGAAAAATGTAAATACGATTAATCCAAGCACTTACTTTCTTATCAAAGACAGCCTGACTTTCTCCAATGAATGAAACACTTTTGTGTTTGTGTACTGAAGACCTGATTGAGCTTGCCTCGTTCAGCTGCAAGACTGTCTCTTTCGCTGAAGAAATCAAAATAACACAATAGGATTGGTGTGATTAGAATAATCATCAACTATGATTATGTTGAAATGTGAAAATTGATGGCATAGACCACCCACTGTCCATGCGAAGGACATTATACTTCCCTACATATTGTCATCCTGGCTGTAATTGCCACCATTTGTGTGTATTGTATCAGCTTGATGTGTTAATCAGGTTATTGTTTACAATCGACGAGGCAAAGTAAGAACCTTATTATGTATAATGCACGTTGATCACATGGTCTAGATAATAATGAATACGTGATTGTATATTCCATAGTATACTTGGTAGTCATATGTTGTCTGATCAACAGTACTGAGTGCTCAGAAACTAACGTCTGTTATTTTCTAGATACGTGTTTTCGCCCATCTAGGAGCCGCTGATAATCTCTTAAGATGCTCACGAGGATTTTCTGTCTTTCGGGGGTTGAAGGCATTTTTTAACACCGGGGCAAATCAGAATGTGACAATTTAACAACAGGAAACTTAGGAACTGTAAAATTTGACCGCTCCATTCGTGTTTCCCAGTAACTTTCATCGCGCCATTCCACACCTATACAATGTAATGTTTGACACATTAACTGGTACAGTGATGGAAGCCCATATTTGGGTTTTATTCTGAAGTGCAGATACTGCAACTTAAAGGCTTCAAATTCAGTGGCTGTACTTCATATTATCTTTGAAGTAATATTATTTACTCTGTTAGGTTTTGCCTTGTTACAATTTATAGGAGAGTGCCCACAGGCACTCTCCTATAAATTGTAACAATGCAAAGACACGGGAACAAATTTTGGTGGCCAAAAATATTTTTGCACTCTACCAGTTAAAGCAACCAAATCTAGCAGCTTGTAACCAAATGCTGGTAGTTATGATAATTACAAAAATGCTTACCAGTCTCAGATGGTTTGTTATAGAAGTACTTATAATATTCAGGTAATTGCTTATTCTGGTCAAGGTCAGATGGAAGTATTGGATACATCTGAAAATAAACAGAAGAATTTAACGATAATTTGAGAGAAATTAGACTTTGGTCATGTACCTTTTGTTAACGCTCAGCAGTGTTTATTAGGGAGCTATACTATATTTGGACTCAACTGAAAGTGTGGGTTCTGAAATTAAAAGACTTCATATTGTGAGTTGGCTGGAAAAATATTATTTTAATTTTGGGGATTTGTTTGCTTCAGTTTATTAGAAAGTATATCTAACGCTCGCCAGTATATTGTAACAAAGAAATGCCATATTAACTAAGTTTAATTAAAAATTAATATAACACTTTAGTAGTGAACTTCATTACAGTAGTACTGTTGATAACTTTCAGAAAGAGACTTGATGTGACAAATTTGTAAAACGCATTCTGTTTACCGTCATCGGGTGAGACAAAAATCAGCTAAATTTCCTTTCATATTTGATCTTCCATTAACTTATCAGAGTAATGAAGGTGTATTGGACGTTTCTTTGCCTAAAAGGAAGGCTTTTATGAGGTGATTATTCAGAATACTCACTTCAGTTTTAACCATCGTGTGTTTATCACCAAACTCCGCAACACTTCTCCACTTTCTATGGTAGCACGTAGTTGCTGTGACCCAAAGGCTTCTAATAGGACAGAGGTATGTTTGGAGGGTATGTTCCTTTGTACAAGAGTAATTTCCAGATTCGTAGAATTACCCAAATAAACCCGAGAATCCCTCCAAATCACCGAAATCTACTTTATTTACTACGGATTCCCGATTTTAACGGCTTAGCACGTAGTGCTATAGGACTGAGAAGGCCCCCTCCCCTGGAGTGAGTTCGATTGGATAGGAGTATACTCCAGTAGAATAGAAGAGCCTATCAACTGGAACCGCTTTGCTTATTGTTACTATATTTAGCCATTTCTGGTCCGTTCTTGTTAGTTCTGATCCTATTCCGAGTACTCTTGTTGTTTCATTTATCTAGATCACCCAATCACTTCACTTTCCTGATGCTAACTAACCAATCAGGTTGCTTTCTCCCCCATAATCTGTAAGCAGAGTTATCTCCCCTTATTACAACGAAGTCCTGTACAATTCTCATCATCTCTATATCCAATGGCCACGTCCCATGGAATCCATGGCATCCATGGCATTCTTTCTAATTTCCATCGCTTGTTTCTCAAAAAGATTTATATGACACGAATGTTACGTAAATCACAAGCTGCCCAATAGAATACAAACGTTAAATGTCTTAGAAAGCCCACATATTGAATCTGTCCAACACCATCAAGAAAACAGAGTGGTCATTGCACATCAATGGGTATTCCCATCGCTGACGCAAGGATGCGAGTAAGCCAATGGAATGCTACTTTCTGCCAATGAAATGCTTCAATAACAACAACAACAACAACAACAAAAACTCCAAAAACAACAATAAACAAACCACCAAAGTTGAAATTTTTCTATAAGAATTTAAGATCATTTGTAGTGTATTTTCAGAACACAACTGAGGTAAAGTGCAGGGATTTACGTAGCCCGTGTTACACCTGAAAACTGCAGTCACTGATTCTTGCCCCGTTCCTATGGCTTTGTTATGTTCTGCCTTCCTATCTAGCATCCCCTGGTTTCTGCCTTCTTATCTAGCACTCACTAGTTGACTTCACCTGCAACAAAATTTATCGATTAACATAATTTACATCTCTGTCCTACCAAAATATACGCCCAAATCCTACCAAAATATACACCCAAATTGAGTTCATTCGGTAAAGGAAAAATGTGAATACAATTAATCCAAGCACTTACTTTCTTATCACAGACAGCCCGACTTTCTCCAATGAATGAAACACTTTTGTGTTTGTGTACTGAAGACCTGATTGAGCTTGCCTCATTCAGCTGCAAGTCTGTCTTTTTTGCTGAAGAAATCAAAATAACACAATAGGATTGGTGTGATTAGAATAATCATCAACTATGATCATGTTGAAATTTGAAAATTGATGGCAATCTACGATTTGTCATTACTTGTTATCAGTTCACCGGATATGAAAACCCGAACAATGATGATTAAGTAATCACCCTTTATTGTACTTATTAAAGATTAAAATCTGAGCCTCGGTAATCTGGTCGACATTGACTACTTTTCAAGTCTATTTTCCTAATCATTAATCAATGCAGGCCATGCATTTTTATTAACTTTTAAGACTAGAAATGGGAAGGCAGTGGTGGTTCCAGGAGATGAGACAAAGGAGACGATCGCCTTCCACCCACCCATCCACAACCTCTCCCCAATTCTGTCCTTGAAGAGAACTACTCCATCTATTTTGGGGGGTAATATTCCATGAAAATCTTTCTCATCATGCAAGAAAAGAGAAACTATAGGGTGATCACACTATAATATGTAGCTCTCACAAACCGCCCAGCGTATAACAGATTGTTGCGGTCACTTGTTTGAACTCTTGTTTAGTTACACTATAACGTACGGAGAATTTTCATTTAACACTTTACATTTACATGTTTATTTTTAGGGGATTATAATCACAACGTCACCCCCTCCCTCCCACCCGAAGAGACAAGGAAAGGCCCACAATTTTAACAGCTTATATCGCATAAACATGATGTCAGTTAATTCCTTTCGAATAGGTTTCTAAGGCAAATAATTAGAAAAACTTTACCTGTACAGGCCTGAATATTTCAAAAATCATGGGAAACCATATTTCGTTTCCGTCATTTTGCATCATGGGAAATGACCGATAACGATTTTCTGGTTCCGTCAAATGTTTGACTGGGTAACGATTTTGACAATAGGCCTTAATAATCAAATAGTTTTAAAATCATAATGCAGGTCTTCTGTCGTGTTTATACCGTACTGACTCGTGACGAAGCCCATACTCGTGCCGAAACCCACCTCCCGCTTTTTCAGATTTGTGAACCAGGGTGCCCTACTTGAGTCAAAGCCCATCCCCCAAGTTTCAAATTAGAGAATGGACGAAAGTTGTTTGAGACAAGACGTCAAATTTACAGGCATCAAATGGAAAAACAGGTGACTTGTTGCAACACTGCACTTACCAAAAATGGCAGATAGAACTGTAATACTGTATTATGTATATTTTTTGGAGTTGAGATTTTTGTGTTGTTAAATTCGTCTTTTGTGTAGTACATTATGTCTGTGTTCAGTGTAATAAGTCTTTATTAAAAAATTATATATCACAAGCAAAATTGACTTGTTTATGTTTTTTGTCGACCTCGTTTTGGAAGCTGTCACTTATTTCAAATGACTGTGCAGGCTGCTGTCAATAGTTGCCTGAAACACGCCCACAACATATAGTTTTCACAGTTTTCACAGTGGTTGAATATCACCAGAAAGATACTGATTGAACACTGCCACTTCCGAGCGGTGCACAGCTCATTGTGAAAGAACACTGCCACTTTCGAGCGTGCACAACTCATTGTGAAAAACGGGTGTTCAGAAATTAATGAGAAAGTGGTAATTAAAAATAAAAAATAATTACAACTCTGGTATTTGAGAATTATATAACAGTGTAACCAGGGATATGATTTATGACTTATTGGTTCAATAAAACATGCTCATTTATCATTTCATCATGCTCTGCAACATGTGAAGTTGTGACTTTCAATGTAAAATCAATTTTTGGAATGTTGCCAAGGGAGGCAACTATTTTGTTATTCATATTCTGCTGTGTAAATTTTATCTGGTCTTCATATTATGATTTTTTTTATTGATTTTGTGTGAAGCTATATTTTGTTTTATTCGTAATAAATGTACTTAAAAAAACCCAGCCATTTATAAACAGACTATGTTTGGCGGTTTTCAAGGGGGTGGTTTGCAGTGTTGATTGACACACTTATGTCAATTTCTGGCTTCGAGAGTAACCTACACAAAACAAGAAAACAACACCACATGGTTTTGTGTTTGTTTTATTCATTCAACTGAGTTTTAAATCCCTAAATCTGAAAATGAAACATATGTACAAGATAATTATGTGAATTTTTGAAGCACATTCTATAAAATTGGTAGGCGGTTTCCAAAGAAATGTAACATACCCAGTGGATACTTACTTGTCTTATATCACCAATTGAATTTCCGACGCACCCCAATGCGACTTGCAAGCACTATTACTCGTCCCCCTGGGCATCGACATGAGTCAGTATGGTAGTTTCCCACATAGTGTCTTTCTGTCACAAGGTCCATTAAATTAAATAGTACGATTTTGAATTGGACACCATATTCCTATAAAACTATGAACACATGGAGTCCGAGTGTGCAACAAAATGCATGGGAAACGAAAAATCGTTTCCGTGTTTTTGCTGTGACGGTAACGACATGGAAACGGAATGATCGTTACTGTGAAATATGCAGGCCTGCTGTAAAATAAGTCTCTACTGAAGAGACTTCCATGACATCTCCAACTCTGGAATTTGCAGATAGGCCATTCACCATCGGGTTTTTAGTTAGAATATCTTGGATGCCAGCTGAAGTCTGGAAATAAGTAGTTTGTGTGGTTACAATAATTATTTCTATCATTGCATCAATGTACATTGTCATCTCGATAAGAATGTGAACATACGTGACCCAACGCGTTTGTTTTTTGTATTTTTTTTCTTTGACCTCAGTAGGTATATTTTGGAGCTTCAAGGACACTTTTTTTGAAAAACTGTACACGTACATGTGCCCATAGGATTCAGTGTTAAAATGTGTACAGAATGTACAAACGTTTTTGTACATTTTGTCCCAGAATCCCCACAAGTAGCTCATCGTGTCCTAGACTGTTCAAACAGCCGTTGGCGAACGAGTGCGAATTCGACATAATTCGCTCGGAAGAAAAAATCTATGAAATTCGAAGAAACATCAACCTAAAAAGTCATCTGAACTTTTGCCATCGCAGGTCAGACCTTCAATCTATCATTGGCGAGTGCCGGCAAAAATGCTTTGAGGCTTATGGGACAGCATAAAAATGCGTTTTGAGGCTTCTGGGACACCGACGTTCATCATAACGTTCCAGATGGCGATCGGTAAAAACGATTGAGGATTCTAGGACAGGAAAAATTGATCTTAAAAACTTTCCCAACGTTCGCCAATGGTCGATCGAACCGTGTAACTCGCGATGGCCAACTAGGACGTCAAAACATAAAAATTAAGAAAATGTCGAAAATTAGAACTGAGGGAAATCGTCTCTCCACGTTTGTCATCACATTCTAGACGGCGGTACGATCGATTGCGAAGGGAAACAGTGGAGGGAATGGATGAAAAATGTTAAATCGTTACGAGTTTTGTGAGGTGAATCATAATAGATCAGTTTTGCGGGGTTTCAATCTTGCACTCAGTGTAAATGGTTTTTCATCCAATAAAATCAAACGGTGAAATTGCGTTCCACTTAGATGGGTTTTAAGAGGTAAATTGAGTTTTAATTGACTACAATAATGTTCACTCACATCTCTGTTCGAGAGACATTCAATAAAACACCTTTTGACGAGACACACTTCTCTATTATTCCTATTCGCAAAAAAGTACATCCTTTTAAAAGACGTGTTTATCGAGAAATTGTTTTGTTTACTTCAAACAGTATTTTGTTTTTTGATGACGTGGAATTTGTTTTTTAAACTCATCTTACAAATGAAAATGAAATTGGTTTCAAAATGATTTAATGCGTTTGAAAACGTTGTAATTTTATAAGTGTATTGAGATTTTAACTATTCAAGTTTTCTGCATGGTGAGAATAATCGCTGATGCGATCTTTAACATGTTTGAGGGCAATGCATTTTATGAATGGTTTTTATTTTGAGAATGACTCGAAGTGTGAGGATATGTTTAAATCGGAAATTGCGTCATTACTTCAAATGGTATTCTGTTTTTGGCAACGCGAAATTCTGTTTCAACCATTTTACGAATGAAAATGAACTGGTTTCAAATGATTAACTAATTTCTTTCCGATTTAACGCGTTTTTGAAAAGGATGTTACTTGAGATTTTTACTATTTGAGTTTTCTCCATGGTGAGAATAACCACTGATGCGAATTAACACGTTTGAGGGCAACGCATTTATCAACGTTTCATTTGTAGATGTTTTTTCCCCAACTGGTTTTAGTTATATATATGAAAGACGGAAAATTTTATTTACTTAAAAATAACTACATTTAATTTTGAGAATAATTAAAATAATCGACATTATCACACTCTAAAAAAAAAAGAAATATTAATAATCGAGAGAACAAAAAGTGTTTCTACACATCAAAGATTCCAAGCGAAGAGACAAACTCCTCAATGAATATGAACGAGTCAAGAAGAGCATTCGATCCGCCGACAGAAGCAGACGATTGGGAGAGATGGAATTGAGACGAAAGACCACCAAACTATTCAAACCTGTGACGGAGGTTCAGGAACAAAGCAAGAAGGAGATCGTTGAAGAACTGAGACCCATAAAAGAGAGTTCTTTGAGAATGGGTTCGCTGCCTGATAGTTTTACAAGGCAGTATTCCTTTCATAGTTCACCGGATTACGTTCCCACGGGAATCGAAACCGATGTGAGCGAGAGCGATGATGCAGCTTCGACTATTACCACTGGTAGCATCGCATCGTCCGACGATGGTGGTAAGAGAGATCTGTTGTATGGAATTCGCGAGGATTCGAGCGGTAGGAAATTCGTGGGCGACACTAAAATAGAAATGGATGATGAGAATTACATTGTCGGTTCGAATGAGTATGAAATAACTCCTGGACTGCGCAATTTGCTCCATTTCGACAAGCCTGGAGATTACATAGATGAGGATTCTGACTCACGCCATGATGAGGAATAATGATGCCAGAGAGACAAGACCCAAGGCTATCAGAGGTTACAAGTGGATGAATGTGGTGAGACCCATACGGGAAACGAATAAAAGATTCATCAAATCGGTGACGGGAAAGGGAGCGAGAACTACTTTTCTTCCACGCGATTCTGACGCTCTGTTCAAGAGATTGAAATTGTTAATGGCTAGTCGGTGCGCTGGTAATTGAGTTAACAGAAGGTCTTGGAAAGACAGGATTATAAAAGGTTGATGAATGAATTGAAGGATTGATAAATATAATAAGTAGAGAGAAAAAACAAACAAAACATAGATAAATATAAAAAAAAGTAAATCTAACTAAAAATAATAAAAGTATTTAAACAAAAAAAAAAACATTTACGAGCGTAAAAACAAAATATATTATAAAATAAAAATATGTTGGTGATAAAGAACAGGGGATACGTGAGAACTTACGTTCAAGGCGGTTCAGGCATCATTGAGCGTTCACGAGCAATGCAGGTAGAAAACTCGCATCAACTGCGTTTGAGGTTGGTAAGAAGACGGCTTTGGATGCTGGTAAGAAAGCCGCTTCCAAAGCTAGTGGTAGGATCGCTTCGGTGGCTGGCAAGAGAGCGGCCGACGCATTGATCGACAAGTTGAGATCAAAGTCCACCGGCGAAGCGAGCTATGTTAGAGTGATTACCGAAAAGTTGGAAAGATTTGGAGGATGCTTTGGTACCCATACAAGATGTAGCCAAAATGACAAATGGATCTGGAGTGAAGAGAACCAGCAACAGTGTAATATAAATAAATTATAATAATATTTATAAACTGAGTTTGAAAAAAAAACATAAAATGCCGCGACCAAGAGGTCAAATAACAAGTTCTTTCCCAAAAGCATAAGAGGCTTGATAGTGGGAAAATCGAATTGTGGAAAGACCAATCTGTTGATGAATCTGTTGTCGCAACCCGGCTGGTTGGATTACGATAGATTATTCGTATTTGGCAAGAGTCTGTTTCAACCCGAATACAGATTGCTTCAAGAGTGCATGGATCGTAGATTGCCCAAGAACATCGTAGCCAGAATTTTCGACAGTAGGGAGGAATTCGACAAAAGCAAAGCTTCTCTTTCGACCATTTTGGACGGTGCGGCGATGGAATTGATGATGAGAAATGCGTCTTTGAACGTCGAGTGTCAATTTTATGAGAACGCGAGCGACGTTCTGGATCCTAGGGAATTGAAATCGGAAGATAAGAATCTCATGATTTTCGATGATCTGCTTTTGGAGAGACAGAACTGATGCAAATCATATTACGTTAGAGGTCATCACAGCAACGTGGACTGTTTCTACCTGTCACAGAATTATTTTTCGACTGCCCAGACAGACGATAAGGGAGAATTCAGGAGATTCTGCAAGAGGGTTTGGGATGGAGGACTTCGCAATTTCATCGTGATCGATTTGACTAGCGAATTTAATCGCGGAAAATATCGGAGCGGATTCGACAAGTTTTATGTTTCTGATGATAATAAAATAGACAGCAAAAACAAAAATTAGAAAATTATAATAAATCATCAATAATTTAGTTTTGAAAAGATAAATAAAAATAAAAAATATAATGTTTGAACAAGGAGAATTGTTAGAATGGATAGCCGAGAATACAGCTGCAAAACAATCCATTCAAATCGTGGTGAGTGGCGATTCAACTCGATTCGCGACTTGATTCGAACCTTCCATCGAATTGAATAAAGAGAAAAGATATGAGATAGCATTGGTGAATCTGGAGACTTATTATTCCTTTCCCAACGTCACCGAAAAGAATAACTCCTTCAGGTATTCTGACAGAGTGGATTAGTTGGAGATTTTAATTCCCAAAGGAAGTTACAACATAGACGATTTGAACAATTACATTCAGACGCGAATGAAGATGGATGGAAAGGGAAGCAACAAGATCAGACTCGCTCCCAACCCTAATACCCTACAGACGATGTTGGATTTGGAAGATAATTTTCGAGTGGATTTCAACATGGACGATTCTGTCGGCAAGATGCTGGGATTCCATCAAAAGATGTATCGAGGTCACACGACATCCGAAAATACGGTCGACATTCTAACCGTCAATAGTATTCTGGTGAATGTGGACGTGATTGCTGGAAGCTACGTGAATGGTAGCGCTCAACCAACGATCTATTCCTTCTTTCCAAACATGTCGCCAGGTTATAAAATCGTGGAATGACCTCGAAATTTAGTTTATCTACCCGTGATTTTAGACACGTTGTATAGTCTCAAAACCACGTTGATGGATCAAAATTGTGAACTGTTAGATCTTCGAGAGAGAGAGGGTGACGATACGAGAGAGGGTGACGATACGATTTCACATAAGAGAAATATATATAAAAAAAAATATTGCGTATATATATAAATAAGAAACGCAATATTAATTTACTCAAAAAATTATTTAATATATATAATTATCATTAAACAAAAAAAACCAATTGAACAAAATATATTTTAAAAGAAAAAAGAAATATGACTCCATACGTGGTTAAAAACGTGAACATATCCGAAGGACAGAGGGAGAAACTTGGGAGAGCGTTAACTCGAGGCGAGCCGGTGAGATTCAAATTCACTCACAAAGATCTGACAAGTGGCGGTCACGATCGAATTGCCTGGACCAGAACTCAAATCCAAAAGGATGGAGAAAGCGATTCGTGATGGAAGAGGGTTGACGGTGAAATTGTGTCCCGCTTAATTGAGATACAATATGAAAGGCGGTTTCCTACCGCTATTGGCAGGAATCGCCGCAAAAGCATTGCCCTTTGCCGCAAAGACTCGGCGTGGGAGCTCTCTCGGGACTCGCGAGTTCGGCAGCTGAGAAATTAATAGGTGGTAGCGGACTGTTTTTGAAGAAGGGAGGAGTCGTTTGTCGCATCCACATAGACAACGACGGTGAAGGATTGTATCTAGAACCCATTAGAGGTGGCAATTCTTTCAGTGGAAATGGTCTCTATCTGAAGAGCGGATAGGACGTTGAGAGACTCGGTAAGGGTTTGCTGTTTGGTCCGAATTCGTCGTTTAAGGGTATACCACTTTTGAGTATGTTATTATAAAGTAAAAAAAATTATATAATTATATAAAGTATAAAAATATAAATTATAGAAAGTATAAAAAAATAATATAAAAAAGTGGATAAAAAGTGCTACGAGACCTTCTTGAATGATAATGATGGATATTTCAGGAAAGAAGTGGAAAATTACATGATCTTTTTGAATGATAATGATAATGATGGATATTTCAGGAAAGAACTGGAAAAAGAAGTGAAAAAAAATAGGGATAGATTGTGGAAATTAAAAAGAGGAAGAAGAATGAGTTGTTTTCCATCACCACCACCACCACCACCATCACCTTCTGAAGAGAATAATGATGATGTGTGTGTTGCCAAGAGATGCAATACATTCATTCATAACTATGATAGTGAGAATCAAATGTGTTATTATAAAAAAAACGTAATATATCACAAAAAAAGAAAAGAAGAATTGATGCTGAAAGTGGAGAAAAAAGGAAACGTTATTACGATATCTATGAGCGATAGTGAAGAAGAAGAAGGAGGAAACAAAAAAAAAGTAATGAGATCTAGAGATTGAACATCTCTAGATCTCATTACTTTTTCTTTTTTTTCCCCTTCTTCTTCACTAAAAATCGGTCTCTCTATTGTTTTTTTTTAATATTTCCAAGTCCGTTATTAGCATGTTGACGGTCGTGTCTTCTCCTTTTTCGCATATGTGTTGAATGTTTATCTTTACTTTTGCAAGTTTTTTTTACTTTGGTCAACGTGCTCTCACCACCCGATTTGTTCACGAGTTCAAGAGAGATTTTTTGATACATGTAACTTCCATAGGGCAACGACAAATCACTCTTGTCGAATTCTCTGTCTTCGATGACAACGATATTCTGTAGATCGCTTTCGTACTTGTAAAACAAATCGAGCGTGGTTTCATCCAATTTCAAAGGCATGCTATATTTGTTGTATTTATGCTGTAAGCCCTTCGTCTCGACCTCGTTCAATTCGATGGCATCATGCCGTTGTTATCTGTAGATTTTACAACCGAGTTTCTTACACGATATCAATTTCAGTTCGCATCTTTTAGGTGTTGTTGTCATGATCGATTATTTTTTTTTGTTTTTATGAATTATTGCAAATAATATATATTTTTTGAATTTTGTGTTTAAATAATAATTTGTTAAAAAGTTGTTTTGTTTTGTTTTTCTCTCTCTATATATACGCCAATTTTGAATGCTTCATCATGAAAATGAGTTCCTGCCAACCCGATGCTCTTCGAAGTTATGTCGAAAGATATCAAAAACACACAGACTATTGCATTTACATGAAATGCGCTTTCGACTCGCAACACGATATGGGTCCCTTCACCTACATGAAACGGTGGGAAGATGACGACGTGGCTGAAAGGTTCATGGAAGAGTTAGAATCGAAAATTCAAAACTCCGGCGAAAATAATCATCACACGAGAGCAGCAGGATGAAAATAACAGAGCCATCGAATGTCACATATGCAGATAATCGTTCGACGAGAATTTGCAGGAAAATAAGAAGGTTAGAGACCATGATCATTACATGGGTCTGTATCGCGGTCTGGCCCACAGCAAGTGTAATTTAAGATATCAAGATGCCGCTTTCTATCCGGTGATATTTCACAATCTCTCGGGTTACGACAGTCATCTGTTTGTGAAAAATCTCGGCACCTCCCACGAAGAATTAAACTGCATCGCGAACAGTGAAGAAAGATACATTTCCTTCACGAAATGGAAGGTTGTGGAGAAGAAAAGAATAATCGATGGAGAGACGTTGGAAGAAAAAACGAAATCCATTCGTAAAGCCATACGTTTCATCGACAGTTTTAAATTCATGTCGACCGCTCTGGAAAAATTAGTTGATAACATGAGCAAGGATAAATTTTAAATCATGAGCAAACACTTTGGAGAACGAGTAGACATCATGTTGAGGAAAGGAGTCTATCCTTACGCTTACATGAACGATCTAAAGAGATTCGCTGACATCGCACTACCTTCGAAAGAAGATTTTTATTCGAAATTATATGAATCCGACATTTCCGATGAGAATTATGAACACACCAAAAAAGTGTGGAAATCGTTCGATATGAAAATCATGAGAGATTATCATGATCTCTATCTGAAGACCGACGTTCTGCTCCTGGCAGACGTGTTCGAAAAACCCCTGTCGTCGAAATTACGATCTGGATCTGGCTTGGTATTTCACCGCACCCGGTCTGGCGTGGGGCGCTCTGTTGAAGACTACCGAAGTCCAATTGGAATTATTATCTGACGTGGACATGTTGATCATGTTTGAAAAGTCCACAAGAGGTGGCGTCTCAATCTCCCACAGATGTTCTGAAGCCAAATCCCTACATGAAAGAAGGTTTCAATTCGGAACGATCGAATAAATACATACAGTATTGGGACACTAATAATCTGTATGGTTGGGCCATGAGTCGTCCTTTACCGATTGAAAATTTCAAATGGGTGACAGAACCGGAAGAGATGCAAAAATGGAGAGACTATCCTTGCATTTTAGAAGCCAATTTGAACTATCCAGAAGAGTTTCACGACCTGCACAACGACTATCCTCTGGATCCCGAAAGAATGGAACCGATCGAAGGAGACGACAAAAAACTCATTCCCAATTTATTTAACAAACGTAAGTACGGCGTCTACAGTGAGAATTTGAAAAATACGTCGATCACGGGATGAAATTACTCGACATACATCGCGTCTTTTGATTCGAGGAAGAGCCTTGGATGAAAAAATACATCGATCTCAACACAAATCACAGAATTCGAGCAGAGAACGATTTAAAAAAAAGAGCTAAAAAATTAGTGGTGAAACCCAATTACAGACACCGAACCATATTCAACGAAAATCTAGTGGCCGTTCACATGCAAAAGATGCACCTGAAGTTCGACAAACCCTATTATCTCAGACCGATCATCTTAGATATCAGCAAGCGATTGATGTACGAGTTTCACTACGATTACGTCAAACGGAAATTCAGTGAGAAAGCCAAACTAACTACTGTTCACCGACATGGACAGTTTGGTTTACGAGATAGAGACAAAAGACGTCTTCCGAGATATATCTCCGGACATGGCCACATGGTTCGACACCAGCAATTATCCCGTCGATCACCTGCCCAACATTCAATCGAACGGCAACAAGAAGGTGTTGGGTACATGTAAGGACGAGAGCGGTGGTAAACAAATCGTCGAATTTGTGGGCTTGAGACCTAAACTGTACGCTTATCGCCTAGAAGGTGAAGAGATCAAGAAGTGCAAAGGAGTTAAAGCGTGCGTGGTGAAGAAAAACATCTCTTTCCGAGAGTATAAAGATTGTCTGTTTGGAAGTGGACTGGTGTACAAGACTATGAAATCGATTTGAAGCGACAATCACGATGTGTATACCGAAATAGTCAACAAGATTTTGCTGACGCCCGACGACGATAAGAGATTCGTGTTAGACGATAAAATAAGCACTTTGGCACTCAGACTTTGGATATAATTAAGGACGATAGGATTCCAGAAAATCAAGAGAAATTAGATGGATTCAAGATTACGGAAGTCGATAGAGACATCAAGAAATTTAGTATAAAAAGAAAAAGAAAAAAATCTAAAGTGAATTATAATAAAATAAATAATAATAAAAAAAAAAATATACATATATATGAATAAGAAAATACGGATATCCGTAGAAGGTGTCATCTTACCTAACGAACCCCTATCCAACATCGATCTGTCGAATGCAGCGAAGGATTTGAAAATCAAAGATTTTCGAGGCGTGTTTTCCAGAGATGCCTTACAGAAGAGAAGACCTTGACAATCAGAATGCAGAATTTTAAATCTAGACGATTTATCGGGTGAAGGCACTCACTGGGTGGCGTGGTTCAAGAACGGAAAGAAGAAGAAAAAGAATTATTATTTCAACAGCTACGGAATCTCGCGGGCAAAAGAAATAAAGAACTATGTCGACGAATCGGTTGTTCGTTACAACACGGAACGAGTGCAATCGCCGGATCAAGTGTTTTGCGGTCACCTGTGTCTCTATGTTCTCAAGAGATGGTCGGAAGGAGATTGGTTTCAAGACATTCTCAATGATTTACATTAGAGAGAGAGATTTTTTTTATAGTATATATATAAAGGTAAAAATTTATTTTAAAAAAAAACTTAAATCGAATGAAACAAAAAATAAAAAGTGAAAATAATTCATTTTTTAAAAAACTGTGTTGAAATATATTTTTTAAAACAAAAAATCCTCAAAACAACATGCTAGTCGATAAATTTGGTAGAAGTGACGATGAAAGTCGACCCAAAAAGAAGAGGAAGACGCTCGAAGTTGGCGATGGTTACGATGTTGCCAACTTGGACGAACATTACGTTCGGAGATACAAACCTCGAGAGGAACCTTTGAACATGAACGATAACAAGCTCTACAATCTTCCCAAGCTGGTAGCTCTCGCAGATGCGACGACTAAAAAATACATCGAACACGGATTTCGAATGAATCATGCTAGATAATTTCGTGGATAAAGACATGACCGACGGTCTCGATCTGGAATCCAAACGTTTGGTGAACGTCGCAAATCTCATAGATTCCACTGATGCCACGACCAAGAAATACGCGGATGACTCTCACGCGCGATTCAGCAAACACCTGAGAGGTAAATACGTTCAGAAAACTTTGCAATCGGAATTGAACGCCAATTCTAACAAGATAACGAACGTGGCCACTCCCACGAATCCCAAGGATGTGGTGACCAAACACTATGTAGACCTGGAACAGAGAAAGTCTGACAGACAAGAAATGAAATCGGATCTGAATGCGGGATTCAACAAGATATTGAATCTGTCGAAGATCAATGACGCAGACAAGGACTCCAGCCCGGTCAACAAGGGCTGCGTGGATTCCGCCGTGATACGATCTCAAGAATACATAACATCACAAGTGGATGATCTCTACCTGAACAAACTATCTGGTGGAACCATGGAGAGCGGCATCGACATGAACGGTCAGAATTTATTTGGTCTCGATAGCGATCCAGAATTCGATTCCAGCACAGTCAGCAGGCAGTACCTGGACGACAACACGGTCTCGAGAGAGGGCAACATCATTGGACATGGGCAGACGCGCACACGAATCTGCCGGATCCCGTCAACATGACGGACGCCTGCACCCTGATTTCCGTGGTGGAGAAAATCAAATACGCCAGGCAATTGATCACCATGTGGGCCGAGGAGAGTGGCGTGTTAGACGAGGGAAAAGCCAAATGGTCTTTCGGAAATGGAGGTAGCGGATCGCAACACTGTCAGGTGGGATATCCCATGCCATTGGGAGGTGAAATCATTCGAATGGGTCTGGCTTCCATGGATTTGAATAACAGAGTGGTCGGCAATCTCATGGTGAAAGGAGTAGAGAGTGATAAGAGATACAGCGTCGAAAAGACCGAGAATCAACACTCGAATGTTAGCACGTTCGGCACGCCTCTCAAAGTGAATGCCAGAGACAGGATTAATTTCAAGACAAAAACCAATAATCCCGAAGCTGCCACTTCCATGATTAGCCTACTGATCGAACTAGATCCTCTGAACAAACAGAGAACGTGTGGAAATAATTAATTAAAAATAATGAGTAATTATTCAAAACAAAACAAAAAAATAAAAAGTAATGAGATTTAGAAAGATGTTCAATCTCTCTAGATCTCATTACTTTTTATTTTATTTTTTTTTGTTTTTAATACGTTCTTTACCATTCATTTTTGTAATTTTTTTTTTTTTATTTTCATTTATATATATATTTTTTTTTTTCTTCACACACACACATGTCTCTCATTGAATGATCGACATCTTATTTCCATCCGATTCAAATTGTAATTCTCTATCCAACAGGACCAGGGTGAAGGCTTCAGTTCTTCTCGGCACGTTCCTATCGAATTGCATCTTGATCTGAATGTCTAAGACGCTACTCTTGAGTCGTTCGCTCTGTTTACTGACGTCGAATACGAACATGGGATACATCGACTTGCATTTGCCGGGAGATATATTAGGGTTGCTCATCAATTCGTCCAGACCGTGATACTTCTTTCTAAAATAGAGTCTGGAGAAATCGTTCTTGCCGAACGACGCATTGTAATCGGTTGCTGGATATCTCGTGGCGTTGAGAAATACTTGCATGTTTCTCAAATTGCAGTGATCGAACAGCGATGCATTCTTTTCTTGAGACCTGCCCCTATCGGTCTGAAATGCGACCACAATGAAACGTGATCTCTCGGAAGTGGATCTCACGGTCAATCTCCAATCAAAGTGATTCGTGAAGAGCAGAATGCTAGCCGTGTCGCACTGTCTCACTCTAAATCCCACAGGTAATTTACTCTTGGATTCTATGATCTAGTAGAGACGCATTTTTTCCACGATTAAAGCCTGCACGTGCAGAACGAACCACGGTATCTTGTGTAGAGTTAACTTACCCGCATCAGTCACGGGGAGTCTCACTATCACGTCATCGTTTCCCTCTCGAATAAACGTCAGATTATGTTTGAATCCATACATGATCTTGCTGTAATCGTCCGCGAATCCGAAGATGTGTTTCAAAGGTATCCTGAATGAAAACATTCCTTTGGGTCTGGATGTCTTGACGACGTACTCGAATCTCGTGGTGGCGCCGGCATTAGTGAGGCTGATATCTGCGATGGTGTCTTTCACCCACAACTGATTAAGTCCCTTGGATTTTGAAAAATCATCCGGATATGTCAAGAGTCCGAACATCGTAGTGGCCTGACCAGGATGAAACACAGATTCTATCTGTTGTCCGGATAGCAAGTATTTTATATTACTGAATAGATGCATGATGTCATTATTGGCTAGAGTAACTGGGTCGTCGTTGGTGTATTCGGTCCCATCTTCCTTGGTGAGACGTCCCTGCACCACTATGTAACTCTTGCTAGGATGAACGAATAGATCTTGGGTTTCGACATTGATTCTTATCTCTCCCGCATTGTTCAAACTCATTCCAGTTATCGGTTCGTATTCGTGAACCTCAAATTCTTGAATACTTTCATCTTTCACTATGCTTTGTGCGATATTTAGTATATTTGCCATTTTGAAGGTTTTTTGGGTTTTTTTATTTATTAATTAGATTGCTTTTTCTAAAAAATTGGCCGATGAAATCATCAGATGTGTACCCATACGCGCAACTAGTAGAAAGCTGTATGATGGAGGGCCACCACGGATGCTGACATTATGTACACCATACAAGGTATGGGTACATATAGAAATGGATTGGAGGAGTGTCTAATTTGATGTATAAAGGGTTAATATCTCCGGATCAAATTATCAGATTTACATAAAAAACTATACAGCACAGCACATCAGTAACCTGAATTAATATATAAAGAAACATGACAATCGGATTGATTTTTTTTGAGTTATCTCATGCCAAATGGATTGGAGGAATTTTCAATTAGAAGGATAAAGGGTTAATATCTCCGGATCAAATTATCAGATTAACACCAAAAACTATACAGCTCGGCACATCAGTAACCTGAACACAAATATAAAGTAACTTGACAATCCAAGCAATATTTTTCAAGTTATCGAATGCCAAAGGGATCGGAGGAATTTTAAATTTGAAGGATAAAGGGTTAATATCTCAGGATCAAATTATCTGATTTACAACAAAAACTATACAGCTCGGCACATCGGTAACCTGAACATGAAAATAAAGTAACTTGACAATCCAAGCAATATTTTTCAAGTTATCGAATGCCAAAGGGATTGGACGAATTTTCAATTTGAAGGAAAAAGGGTTAATATCTCGGGATCAAATCATCAGATTAACACCAAAAACTATACAGCTCGGCACATCAGTAACCTGAACACAAATATAAAGTAACTTGACAATCCAAGTAATATTTTTTAAGTTATCGAATGCCAAAGGGATTGGAGGAATTTTCAATTTGAAGGTTAAAGGGTTAATATCTCGGGATCAAATCATCAGATTTACACCCAAAACTATACAACTCGGCACATCAGTAACCTGAACACAAAAATAAAGTAACTGGACAATCCAAGCAATATTTTTTCAAGTTATCGAATACCAAAGGGATTGGAGGAATTTTCAATTTGAAGGATAAAGGGTTAATATCTCAGGATCAAATTATCTGATTTACACCAAAAACTATACAGCTCGGCACATCAGTAACCTGAACACAAATATAAAGTAACTTGACAATCCAAGCAATATTTTTCAAGTTATCGAATGCCAAAGGGATCGGAGGAATTTTAAATTTGAAGGATAAAGGGTTAATATCTCAGGATCAAATTATCTGATTTACAACAAAAACTATACAGCTCGGCACATCGGTAACCTGAACATAAAAATAAAGTAACTTGACAATCCAAGCAATATTTTTCAAGTTATCGAATGCCAAAGGGATTGGACAAATTTTCAATTTGAAGGAAAAAGGGTTAATATCTCGGGATCAAATCATCAGATTAACACCAAAAACTATACAGCTCGGCACATCAGTAACCTGAACACAAATATAAAGTAACTTGACAATCCAAGTAATATTTTTTAAGTTATCGAATGCCAAAGGGATTGGAGGAATTTTCAATTTGAAGGTTAAAGGGTTAATATCTCGGGATCAAATCATCAGATTTACACCCAAAACTATACAACTCGGCACATCAGTAACCTGAACACAAAAATAAAGTAACTTGACAATCCAAGCAATATTTTTCAAGTTATCGAATGCCAAAGGGATTGGAGGAATTTTCAATTTGAAGAATAAAGGGTTAATATCTCAGGATTAAATTATCAGATTTACACCCAAAACTATACAGCTCGGCACATCAGTAACCTGAACACAAATATAAAGTAACTTGACAATCCAAGCAATATTTTTCAAGTTATCGAATGCCAAAGGGATTGGAGAAATTTTCAATTTGAAGGATAAAGGGTTAATATCTCCGGATCAAATTATCAGATTAACACCAAAAACTATACAGCTCGGCACATCAGTAACCTGAACACAAATATAAAGTAACTTGACAATCCAAGCAATATTTTTCAAGTTATCGAATGCCAAAGGGATCGGAGGAATTTTAAATTTGAAGGATAAAGGGTTAATATCTCAGGATCAAATTATCTGATTTACAACAAAAACTATACAGCTCGGCACATCGGTAACCTGAACATGAAAATAAAGTAACTTGACAATCCAAGCAATATTTTTCAAGTTATCGAATGCCAAAGGGATTGGACGAATTTTCAATTTGAAGGAAAAAGGGTTAATATCTCGGGATCAAATCATCAGATTAACACCAAAAACTATACAGCTCGGCACATCAGTAACCTGAACACAAATATAAAGTAACTTGACAATCCAAGTAATATTTTTTAAGTTATCGAATGCCAAAGGGATTGGAGGAATTTTCAATTTGAAGGTTAAAGGGTTAATATCTCGGGATCAAATCATCAGATTTACACCCAAAACTATACAACTCGGCACATCAGTAACCTGAACACAAAAATAAAGTAACTGGACAATCCAAGCAATATTTTTCAAGTTATCGAATACCAAAGGGATTGGAGGAATTTTCAATTTGAAGGATAAAGGGTTAATATCTCAGGATCAAATTATCTGATTTACACCAAAAACTATACAGCTCGGCACATCAGTAACCTGAACACAAATATAAAGTAACTTGACAATCCAAGCAATATTTTTCAAGTTATCGAATGCCAAAGGGATCGGAGGAATTTTAAATTTGAAGGATAAAGGGTTAATATCTCAGGATCAAATTATCTGATTTACAACAAAAACTATACAGCTCGGCACATCGGTAACCTGAACATAAAAATAAAGTAACTTGACAATCCAAGCAATATTTTTCAAGTTATCGAATGCCAAAGGGATTGGACAAATTTTCAATTTGAAGGAAAAAGGGTTAATATCTCGGGATCAAATCATCAGATTAACACCAAAAACTATACAGCTCGGCACATCAGTAACCTGAACACAAATATAAAGTAACTTGACAATCCAAGTAATATTTTTTAAGTTATCGAATGCCAAAGGGATTGGAGGAATTTTCAATTTGAAGGTTAAAGGGTTAATATCTCGGGATCAAATCATCAGATTTACACCCAAAACTATACAACTCGGCACATCAGTAACCTGAACACAAAAATAAAGTAACTGGACAATCCAAGCAATATTTTTCAAGTTATCGAATACCAAAGGGATTGGAGGAATTTTCAATTTGAAGGATAAAGGGTTAATATCTCAGGATCAAATTATCTGATTTACACCAAAAACTATACAGCTCGGCACATCGGTAACCTGAACATGAAAATAAAGTAACTTGACAATCCAAGCAATATTTTTCAAGTTATCGAATGCCAAAGGGATTGGAGGAATTTTCAATTTGAAGAATAAAGGGTTAATATCTCAGGATTAAATTATCAGATTTACACCCAAAACTATACAGCTCGGCACATCAGTAACCTGAACACAAATATAAAGTAACTTGACAATCCAAGCAATATTTTTCAAGTTATCGAATGCCAAAGGGATTGGAGAAATTTTCAATTTGAAGGATAAAGGGTTAATATCTCAGGATCAAAATAACAGATTTACACCAAAAATTATACAGCTCGGCAAATCAGTAACCTGAACACAAATATAAAGTAACTTGACAATCCAAGCAATATTTTTCAAGTTATCGAATGCCAAAGAAATGGATATGGACGCCGGACGGACAAAGGATGGATGAACGACGGATGGTCATCCCGGATGCCGGCATTATGTGTACCATACATAGCATGGGTACACATAAAAAATAGTTTTAATTATTTATTATTATTATTATTTTTCTCTCCTTTATATATATATGTGTAAACAAGAAAATGTTAAAGAGAGTAAATATATATATTTTTTTTTTTTATTATTAAAACTTTGTCTTCTGCAATTGTTGTTTGTAAAACTTTCCGATGATCTCTTCGCCATCCAAAGCTTCGATTTCGTAAGTCATCGGATCGGTGTGAAATATTCTGATTATCATTAAGATTTCCACGGTCCATCGAGGAGTGTAACCCTTTTCGAAGTGCTTCTTATAAGCGTAGATTCTTACTCGATCGCTGACCGCAAAATTCGGCGATCTAGACTCCTTCCTGATCTTAGATCTCTCGGGATATAGATTTGCGTAGACCCGTTTTTTGTTTTGAGGATCGCTATCTTCCTCAGGGGTCATCTTGATCGATCTGTGTCGCGTGTTGTTGTAATCTTCAACCAGACCGTTCAAAGCGTATATGTATTTGTTGGTCGAATTCGCCGTGAAGTACCTGTGCATCTTTTCTTTCATCGTTCGATTCCAATGTTCCACAACGCTGGCTTTCTCTTCATTTTTGATCGAGTAGAGGTCGACCAACTGATGAACGTCCTTGTTGTAGAAATCCTTCCCCTTGTCCACCCACAATTTACTCTGTTTTCGAGAAGACGAGTCGAACACGCTCTTCAGTGCCTCGGCGACGCAAGGTCCCGATTTATTCTTCAAAGCTCTTATCCAACCGTATTTGGAAAACACGTCAATGACCATCAATAGATATTTGATGCCCTCGTTCCACCTCGAAAACGATCTCATGTCGGCCAAGTCGGCGGACCAGATGTCGTCCAGACCCTTCACGAACACCATTTTCTTTCGAAATTTACGCATGATGGGTTTGTGTAACTCCTCAGCCAATTCGCTCGTCAATAATCGCTTCTTCTTTTCCGAAGCGCTTTTTTTTTTTAACGCCCCATCGGAATTGACATTTCACACCGATCACTTTGCCAACAAGCGAACATTCTAACTTCTCTCTCCTGGTCGGATTTGATATGCCTCTGAATTTCACCAACATGTTTTTATCGCAGACATCATTGCGAGTCATGGTGTCGGGATGTTCGGCGTAGCACAGATCGTGACCGTACACAGCCGCGTCCACCCTATTCACGGGTTTGCTTCAAGATTTAGGAGTCAGATCGGCGTTGAGTCTCTTGTTCAGTTTCATTCCGGGTCCTGTGAAACTTTGACCCGGCAGATGCATTTCGAAAGTAGGATTATTGATCATTTTATTTGCGATGCCTTCGCCTCTGCTCGTTTTTTTTTCGACGAATCAAGTCTTGATCGAACCACACACCTTGCAAATTCTGCGAAGCATCTGTCTGTGGTTTTTAGTTCGTACTTCTCGAGAATTACCCATCTCGGTAACTCTCTTACACTTTACGCAATACATTTTTTTTTTAGGGTTATTTAAATTAATTTCGTATTTATTTTTTTTATATATAAATTTAATATTTTTTTTAAAAAAATTCTGTTCTTATTATGTATATATTATTTTGAATCGCTGCTCTTGAGTTACTGAATTCCTCCCTGACGTCTTTCCTCCCCGTTTCCATGAGAGAATCCTTCATCTCTTCCTTAATGATCTGACGAGTCTTGATTCTCACGGCTTTTTTCGTGACCTCGTATTTCGTTTTCTCGCTCAATATCGTGAAGTATTCTCCGTCCGATATTCTACCGTCTTTCAACGCCATCTTGGAGTCGGCCAAGACGCGAATCTTTTCGTGTTTCCTAGTCTTCAGATATAATTTCCTACTCAAAAAGTTTCTGAGCGTGCTAAACAATCCGGTGGCGAGAGCCACTCCTTGTATGGTCAACATGATCGGAACACCGACTGCGGTCAACAACAATCCAATGCCGGCTGCGTGTAAACCCATGGAAATCATGATGAGTGTCGTGTCGACCGCGTTGATGAATTTCACGAGGTGCGAATACTTCTTGAGAGAACGAGAAGTGTCTCTCGGGTCAGATACAATTGGATTCTACTGATTTGGTCAATGCAATACCTCTCTCCTCTTTCTTTTTAGCTGTGACTAGCAGCTCTATAAGTGGCAATGTCGGTCTGTCTGTCGGTCTGTCGGTCTGTCTGTGACCAATGAGTTTCAAAACTCAATAACGTTTGAAATACTTGATGGAATGACTGTATATTTGGCATGTAAGTGTAACTTATTGATGTCTAGCCACTGTCCAATGCATGTGTTGTTCCAAATATTTTTCTTGGTATTATGGCCCTTGATGAACTTAGAATTTTGTGAGATTGCACCACCCGTCGCAGCTATGGCATTGATGTTGCGATTTTGCTTCTAGCAACGGCGACATTGGCAAACGCCGTTCAGCTTCTCATCCTCGTCGTCATCTAACGACGGATAGAATTTATTTCTGGTTCTCATTTTTTTGTGTTTTTTTTTTCTTTCTAATATTAGATAAAATTTACGCCTGTATTTTTTATTTTCTATTCTCCCTTATTTATATCAACAAAGAAAACTTAGATGTATGCTTCCTCCAGCAATAATTTCAAGACGCATCCCCTGTCTTCTAAAGTCAGACTTCCACGTGCCAATTTCATTTCTTCCGAACCGGTGGGCTTGTCACGCCCACTACAGAAGACTAATCTCCTCCAAAACTTGATCACGTCGTCGATTAGAACACATTCGAATGCCGGTTCGAAATACTTGATGACCATATCTTCCCTTTCCATCGTCAGACACGAATGATCCTCATGATCGAAGTCTAGATGATCCCGACACCCAACGCATCGTTCTAACAAGAGGAGACCTAGTTGTTCATTCGTGCAGAATGCGTAGGCTCTCATCAGCATTTTTAAAAGAAACCTTGCCCTCATAATCTGAGAATCGTTCATGATTTACGTATTTTATTATCTATTTGATTCGATATTTATTTATTTTTTTTTTAAATAACTATTTATTTATATATATATTTTTTCTCCTATATTTTTCAATCACTTTTTATTTCCTCTTGTGAATCTCGTGATTCTATTACGATTCACCTCACAAAACTCGTAACAATTTAACATTTTTCATCCGTTCCCTCCACTGTTTCCCTCTGCGATCGATCGCACCGCCGTCTTGACCACGATGACAAATATGGAGAGATGATTTTCCTCGGTTCTAATTTTCGACGTTTTCTTAATTTTTATGTTTATGGGGGTGTGGTGGCTCAGTTGGTAGAGGTGCAGGCTGCAATCCCAGAGGTCCTCGGTTCGAATCCCACCTGCGGCAACCGCGTTGTGTCCTTGGGAAAGACACTTCACCCCCATTGCCCACGTGGGGGCACGGTGACGCTGTGTACTAAGGTGTACTGCACGTCGATGGTGCACCTGTCTTCAACCAATGCTAACCCTGCTTGTGCGGAGTTGGTATGTTGGGGAGCTGACAGTTGCTCGCCGTTGCTCGGTGGTTCTCTTCGGGTACTCCGGCTTCCTCCACCCGTAAAACTGTCAAGGTCATGGTTAACCATTGTGCAGAAATATGTGACCTTAACCACCAATAAATAAATAAATAATTTTTATGTTTTGCCGTCCTAGTTGGTCATCACGAGTTGCACGGTTCGATCGACCGTTGGCGAACGTCGGGAAAGTTTTTAAGATCGATTTTTCCTGTCCTAGAATCCTCAATCGTTTTACCGATCGGATCGCACCCACCGCCGTCTGAAACGCGATCGCGAACGTCTGTGTCCCAGAAGCCTCAAAAGACATTTTTATGCTGTCCCAGAAGCCTCAAAGCGTTTTTGCCGACGCTCGCCAACGATATATTGAAGGTCTGACCTCCGATGGCGAACGTTGAGACGATTTTTTTAGGTTTCTGTTTCTTCGAATTCCGTAATTTTTCCTTCCGAGCGAATTATGTCGAATTCTCACTCGTTCGCCAACGGCTGTTTGAACAGTCTAGGACATGATGAGCTACTTGTGGGGATTCTGGGACAAAATGTACAAAAACGTTTGTACATTCTGTACACATTTTAACACTGAATTCTATGGGTACGTGTACGTGTACAGTTTTTCGATAAAGTGTCCTTGAAGCCCCAAAATATACCTACTGACCCCGACTTTTTCACACATATTTGTTGAATAAGAGTTGTGAGTGTTAATCTTAATAGATTATTTGGTAATAGATTAGCTGGCGATAGAAACTGAAGTCTTCTGTTGTGATTTTCTTACAGTTCATACAATGGAGGTTCACGAAAAAACAGTACTCTGATTACAAAAAAAAAACGGACAGAGAATTGCGACCCAGACTCAATCCAAACGGAATTGTCTGTCCGATTTTCTACCAACAATTCTGTTGAAATATAAAAAACATTGAACCTGGGACAATATTTTCGTTTGTATTTCGTGATTCATCCTTGCTTTTGCAAAATTTTATTCTGACATCTCTGTCCATTATAGCGATCTGACCGAGAAAGAGAGCACTTTTACGACCACAGAAACCGCATTGGTCGTGGTGTGGTGGGGTGGGGGGGGGGGGGGGCAATAAGTCACATGGCAGGAGTAGAAGATAACTACTCCAAATTATCTCTAATGAATAAAAATGAGTGGGGATGATCCGATTTTTGTGTTGAAATGTTTCGATACTCAATTGTCAGAGCCACCTCTGTTCCAAGACTGATCCAACAGTTCTAAAAAAATCATTCTTTTATTTAGCTGATGATATGCTGGTTGGTTATACCTTGGGAAAGGGCCCCAGAAAACAGTTGTCAAGAGCTTGTCGGATAAAGGTATTTCATCAGCAAACGAAAAAAGTATGCAAGGCTTGATCACCATTGTAAAGTGTATATCTTGACATTGAAATATTTAATGTGAACACTTCATACCAGATTGTTTTAGTGGATCACACGGACATACCAACGATAATCAGAATATTATCTTCTTAACATCCTACGTAACGTTTTGACCAAGGGCCGCTCACGTTATACACAAAAAGGGGCAATAAAATCTGTTATATTTCAAATGTTTCCCTGACAAACATAGTTTATTATCCTAAATTTGAATGTGCTCGGTAAGCTATTTCCAATGCTGAGGTCATAAAGTATATTTTGTGAGCACGTTAAGTTATTGGGGAAAAATATAATTACAATATTCGTGTAGTGTAAGATGAAGGGTTAATAAATATTATTTTGTTACATTTATTATTACACTTCCAAAGAAAATGTCATAAAAAATTATTATCAACAAAAAGAAAACGAGCAAAAATGATAGCCATTGTAGGAAATCTATCATCATTTTCAAGATCAGAAGAGATAAGGATTTCGTGGTAATTTCTTCATCCACCCATTTAGTCATTTTTTATTCACTTCTTTATCCAATATTCTGTTATTTTAAGTAAAATAACGAATATATAGAGCATATATCGCACATAACATATTTTAAGTGGTTCATTTATTGCTAGGCTTTTGCAATTATGTGATAAACAAGGCCTTCGGGGGAACATTCGGAGAAAATCCTTAATGTTTTTATCCGAACCTATCAGAACATCTAACTACGTCAACAAACACTTGAAAATATCAAATAACTCCCCAAAATTCCCTGCTCACAAATGAATCTTATAACTTTTCCAACAAATGCGCCGTCCAATTGGTTTTCGGGGGGGAGTGGGGCAAAAGATATATTGTGTTGATTAACTTCATTCGTCGATAACTGACATTTACTAACAGATTAACTGCTTTTGGTATACATTTTAGCAACAAAAGAGCACATTATATAGTTACTTACATTTCTTGTTTGTAAAAATAATTCTTTCAGTGGCGGCGGAGCCGGAGGTGGGGAGGGCACGTGCCCCCCCCCCCCCCCCCCCCCCCACACACACACTTTTACCGCAGCCAAATTGAAATGATGAATAGTTATTCAGGTTCACCGAAACAATCGATTATTTTGGGGGTTTCACATGAGGTTTTTGCTCACCATGAACGTGCGGGAATGGTATGGTGCCCCCCCCCCCCCCCCCAATTGGATTCTTAGCGTTTGTGATACAGTTTCAATGTTATTAAATATCTTTTTTTTAGCTCAATTTGACAAAGTCAAGCTGAGCTATTGCCATCACTTCTCATCCGTCGGCGCACGTATGTACGTACATCCGGGCGTGCGTACATACGTACGTCCACAATTTCCTTTGCAGGCCCGTCGGAACCGGGGGGGGGGGGGGGCTGCAGGCCTCCCCCCCCCCCCCCAATAATTTGCTCATATTTCGTCGTTAGTTTATCCATGATGGGAGCAACCGATGTAATCTGAATAAAACTGGACATTACATTATTTAACTCAGATTAGAACAGTGGCAGTGGCGTAGGAACCGGGGGGAGGGGGAGGGAGATATCCCCTCCCCCCCACAAATTTGTCAAAAGTAGGCTTTACTGGGCTGGGTTTGTGGTTTCTCCACACGGGATGCCCACTGGTTACCATATTCCGACATTGCTGTTAATGATTACTGGATTGAGTGGGTTCCATGTGGGCTTTCTTCCACCAATAAAACTGACAGTCGTGTTTTCGCCTAATTGTGGAAAGCGATGTTAAACTCCAACCAACCACAGGGTTATTCATTGCATGTTCACTATTCCTTTCATTTTGCTCGGAAATCACGCTGAATTGATCAGACAGCTGACGTATTTCCTTATTGACGATGTATTTGCTCAGAGTCACTCAGAATGCATATTTGTACATCTTAAATTAAAAAAATTTCGGACCCCACCAACGAGACAGGATAGGGGGGGGGGGGGGGGTACCCCTTCTCGTGCTCACCCCACACTCGCCTCTTCGCGGTTCGGATGACGCTTCGCGTCATAGGAATATACGATTTATTTGCTCAGAATCAACCAGAATGCATGTTTTTACATCTTAAATTCGAAACTTTTCCCGGGGGAGGCCCCCGGAACCCCCACAAACGAGACGGAGGATACCCCCTCTCGTGTACACCCCGCTCGGATGACGCGTCGCGTCATGGGAATATAGGTCCTACCCCCCCCCCCCCCCCCCACCCCCCCGCCGCAAATAAAATTAGCTTACTACGCCCCTGGATTAGAATTATGAACGTATCACTGAATGTATAACATGTACCTGCATATGTTGATGTGCAAACGTTTTGAGCAATTCCATTGGCAGCTTAGAAGACCACGACAACCTTTGGCGTAATGATAAAACTAATAAATCCACCATAAGGCCTGACTGTTTTTTAGCATGACGGAATACGGCCACGGCCTGCAGGTGATCCCGGTGTGAGAACCGTCCCCAAATGTTATGTGGTTCTATTGGGATTTTTGAAACATTTTGTTAAAAAAACAACTTTTGCCGTTTTAAAATCAAGAGGTTTTTGCTTCAAAAGCTACCAGAATGCTTCCTTTGATAGCCCTTTTTCAAAAAATTTTCTGGGGGAGTAACCGCCCCCCCCCCCCCTCTCCCCTCAAAAAGCTTGTGCCTTCAGCACTCGCGCCAGATGCCTTCGGCATCTGGATACCCCATACCCATTTAGTATCAGCCAGTTCACCCAAATTAGCAATATCAGCCCCCCCCCCCAATATAAATTTCGTTCCGACGGGCCTGTCCTTTGGCACACCTCACAGGTCGCATTTATGACCAGATCGCTTTGAAACTTGGTATGCTTGTTTGGGGTGACCTTCAGATGGGAGCTATCGATTTTCTTCAATTTCTGTCAAAAAATGTTGCCGCGGCCAACGTTCTTAGAACATAGTTTAGTCAGACCTCAATATTTCCCTTTCGCACACCCTACAGGTCACATTTATAATCGGATTGCGTTGAAACCTGGCATGCTTCTTCGCGGTGACCTCTAAATGGGAGCTATCGATTTTCTTCCATTTCCGTCAAAAAATGTTGCCGCGGCCAACGTTCTTAGAACTTAGTTAAGTCAGACTTCAATAGTTCCCGTTGGCACACCCTACAGGGCCCATTTATGATCGGGTTGCTTTGAAACCTGGCATGCTTGTTTGGGGTGACCTCTAGATGGGAGCTATCGATTTTTAGTCGAGTTGTGACGAAGTCAGACTCGACTTATAGTTTGATGAATGGCAGGCGGGCGTAAGCAATTGGTTTCCGGATGATAACTTGATAATGGTTCAACCCATGTTCATGAAACTTCATAGATAGGTTGGTATCGGTAAGAGGAAGAACCCTATTAATTTTGGACTAGCTTGGTCAAAGGTTAAGGTCACAGTGACCTTGAACATAGACAATTGTAAACAATTGGTTTCCGAATAACTTGACTACGGTTCAATCCACATTCATGAAAATTCATATGTGGGTTGGTCTTCGTGAGAGGAAGAACCCTATTTATTTTGGACTCCCTACGTCAAAGGTCAAGGTCACAGTGACCCTGAACATACTAAATCAAAACAATTGGTTTCCGGATGATAACTTGATAATGGTTCGACCCATGTTCATGAAACTTCATAGTTAGGTTGGCATCAGTGAGGGAGGGGAAGAACCCTATTTATTTTGGACTCGCTAGATGAAAGGTCAAGGTCACAGTGACCGTCAACATAGTAAATCGTAAACAAGTTTTTTCCGGACGATAACTTGATAATGTTTCGACCCACGTTCATTAAACATCATAGGTAGGTTGGCTTGAGTGAGAGGAAGAACCCTATTTATTTTGGATGTGCTAGGTGAAAGATCAAGGTCACAGTGACCTTCAACATAGTAAATCATAAACAATTGGTTTCCGGACTATAACTTGATAATGGTTCGACCCACATTCATGAAACTTAATAGGTAGGTTGGCCTAGATGAGTGGAAGACCCCTATTTATTTTGGACTCGCTAGGTCAAAGGCCAAAGTCACAGTGACCTTGAACATAATAAATCGTAAACAATTGGTTTCCAGATGATAATTTGACAATGGTTCCACCTACGTTCGTGAAACTTCATAGGTAGGTTGGCATTGGTGCAAGAAAGAACCCTATTTATTTCTGGGTCAAAGGTCAAGGTCACAGTGACCCTTCACATAGTAAATTGTAAACAATTGGTTTCCGGATGATAAGTTGATAATGATTAAACGCACTTTTGTGCTGTCTCAACTCGACATTGGATCGGTGATCCTAACGGCATTTTCTTCCAGTTCCGTCCGTCAAAAAATGTTGCCGCTGGCAACGATCTTTGAACTTACTTTAGTCAGGCATCAGTATACTCCTTTGGCACGCTATAGAGTGCACACTTTTGATCAGATCGGTTTGAAACTTGGTATGCTTGTTTGGGATTACCTTTAGATGGGAGCTATCGATTTTCCTCTATATCTGCCAATAAATGTTTTCGCTGGCAACCATTGATAAACGTAGTGCAGTTATTCATAAAAATTTCCCCTTGGCACACTCTGCAGGGCGCACTTATTATTGGATCACTTTGAAACTTGGTATGCTTGTTTGGGGTGACCTCTAAATGGGAGCTATCGATCTCTGCCATTTTCGTCATAAAATGTTGCCGTTGGCAACGCCAGTGTTCTTAGAACTTAGTTTATTTAGTCTGACCTCAATATTTCCCTTTCGCACACCCTACAGGGCACATTTATGATCGGATTACTTTGAAATGTGGCATGCCTGTTTGGAGTGACCTCTAGATGGGAGCTATTGATTTTCTTCCGTTTCCATCAAAAAATGTTGCCGCTGGCAACGACCTTTGGACTTAGTTTAGTCAGGCATCAATATATTCCTTTGCCATGCCCTACGGGGCACATTTATGATCAGGTCGGTTTGAAACTTTGTATGTTTGTTTGGGGTTACCTCTAGATGGGAGCTATCTATTTTCTTCCATTTCCGTCAAAAATAGTTTCCACAACAACCTCTGATGAACTTAGTAAAAACTTAGTGCAGTTAAGCATCAATATTTGCCTTTGACACACCCTGCAGGGCACATTTATGATTGGATCGCTTGCAAACTTGGTGTGCTTGTGTGGGGTGACATCTATCTGGGAGCTGTCGATTTTTTTCCATTTCTGTTAGAAAATGTTGCCGCTGACCTTTGAACTTAGTTTAGCCAGTCCTCAATATTTCCTTGTAACACACCCTTCAGGGAACATTTATGATCGGATCACTTTGAAACTTGGTATGTATGTTTGGGGTGACCTCTAGATGTGAGCTATTGCTTTTTTTCATTACCGTAAAAAATTATTGTCGTTGCCACCAGCCTTTGAACTTACTGCCTTTGTGCATCAACTTCTCCCTTCTGCACTCTCTGCAGGGTATATTTATGAATTTCCATAAAAAAGAAAAAAACATTGCCACAAGCAATGACCTTCTACTTAGTGCATTTACATCTTCGTTTGGCATGCCTCAGAGGGCACATTCATTATCAGGTTGTTTTGAAACTTTGTATGCTTATGCAGGGTGACAAAGATAGGAGCTATTGATTTTCTTTTCATTTCCATCAAAAACCGTTGCTGTTAGCAACAATCTTTGAATTTATTGCATTTGTGCATCAACATTCTTCTTTGACATGGCCTACAGGCCACATTTATCATAGGACTGTTTTTAGCTCAACTCTGACGTAAGTCAAATTTGAGGTTATGCCATGGCCAGTTGTCCGTCTGCCCATCTGGCCGTCTCCGTCAACAATTCAATACAGCTCGGGCTAGAGGCCGTATTTATGAACCGATCTTTACGAAACTTCTTGAGTACCTTTGTTATCACCGTGGGACGAGAACGGGTGTTTTGGGGTGTGGTGCGAATTTCAGGATGGCCACCTGCAGTTAGTGCAATCAGTTTTTTGTACAGAACTTCTGTATGAAAGTTCTGATTTGAATAAATTTGTGTATGAATGTTTAGTAACATGGAATACATTACATATAATACGGGTTTTTTCTCGTGCAGAAATTATGCAAATTAGATGAACTAGGGCTAGGGGCTGTATTTATGATCCGATCTTCACGAAACTTCTTGGGTTCCTTTGTTATCACCTTGGGACGAAAACGAGTGTTTCTGGGTGCGATCCACAATTCAAGATGGCTGCCAGTGGCCATTTTGTACCGAAATTTGGACCAATCAGTTTTTTGTACACAACCTCTATACGGCTCAGGCTAGAGGCCGTATTTATGAACCGATTTTATAAAAATTCTTGGGTACCTTTGACTTCACCGTGGGACGAGAACGAGTGTTTTTGGGTGCATTCCGAAATTCAAGATGGCCACCAGCAGCCATTTCGTACCAAAATTAGTGCAACCAGTTTTTTATACAGAACTTCTGTATGGAAGTTCTGATTTGAATAAAATTTTGTATGAATTGTAACGGGTTGGTGGTCCCAAGGGTAACCTATCCTAAACTGTAGGGGAATTGAAGGTGAAAATGGGGAGACAACGAGCTGGGAAACTTGAGTGTGAAATATGTGTAGCAGCATGGCTGCCATAAAGGATAGGAGACTTAGTAAAATTATATATCAACTTTTATTTTCTTTCTATGTACAGCACTCATTCGTCCCATATACTATCTTCTCAACAATAAATTAATTTGTGTATATACAATGATTATATACAGCTAATTTTACTTAATTAGGTATGTCCAAGCCCGAGAGGGGGGTTAAACTTCATGTATGTATAACCTTTACATGAATAGGATTGACTTGCCTCAGTTGTCTGATCATTCAGTACTGATCACTTGTCTGACCTGCCATATGGAAAACTAAACCTGCTATCAGTACTGATTCACCCCAAAATCAACTGACCAATACAAATGGGAAGGCAAGGGGTTAATCCCCTGACAAAATTTGTAATGGGAAATATTGTTTCCCCAATCCTAGATTATTGACTTTCCTTATAATACGAAGTAGTTTCTCACTGGACCAAGTAGGAGTAACCCACCTAGAATTTACCAGTAGAAACCTTTACATAGAGGCTGGGTCTTGGCTTAAGGCAAATTATTCCCACAGTCTATTTCTGTGCTATAAGTATAAGGGCAGTTACTCTTCACTTCATTTCATTTCCAAATGGATAAATTAGTATGACTATTTTGTATAAATATTTCCTTTGAATAATATTCCAAAATAATATAATATTCATTTAACTTTGTTTCATTATTTATATACAATGATTACTGAATTAACAAGTCATTGTGACTGGCCGTCAGTGTTGACTGTTTACAATGGGCCAGAATGAGCTCTTGAAGACTTCATTCTAGCCCTATGAAACAATCACTTAAAATCCATTTAGGCTTCTTAATAAATGGATCCAGATGACAAAATAGTTATACAGCTAATTTTTCTATCCAGTATATGCACCTTTGTTAAATATTGAGAGAGCTGTGTGAGCGTTTCGGATGAGTTGTTGCAGTTGGGAGTAACCCGGCATCAAAAGCGTTCATCGACGTCAGCGCGTCTTTTTATAGTTAGGAAAATCCACAACGTTGGGTGTGGATCACGTGGGTTCCGCTCCACAGTTTTCAAGGCATTTTCAAAAATGGTGTACCATCTGTTCTATTCCACTGCCAATGAAGCCAAACTCATTTGCATTACCCCTGACATGTATACATTTTCTAAATTGGCTGAACCTAGTGAATACAGCCTGATAAGATAAAACGGATACATATAATTGTGGGAGGCATAACTTCCAGTACAACATGAAGCCCCGACCCGAAAATTTGAATGACAAATTGCCAAAACCAGCCATATTCAGGCACTTGGCAGCCACAAAAGCAGAATTTTCCCAGCTTCAACACCTACCCAGGCCTGGAGCACATCATCTCCAATTACCAAAAAGAGAAAAAAAATTCTATGTTTCTGTCTCAATTTTTGGCTACACATCTGTAAACAATCCCCTGTTAAAATGACGTCTGAAAAGTTGGCCTCATTTTCTGAGCCACTGTTTCACAGAAATCCCATGCTGTCATGACACTATGCATCAGGCTTCCATCCAATGACCAAAACATTAAAGTCTACTTGCCAACAAGTAGTCTCATGCTTTCAAATACCTAATACTAAAAATACAGACCTAATTTATGTGGGGCCAGATTCAGGATAGGCCTCCCTGTGCAGAAGTACGAAACTGTGGAGCGGAACCTTAAATGTGAACAGTGAGTGATCTCCCCTTGAAACTGTCTTCTGCTTTTGAATCCGGAGGCCATTTGCAGTTGAATGCACAAAAACCATTTCTCTCTATTTCCAATATGTGGAGATAGAGTTTGTTGTTTTCACATCACAAAATAGTGTTTTCAAGATTTGTGGGTCATTTTTTATGCATTTCAATTGAGGTAAATCCTAATATTATCTGTTGCATGCTAATTGAATTTCTTTAACTGAAAACACAAATGAGGCTCGTTTTTGTTGTTTTGCCCATACAGACAGTGACAGGTGTGTGAGGCACTTGATAAGAGATGGATAATTGGAAAAATAAGAGAATAGGAAGGCCCAAAAAGGGAGAAGGGAGGAAAAATACATTCCAACATTTTAACAGGTTATGGGATGGAGGGTTCAAGGATGAATATCTAGAAAAATTATCTAAGATATTGATGCCTGTGCTCACTCACCTAATACAGATTATGCTCGAGTGTCTTCTTCAGCCAGTAGATTTCAAAGACCAATGTTCATCACATACGATGAAGCAAAATTCTCAACCAGTAACAATATGGGCCCAGTACCTTCCTGTTTGCGACCTGCCTGCAAAGGAAGAAAAATCACATTTCACTGAGGAGTGTTTCACTCACATCTCTGATAAAGATGAAAATATTGTCATAAATCTAAGTAAATTAAATGACACTCTGACATCCTTCATGAAATTACATAAGTGTTCTAGGTGTAAAAATCCATTACCAACCATATCAATTAATAGAAGGCAAGGCCTTGGCATTAGTGTATTGGTCAGTTGCAAAAACTGTTCCGTGCAGGGTCAAGTGCAAGAACTGTTCACAAAGTCCAGAAAGAATGCAAGAGGCCCTGCACATGGGAGTCTTAATGATGGCTTGACACTCTCAGCAGTAAAGACCAAAGCAGGCCCTTCTGACCTGACATTTATTTTATCATGCCTTAATATTAAACCCCCATCACAGTCATTGCTTTATTCACAGCTCAATGAATTTTCTGATAAAGTAGAAGAGATAAACAACTAGTCAATGATAAAAAAATCAACTTTTCATAAGGGAGGTAACTAAGTTAAGTGGACAAGACAATGTTGAAAAAGCTCAAGACACAGCCTTCAATAACCGCCCACAAGCAGGATGTGAGGCAGCTACACAGTCTGTATCTGTAGTTAAGAGTTAAATAGCTCTAAACAGCTATCTTTAACACTTTCAACAGCAAACAAGCTTTGTTCAAAGCATAAATGTAGGCACACAAATAGGAACTGCCAAAAAAACATTCAGTAATGAAGACTCTATTGCGTCAAGTGAATCAAAACTGGCAAAAAATAATCTTGACAAAATTGAGTCCTCAAAGATAATAAACATTCAGTCTGCAACCTGTGGTGCAAGCTCCCAGCTTAAAAAAAACTGTCAAAGAACATTAGGTGCATATTGGCAGGCGTATAAGACAGTATACATGTTTTGTTCATTTTATGCGGACAGGACAAAAAAA
Source organism: Pictodentalium vernedei (assembly GCA_031216915.1). Taxonomy (NCBI): domain Eukaryota; kingdom Metazoa; phylum Mollusca; class Scaphopoda; order Dentaliida; family Dentaliidae; genus Pictodentalium; species Pictodentalium vernedei. The sequence goes on along the minus strand of CM062295.1, from coordinate 544,101,499 downwards.
TGTGAAAAAAAGTAACACTGAAAAGCCATTTGCCAGGCAATGACAAAAATCTTTTCAAGCAGAAATTAGCAGCCAGTACAATGAGAAGAGTTTTTTTAAAATTACTCGAGCACACAGAACTTGTCACCTGAACAAGTATTTTTGGATCGCACTAATGCAGCAATACAAAACATACTACCCTGTTTTAGTAATAATCACAAAAACTGTAGGAAACAGTCTCTTGCCTGTCTTGCTCATCTGCCAACATACACTCCAAAATTTTTGCCTTATGGCCAACATTTGAATTTGTGTAACAAAGACAAGGAAACATACAAAACTGCTTTAGACAAATGTCAAAACAGAAACAAACTTCAAAGAGTTTCTCGCCTTTTGAACACAAACAAAAATGAAAACTTACATCACAGGATTTTCACATATGCCCCAAAAAGTACACTTTGGTCAAGAAACTTCAATGGTTTATGTCATTCAGCAGTTCACTCAGCTACATTTGGGACTGGTAGATCCACATTATTACTGGCAAAGTCTTTTGGTTTGAAATTTAATAGAAGTGATCCAATAGTATGCCAAATGTCAAAAAGAGATCGCCGAACAGAGCTTGATAAAATTAGAAAGTCAACTCCTATTGCTAAAAAACCCCGTTTCCTTAATAGAATCAAATGTAACAGAAAATTACTTCAAAATTCTTTGTTTGCAAATTGTAATGAAGGCATGCAAACTGATCATGCTTATGGAATCAATCCAAAACTGAACTGAAAAACTGAAAAAAAGATAATTATTAAACTTCCAAATGTTTACAAAAGACAATTACCTCACAGCACACATCTAGCATAGGCTGCATAGCCCCTATGACCGTGGCACTCGCCTGTATTTTTGCAAACATTTCTAGATTTGTTTACACTGTCTGGTTCAAGAGACATGACTAAATTTTAAGCATGTTTTTACATGACACAGATGAGATACATGTAAGGAAGGGTCCAGTGGAGTTTCTGGATTTTGTAAAAAAAAAAAAATGCCAATCTATGAACAGCCAAACCCTTCCTTTTTCCTCGAAAAGTAATAAATACTCTGCCATAGCCATGCCTATCTGTAGCAGCCTGCCACAGATGACAGGTCCTTGTTTCCAAAGTGCGTCTTTCAATGGCACGAGCATATCTTTGAACTTCCTCACCGGTGAGGACTGTACTGAATACTTCAGACATTCTTAACAAAATTTTACTGAAATCAGAAAGATATATTTGAGCAGTAAATGCCAAGGCCAATACAGCTTTTGGAAAAATTTGCAGTATGTCTGGAATAAAAACAAAAGAAAAAAAATATTGCTGAAAAGTCAGTTTCCTAGTAGTGGTAGCAGGTTTATTTGTAGTCTCCTCCTCTCTCTCTTCCTTTGCAGGCTTGACCCCACTCAAAACCACCCCCCCCCCCCCCCAAAAAAAAAAAAAATAAATAAATAAATAAATAAATAAACAAATCATTTAAGAAGCAGAAAAGAAAAACAAAAAAACAGGGGGGGGGGGGTGGACAAGGACGATGTGGGGTATCAGCCAATTGATCTGGTTCCCAGAATCGGGTAAGACCTCACACTACAGTGAGGCAACCTAAGACAGGGAACCAGATCACAGAGATTGATATTATGCTGCTTGGAGCCAGCATGTTGGATAATTATTTTTAGCTCACCGAAGGGAGCTTAACTTATCACCGGTCGTCCGGTGTCCGTCGTTGGGAACATTTTTCAAACGACTTCTCCTCTGAAACCACTGGTCCGATTTTCACGAAACTTCATGTGGATGTTCATTGCTATATGGCATTTCAGGTTTGTTCAAATGAAATTGTCAAGTCCCATGGGGGCTCTGTATGGGGCATAACTCTGATAGCACCGTATGTATTATAGAAAAAATATTTAAAAAATCTTCTTCTCCAGAACCAGTGGGCAGAATCTTTTGGTACTTGGTATGCAGCATCTTGGTATGGGTCTGATTCAAGTTTGTTCAAATCTGCCCCCTGGATTCATATTTGGGCTCACTATAGAAGCCCAAATTCGAACTTAGTGCATTTCAGGCAAATTTCTTTAAAAAATCTTCTTCTCCAGATCCAGCAGGCAGAATCTTTTGATATTTGGTATGCAACATTGTGGGGTGGGTCTGATTCAAGGTTGTTCAAATCGACCCCCTGGATTCACATTTGGGCTCAGTATAGAAGCCCGAATTCGAACTTAATGCATTTCAGGCAAATTTCTTTAAAAATCTTCTTCTCCAGATCCAGCTGGCAGAATCTTTTGATATTTGGTATGCAACATTGTGGGGTGGATCTGATTCAAGTTTGTTTAAATCGGCCCCTGGATTTATATTTGGGCTCAGTATAGAAGCCAGAATTCGAACTTAGTGCATTTCAGGCAAATTTCTTAAAAAATCTTCTTCTCAAGATCCAGCTGGCAGAATTTTTTGATATTTGGTATGCAACATTGTGGGGTGGATCTGATTCAAGTTTGTTCAAATCGGCCCCCTGGATTCATATTTGGGCTCACTATAAAAGCTCGAATTCGAACTTAGTGCATTTCAAGCAAATTTCTTCAAAAATCCTCTTCTCCAGATCCAGCAGGCAGAATCTTTTGATATTTCGTATGCAACATTGTGGGGTAGATCTGATTCAAGTTTGTTCAAATCGGCCCCCTGGGTTCATATTTGGGCTCAGTATAGGAGCCCAAATTTGAACTTAGTACATTTCAGGCAAATTTCTTTAAAAATCTTCTTCTCAAGATCCAGCAGGCAGAATCTTTTGATATTTGGTATGCAGCATGCTTAGGGGGTGAGATTCAAGTTTGTTCAAGCCAAGTCCCTGGGTTCATATTTGGGCTCACTGTGGTAGCCCGAATTTTAACTTAGTTCAAAATGAGGAATTTTCTTTAAAAATCTTCTTCTTCAGATCCAGCAGTCAGAATGTTTTGATATTTGGTATGCAGCATCCTTAGGGGGGGGGGGGGGGGGAGATTCAAGTTTGTTCAAGCCATATTCCTAGGTCCATATTTGGGCTCACTGTGAGAGCTTGAATTGTAACTTAGTTCGAAATGAGGAATTTTCTTTAAAAAAATCTTCTTCTTCCGATCCAGCAGTCAGAATGTTTTTATATGTGGTGTGTAGCATCCTTGGGGGTGAGATTCAAGTTTGTTAAAGCCAAGTCCCTGGGTTCATATTTGGGCTCACTGTGGGAGCCCGAATGATAACTTAGTTCAAAATGAGGAATTTTCTTTAAAAATCTTCTTCAGATCCAGCAGATGAATGCTTTTGCTATTTGGTATGCAGCATCCTTAGGGGGGTAAGATTCAAGTTTGTTCCAGCCATGTCCCTAGTTCCATAAAATTTGTCTCTCACGACTTCATTCCTTTGTTGTGTTGATGAACCATGTCTAGCTGAATGTGACCCCAAATACTTCTTTAAACCACTTTGTTCGAATCACTTTGCCCGGTGAGTGATTAAGGCCCCTTGGGGCCTCTTGTTTCTATTAGAACATGCACAAATTATGAAGTGCATTGAAATCAAATCTGACTGGAATGCAGTTTAGGGGGAGAGAGAGGAAGAGGGGCGGGCAGAGGGAGCCAGGCCAGGGATTGGAAGTGGTCTATCGGGGCATGTTCCTTTGTTCCGGAGTATACTCCTGTAGCGTAGAAGAGCCTATCAACTGGAACAGCTTTGCTTATTGTTACTATATTTAGCTTTTCTGGTCTATTCTTGTTAGTTCTGACCCTATTTCGAGTACTCTTGTAGTTTCATTTATCTAGATCCTTTTTGTAACTAACCAATCAGATTGCTTGATTTTCCATAAATTATACTTACTCGTACAGAGTTATCTCCCCTTATTACAACGAAGTTGTATCCGATACTCATCACCTCTATATCCAATGGTCATTTCCCATCGAATCCCTTATTGTGAAACACCCGTGGCTATGGAATCCCTTTTTTTTGTCGTATGAGGCCATGAGGGCTATGTAGAAGCCTTCAATGAGTCCTCATATATTATCCCTCATAGCCTCATTGAATTTTGAGGTCATGAGGATCATTAAAAATCCCTCAATGAGGTATAATTTACTACGACTCTTAGCCTCATTTCGGTATTTAACAGGTATGTCCAATAGAATCCCTTTTTGGGAAACACCTGTGGCTATGGAATCCCTTTTTGTCGTATGAGGCCATGAGGGCTATGTAAAAGCCCTCAATGAGGCCTCATTTATTATCCCTCATGCCCTCATTGAATTTTGAGGTCATGAGGGCCATGAAAAATCCCTCAATGAGGTCTAATTCACCATCCCTCTTTGCATCATCTCGATACCTGTTGTATTGCATTATTGGAGGATACCTGACATTGGACTTTACATCCGGGTACTTAATACTACATCCGGGTACTTCTGTTGGAAAAGGTATAAAAAGGGTGTTGTTGTGAAAATAAATTCATTTGTGTTTTGAACGTCGTCGAGTGAAGACATGTTACCAGTTCGATGCAGATACTGTTCCAAATTATTTTCAAGATCGGATCATGCTAGAAGACACGAGAACACCCGTCATCGGCTCCGCTGCAGATATTGTACTAAGTTGTTCGCCCAACCATACAATAGGAAGAGGCATGAAGAACATTACTGTCCAAGAAGAACCGAAGAGGAGTGAGATACTGGAGATTTAATGACTGACCATATTTAATGACTGACCAAAATAAAAAACTCTCAGAATTTTTACGGGATGCTGACAAAGAGGAAATCGATGCCGTTCTACGTGCTGCTGATGAAGATTTGATTATCTGTTTATGCAAATGTGCTACCAACATCCTCGAAGATAAGATACCACTGAATTTATCTGAATTTGATGACCTGCGAAAATACGAACATGTATTGAAGCTGCTAACAGATGATGAAATTTCTCCAGATATAAAAAGAAGTATATTACGAAAGAGTTGCTTTCTCTCGGCGCTTATCAACCCAGTCCTAGCTCTGAAAAAAAGTATAAAAGGAGTGTTGGTGTGAAAATAAACTCATTTGTTCTACGACCACAGAAAGAGTGAAGTCATGAAAGTCCATTGCTGCAGATGTTGTGAAAAGGCCTTTTCCAGATCGGACAACATGCACAGACACGAGAATGCTTACTGCCCTATGAGGAAATTTGAAAAATCGAGCAACACTAGAAGACTAGAAAGAAATTTAGATACACTGCGAATCCTATCTGATGCAGATCGATATGAAGCCAAGACTATACTCAAGACGGCCAGTGATGATTTGATAGAATGTATGTGTGATTGTGCCTCGAATATCTTGAAGGGGGCAGTACCTATAACCAAATCTGAGAGAGCTAAGTTGATTCCATACAAACACCAGATTAGGAGAATTGCTTCACCAAAGACAAAACTATCTTATCGGAAAAGAAGATGGCTCATATAGAAAGGAGGATTTTTAGGAAAGTTAATCAAACCCGTCATCAATGCTCTGTCCGATATCCTATAAAAGGGTCGTGCTCATAAGAAATTTGTTATTTGTAATCTGACCTTCGAAGAGAGCGGACACGATGCAATCTTGTTGTGCACCAAAAAATTGGTCAATAGATTCGGACACCGATGAGTCGTCGGAACTATCAAAAGATATGGAATATGAAGAAGAAGAAGAAGATGAAGAAGAAGAAGAAGACGTTTCTGTGATGGAAACTATCGTCCAAAGTGCCTATGGCAAATATCAGGATGGTTTTGACAACCCCATGAACAAATATATCGAGGATGGAATGGATAGAGATGATGCAGTTGAAACAGCAAACAGAGCACTTCAAAAGAATATCAGAGAAGCCATTAGTGAGAAAAACATTAATAAACTGGTGCACATTAGACATTTTTGCAACGACTCAATTCACAAGAAAATTCAAGAAACAGCCAAGCGTCTTCGTGAAGAAGAGGATTATGAATTTGAAGAATCCCAGAAATATGCTTTGGAAAAGCGAAGATTTCTGTTCGACGACCTTATGACAAACTACTCATTCAGAGTTGATGGTGGTGATGAAGAAGAAGAGGACGACGACGATTAGAAAAAAAAGGTATAAAGGAGTGTTGGTATGAAAATAAATTCATTTCCGTTTTGGATGTTGAAGTGTGAAGATGTCTGTGTCAACAACGGTGCTCAGATTCGAAGATGACTTACATACACAGATCTTCAAGAATGATGCTGGATTAAAGCTGACTTCCCTAGAACTGTCTCAAGTGAATCGTTTGGTAAATGCAGCCAAGAGAAAAAATCTAGACATGGATGCTGGTGGAAAGAAACAAAGATGTGTGGATACTAACCGATCATTAACCAAAAGAATAAAGACAGAACTAACTCCCAATACAAACATGAATGAAGTTTCTACTAAAGACAAGAAAAAGATGCCAGCTCCCATAAAGAATGAAGTTACCACTAAGAATGAAGTTTCTACTGTGAAAGAAGTTACCACTACGAATGAAGTTTCCACTGAAGATTCAAAGAGGAACCAAACTAAGAAAGATGTTTCCATCGCAAATGAAGTTACTACAAAGAATGATGTGCAGAAGACTGAAGTTACTACTATGAAACAGCTAGAGAAAGAGGAACCCAAATATGACAGCCAGGAAATTAACGCAGCCAACAAAACCAAGTTATCAAATGAGAGATTTATCAACAACCTGGCCATGCAATGGGAAGAAGCTCCAACCCACAAGAAGATGAAATGGTTAGCCCATGCGAGAAGAACTACAAAGACAAATACCTTGAGAAATTGAATTGTATACTTGAATAAAAAATGAAATGTTATATATATTGTTGATTGTTTTTTATCTACTACCCCAACAGAAGTATCCAGATGTAGCATGTAGTACCCGGATGTAAAGTCCAATGTCAGGTATCCTACAATAATGCAATACAACAGGTATCCTAAAATACCGAGATGAGGCAAAGAGGGATGGTGAATTAGACCTCATTGAGGGATTTTTATGGCCCTCATGACCTCAAAATTCAATGAGGGTATGAGGTATAATAAATGAGGCCTCATTGAGGGTTTTTACATAGCCCTCGTGGCCTCATACGACAAAAAATAGATTCCATAGCCACAGGCATTTTCCAAAAAGAGACTCCATAGGATATACCTGTTAAATACTGAAATGAGGCTAAGAGTCGTAGTAAATTAGACCTCATTGAGGGATTTTTCATCGCCCTCATGACCTCAAAATTCAATGAGGGTATGAGGGATAATAAATGAGGCCTCATTGAGGGTTTTTACATAGCCCTCATGGCCTCATGCGACAAAAAGGGATTCCATAGCCACAGGTGTTTCCCCAAAAGGGATTCCATAGGATATACCTGTTAAATACCGAAATGAGGCTAAGAGTCGTAGTAAATTATACCTCATTGAGGGATTTTTCATGATCCTCATGACCTCAAAATTCAATGAGGGTATGAGGATGTAGTACATTATACCTCATTGAGGGATTTTTCAAGATCCTCATGACCTCAAAATTCAATGTGGCTATGAGAATAATATATGAGGACTCATTGAGGGCTTCTCAATAGCCCTCATACAACAAAAAAGGGATTCCATAGCCATGGGTGTTTCCCAAAAATGGGATTCCATGTGATTTGGCCATTGGATATAGAGGCGATGAGAATCGGATACAACTTCGTTGTAATAAAGGGAGATAACTCTGTACGATTAAGTATAGGTTATGGGAAATCAAGCAATCTGATTGGTTAGTTACATAAAGGATCTAGATAAATGAAACTACAAGAGTACTCGGAATAGGGTCAGAACTAACAAGAATAGACCAGAAAAGCTAAATATAGTAACAATAAGCAGAGCTGTTCCAGTTGATAGGCGCTTCTACGCTACTGGAGTATACTCCGGAACAAAGGAACATGCCCCGATAGACGAAACCTATTGTATATATAGATAGAAGCAGAGAATTCTGAAAGAATTCGAAATAATACAAGTTGTCGGGTTGTTTGTGGTAATTCGTAATACTCTGATTCAATCGAACACACCCTCCGAATATACCCCTGTCTTGTTTGAAGGTTTTGGGTCACATAGCAACCACGTGCTACCATAGAAACCAAGAAGGCGGCCTCCAGTATACAAAATGGACGACGGAAACACGTATCACCCTAACAACACGTGCTGCGCATGCGCACTCACACCACGTATCACTATGGAGATGGCGTCACAAGATGGCCGCTCACGTGGGTTACCATGACAACCAAACATGGCGCCACCAGGTCACGTGACATGACGTCACTTCCGGGGTCCAGCCCAGGGTCCATCCAATATGGGACGATCCATCGGTCTCCTACTACTCGTGTCAAACACCTCCTCCAGCTCAGGCTCTGACTCCTGGCTGCGTTTTTTCCCTTTTATGGGAGTGCCTTGTGGGGGTGCTAAGCATTTGCGTCAGAGTTGGCCCTGACTCATGATCCAGAGGGTTAGATCTCGGCATTTTAGCTGGTTCAGTCTGGGTGTGCTCAGCATGTATTTCTGCTACTACCCTGATCTCCGTGGGAGGAGATTCAGGTGTTGGCAGAGATACTTCTGCTGGAGCTTCTACAGGATTAGTAGTCTGGAATTCAGTCCCGGGTTTAATTAAATTTTTTGCTATGCTTTTAATTGTTGAATCCATGTTCCCTAAACAAGACATACTGACCTCCATTGCCTTGAGCTGGGCCTTAAAGACAGTGTTTTCACTGAGGAGGGTTTGATGGCAAGCTTCTGCTGCCACCCCTTGGTTGGCCAGGTCACTCTTAAGTTGTTCTATAGTTTTTTCCTTCTTACTGAATCTTGCTTCTGCTTCAGAGAGTTGTTTACGCAACTCCGCTCTTTTTCCCATTCCTCAGGATTTTCCCCTGGGGTGTTTAGCCTGTGCCCCCACCCTTGGGTTCCTAGTTATGGAGCTTGTCCCATCCCCCTTACAATGAGTGGAAATCTGACTGACCTGTTTTGTTTTGCTTCATGTACCTGAGATAGATTCTCTTTTTTCCTTTCAGCTGGTCCGTCTCTTTCTCTTTCTTTTCTAGCTTCTTGTTGATAGTTAGGTCTGTTCTAAATGAGATGTGTGTTGAGTTTTCAGTTTGGCTGTCCATGTTGCGTGAATGAAGTGTTAATTGGCTTAATTGGCTTGCTGAACAATTATAGTGTTGCTTTCTCTTCGGAGGTAGTCTCTCGAATGATCAATGAATCAATCACCTCCCGGTCGAACCTGCTACTGCGTCAGACATCTTTCTTATTCTCAAATCTTAAGGGGTCGTCCAACCTAACTTTGGTCAATTTTTTGACATTTTTCCCAATGCCTCAGAAACAGATAAGAGAAGTAAGGAAAGGCAAATTATATATCAAATTAATGAGTAAAGTGCATAGAAAAGGTACATATAATTTTTTTCAGGAAAAAAAGTGAATTTTATGATTTTGAAGAAGATTAATTTGCAAATGGCATAAGTAACGAACCGGTAAAACCACAAAATAATCGGTAATTCGAAAGCCTTGTCCTCAATATAATGATAACATACTACAGACTCGGAGAAAGCATTTTTTTGACACACACTCTGGTGGGTTTTGACGTTTGAATGTAATAACATCAACACTAATTTTTGATGTTCCGGATGTGGCCATGTTTCAACGATGTTTTTCCGGTCATGTGATTACGATGTGGTTCTTGCAGAAATACTCAATTTGGGCAATCGTAAGAACGCAAGGACGTGATCACGCCCTTTATTTGTTCGAGACAATGTATGAGCGGATTTGCAAACAGGTGACAGCAAGTACTTGAGCTGTTAATGTCATAACTGCAAAATATGGTTCGAAATTCCCTCTCGTGTTTACAGGCCATCTGAACTTTTTTGTTGACAAAAAATCTGAATTATTGCGCACTAGAAAGACAACATGAACCACTTGTAAAAAAAATAACCGAGTGTATAAAATCGGGACGATACACATAAAATAAGGCAATATTCATAACAAAGTAAGCAGAATGCTTCAGAAACCACTTTTTCACGAAGTATATTCCAAGTGACCTGGAACTATATTGATCGTGTTAATTTCCCCCTGTCGCTGCGAAGTTATTTACTTCCTAGTAACCATGGAATTTGAAGGCGGGTGTGTTTGATGTCTGCAAAGGACCGATTGAAGATGGGTTGAAAATGATGCATTCGTGCTTTTAAATAAGGTGCGCTTGGACGATGCTGAGAATTTAGTTTTTTCTTGCAACCAACCATAGTAATACAAGCGTCGATCAGTGTCTTTTATGATCGTTTTACACTGACAAATGTGACAAATCTCCTTCACCGGAAACCATCCCCCAATTTGCATATCACAATAAACATAACCGCTGTCACGGAGTGTCAGCGTGGCCGTGTGGTCAAAACCGAAACGAATTATCGAATGCACGGTCAATATTAGCTGCAATTGGCTTTTAAATAAATGAAATACACGAAATATTCGCAATTTCTTCATTATTCATGCCGAGTTACTTTTTAATCAAACCACATGCGTTCAGTTTGGTTTGTTGGCATCAAACTGATATTGTTTGTGGTAATTAAATAGTACGAGAAGGCGAAGGAAGCCAAATATTTTCCATCATCTATTATTTAATTCAAATTGATAATTTCTTTTATTTTACTGAAATTATGAACTGATAAGGTGGGTGTGTTGCGATTATTATGCCCCAGACCTGGAAGTTGGAAAATCAAAGGTGCATCTAGGGGGATCGGGAAGATTCGTCCTCGGGAAGTTTCGTCCTCGGGAAGTTTCGTCCCCGGGAATATTCGTCCCCAGTTAGTGGGAAGTTTCGTCCTCGGGAAGTTTCGTCCTCAGTGCTTGTTAAATAATCATAAGCTTAGTGCTGGCGTGGGATTGTAAGGAACATGGATAAGTAATTATTAATTTTTCATGCCTCCATGAAATTTATTTTGTGACAATTTATTAGTGAATGCCCGTGGCCATTCGCCAATAGATTGTCACAAAATAAAAATCAATGGGCTTGCGTGAATCAAAAAATCAAATGTCTGAATTTATTAATAAAAAAATATAAGGCAATATAAAGATAATATAAATATTTACTTTGTGGAATGCTGGTATTGCAGGTTCGATGCTGCCAACGTCCGCAACCATCACGATCAACGGCTTGTTGTCTTGTCCTAACATTTCTTCCACATTCTAAACATGGGTATTCTGTGGAAGAAGACGGTTCGCTAAGGTTGTAAGGCATGTTGAGAGATATGAGGAAATGAATGAATGAAAGGTTTTGGCGCGCCGAAGGCGCGCAGGGACAATGTGGGATTTACAAATCCCTTGCGACCCGGAATCCCTTGCGACCCGGATATGAGGAAATAATTGATTGCGGGCCTTAATATACCCCAGATAAAGCCATGCCTTTCAAGCTAACAACATATGGTGCAGTCCGTTAAAAAAAACATACCGGTACATGAATGAACACTCCTCCCTTGAACCCGACGATAGTTCAATCAGTTGAAAAAACACCCTAAGATCCATCCGACTGTACCAGTTAAAAAAACACCGTAAGATCCAACCGAGTTTCTTTACATCAAAAGAATTATGCAAACCTATTTATATTAATAGGGAAAAATAAAGTCAGAAGAGTAACATTCCACGCATACATAACATATACGAACATGATACACACAGGTCCTTGATTAATTTTTTATTAAAAATATGTCAAAATTCTATACAATTTACCATTCAAGTGGGAAGTTTCGTCCTCTGTAGAGGACGAAACTTCCCGGGGACGAAACTTCCCACTAACTAGGGGACGAAACTTCCCGGGGACGAAACTTCCCTGGCCCCATCTAGGGCCGTGCAGTGGTGACCCCTGTCCTCTTAATCTTAGTCTTACCCATTCATCATTACATGTACCAACATTCCCCCTTGTATCTCAACCATTGCTACTCCAATTTGAAGGATATTTGGTTTTGTGATCGAGCATCATGGGGAAACAATGCCTGTGTAGCTGCTGTAGCATGTGTTTCTTCCCACATTTTTTCAGAGTTGTGGTACTTTTTCACTCTTTTCACTTTTGACTATTTGAGTTAGAAAATTTTGTTTATAACTAGTTGATTTGTTACAATTTGTTGCAAAGTGCCTGCTAATACCCTCAATTGTATTGCTACAGAATTTTCTTGTGAAGATTTTGTTCCTATTACTTATCAAGCAACAACCTAATGAATATTCTGTATAAAGCCACCAATCTGATGTTTGACACTTTTATCTGAGCTGTTTTGAAGGCTTATGGAACTCAAAATGTTGATTATGGCAGGACTTTTCTATTCACCCATTAATCGATAAATTAAGTGTTATAGTTGGAAGTAAGAAGCATGAAAGGTCCAGAACTAAAACTCTAAAAAGAATGTTTTGCAATGTAATATGATTGTTGCAGATACACTTATTTGGAGGTTTACCTGTCTGATAGTGTTTGGAACATGTGTGGCCAGGATCTTCAAAAAGAAAAAAAGAGTTAAACTTATTGATAAACCAGACAAATTTAACAATTTAATCACTATCAAATTGATGCATGGGATAAAAGGGGTTACAGTGCAAGGGGTTTGTAAATATATTTATTCAACTACAATGTATGACTTTGCAGTGCATTCTACATAGGAAAATATCATATTTTCTTTCCAAACCATTACAGTAACACACACATCTTGATATTGGGAGACACTCTTTTGTCCTTCCATACTTCTTCTGCTGGACTCCTTCAAGTTGACCTTTGTTGAACTCCCCAAATCAAAACATAAACAAAAGAAAATGTCTGCCTTCAATCAGTGAGCACTCCACTTATAACATTTGGTCTCAATCTTCATTACTTTCATGAATTAGGAAAAGATTTCTTCGAGTATGTACTTAAATGTTTATAGAATACAGCTGTTATTTTATTTTGAGGTATTTTATTGTAAAAATTTTGTTCTCTTACTTATGCCATAGCAGACTTTCAGGTGGTGCTATTTACACATGGCAGCAGTTCCATGGCAAATTTCAGTTTCCACATGTTCTATGTTTCATTCCAAGCATTTTGGTATATAATTTATTGGGGTTATTCATTTTGGGCCTTTTTTAGACTTGAAAGAAAATTACATGAAATTTGACCAATGTTAGGTTGGACGTCCCCTTAACCATCAATAAATAAATAAATAATTCTCAAAACAAATCTATTCGTGCGTGAAGTGAAGACTGAAGTGAACTTAATCAATTGTAGAAATGAAATACCTCCCGGACGAACCTGTTCGTTTAGTGATAAATATAGAGCACCGACGTCGTAGAAAACACCCTTCATTGACGACCATCAAATACTGTTGATGAAGAAATCGTCGAAGTGTGTTTGTCTCAATCATGTTTCCAGGTTTTTTAGAACATTTTCATTACAAATATCGTTCCGAAACTTTCTGTGTTTTTAGTAGACACAATTTGGCAGTGGAGATGAAGAACGCTTTGAAAAAATACCCAAGACTCCATCAAAGAACATCCTTTCAAGTAGAGTTGCCGCGATAGAAAAATCAAAGATCCGTTCAAAAACATCCCCAGGAAAAATAGGAACATTAAATTTTGTTTGATTTGTTTCTTCGAAAGTCTTGAAAAATATGTCCGAGATAATATTCAAGAAAAATTAAGAAACAGGGTAACTTGTTGGAGATGTCTGGTTGGATTGACTGAAGGTTTCAAACACAAGAAATTGCCTTGGCGCATTTCATTTGTTCAACTAAGAACATTCAGTGTTTCTAAAATCTATTTTTCATAAAACTACAGGTTATCCCATGCCAGAATATTTCACCCAATAACCTCACTACGACAGCATGTGTGCTCTGTTTCCACCGAGGTCAATTCTTTATTGGTAAGTTCCTTCTTCCTGAACTTTTGTTTTATCGGGTGGCCTGACTCATTTTGACAAAAAACAACCAAAACACAAAATCCCCCAAAACAACGCCTTTTTCACCACACAGGCCAAAATATCTGTTTATTCTCAAGATTCTGGTCTCCTGGAATTTGGCGTATTTCAGTTCAATACAGTTAAGGACGTTGTGCCATGAAAATCCAACATTTCACACGGTATTGCATGCTGGCTATTTATCTATCATTGGTAGGAATATTAGGATAGGACAGTAGTATAGCTCATATGTTTGGGGCCTAGGTTGGATGACCCCGGAAGTGACGTCATGTCACGTGACCTAGTGGCGCCATGTTGTGTTGTCATGGTAACCCGCGTGAGCGGCCATGTTGTGACGTCATCTCCATAGTGATACGTGTTGTTAGTGCACATGCGCAGTGCGTGTTGTTAGGTGATACGTGTTTCCGTCGTCCATTTTGTATACTAGAGGCCGCCATCTTGGTTTCTATGGTAGCACGTGATTGCTATGTTACCCAATTTTTCTGCAATAAGACGGGGTATGTTTTGAGGATATGTTCCTTTGTAGAAGAGTAAATTTAATTACCACAAACAACCCGACAATCCCTCCAAAACACCAAAATCCACCCGAAATCACCGAAATTGACTTTATTTCCCCATTTTATCGGTTTAGCACGTAGTGCTATAGTACTAAGGGGTACAAGGGGTGCATTCGACTGAAGTGGAGTAATTTTCTGGTTCGGATTTTCCCAGAATCCTCATTTAATTACCCAAATAAACCCGTCAAGTTGTATTATTTCGAATTCTTTAAGAATCCCTTTTTTGGATCCCATGACGTTTTATTTCCCTTTTAAGAGTAGCACGTAGTGCTATAGGACAAATTTACCCAGAATCCATTATTTAAATTACAAGTAGGACCCATATGTGTACATGAAGGCCATGAAGCTAAGTTCCACCATATACTCATACGAGGATCTACCCAACAGATGTGTCGTACGGGGTCTAATTTACTATCCCTCATTTTGATTTTTCTTTGTACTTCGATGGAAAGTTAAAAAAAATAACATTAAATATAAATTTAAATTTCTTTTATTCAACAACAAAAACATACAACTTTTTATGGTATGTAGATTGTTAGATATTCATAAACAGTCTTTTTGCAGATTGGACATCTTCTGAGTGGTTTACAGCAGTCTTTGCACAGGCACAAATGGTTACATGGTCGCGGAGCGACATTGGCTTCAGCTAATAAACACACACTACATTTTGTCCTCCGTGAATCTTCTTCTTGAAATGATGTGTCCATTTCTTCTTCTTCTTTGATGGCCATTTCTTCTTCTTTTTCAACGTCCATGAATTCAGGTGGTAAATTATGAATGTAATAACAGTCTGGATAATATTTTCTGTGTTCTTTTATAACATCATCTTCTGTTTCCCAGAAACGAACAATAATACCACA
Source organism: Pictodentalium vernedei (assembly GCA_031216915.1). Taxonomy (NCBI): domain Eukaryota; kingdom Metazoa; phylum Mollusca; class Scaphopoda; order Dentaliida; family Dentaliidae; genus Pictodentalium; species Pictodentalium vernedei. Next base: position 544,086,171 of record CM062295.1, on the reverse strand, counting down.
ATGAAAACAGTGAGTTCTGTCTCCTGTCCCCAAATAAAAGAATCCAGCTTTTGTCAGTTCATTCGGGGTTTTCACACTTTCAATTTGTAACATGAATTGAAATGTCTCGAGATGATTTTCCTCCAATGCATACTTGATGTGTTTTGGTGGTCTTTGTTCTGTTGTCTTTCTTATTTTTTCTTCTCCACGTAATAACTGCTCCAGTACTGGTGGCGGAACATCACGAAAATACGTTTCGAATGAAACGCTCATTCTCTCTACAAAGTCTCTTGGATTTCTTGTTTCTTGGTTTCTTGATTGATAATCATTCAGTGCCATCCTGATCAAACATGGAATAGTGAACATTCTTCAATCCTTTTTATCTTCATTCTTCTTTGGTTTTCTTTCTCTTTTTGGTTTGGGTTCTCCTATTTCAAGACTTCTCTCCCTTGCAATATCCACTGCTTTGGTCACTTGTTCCCAATCTCTTGTGGTAAACTGGAACCCAACGTCGTTCTTGAACAGCTGAATCTGTAAATCGTTAAGTTTGAAGACGGTCACATTAGTAGACATCCTTCTTCTTTGGCTGTCGAAACACAAATGAGCTGAACACCAAGTGCACCAGTTTTTTATAGTTTTCCTTCAATACAGCGACATCTAGTGGCTGGTTTCCTCTATGACGTCATTAACCAACAGATCATTATCCATTAGATCAGTGGTAAACATGTTGGATATGGTTTCCATCGGTACACCGCGACAGTGATGTTTCAAGTAAAACAGACAGTATTGTCCACACAGTGGTAATGGTCCTTGAAGGCGTTTTGTATTATACTTCCAATATCTGGAATTCTTCTTCAGGAAATTCTCGAATGGTCTGTGTTGTGGTGGTAATCCATAAGAATCAAAGTATTCTGCGTTGTGGTGACTCACAAAGAGAGCCACCCAATGTTTTCCTATTCTGTGGTCTGGATCCGTGTTGGCTATCAAAGCCACTGGTCTGTGATCTGGTAATCTTCTTGGTAATTTGTTTCTTGCAAATACACCCAAACATATTCTCTTCAAACAACTATCTGATCGAAGTGCATTCTCTAAATGCAACGTGTTCATGTTGAGTAATCGAAGATTACTTGTCTATTCTTATCCACTTCTATGATGTTCTGGAATTCTGCATACACCAGTACGTTGATTGTGGTTGGTAATGGGTTTTCGAAATGGACTTCTAGCCTCAAGTTTCCTCTCTTCACCAGATCGAAGTGTTGTCCATGTGATAGATCTGGAGTCAGGTCAAATACGAGTAGGGTGTATCCATTTATGTACTCTTCTCGGCTGATGTGGTTTCCTTCATTCTCATACAGTTGTCCAGTTCCTTGGAACAGAGTCGCATAACATCTCGCCACTTCTTGTTGTTCGAATCTAGGTTGTAATGGTTTGGCTGGAATCTGCTGCCCATCCACGTACAATGCCAAGTAATTGATTTTGTAGTTCTTGAAATTATATGGATTCTTTGAAAAGTTTCCATTGGAAGCATCATTGTCTACACATCCCACTACGATGCGTTTAGGTAGTTGGCCTAAAAATAAGTTTTCTTGTGTAATGCTCAGATTTCCTTTCGGCACTGAAAACACCTTGGTTTCCACACGGTCGATAGGATATTTTGCAGTTGCTTTTGTTAGTGCTTTCTCGTGAGCCATTCTCACGAATGATTGGAGTCTCTCTTTGCGTACAAACATGGATACATCTAGAATTTTGATCTTGTATGTATCGGTATCGGCCATCAATGCGAAAGCATCTTTGGCTCTTTTCATTTTAACATGAACATTAACTCCATTCAGCAAGTAACGAGTTTGGAAAAACATGTCCAAATGCAATCTTCCAGTTATGTCCACGATTTTACTTTTCTCTATAAATTTCTTTCGAAGAAGAAATCACTTGTTATCATCTGTCAAATCTTCCATGTGTCCGGCCGTATCCTTGTACCATAATGCATTAGTCAGTTGTGACTTCTTGGCAGCTGGTCCATAACTCAACAAAGTTTCTATGAAAGCTCTGTAATGATAAGTGTTGTTGGAAGGAGATACCAGTTTTTCATTCAAGCTGATATCGATTTGATTAAATAAGGAATGCATCCATAAATTGTCTGGGCCCACTTTGGCATCGGGTGCAATTGATGCCCCATTGGAATCTACAACCGTTGCTTTAACATACAAGTATGTCTGTGCCAAATTCAAATAATCATCTCCTAATCCTGCAATGTGGAATTCTATTGGACCACTGTTTCCTATAGTCGCCAAAGGCCTGTGTTCTACCCATTGCCCATGTTCCACACTAGTCTGTGTTGGTGGTATGGAAAATAAGTCGAGTTCGCTGTTGACACACTCACAAGATTTTTCATTAATGAGAGACATCATGCACCTAGATGGTCTTGGGTCTGACAGTTCTCCTTTTTGTCGATTTGCTAGTTTTGCGTGGTGCGGGCCTTTTTATACTTTTCCTGCCGGGTGGTTTTGAACCACCAACCACTTCATTCCAAGCTCCTGCACCAGCCTCTTTGACTCTTTTGATTGCTGCCTTTTTTACATTTTTCCCTTCAATGTCATCTTCGGCAAAGGCTGCTCCTTTTCTCAATAACTGTTTTCCCACGGTCCTGGCTGTAGTTTTCAATAAAGGTAACACCATATTCTTCAGTCCTCCCAATATACTTCCCAAACCATATCCTCTCTGTATTTGAGCTCCAGAAAAAGCTGGTAGACCGTTCCCAGCTTGTTTCGTGTAATATTCTTCGTATAATTTGGACTTACAACAATAAGTCATGTTTAAGTGAAATGAAGAGATCTACGATTTCTGAAATGAAGTGTCACTGTCACTTTCCCGAACTCGAATGGTACTATGGCTCCTGTGTCACCCCTTATATACACCTGGACAGTACTGAAACTTTTTCGTTCTACTGGTACATAATACACATTCTCAAATGTTTTAGAGATGATATCCCCATATTTTCCACGCACGGGTACGATACGAAGAAGTGGTATTCTTGTATCTCCTACGACTTGGTCACGAACCAAGTCACAGTATACATAGAGTGAATAAAATCCTTGCTTGACATCGGCAACTCGGGAAGAATTGTAAGTTCCTGATTTAAAAACACACTCATTAAATCCCAAAATATTTTGAAGAGTAGGGCTCAATGTGACCACGACTCCATCACGTACCGTGATACGAACTTTACCAGTCACTTCATCCAGTTCAAAAGCTACCTTATCGTGACGAGGCAAGAGTAATTCTTTAACACCATTGATAGCTCGTATAACATCAATGGGATCCGAATAACGACCTTCCTTGAGAGTAAGTCAGTTATTCTTTTTCGAAGACCAGAACACTGTAACGAAAGCTTCTTCTCCACGAATATTGAACCAAGTATTTGGATACTGAATCTCTGCCAGACCTACTTCCCATTCTCCCGTGAGATTCACTGGCTGTGATAACTGAGTGGTGGACGTAGTCAACGTGTTTTCTGGAAACACGTTCATAGAACTATTACTTGGTAGAGTCAAATAAAACATTACTTTTTCTTAATGGTTGGATTTGGTAACAAATATCCTATGCTACTACTCAAGAGAGCAGTCCACAACTTGCTGTCTGTGTTTTCGAGAGTGAGATTAACGACACTGGTAATGATGATGATATACAATATGATTATTTGTGAAAAATAAGTGATCTAGCTCCTTGGAATTCTTTTACCAAACAGAGGCCAAGAACCGTTCGACCCTTCTTCCATTTTGAAGAAACTTCAGAGGTTCACTTCCTTTTATAGGTGAGCTGACTCTGTTTGATCCACGAATTGAACGAAGTTGGGTATCCCAACCACTTTACGAACAATTCCCTTTTCTTACCTCGACCACGTTTCTTGAGTACGTGTTCGATTTTGTAAATAGTTTTATGTGAAACTCGCTGAAGCTCTTCAGTGTAGAATGACCCTTTCAATATTTCTCCATTATCATCTTGTAAGATGTATGTGACTGGATGTCCTTTCTTGATGGCTACTACTGTGAATAACTCTTCGGTCCAATTGGGCAAATAACCTTTCTCAAAAGTTTTGTTAACTTTATTGATTCTCACTCTGTCTCCTACTTTGTACTTTGGTGTCTTGTGTTTTATGGGTTGCCCATACAACCTTTGCCAAACCTCTTCTTGATTTTCAAAGTTCACGGCAATGGGGGCCATACCTATACTGCGATGATGAGAATGATTATATGATTTCACCAAGTTTTGAAGTGGAAAAGTTAGTGTATTGTTCTTGGCAAAATATTTCCACATTTTGGTTTTCAAAGTTCTATTGAATCTTTCTACTATGGAACATTTTGTTTCCACATTTTATGTAGTGAAAAAGTCGACTTTGTGATCTTTGAGAAAATTCTGAAATGTTCTGTTTAGAAATTCTTTGCCTTGATCAGTTTGTAATTTTTCTGGTTTACGACCTTGTTTGAAAATTTTACTAAAAGCTTTCACGATGGAATCACCAAGTTTGTTTTGTAATGGCATCACCCAAGCATATTTACTAAATACATCTATACATGTCAACAAAAATTTTATGTTTTTGTTGAATTTACTTATGTTTGAAACATCTACCAAGTCAGCTTGCCATTGTGCATCTATACCACTAACTATTATTACTTTTCTTCTAGGAAACGTACGACGAACAGGTTTGTGAGAGTGTATGTGTCTTGAGTCTCTAACCATTTTACAACTTGTTTGGTATTTTTCTTGAACGCTCTACAAAGAGCGTCTACACCACCAAAACTACCAGGCACTACAGAATCATAGTACAATGCTTCCATGACTGCCTTGTTCAAGTGTCAACTCTATTTATACCTTTTTTCGGTCCACTTTGGCGTTTCTGTTTTCTTTGGTTGTTTTGGTTCCGACTTTATTGGTGCCTGTTTCATAAAATCCCAACGTTATTTATGACCAATTAATTCGTGGGGTATGTTACTATCTCTCAAAGCTTCGGCCAACATTTCCCATCCCTTTGGTTGGAAAGATTTTCGTCTTCTAAGTAAATCGTTTAGAAGATCTGTTACATTCGACCCTACCACTGTTTGATCTTTGTAGACTAATTCACCCTTCTCATTCCAAGATATATTTGGGTCACTTCTAATACTATTCAACAACAACTTTCCCTTTCTCTTCATTGTCATAGGTACAGAATCGAGAATGTCTTCGTCTTTATTATCTTTCTCGAATTCGACTTTAATTGGTCGAGGAGCTATTACCTTTTGTTGAAATGTCAAGTATCTTTGTAAAATTTGATTATATTGAGTCATCTTTTCATCAGCCGAAAGAAAAGGGGCATCGAGAATATCTTTCATTTCTCTATCCAGTGATGAAACAGCCAGTTCATTCGGTTGTCTTGGAGTCTCTTGTAGACGTTCCAATAACCTTGGTTCTACCAAAGCCATCTTCTTTGCATATTCCATCATCCAAATATACCTTTAACAGCACCCAATAGTACAGGAGGTAGCAATGCCCCCAAGAATCCCCCTTTCTGCAAGATTTGTCTCCTCTTTTTGTCAGAGGTACCTTTGTTTGCCACTGCCCTCACTAGTTGTTTCTGACGAACGAGTTTGGTTCTCTGAGCTTTGGTCAGAGGTACTGCTCCCTTCAGTATATTCGAGGCACAATCACACAAACAAGTTATCAGTTCTTTATCTGCATGTTTTAGTATGGATTTGACGAGTGCGGGTTTCGATTTAATAAGAACCTTGAGAAGAGCAATGTTGCACTTGAGACGGTCAGACATGCTTCTGACTCGAGTCAGACTTGTTGCTCCCCTTTTACACTTTTCGGAGGTACACATATTGGGTTTCCCCAGGAAAAATTTGACTTCTTAATCTCATGTGTTCAGGAGTATCTTGTTTGAGATCTATTAAAAGGTAACCACATGGTGTCGAAGTGGCATCTTCAAAAACTTCTCTCAGAAACTTGGAATGACCAGGATACATCTGTGCTGCCAAGTGTGAGATCTGAGAACGATCCCTAGGATTTTTAAACAAGATCATGTAATGACTATTGAGAGCTACAGTCCTATGGACTTTATTTTTATCGAATAAATTTTGAACACTAGATCACACTAATGTTACGGTGGTGACTACCTTTAGTAAATAATCTGGACACTCAAACATCTGCATCGAGCATCAGATCATCCAATATGACTAAACTATCAGATTTTAATTCTTGAGGGAGACCCTCTACGAATTCTACTTGGGGTAACGTATTGTATAATGGTTGCCATTCATTATAACACCAAATGATGTGACTTGGGACAGGTGATATAATTTTTTGAATGTTTTGAATAACTCGATTTACAAAGGATGATTTACCACTATCCGTGGGACCACACAATAAACAAGTGAATGGATGCTTCCAACGAGGATCCATCTTTGTTGTTCTATGTGGGTACTACTTCCCTTTTATACCTTTTGGGGAGGTGGCCCCCACTGAACGTGGGGACTACTCCCCCTTTTATACCTTTTGGAGAGGTGGTCAATATGACCCGTCATCCAAAAATTATTTAAAATTGGTGGCCCTCTGACTTACTGGCTGGGGACAGTTTAAGTTTGTTTGATATTTGTCAAGAAGATAAACATCAAATAACTTAAGCCTCATTACCGCCTTTTTTTCTTGTTTCTTCATTTTATACTTTTTTTCTTCTTTTTTTTCTTTTTTTATAAAAATCATCTATTTACAACATCTATTTACATCTTCAATTAGAATCCAATTGTAACAGGTTTCTTGATGGTCATAAATTCAATCACCAAATCCATAATACAACGTCTCTGTTCATTTGTGAGAGGTTTCTCGAACATATCTTCATATTCTTTCTGTACTGGTGGTGGATTCATTCCAGAAGTATTATGGTGCCACAGTAGATGAACATCATTCTTGTTAACTCTTTCAAGTGCGTCACTAAAACATGTTATAATCTTCTCTTCTTCAGACATCATTAGGCATACATTATGCTGAATCTGACTTGGGTGATCGACTGTACATCCATAGCATTTTTCTTTCACTACAGCGTCAATGTTCTCTTCGACATAATGAGCATATGCCAAGCAAAGTTCATGCTGCAAGCGAACTTGCCTGAGTTCACTATCAATTTCATCAACGATCAATGGTCGTGGTTGGGTTATTCTCACTGTGATCTTCTTCTTCTTCTTCAAAGGTGGTTCTTGATTTGGTTTTTTGAAGTCTTCATGGTTAGTAGGTTTAGTGTCTTCAGTTAAAGTTGTTTGTTGGGTTTTGATGGCTGCGTCTACTTCTTCTATTTGGGATTTCAAGGCATTCCATTCTTCTAAAGATAGAGCAATACCAGTCTTCGTAGGATAAGGTTTCTGGTCTTTTCCCTCAAAGTATCTTCTGAGATGAATCTTCAGTTCACCCTGGTACTGGGTGACGTTAGCATAAGTCTGCTTGGTGCCAATTCGGAACATCTTCTCTGGTCAATGGTTCAATCGTGAATGATGCCAAGTCCATGCTTTGCCTAATCTTATATATCTTTGACGGACGTGATTGAAAACATCACACCAGTTCAACAAATTTTGATTGAGTTTTTGATTCTTGGTTGGGGTTTGTGTTTGTTTCCTATAGGATTATAGGTTAAAGTTGGAAAATTTAGAAAATTAGTATAGAAAGTAATGGGAAAGAAACACAATGAGAATACAGAAATTTGATTGGTTGATTAACTTCGATCTGATTGGTCAGTTTGGCGATCAAACTGCAATCTTGATCCTTAAACTGTAGGATATGGCCCTCTGCATTTTATACTGGCTTGGGACAGGTCAAGCTACAAACCTCTGTCTAATGGAGATAAGTCAAATAGCTCGAGTGCATTCCCACCCCCTACAGTTCGTATCCTCTTTGAGGGAATTTTTTTTTGTTCATCAAAAAAGAAAATGAAAACAACATGTCCAACTTAGCAATTTAGTTTTTCTATCATAAAAATTTCTCATTTCTTTTAAATATTCACAACAGAGAATTTTTTAGTAATGATGATGATGATGATGATTTATTCCTTTGGTTATACAATAGGGGTAGCCTAAAAGGCACCTGGAATCAACTTTAAAAAAAAAAATGAAATGAAACTAAAAAGTAAAGAAGTATCATCTGGTTCCAATAGGTGTAACCTAAAAGATACCATGAATCAACATGTTTTTAAAATAAATGGAACTAAAAAGTTTTGAATGAAACTAAAAAGTTTTGAATGAAACTGAAAAGTAAAGAAGTATCATCTGGTTCCAATAGGTGTAACCTAAAAGATACCATGAATCAACATTTTTTAAAATAAATGGTACTAAAAAGTTTTGAATGACACTAAATTTTGAATAAAGACTTATCATCTGGTTCCAATAGGTGTAACCTAAAATATACCATGAATCAACATTTTTTTAAAAATAAATGTTACTAAAAAGTTTTGAATGAAACTAAGTTTTGAATGAAACTAAAAAGTAAAGAAGTATCCTCCACTTCCAATAGGGTTAGCCTAAAGTATACCAGGAACATGATGATGATGATGATAATGATGAAAAAACTCTCTGTATTAGAATGAATAAAAAAATTGAAAAATCTTTACACTAGAAAAATGTATTGCCTTGTAAGACTTGCCATTTTGGAATTTTTTTTTGAAGACTGCCATATAGGACTTTTTACTTAGAGAGAAAAACTTGCCATAAAATACTTTATGAGGACTGCCATAAAGGACTTTAGAGAATGCCATAAAGGACTTTTTACTTTGAGAGAAAAGCTTGCCATATAGGACTTTATGAGGACTGCCATAAAGGACTTTGAAAGAAAAACTGCCATGTAGGACTTTTTACTTTGAGAAAAACTTGCCATGTTGGACTTTATGAGGACTGCCATAAAGGACTTTAGAGAAAAACTGCCATAAAGGACTTTAGAGAATGCCATAAAGGACTTTATAAGGACTGCCATAAAGGACTTTAGAGAATGCCATAAAGGACGTTAGAGAAAAACTGCCATAACAGACTTTAGAGAATGCCATGTAGGACTTTATGAGGACTGCCATAAAGGACTTTAGAGAATGCCATAAAGGACTTTAAAAATTTGATAAGCCTAATATGATTGAGTAGACCACCTAAAAACCATTTCGGTTTTTAGGAATTTTTCGGTCAACTAAATAAGACTTTTTGTAGGCAAAAGCTAGACTTGGTTCAGGTTGTAGAAAAATATGACACTCACTCAATTGTTTCTTCTTTAAATCTCTAGTGGTATGGTGCTAACTCCATCTTCTAAAACTCTTTGTTTTGGGTAGAAATATGATAGTCCATCTCTGCTCTGCTGGTAGGTATACATTGTGTTGTCATTCATCACAAATCCTCAGTTGATGCCAGATCCACTTTGTTGAGTCTTCAAAACTTGCAAATATCTGTCTTTCGTCAAATCATTGTGGCGTTTGCTGATTCCCTTACAACTGAATTTATTGATTGCACCGAAACAATAATATGTTTTACTACACAGTCCAACAATGCCGGTTCCTTGCCATTCTACCTTGAACAAGCCTGGAGTCCTCCTGTCAAAACGCTTTCTTTCTTGGCAGCATGAGGGTGACAGCCATTCTTTGCCTTCTAATTTGGTTTTCACATAATCATCTCTGTGGAAATCACAACACTCTGATGGAAACCACTTGTGATTCTCTTTGTAAAATTCTACTCTCTTCTCTGGTTTCACTAATTCATCTATGGATGGTGACGAAGTACATAGATATGCAGAATCTGTGTCCATTTCAGCATATTCGAAATCTTGGCAGTTGATAAAAGTATCGATGACATCATAATAGAACTGGAGCATCCGGAGTTTCGCATACTGGTAAACAAAGAATCCGATGTGAAGTGGCAGATCCAACTTGATGGTCTTCTTGTTGAGTTCGACTTCATATAAGGTTTCATCTAATGGATTCAAGGCTCTGAAGGACATGTCATTTACAGCTTTGGTGACTTCTTCGTCGTCGCAATAGCACACACGTCGATGCTTCTCTTTGTTGGTGACGGTTTTGCCATATCCAGAATTTCCCAACAGCTTCATGGTGTCGGCAACGATCGACTTGTCAGGGTCAACATCTCCTTGTCTTCTTGCTTCAGATACTTCATCTCCAAATTTTTCAAAACATCTTTGTTTATATTGGATAACTTGATAGACGTGATCAACTTCAATACCATGCTGGAGGTACCACTGCAGTAAAGGGGTTGCAAACAACATTTTTTCTGCTCCATAGCTTCCGATCAAACTTTTACGGGGTTTCTTCATGATTCCATTCTTCTCGGCAAAGGACTTCATGTGTTCACCAATATCATCTATGGAAATATCTGTATTCTTGAAGATAGGTGTCATCTCTTCAAAGTACTCTTCCATGTGATCTGGTACATGTATATCACATTCGACCAAACCAAACAGTTCACCGGACTTCACTTTGTTCAGTATTTCTTCCTCTGTCATCGCACCATCTATATTGTCTGAAAAGTTCTCTTTCAGGAAGGCTTTGAGTGTGGCATCGGTCTTCTTCATCTCTCTCCACTCACACTCCCAGATTTCAATAAGTTTATAGCCCAAATCGGTGATGGACTTTGCATTGGTACGGGTGTCTTGTAGCAGTTCTTTCATCGGTTTATCTCTGACTTCATTATGGATGATAGGAAGGCCATTCTTATCTTTCATGCAGGTATGTCCGTGCCAGAAGCAGCCATGGAATTGGTATACAGTCTGTGTCTCTTTGCACCAACCATCAACAGGCAACTGTCTTCGACCAATCATTTTTTCAGCTCCGTTAAACTGATGTCTGATGTGGATGTCATCTCTCATGGATAAAAACTCTAACCATTGTTCAGCCATTTTACCATACTTCATTGGATGTTCTGGTTTAAACTGGTTTTCTTCACGACGTCTAATACTCCAACCCGTTGGCATCTCTTGCATTAGGCACCAAAGATATAATGCATTCGCATCAAAGCCTATAATACTTCCACATGGTTTTGCTTCTTTGCCATATTTTGTTTCTCTGATTCGGGTAACATCTTTCTCGTGGTATCGGTTGAAGATAATTGAAGGTCCACCAACGATATTTTCTTTCACCAAGTGTTGCAGGTCTTTGCTTTTCTGGTTAAATAATGTGAAGTAAGTGTCATCATTCATGGTCTGGAACACGTATTTCAACGTGAGGCCCGGAACACTGATACCATCTTTAAACATGTCGATGTGGTGTTCTTGGTAGAAAGCAAACTGCTTGTCAACTGCTTCAAGGAATGGTTTTACATCTCGGTTATTATACCAGATCAGAAAATCACGGAACGTTGTCATCTCCAGGTCGTTCCATACATGCTGGCAGTACTGGTATTCTTCATTGGATATATTTTCTTTCTTGAGAGAACTGTAGAAGGCGTCATGGTCTGGTAGGTGGTCTTGATCCAATTTGTTCAAGCTGTCGATCCATTCATATGGTAAAAATCCCTTCGTCACAGAGCAGCCAAATGCTTTCAAAAACTTGTCATAGCTGAATCCTGGAGCGAGGTAGTTGCAAATATCAACAAACTTGAAAGATTCTGTCGAGACGCACATGTAGTTATTCGATTTCTTCACTGCAAACTTGAGTGGATTCTGTCTCTTCAGGTATGTCATCAGTTCACACTTGACTACATTCATATCATATTTTCCAGAGTTGAATCCGATGACGGGCATCTCTTGTAGGTAGTCTTGAAATTTCTTCTCCAATTTTTGTAAAGGGTGCATCTTGGATGTATCTTCTCCAGTAGCTCTGGCTTCTGCTTCCAGCGTTTCATCAATTTTCTGTCTGAGTTTAAACAAGATCCAAGCATGATAGGTCTGCATCAGTTGGTGGCAATGAGATGAAATAGCTGTGAGGTATGTCATCATTTCTTCAACAAGTTCTTGAGAATTTCCATTTGTAATAAAACATTTCGGTTCTTGGTATTCTGGAACATTACTACATATGCTAACACTCAATGGTCGGTGTTCTGCTTCCCATATCAGTTTATCACTGTCAGCAGGTAGACTGGATTTGACAAAGGAACTTTCAAAATCAAACGTTGCACGGTATGGATAAAACTTCTCTTCAGATACTTCTATACCTTCATCTAACAGATCAAATATGGCCTGGGATGGATGGTATACACCGCCACCATACTGGTAATTTACTTCTTCTGTGCAGGTTTTCTCGTGACGATTGAGTAGAAATCCATTTTTCCATAATTTGCCGCATTTGCGGCATTCAAAGGATTTGCAGTATTGGTCTATATCGATGATGTAGCTAAAATGATTCTTGTAAACGTTCACATACATGGTATCTTCATACTTTCTGTGAGATCTCTGTACTAATTTGGCAACAATTTGGTCATCATCATTCTTGACAAGTTCATATACTTGGATATTTACTTCAAAACATTTCTCCAAGTCAGGTAATTCGGCTACAGTTACTCCACGGAATTCATTCTTTGGCTTCTCTGTATACTTGTTGTACATGGCATCTGTTGTATAGTTGAGGTTGTGTGCTGTGGAACCACTCCATAAAGCTAAACAGCGGAACATGCACAGGTTGTCTTCGTAGGTAAAATGGCGATTTCTATCTTTCACCAAAGCATTTACTGCTTTGTTCTGGAGAATGTAGTCAGGAAGATCTTCTGCCATTCCAATTGGGTGGTCTTTCAGCTTATTCACATAAAATGTGACGTTCGTAACTCTCTCCACAAGCCATTTGGTGTTGGGTCGTTTTAATTTGGCCCATTCCAGGATATCTTCTTCCATGACATCATCAAGGAATTCTTCAAAGTCTTCTTGGCAGCATACTAGTTGTGGAACATCAAGTACCCGGGCGTTGTTTTGTGATGGATGGTAATACTTCAGTTCATTTGTTTCATTGTGTCGCAGGATAAAACCAAAACTCAGATTAATTATAAATCTCAGCTGTTGTGGTAGAAATATGGAAGTCATCAATTCATCAGTCATCATCTTCAGGTTCACATCGTTGATCTGATAGTTATATTGGTCCTGGACTCTTCTGTTCATCATGTGGCGAGTTCTAATAGAACTCCAGTTATCTTCGTACACGGTCAACATCTCATCTAGCTCTTCTTCAGACATCATATTCTTTTCAAACTCAATTGGGTCAACATCATAATGGGTGGTCGTTGTGGTCCGTGGTTGATTAGGTGGTCCTCTCTTCGGTTCATCAGTCTTCCTTTTAGATGGTACAGGAACTGGTCGGTGGGCAACGCTCTTGTGTTGATTAAAATGGAGTAGTTGGTTAAACTCCTGGACGCATTCCATACATGTATATGTCTCCAAACATTTCATCAGGTGTTGATCCAGTTTTGCTTGGAAGCATAACTCTTGTTGCAGTTGGTACAATCGAAAGACTTCTTCTCTTCGGCGGCGTGCTTGGTACGCACATGACGGTTTCGGCTCCGACGGTCCGTAAAGGTCTTCCCACACTCTTCACAGGCGTAAACATCAGTTCTGGTAACGGCAGTAGCAGCTTCAGACTCCATCTTCATAAATTTTTTGCGAAGGCAAAATTGCTATAGAAAACTCTCTAGCGATGTGTTCAGTTCGAAGGATCGAAACAGAATGACGCGACGTTATTCTTCTCCGGAATTTATTTCTACGTGATGGACGTTTTTGAAAACGTCACGATGTCACAACGTTTTTTCATCGATATTTTCATTCTCGATGGGCGTTTGTGTTTGTTTCCTATAGGATTATAGGTTAAAGTTGGGAAATTTAGAAAATTAGTATAGAAAGTAATGGGAAAGAAACACAATGGGAATCCAGAAATCTGATTGGTGGATTAACTTCGCTGTGATTGGTTAGTGTAAAAACGTCTTGATCCTCATTAATTTTATTATTTAAAATCATGTACTTGGGGGTCATTTAAAGAAATTGCTAAATGTAGACCCTAACAATTAGTTAGGGGGTCAGTTAAGGATGTTACTAAAAATAGAGCGTAGGAATTTATAAAAATATAGTTCCAAGTAGAAGCAGAGGATTCTGAAAGAATTCGAAATAATACAACTTGACGGGTTTATTTGGGTAATTAAATGAGGATTCTGGGAAAATCCGAACCAGAAAATTACTCCACTTCAGTCGAATGCACCCCTTGTACTCCTTGGTACTATAGCACTAAACCGATAAAATGGGGAAATAAAGTCAATTTCGGTGATTTCGGGTGGATTTTGGTGTTCTGGAGGGATTGTCGGGTTGTTTGTGGTAATTAAATTTACTCTTCTACAAAGGAACATATCCTCAAAACATACCCCGTCTTATTGCAGAAAAATTGGGTAACATAGCAATCACGTGCTACAATAGAAACCAAGATGGCGGCCTCTAGTATACAAAATGGATGACTGAAACACGTATCACCCTAACAACACGTGCTGCGCATGTGCACTAACAACACGTATCACTATGGGGATGACGTCACAACACGGCCGCTCACGCGGGTTACCATGACAACACAACATGGCGCCACTAGGTCACGTGACATGACGTCACTTCCGGGGTCATCCAACCTAGGCCCCAAACATACGAGCTATACTACTTAGGACCACAACCGATCTCGCAATAACACGTACATATAAAACCTTGTGTTTGCGCGTGCATGCAAAATACTTCAGTGTTTAATAGAGTTTAACGTCCCTTACAACATGGAACACATTATGCCTGTGTATTATATGTCATTCCACGTGTGCCAAGTGCACGGAGGGGGGAGGGGTCAATTCGTTGGACTTCTCTCACCAGTGGAATGTCGCCCCCAGTGTAATTCGCACACATATTGGCCTGCGACATAGTACCAAGGTGTTATTTTCTTTTCTTTATTATCGTCATTTTTTTTATTAAGTTGTTTCGGCGGTTTAATGTACAGCGCCATGCGACAGAACTATGTAGCGTTGGTCATGGAAGGGCAAGTGAGGGGAGTATGTTTGTTGGCTGAGTATCGGCTTGCAAGATAAATTGGTAAAAAAAAATTTGGGATTTTTTATTTCAGGGCGGAGGCGATATCATAAAACTAGGCTACTGACACAATGCCATTTCCTATGTGTGTGCCAGCTATATTTTCCGCCACTTTATCAACGCGAGAGGTATTCTTCCAACATTACGCATCAAGTTTTACGATGTCACACCACGCGGAGTTTTACATCACATGAAGTTCTCGAATAACCCACAACTGAAACGTAAACTGATGTTGCATCCACCCGAGTGTTTATTAACTCGAGTTTTTTCTTCAAATCCACAACGAATTTCGCAACAAATCAGTTGGAAAAATCGATGGATGTAACGCAGTAAGGGGGACAACTCGAGCGCTGAATTTACCGAAAGCCAACTGTAATGTCCAGAAAAGCCAGTTCGTAAATCGAGTTTTCAAGATTTATAGAAATGGACATTGTCAAGTGGCGGCACCCCTCTTCCTTTCTTCCATCAATCATTCATTCCTCCCTCCCTCCTCCCTTCCTTCCAAATTGTCAAGTTATGAAATGTTTATCTTTTCATTCGGCCCACCTCCCATGACAAACTTTATGAATCTGTAGGCCTAATACATATATGTGCACTTTTTTAAATACAAAACATTGTCTTTTTGTTTACACACATATGTACGGCAGATATAGCTATATCTACCTGTATATTTATGTGTCATTTACATTTTGTGTGTCTTACATGAAAACTACACCCTCCTTGGTGGCACAGTGCATACATGTTTGGTCTATAAGTTACAGACATTTTGGTGTATAAGTTTTGGCCTATAAGTTTCACAATTTAACACTAAGGCAATGGTGCCTATGGAAAACTCAGTGTTAAAAATGCCTTGGTCTACAGTGGCTCCAGATCATGCTTTATGACCAGATCCTATAGTACATTTTTGGCTTATAAGTTTCCACTGTACATTAATTTATTTTTTGTGTTTGCTAATTAATTTTTGTTTAGCTTAAATGTTTTTTGTGTTATGCAAAATAGAAAAATAATTTTGCAAACACAAAAAAAAATATTTTCTTAGAAAATATTTTTTTGTGTTTGCAAATTATTTTTACAAAAAGCTTTTTCATAAATTTTATGAAAAAGTTTTTTTGTAAAAATAAATTTGCAAACACAAAAATATATTTTCTAAGAAAATATTTTTTTGTGTTTGCAAAATTATTTTTCTATTTTGCAAGTTTTTATTTTATAAGGAAATATTTTATGTACCCCAGACCTGGATTTTTCTCTGGCAAACCAATGTCTGTGGGAGTTTTCACTGTTAAATCTGTGTTTGTCACCACTTTTTTCCCCCATAGACAATCCTGGAGGGGTAATTGCAACATTTTTTATTCCAAACTTGTTTTAGGATATCTCTCATTGATACAACTCTCATTATCAACGGTCACTCACAGAATGGGTAATGGAACTGTGTCTCTCTTTCTGAGACTTTTATTTTTTTAGAAAGAAAAATCTCTTTCCAATATTTTGTAGCCTTTAAAAAGGCTGTTCAATTCTGTATCAGGTAAGATGTAAAAATTGTCATTTCTCCCTTCCCGTCTTGTTAAATATCCAATCAAGTTACATTTGTTTGTCCCATGGGTATCTCTCCGATTTTAAAAAAATGACACAATAGCGCCGGTACTTTCGAGTTTTTCTGAATGCTCATCAACTTACAATATCAAGTCGATAGTCCCTAGTTGTAAATTCATATTCACACAAATCATATTTCATATATTTGTACAAATACGAATTTGCAAATACAAGAACGCTATCTGTTATTTGAGTTGTAAAAAAATTACTGTCTATCCTATTACAAATGTACTGAAGAAAATACACCAATACCTTCAAAATGATTCAAGTAAAATATCCAATATAAGCGATGAATTAATTGTAATCTATAAGTTATCGAACAATTATACTCCTATGATAAACAAAATGCGTGTTGAATTGTAATGCTAGGTATTATTATCATTTTATAGGGCACTCCCTGGCGAATATTTTCATTTTCGGGGGCTGCACAAAACTCATGTTTCCGTTCACATCCGGGTTCCCGGGCAATAATGAAAAATTCGTTTCAATATGGCCCGGCAGCCCGCACATCCCCTGATGTAGGGGAGGTAACACTCCTTGAGTTTGAATATTTGGAGAAGAGAGTTGTGATGGCGGAATTTTGTGATCTTTGGCGTGAAAGAATTAAGATATACATTCGCATTTAAGGCATGAGTTAGTTGCTGACAATGAGTGTGTGGGAATTTCACACACCTACTACATTGAAAAATGATAATAATGAGCAATCATAAGAGCTAGGCATTCAATTTATCAGCGTGGGAAGCGGCCAGGTGAAAACCGCAAACGCACGACACGCCGAGGTAAGTAAAATTTTCAAGTTTTAAACAGATTATTCACAGGTGAACCAGGGCCTTGAATACTGTGAAAATATTTGTAATACTTCCGGAAAAAATTC
The DNA here is from genome assembly GCA_031216915.1 of Pictodentalium vernedei. Classification (NCBI taxonomy): domain Eukaryota; kingdom Metazoa; phylum Mollusca; class Scaphopoda; order Dentaliida; family Dentaliidae; genus Pictodentalium; species Pictodentalium vernedei. The sequence continues at coordinate 544,068,698 of CM062295.1, read as the reverse complement.
CGATTTATGATTTTATAAGGTTTGGTGTGGAAAAGTTGATAGTTTTGACATGAAAAATCGCGGAGTTTAAAATTTCCTAATCTCATGTACAACAAATGACTTTCGGTACTTGTTTGCGTTGGGCGTCAACTGATTAATCACGTGACAATACTTAGCTAAAAATACCGTGTTGATAAGCAGACGACACGCGTCAGTTTTCAATAAAGTTCGGCGTTCATTTTTTCAAAATGTCACAATCGATTGAGTTAGGGAAAGACGATTTGGAAAACATGGAGAAAAGTTCAGTGCCTCACAACACAGCACTGGCTACAAAGTATGGAGTAAAAAAGTTTCAAGACTGGTTGGAAAAAAAGAAAAAAAACTTGTGACTTTTACACAATTTCTCCACTAGAATTAAATGAGGTGTTGAGGAAATTTTACGCCGAAGTTCGATCCAAACATTACGTGTACAGTACCCATATGAGACTGGTCAATTAATACCCCAGTCATTATAAATCTGCCAAGAAGGCAAATAGAAAAAATGAATGAAAAAAAAACACAAACTCTAAATCCGCTTGACTTGATTCTGTTAAGTCTGCCGGTGCCAAGCCCGGGCAAAGGATGAAGGGAGTTTATGATTTATTTGCGAAAAAACCCTCCAAAAACCCACACACTAATCTATTAAATACCGTGCAGCGATTGTGTGTTAATTGGATTTTGTGCTCAATCTACTACTAAATACCGAGCTGAAGTTTTCGTCTGGCGCATTGTACTTTAATGTTTATAAATCATCCAATTTTACCCCAACTTGTCCCAAATTGATATTTTACATTTAAATGGCCCCTATATACCACATTATGCCCTTTATTTTGCCTAATATGCCTTATTTATCTACTGCTCGGTATAGCTCGGTATTTAGTACGACCGATGAAACAGAATGTACTGTAACCGCAAGCAATTTCGACTTTTATGTATGAACTGTCTCCTTCACATTTTTTATTCTTTTGAAACGGTGGTTAATTTTAATAAATTCTAAAAATTAAATTCTAATTGACACAGTGCATGTCTTGAGTGATTAGCTGTTTTTGCTGGCACTTTGTTTTTAAACAGCCACTTTGTGCTGGTTTCTATCAGTTGGGGCGAATTGTGCTAACGACTACGACATTACAACTCTTAAAACAAATATAAACTTTGGCTGGTTCAGGCTATTTTTAGAAATGTATGACAGATTTTAACAGCAGTCGTGTTTATGTAATGGATGGGGAAGCGTTTTTAAAAAAATAAAACACAAGAAAATGCATACAACTGTCATTCCCCCAAGGAAGTTCTGGAGGGCAACTTGAATTTCGCCCCCAATGTAAGCCAAGGCGACATCTTCGCTCTAGTTGCCCACTCGGCTGCCCCCTTGGTGAGGACAAGAAATGGCACTAAGAAAAGACCTTACTAATTTGATTAATTATTGGTTTTTAAGGTCACATATTTCTGCACAATGGCTAACCGTGACCACAACATGGATACAAATCAACATCCAGCCAATTGTTTGTACCAATGTTGCCCATTTTAGCAGACCCAGGCACTGGTGACCGAATCCAGTTTAACCAGTAAAACAGAGCTTGTTTACCACAGAAAACAAGCACTGCTTCACTTCCTGGGACTCCCATGGGGAGACATTAACATTTGACGCATAAATGTGACTTTGACCTTGGGGTATAGAATGTAAATGTGGCATGGCGGCAACACACTGTCTACTGTTTATTTATTGGTGTTTATGGTCACACACTCCTGCACAATGGCTAATCGTAACTAGAACATGGAGATCAAGTCCAGCCAGTCGTTTATACCTATGTTGCCCATTTTAGAGGACTTTCACCCCAGGTATTGGTGACCAGGTCCTATTTTACCAGTAACACTCTCTACTAGTGATATATATGTGTAAGTAGCAACGGATCCAGCCTACCAATCAAGACGCTGGATCGGCACTCATATTTGGTCAAGCTATCTCAGAAATCGACATTTAATTCATCTTTAATTGAAGAAGTCAGGCATTAAATGTTACCGACTGGGGTGACAATATTTGTTTCAAAGGAAAATAATTGGCTTTTAAAAGTTTACCCAATTCACCGTACCACCTATGCGCTTTATCCGATTGGAGAGCAATAAATTTGCATCTAATGGTTTGTAGCAGCGATCATGAGCAATGTGGTGCTGAATTTCACCGATACAACTAGGCACTTGTCCCAGGACATACCTCTCTACAAGTGTCTGGTATTTAATAATAATAATAATAATGCAATGTTAATATCTAGAATCCCCCACAGTGTACTGTGACTTAAATTATTAACTCGTATCACAGGCGTACACACCCTTTGTACATTCCATGACATTCTCGGCTCAACTCAATGGAGCAAACTGGCGGTGATTCACAGATGTGGGTACACAAGGCAAGCGCCTCAACAGGTCCCTATTTTACACCTAGGTATGGCAAGGATTGCGTTGAACATTCCCAACGTTCACAGCTGGCATGTGATTCCACGTCGCAGTGTCACACACTCAAACATTGCTAACCGCACACCAGCCATTACTATGGGAAGCACCCAAATCAATCGCCGAGTGGTCACCCATCCAAGGATTAACCAGGCTTGACATTGCTTAACTTCGGGGATCTAACGAGAACCGGTATTGCTTCGCCAACACACTGATGCATAACTCTTTTTATCACTGTTGCTCAGACTGGCCCTTTTATATGAGATGAGTCTCCCCGCACTTGAGTTCCGACATAAAATTATGGCTTTGTCACAGAATTGTTTTCCTTGACCATTACATCATATATTGTATATCTGTAACTTCAGTTGTGACATAATTCATTTCATGAAGTGGTTATCATCATCTTTATTAATTTTTTCAAACCCAAACGTGTGGTCATGCCTTCTGTCATTTGCAGAATGAGGTCCCAGGAGGGTGAATTTGCTGATGGTATCACATACAGTGGGCTAGAATCCTCCAAATTATCCTCTGTGAACCTCAATCTGAATCAGGGTCTCAGGCCTAAACAGAAAGAGGAACCCAGAGGGTAAATTTAGTAATGGTACCCTGCTGCACAGGGTAGCATCACCAAATTCACCCTCTGAGGTTCTCATTCTCTAGATGACAATCTGCTTATTTCCAGGCTTGGTTGTGGTGGAGGTTGATGATCCTGGATCCACCCCTGTAGTGTCAAAGAAGACAGGCTTTTCTGGAGTATGAGTTAGTGATGACTTCCGGGTACGGGACAAGTCGCCGTTGGGACAACTCGCCATTGGACGGCGAGTTGTCCCGATGTTTACAGCGACTTGTCCCGTTTTTTTCAATTTTTTTTTTTAATTTATTTTTTTATTATTTTATTTTTTGGGGTGAAATATTGTTAAATTTATCACTTACTTACCTGTAGAGTATTTTCACAAATAAATCCGACCTCCGTGAATTGAAAGAAATAAAATTATGCCCTGCGTGTGGCACTATGCAAACCCAAATGGACACCGATAAAGGAACTTCACTTGCTAGCAAAAATAGAAACTATTGATACGCGATTAAAAGACCTACAGAACAAAACCCTCAACCGACTCCAAGATAGTGAATTAATGGTTGAGCTGAACGAACACCGATCCCTTAACAGAAAAACAAAATAAGTTTCCAGAAAATAAAAAAAAAAATAAAAAATTATACAACAATTCGCACTCTCAAAATACACTGAAATGGCCCAGAAGATCCAGAATTATTGGGACGAATATCACTGTCAACGTCAGCCTTTTTGAAGAAATGGTCCTCTGTTTATATTAAGTAATTATAGTTCTTTCAAATGTTAATCTTTAAATATTACTTTTTGAGAATTATAGAAACTTGACAGAAAATACAGAATTCTGAAATTATTTTTATTTTATATCTGTGTATTCACATGAAAAATGTATTACTCTGTGAATTTAACGAATCCTGTTCAATTATAGTCACTACTCTGTGTGTTAAATTATTATTGTTACATGTCTTTGTTGTGAAGAATAAAGATAATTAATCCCATATATGCCGCAAGTTAAATGTCACTGACAACCCCACGGCGACTTGTCCTGCGGTGACTTGTCCCGACGGCGACTCGTCCCACCTCGGCCACGGCGAGTTGTCCCGACGGCGAGTTGTCCCGTTCCCATGACTTCCTGCTGAAGATAGGTTTAAAATTCATTCTTTGGACAGCATAATTCAACAATTTTCTCGGGGAGACTCCTGAACCTCCAACTATGGGAAGGGGATACCCCTCCCATACCCAGTGCAGTATCACTCAGATTTACGGACTGGATCTCTCCTGGTAAGAAGTTCCGTCAATTTATGCCATGTACTGAAGAAGTTATGGTCCAGACAAGAAATGTCACAACGAAATGATAGGCATTATTAGCATTTGACGCATAATTGTGACCTTGTCCTTGGGATTAAGGCTGCTCGGTATATCGATAAGCCGATATATACCGGTATTCAAACCAATATCGATTGAATACCAGTGTAATTACAAAAATATCGGTTTATCGTCATTATTTATTTACCCACAATTTAATTTTCAAGATGTCTTGAGTTTTTTAACTGTAGCACTGACTGTGATGCCTCGAGTCTCAATTGTGGTACTTGTGTTCATATATCTAAACAGTTTTCAATATACCGTTATACCACGGTATTGTTTTGAATACCGATACCGGTATTCAGTTTTGAATATCGTGCAGCCCTACTTGGGATATGGAAAGTAAATGTGGTGCACGACACACCATCTACCGATAATATTTATGTATAAGAAGTTTCATCAAGTTCTGTCAAGTAGTAAGGAATTTATAGTCCGGACAAACACAATATTGATGACAGATGGGCGATGGACAACTCATTATCAGAAAAGCGCTGCTGACCTTTGTCTGAGTGAAGCTCTTAAAAACATGATGAAGAATTCTTATAAACAATTTTCCAGGGTTCCATTGCCTCGAATAATCCTTAGCATTCCTTAGATCCATGTTAACCAAGCCCTGAAATAACCAATCTATCATTTGAAGAATGAGGTCCCCACAGGGTGAATTTGCTGATGCTATCACAAACTGTGGTTTAGAATCCTCCAATTTATCCTCTGGGTACCCCTTTATGTTTTGGCCTGAAACCCTGATTCAGATTGAGGTTCACAGAGGGTAAATTTAGTAATACTACACCAAATTCACCCTCTAGGGACCTCATTCTGCAGACAGCCTGCTTATTTCCAGACCTGACGTTAACACTGGCAAACATCTATTCAAGATAAAATGGAAATTCATAGGAATTTGGTTTGAAAAGTGACTGTATCAATAACCAGGAAAAGGATCTCTTTCAATCCTTTTCCAACATTTTCTGACAATTACTGCATTTGATGGTCTTCATCATCATAGATGATTGGTCTTGAATGAAAAGAAACAAAAACAAGAGTTCAACAATTTTTCTTATCTTTTGCCAATTCATGAATTCTTACATCACTGATTTTACCACACGGCAAAACCAAATATAACAAAAAGGTAATTTCTACCTGAAATTCAAGAAAAGAAGAAATGGGATGAGGAGATTAACTGTTAATCTACTGAAATTTTCAAAATATTTTTCATCAAATCTGGTCATGGCTGCTTTGAAGCAGCCATGACTAGATTTGATGAAAAATTCATGTAAATTTAACCCTTTGATACTTTTGTTCGTGTTATTACGAACGAAATCAAACAGCACGTTGATACTTTGTGGTCATTTGTTTTGTTATTATTTTTCGATTTTTTTAAAGTATTAACCTCAAATTCCTATTTTCTCCCGAATAATGCTCAGTGAGCCAAATGTTATCGCAGCTTAAAATACTAATATAATCCTGCTGTCAAGACTTCTTAACTGGCTGATTGCTAGAAGCCACTATCAGAGCTTTCATAAAATGCGGATACCAAAGCAAAAGCCAACACTCTCCTTGCTTGTATTTCATATTCAGTCAAACACAAATAATGTTTTCTTTATATAAATTGGTTTTATTATAATTTGTAATAAAACAAGTTTTGAGTAACAAATTCAGACCACCAAAAATAATATAGCCCTCAACCAGATAATCACTAATGTGAAAAATATCTTGTTATTTGTACTTTCTGACGTTTGACGTTGCATTTTGAAAAACGTTGAAGAAACTGAATTCCCAGTGACGTTTGAACGTCAGGACAATTAAAGTCTCAAAGGGTTAACTCAAAAAATCACCAGTCAAAAAGTTCACTCAATATACAGGATGACATTTTGTTAAAGTTGCCCAAATTATACTTATTTTCTTGTCCTGGGCAGGAATATCTGCCAAAAGTGTGCATGGAGTTAATCCTCCACCAGTGAATGTTCAAAATCCATCCATGCATATACACATAGAAACATGATGCAAGTCTTAATTTTTTTTTTCCATAATAGTTTGCCTGAACAAAACCAAACTTGGCATGTGAATTTGGCAAAGTGAGAGGAAGAACCTGATGCATTTTTTTGGTCATTGTACCAAAGGTCAAGGTCAGAGTGACCTTGAAATTAAAATTTTATCAGTGGGAGTTGGATTCGGCTCTCTTAACTATTGATATCATGCATTCCCGATCAAAACCTAACTTGGCATGTGGGTTGAGCTTGATGATAGGAAGAACCCTACATATTTTTCATTGTGCCAAAGGTCAAGGTCACAGTGACCGTGAGCCTAAAATTTTATCGGTCCTGATCAAAACCAAATTTGACATGGCATCAAATACAGGTAATCTTATCTATTATTTCAGTAAATACTACCAACAGTGGAAGTGCTAATTTAATGTAATATATTACCAAGGTGACTGTATCAGGGCGATTCTTGGGGGGGGGGGGGGGGATTGGCCACCCCTGGTGGCTACCTTTGGTTATGAAAGAAATGGCCGATTTCATTTTCGGTTTTGTTAACCCTCAGAGGCCTGGGCAATTGTCCCGAGTTCTCTGTAGACTACAACCTGTGCATGTCCAGCTGCTTAACAGTGATTTCTAGCCATGTCTTGGATGCCTTATTTATTTATTTATTAAGGTTTAACGGCACTTTAACAGCCAAGGTCATATCGTGTCAGTGACAGTTTTATGGGTGGTGGAAGCCAGAGAGAACCACCGAGCAATGACGAACAGCTGCCAGCCTCCCGAATATCGTAACTCTACACTGCAGAACAGGCAGGGTTAGATTGGCTGAAGACATGCACACCACCGACATGCAGGTGGACAATCGGGGTTAAGTGCCTTGTCCAAGGACACAACGCAGGAGACAGAATCGATCGCTCAGATGGTCACCCATCCGCGGACTAACCGGGCTCAACATTGCTTAACTTCGGTGATCTGACGAGAACCAGTTACCGCAACGTCATCGTGCCCCCTCTTGGATGCCGTAATAGGCAGCCAGGACTTGACTAGAAATCACTGTCCAGATAATTTGTTTACTGTCAGTAGGACTGTCTGAAAATGGCATGGTCAGTGCACATGCTCTGAGATTGCAAACGCCTCAAATAGACCTTTAAAAGTTAAGGTATGTTTAGAAGAAGTCACAAAATTACTGTAAATATGATTTGTGTTTGTAAAAGAATGCCACTGTTGAGATCATTGGCAGTGGCATTTGTGGAGTTGTGGTAGAATGATACAACAATAACTTATTCTGTATTTTCCTGGTGTGAATTCCTCTTTGCTCAGTCCTGGTAATTCATCCTAGTTTCCTCGGCAAAAAAATTGCTGTGGAAAACTGGTGCTTCTATGGCAATTGCTGTGAAGCCTGTGTGTAAAAATCATCATGGGGCAGGACAGTCTCAATTGCCATGTATATGTAGTATGCGGTGAAGTGAAATCTTTCAAGTAACTTTTACATGTGAAAGTAGTTCGAGATATATGTGTATATAATCACTTAGATGTGAGTCTTCCATGGAAGACGTGTGTCGCCTGCACTATATTTTAATATTTCAGACAGAATTCTAAGTGGAAAAGGAGCATAACTCTGGAAAAAATACAGCGGATCAAAAAATAAAATAGGAGGTGCACAATGCCATTATGTGATAAAGAATCACTGAAAGTTTCATCAAAATCCATTGATAGGTTAAAGAGGAGTGGCGGATAAGAGAAAGTGTGACGCGGACGACGATGCGGACGACAAAAGACGACAAAAGTAATCCCTATATGTCGCTCCCCACTTCGTTGGGGCAGGCGACACAACAATCAATGTGCAGAATCTTTCACTCAATTATATCATGCCAATATCAGGAACCATGTGAATGCTGAGAAAATATCTTAAAAGTAAGCAGACGACTTGCTCCATACGTATAGTATGAGTGAAAATAAGATGCAGAATAACCACAAACTAAGTCTCTCACTAATTCTATGTTGATAACACCAGAATCTGACATCAGTCTTTCCAGCAACTGATGTCAGATTCTAGTGTTATCAACACAGATGAAGCAGAACACATAGTTTCTAGTGGTTATGTTTCAATTTTTCTGTAAGTTGTAAGATTAGAAATACAGCGTAGTGCAACCCACATGGTTTGATTCCGTGTAACCTGAAAGTTGTGCAATTTCTGCCACCACAAGGCTTTCTGAAGAAGCCATCCTCGGCAGTATTTTTGCTGTGGATATTTTTAGTTTCCTTGGCATTTTCCTCGGCACTGCCGATCAGACATGTTAACCTCCCAAAATTTTTTTCAGGGAGATTGAAGAAAATTTTCAGGGAGATGACATGATTTTCAGGGAGATTTTTTTTTGCGCGCAGAAACCATGTGTGGATCGATCAATTTTAAATATAAATTAATACCAAATACCCCCCCCCCCCCCCCCCCCCCCCCCCCACACACACACATAACAGGAAACAGCCCAACAACAATACATCAAAGGAACATACTTCAACGTTCTACTAACTGGTGGTGAGTGACCCAGACCTGTTAACCTCTGGAGGTGACTGTCAGTGAGATTTTGATGAGCTCCCAGTGAGACTCGGATGCTTGTCAGTGAGATTTTTGCACGTGGGCAGCACATCAATAATTTCCATGTTAACCCCCCCCCCCCCCCCTCACACACACATACATTAAACTTTCCACCCTAATGTGTTTTATTTGAACAATTTGTCCTTTCAAAAGCCAAACCATAGAAATATAGAGAAAAACAGAAATCAGAAATATGGATGTGGTCATGTGCCAATATCTGAGCTTGTTCCAATGACATACATATTTCAATGGTTTTATGTACAAAATGTTTGGAGATATTTTCGACCTTTTCAGCACTATATCAGTTATGGTGCTGTGTTGAAAGTTTTGGATCCATTTGGGTAATTATGGGTACTTGCGGCGACCTGCGGTAACCTGCGACGATCTGTGGTGTTTAGGCACACCCCAGAGCCCGGTTGTCGTGGTAATTCGATCTTCCAAAGCCCAGCGCCCCACCTAACCACACCGGTTACTCACTGGAAGTAGTTGGTCATTTACGAAGGGGATTTGGAATGGGGTGATCATTTTTCAGTGAAACGTGAAAATTATGCCACAGCCAGCCCAGGACGAAACATCTCGGGGATATTTTGTTGTCCATTTATCACTACGAATGAAAAAACGTGCAAGTGCCGTAAATTACCAACTTTTTAGAGATTTTTTTCACCAAGAACATAATTTTTTTCACAGCCTGCTTTATAAAATTGCGAATCGGAAATTTTTCCCAATATATTGAAAATTACAGCAACTCATATGTTTGAGCCGTTTGTCTCCAAAATTGGCTATAATTATCTGAAAGTGAAATCCAAAATGCACAATAAATTTGTGCGTATTTTTGCACATTTTTCGATTGGACAAGATTTTATACGTATGGAATTTATTTTTCGATTTGACTGCTACCTGTATACAAGCAAAGGTGTGCCTTTAATATATAATCAATTTCAGCAATTATCCTGCATCTCAAATTCATTTAATCCGCCTGTCAAACGTGTTGCAATAATCACAACACGGCCATTGACAGAAATGAGAATTGGTCATCAGTTCTTACGTAAGTGGTGACGTTTCACACAAACTTAATGACCTTGCCATTGAGAGTAGAGCACATGCTTTTGTATTTGTAAACAAAAGCTGGTGGATTCAGTTTTTGTCTGGTATGTCGACTTTCCGGGAGATTTTTGGTCCAAATTGACTCCCGGGCGGGAGGGCGGGAGGGGATAGCTAATTCCGGGAGAATCCCGGGCATTCCGGGAGAGTTAACATGTCTGCTGCCGATTGCTGAGGATGAATTACCAGGGCTGTTTGGTACTATCAGCAAATCTCAGTCAAGTCAAATACTGAACCGATACCATGATATACCCACTTAAAAATACTGAAACCGAACTTAAAATTCCAGTACTACCCATCTCCAGTTTGTTTTATGTTTTATGTACCTTAATCTATAGGATAGCATGGAAAGTGGTGTATTTTATCCATTTTATAAACTTTGAGAATTTATCGGACATAAACTAATTAATTTTTTTTTTCAAGTGAATCAAGCCTGAAGAGGTTATAAAAAGAAAGCATGAAGCAGCCAAATTGACCATGCAGGTTTTTACTTTTTTAGTCTAATCTTTTTTAACAGTTGAATATATATGTAATTTGGAAAATATTACAGGATTGGAGAATATTAATTTCAAGTGGTGATGAGTTGCATTTTTCAAACTGGATGATGTTCAAAGGGACACTCCTCCTCCAGACCATTCCATTTTCTGAAAAAGAAAATTAAATTGCTAATGCAATATTTATTTTTATACCATGGTTACCTATTCTACAATATATGAGAAGCCTATGACGTAAATTTTAGCTTTACACACCAACCGTGGTAAACACGCCAGCAATGGGATTTCCATAGTTAAAATTTACACCTACAGTGGAACTACATCCAAACTGACTTTTGGTGACGTAGACCTGAATGCAAACTTGTCTATATTTACCGCACTTCGCCTCAGGAAGAGTGAAATGAAAGTGACAATTATTTATTACGTTTTTAAATGAGTTTACCCCATAAGACACCAAAACTTGCATTGTCTCATGTTAATAAAGCATCCATAACTGAAATTGGTATGTTATTACGCTATTAAAATGAAAAAGGCCCAGTTTCATTTACCATTTCATTTCGGCGATAAAATTGACAGCAGAAGTACTGCCCACTGATGCTCGTGTAAACAAAAACAGATTTGCATATATGTACGTCTGGTGCTCAGTAAAATCGAGAAAAAATAATACAGACTCTTAATAATCTGATGATCATGGTATAAATAAAATATACCCATAGCAGCTTGGTGAAACAAATGTTCACCACTCATGGTGAAGTGGTGTTGACCGTGTGCCAAAGGCTCGTGGTTAACACCACTTCACCACTTGTGGTGAACATTTGATACACCAAGGTACTATGGGTATATTCTATATATTTATTTATTTTTATTTATTCAAAGACCTCAAGTCACAATCCACCTAGAGAGACAAAAATTTTCATGTTGAACCCACTGCACACAGATGCCAAAAATGTGTAATTTCAAGTTCTTCCCATATGCAACTAGGAATTTAACAGATTCAGTCTTCTTTCACAATACTCATTGTCAAAAATCTGTAATTTTAAGCCGCAAATTCTTCCCATAATGCAACTAGGAATTTAACCGATTCAGTCTTCTTTGACACAGCTCACTGAGCTCTGTCTTACAAGACTGATTGATTCAATTTCTAGTTGCATTATGGGAAAAAAATTGGCCTCAGTGTGCAGATGGTCAACTTGTTGAGGGCTACATATTTTGGCAGTCTGAATTTGTCCATCAAAATTTGTTTTATTACAAATGATTGAATAGTGTGATAAAACAAATTTATATAAACAAAATATTATTTGCGTTTGACTGAATATGAAAGATGAGCAAGAAAAATGTTGTTGGCTTTTTCTCTGGTACCCTAATGTTTTCAAAAGCCCTAATAGAGGCTTCTGGTCCCCTCAACCAGTTAAGGAATAAACAGTTACGTTTGTTTGGGTTTTTTTTCATTTTACTGGGGTTTAATGACATTTTCAACAGCCAGGATCACATCATGTCAGAGATATATTTATGGGTTGAGAAAGCCACTGAGAACCACTGAACAGTAGCGAGCAACTGTCACTCCCAACATACTAACTCTACACAAGCACTATACAGGGCACATTACAGTTACATTTGTTTGGTTTTTTCATTTTACTGGGGTTTAATGACATTTTCAACAGCCAGGATCACATCATGTCAGAGATATATTTATGGGTTGAGAAAGCCACTGAGAACCACTGAACAGCAGCCAGCAACTGTCACTCCCAACGTACTAACTCTACACAAGCGCTATACAGGGCACATTACAGTTACGATTTTCATAATGCATTTATTGCTGGTCATTATCAAACTGTTGACCCTTCAGTTTGAAGTACAATGCTCTAACCTCTGAGTCACCGAGACACAGTGATGTAGATTTTATTATTTGATATTTAGGCACCCCACAAGTAGATCTTCTGTTTCTCGGATCATTTTTTATAAACTTGCATGTGGGCGGGTGGTTTTTTATTTTATTTTTTATTTTTGGGATTATTTCTTTGCCATCAAAAGTTCTGTGGTTTTAGTTTGTTTTATGTTTTAGGCCTCATAATCTACAGAAAATAACATGGGAAGTAGTGTACTTCATCCCATGAGGGCAAGAGGACTTTGCAATGCTAAAGCATTGCAAAGCCTTGCTGTACTCAGGGGACAAATCTATCAATTTTATTAACTTGGGTAAAATATCAGACATAAACCATTTAATGTTTATTTTTTAAGTTTGTATTGGTTATTCAAGGAGAGCATGCGGCAGCCAAAAGGACCATGTAGGAGGGCGTGAAAAACAGAATTTTAACTTTTTAGGCCTAATTTGGAATAATTAAGAACAACATCCGCTTTACGTAGTTATAATAAGCAATCTGCCATTTGCAGAATGAGGTCCCCAGAGGGTGAATTGTCTGATGCTATCCCATACAGTGGGCTAGAACTGGTACTTCCTTCTATTCAGGCCTGAGACTGTGGTTCAGACCAGACATGTTAAGTCTCACTATTTTGGAGAGAGACTCACTATTTTGCAGAATGATTTTTTGTGAAATGAGCCTAAAATTGGGATTTTTAACAGAATCTCACTATTAAAATCAATTAATTTTACTCTTTTAGCCATTTAAAAATTAAAATCTCACTATTTTTGCTCAGAAATCTCACTGTTTTACAATTCATCAGCTTAACATGTCTGGTTCAGACTGAGGTTTACAGAGGATAAATTTAGTAATGCTGAAGTCACCAAATTCATCCTCTAGGGACCTGATTCCGCAGATGACAGTTTGCTTATTTCTTGGCCTGGTTACAAGGTAGGTTGTGAAAATAATTTCACTATTCGGAAATACATATTTGAAAGCTGTGCTATGTTGTGTATGATAATTATGTTTCTTTCGATGTATTAAGCTTCATAAAATGATTTAAAAAACTGCTGGAATTAATTGAGAGTTTAGAGGCTGAATTATTATGAAGTTCAAATACTCAAAACACAGAAACACTTAACTAGTCGTGTGCTGGAAGCCCATATTTGTTCTTTATTCTGAAGTGCAAGTTTTGCAACTTAAAGACTTCATATTCTGTGGACCTGCTTCATATTATCTTTAATTTATTTATTTATTTGTGTTTAAGGTCATATACTTATGCACAATGGCTAATCATGACCATGACAGTCTTACGGGAGGAGGAAGTCTGAGTACCCGGAGAGCGCTACCGAGCAACGACGAGCAGCTGTCAACTCCCCAACATTGGACTCGGTGCTGCAGCACATGCAGGGTTAGATTGGTGGAAGACATGCATACCATCGATGTGCAGTACGCCTTAGTACACGGCATCATCGTGCCCCCATGTGGACAATCGGAGTTAAGTGCCTTGCCCAAGGACACAATGTGGGAGTCCGAATTGATCGCTCAGACGGTCACCCATCCAATGATTAACTGGGCTTGAAGTTGCTGAACTTCAGTGATCTGATGAGAACCGATTACCACAATGCCACCACACCCCCATATTATCTTTAAACTGAAATTATTGAGTATGTGCGGATTTGCCTTCTTACAAATTAAGGTAGAGTGCCTCTAGACACTCTCCCATAGATTTTAACTAGACAAAGGACAAGGGAGCAAATTTTGATGACAAAAAATAATTCAGCACGCTACCAGTTAACACTGACTATCTGACATCAGCTGATTGTGTAATCAAAACATCGGCATTCCACTGATGGGGTTTTCTTCTTATCAACTCATCACTAGTCAAATTTAGCCAATCATTTATACCTACAGTTAAAACTAGAAGTCCTGTCATGAAATGCGCATAAATAGCACGTCGATCTGCGCGTTAATCTTCGCGTTATGACCATAGTAAGGCTATCAAATTCTGTACATATGGCCTGTGCACAAGCAATGTTTCAGCCAATGGACCTCTGGGTAACCCGGAGGTCCATTGGCAGAAACATTGCTTGTGTTTGCTATGAGTAACCGGGAGAACCTGCCGTGCTTTGGATGCCACTCAATATGGCAATTGCGCGCAATTCCTACACCCAATTAAGCCTAGATAAGCGCACAGTTCATGACAGGACTTCTAGTTTTAACTGTATGCTGTTTACTTTAGGCCTATAAAAAAAATTCTTGTTCCTCAGGGAATTTTCCCTCAATTTTATGATGAAGGAGAGAGGCTTTTTTTTTTCGTTTATTCACAAAGCAGTTCTGAAAATAGTTGGAATCAGAAATTTAACTACTTACACTATTGTGTGACAAACCAACATTTTCGGCAGTGAAAATTTTCCATAATGTACAGGTAGTTGAAAATTTAACCAACTATATCTTGTTTGTCTGTGAGCTCTGCCAAACAAGGTATAGTTGGTTAAATATTTGTTCTACAAGTGCAAAATTGTGTCATAGAAGAGATTTCCACATGGCAAAAAGGTGATGAGGCAGATTTTCTATGACAAGGGAGGTGCCTGAGAAATAGGAATTTTTGTTCGTTTTTTTTAATAGCCTTAGAGGACTTCCTATACAGGTAAGGGTTACTAGGTCCTATTTTACCAGTAAAACGGAACTTGTTTACCACAATAGACAAGCACTGCTCCATTTTCCAGAGTTTCAGAAGGGAGATTGTATCATTTCTTCCAGATCTAGAGTTATTGCCCTTTGCTAGCTCTTTCCAAATAGCCAAAATCTATGCATGTGTCATCAAGTTACATATAAAACTGTACAGAAAATAATTTTCATATTTAATCCATAGTTTGCTGATTCAGCATTAACGTATCTGTCTCAAATATGTTCTTTCACAATATCTTCAGCATGTATTTTGGTGGACATGGACAGAAGGATGTGGGGAGCATTGGCAAAGTGAGACTGGTTCTCGTTAGATCACCAAAGTTAAGCAACATCAACCCCTGTTAATCCTTGGATGAGTGACCACTCAGCGACTGATTTGGGTGCTTCCCGTAGTAGGGGCTGGTGTGCGATCAGCGAAGTTTGAGTGTTTAACTTGGCGATGTTGAATCATTTGCCAGCTGTGAACATTGGGAATGTTCACTAGTACTATGCAATTCTCACCGCACATAGGTGTAAAATAGGGACCTGTTGAGGCGCTTACCTGCGTGCCCGTCTGTGGAGCACCGGCAGTATGCTCCATTGAGTTGAGTTGAGACTGTCATGGAATGAACAAAGGGTGTGTATGCCTGTGATTCGGGGTAATGATGTAAGTCAGAGAGCACTGTGATGGATTCTAGACGTTAACGTTGCATTATTATTAATATATGGGAAATCCCATAGGATAACAAAACCATATTTTGGAACTATTAAACATACTAAACATTAAAAATATTATTTTATAACACTTACTTTTTGGGCTTCCACAAATGCAAGCCAGTCAGATGCATGTGATGGAAGTAATCCCATGACTTGGCATTTATATACTGCTAAACCAAGACACATTAGGTTACCCAGGAGATAGACAAACTTTTGGAGATGTGACTGGCCTCCTTCTATCATTTTAAAAGCTGAAAAAGCAAGAAAATAAAAGTCTTTATCTCAAACAATTTTACCCCTTTACCTAATGTACATGTATCGGACTCATCCACCCGCTTAATTCAAAAATGAGCATTTGAAAAAAATTATTTAAAAAAAAATTCAACAAAACCTCAACATGCTACCCTCATTGCAACACGCTCAAGCTCATTCCACTGATGGTTCACATGATATAGTTTTGTGGAAATTATTTTTAACACTTTACCCAATGTAACGGCCAAAACCAGCCTGCGGTATTCTCAAAAATCGCCAATTAATTTTCATTATTTTTTCATTTTTTGTCTCAAAAACATAGGTTATGACCCTTCGTTGGAACGAGCTCATCGAGCACATTCCAATGAGGGGTCATAACCTACGTTTTTGAGACAAAAAATTAAAAGATTAGTTATTCAAGAATTCTTTTGCAAGTGTCGTCTGCTTTTCATGTTGGGTAAAGGGTTAAAAATTTAAAAAACAAAAATTAAAATAATAACTTTTTGATATCCTGTGCAATGGGTAAAGAGTTATACAGTATGTGTGGGGTGGATAACGACTAAAACATTTAGAAGGTGGATTTTCCACTCAAAAACTAATTATCAAATGCAATGAACCAACATAAAATCCGTATACAATGTTTGAGGTAATGGCCATCTGGGTTGCATGTTGTGGCCTATTTCCCTAATCCTTCACTTACAGTACAGCCGCCGTGGAATGGTTGCCCAAAGGGGTGCTTTTCTCAATCAATAATCAGCTGATATTCAATGAAGGAAGCACTGGATCATACCCGGTGCTTCAACCACCGAAAAATTGAGAGTGATTCCATCGTTTAATGTTGGAGATTCACTGATAATGCAAGTATGGAAATATTGCCAACGAGTGGATTTTGACCTTTCAACAACAACTGTACTATAACACAACAAAGTGCTTTGGAATGCACTCAGCTTGCATGTTCCAATGAAGGTCATAAGCTATGTTTCAGAAATGGGGCCGTCAAGATTTTTTAATTTAGGAATTGATTAATCATCGCAAATAATCAATACAGTAAAAGCTGTTTTGAGAGACCACTGTCGTGAGAGACCACCTGCCTTCAGAGACCGCTATGACCTTGTACCATTTGGTTTTTTTTACTCTATAATGAACTGTCATGAGAGACCACCTGTTTTGAGAGACCACTTTTGCCTGGCAAAAAGGGCGGTCTCTCAAGACATGTTCTACTGTAATCGATTAATCGTACCTAGATGACCCCCCTCCCCATCTCTTTGAAGTCATTAAAATGAAGTTCAAGCCAGCTGACCTACCTCAAGTAAACAACGAAGACGATCTTCTTTTAGGTACATTCAAAGTAAGCCCTATTCAGAAACAAAAATCCGAAAAACAATAAAATTTGAATGACAAATTTTGTGAATAGCACTGGCAAAATAAGGTGGTGAGTTAGGTATAAGGTTACCACTTTCTGCCATAGATGAACCTAGTGACATGTTATTATGTTACATACTACTGGAAAGAACACAATGCGCTTTTCCAGCAGGAAATCATACAGCAGCATTTCATCAGCAATGCTCAAGATATGAGGATATCCTATCATTCTGAAAAAGTAACTTTGATTATATTTTATTAATCAAGGCCACTCAAAAACACAAGGTCCCAATACCAACCGCAATACCTTGCAGTGATTGGTCAATGCCTTGTTGATTTTATTTTATGTTGCCGGGCAAGCGCATGTCTACTGTCAGCGATTCTTATGTCTACTGTCAAGGAAAGCATCTCGTTGCCATGAGCAACAGTTCATCGCAATGTCTTTTTTCACTTGAAATCAACTGAGACAAATGCATTTAACTGAAGTAAAATACACACAAAAGTACCGTTATTACGTACAAAAAGATCAGTTATGTAAACATGGGTAATTATTTATGAAACTGATTAGATTATAAGGTCTCTTTTCAATAATTTACTGTAACATAAACTGAAATGAATCCAGAGCATCTTATACGTAAACATTGAATAAAGATTTTTTTTTCCAATTCAATTTTACTTGTGTAAGAACGGGACATATACGTTATTCTGTTTGTTGACAGGAGACATGGTCTCACGTTCCCAGCATGAAACATATATTCAACCTCGGCTGACGCCTCAGTTGAATATAAATTTCATGCAGGGAAAATATATTGTCAACAAACAGAATAACTAAAAGTGTGAGATGTTAATGGAATATGTTAATGTTAATAATGGAATATATGACGGAGTGACACAACAGTAGACCTTTCTGACCCTGAACTTTAATTCCCCATTTATCGATTATCCATTATTTATGTTAATTTTTTTTGTTTTTAACAAAAAAACAGTGCAAAAGAGATGTTTCAATTGCCCACTATTACACAGGTAAAAGTGAAATAGGGCTAAATTCAAGGAGTCTGATGGATTTTCAAGCACTTTTCAAGTACATTTTCTGAATTTTCAAATTTCAAGAAGTAAGAATGAAATTCAAGGACTTTTCAAGGATCTGCACACCCTGTAGTTGTGTTCCACCGATGATCAGAACCAGTTGATTGTGGGCAATCGGATGACAACAGCAACGGCTCCTGGAACATCGGATCAACTGACTGTTGCCAACCATTTTGTGATGATTCATTAATTACGTATTATCTTCTGCAATTGTTCAATTGTTAATGTAAAATGATGTCAATGATACCATTCAATAAAGCTGAGAAACAACCACAATGCATATTCTTAATCTCTCTAGATGCCCCTTTATGGGATATACAAGTTAAAAGACATTTAAAGCTTACAATTGAGTGTACTTGCAGCAATCGCCAGTTCATACTGGAAAAGTGAAGGTTGCACTCCATTGACTCAGGTCACAGTAAAATTACCAGTCGCGCACACTTGGGCAATAAACATGGCTCTTAAAGTTTACTTCGACGCCAGTTAACAAAGTTTAGCACCATGAAAAATGTTCAGTTTAATGTAGTTATTTTGAGCCTAAACTTGTCTAGTAGTACACGGTATTCCAATCGGAATCGGCATCAGAATTTGACTGATTGTGAGCTCAAATAACTGTAATCATTCAGTGACCATTTTTGGTAATCGGTTGAACACTTTTAACTTGCTGTTTTCTCAGCTGCAGACGAAAAAATGTTTCTATAATTGTTTAGTTAAATTTTGATGTCATGGTGCTCATAAATGGAATGACTCAAATACTTCAACTGACAAAAAGAAAAGGGAAATTTCATGTAAATTTTCTGTAATAACTTGGCAATACTGCACTTCTATCGGCCAGGAACAAAACTAACACTGAGCATGAGCACATGCTTCCTTTAAAATGGACACATTCTTTACATTGGCATGCTGGGGGTTCGAACCCACGCCGAGAGAGTTTCCTTCGGCACCAACCACCTAGCGAAACTATACTGAACCACGCACACCACTCGGCCACCAACAGACCCCCAAAAAGGGAATGTTAGTTAACCAAGTATATACGAGGCCAGTACAGAACACACGGAATACTCAATTATTTAATTATTCATCAGATAGTTGCATCTAAGTACTTAATTCTACGAACTGCACCTCAGAAGAAATCAGCGACACTTGTCTTTTTCAAATTTCTTGGATGCCATAGAATTAAGAAAGGACGCTGGTTTTGTTTACATTGGCATGGCGGGGGTTCGAACCCACGCCGAGAGAGTTTCCTTTCTTAATTCTATGGCATCCGAGAAACTTGAAAAAGACAAGTGTTGCTGATTTCTTCTGAGGTGCAGTTCGTAGAATTAAGTACTTAGATGCAACTATCTGATGGACACATTCTTGTTTGGATGAATGTAATGAATTGAAAACAGTCATTCCATTTAAAAAATAAAACAATGTTACATGCAACAAGCATTCATTGTATCACCCTTATAAACTCATTATAAAGCAAGTTGTCTGTTTTTGCAGTTGAAGGAACATTCCAATCAAATATTACTGTAATTATGTTTGGAAGTTATTAGTCAACATGCACCCTGATCAAGTCATGATAGTTTGGGAAATGTCCCAAAACTTTGGGGCATCGGACATTTGAACACCACCCCATCCCCTCCACCCCCCCCCCCCCCCCCTCTCAAATTGGAAGGTGTTTCACCCTTAAAGTCAGATGTTTTGGCAGTTGAATGTCTTGTCCACAGACCAATTTAATGGTTTCAATAGTATTCTGAGCTGTTCAAAATGAGTGGGTTTGGAAGACTACTTTTTTCATTTAGACTAAACCTCTCTTGCATTAGAATGGCACAGTCATATGGAACATCAGTCTTGAAATAAAAAAAAGTCATGACCTTCCCACTTGGAATTTTGTTGTGTAGTCCTGGAAATGGGACTGGTGCGAGTGCAATTGCTCCCATCAGCACCCGTGTTTTCTATTTTATGGGAGCTAAACAATGCACTTGTTGAAAAATAATGTGGAGCACTAATATACTGTGAGGGCATTTTAATGTGTGTTGTTTTGAGAAAGTAGCACTCTGCAGCCAGTGGCAAATTACTGTTATAATTCAGCAATTCCTTATAGATTTAGCCCCTTGAACCCGATCAGCTGCTTTTCTGGCCAGGAACATGATACGACATAACGTCATTAAATAGGAAGGCTGTTCAGTAAATGGGAAAATATTGACTGGTCTAACCCAAATAATGAATATTGACTCTTCGAATTGCTGCCACTGAACTGGCATGGAAGATACCACTAGAGTTCAAAGGGTTAAGGCTTCTGGTGTTTGGTGATAGTATTCCCTCGAAACTTCATGTACTAATATTTTACGGGTGCAATTTACTCCCGTCTCTGAATTCACGGGAGATTAAAACTGCACCTGTCAATTTTGTTCATTTCCAGCACTGGTTGTGTAACTGGAAGTAAAGTTTGTCTGGGTTTTTTTTTTACAACTAATTAGAAGTGACGTGACATGTTGCTTTTATTAATTTTTTTCCAGTCCCTTTCAAGCATGGGTTTGTGAATTTTGTGTAGCTACAGCTTGGCACTCAATGACAGTTCCTTCCCATTAAAATCTTAAGTGTAATGTGCCCTGTATAGCGCTGTATGCTTTTGAGACGTAGGTGAGGTAGGGGTAGAATGGCAGACCCCAGTGTAGAACGAAGACATAACCTGTTCAGATTACAGATCTCTCTGTGGTATATGGAGTATGAAGATTCAAACATCGGGAATCAAACCAAACAGGGAGGGGAAGTTCTCAAAACATTCACAACTCAGAAACCACTAAAATGTTTTCTCTCCTATTGGGACACCTTGATTATAGCCCAATGATAAGCCTGTGATTTTGTACCCCTTCCCCCTCCCCCCCCCCCCCCCCTTACACACACAATGATAATGGATTATAGAATAATATCCATACCACAACATACTGCAGTATTACACAGAAAAATATACTGATATCGAATTCAAATTCAAATTTTCAATATTGCGCATCTTTACAATACTTTCCAGGACTAACTCAACCCAAAAGTTGAACATTGCCTCCACAGATGTATAGAGTGGCAAGCCGATTACCTCTTAACAGTACTTCCCCCAAATAAATAGCAGCTACTAATGTGTGATCTAGCTAAACAGGCCTGGCATTCTTTAGGAGTGTTTGAGTGCTGCACGCCAACTGCACGCCTAGAAAAATTCAAGGAGGGCAATTTTTTGCACCCCTTGATTTTTGGGAATGCCAGACCTGTTTGGGACTACCTTTAAAATCTATTATCATTTTGTCTCCTGAGTTCCAATGTGTTCACTGTGCCTACTGGCACAGAGAACACATTGGTACTCAGGGGACGATTTGTCAATGTTGCATTGATTTGCAATAATTCATGATCCATTCTGTGTTGCATTTTGATACATTTTGAATATAGAAGACAGTCACATAAGAATTGAATGCAACATTTTGAATTATGAGAAGATGTGTGGGCCAATTTTTCCACTATGTAACGGAATGTAATACAATTTTTCAGTCACAATATTAAAACCTTGAAGTGAACCAAAATAGCATACAAGTTTTTGCATTGAAAATTTCAGGTACAATTGCATTCCCAAGCAATCTGAGGAGGGCAACTGTTTTGCACTCCTTGATTTTCTAGATTGTCAGGCCTGCCTAAAGCGAGATCACACGTTAGTTTTTGATATTTATTTTGGTTAAAATTTAGTTAAGATGTAAACCGCATGGCTAGCATAAAAAAAAGAGTACAGTACAGACGTCATGAAGAGGTCGTAATCCATGCATGGGTAGTAATGTCCATGCATGCGTTTACCAGGTAATAAAAGACATCATCAACAAAATTTTAATTAATGAAGTGCCGGGTCGTACCCGGTGCTTCATTAATTAAATTTTTGAAGATTATTCCTATAGTTAGTGTTTAGAATCTTATATTATTGCGTCTGTGGAAATATTGGCCACCCATAGAAAGTGACCAGTCCTCAGCAGCAATACTGTAGGTGGAAAAACACCTCCACAAGCATAACAGGTTGCAATGTAAACTCTTTATTCCGAATTTATGAAAATATTCCACTATAAGTAAAAAACAAATTCTCTTCAACCAAATTCCACTGCCACAGTTGAAGGTCACTGAATTCGAAAACACACTGTGCATATTGTATAGCTTATGATGCATCACTGAAATGAGCTCAACAAACTTGTTCCAGAGGGGCAGGCCTCATATCTTGGCGAGAATCCGAGAACTGATTCACACAACAAAACAAGCGAGCATCCAAGTAGATTTTCACTGCATCGCTGCTAGGATTTGTGTGAAAAGAATTGAGTCAATTTAACCCTTTACCTAACACAGCCATAGCAAATTAACCAATACAAGATGAACATGACCTGAAATATTCTTACACTTTGTCAATAAAATTGTACAAATATGGCTGTCATTGGAACCGGCTCAATGAGCCAGTTCCAATCGCAGCCATATTTGTAGGAATATATTGGTAAATATTGTTTATTTTTTTAAAAATTATGAAATTTAGTTTATGTTTTAAAAATTAAAAAGCTGTGTTGGATGAAGGGTTAACATGTGTTATCAGTATACAACAGGGGTGCAACCATGGTGGCCTCATGAGATCCTGGTACACTCATAGCAGGTATGGATTCTCGCAACCATTTTTGCAAGAATCCAAATAGATTCTCCCAAATTTAACTGAAATATAATCCCTGGTGGGGTCCTAAGCTATGTTCTGATATTACAAAATGTTTTAAAATAACAAAATCCAAATGGTGATTTTTGTGACTAGCTATTTCTGGTTGTTTGGGCCAATTCGTTTATACTTACTATTTTGTACGGAAATAAATGCCTGGATGGGCCTAAAGAACATCATGCCAACCATCATGATAGGGAATATGGAGATGGTATTTCCAGCCATCCACATAATAAAAAAATTCATTGGAATCTGTTTGATTGGACCAAGAGCAATCTCCCATGATTTCTGAAAAAAAAACAAAAAACTGCATTATACAAATGCACATATTGTCTGGAAAAGAATCTACATTGAGGCTTAAAAAAGTAAAAATCTGTTTCTTGGGCCTGCCCATATGGTCCTTCTGACTGTCGTATGCTGTCTTTTTATAACCACTGCAAACTTACAAACAAGGGCAATGAGAAGAGTGGCATATACCCCACCCCCTCCCTGAGTCCCGACAGTGTCATAACGCGATGGTGGCCATATTGAATTGGCTAGCTGGACCAAAATTGAAAGGATGCATTGCCTAGTCATCTACAAGTAATCTCTAAAATTATGATTTGGATCTTTAGTTATTGGATGGAAACCAAAAGTTAATGGACGGATGGATGGACAGACAGACATGGTGAAAACATAATGCCCCCAAGAGGGTCAGGGGCATAAACAATAAAAATTAAATGGTTTACAAATATATATCCGATATTTTACCCAAGTTAATAAAATAGATAAATTTGTCCCTGGAGTGCAACAAGACATTACAATGCTTTAGCATTTGCAAAGCCTTCTTGCACTCAAGGGACGAAATACACTACCACCCATGCTATTCTGTGAATTAAGAGGCCTAAGACACAAAATAATCCAAGAACATGAACTTTTAATGGCAAAGAACTAATTACAAATATAAAAAAAAAATGAAATAAAAAAATGCCCACCCACATGCAATTTTACAAAAAATGGCCTGAGAAACAGAAGATCTACTTTGTGAAGCCTATCCAATATATCCCCCCAGACACCCATAAACTGCCCCTTTTATTTGTATTGAAAATATGATCCCAAATGTATTCTTTCTTGAGAACTCTACTGGTACATTTGGTTCCATTTATTTTTACAGTGTTTTTACATCATTGTTAGCAGCCTATACAGCAGTCAACGATGATGCAAAAACAATGTTAACTCATCTACAACTGTGTACTGGTAGTTGTTATCGTAAATTGATGTGAGGATGCAAGAGTTAACCTTTATGAGCCTAATTCCGGCTTTGATCTCTTTTTACCTCAACAAAACATGCTCCCTATAGGGTGTCTGATGTTTTCAAAAATTTGATTAGAAATTTTCATGTTGGCTTTCAAAAAGTGATGAGAAATTCACAGAAAAGGGTTAGCAATTGGACATTTCTGAAGCTTTATTCATTTATTGGGGTTTACAGTCACATACTTATGCACAATAGCTAATCATGACTGTGACAGTTTTATGGGTGGAGGAAGCCAGAGTACCCAGAGAGAACCACCGAGCAACGACGAGCAGCTGCCAGATCCCCAAAATTGTAACTCCGCACTGCAGCACAGGCAGGGTTAGATTGATTGAAGACATGCGCACCATCAACATGCAGTACACCTTAGTACATGGCGTCATCGTGCCCCCATGTGGACAATCGGGTTAAGTGCTTTGCTCAAGGACACAACGCGGGAGTCTGAATCGATCGCTCAGACGGTCACCCATCCAAGGATTAACTTCGGTGATCTAACAAGAACCACCGGTTACCGCAATGCCACACCCCCTCCCCCCCATTTCTGAAGAGCATTTTGCTATGCTAATACAGTCCTAAGACAACCTGATGTTCACTTTAAAGGACTTTACATGGGGACTGGTTCCTGTTTGTGTTATAAACAAATTATGGTGCTGATTGTTCAAATCTGGTTATGTTTTATTGCTCATTAATGTAAGAAGTCCAGTCACAATTAGTGCAGAAAATGCTTGTTAGTTAATGCACTCCTTACTCAGTGCTGGAAATGAACAAAATTGACGGGTGCAGTTTTAAGCTCCAGCAAAATCAGAGACGAGAGTAAATTGTACGCGTAAAATGTTAGTATATGAATTTTCGAGGGAATACTGTCACCAAACACCATAAACCTTAACCTGTTGAACACGAGCGGCCGCTTTTCCAGCCAGGAATATGATACGTCATTAAATAGGATGGCTGTTCAGTAAATGTGTGAGGTAGACCAATCAGTATTTTCAACCTACAGCCCCGGGGCTGCACATTGAAAATATTGATTGGTCTACCCCAAATAATGAATATGGACTCTTCTAATTGGTGCCATTGAACTGGCATGGCAGATACCACTAGTGTTCAAAGGGTTAAATGTATAAGGAATTGCTGAATTATGACCGTAACTGGCCGCAGTGCACTGCTTTCTCAAAACAACACATATTTGTATGCCCTCACAGTATATTAATGCTCCACAATATTTTTCAACAAGTGCATTTTTTAGCTCCCGTAAAATAAAAATCACGGATGCTGACGGGAGCAGTTGCACTCACACCCATCTCATTTCCAGGAGCGCTTAATGCAGAAGTATTCTGAAATACACAAGAACATTTGTGCAGTTCAATGCAAAATATAATGTGCTATTAGCGAGGTTGGTAGTTAAATGATCACTTACTAAACTGATCAAACAGAAAGAAAATATTGAGACTATAGTATGTGGAGGGTGGATTACTACTAAATTGCTGTGGGATCGATTTTTCACTTGGTAATTATTTACAATTTCTGAGGACAAGACACAAGAGGCACCTGTAAACTTTCATCAAGTGGACTACCGGCTTGCACCAGGTGGTCCATGTGATAGAGCTATAGGTTAACCGAAACCAAACCGAGGTTTTTAGTTTTTTAAAAAAACCGAAACCGTCAACATCCCGTAATCTAAGGTTTTTCGTTTTTTTATTAAATACTCTCTTGCCAGCTCTTGCTGCAGAAATTCACAGAATGTAGCCATCCCAGAATGGGTTTTATTGAATTTTACTTGGCCTCATGAACAAACCGAAAACCGAACCAAACTGAGGTTTTTCTCCACCTGAAAAACCAAAACCGAAACCGAACAAGAAATTTAAAAACCTACAGCTCTACCATGTGATGGAAGTTTGCAAATATTTCTTGTGCTGTTATGAACAATTATAAATACTTTTCGAGTGGAGATTATATGGTACTGCGATTAAGTTTTACTCCACTCTAATCATTCTGTATATGTAGTCGAATTTTAATATCTATTTTACGTTATTACATATACATGTATCCCAGTAGAGGTTAGGAATGATGTTAATGTTCTCTATTTAGGGAGGGCTGGTGGATCCAGTATTTGGTGGAAGGTGTCCCCGCCTCTGGGTTCATGAAACGGATGCATCTATTATTACACAGCTGATTACCAATGGTGACATCAGATGTTTAGTAGGTGGGGGCAGGTCGGATCCGTCAGTTGCAGTGGTACTCCCTGAGTTAACCACTGAATATCTGCCCAAGTCTGAATCTCATGTTTCACATGATTCGACAAGACGATGTTTGATTCGAGCGAATGAGTCTTCACACTCCAATTCTGAGTAAAAAATATCTGGAGTGCGCAGCCGCCCCATCGGAATAAGATCCGCAGCGGCTACGCACAAACCTGTCAGTCTCATGAATTCTCTCGCTGTTACTACATCTGAGTGAAGACAAAAGCCAGCGTAACAATGGACTAATATCGCACTGGTTAACGGCAGACGAAGGAGATTGTTGTGCGTCTCTGAGCTCATTCCCACGTGGGTGAATGACTTGGACGGCACTAGATCCGACTTCTTTTCGTTTACTATGAAACCGAGATGTCGGAGCAATTGAAGCAGACTCTGAACATCATTCTGAAGCATTAACTTACTGCCGTAACTCTGAAGAATGTCGTCCAAGTAGGCTGACGTTAACACAGACGAATGAGCTCGGAAATGAGTCATTACCAAGATCATTATTCGAGTGAAGGCTCAGGGCGCTAGATTCAGACCAGAGCACCATTGCTCGGAACTGATAAACAACTCCTACGACAACGAAGTGAAGATACTTTCTAAACGCCAGATGTACCATGATGTGAAAGTACGCATCCTTGAGATCTATGCTCGCAGCATAATTGTTCCCTCGAATGCTCGCTCCGACCGATCGGATGGACTCCATTTAAAATTTTGGAGCCATGATCAGCTTGTTTATCCAGCTCAGATCTATAACTGGACGAAACAAGCCGTCTGGTCTTGGAACCAGGAACAGGCGACTAGAAAACTGGAGATTCCTGGTTTTCTACGACGTCTATAGCGTTCTTGTCCAGAAGAGATTGCACTTCTGATAGAAGCGAATCTCTCTTCTGAACGTTTAACAGAAGCCGAGTCCAGCGTGAACTTCGAGTTAACAGAAGTTTTTCCTTGAAGGACAGTTTTAGACCTTCGGAAATAACCCCTTGCACCCATGGGTCATCCGTAATTGACAACCAATGGGTTAAGAATCTCGACAGCCTTCCGCCCACTGGAACGCAATAGAGGTTTAGACTGTCACCTCCTGGCCCTGCGAGGCTTGCGGGAGGAGAAACCATGACCTCCAACACCTGCACCTCGCCCAGTCTACCTAGGGGCGTCTGACCGGTTATCTCGGCCAGCATTACGACCCCTATCTGAGTTGCTACTCTGACGGTCTCCGGAGTAAGACGTAGAGGCTTAGATCCTTTATAGGAACTTCCCTTGGATGTATTCGCCCCCGAAGTGCCTGCCTTACTCCTCCATGCTGAGTCCGACTTTTTCAAAGTGGATTTAAAAGCCGAGAATCCGAAGCTTTCTCAGTAACCTGATTATAGATTATAGAAAGCTTACCGTTGAAGAGAAGCTCTCCTGAGACCGGAGCGACTGGAAGAGAGTTTTTCACCTTACTATCCACTCTTGTGGATGCAGCCAGGGCAGCATCACGTTTGACTAACTCCATATTGCCACTAAAAGGGTGGAGTTATACGTAAAATATGCTATGGCCCTCGAAAGAACTCTCAAGGAAGTTTTGAACATCCTGGAATTCTTTCCTTTGAGACGTAATGATAATGCTCTGGTAAGGTGATCTGCATAAGATAATGTGTCTAAACTGATTTTTCTGTTAGACAAGATAGTCATCACCAGCATACTGGAATAAATCGACATAGACGCCGGCAATGACAACTCCAAGTCATCTGCCTGGTCGTATAAACGCAGAGGAACTCTCAGCACGCCCTGCCCTGCCGTTTCAAATCTATTTCTATGATTGATGAAAGGCAGCTGTAGAGCATGAGACGATAAGAAACCTGATTTGCCGGTCTTAGAGGCTAGCTTGAATATAGTGCCATTAAGAAGTACAAATGTCCGTGTGACATTTCTGGACTGGGTCGGGAAGTCAGGCGCAATGTCCCTATTCCGGCTGAATAAATCTGTGCCCAGTGACGCTTTCAGTTTCTTATCAGGTAACGCAGCATTTTGGTCTGGAGAAACAACTTCTAAAAGGTGTTGCCGGATGAAATCTACGGCCACCTTAAGTTGTTCGGAAAGGGAAAATTTCAGCTCCACTGATTCCCTTTTACCATCCGACTGGACCACAGAATCTTGGTCGTCCCTTTCTGACTCTGCAGGGGAGCGAACCGACCCAGCTTCCTTAGACAGTTTCTTTTCTGAAAAAGTTTCTGATGGCTGCTGGGATGCTACGATGAACTGAGCTATCTGTGGTAGCATGTCCATCACAGAGGCCTGTGGAGCCGTGGTCTTACGTAATTTAGCCACTGGAAGCTCCTGGGACGTTAATTCCTGCATACTTCTCATATGCGAACGTCCCGACTGGAAAGGCCTCGTGTCTTTGGCTAGCGGATGGCGTGACCTGGTCGACGTGGACTGCCTGGTCGGTGAAGCAGGCTGGATATCTGCGGTCACATAGCCAAGGTGCGGTCGTGTGTGCTGACATGAGGATGAGGAAGCCAATAGACAAGCTGCGCCGGACTGTCTATGCGACGGAGCGTCGCAAGCAGGAGAAGTGGACGTATGCTCCGACTAACGAACGTTACATACAACAACATCTGGGCCCAGATGTTGTTGTAAGAGATAGGGGGCCTCTCTCGCTCGCGGTACGGGTAGACCTGGACGAGCTAGCTACTGGACTGACTGGCTTCCTCCATTCCATCCTCCGATCTGTCGTCGCCGGGTGTGCGTGATCTGAGATTATAGTGCTCGCAACACCCCTTCTCCTCTCCTGGACCACAACGGATGAACTCAGCGTCACAACCATTTACGTGAATGATTTCTTCACCGGGGAAGCTAGCGGGCGACAAGTGACCGTCGATCCTACTAGGGACCTCTTAGGCACTTGCCGCATTCCTTTGAGCACTTTGCCGCTAGTTCATTATTGCGACGACGGAAGCACACTTTTGAAGACATCACGGAAACATCACCCTGTTCTTGTTCCTCTGAAAAAGAGACTGAAAAAACTAGAGTGACCCTGTGGAGAGAGGACCGGCATGGACCTCTCACCACTAACAATATACCGTGACTCACGTCTCCAACGTTTGTCATCTGAATTGGCACACACTGAGCAAGAATTAGTGCGAGTACACAGACTACAGCAAATACAATGAACATGAGAATCAGAAGAAGACTTCCTCGATTTACAATTGAACAATATTCTTTCATTTTGATTTCATTAAGCAGTCATCGTACTCGCACCAACCCTTGAAAACAAAGACACATAATAATAATAATCCATTACAAACATTTCGAAAATTAATTCAAAAGAAAAAATTTTTTCGAAAAAATTTCAAGATGAGCCCAAGTTCCCAATGGGAACGATGAGCCCAAATGGATCCCAAAAAAGTGTGGACCAAACTTTTAAAACATGTCTAAAAATTAATGTTACACTTATGGACAATATTAATGTATCTGGCTATGAGCAGAACTAATAGAAGACAAGGAATCACTGTCAGAAGTAACTGCTGTCAACGTAAACAAAAGTGAATAAAAACTGGAAACAAGACTCCAGGCACTGAAAATATGTCCCGAAATCAGTATACCAATTTTAACAGTATCCGATGTAAAACAGAGGCTTCCTGAGAAGAAACTGCAGTACATCAGATGGTAGATGCATGACCGAAACGCCTAACCACCCTAGGGTGAGGACGTAACCATGGGGAAAAACAGAATAAACATTCTGTTACCAAGCCAAAACTCCCAAGAAATTTCAGTAAAAAAATTACAAAAAATATGCCAAAAGCATGGGAGAATAGCAAGGGGGGTATAAAGGAAAGGGAGAGAGGAAACTCTGAACAAACTGTGGAAATTTCATAACAAGAATGTAAACATCAGGCCCATGCCCCGAAATTAGGGAATATGAAATAATTTTGCATAAAAATTATAAGTTACAGCCCTGAACACATCCTTCCACTGTTTCTTCCTCTCATCCTCTTATTTCATCCTTAGATCCACCATTTCTTTCAAGATTTTGTGTCTGGCATCATTTTAAGGGGTCGTCCAACCTAACTTTGGTCAATTTGTTGACATTTTTCCCAATGCCTCAAAAACAGATAAGAGAAGTAAGGAAAGGCAAATTATATATCAAAATAATGAGTAGAGTGCATAGAAAAGGTACATATAATTTTTTTCAGGAAAAAAGTGAATTTTGTGATTTTGAAGAAAATTAATTTGCCAATGGCATAAGTAACGAACCGGTAAAACCACAAAATAATCGATAATTTGAAAGCCTTGTCCTCAATATAATGATAACATACTACAGACTCGGAGAAAGCATTTTTCTGACACACACTCTGGTGCGTTTTGATGTTTGAATGTAATAACACCATCACAGATTTTGGATGTTCCGGATGTGGCCATGTTTCAATGATGTTTATTCCGGTCATGTGATTATGATGTTGTTCTTGTAGAAATACTCAATTTGGGCAATCGTAAGAATACATGATCACGCCCTTTATTTGTTCGAGACAGTGTATGAGCGGATTTGCAAACAGGTGACAGCAAATACTAAAGCTGTTAATGTCATAACTGCAAAATATGGTTCGATATTCCCTCTTGTGTTTACAGGCCGTCTGAACTTTTTTGTTGACAGAAAATCTGAATTATTGCGCACTAGAATGACAACATGAACCACTTGTAAAGAAATAACCCATCTGTATAAAATCGGGACGATACACATAAAATAAGGCAAGAATGCTTCAGAAATCATTTTATCACGAAGTATATTCCAAGTGACCTAGAACTATATTGAAAGTGTTGATTTCCCCCGATGTTGTGAAGTTATTTACTTCCTAGTAACCATGGAATTTGTCATGGCTCTGTTTGAAGTCTGCAAAGGACCGATTCAAGATGGGTTGAAAATGATGCATCCACACTTTGAAATTAGGTGCGTTTGGACGATGCTGAGAATTTAGTTTTTTCTTGCAACCAACCATACTAACACAAGCGTCGATCAGTGTCTTTTGTCAACGTTTTACACTGACAAATGTGACAAATCTCCTTCAACGGAAGCAATCTCCCAATTTGCATATCACAATAAACATAACCGCTGTCAGCGTGACCGTGTGGTCAAAACCCAAACGAATTATCCAATCCACGGTCAAAATTAGCTGCGTTTGGCTTTTAAACAAATGAAATACACGAAATATTCACATTTTCTTCATTATCCATGCTGAGTTACTTTTTAACCAGACCAGATGCGTTCAGTTTCGTTTGTCGGCATCAAACCGATATTGTTTGTGGTAATTAATAGTACGAGAAGGCAAAAGTAGCCAAATAATTCCCATCATCTATAAATTAATTAAAATTGATAATTCCTTTTATTTTACTGAAATTATGAACTGATAAGGTGGGTGTGTTGCGATTATTATGCCCCAGACCTGGAAGTTGTAAAAGCAAAGGTGCTTCTAGGGCCATGCAGTGGAGACCTTTTAGTCTCACCCATTCATCATTATATGTACCAACATTCTCCCCTGTATCTCAACCACTGCTTCTCCAATTTGAAGGATATTTGGTGTTGTGATCGAACATCATGGGGAAACAATGCCTGTGTAGCAGCTGTAGCATGTGTTTCTTCCCACATTTTTTCAGAGTTGTCGTACTTTTTCACTCTTTTGAGTTAGAAAATTTTGTTTATAACTAGTTGATTTGTTACAATTTGTTGGAAAGTGCCTGCTGATACCCTCAAATCTATTGCTACAAAATATTTCTGGTGAAGATTTCGTTCCTATTACTTATCAAGCAATAACCTAATGAATATTCTGTATAAAGCCACCAATCTGATGTTTGACACTTTTATCGGAGCTGTTATGAAGGCTTATGGAACTCAAAATGTTAATTATGGCAGGACTTTTCTATTCACCCATTAATCAATAAATTAAGTGTTATAGTTGGAAGTAAGAAGCATGAAAGGTCCAGAACTTAAACTCTAAAAAGAATGTTTTGCAATGTAACATGATTTTTGCAGATACATGTACACTTATTTGGAGGGTTACCTGTCTGATAGTGTTTGGAACATGTGTGGCCAGGATCTTCAAAAAGAAAAAAAAAAAGAGTTAAAGTTAGAGAAAAAAGCCATATGCCTTGAGTGCCGGAGGTCCACCCCCCCTCCCCCCCCCCCCCCCCCCCAGAAATTTTTTGTGTCAAATGGAGCTCACTTGTCACCTTTTGGGGATTGCTTTGTGTACTGCGTTCTTAAAAAAAATATGTGAGACCCTCTGGATGTGCCCTTCTGATCTCAATATGCCAATAAGCCTCCTTGGGGAAAGTACATGCAATAATGGTTATGTAAGGTTGATTGAGGAGTTTTGAATAACAATGTACTTTTAAGTACATTAGATGGTTTATTGCAGTGACAGGTTACAGTTACCCTTATTTCTTCTCCAACAGATATCAGGAGTGTATTGGTGTCCGAGAGTAAACAAAGCTATGTTACTTATTGATAAACCAGACAAATTTAACAATTTAATCACTATCAAATTGATGCATGGGATAAAAGGGGTTGCAGTGCAAGGGGTTTGTAAATATATTTATTCAACTACAATGTACGACTTTGCAGTGCATTCTACATAGGAGAATATCATAGTTTCTTTCCAAACCATCACCACAGTGACACATACATCTTTATATTGGGAGACACTCTTTTGTCCTTCCATACTTCTTCTGCTGGACTCCTTCAAGTTGACCTTTCTTGAACTCCCCAAATAATAATAATAAATAATAATAATTGATTTTGTAAAAGCGTAAAACCACGAAGAGTGCCCTAAAATGCTTCACAGAAATAAAATACACTTTTCTGAAAATAAAGAGTCACATGTTTCAGTTTCCTCTAGGGACGTTCAGGAGAATGCTTCAGTAAATAGGAAAGTTTTAAGATTTCTTTTGAAGATGTTGATAGTTTCTGAATTTCTGACACTAATAGGCAATGCATTCCACAATCTTGGACCCACGATGGAGAACACACGATCATTAGCCAGATTAGATCTGCTAAAAGGTATGACTAGTTGAATTTGATCTTTAGATCTCAGACTGCGTGATGGAGTGTATACAGTGATGAGCTCTTGCAGGTAAACTGGAGCCAGTTTGTGGATACATATGAATACTAAGATCAATATTTTGAAATTAATTCTCTGTTTAACTGGAAGCCAACGTAATTGTCTTAAAACAGGTGTTATGTGTTCAGAGCATTTAGTACCAGTAATTATCCTAGCAGCAATATTCTGAACTTTTTGAAGCTTCTGAATCAGGCACTGGGACAGCCCCACCAACACTGAATTACAATAGTCTAGTTGTGAGGTGATGAAAGAATGCACAAGTTTTTCAAGTGCTGACTGGTTAAGATAAGTTCTCAGTCTTCCAATATTCCGAAGCTGCCAGTAACATTTTTGACATATTTTATTGATATGGATGTCTAGCTTTGAATTTGAGTCCATAATCAGTCTAATATTCCTGGCCGATTCACTTTTCATGGTGATGTTGTTTCCAACCTGAATTGATGTAACAGTGGGTGTAGGCATGCGAATCCCGGATATCACTAAGAATTCTGTTTTAGAGTCATTCATTTTCAGTTTAAAATCTATCATCCATTCCCGCACCAGATTTATGCAAGTTTCCATGTTGCTGACTGCAGTGATTGAGTCACTTTGAAGAGATGAATTAAATGTAATGTACAGTTGGGTATCATCAGCATACAGATGATATGATATGCCATGCCTTTTAAGAAGACGACCCAGAGAAGAAGTGTACAGAGTAAACAAAAGTGGACCAAGAACTGAGCCCTGAGGAACACCACACTTTAACATCTTGCTTTCTGAACCGGTCTTGTTGATATATATTTGTTGACTGCGACCTTCTAGATATGATGCAAACCATGATAAGACAATTCCACATATGCCATGCTGTGTCAATGTCTGCAAAAGAATATCATGGTCGACTGCGACAAATCCAAGAGAACAAGCAGGACAGCCTTACCCTCAGACACTGATTTAACAATGTCGTTGTTGACTCGTAGTAAAGCTGTCTCCGTACTGTGATTGGCTCTGTATGCAGACTGGAAAGGCTCTAAAAGATCATTTTCATGCAGATGTTTTTTGAGTTGTGAAGCAACAACCTTTTCCAACAATTTAGACAGGAAGGAGAGGTTCGATACTGGTCGATAATTCTTCAGGTTGTCAGGATCAAGAGATGGCTTCTTGATGAGTGGAGTAATAAGGGCTTTTTTCAGTGGGCGTGGAACAAATCCCTCATGAAGGGATGCAGATATAATAGATGATATGGCTGGCAGAAGATGATCAATTGTCTCTTTCAGAAGGAATGTTGGAATTTCATCTAGATCATTGGATTTATTGGATGATGACAAAATAATTTTTCGAATATCTTCTTCCAAGGCAGTGTGAAAACTGGAAAAGTTAAAAAATTTATAGTAATTTATATATTTTTTATACTTACCAATGACCCAGACTTAGCTGGTGCTAACTCCAACAAAACCAGGGCCAAACACAAATTTTGCCCCCCAATCTCCAAAATTTGCATCCAAAACAAAAAGAAATCATGTCCTAAAGGACCTCCATAGTACGCCTCTACTGCGCATGCGCAGTGACGCAGTCGTCCCGAAATTGGCGCCAATTATCATTCTTACTGGCAGTGCCTGGTCAGCGCTATGTACTCAGCGGGGAGGCAAGAGTTCCCAACTCCAGGGAGGGCCATCCCCGTCTGGGTCATTGGTAAGTATAAAAAATATATAAATTACTATAAATTTTTTAACATTTTTATACTGTACCAATGACCCAGACTTAGCTGAATAGTAAACAGGCTGGAGGGCCTAGGACATAGAGGAAAATCCAATAAGCTCAACTATATAGTAAAGAGGTAACCCCTTAAGGAGAAAAGGAGTATTAGGCTTTACATGTATCTTTCTTATTTAATATTAAATTAGAAAGATACACTACCCTTAATAATTGAGCACAATAACATTCATGTTCTCTATTAACATCCAGTATAACCCTTATACTAATTATTTTTAAAGCAAGCCAATAAATAAAGTAGTCCAGAGAATTGAGACTCTTTATAATCATTTAAAAGTGTCCGAGTATTGTATATTAAAGCCCGTTTGACACTTGACATATACAAATGCTTCACACCGAGCTACACTTTAAAAATAAGACATGAATGAAATTAAACATTAATATTACACTTTAAAACCATCCCGGAAGCGACTCAGAAATACTGACTTGGAGGAGGCATTCCCTTGCTTTTCACTATAAAGCAGGTGACCTAAGGGAACACCCGCCCCCCCCCCCCCCCCCCCCCCCCCCTTCCCCTTGCCCTGGGTCAAATAGCCCAGAGCGAAGAGGGCAGCCGGACGGAGTCACTGCCGGAACAGAAAGCCTGCATAACTATAGTTGCAACTGTTTAGTGGACGACATTCTGAGCAACAGATAACGGACCTAAATGCAGGTCTCCAGAAATGGACTCAATATTTCCGAGATAAAAATTCGTAAATGTGGATGGCTGAGACCAATAAGCAGCCTTCATTAAATCTGTAATAGCAACACTATTAGCATAAGCCCAGGAAGTAGAAAGAGCTCTTACTTCATGAGCAGAAATCTTAAGCACAGACTGCTGAGAAGAAGATAAATCTTCATAAGCAGTACGGATAGTTAACTGAATCCATCTAGCAATAGAATGGACTGAAATGTCCTTTCTATTAGGCATCAAAGACAGAAAGAAACGTTTCCGTCCCTTTCTGATGAACTGAGATCTCTGTTTATAGATACGTAGTGCTCTAACAGGACAGAGTAAAGGCCTACGCCCGTCTGAAGACGGAAGAGCCTTAATAACAATAGGTTCCGGATATTTATTAGGAGCCTGATTCTTAGCTAAAAAACCCACATTAGTAGTGAAGGTGATAGTGTTCCCAACACTACGATAATGAGAATCATCCACCGATAGTGCATGAAGCTCACTGACTCTTCTGGCAGAAGAGAAAGCTAAGAGAAAAGCTGTCTTATAAGATAAGAATTTGAAATCTACTGTCCCAAGAGGTTCAAATGGCTTTTCCTTCAATTTAAGGAGAACCCAAGCTAAATTCCACTTAGGAATTAATCTAAGAGTTCTGGGTCTATTTATCGAAAAGTTTCTAACCAATTTCGATAAAGAGACATTAGATCCAATTTGTAAACTATCATGATGTGCATAGGTATCAGATAACATAGATCTATAACCCTTTATAGTAACAGGCTGCAGTTTGATTTCGTCAAACAAGTATACTAGAAAGTTTGCAATGTCTGGTATAGAGGGATCAAATATATCTACAGAATGATCCCTACACCAACGACGAAAAACCTTCCACTTAGCCGCATAGTTTAGCGAAGAGGAGGTCCTCCTACAGTTAGAAATCGCGTCCACTGCTCGTCCTGTAAAGTGCTTGCCATGCAAGAAGGACCGCACAACGGAAAAACGTGAAGGTTGAGACCTTGCGGGTTGTGATGGAGTTGGCGCGATTTCCCCTGCGAAAGAAGATCCTCTCGTGGAGGAAGCTTCCGCGGTAGGTCCCACAACAGACACCTGAGTAGATTTATCCACGGTCTCTGTGGCGACAGAGATGCTACCAACAGAATCTTGCATTGAGATTGTTTTATCTTTAGCAATACTTGTTGAATTAACGGCGCTGGAGGATACGCATATCCTATCATTCCGTCCCAAGGGATCGACAGAGCGTCTACTGCAAATGCTCTTGGATCCGGACACGGGGACACATACGTCTGCAACTGATTGTTGAGATGTGTCGCAAATAAGTCTATCATTGGCCGTTCCCATTGGTAGCAAATCTGATTGAATACTTGTTTGTTGAGAGTCCACTCCGACGGCAACAAGCGACCCTTTCGTGAAAGGGAGTCTGCTAGCACATTCAGACGACCCGGTATGTGACGGACCGAAAGAAGAACGTGATGTTCTAACGCAAACAGAAGGAGTCTTTCCGTTAGATTGAACAACGGAACTGAATGAGTGCCTCCCTGATTCCGTATATACGCCACTACTGTCGTATTGTCGGATAGGATTTGGACATGAGCATCGTGAATAATGTCCATCCAGTGACGTAACGCAAGCCAAATTGACATCATTTCCTTGATGTTTATGTGCTTGCACAGGAATTGTGGATCCCAAAAACCCTGGCATCTCGAATCCGTTGGGATTAATGATGCACCCCAACCTGTTTGACTGGCATCCATCATAATGGTAAAACTCGGATCCGGCAACTGCAGCGGAACTCCTTGAGTTAACCACTGAATGTTTGCCCAAGTCTGAATCTCTTGTTTCACTTGATCTGACAAGAGAACGTCTACATCGAGCGAATGAATTTTCACACTCCAATTCTGAGTCAGGAAAATTTGAAGAGGACGTGTGCGTAGCCGCCCCATCGGAATGAGATCCGCGGCGGCTCCGCACAGACCTATCAGTCTCATAAATTCTCTCGCCGTGACTTTGTCTGTGTGCAGACAATAGCGAGCGTAACAACTGACTAATTTCGCTCTGGTTAACGGCAGACGAACGAGATTGTTGTGCGTCTCGAAGCTCATTCCCAGATGAGTGAATGACTTGGACGGCACCAGATCCGACTTCTCCTCGTTTACTATGAAACCGAGACGTCGGAGCAATAGAAGAAGATTCTGAACATCGTTCTGAAGCGTTAACTCGTTGCCGTACCTCTGAAGAATGTCGTCCAGGTAGGCCGACGTTACCGCAGACGAATGAGCTCGGAAGTAGATCATTACCGAGTTCATTACCCGAGTGAAAGCCCAGGGTGCTAGATTCAATCCGAAGCACATGGCCCGGAACTGATACACCACTCCTAGGACTGCGAAGCGTAGATACTTTCGGAATGTCGGATGTACCATGACGTGAAAGTACGCATCTTTGAGATCTATGCTCGTTGCATAATCGTTCACCCGAATACTCGCTCTGACCGATCGAATCGTCTCCATATAAAACTTCGGAGCGACGATCAGCTTGTTTATCCAGCTCAAATCTATGACTGGACGGAACGAGCCGTCTGGTTTCGGAACCAGAAACAGATGGCTGTAGAATCCCAGAGATTCCTGGTTTTCTACGACCTCTACCGCGTTCTTCATTAAAAGAGACTGCACCTCTGATAACAGAGCGTCTCTTTTCTGTGGATTTGACGGAAGATGAGTCCACTTTGGACTTCGAGTTAATGGAGGCTTTCGTTTGAAGGATATCTTTAGACCTTCCGAAGTCACTCCTCTCACCCACGGGTCGTCCGTAATCGACGCCCACTCTTGTGAAAAACTCGACAACCTTCCGCCAACCGGAACGCGATAGAGGTTTAAGCCATCACCTCCTGGACCTGCGAGGCCTGCGGTAGGAGAAACCACGTCTTCCACGACCCGCACCTCGCCTCGTCGACCTCGGGGCGTCCGACCGATTGTCCCGGCCTGAAGGACGTCCCGAACGAGAGTCGCTATCCTGACGGTCTCTCGAATAAGACCAAGAGGACGCACCGGAACCTCTATAGGAACCTCTCTTGGGCGCATTAGACCCAGAAGTGCCTGTCTTATTCGTGTCTGCTGAATCCGACTTTTTAGGAGCGGATCTGAACAACAGAGAATCATTAGCTTTCTTTTTAATTTTATCATAAATAGCGGAAAGCTTGCCGTCAAAGAGAAGTTCTCCTGAGACCGAAGCGACTCTAAGAGAGTTCTTCACCTTAGAATCCACTAGTGTGGATGTAGCTAGGGCTGCGTCACGTCTAACCAACTCCAGATTTGCCACTGAAAGGGCGGAGTTACACGTGGAATAAGCTACTGCCCTTGAAAGAAGTCTTAAAGAGGATTGTATATCCTGAAACTCTTCCCCTTGAAGGCGCAGTGATAACGCCTTAGTAAGGTGATCTGCGTAAGATAAGGCATCTAAATTGGCTCTGTTAGATGCAATAGCTGTTTCCAACACCGCGGTTGGAATAGAAGCTGACGACGGTAATGATAGCTCTAAGTCTTCCGCCTCGTCGTCCATACGCAGAGGAACTCTTGGTATACCCTGTCCTGCCGTGTCGAATTTATTCCTTGCATTAATGAAAGGCAGGTTAAGAGTATTAGCGGACAAGAAACCAGCTTTCCCCGTCCTGGAAGCAAGTTTAAATATAGCGTCGTTCAATAATTCAAATGTTCTTGCAACATTATTGGACTGCGACGGAAACTCGGGAGCGATGTCCCTGAACCGCTCAAAAAATTCAGAGTCCAATGACGCTATAATTCTCTTGTCCGGAAGCGCAGCAGTCTGGCCCGACGGAACAACTTGAGGGAGAAAGTGCCGGATGAAGTCCACGGCAGCTTTATGTTGTTCCGAAAGGGATAGCTCCAATTCATCCGTATCCCTTTCACCATCCGGTCGGACCTCCCGATGTTCCCGGTCGTCCGCCCCCGATGCTTCGGCGGAGCGTACCGACCCAGCGCCGTCGGATAATTCTCGATCCGACACCGTTTCTGTCGGCTGCTGGGATGCTGCGATAAGCTGTGCTATCTGCACAAGAATGTCCGACGTCGAGACCTGCGGAGGCGCAGTCTTTCGCTGCTTCGCCGAGGGCAGCTCCGCATCAGATGGCTCCCGCATACTTTTCCTATGCGAACGTCCGGAGTCCATCGGTCTCGAATCCCTGGCTGCCGGATGGTGTGACCTGGTCGCCGAAGAATCCTTCATCGGCGAAGCTGGCAAAATATCGGAGGTCACGCAGCCAAGGTGCGGTCGTGTGCGCTGACGAGAAGAGGAAGCCTTAACAGTCTCTGCGGACTGCTTATACAACGGAGCGTCCCGAGCGACGGACGTATGCTCCGCTAAAGACACATTTTGTACCACAACATCTGGTCCCAGATGTTGTTGTACGAGAGAGGGACCTCTCTCGCTCGCGGCCCGGCTGGACCTGGACGAGCTAGGAACCGGACTAAAAGGCTTCCTCCGTTCTCGTTTACTATCCGCCGTCACTGGGTGTGCATCTATTATGTTTATAGTGCTCGCATCACCCAAAATTTCCTCTTGGACCACATCGGACGAACCCGGCTGCCGAACCATTCGGTGAATGGACGCTACACCGGGCGAGCTAGCGGACGACATTTGTCTAATCTCCATGAGCACTTTTGCCGCTAGCTCTGAATTCATTTGTGACGACGGACGCACACTTGAAGAAGATAACATGGAAACATCACCCTGTTCTGGTTCCTCTGAAATAGAAACTGAGAGAGTAGAGTGACCTTGTGGAGAAAGAGCCGGCATCGCTCTTTCTCCAGAAACAACATATAGTGACACACGTTTCCAATGTTTCTCATCCCAATGTTCACATATAGGACAGGGATTAATGCGAGAACACTGACTACAATTAATACAATGATCATGAAAGTCAGAGGAAGATTTCTTCCTATTACAATTTGAACAATGTCCCTTCATTGTGAAAGAACAACAATAAGTCCTAGTTACTCGCAAAAACCCCTGACACAAAGATACATAATAACACGATCCATTAATAAATGAAAAAACAATTGCAAAACAAAATAATTTTGAAAAAATATTTTTTCAGAGAAGCCCAAGTTGCTGAAAAGTAACGTTGAGCCCCGATGGATCCGATGGCAAAGTGTGGTCAAAAATTTTAAATTTATATAAAATAATTAATGAGACACTTTCGGATAATATAAATGTATCTTATAATGAGATAAACTACCACAAAGGCAAACAGCCCCCCTCAAAAAAGGCTGTTGCCAATGAAAACAAACAGTGTAAACACACTAGAAAACATGACTCCAGGCACTGAAAAAACTGGCCCGGAATCAGTCATCAATTACACTCTATCTGATGCAAAACAGAGACTCCCAGGGGAGAATCTGTAGAACATCAGATGGAAGATGCAGAACACAAACGTTATACACCCATGGGTGAAAACGTAACTATGGGGAAAATAACAGAAAACATTCTGTAACCAAGCAACTCTCCCAGGAAATTTTAGAAATGAAACTTCTCAAAAATATGCCAAAAGCATGGGAGAATTGCCAGGGGGGACTTTAGAAGGCTAGGGGAGAGGAAACACTGAATAAGCAGTGCAACAATTAGCAAGAATGACAACAAGAGGCCCATGCCTCGAAAATAGGCAACTTAACATAATTTCATCAAAAAATTTTAAGTACAGCCCTGATTATTTTTTGCCACTTCTTTTTCCTCTCCTCCTTCTATCCTCCTTAGAATCACATTTTCTCCAAAAGTTAAAAAATTTATAGTAATTTATATATTTTTTATACTTACCAATGACCCAGACATAGCTGGTGCTAACTCTTAAAATATAGGGCCAAACACAAATTTTGCCCCCCAATCCCCAAAATTTGCATCTAAAACTAAAGAAAACATGTCCTGGAAGGCCCTCCACACTTCGCCCCTACTGCGCATGCGCAGTGTCAAGGACGTTCCGAAATTGGCGCCATTTATCATTCTAATAACCAGTGCCTGGTAAGCGCTATGTACTCAGCGGGGAGGCAAGAGTTCCCAACTCCTGGGAGGGCCATCCCCGTCTGGGTCATTGGTAAGTATAAAAAATATATAAATTACTATAAATTTTTTAACATTTTTATACTGTACCAATGACCCAGACATAGCTGAATAGTAAAAAGGCTGGAGGGCCAAGGACATAGAGCAAAATGGAATACGCTCAATAAAATAAAATAGAGTCATCCCCTGTAGGGGAAAGAAGTAATAGGCCTTACATGTATCTTTCTTATTTATGATAAATTAGAAAGATACAACACCTTCCAAAAATTGAGCTTCATACATCCATGTACTCTATTAATATCCAATAATCCTTATACTAATAATTTTTAAAGTAAGCCAATAATAAAGTAAGTCTAGAGAATAGAGACTCTTATACTCCTAAAAGTGTGTGAGAATTGCATAATCATGTCCGTTGACATATGCAATATTCAAAAGCTATACTTTAAAAACTAAGACTTGAATGAATTTTATAAACTTAAACTTCTCATTAAACAACCATCCCAATAACAGCTCAGAATTACTAACTCCGGAGGAGGTATCCCCTTGTTTTCATAGTAAAAAACAGGTGACCCAAGGGAACACCCTCCCCCCCCCCCCCTTTTTCTTGCCCTGGGTCAAATAGCCCAGAGCGAAGAGGGCAGCCGAACGGAGACACTGCCGAAACAGACAGCCTATCTAGCTATAGTAGCAACTGTTAAGTGAATGACATTCTGAGCAGTAGAGAATAGACCTAACAATAGAGGCCTCCAGAAATGGACTCGAAATTTCTGAGATAAAATTCATGAATGGATGGCTGAGCGCAATGAGCAGCCTTCAAAAATCTATAATAGCAACACTATTAATGTAAGCCCAAGAAGTAGAAGAACTCTTACTTCATGAGCCGAAATCTTAAGCACAACTGCTAAGCCAATGATATACCATAAGCAGTACGCTAGTTAATAGAATCCATTAACAATAAAATGGAGCGTAACGTCCTTCTACTAGACATCAAAGACAGAAGAAGCTTACGCCCTTGTAATAAACAGATATCTGTTTATAAATACATAAACTGTACCCGGAAAGAGTAAAGGCCTATGCCCATACGAAGACGGAAGGACCTTAAAATAATAGGTTCCGGAAAATAGGAGCCTAACTCTTATGCAACAATCCAACCTAAATAGTAACGGAAGTATTGATTCCGAAACTATGAAAGTGAAAATCATCCATCGATAGTGCATGAAACTCACTGACTCTACAGTAAAAGAGAAACCAACAGAATTACTGTCTAAAAGGTCAGAATTTGAAAACTACTGTTTCCAGAGGCTCAAATGATTACTTAGCTAAATAAGAACCGAAGTTAAAATCCGTATAGGAATTTAATCTAAAGATTCTAAGTCTATTTATCAAAAAGTTACTAACTGACTTAGATAAAGAGACAAAAGACTCAAATGTAAACTATCGTAGAGTGCATAGGTA
This sequence comes from Pictodentalium vernedei, assembly GCA_031216915.1. Lineage (NCBI taxonomy): Eukaryota > Metazoa > Mollusca > Scaphopoda > Dentaliida > Dentaliidae > Pictodentalium > Pictodentalium vernedei. The sequence goes on along the minus strand of CM062295.1, from coordinate 544,024,910 downwards.
TGAGGTAACATAAACCTATAACCTAAATAACAACAGGCTGCAGTAGATCTTGTGAAACAAGTATACTAAAAAATAGCAATGAGTAGTATGGAGGGATCAACCATATGAACATAATGATCCCTACACCACGACGGAAGAGCCTCCACTTTAGTCGCATAGAATAGCGAAGAAGAGGATCTCCTATAGTAAGAAATCGCGTCCAAAGCTCGTCCAGTACAGTGCTTACAATGCAATATGGACCACACAACGGAATACATGAAGGTTGCGACCTTGCTGGTTGTGATAAAGATGACACGATTTACCCAGTGAAAAAAGATCCTCACATAGAGGAAGATTTCACGTTAAGATCCACAGTAGACAAGAGAGTAAATTACTCATGATCTCTGTGAAGATAGAGATGCTATCAACAGAAATGTATAGTGGTTGTTTATCTTAGCAATACCTGCTAAAACAACAGCGCCGGAGGATACGCGTATCCTATCATTCCGTCCTATAGATCAATAGAGCGTTAACAGTATTAGCTCAGAGATCTGGACAAGCCAACACATACGTCTGCAATTGATTAGCAAGCTGTGTCATAAATAAAACATCATTGGGCGCTCCCATAGATAGCAAATCTGATTAAATACTTGTTTGTTGAGAGTCCATTCTGACAGCAACAAGCGACCCGTAAGAGAACGGGAGTGCGATAAAACAATCAGACGACCCAGAATATGACGGACCAAAACTGAACTTGGTGTAGTATAACCAACAGACGGATTCTTTCCATTAAATTGAATAACGGAAACGAAAGAGTGCCTCCCTGGTTCCGGAGATACGCCACTACTGTCGAATTAAAGGACAGGAATTTGGGCATGCGTTTCTGAATAATGTTCATGCAATGACATAAAGCAAGCCTAAAAAACATTATTCCGCGGAAGTTAAACTGATAGTTAAAAGACTGCGGAACCCAAAGACCCTGGCACTTCGAATCCGTAGGGATCAGTATATATCCCAATCTGTTTGACTGGCAACCGTCATAACAGCCACACTCGGGTCCGGCAACTGCGGCGGCACTCTCTGAGACAACCACCGAATGTTTACCCCAGTCTGAATCTCTTGAAACACTAGATAGACAAGAGAATGTATAAATCAAGCAATTCATGGATTGCCGGAAAGTTGCCGTCGAAGAGAAGCTCCTCCGAGAACGAAGCGACTCTGAGAGAGTTCTTAACCTACTATCCACGCGTGGATGTAGCTAGGGCTGCATCACGTCTAACCAACTCCAATCAGCCACTGAAGGGCGGAGTTATACGTGAACAAACTACTGCCCTCAAAAGAAATTACATTGAGAATAATATCCCGTAAATCTTTTCTTGAAGACGTAATGATAACGCCTCAGTAAGGCGGATTACGTATAATAAAGCGTCTAAGTTAAGTCTACTATACATAATGTCGTTCCCAACATTGAAATTGGAAAAGACATAACGGCGAAAAGAATATATGCAGTCTTTAATCACACCGTCTAGACGCATATGAACTCTCGGTATGCCCTGCTCTGCCAAAATAAACTATATGTAAAAAAGATAAAATGGCAGAAATGAGCCACGCGGACAAGAAACTAAACTATCATGCTTAGTAGCAGGCTTGTATATATATATAAATATATAGCGACGAAAAATAAAACACATGTTGTAATGACAATATTGGACTGCGTCGGTAAGTCAGGGACAAAGTCCCTGTACCGATCGAAAAATCCGAGTCCAATGACGCTATAAGTCTCTTATCCAAGATCGCAGCAATGAAGTCCGAAAAATAATCACTGGAAGAAATGCCAGAAGATATGAAAGGCATCTTCCGATACTACTAAAGGGAAAACTCGAAATCTTTCGAATCCCTTTCGCCATCCTGTCGGACCCTATAAAGCGTTCGGTCGTCCGTAGCTTGAAGCAACCGCGGACCGCACCGACCCAGCGCCGTCGGATAATTCCTGATTCGACCGAGAAACCGTCAATTGCTGGGATGCTGCGAAACAACTGTGCTAACTCGGATAGCACGTCCGTCACTGAGGCCTGAGGAGCAGCGGTCTTACGATGCATTGCCGCAGGAAGCTCCGAGATCGTTACCCCGTGCATACTTCCAATATGCGAGCGAACGGAGTGTATAAGCCTCGTGTCCCTTGGCTACCGGATGGCGCGACCTATTCGCTGTGGAATCACTGAATGCCGAAACTGATCGGATACTCGAGGTCACGTAGCCAATGTGCGGTCGTGTGCCCTGCTGTGAGGATGAGGAAGCATTAAAGACAGTCTCTCGGACTGTCAATATAACGGAGCGTCCCGAGCAACGGACATATGCACCGAATGTAAAATATCTGAACCACAACATGCGGTCCCCTATGTTGTTGGCCTCCTCCGATCTGTCCTCAATCTGCCGTCACTGGGTGAGTACTAAAGTAATTAAAGTGCTCGCATCACCCAAATCTCCTTCCTAGACCGCAACGGACGAACCCGGCAGCCGAACCATTCGATGAATGTACGCTACACCGGGTGAGCTAGCGAATGTCACTCCGTAAGCGATAGACATATTTCATGAGCACTTATTGCCGCTAACTCTTCATTAACTATGACGACAGAGGCACACTTTTGAAAGACATCTCCATAACTCTTCGAACAAGAAACCAGAAATGCTTGGATAGCAAGCATAAAATAATATATATAGCGTCGTTCAATAATTCGAAAGTTTGTGTGACATTATTGGACTATGTCGGAACTGAGGGACGATGTCCCTGAACCGAACCAAAAATTTCTAAGTCCACCGACGCTATCAGTTTCTTATCCGGCATCGCAGCATATGTTGTTCCGAAAGGGAAAGCTTGAAATCCACCGAATCCCTTTCGGTATCCCATCGGACCGGATGAAACTTTCGGACGTCCGTACCCGCTTCCGCGGAGCGTCCCGACCCAGCATCGTCGGATAAAATATATGCGACAGATTCAGTTGATGCTGGGATGCTGCGATAAACTGTGCTATTAAGGAAAGCACATCCGTTCCCGAGGCCTGTGCAGTAGCGGACTTACGATGCATTGCCGCTGGAAGCTCCGTGTACGTTGACTCCCGCACACTTCCTATGCGAACGTCCGGAGTCTGCAGGCCTCGAGTCCCCGGCTACCGACCCAGCGCTGTCGGATAATTCTCGATCCGACACCGTTTCTGTCGGCTGCTTGGATGCTGCGATAAGCTGTGCTATGTGCACAAGAATGTCCGGCGTCGAGACCTGCAGAGGCGCAGTCTATCGCTGCTTCGCCGAGGGCAGCTCCGCATCAGATGGCTCCCGCATACTTTTCCTATGCGAACGTCTGGAGTCCATCGGTCTCGAATCCCTGGCTGCCGGATGGTGTGACCTGGTCGCCGAAGAATCCTTGATCGGCGAAGCTGGTAATATATCGGCGGTCACGCAGCCAAGGTGCGGTCGTGTGCGCTGACGAGAAGAGGAAGCCTTAGCAGTCTCAGCGGACTGCCTATACAACGGAGCGTCCCGAGCGACGGACGTATGCTCCGCTAACTACACATTTGTACCACAACATCTGGGGCCAAATGTTGTTGAACGAGAGAGGGGCCTCTCTCGCTTGCCGTCCAGATGGACCGGAACGAGCTATGAACCGGACTAAAAGGCTTCCTCCGTTCTCCCTCCGATCCGCCGTCACTGGGTGTGCATTAAGTTAATTTTATAGTGCTCGCATCACCCCAAAATTCCTTCTAGACCGCAACGGACGAACCCGGCTGCCGAACCATTCGGTGAATGGACGCTACACCGGGCGAGCTAGCGGACGTCAAAGGCCGTCGAACCTACTAGGGTCCTCTTAGGCAATTGGCGTATTACATGAGCACTTTTCCGCTAGCCCTTCATTAATTGTGACGACGGAGGCACACTGTTGGAAGACATCACAGATACATCACCCTAATCTTGATCGTCTGAAATAGAAATTGATAAAGTAGAGTGACCCTGCGGGGAAAGGACCGGAGTGTCCAAATCCCCAACAACATACCGTGACATACGCTTCCCATATTGTCATCGAAATCATACGATACAGAACAGGAGTTAATGCGAGTACACTGACCACATATAGAATGATAATAAGGTCAGAGGAAGACTTCCTCTTAAAGCAACTGATCAATATCCTTCAATGTGAAAAGAAAACAAGTCCTGATACTCGCACTAACCCCTGGCAATCAAAATACATAATAATAATATGATCCATTAATATAGAAAAAATAATTGAAATCAAAATATTTTGAAAAAATATTTTTTCAGAACAGCCCAAGTTTCTGAAAAGTAACGTTGAGCCCCAATGGATCCCAAGCCTAAGTGTGGACAAAAATTTTAAAAATATTTTAAACAATTTTTTCAACACTTACGAACAATAATAATGTATCTAGTTATGATTAAAATAACATAAAGATATTATTATTTAGAAATCCCCCCCTCACACAGAGGGCTGTTGTAAATGTAAACAATGAGTGTAAAAACACTAAAATAAGACTCCAGGCACCCAGGCCCGAAATCAGTTACCAAAAATACACCATCTGATGCAAAACAGAGACTTCCAGGGAAGAAACTGCAGAACATCAGATGGTAGATGCAGAACACAACGCCTAACCACCCGTAGGTGAAGACGTAAACATGGGGAAAGAACAGAATTCATTCTGTTATACAGCTAAAACTCCCAAGAAATTTTAGTAATAATAATTACAGAAACTATGCCAAAAGCATGGGAGAATAGCAAGGGGGAACTTAAAGGACAGGGAGAGAGGAAAAACACTTGAAAAAACAGTGTAACTAAATAATCAGAATGACAACAAAATGGCTGCTGCCTTGAAAATAGGTAACTTAACATAATTTCATTAAAAAATTTTAAGTTACAGCCCTGATAATATTCTGTCACACATTCTTTTCCTCTCCTCCTTTTCTATCCTCCTTAGAATCACCATTTCACTAATATTTACGTGTCTGGCATCATTTAAACTGAGATTTAAAAGCACAAAGATCAGTCAGATGTTAACTGATGAAGGGCCAAACTTAGAATGATAAATGGCGCCAATTTCGGAACGTCCTTGACACTGCGCATGCGCAGTAGGGGCGAAGTGTGGAGGGCCTTCCAGGACATGTTTTCTTTAGTTTTAGATGCAAATTTTGGGGATTGGGGGGCAAAATTTGTGTTTGGCCCTATATTTTAAGAGTTAGCACCAGCTATGTCTGGGTCATTGGTACAGTATAAAAATATTACGTGTCTGGCATCCTTTAAACTGAGATTTACAAGCACAAAGATCAGTGAGATGTTGACTGATGAAGGGCCAAACAGAGAAATGATAATTGGCGCCAATTTCGGGACGACTGCGTCACTGCGCATGCGCAGTAGAGGCGTACTATGGAGGTCCTTTAGGACATGATTTCTTTTTGTTTTGGATGCAAATTTTGGGGATTGGGGGGCAAAATTTGTGTTTGGCCCTGGTTTTGTTGGAGTTAGCACCAGCTAAGTCTGGGTCATTGGTACAGTATAAAAATATCTCTTTTTATGTCAAGTTGATCAAACTCTGGTGGTTCACGTGATGGTATACTATCCAGGATTAATTGAATTTTGGTTATGAAAAAACCACTGAATTTTTCCAGAATTTCATTGGTATTTAGATGATCTGGAAGAATGACTTTTTGTTCTTTACCAAGGAGACTACTGGTTACCGAGAATAACACCCTAGTATTTGATGACCCCTCTATCAGAGAATTGTAGTACTCCCGCTTCGCTTTTTTGATGATCTTATTAGTTGTATTTCTTTGGTGGCAGAACATCTGCCGGTGAATCTCAAGCTTCGTTTTGTTGTATAGATGCTCAAGTCTGCGACGCTGTTGTTTAGCAGCTCTGACGTCTTCTGTAAACCACTCCACTTTTACCCTATGAGTTATAACTTTTGACTTTGGTGGTGCATGTTCAGCCATGATGCCCTTAAGAGTTTCTTCAAATAAAGATAACAGTTGCTCAGATGATCCATGACTACTACAAAAACAATTTGGAGACAGTGTTGATGAACTTATATCCATTTTCAAGGAATCAATGTTGATGCATTTATATTTTCGTTAAGTAATTTTCTTGGGAGGAATTTTGGAGGTTGGTAGTGTCAATTCAGCCAAGACTGCATAGTGATCAGATAATGCTGGATCTGTGACATAGATGTTTTGTACTGACGTGCTGTTACTTTGACGAACAAGAATTAGATCCAAGGTGTGTCCTCTGTTGTGGGTAGGTTTCAAAACCAGTTGCGAATAGCTGAATGAATCAAACAGATTAGTAAATTGCTTCGTAAAAGTGTCATTTAAATTGTCAACATGGATATTGAAGTCGCCGGCAATAGCTATATCTCCTCCATACAAGGCATAGAAGGACAGACATTCTGAGAATTCATTTAAAAATTGTGCTGATGTAAGTTTGTTTCTTTTTTATGGTGGCGGTCGGTAAACTATGAGTAATCGAAGTGAACTGTTGGTCGACATGAGGCAGTCTAGCATTTCAAAAGATGGCTGAGTTTTATAGGTGTCAGGATGATGTTTTACTTTTAGGGCATTGCTGTGGATGACAGCTACACCACCACCTCGGCTCCCCCGTGAGTTATGTAAAATGGAGAAACCTGGTGGCAATAGTTGTCCAATAGAAAAACTGTCACTATCATTTTCTTTCAACCATGTTTCCGTAAGAGCCAAAACACTGAGATTGTTGTCTTGTATGAAGTCCTTTAGGTCATGTTCCTTTCCAGCAACAGATCTTGTATTCAGTAGTCCGAAGTTCAAAAGAGGTACTTTTTCTGGGAAAGAGTAGTGGTATCTATGCTGATAACATGAATGTTGTTGGTATTCACACCAGAGTTAATAGGCTTTGGTCTTATTGATTGTCTGTGTTGAATTTTTAATCTCTTTGGTTGGTATACTTTATCCGAGCTGTTGTTGGTAAAACAAAATTCTGGTTTCAGTATTCTTTGTTTTTTCAAGGCTTTAAAAACATATGCTTTAGGTCGATGCTTAAGGTGATCCATTGTGTTGTTAATTGAATGGAGCTCATCTGAGGTGTAATTAAATAAACACATTTTAATTGTCATTACTGAAACACATGAATGTAATGGCACTAGTTGTGTCTCTCATTAGCAGTGAATAGAGTGGCAAATGGGTTTAACAGTCCAATCTGGTTCAGAACAATAGGTGTTATAATCAGGATTAACTCTGCACTTGAGGAAAGAAACCAAGATGGAGAAATATTCAGTTAATTTCAGAGTTTTTTTTTTTTGTTAAAAAACACAAAAATTATGAAAAATTTGATCTTCAATGTCACATCAAAATAATGCACAACTTGTAAGGAATATGTACTGCAATTTCCAGCAGATAAATCCAAAAATGTCCAGTAGAAAACTATGAAACAGCAGGAGCTCAAAAAAGTGTGACCACACTTGGTGGCAATACAAATCAAAACATAAACAAAAGAAAATGTCTGCCTTCAATCACTGAGCACTCCACTTAAAACATTTGGTCTCAATCTTTATTACTTTCAAGAATTAGGAAAAGATTTCTTCGAGTATGTACTTCAATGTTTATAGAATACAGCTGTTATTTTATTTTGAGGTATTTCATTGTCAAAATTTTGTTCTCTTACTCATACCAGACTTTCAGGTGGTGCTATTTACACATGGCAGCAGTTCCATGGCAAATTTCAGTTTCCACATGTTCTATGTTTCATTCCAAGCATTTTGGTATACAATTTATTGGGGTTATTAATTTTGGGCCTTTTTTAGACTTGAAAGAAAATTGCATGACCAAAGTTAGGTTGGACGTCTCCCTTAACTGAGATTATAAGCACAGATATCAGTGAGATGTTACTGATTGAAGGGCCAAACAAAGAATGAGGATTTTGCTCCAACTTCGGTACTTCCTGGACACTGTGCATGCGAAGTGTACAAAAGTATAGAGGACCACATAGGACATCTATTTTTTGGATTTTGTTGCAAATTTTGGGGATTGGGGGGGCAAAATTTGTGTTTGGCCCTAGAATTAAGAGTTAGCACCAGCTAAGTCTGGGTCATTGGTACCGTATAAAAATTTGCTTAGTTTAGTCAATCGATTATTCCCATGTTTTCCATTTTACAGGACTTCCAGCACAAGCATTGTGACTACTAGGTCCTATTTTACCAGTAAAACAGAGCTTGTTTACCACAGTAAACAAGCACTACTTCCCTTCCTGGGACTCCTATGGAGGACCTAATGGAAACTTTGCCTTTCACATCACAAGTTGGAAACACTATACAAATTTCCTTCATAAGGTAGCTTCAAAGTCCACTACAAGTTCTTTTGATGTCAGTTGAGAAGTTAACATTTTTTATACCTTTTAGAATTTTTTTTCATATCCCTTATACTTCTCAAACTCATTAAACAGAAAAGGAGAGACACTTGCTAAAAACGATATTGTTTCAATGCAAACAACCAATGAATCAGTGAGCCGAGGCACAAACAATCAATTAAATTGAACTGAATATACCATGAAATGCCACTATTTTCTACAAAATGTTTCACCCTGTCCATGAAATAGTCATTCAACAAAATGACTTGTCAAAGAAAGTTAAGAAACGTCTTGTGAGTGAAATGCTTTTTCTAGGAAACATCCTAGAAACCATATTATTTATTGGTGTTTAAGGTCACATACTTATGCACAATGGCTAATCATGACCGTGACAGTTTTATGGGTAGAGAAAGCCGGAGTACCCAGAGAGAACCATCGAGCAACTGTCAGCTACTCAACATTCTGATTCTGTTCAAGCTCTGCTCAAGCGAGGTTACAGCAGTTGAAGACCTATGCACCATCGAAGTGCAGTACACCTTAGTACACGGTGTCAGCGTGTCCCCATGTAGGCAACTGGGATAAAGTGCCTTCCCCAAGGACACAACATGAGTCGTCCCTGGAAACCATAAGGAATAAGATTTTGAAATATGTAAAATTGGTCTAGTTCTATTGGTTAACTTGCAAATGCAGGATAAGGCCTCACAAAGTAGTTGTTTCTCAGGACATTTCTTGTAAAATTGCATGTGGGCGGGCAGTTTTTTATTTTTTGTTATTATTTCTTTGCCATCAAAAATTCATGTTCTTGTTTTTTTTTTATGTTTTAGGCCTCACAATCTACAGAATAGCATGGGTGGTGGTGTATTTCGTCCCTTGAGTGCAAGAAGGCTTTGCAATGCTAAAGCATTGCAAAGCCATGTTGCACTCAAGGGAAAATATATCAATTTTATTAAATTCAAATTGCGTAAAATATCAGACATAAACCATTTAATTATTATTTTTTTTAAGTTTACATTGGTTGTAAAAAGAAAGCATGTGGCAGCCAAAAGGACCATGCGGGAGGTCCTGAGAAGCATATTTTAAACTTTTTTAGGCCTAATTGTAAAAATAGAACTTTCATTTCCTTATTCCTGATAATGCAAAACCTTGATAGTACATGTACTGAAACAAATATTTGAATATTCACTGGTGGAAGGCAATATTCGATCGTTAACCATCTACCTATCGAATCGGCTAAATCTGCCCCACGCAATTAAATTCAACAGCTCAAAAAATATTGTTTTTATATAAAATTTCAACAATTTTCATATCATGTGATCCCTCGTTCAAAGCTACTCATTGACCTCAACCCAATGACATGTCTCATAATATGGTTTTGTTGAAATATTTGCAACAAGAAGAAAGTTACTAAGGTAACACATGCCCCCCCCCCTCTTATGACCTTCACCTTGCAGATGTGGCTGAATCTATTATACGCGACACACCTTCTGACTGTCCTTAACATTTGTAAAAAGTTTAACAATTGTACTATGATTCGTTTCTGAGTTATGGCTGAGACACGAATATTGACAGACACGTATATTGACCGATTTTTAGTGTGACCTTGAAATGTGACCTTGACCTTGAAGGTACGAACCCAGCTATGGTGTGTGACACATCCTCCCATGGTCCTTTATAATTGTGTGAAGTTTGATGACTGTGGCCCTAACCGTGTTCAGTGTGACCTTGAAATGTGACCTTGACCTTACGGACCTGGCTGTGGTGCGTGACACATCCACCCATTGTCCTTTATAATTGAGTGATGTTAGATGATTGTATCCCTAATAGTTTTGGAGTTATGCGTGAGACACGATTTGTGACCCTGAACATATGAAGGTCAATTGTGACCTCCACCTTGCAGATGCGATGGAATCTATTATATATGACACACCTTCTGACTGTCCTTAACATTTGTAAAAAAAGTTTAACAAATGTACTATGATTCGTTTCTGAGTTATGGCTGAGATACGAATATTGACAGACACGAATATTGACCGATTTTTAGTGTTACCTTGAAATGTGACCTTCACCTTGAAGGTACAAACCCGGCTATGGTGTGTGACACATCCTCCCATGGTCCTTTTTAATTGTGTGAAGTTTGATGACTGGCCGTAACTGTGTTCAGTGTGACCTTGAAATGTGACCTTGACCTTACGGACCTGGCTGTGGTGCGTGACACATCCACCTGTTGTCCTTTATAATTGAGTAATGTTAGATGATTGTAGCCCTAATAGTTTTGGAGTTATGCTTGAGACATGATTTGTGACCCTGAACATATGAAGATCAATTGTGACCTCCACCTTGCAGATGCAGCAGAAACTATTATACCCAACACACCTTCTGACTGTCCTTAACATTTGTAAAAAGTTTAACAATTGTACTATGATTCGTTTCCGTGTTATGGCTGAGACACGAATATTGACCAATTTTTAGTGTGACCTTGAAATGTGACCTTGACCTTGAAGATACGAACACGGCTATGGTGTGTGACACATCCTCCCATGGTCCTTTATAATTGTGTGAAGCTTGATGACTGTGGCCTTAACCGTTTTCGAGTTATTGGCTCGGACACACACACACACATGGATGGACAGACACACACACAGTTCAATCACAATATGCCACCCGACCTAAGTCAGGGGGCATAAAAATTCGAAAAAAAAAACAATAATTAAAAAAACAAATTTTGAAATCCTGTGTGTTGGATATAGGGTTATAATTGAAATTTAAATGTTTGTCACCCCTCCCCCCCCCCCCCCCCCCACCCCCACCACATCCCAATGAAAGTGTCATTGACACTGTAGCTCAACTTGACAAACTTGAACTTGTTAAGTTAGAAATGAAATGGCAAAATTGAAGATCACTGGTACCAATGTTATTTGATGAAATTTCAACATAACAGCACTGTGTGAGCACAACGTCAGAGTAATCCATGCATTTTTAAATGTAAACTGTAAGACTGGCTAAAGGAAGAATGTTGATACACAAATGCAGTATTCTCAGAGGTTATTATAAATGGTAACTTTTTTCACAGAAATGAATGCTAATCAATAGCTCTTATCTAAAGGTCTTGCCTAATGAGCACACCAAGTTCAAAAACAATCCTATGATAAATGTGACCTGCAGGCCATGTCAAAGAATGTTGATGCACAAATGCAATAAATTCAAAGATTGTTGCTAACAGCAACAATTTTTGATGGAAATGAAAAGAAAGTTAAAAAATTTATAGTAATTTATATATTTTTTATACTTACCAATGACCCAGACATAGCTGGTGCTAATTCTCAACATCTAGGGCCAAACACAAATTTTGCCCCCCAATCCCCAAAATTTGCATCTAAAACCAAAAATAATATGTCCTAAATGGTCCTCCATACTTTTCCTCCACAGCGCATGCGCAGTGTCAAGGAGGTCTCGAAATTGGCGCCAATTATCATTCTTACAAGTAGTGCCTGGTTAGCGCTATGTACTCAGCGGGGAGGTACAGGTTCCCAACTCCTGGGAGGGCCATCCCCGTCTGGGTCATTGGTAAGTATAAAAAAAATATATAAATTACTATAAATTTTTTAACATTTTTATACTGTACCAATGACCCAGACATAGCTGAATAGAAAAAAAGGCTGGAGGGCCTAGGACATAGAGGAAAATCCAATAAGCTCAACTATATATACCGGTAATAGAGTTATCCCCTCCAGGAGAAAAGGAGTATTAGGCTTTACATTTATCTTTCTTATTTATAACAAATTAGAAAGACACAACACCCTTCATAATTGAGCATAATAACATCCATGTTCTCTATTAACATCCAGTATAACCCTTTATACTAATTATTTTTAAAGTGAGCCAATAAATAAAGTAAGTCCAGAGAATTGAGACTCTTTATACTCTTTAAAAGTGTCCGAGGATTGTATATTAACGCCCGTTTGACACGTGACATATACAAATGCTTCACACCGAGCTACACTTTAAAAATATGACATGAATGAATTTAAACATTAGCTTTACACTTCAAAACCATCCTGGAACTGACTCAGAATTACTGACTCTGGAGGAGGTATCCCCTTGCTTTTCACTATAAAGCAGGTGACCTAAGGGAACACCCCACCCCCCCCCTTCCCCTTGCCCTGGGTCAAATAGCCCAGAGCAAAGAGGGCAGCAGGATAGAGTCACTGCCGGAACAGAAAGCCTGCATAACTATAGTTGCAACTGTTCAGTGGACGACATTCTGAGCAACAGATAACAGACCTAAACAATGCAGGTCTCCAGAAATGGACTCAATATTTCTGAGATAAAAATTTGTAAATGTGGATGGCTGAGACCAATATGCAGCCTTCATTAAATCTGTAATAGCAACACTATTTGCGTAAGCCCAGGATGTAGAAAAAGCTCTTACTTCATGAGCCGAAATCTTAAGCACAGACTGCTGAGTTGAAGATAGATTATCATAAGCAGTACGGATAGTTAATTGAATCCATCTAGCAATAGAATGGACCGTAATGTCCTTTCTAGTAGGCATCAGAGACAGAAAGAAGCGTTTTCGTCCCTTTCTGATAAACTGAGATCTTCGTTTATAAATGCGTAAAGCTCTAACCGGACAGAGTAAAGGCCTATGCCCGTCTGAAGACGGAAGGGCCTTAATAACAATAGGTTCCGGATATTTATTAGGAGCCTGATTCTTAGCCAAAAATCCAACTTTAGTAGTAAAGGTAATAGTGTTCCCGACACTACGATAGTGAGAATCGTCCACAGATAGTGCATGAAGCTCACTGACTTTTCTAGCAGAAGAGAAAGCTAAGAGAAATGCTGTCTTATAAGAATTTGAAGTCCGCTGTCTCAAGAGGCTCAAATGGCTTTTCTTTTAGTTTAAGAAGAACCCAAGCTAAATTCCATTTAGGAATTAATCTAAGGATTCTAGGTCTATTTATCGAGAGGTTTCTACCTAATTTAGATAAAGAGACATTAGATCCAATTTGTAAACTATCATGTTGTGCATAGGTATCAGATAACATAGACCTATAACCTTTAATAGTAACAGGCTGCAGTTTGATCTCATCAAACAAGTATACTAGAAAGTTTGCAATGTCTGGAATGGAGGGATCAAAAATGTCAACAGAATGATCCCTACACCAATGACAAAAGACCTTCCACTTAGCCGCATAGTTTAGCGAAGAAGAGGTCCTCCTACAGTTAGAAATTGTGTCCACTGCTCGTCCTGTAAAATGCTTGCCGTGCAAGAAGGACCGCACAACGGAAATACGTGAAGGTTGAGACCTTGCGGGTTGTGATGTAGTTGACGCGATTTTCCCTGCGAAAGAAGATCCTCTCGTGAAGGAAGCTTCCGCGGTATGTCCCACAGCAGACACCTGAGTAGATTTATCCACGGTCTCTGTGGAGACAGAGATGCTACCAACAGAATTTTGCATTGAGATTGTTTTATCTTTAGCAATATCTGCTGAATCAACGGCGCTGGAGGATACGCATATTCTATCATTCCATCCCACGAGATCGATAGAGCGTCTACTGCATATGCTCGGGGATCCGGACATGGTGACACATACGTCTGCAACTGATTGTTGAGCTGTGTCGCAAATAAGTCTATCATTGGCCGCTCCCATTGGTAGCAAATCTGATTGAATACCTGTTTGTTGAGAGTCCATTCTGACGGCAACAAGCGACCCTTCCGTGAAAGGGAGTCTGCTAATACATTCAGACGACCCGAAATATGATGGACCGAAAGTAGAACTTGGTGTTCTAGAACAAACAGAAGGATTCTTTCCGTTAAATTGAATAACGGAACGGAATGAGTGCCTCCCTGGTTCCGAATATACGCTATTACTGTCGTATTGTCGGACAGGATTTGGACATGTGCTTTCTGAATAATGTTCATCCAATGACGTAGTGCAAGCCAAATTGACATCATTTCCTTGATGTTTATGTGCTTGCCTAGAAACTGCGGATCCCAAAGACCCTGGCACTTCGAATCCGTTGGGATCAATGTTGCACCCCAACCTATTTGACTGGCATCCGTCATAATAGTAAAACTCGGATCCGGCAACTGCAGTGGAACTCCCTGAGTCAACCACTGAATGTTTGCCCAAGTCTGAATCTCTTGTTTCACTTGCTTTGACAAGAGAATGTCTATATCGAGTGAATGAATCTTTACACTCCTATTCTGAGTCAAGAAAATTTGGAGAGGACGAGTGCGTAACCGCCCCATCGGAATGAGATCCGCAGCGGCTCCACACAGACCTATCAGTCTCATGAACTCTCTCGCTGTGACTTTGTCTGAGTGAAGACAATAGCGAGCGTAACAACTGATTAATTTGGCTCTGGTTAACGGCAGACGAATGAGATTGTTGTGCGTCTCGAAGCTCATTCCCAAGTGGGTGAATGACTTGGACGGCACCAGATCCGACTTCTCCTCGTTTATTATAAAACCGAGACGTCGGAGTAATAGAAGCAGATTCTGCACATCGTTCTGAAGTGTTAACTCGTTGCCGTACCTCTGAAGAATGTCGTCCAGATAGGCCAACATTACTGCAGACGAATGAGCTCGGAAATGTATCATTACCGAGTTCATTATTCGAGTGAAAGCCCAGGGTGCTAGGTTCAAACTGAAGCACATCGCTCGGAACTGATATTCAACTCCTAGGACTGCGAAGCGTAGATACTTTCTGAATGTCGGATGTACCATGACGTGAAAGTACGCATCCTTGAGACCTATGCTCGTAGCATAGTCGTTCACCCGAATACTCGCTCTGATCGAATTGTCTCCATATAGAACTTCGGAGCGACGATCAGCTTGTTTATCCAGCTCAGATCTATGACTGGACGGAACGAGCCGTCTGGTTTCGAAAGAGCGTCTCTTTTCTGTGGATTTGACGGAAGCTGAGTCCATTTTGGACTTCGAGTTAATGGAGGCTTTCGTTTGAAGGATATTCTTAGTCCTTCCGAAATTACCCCTTGAACCCATGGGTCGTCCGTAATTGACGCCCAATTGTTTATAAAACTCGACAATCTTCCGCCTACCGGAACACGATAGAGGTTCATACCATCACCTGCTGGACCTGCGAGGCTTGCGGAAGGAGAAACTACGTCCTCCACGACCCGCACCTCGCCCCGTCAACCTAGGGACGTCTGACCGGTTATCTCGGCCAGAATAACGTCCCCCACGTGAGTCGCTGCCTTGACAGTCTCTAGAATAAGACCTAGAGGACGCATAGGAACCTCCATAGGAACTTCTCTTGGGCGTACTTGTCCCAGAGGTGCCTGTCTTATTCTTTTCTGCTGTATCCGACTTTTTAGAAGCGGATTTGAATAGCAGAGAATCCGAAGCTTTCTTAGTTATCTGATCATAGATTGCTGAAAGATTGCCGTCGAAGAGAAGCTCTCCGGAGACCGAAGCGACTCTGAGAGAGTTTTTCACCTTACCATCCACGCGCGTGGATGTAGCTAGGGATGCGTCACGTCTAACCAACTCCAGGTTTGTCACTGAAAGGGCGGAGTTATACGTGGAATAAGCTATTGCCCTTGAAAGAAGTCTTAATGAGGATTGTATATCCTGGAATTCTTTCCCTTGAAGACGTAATGATAACGCTTTAGTAAGGCGATCTGCGTATGATAAAGCGTCTAAGTTAACTCTATTAGACATAATTGTCGTTTCCAACGTCGTGGTTGGAATTGACATAGACGACGGTATAGACAATTCTAGGTCTTCAGCCTGGTCTTCTAGACGCAGAGGAACTCTCGATATGCCCTGTCCTGCCGTTTCGAATTTATTCCTTGAATTGATGAAAGGCAGATGTAGAGCATTTGCGGACAAGAAGCCATACTTGCTCGTTTTGGTAGCAAGTTTATATATAGCGTCATTCAATAATTCAAATGTTCTTGTGACATTATTGGACTGTGTCGGAAACTCAGGGACAATGTCCCTAAACCGATCAAAAAATTCTGTGTTCAATGACGCTATCAGTCTCTTATCCGGCACCGCAGCATTCTGGTCTGACGGAACAACCTCTGGAAGATAATGCCGGATAAAATCTACGGCAGCTTTATGTTGTTCCGAAAGGGAAAGCTCCAGATCCTCTGAATCCCTTTCACCATCCTGTCGGACCCTATGATGTTCTCGGTCGTCCGTACCTGATGCTTCAGCGGAGCGTACCGACCCAGCATCGTTGGATAATTCCTGATCCGACAGAGATTCTATCGTCTGCTGGGATGCTACGATAAGTTGTGCTATTTGTGATAGCACGTCCGTCACTGAGGCCTGTGGAGCAGCGGTCTTACGTTGCTTTGCCGCTGGAAGCTCCCTGGACGTTGACTCCTGCATACTTCTTTTATGCGAACGTCCGGAGTCTACAGGCCTCGTGTCCCTGGCTACCGGATGGTGTGACCTGGTCGCCGTGGAATCCCTGATCGGCGAAGCTGGCTGGATATCCGTGGTCACGTAGCCAAGGTGCGGTTGTGTGCACTGCCGTGAGGATGAGGAAGCCATATTCACAGTCACGCCGGACTGTCTATATAACGGAGCGTCCCGAGTGGCGGACGTATGCTCCGAATGCGAAACGTTTTGTACCACAACATTTGGTCCCAGATGTTGTTGTACGAGAGAGGGACCCGGATGGACCTGGACGAGCTAGGAACCGGACTAATAGGCTTCCTCCGTTCTATCCTCTGATCCATCGTCACTGGGTGTGCACTTTGTCTTATTATAGTGCTCGCATCACCCAAATCTCCTTCCTGGACCGCAACGGACGAACCCGGCTGCCGAGCCATTCGATGAATGGTCGCTACACCAGGCGAGCTAGCGGACGCCAATGCCGTCGATCCTACTAGGGACCTCTTAGGCAATTGACGTATTTCCATGAGCACTTTTGCCGCTAGCTCTTCATTTAACTGTGACGACGGAGGCACACTTTTGGAAGACATCACGGAAACATCACCCTGTTCTTGTTCCTCTGAAAAAGAGATTGATAAACTGGAGTGACCCTGCGGAGAAAGGACCCTGCTCACAACATACCGTGACAAACGTTTCCAATGTTTGTCATCCCAATTGACACACACAGAGCAGGAGTTAGTGCGAGTACACTGACTACAATTAATACAATGATTATGAAAGTCAGAGGAAGATTTCCTCTTATTACAATTTGAACAATATCCTTTCATTGTGAAAAGAACACAAACAGTCCTAGCACTCACACTAACCCCTGAAAACAAAGATACATAATAACATGATCCATTAACATAGAGAAAAAATAATTGAAATCAAAAAAATTTTTTGAAAAAATATTTTTTCAGAAAAGCCCAAGTTTCTGAAAGTAACGTTGAGCCCCAATGGATCCCAAAAAGCCTAAGTAAGTGTGGACAAAATTTTTTAAAATATTTCAAAAAATTAATGCAACACTTATGTATAATAATAATGTATCTTGTTATGATTAAACTAATACTAAGGGTATGTTTCAGTGAGCTATTCCGCTTTACTTGGTTTATTGTGAGCATGCGTAGACACACGGAATAAAAACCAGGTCGTTTTATTGAGCAGTTTATATTCTGGTTTATCATTCTGGATTAAACCAACTAAACCTCCTTGAGAGCAGGGTTATCTGGTTTATCATTCTATTCTTGACATGCGCAGTGGAACGTACATAAAATTTCTTCGCCTCGCACAACGACAATAAAAAATATTCAATTTCGAGTGTCAAAAAAGAAATAAACAGTGCAAGGTTCATGAAAAATGCTATAATTCAAGAGAGAGAAACTATAAAAAAAAGTTAATAACATTCATTTAGCCCATAAAATATTCGATTCTCAACTGAAAGGGTGTTTTTCTCTCAGAAAAAAATTGTTTCAACTTTCAGAAGATCCTTTTTGGCCATTTTATTTCCATGATAGCAGTCACGCAATTTTTGACACCATCACTGGAAAGTTTCTGATGAGGGCCTTTTTAACGATGGGTTTCTTAGATAGTTTAAAAATGAAAGCAGGGATATGTTTCCCACGCTTTGGATGTCCCCCCCTCCTAACCATACTTTCATGCGTCGCGTTTCCTAGCAACATCAAACGGGTTTATGTGGAATAGTATTCGCATTAAACATATCGTTCTGTTGTGATTTCTAAACCTAGTTTAGGTTTACATGGAATAGTAAACTAAGTAAACCAGAATAGTTCACTGAAACATACCCAAAGACAAGAAATCACTCTCAACAGAAACCGTTGTCAATGTAAACAAGAAGTGTATAAAAACCAGAAACATGACTCTAGGCACTGATAAACATGGCCCGAAATCAATTACCAATTACAACACTATCTGATGCGAAACAGAGACTTCCCAGGAAGAAACTGCAGAACATCAGATGGTAGATGCAGAACACAACACCTAAACACCCATGGGTGAGGACGTAAACATGGGGAAAAAAAACAGAATTCATTCTGTTACCAAGCTAAAACTCCCAAGAAAATTTTAGTAATAATATTACAGAAAATATGCCAAAAGCATGGGAGAATAGCAAGGGGAACTAAAGGAAAGGGAGAGAGGAAACACTGAACAAGCAGTGTAACTTTATAGCAAGAATGACAACAACAGGCCCATGCCTTGAAATTAGGTAACATAACATAATTTCATAAAAAATTTTTAAGTTACAGCCCTGATTATTTCCCGACACTAATTTTTCCTCTCCTCCTTCCCTTTCCTCTTTAGATCCACCATTTCTCTAATATTTACGTGTCTGGTATCATTTAAACTGAGATTTACAAGCACAAATATCAGTCAGATGTGAACTGATGAAGGGCCAAACAAAGAATGATAATTGGCGCCAATTTCGAGACCTCCTTGACACTGCACATGCGCAGTGGAGGAAAAGTATGGAGGACCATTTAGGACATACCATTTTGGTTTTAGATGCAAATTTTGGGGATTGGGGGGCAAAATTTGTGTTTGACCCTAGATTTTGAGAATTAGCACCAGCTATGTCTGGGCCATTGGTACAGTATAAAAATATCAATAGCTCCTATCTTTGTCACCCTGCATAAGCTTACAAAGTTTCAAAACAACCTGATAATGAATGTGCCCTCAGAGGCATGCCAAAGGAAGATGTTAATGCACAAATGCACTAAGTAGAAGGTCATTGCTTGTGGCAATTGTTTGGGGTTTTTTTTATGGAAATTCATAAATATACCCTGCAGAGAGTGCAAATGGGATAAGTTGATGCACAAATGCAGTAAGTTCAAAGGCTGGTGATAACGACAATAATTTTTTATGGAAATGAAAAAAGAGCAATAGCTCACATATAGAGGTCACCCCAAACACACATACCAAGTTTCAAAGTGATCCGATCATAAATTTGCCCTAAAGGGAAATATTGAGGTCTGACTAAACTAAGTTCAAAGGTCAGCGGCAACATTTTTTGACAGAAATGGAAGAAAATTGACAGCTCCTATATAGATGTCACCCCACACAAGCACACCGAGTTTGCAAGCGATCCAATTCATAAATGTGCCCTGCATTGTGTGTCAAAGGGAAATATTGATGCTTATCTGCACTAAGTTTTTACTAAGTTCATCGAAGGTCATTGCCAGTGGCAACATTTTTTGACAAAAATCGATAGCTCCCATCTAGAGGTAACCCCAAACAAGCATACAAAGTTTCAAACCGATCTGATCATAAATGTGCCCTTTATGGCATGCCAAAGGAATATATTGATGCCTGACTAAACTAAGTTCAAAGATCGTTGCCAGCGGCAACATATTTGGATGGACAGAAATGGAAGAAAATCGATAGCTCTCATCTAGAGGTCACCCCAAACAAACATGCCAGGTTTCAAAGCAATCCGATCATAAATGTGCCCTGTAGGCTGTGCCAAAGAAATATTGTGGTCTTCTGACTAAACTAAGTTCTAAGAACATTGGCCGCGACAACATTTTTTGACGGAAATTGAAGAAAATCGATAGCTCCCATCTAGAGGTCACACCTAAACAAGCATACCAGGTTTCAAAGCAATCCAATCATAAATGTGTCCTGTAGGGTGTGCCAAAGGGAAATATTGTGGTCTGACTAAACTAAGTTCTAAGAACGTTTGCCGCGGCAACATTTTTTGACGGAAATTGAAGAAAATCGATAGCTCCCATCTAGAAGTCACCCTAAACAAGCATGCCACGTTTCAAAGCAATCCGATCATAAATGTGCCCTGTAGGGTGTGCCAAAGGGAAATATTGTGGTCTTCTGACTAAACTAAGTTCTAAGAACATTGGCCGCGACAACATTTTTTGACGGAAATTGAAGAAAATCGATAGCTCCCATCTAGAGGTCACACCTAAACAAGCATATCAGGTTTCAAAGCAATCCAATCATAAATGTGTCCTGTAGGGTGTGCCAAAGGGAAATATTGTGGTCTGACTAAACTAAGTTCTAAGAACGTTTGCCGCGGCAACATTTTTTGACGGAAATTGAAGAAAATCGATAGCTCCCATCTAGAAGTCACCCTAAACAAGCATGCCAGGTTTCAAAGCAATCCGATCATAAATGTGCCCTGTAGGGTGTGCCAAAGGGAAATATTGAGGTCTTCTGACTAAACTAAGTTCTAAGAACATTGGCCGTGACAACATTTTTTGACGGAAATTGAAGAAAATCGATAGCTCCCATCTAGAGGTCATCCCAAACAAGCATACCAGGTTTCAAAGCGATCCAATCATAAATGTGCCCTGTAGGATGTGCCAAAGGGAAATACTGAGGTTTGACTAAACTAAGTTCTAAGAATGTTGGCCGTGGCAACATTTTTTTACGGAAATTGAAGAAAATCAATAGCTCCCATCTAGAGGTCACCCCAAACAAGCATACCAAGTTTCAAAGCAATCTGATCATAACTGCGACCTGTGAGGTGTGCCAAAGGAAATTGTGGACGTATGTACTAACATACTAACGTATGTACGCCGACGGACGAGAAGTGATGGCAATAGCTCAGCTTGACTTTGTCAAGTTGAGCTAAAAATGAACACATTTTGCAGTTCAAAAAACATTGTTTCTCAAAAATTTCCTACAAAACCATATCATGTGACCCCCTCCTTTTTCTCATTATTTGTGGTTGGTTATCACTTCATTTTCTACACTGTTATTTGTGGGATAATTTATGTGTTTAAACAATCTCAATTTGAAATACCAGTGCGCTTGAGTAGCCTAATAATAGCACAGGGCCAAATAATAGAACGTGGTGGAAAAATTCTGAAAATTAATAATAGTATAGGGTCAAATAATAGTATAGGATGGAAAGTTAAAAAATTTATAGTAATTTATATATTTTTTATACTTACCAATGACCCAGACATAGCTGGTGCTAACTCTTAAAATATAGGGCCAAACACAAATTTTGCCCCCCAATCCCCCAAATTTGCATCTAAAACTAAAGAAAACATGTCCTGAGAGGCCCTCCACACTTCGCCCCTACTGCGCATGCGCAGTGTCAAGGACGTTCCGAAATTGGCGCCATTTATCATTCTAATAACCAGTGCCTGGTAAGCGCTATGTACTCAGCGGGGAGGCAAGAGTTCCCAACTCCTGGGAGGGCCATCCCCGTCTGGGTCATTGGTAAGTATAAAAAATATATAAATTACTATAAATTTTTTAACATTTTTATACTGTACCAATGACCCAGACATAGCTGAATAGTAAAAAGGCTGGAGGGCCAAGGACATAGAGCAAAATGGAATACGCTCAATAAAATAAAATTGAGTCATCCCCTGTTGGGAAAGAAGTAATAGGCCTTACATGTATCTTTCTTATTATGATAAATTAGAAAGATACAACACCTTCCAAAAATTGAGCTTCATACATCCATGTACTCTATTAATATCCAATAATCCTTATACTAATAATTTTTAAAGTAAGCCAATAATAAAGTAAGTCTAGAGAATAGAGACTCTTATACTCCTAAAAGTGTGTGAGAATTGCATAATCATGTCCGTTGACATATGCAATATTCAAAAGCTATACTTTAAAAACTAAGACTTGAATGAATTTTATAAACTTAAACTTCTCACTAAACAACCATCCCAATAACAGCTCAGAATTACTATCTCCGGAGGAGGTATCCCCTTGTTTTCATAGTAAAAACAGGTGACCCAAGGGAACACCCTCCCCCCCCCCCCCTTTTTCTTGCCCTGGGTCAAATAGCCCAGAGCGAAGAGGGCAGCCGAACGGAGACACTGCCGAAACAGACAGCCTACCTAGCTATAGTAGCAACTGTTAAGTGAATGACATTCTGAGCAGTAGATAATAGACCTAACAATAGAGGCCTCCAGAAATGGACTCGATATTTCTGAGATAAAATTCATGAATGTGGATGGCTGAGCGCAATGAGCAGCCTTCAAAAATCTATAATAGCAACACTATTAATGTAAGCCCAAGAAGTAGAAGAACTCTTACTTCATGAGCCGAAATCTTAAGCACAACTGCTAAGCCAATGATATACCATAAGCAGTACGCTAGTTAATAGAATCCATTAACAATAAAATGGAGCGTAACGTCCTTCTACTAGACATCAAAGACAGAAGAAGCTTACGCCCTTGTAATAAACAGATATCTGTTTATAAACTGTACCCGGAAAGAGTAAAGGCCTATGCCCATACGAAGACGGAAGGACCTTAAAATAATAGGTTCCGGATAATAGGAGCCTAACTCTTATGCAACAATCCAACCTAAATAGTAACGGAAGTATTGATTCCGAAACTATGAAAGTGAAAATCATCCATTGATAGTGCATGAAACTCACTGACTCTACAGTAAAAGAGAACCAACAGAATTACTGTCTAAAAGGTCAGAATTTGAAAACTACTGTTTCCAGAGGTTCAAATGATTACTTAGCTAAATAAGAACCGAAGTTAAAATCCGTATAGGAATTTAATCTAAAGATTCTAAGTCTATTTATCAAAAAGTTACTAACTGACTTAGATAAAGAGACAAAAGACTCAATTGTAAACTATCGTAGAGTGCATAGGTATGAGGAAACATAAACCTATAACCTAAATAACAACAGGCTGCAGTAGATCTTGTGAAACAAGTATACTAAAAAATAGCAATGAGTAGTATGGAGGGATCAACCATATGAACATAATGATCCCTACACCACGACGGAAGAGCCTCCACTTTAGTCGCATAGAATAGCGAAGAAGAGGATCTCCTATAGTAAGAAATCGCGTCCAAAGCTCGTCCAGTACAGTGCTTACAATGCAATACGGACCACACAACGGAATACATGAAGGTTGCGACCTTGCTGGTTGTGATAAAGATGACACGATTTACCCAGTGAAAAAAGATCCTCACATAGAGGAAGATTTCACGTTAAGATCCACAGTAGACAAGAGAGTAAATTACTCATGATCTCTGTGAAGATAGAGATGCTATCAACAGAAATGTATTGTGGTTGTTTATCTTAGCAATACCTGCTAAAACAACAGCGCCGGAGGATACACGTATCCTATCATTCCGTCCTATAGATCAATAGAGCGTTAACAGTATTAGCTCAGAGATCTGGACAAGCCAACACATACGTCTGCAATTGATTAGCAAGCTGTGTCATAAATAAAACATCATTGGGCGCTCCCACAGATAGCAAATCTGATTGAATACTTGTTTGTTGAGAGTCCATTCTGACAGCAACAAGCGACCCGTAAGAAAACGGGAGTCCGATAAAACAATCAGACGACCCGGAATATGACGGACCAAAACTGAACTTGGTGTACTATAACCAACAGACGGATTCTTTCCATTAAATTGAATAACGGAAACGAAAGAGTGCCTCCCTGGTTCCGGAGATACGCCACTACTGTCGAATTAAAGGACAGGAATTTGGGCATGCGTTTCTGAATAATGTTCATGCAATGACATAAAGCAAGCCTAAAAAACATTATTCCGCGGAAGTTAAACTGATAGCTAAAAGACTGCGGAACCCAAAGACCCTGGCACTTCGAATCCGTAGGGATCAGTATATATCCCAATCTGTTTGACTGGCAACCGTCATAACAGCCACACTCGGGTCCGGCAACTGCGGGGGCACTCTCTGAGTCAACCACCGAATGTTTGCCCCAGTCTGAATCTCTTGTAACACTAGATAGACAAGAGAATGTATAAATCAAGCAATTCATGGATTACCGGAAAGTTGCCGTCGAAGCGAAGCTCCTCCGAGAACGAAGCGACTCTGAGAGAGTTCTTAACCTACTATCCACGCGTGGATGTAGCTAGGGCTGCATCACGTCTAACCAACTCCAATCAGCCACTGAAGGGCGGAGTTATACGTGAACAAACTACTGCCCTCAAAAGAAATTACATTGAGAATAATATCCCGTAAATCTTTTCTTGAAGACGTAATGATAACGCCTCAGTAAGGCGGATTACGTATAATAAAGCGTCTAAGTTAAGTCTACTATACATAATGTCGTTCCCAACATTGAAATTGGAAAAGACATAAACGGCGAAAAAGAATATATGCAGTCTTTAATAACACCGTCTAGACGCATATGAACTCTCGGTATGCCCTGCTCTGCCAAAATAAACTATATGTAAAAAAGATAAAATGGCAGAAATGAGCCACGCGGACAAGAAACTAAACTATCATGCTTAGTAGCAGGCTTGTATATAAATAAATATATAGCGTCGAAAATTAAAACACATGTTGTAATGACAATATTGGACTGCGTCGGTAAGTCAGGGACAAAGTCCCTGTACCGGCTATAAGTCTCTTATCCAAGATCGCAGCAATGAAGTCCGAAAAATAATCACTGGAAGAAATGCCAGAAGATATGAAAGGCATCTTCCGATACAACTAAAGGGAAAACTCGAAATCTTTCGAATCCCTTTCGCCATCCTGTCGGACCCTATAAAGCGTTCGGTCGTCCGTAGCTTGATGCAACCGCGGACCGCACCGACCCAGCGCCGTCGGATAATTCCTGATTCAACCGAGAAACCGTCAATTGCTGGGATGCTGCGAAACAACTGTGCTAACTCGGATAGCACGTCCGTCACTGAGGCCTGAGGAGCAGCGGTCTTACGATGCATTGCCGCAGGAAGCTCCGAGATCGTTACCCCCGTGCATACTTCCAATATGCGAGCGAACGGAGTGTATAGGCCTCGTGTCCCTTGGCTACCGGATGGCGTGACCTATTCGCTGTGGAATCACTGAATGCCGAAACTGATCGGATACTCGAGGTCACGTAGCCAATGTGCGGTCGTGTGCCCTGCTGTGAGGATGAGGAAGCATTAAAGACAGTCTCTCGGACTGTCAATATAACGGAGCGTCCCGAGCAACGGACATATGCTCCGAATGTAAAATATCTGAACCACAACATGCGGTCCCCTATGTTGTTGGCTTCCTCCGATCTGTCCTCAATCTGCCGTCACTGGGTGAGTACTAAAGTAATTAAAGTGCTCGCATCACCCAAATCTCCTTCCTAGACCGCAACGGACGAACCCGGCAGCCGAACCATTCGATGAATGTACGCTACACCGGGTGAGCTAGCGAATGTCACTCCGTAAGCGATAGACATATTCCATGAGCACTTATTGCCGCTAACTCTTCATTAACTATGACGACAGAGGCACACTTTTGAAAGACATCTCCATAACTCTTCGAACAAGAAACCAGAAATGCTTGGATAGCAAGCATAAAATAATAATATATATAGCGTCGTTCAATAATTCAAAAGTTTGTGTGACATTATTGGACTATGTCGGAACTGAGGGACGATGTCCCTGAACCGAACCAAAAATTTCTAAGTCCACCGACGCTATCAGTTTCTTATCCGGCATCGCAGCATATGTTGTTCCGAAAGGAAAAGCTTGAAATCCACCGAATCCCTTTCGGTATCCCGTCGGACCGGATGAAACTTTCGGACGTCCGTACCCGCTTCCGCGGAGCGTCCCGACCCAGCATCGTCGGATAAAATATATGCGACAGATTCAGTTGATGCTGGGATGCTGCGATAAACTGTGCTATTAAGGAAAGCACGTCAGTTCCCGAGGCCTGTGCAGTAGCGGACTTACGATGCATTGCCGCTGGAAGCTCCGTGTACGTTGACTCCCGCACACTTCCTATGCGAACGTCCGGAGTCTGCAGGCCTCGAGTCCCCGGCTACCGACCCAGCGCTGTCGGATAATTCTCGATCCGACACCGTTTCTGTCGGCTGCTGGGATGCTGCGATAAGCTGTGCTATGTGCACAAGAATGTCCGGCGTCGAGACCTGCGGAGGCGCAGTCTATCGCTGCTTCGCCGAGGGCAGCTCCGCATCAGATGGCTCCCGCATACTTTTCCTATGCGAACGTCCGGAGTCCATCGGTCTCGAATCCCTGGCTGCCGGATGGTGTGACCTGGTCGCCGAAGAATCCTTGATCGGCGAAGCTGGTAATATATCGGCGGTCACGCAGCCAAGGTGCGGTCGTGTGCGCTGACGAGAAGAGGAAGCCTTAGCAGTCACAGCGGACTGCCTATACAACGGAGCGTCCCGAGCGACGGACGTATGCTCCGCTAACGACACATTTGTACCACAACATCTGGGGCCAGATGTTGTTGAACGAGAGAGGGGCCTCTCTCGCTTGCCGTCCGGATGGACCGGAACGAGCTATGAACCGGACTAAAAGGCTTCCTCCGTTCTCCCTCCGATCCGCCGTCACTGGGTGTGCATTAAGTTAATTTTATAGTGCTCGCATCACCCCAAAATTCCTTCTAGACAGCAACGGACGAACCCGGCTGCCGAACCATTCGGTGAATGGACGCTACACCGGGCGAGCTAGCGGACGTCAAAGGCCGTCGAACCTACTAGGGTCCTCTTAGGCAATTGGCATATTACATGAGCACTTTTCCGCTAGCCCTTCATTAATTGTGACGACGGAGGCACACTGTTGGAAGACATCACAGATACATCACCCTAATCTTGATCGTCTGAAATAGAAATTGATAAAGTAGAGTGACCCTGCGGGGAAAGGACCGGAGTGTCCAAATCCCCAACAACATACCGTGACATACGCTTCCCATATTGTCATCGAAATCATACGATACAGAACAGGAGTTAATGCGAGTACACTGACCACATATAGAATGATAATAAGGTCAGAGGAAGACTTCCTCTTAAAACAATTGATCAATATCCTTTCAATGTGAAAAGAAAACAAGTCCTGGTACTCGCACTAACCCCTGGCAATCAAAATACATAATAATAATATGATCCATTAATATAGAAAAAATAATTGAAATCAAAATATTTTGAAAAAATATTTTTTCAGAACAGCCCAACTTTCTGAAAAGTAACGTTGAGCCTCAATGGATCCCAAGCCTAAGTGTGGACAAAAATTTTAAAAATATTTTAAACAATTTATTCAACACTTACGAACAATAATAATGTATCTAGTTATGATTAAAATAACATAAAGATATTATTATTTAGAAATCCCCCCCTCACACAGAGGGCTGTTGTAAATGTAAACAATGAGTGTAAAAACACTAAAATAAGACTCCAGGCACCCAGGCCCGAAATCAGTTACCAAAAATACACCATCTGATGCAAAACAGAGACTTCCAGGGAAGAAACTGCAGAACATCAGATGGTAGATGCAGAACACAACGCCTAACCACCCGGAGGTGAAGACGTAAACATGGGGAAAGAACAGAATTCATTCTGTTATTCAGCTAAAACTCCCAAGAAATTTTAGTAATAATAATTACAGAAATTATGCCAAAGCATGGGAGAATAGCAAGGGGGAACTTAAAGGACAGGGAGAGAGGAAAAACACTTGAAAAAACAGTGTAACTAAATAATCAGAATGACAACAAAATGGCTGCTGCCTTGAAAATAGGTAACTTAACATAATTTCATTAAAAAATTTTAAGTTACAGCCCTGATAATATTCTGTCACACATTCTTTTCCTCTCCTCCTTTTCTATCCTCCTTAGAATCACCATTTCACTAATATTTATGTGTCTGGCATCATTTAAACTGAGATTTAAAAGCACAAAGATCAGTCAGATGTTAACTGATGAAGGGCCAAACTTAGAATGATAAATGGCGCCAATTTCGGAACGTCCTTGACACTGCGCATGCGCAGTAGGGGCGAAGTGTGGAGGGCCTCTCAGGACATGTTTTCTTTAGTTTTAGATGCAAATTTTGGGGATTGGGGGGCAAAATTTGTGTTTGGCCCTATATTTTAAGAGTTAGCACCAGCTATGTCTGGGTCATTGGTACAGTATAAAAATATACCAAGATGTGAGCCAGCCACTATGCTCAGAGTCATTTTTACAACACAGAAGTCTGATGCTCTTGAATTGGTGAAGGGCTAAATTACTTTCGGTTATCATAATTTTTGCATGGATTTGACTTGTTGCAATTTATGGGAGAGTACCACACTCTCCCATAATCTGCACCAAGGCAAATCCTTATAGACAAATTAGTTCAGTTTCAGCGATGGTTTGAAGCACATCCACTGGGTACGAGGTCTTAAAGTTATGGTAACAGTACTTCAGAATAAAGCCCAGATATATGCTTCTAGGTCCCAACCCATTAACATTTCCATTGCATCCTGTGTTTGCTTGTACATATGTACCTTTCTAGTTTGTTTTGAACTTCTTGACATACGATTGCTGAAAATTAACTAGAACTATCACTGAAGGTGATTAATACCCCCCGCTTTGGGTTTTTAGAGGAATGCACTTCTGATCATGTAGGCGAAGGCCATAAGGAAATGTATACATGAAGATCATTTTTTGTTGTTGAAATTTGTATTTGCATGTGGCCTTCCACAGAACAGCACTGAATACTTAAAGAGCCCACACATATATGGTTTACATTTGGAAAAACACATTTACAATGTGCAACATGTATTCAAAATCAGTTCATTAATGTAGGAGGAGTTGCACACACAAGAATCCCATTTGAAAACCCATAATAAATCCAAGTTAAAGGGAGATAACCTAGTTAAAATTGCCGCAGATCAAAAATTTGGGAATATGCGTATGTTCACTTAGTTGTGATAATGTTTGAAAGGTTTCGTCAAAATTGATTGATAAATGTAGGAGGAGTTGCACGCACAAGAATTTCATGTAGAAACCCATAATAAATCTAAGTTAAAGGGAGATAACCTAGTTAAAATTGCCACAGCTCAAAAATTTTGGAATATGCGCATGTTTACTTAGTAGTGATGATGTCTGTAAACTTTTGTCCAAATTGATTGATAAATGTAGGAGGGAGTTGCGCACACAAGAATTTCATGCAGAAACCCATATTAAATCAAAGTTCAAGAGAGATAACCTGGTTAAAATTGTCGCAGATCAAAAAGTTTGGAATATGCACATGTTCACTTAGTAGAGATGATGTTTGAAAGGTTTCATCTAAATCGGGTTCATTAATGTAGGAGGAGTTGGCGCACACAAGAATTTGTTCGAACGGAAAGACATAATAAATCTAAGTCAAAGGGGAGATAACCTGGTTTAAAATTGTCGCAGATCAAAATCTTGGAATATGCGCATGTTCACTTAGTAGTGATGATGTCTGAAAAGTTTTTGTCCAAATTGATTGATAAATGTAGGAGGAGTTGCGCACACAAGAATTTCATGTAGAAACCCATATTAAATCAAAGTTCAAGAGAGATAACCTGGTTAAAATTGTCGCAGATTAAAAAGTTTGGAATATGCACATGCTCACTTAGTAGAGATGATGTTTGAAAGGTTTCATCAAAATCGGTTCATTAATGTAGGAGGAGTTGCGCACACAAGAATTTGTTCGGATGGAAAGACACAATAAATCTAAGTCAAAGGGAGAAACCTGGTTAAAATTGTCGCAGATCAAAAATCTTGGAATATGTGCATGTTCACTTAGTAGTGATGATGTCTGAAAAGTTTTGTCAAATTGATTGATAAATGTAGGAGGAGTTGCGCACACAAGAATTTCATGTCCGGAAAGACGTACGGGACGGACGTACGGACGGACGGATGGACAGATGGACGGACGGACGTACGGACGTACAGGGCGATTCCTATATAGCCCCCACTTCTTCGAAGCGGGGGGGTATAATAATCATACAGGGTCAAATCAGGATCATACAGGCTGGAATTTTGTTCAAAAAAGAATAATCATACATGTATGATTATTAGGCACTCAAGAATAATACTATCATTTGCCAAAAACTGAAAATAAAACCGCAACTGAACATTTTATCCCAACTGAAAATCTTGATGAAAACCAAACTGAAATATCAACTTCTTGGCTCTAATCTATGTGGAAACCTCCATTTGCAGGGATTTTTTTTTCAATTTTTACAAAATCACTTTCTGTTCTCTAAACGCAATATAATAAGCACTGACTGGTTACCTTTACAAGAAGATTTTGATCTTCCCCTCGTCGAGTGTCTACTGATCTGTTAATACTTTCAACATATCCAATTGGATTGTGTGTGGCAGCTCTTTCACACCTCAACCTGAAATATAAGTCTAAATGATAAAAATGCAACATGATGACAGACAGGCTTTAAATTCTTCACAACTAATGATGGTAAACGAGTGTGCCCAAATAAGATAACTCTGCCCAAATTATGCAGAGTTTGAGACCTTTTCCGAAGTTTTGTAGTGTTTCGGCAATAAAAGGTTTGCCCAGGTTCCCTGATGGTTGTAATATAGCTTAGAGCTTACCTTCCAATCAAACAATGCAACAGATAAATAGGTTTTTAAAAAACCCACAGTGTTTGCCACAGAAGAGCAATCAGCATCGACAGTGTCGTATACGACACTGTCGACGGTGATTGCTTTTCTGTGGCGAATTCTATATGACCATGCACTTAAATCTTAAGATCTATTATATTCATGATGATTCATCCAAAATACACATCGAACCGGGACGATTCGTCCCAAAAACTACCAACTCTCCAAACACCACAGCCCCCTCCCCCCCCCCCCCCCCCCCCCCCCCCACTTACCACTTGCAAGCAATTAACACTAACAGATACCGATTGTGAAAAAAAATAACAATGACAGAATGAAACATTGAAAAGAAGAAACATTGAAAAGAAGAAAGATGTTAAAAGTACACAAAAATATGGGTAATTATTTTATTCATCTCAAGTGCCTGTGTGAATTTATGTGTGAGAGAGAGAGAGAGAGAGAGAGAGAGAGAGAGAGAGAGAGAGAGAGGGCAAAATATATTTACATGTGTATCTGAAACATTGTGCCCCCAACACACCAAGCACGTAGCCAGAACATCAGAGTTAGTGGGGGGGGGGGGCAAGTGTAATATCTAGGGAGGTGTACTCAACAGAGTCCTAAATCCATATTCGTACAAGGGGGGAATCATGGGTAATGAACTACCAACTCCCCACACACCACACCCCATCCTCTTCACCATCAGATTTGCTTTGGAAGCAAAAGATAACAAATGTTGTTCCCAGGTTCTGCGGGTGGCCAGTATCATCTTCAATCAAGATGTGTAAGGTTTATTCAAGCAATTGACACCAACAGAGATACAGTCTGCAAAAACAAAACAATAACAATGACAGAATGAAACATTGCAAAGAAAAAGATGTTAAAATACAATAAAAGTACACAAAAATATGGATAATTATTTTATTCATCACAAATACCTGTGTGGATTTGTCCGAAAGAGAGATAGAGAGAGAGAGAGGGGGGGGGGGGGGGGGGGGGGGGGGGCAGGCGGGAATATATTTGTATCTGAAAAATTGTGCCCTCACCCAAAGCACATCAAAGTTAGGGGGCAAGAGTAAAATCTAGGGGGAGGGGTAGGGGGAGGGGTAGGGGGGTATGGAATAAGATGCACAACATCATCCAAGTCATGCAGCTGCGAGATGGGGGCAAACACAGACAGGGTACTTGTGACTCTATTCCGAGTCCATTTGTGTCAATAATTTGTAAGTTCCAAAAGGCAAAAAAAGTTAAAAAATTTATAGTAATTTATATATTTTTTACACTTACCAATGACCCAGACTTAGCTGGTGCTAACTCTTAAATTCTAGGGCCAAACACAAATTTTGCACCCCCCCCCCCCATCCCTAAAATTTGCATCAAAATCCAAAAAATATATGTCCTATGTGGTCCTCCATACTTTTATCCACTAAGCATGCTCAGTGTCAAGGAAGTTCAAAATTGGAGCCAAATCCTCATTCTTACAACCAGTGTCTGGTAAGCGTTATGTAATCAGCGGGGAGGTATGAGTTCCCAACTCATGGGAGGGCCATCCCCATCTGGGTCATTGGTAAGTATAAAAAATATATAAATTACTATAAATTTTTTAACATTTTTATACTGTACCAATGATCCAGAGGGCTGGAGGGCCTAGGACATAAAGGAAAATCCAATAGGCTCAATTACATGTAAACAGAATTATCCCCTCAAGGAGAAGAGAACAGGTTTTACATGTATCTTTCTTGTTTGTATCAAAAAAGAAAGACACAATACCATTCCGTAATTGAGCACAATAACATCAATGATCTCTATTAACATCCAGTATAACCCATTATACTCATCTTTTTAAAGGAAAGCCAATAAATAAAGATAGTTCAGAGAATGAGACTCTTTATACTCATTTAAAAGTGTCCGAGGATTGTGTATTAGCGCTCGTATGACACGTGACATATACAAATGTTTCACACCGAGCTATACTTTAAAAATATTACATAAATGAGATAGACATTAGCTTTACACTTTAAAACTATCCCGGCACCGACTCGGAATTACTGATTCCAGAGGAGGTATTCCCTTGCTTTTCACTATAAAGCAGGTGATATGAGGGAACACCCCCCCCCCCCCCTTCCCCCTGCTCTGGGTCAAGTACCCCAGAATGAAGAGGGCAGCAGGACAGAGTCACTACCGGAACAGAAAGCCTGCATAACTATAGTTGCAACTGTTTAGTGGACGACATTCTGAGCAACAGATAACGTACCTAAACATCGAAGGTTGCCAGAAATGGACTCAATATTTCTAAAATAAAAATTTGTGAACGTGGAAGGCTGAGACCAATATGCAGCCTTCATCAAATCAGTAATAGCAACACTATTAGCATAAGCCCAAGATGTAGACAGCGCTCTTAATTAATGCGTCGAAATCTTAAGCACAGACTGCTGAGTTGAAGATAATTTTTCATAAGCAGTACAGATAGTTAATTGAATCCATCTTGCAATAGAATGGACTGTAATGTCCTTTTCTTTTACCGGTATGTAGTAGAGACAGAAAGAAGCGCTTACGTCTCTTTCTGACAAACTCAGATCTACGTTTGTAAATACGCATGGCTCTAAATGGACAGAGCAAAGGCCTATGACCGTCTGAAGATGGTAGAGCCTTAATAACAATAGGTTCAGGATACTTATTAGGAGCCTGATTCTTAGCCAAAAATCCAACATTAGTAGTTAAAGTAATAGTATTACCAACACTACGATAGTGAGAATCATCAACTGATAGTGCATGAAGCTCCTTATAAGATAAGAATTTGAAGACCACTGTATCAAGAGGCTCAAATGGCGCTTCTTTTAGCTTCAGAAGAACCCAAGCTAAATTCCACTTAGGAATTAACCAAAGGGTTCTTGGTCTAATATCGAAAAGTTTTTCACTAATTTAGATAAAGAGATATTAGATCCAATCTGTAACCTATCATGATGAGCATACGTATCCGACAGCATAGACCTATAACCCTTAATGGTTATAGGCTGCAGTTTGATCTCGTCAAACAAGTAGACCAGAAAATTAGCAATGTCTGGAATGGAGGGATCATAAATATCATAGAATGATCCCTACACCACCAAAAAAAAACCTTCCACTTAGCAGCATAATTTAGCGAAGAGGAGGTCCTCCTACAGTTAGAAATTGCGTCCACTGCCCGTCCTGTAAAATGCTTGCCATGCAAGAAGGACCGCACAACGGAAATACGTGAAGGTTGAGACCTTGCGGATTGTGATGCAGTGTGCGCAATTTTCCCTGCGAAAGAAGGTCCTCCCGTGGAGGAAGCTTCCGCGGAATGTCCCACAACAGACACCTGAGTAGATTTATCCATGGTCTCTGGGGTGACAGAGATGCTACCAACAGAATCTTGCAGTGAGATTGCTTGATTTTTAGCAATATCTGCTGAATAAACGGAGCTGGAGGATACGCGTATCCTATCATTCCGTCCCAAGAGATCGAGAGAGCATCTACCGCAAACACTCGAGGATCTGGGCATGGCGACACACCTGTCTGCAACTGATTGTTGAGATGCGTCGCAAATAAGTCTATCATTGGACGATCCCATTGGTAGCAAATCTGAGTGAATACTCGTTTGTTGAGAGTCCATTCTGACAGCAACATGCGACCTTTCCGAGAAAGGAAGTCTGCTAGAACGTTCAGACGACCCAGTATATGACGGACCGATAGAAGAACTTGATGCTCTAGGACAAACAGAAGGATTCTTTCCGTTAGATTGAACAACGGAATGGAATGAGTGCCTCACTGGTTCCGAATATATGCTACTACTGTCGAATTGTCGGACAGAATTTGAACATGCGAATTCTGAAGAATGTTCATTCATTGATGTAGCGCAAGCCATATTGACATCATCTCTTGATGTTTATGTACTTGTTTAGGAACTTCGGATCCCAAAGAGCCTGGCACCTCGAATCCGTTGGGCTCAGACTTGCGCCTCAACCTGTTTGACTCGCATCCGTCATTATCGTAAAACTCGGATCCGGCAGTTGCTCTGGTACTCCTTGAGTTAACCACTGTATATCTGCCCAAGTCTGAATCTCTTGTTTCACTTGATTCGACAAGATGATGTTCAATTCGAGCGAATGAGTCTTCACACTCCAATTCTAAAATAAAATATATGTGGAGTGGACGAGTGAGTAGCCGCTCCATCGGAATAAGATCCGCAGCAGGTCCGCACAAACCTGTCAGTCTCATGAATTCTCTCGCTGTTACTACATCTGAGTGAAGACAAAAGTGAGCGTAACAACTGACTAATATCGCTCTGGTTAACAGCAGATGAATGAGACTGTAGTGCGTCTCTAAGCTCATTCTCACGTGGGTGAATGATTTGGACGGCATTAGATCCGAGTTCTTTTCATTTACTATGAAACCGAGATGTCGGAGCAATTAAGCAGACTCTGAACATCGTTCTGAAGAGTTAACTTGCTGCCGTAACACGGAAGAATGTCGTCCAAGTAGGCCGACGTTAGCACATACGAATGAGCTCGGAAATTAGTTATTACCGAGATCATTATTCGAGGTGAAGGCCCAGGGCGCTAGGTTGAGACCAGAGCATCACTGCTCAGAACTGAAAACAACTCCTGGGACAGCAAAGTGAAGGTACTTTCTAAACGCCAGATTACCATGACGTAAAAGTACGCATCCTTGAGATCTATGCTCACAGCATAATCGGCCACACGAGTGCTTGCTCTGACCGATCGGAGGGTCTCCATATAAAAATTTGGAGCCACGATCAGCTTGTTTATCCAGCTCAGATCTATACCTGGATGAAACGAGCCATCTGATCTTGGAACCAGGAACAGGTGACTGCAGAAAACTGGAGATTCCTGGTTTTCTACGACATCTATAGCATTCTTGTCCAGAAGAGATTGAACTTCTGATAGAAGCAAATCTCTCTTCTGAACGTTTGAAGCTGAGACCAGCGTGGACTTCAAGTTAACAGAGGTTTTTCCTTGAAGGACAGTCTAGACCTTCGGAAGTAACCCCTTGCACCCATGGGTCGTTCGTAATTGACAACCAATTGGTTAAGAATTTTGACAGCCTTCCACCCACTGGAACGCAATAGACATTTAGACCATCACCTCCTGGCCCTGCGAGGATTGCGAAAGGAGAAACCACGTCCTCCACGACCCGCACCTTGCCCAGTTGACCTAGGGGCATCTGACCGAATATTTCAGCCAGCATTAGGACCCCTATGTGAGTCTTTACTCTGACGGTCTCCGGAGTAAGACGTAGAGGCTTTCTTAGATCCTCTATAGGAACTTCCTTTGGACGTATTCGCCCCTGAAGTACCTGCCTTACTCCTCCCTGCTGAGTCCGACTTTTTCAAAGCGGAATAAAAGCAGAGAATCCAGAGCTTTCTTAGTAATCTGATTATAGATTGTAGAAAGCTTAATGTCGAAGAGAAGCTCTCCTGAGACCGGAGTGACTGGAAGAGAGTTTTTTCACCTTACTATCCACTCTTATGGATGCAGCCAGAGCAGCATCAAGTCTAACTCCATATTGCCACTGAAAGAAAGGAGTTATACGTAGAATATGCTATAGCCCTCGAAAGAACTCTTAAGGAAGTTTGAATATCCTGGAATTCTTTCCCTTCGAGACGTAGAGATAATGCTCTGGTAAGGTGATCTGTGTGAGATAATGCATCTAAATTAATTCTATTAGACGAGATTGTCGTCTCCAGTATACTGGAGTTAATAGACATGGACCCCGGCAATGACAATTCCAGGTCTTCAGCCTAGTCGTCCAAACGCAGAGGAACTCTCACCATGCCTTGTCCTGCCGTTTCAAATCTATGTCTTGCATTGATGAAAGGCAGCTGTATAGCGCTAGGCGATAAGAAACTGGATTTGCCAGTCTTAGAGGCTAGCTTGAATATAGCGTCATTCAAAAGTTCAAATGTCCGTGACATTTCTGGACTGGGTCGGAAACTCAGGGACAGTGTCGCTAATCTGGCCGAAAAAGTCTGTGTCCAGTGACGCTTTCAGTTTCTTATCAGGTAACGCAGCATTTTTGTCCAGAGAAACAACTTCTAAAAGGTGATGCCGGATGAAATCTATGGCCACCTTAAGTTGTTCGGAAAGGGAAAATTTCAGCTCTGCCGATTCCCTTTTACCATCCGCCTGGACCACATAAGAATCTTGGTCATCCCTTACTGACTCTGCAGGGGAGCGAACCGACCCAGCTTGCTCAGACAGTTTATTTACTGAAA
This sequence comes from Pictodentalium vernedei, assembly GCA_031216915.1. Classification (NCBI taxonomy): domain Eukaryota; kingdom Metazoa; phylum Mollusca; class Scaphopoda; order Dentaliida; family Dentaliidae; genus Pictodentalium; species Pictodentalium vernedei. The sequence goes on along the minus strand of CM062295.1, from coordinate 543,987,604 downwards.
AAGTTTCTGATAGCTGCTGGGATGATGCGATGAATTGAGCTATCTGTGATAGCAAGTCTGTCACGGAGGCCTGTGGAGCTGCGGTCTTACGTAATTTAGCCGCTGGAAGCTCCAGGGACGTTAATTCCTGCATACTTCTCATATGCGAACGTCCCAACTGGAAAGGCCTCGTGTCCTTGGCTAGTGGATGGCGTGACCTGGTCGACGTGGACTCCCTGGTCGGCGAAGCAGACTGGATATGTGCGGTCACATAGCCAAGGTGCAGTCGTGTGTGCTGACGTGAGGATGAGGAAGCCAATAGACAAGCTGCATCGGAGTGTCTATGCGACTGAGCGTCCCGACGAGTGGACGTATGCTCCGACTAATGAACGTTACATACAACATCTCGGCCCAGATGTTGTTGTAAGAGAGAGAGGGGCCTCTTTCGCTCGCAGTCCGGATAGACCTGGACGAGCTAGCTACTGGACTGACTGGCTTCCTCCGTTCCAGGGACCAGCCTAGGAGGAAATTTTAGGGAGGCTCCATGTCTCCCTCCAGAAAAAATAGGGAGACTGCAGAGTCATGTAGGGAGACTTCATAGGCAAGTGGGGAAAATTAAGAATATTCATGTACCACCCCCGCCGCCCTTTCATATTTTCAATTTGTGGTCCTCCATTAATGTCCCAATAATCCAGGTCCAGTTGTCTATGAGGCATCTATGCCAGGTTAAAAAATCACAAAGTAATTATTGACTGAAAATTCCCCACTGCTACCCTCTCCTTCATGACCCCCTCCCCTCTTCTTCATGCCAATCCCCCAGCACCCTCCTGTGGTTGCCTTTCACCAAAGTCTACTAAGCTAATAATTTCCCAAGTCTGAAAGTGTGAACAGGACCAGATGTAAGAAGGTTGCTTGGGAGGTACTTTGTTAGTAAAGAAACAAAATACATTCTGGAGTCGAGTAGTTTGTAAAAGAAATGTCATTCCGCATCATTTTTATGGCATTCTGGTGTCATTCCGCGTCATTTCGTGTCATTCCGTTGTTTAGGAGGACCCTTTTTCAAGATCGTCCACATGCACTCTTGTGTCCTGTACAAAGCTTTTCTTGTCATCACTAAAGCTTTTTTCATGTGTTTCAATTCCATTCGTGTTTTTGTGGGAATAGACGGCCCAACAGTTAACAGTCGTCAGCAAAACGAAATAAAAATACTGTGTTATAAAATACATCTGTTGTGTATACATTTTCGGCATCCTAAGCGACGTAACCTACTTTCAAACTGAGTTATTTTGTTGAGTCGCGTAAGTCACCTATTTTCGTTTCGACATTTGAAGCTCCGACTGAAACGCAACAAAATAGAAATAAAAAAATCTGCCAAAAGAGACAATGGACAATTGATTGTCGTGTGATTTCATTAACTGGACGTTTATTTGACGAATTAAAATGCCCATTTATCACACTCGAGCACAATCGATTTTTGAAAATAATCGTTTTCATGCAAAGCTCGCATCACTCAGTTCAACTGTTCAGCCTTTCCTCATTTTGGCCAATTTTTAGAGGGCGACTTGTAATCGCCCCGACTATTTTTCTAGGCGACATTGAGCTTAGAAGGGCGACATAATCGCCCTCACGGCTGGTCCCTGTTCCGTTCCATCCCCCGATCCGTCGTCGCCGGGTGTGGGTGATTCAAGATTATAGTGCTCGCAACACCCCTTCTCCTCTCATGGACAGCAACGGACGAACCTGGCGTCACAAACATTTCGTGAATGATTGCTTCACCAGGGGAGCTAGCGGGCGACAAGTGACCGTCGATCCTATGTGGGACCTCTTAGGCACTTGCCGCATTCCTTGAGCACTTTGGCGCTAGCTCATTATTGCGACGACGGAAGCACACTTTAGAAGACATCACGGAAACATCACCCTGTTCTTGTTCCTCTGAAAAAGAGACTGAAAAAACTAGAGTGACCCTGTGGAGAGAGGACCGGTATGGACCTCTCACCACTAACAATATACCGTGACACACGTCTCCAACGTTTGTCATCTGAATTGGAACACACTGAACAAGAATTAGTGCGAGTACACAGACTACAACAAATACAATGACCATGAGAATCAGAGGAAGACTTCCTCAATTTACAATTGAACAATATTCTTTCATTTTGAAAAAATATTAAACAGTCATCGTACTCGCACCAACCCTTGAAAACAAAGATACATAATAATAATAATCCATTACAAACATTTCGAAAATTAATTCAAAAGAAAAAAAAAATTTTTTGAAAAATTTTCAAGATGAGCCCAAGTTCCCAATGGGAACGATGAGCCCAAATGGATCCCAAAATAGCCTAAGTGTGGACAAAAATTTTTAAAATTAATGTTACACTTACGGACAATATTAATGTATCTGGCTATGAGTAGAACCAATGTAGAAGACAAGGAATCACTGTCAGAAGTAACCGTTGTCAACATAAACAAAAGTGAAGAAAAACTGGAAACAAGACTCCAGGCACTGAAAATATGGCCTGAAATCAGTATACCAATTTTAACAGTATCCAATGTAAAACAGAGGCTTCCTGAGAAGAAACTGCAGTACATCGGATGGTAGATGCATGACCGAAATGCCTAACCACCCTAGGGTGAGGACATAACCATGGGGAAAAACAGAATAAACATTCTGTTACCAAGCCAAAACTCCCAAGAAATTTCAGTAAAAAAATTACAAAATTTATGCCAAAAGCATGGGAGAATAACAAGGGTGGTATTAAGAAAAGGGAGAGAGGAAACTCTGAACAAACTGTGGAAATTTTCATAACAAGAATGTAAACATCAGGCCCATGCCCCGAAAATAGGGAACATGAAATAATTTTGCATAAAAATTAGAAGTTACAGCCCTGAACACATCCTTCCACTGTTTCTTCCTCTCATCCTCTTATTTCACCTTTAGATCCACCATTTCTTTCATGATTTTGTGTCTGGCATCATTTTAACTGAGATTATAAGCACATATATCAGCGAGAGGTTACTGATTGAAGGGCCAAACAAAGAATGAGGATTTGGCTCCAATTTTGAACTTCCTTGACACTGAGCATGCTCAGTGGATAAAATTATGGAGGACCACATAGGACACATATTTTTTGGATTTTGATGCAAATTTGGGGGATTGGGGGGGGGGGGGGGGGCAAAATTTGTGTTTGGCCCCAGAATTTAAGAGTTAGCACCAGCTAAGTCTGGGTCATTGGTACAGCATAAAGATATCAGGCCACATCACCACCAAATAGAATCCGAATAAACTATGAAACCCGGGAGGGGGGGGGGGGGGATTTCGCAAAATGGTCTGCATTCTCGCGCTGGAAATCGATTGAAATTAGTTTTCTGTCCATGGGCAGCTTTTTGGGGTGAATTGGTATTCTGGCGCGGTATACATATACCTCTATTTGATGGTTTAATATGAGGGGAGACATTTCCAAAGGACCGAGAACAATCAAAAGCATGTAAGTTGATGTAACAACTATGTATTCATGAAAAATATCTGAAAGAAAGTTTAGAAAACTTAGTTTTTCATGACACTGCGGTCAACTTTCTCGTTCACATCATGACACATGGTTCAAAAAGTTTATGTATCCCCTCTGTTTCGTACCGCATGTGGCTTGAACATTCTCTGACACTTTGAACGCCTGTGCTTTGATTGTGAATATTCTGTAATCTGTCTTAAATCCACACAGTACATGGAAAAGGTTTTGGAGCAGAAACACCAGCAAAGTGGAATTCCCACACATACCGGTCTGGATTATGTTATGTTAAAGGAAACATATCAATTTCAAATGAGCTTCGAACCAATTCCAAAAGCCCATCCACTGCACCATACTGTGTTTATTTCCCCTTGTGTTTACTTTGTCACAGAAACTGAGTATACCATATGGGTGGATATTCTGCCTCCAAGTGTTTTTGCAAACATCACAATTTCATGATTGGGAGTTCTGTACGTAGTTAAGATTCTATAGTGCCCAACAAGGGTTTTATTTTTTATTTTCTTCTTTGTTTGGGGTTTTTCTGGTGTGTGTGTGTGGGGGGGGGGGGGGGGAGTTATTTGGAAGCCCTTGGTGAGGGGTGCCCCCCACCCCGAAGCTTTTTATGATTTTTCGTTGTTCATTCGCCCCTTGTCTTAAATACTTTACTTCTTCAACGCACTGTGGATGTAGGCCTACAATTATGATTAATTATTGATGTTCATCGCCACTTCAGCAACTGAGGATATATCGCAGCAGATGTGGCGTTAAGCACCAATTGATATAATTGCCATCCCTCTCATGATTGCCATCCTTCTAGATGAAAACATATGTGAGGGGCATGTGTGCACTCACCCTGCCTGAACAGAGAAGATTTTTCTATTGGGAGGGGGGTCTTTACAATCATGTTGGCCAATTTTTAACCACTCTTCATTGGAGAAGGGAGAAAATCAGCATTTATAAATTATTTTGACACTCCTCGGGAATTCTGAAGGTGTGGGTGCTTGGCTTTCTTCCTCTTCTTGTCGCATGGGAGGTTCATTGTGTCTTGGCTGCCTTTCTTTTTGCTTCTGACTGCCCTGGCCTACAATTTGACAAACAACATCACTCCGTCATTCAAGGGGCTCGCGTACGTCAAACACGAAAACATGTAGGCTATATATGAACAGGAAACATTAAATGCATGGGTGTCCGGGGGATTGTTTTTACTTTAGGGTCAGGGGGGGGGGGGGGGGGGTGGATGAAACAAAATTACAGTTGAAGTATTAAGTTTTATGTAGAATTTATCAATTTTTTTTAGTACTATACAGTAAAGACATTATTATTTTATTACTAACACTTTGGCCGACCGCTGATTTGTCGTGGTTTTCATGTGAGAAGACCTTGGTTACTCCTGTGCTTCCAGCCGCGTCTTTATTCCTACGTCTCTTGTCATCAACGAGTTCACTTCAGAGTGTCAAACATTTATAGGAGTGGGCTAGCAGAATAATATGGGAGATGATGTGCGAGTTATTTAGATTTCCTGGTACCTACATATACATTGATATTTGTGTTGATGTGTAGGCCCGTCTGTATTTTAAGAGAATACATTTGATGGAAACAAAAAGTGGCTCTAAAATTATTTCTGTTGAATATCCTTTAGAGATTTGTTGCTATTGGGGCAACTCGGTCCCAATAATGTGACATTTGGGACTGACCAAAACTGCGAAAATTGTCTGGGTTGAGTTACAACGGAACCAGAAAAACAGTGGGAGGTTTTTAAAAAAAATTCATCGGCAATACCTTATATATTCCCGATTTGATGTTACCTAACTTGACATCGTCACATCGGAGTCTACCTGAGGAAGGGGGGGGGGGGGGGGGGCCCTACTGTCGATTGTCGAATTAAATTTTTTTTTCTTTTCAACATCATGCCATCCTTTATTCTTTTAGTAGATTTATCCACACGGGTTTTAATTTAATTTCCATCGAGCACAGGATCAATATTCAATAATAAATAAAAAGCTATTAAATGGCTAAGTCGTCAAATCAATCCATCAAGGCTGCATGATCGCGATCAAAATGGGACGTTCTCATCTAGACATTATTTGGAGTCATCCTACCAAGTTACAATGAAATCCCTTCATAAATATGACCTCTAGACTGTGCTAAAGGTTTTCGGGCTTCGGGCCCCTGTAGCCGCCACAGTTGCCCAATCACGTCCAAAAGGGGACTTTCTCATCTAGACATTGTATGAAGTCAACCCACCAAGTTACAATGAAATTCCTCAATAAATATAACCTGTAGACTGTGCTAAAGGTTTTCGGGTTTTGGGCTCGGGCAGTCGTCACGGTTGGCAGATCATGCCCAAATGGGGAAATTCTCATCTAGACATCATAAGGAGTCATCCTACCAAGTTACAATGAAATCCCTCCACATTAAACATGACCTGCAGACTGTGTTAAAAGTTTTTGGGTTTCGGGCTTGGGCAGCCATCACGGTTGATAGATCATGCCCAAAAGGGGACGTTCTCATCTAGGCATTATACAGAGGCATCCTACCAAGTTACAATGAAATCCCTTCATAAATACGACCTGTGGACTGTGCTAAGGGTTTTCGGGTTTTGGGCTCGGGCAGTCATACCGGTTGCCCGATCACGACCAAAAGGAGACGTTCTCATCTAGACATGACCCCAAACCTGCAAATGAAATTTCGTGTCGATCAGACAAGAACTGCGGGGTGTAGCCTGTGCTAAAGGAAAATGTGAACAGACGTCACAGACTAACAGACTTCAGCATTTATAAATTATTTTGACACTCCTCGGGAATTCTGAAGGTGTGGGTGCTTGGCTTTCTTCCTCTTCTTGTCGCATGGGAGGTTCATTGTGTCTTGGCTGCCTTTCTTTTTGCTTCTGACTGCCCTGGCCTACAATTTGACAAACAACATCACTCCGTCATTCAAGGGGCTCGCGTACGTCAAACACGAAAACATGTAGGCTATATATGAACAGGAAACATTAAATGCATGGGTGTCCGGGGGATTTTTTTTACTTTAGGGTCGGGGGGGGGGGGGGGGTGGATGAAACAAAATTACAGTTGAAGTATTAAGTTTTATGTAGAATTTATCAATTTTTTTTAGTACTATACAGTAAAGACATTATTATTTTATTACTAACACTTTGGCCGACCGCTGATTTGTCGTGGTTTTCATGTGAGAAGACCTTGGTTACTCCTGTGCTTCCAGCCGCGTCTTTATTCCTACGTCTCTTGTCATCAACGAGTTCACTTCAGAGTGTCAAACATTTATAGGAGTGGGCTAACAGAATAATATGGGAGATGATGTGCGAGTTATTTAGATTTCCTGATACCTACATGTACATTGATATTTGTGTTGATGTGTAGGCCCGTCTGTATTTTAAGAGAATACATTTGATGGAAACAAAAAGTGGCTCTAAAATTATTTCTGTTGAATATCCTTTAGAGATTTGTTGCTATTGGGGCAACTCGGTCCCAATAATGTGACAAGAACTGCGGGGTGTAGCCTGTGCTAAAGGAAAATGTGAACAGACGTCACAGACTAACAGACTTCCGCACGCGTGATGGCAATAGCTTATCTTGACTATGTCAAGTTAAGCTAAAAATCGTGTTTTTATGCCAGCGACCATGTTGAATCTCTCCGAAAGTCAGGTGCGAGAGTTTCAAAAAATAGCTAAAATCTGTATATTCTACAAATCTTTCAAAATAACAATCATTTAAAAGTAAATATAAAACATGTATTAATTATCTAATTGTTTTTTACTTATTTTTGAATGCAAACATTTTGTTTGCTAAAACGAGAATTTACGAGAAATGCATACTGCAAACAAGTGACCCGAGTGGGAGGAGCTACCATCAAACGTTTGCACATGCTAAATGAGGAGATTTTTGTTATTATTACCACTCAATCTATAAGTTACTAGTCGATTAACATAAGTTTAGAGGCCCGTTAAAACTCCATAATTTCAGTGACGTCATTTGACGGAGTCGGGCTGCGGGCGATAATGGTACAAATAGCCATTAGCGGCCCGCGGCCCAGCTATTTTCAGATTCCATGGTCAAATGAATTAAGTACTCCCATTCAGATGACATCCCTTTGTATTTCTGAACTGAAGTCGAACGAATGATTGAAACAGAAATATCGAACCAACTTTAGTGATTATTTCTTCCAGCAATTCCCTTGTGCGGTTAGCTGTAACAGGGAGTGGTAATAATGGTAATAACATGATTGTTCTCAGGCATCATGATTCATTAACGGCCCTGCAGCAATGATGAACAGCCCTTGGGCTTATTAATGGCCATCGACTTCGTCTCGGGCCTTTAATAAACCCTCCGGCTGTTCATCATTGCTACAGGGCCACTAATGAACCATAATGCCCTCCAAAATCATGTTATTGTTATATTGACATCACAATGACATACAACCAAACAACATTGATAGACAAATGTTTCTATGGGAAGATGTTCGGTTCCTATAGCCAGACATGTTAACCTCCAGAATAATTTTTCAGGGAACCTGAAGGTGATTTTCAGGGAAATGGGATGGATTTCAGGGAAAAGTTTGCGCGGGGACAAAATAAAAGAAAAAACGTGTGAATTTTCAGCTCAAGGACCACTATTAACACCAGGTTATATTCAGAACTAGTTGTCAACTATGCTGATGCTTTATGCTACGTTAAAAAATAATAATATAACTGTCGATTTGACCCCCCCCCCCCCAGGATCCTCTTCTTCATCAGCCCCCCCCCCACCACCACCACCACCCACCCACACTGTCCCACAGAGCACCTCCACCTGTGGTTTGCACTTATCAAAGTCTACTTAGTTAATAATTTCCCCAGTCTGGAAATGTTAACAGGAAAAGATGTGCTAATGTTCAGTTACTTCAAGAACATTAGTACTAAGAAAGTATCTTCAAACTTCATGCTTGTGGGACGTTTGTGCCCTACACAAAACTTTTCTTTTCATCATTGAAGCATTTTTTTTAATTCCATTTGAAATTTTCTGGGTACAGATGGCCAACAGTTAACAGTTCTGTAATCAGCACAACAGAATAAATCTAGTGTTAGAAAATAAGTCCATTATGAATTACTTGGGGTAAATCGTCGACTCACAGAACAGAACAGAACCTTTGTCACGTCAGACTCCAACACATTTTCTAACTTTTCTCAGATGAAATTACCTTCCACCCAACGAGAAGTCAAGAGCCCATTTATGCACTCTTCGCCCACGACTAGACATGCTGATGAATACAGAACAAATGTGGGATCTAGTTTCAATGGTTCAGTCATAGGAAAGTCTTTTCCATTCCGAATACGTATCGATTTCCTTGCACGCAACTGAAAATTTTGAAGAGACTTAAGCGATTTTTTTTTTTACAAAAATTAGGAATGCCGGCTAATAAGATATATTCGAATCATGAAGGGAGCTCTCAGAGCCGGAACACACGAAAATAACGAATTTTCATCACAATCACGCGGAATGACGCTGAATTCCAGTGGAGTAGCCAGGGGGGGGGGGGGAAAGGGCGGGGGGGGGGGGGCAAACAAAAATCATAAAGGGAAGAGAGTAAGGAGGATGGAGTCTCATGGAGAGCGGGAGATAGTGAGAAGGGGTGGGGGGGGGGTGACGGGGTGGGTGGGCTGGCCCAATAGACATAGAGAAATGCATGTCAGCATGGTGGGTAAAGAGAGTGAGAACTCTCATTGATGTAAATTACATATCCTGATTTATAAAAAGCTGAATAAACATAGTATAGGATTTTATAAGAACCACACATTTTGATATTAATAACATGGATGCAGAGAAAGATATTGTTAATAGAAATCTTTCTCATTAAATGATTAATTTGATACTCAAAAGCCACCTTACTGCTAATAAAAAAAAGTCGTAAATCACACTAATTACACATAAACTTCAAAATTGTGACAGTTTGGTTACACAAATCAGAAAATTGCCGGCTTGTTCTGTGAAACGGTTCCTAGACAACTCGTACCCTTGACGATTCGTATCCTGGACAATTCGTACCCTAATATAAAGGTACGAATTGTCTCTCGTATAGGTACGAATTGTCCCGCATAAAGGTACGAATTGTCCAATGTAAAGGTACGATTTGTCTAGTGCAAAGGTACGAACAGTCCCACGAATTATCATAAAAAGAGTAATACATGTTTTAAAGAGCTGAAGTCCAATATCTCCGAAAGTGCAATTGAGTCTTGAACCTCCAGTGGTCAAATGAGTTCGACAGCATCAAAGAGATTTCTAAAAAGAAACATACGAAAAGGATGACCAATAAGACATATGTTCCATTGTTTGTTTCATTTTATTGAAAGCAGTACCCAAAAGAAGAAATTATAAATATTTTACGGGTGGAAAATCTACATCACCACGATTTAGTGACAATCCACCCTCCGCGTACTGTATATATTTTAGTAAGCTCTCATGAGATTAAATACAATGTGTGACTTTACGATGAAAAATGCATTATTTATTTATTGGTGTTTAAGGTAACTTCAGCATCTACAACATAGAATCTATATGATATGAAGCTCAACCAACCGTTTATTATATATTAAACTGTATGTGACCTCAAATATTCCAATTTACTTTCAGGTTTTATTTCATTTTAATATAGAAAAAACACGTGCATTTTACTTTTGTGCCTTTTCTGTTTCATGTGTTCGAACAAGAGTGCTTTTGTGTTATATCTTTGTGAATATATTTCTTGAAAAAATAAATGTCAAATGTGATTTTCATGAATAGACTTCGTTATTTTTTTTTTACATGTAATCCCCAGCCGGACCAGTTATGAATCCTTTACGAGTCAGGGTACGTATTGTCCAGAGTCGGGGTACGTCTTGTCCACATGCGCGGTACGAGTTGTCCTGAGGTGGGGTACGAGTTGTCCAGAGCAGGGTACGAGTTGTGCAGAGGCGGGGTACCAGTTGTCCAAGGAAAGGTACGAATGATTGTCCAGGGTACGAATCGTCCAGGGTACAAGTTGTTCTGATATCCTGTGAAACAGTCAAGTTTAGTGACCTGAGTGGGTTGCGTCAGATTTAAGAATAAATTGGAAGCATGGTATGTTATGTAGCTAAAGCACAGATGCACATACGTTCGTCACACTAATACACTACACTTAACACTTCCAATATCAAAATGTCTGCTCCACCACCAAAGAAAATAATAAGTCAAAGAACTTTGAACTCGTTCTTTGCAAAGTCTAGAGAGTCGGCTGATGTCAGTGTCCTATCAACAGACGAGGGGGCACCTCAAAGACATGTTGCAGAGGATACCACCAGGAGTATTTCGCCACTATTACCAACAGAAACAGCAAGTAACGACATAGGTAATGCTGCTTCAATAACGCTAAGGGACGAAGATCGCGCTAAATTCATGATCCCATGGAAGCCTCAACACGAGAACGAATTTCCTTCATCATTACATATGAAGGGTGGTAAAGACAGAAAACGACGATTAAAGCCGAGTCATTTGATTCAGTTTCCATGGCTGGCTGTCAGAAAAGTGCAAGGAAAGTCAAAAGCTTTTTGTGTGCCGTGCGTCTTGTTTTCAAACGAGAGCGGAGTTGGTGGAAGTGGTCACCGTCAGCTACCAGGAAAACTGGTTTTAACGCCATTAGATCGATTCGATGACTTGGCAGGGAAAGCAAGTGGCGCTGTCATGTCATCAGGACAACGAACATCACAGAACAAATGTAACAACTTCCAAAAAAACATTCAGAGTCATTCAAGGAGAAACTGATATTAGAGGGAATACGGACGAGGCACACAAGAAATATGTTATGGAAAATAGGCAACACCTGTGCCCATTCATTGACACCATACTTACATGTGGTCGCCAGAATATTGCCCACAGGGGTCACCGGGGGAGCTTGGTTTAATTTCTGACGGAGATGAACCGGATGTAAATGGCGGAAATGTTCGAGCCTTGTTTCGGTACAGAGTCCGTGGTGGTAATCCAGACCTAAGTGATCATATCAAAACAGCAAAGGCAAATGCGACATATCAATCTGCTGCGATACAAAATGAACTGATACAAATTGCAGGTGGATTGGTGAAGGACAGAGTTGTATCTAATATCAAAAAATCTCTTTTCTGGGCTATCATTGCAGATGAGACTACTGATCGTCAACAAAGAGAGCAACTGGCTGTTGTCATACGCTACGTTATTAGAAATGACTCAGAATCTTGGATTATTCGTGAGGACACAGTTGGATTTAATATCGGTCATGAAATCAAATTTGCCAGAAGCCAGCATGCACGATGAAGTCAAGTTAAGTGGCATAGCGACTGCAAAAACTCTCTTACGAAAGATCCGTGATCTTGGGTTGGATCTTTCTCTTTGTGTTGGTCAGGGATATGATGGTGCAAGTTCAATGGCAAGTGAACGTGCTGGTGTGTCGACCAGAATATTAAATAAAGCTCCACTGACATTCTATTTTCACTGTGCAATGAATTGTCTTAACTTAAGTGCATCTAATGCAATAAGTGTTTCACTCATCAGAAATGCGGAGAATGTTGTAAGACAAATTTATTTCTGCAACCTTCCGATCGAGGACGAAGAGGACAGATCTTCTTGTATTGAGAATGACGGTGACACAGAGGTGACCAAAAAAAAAAGGTTTATAACATTATGCGACACTAGATTCATTGAACGCCACACAGCTGTTGTTACACTCCGACAGATACTTAAATACATATTAGAAACACTTGTCGAAATGAAAGATTGGGATTTGTCTGAAGCCAGAAACAAGGCAAGCAGTCTGGAGTTCTCTATCTGCCATTCTGATTTCATTGTCTCTCTGATAATTCTTGAGAACATATCAGGACTTATGTTACCAGTCGCCCGTGCTTTGCAAACTGTTGGATGTGATCTAGTACAGACAATGACATCAGTGTCGGACCTTGTCTCCATCTTAAAAAGCTACCGAAGTGAAGGGACATTTCACAAGTTGTTTGAGGAAACAAGTCTGGTAGCAGAAAATCTTCTTAAAACTGTACTGAAGAAACAACAAACTGCCTCTAGGAGCATGTACCGGCCCTCAGCTCAGACAGAAGACGATTCCATTGAAAGCTATTGCCGCATCAACTTATTTTACCCCACACTTGACATGGTAACTCAAGACATGGAGCTCCGATTTGGACCCAAACAAATGAATGCTTTCAAACTCAGCCATGTGGTTCCAAGTTTACTGAAATTTTCAAATGACAGTGATTGTGAAAAACAATGGAAAGAGCTGACGGATACCATACAATTGTACTCTGCTGTCATGAATGATCCCTTAATTGTTATAAGATCGGAGTATGAACTCTGGTGTCAGAAATTGAAACAGGTCTCCGTAGATGATCGTCCATCCTCAGCGATTTCGGCACTTGGTCACTGTTCAGAATACTTTCCCAATGTATCGACTCTTCTTCAACTGCTAACAACATTACCAGTGACAACGGTTGAGGCTGAAAGAATATTTTGTCGTGGCTTCCCCACTATGTTGTGGGCAGCCACAACATTCAGATAGCTTGACAAGAGTAGATCATCATGGGCATTCGTCCCACCCAATAAAATATGTGCAGAACGTCAGATTGCGAACCAGCAAGGTCAGGTTAAGTTAAATTATGTACTGTTTTATTGCATTACTTTCGTTTCCAGGCCATTGATTTAAGTAACCAAGTAACGGTTAACAGTTAGTTAGAATTTTGATTTTTGAAACATTCTGTTGAAAAAACTTTCTTTTCACCATTCAGAAAGCAAGAGGATTTTCACCCAAAAGGCTTTAAAGCCACCAGAACGCTTCATTTAATAGCACATTTTCAAAAATTTCCTGGGTCCGGGGGGGGGGGGGGTGACCCCCCCCTCAAGGCCAGATTCCGGATCTGGGTGATATGTTGCCCTCCCACTCCCAACCCCCCCCCCCCCCCCCCCCCTACAATAAACATTTCTGGTTACGCCACTGCTGAATTTCCATGCATTCATGTAGTAGTACGACTGTGTCGGTTTACAGTAAGTTCCTGAATTGCAGTAAGTAACTTTGCGGAAGTTCCTCGGTGTGCGCGACAGTGTTATTAATTCTTTGTCTTGTTCGTACTTAATTGGATTACAATGTTGTCACCTACAATTAGTCATTGTTAATAACTGATTTTTTATTGATTGCATCCATTAATTTTTTAAATGAAAAGTTTAAACGCGCCGAGGACGGGTCCGGGTCTTTTCGGCCTCGGGAACATTCGGCCCCAGGTATTTTTCCGGGAACATTCGGCCTCAGTCAAGGTCGAATGTTCCCACTTTTGAGGCCGAATGTTACCACTTTTAGTAAAAAATTTTAGAAGCTACAGAGGGTTCAAAATTATGCCCTGCATGTGGAACTATGCAAACCCAAATGGACACCGATAAAGGAACTTCACGAGCTATCAAAAATAGAAAGTATTGATACGCGATTAAAAGGCCTTCAAAACAAAACCCTCAACAGAAGCTAAGATAGCGAACTAATGGTTGAGCTGAACGAACACCGATCCCTTAACAGGAAAACAAAATAAGCTTTTAGAAAATAAAAATTATACAATATAATTAAATTGCGTGGAGTCAGTGAGGATTGCCTCGCTACTCATTGAGAACTTTAGGATTGAGTCTGTGAGGACTGCCTCACAACTCTGCTGAAGCGCCATTGAAACGCGTTTAATAAGACCTATATAACAAAACCCTCCACAGTCTCCAGGATAATGAATCAACGGTAGGGCTGAACGAACACCGAACCCTTAACAGAAAAACAAAATAAGCCACATAAATTAAAATTACTCAATAGAATTAATCTGCGTGGAGTCAGTGAGGATTGCCTCGCTACTCATTGAGAACTTTAGGATTGAGGATTGCCTCGCAGTTCTGCGTGTGGGGAGTGGGCTCCGAAGAAACCCACCCCTCACCCCATCCATAGCAAAAATCACACAATAGTCACAATATACAATAGCGGATACCTATCTTTCTCTCTACCTATAACTTTTCTAACTGAACATTCTGAAATTTTCTTGCAACACCCTTATCAAGAAGACGCATGGAAATAGTAGACGAAGCGTAGGAGGAATTGGTACAAGGAAACATAATCAATTATTAACATACACAGGAAAACCACCAAACACCAGGCAACAACTGAAACAAGCTTGCCTGGCCGGGACGAGTGTACATTTTATATACATAAATATTTGAACAAACATTTAAGGGCTTTCGGGTGTGTATCTGTGAGAAGGTGTGTGTGTTTTTCTTTTCTTTTTTTCTTTCTGTTTCTTCTGGTTTTGTTTGGTGTTTTTTTGTGTTTTTTTCCCCTCCAATCACCCCGTCATCTGTTCCCACCGAAAGCAGGCCAGATGGCCAATGCTCAGCATCCACTCTCCCTTATAGGCTGATGTATGATTCCCAGCTTTCAAAAACACACATTGGTGGATTTTTTCCTTTTAGTAACCGTTAAGGATAATATGCTGGGGCTGCTCCCAAACCAGCGACTGTTTTGGTTTCTTTTTCTTTTTTCTAAAACAACCACCAACTGCGGTTTCAGTATTGCCATAAATATGCCCACTTCTCTAAGCAAACACGGAGCAGAACTCTTGTAGTTATGCAGAATTCCCAGCCATCTTCCCATTCAAGGTTCTCGGGGATCTCAACCCACTATTCTACTGCCAGTCGCCCACTCAAACTTAATAAGATTATTGGCTCCCTCTCCCGACTCTCGTGGATTTATAAGCAAATAATTGCATTGTTAATGTAGTTATACGTTTTGGGTCCAAATACTCAATTCCCATTGGTCATCTGGATGAAAACGTCATGACCAAATGTAATTCAATTTCCAATGAATACATTTGGTCGAACTTTGACCCGCATTTACGGTAGAGCGCAGTTGACAGAATGTAATTTGGCGGTGTTTCGGTGGGTTTTTAACTTTTAGCGCCTCTCGTCTTTCTGCTTTGTTGTTTGGTAAAATGTTGTTTAAACAGTTACGGAATGTAATTATAAGAATTGAATGCAATTTTTATAATCTTTATTGGAGTATGAGCGTGTTGGAATGGGTACAAATTATGTGTGAATGAATCCCTTCAAATAAAGTTATTAGGGTCGCCAGGGATTTCAATCCCGCATCGTCCCTATGCGCCTTCGGCGCGCAGAAACTTTTCATTCATCATTTCATTCATCATCCAACATCGATCTTGCTTGCATACTTACTTGCTGATACCTACCTTATTAGACAAGGCCGAGATTGCGAGGATGAATGTGGTTGGCAGCGATTTGGAAACCCAAGTTAGAACTGTAACAACAAAGATATCCAAGAAGTTAGAGCATGGGAGAAATATAAAGAGAACTAGAGAATTGTAATTTGTTGGACAAATTACGGACTTTCCCAACTTTCCGGTGTGAAAAAGCAGACTACATCTAGCACAGCAAAGTGTTTGAAATTATCCAATTCCAAAATGATAGACAAAAGCATCCAAAGTTGGCTATTTTTGGCATTCTACAATGGTACTCTTATTCTCACCCTCATTGTCCTTAGGGGTTAAATATTGAGATCAAAAAGAATACTGCAACTTCCTTCTGCAATCATTGTTACATCTATCCATACCAAAATAATTTCTACAACAACCTTGCAATTAAAGGAAATGAGTACCGATGTTTGCAAAATTCACTGAAAATCAATTTTTGTCGGACAATACTATTCTTTACGTGGCCAAAGCATATGTTGGGTTAAGCCACAAAGCATAACTTACAGCAGCGGATTTGTTCATTAAGCATCTCTACCTATAGCAAAACAAAATGTTTAAAATTAACCCTTTCCAAAATGACAGGAAAATGTAACCGAAGTTAGCTAATTTTAGCATTTTCGAATGGAACTCTTACCCTCATTGTGCTCGAGGGTTAAAGATGAGATTAAAAACTAAACAGTAACTTTCTTCTGCGAGCATTGTTGCATCTATGCATACAAAAATAATTGTTACAACAACATTACAGTTAGAGAAATTAGCGCTTGAAGTTAGTCAATCTGGAAGATAAAATGCTATATTCATATCATTTGTGGCCATTGGGGGTTATTTTTAAAATATTTGTGTGATGATTTTAGTGTATCATAGTATGCTCCAAATGTGTGAACATCAATCACAGACTGAGTGTCTGATAAGAGACATGGCGGAATTTTGAACCTTGGTATTTGAATGAACATGAGTAGTGTAGCATGTACGTCAGGTCACGTGACCTGGTGGCGCCATGTTGTGTTGTCATGGTAACCCGCGTGAGCGGCCATCTTGTGACGTCATTTCCATAGTGATACGTGGTGTGAGTGCGCATGCGCAGCGCGTGTTGTTAGGGTGATACCTGTTTCCGTCGTCCATTTTGTATAATGGAGGCCGCCATCTTGGTTTCTATGGTAGCACGTGGTTGCCATGTGACCCAAAACCTTCTAAGAAGACAGGGGTATATTCGGAGTGTATGTTCGATTGAATCGGAGTATCACGAATTACCCAAATAAACCCGACAATCACTCCAAATCACCGAAATTGACTTTATTTACTACGGATTCCCCAATTTATCGGCTTAGCACGTAGTAGTGCTGTAGTACCAAAGGGCACAGGGTGTGTGTGTTCGATTGAATAGGAGTATTTTTCTGGCTTACAATTCTCCCAGAATTCTCGTTTAATTACCCAAATAAACCCCAACAAGTTGTATTATTTCGAATTCTTTCAGAATTCTCTGCGTCTATCTATATATGCAATAGTTTTCCTCTACCTGACCATGTTCCTTTGTTCCGGAGTATACTCCAGTAGCGTAGAAGAGCCTATCAACTGGAACAGCTTTGCTTATTGTTACTATATCTAGCTATTCTGGTCTGTTCTTGTTAGTTCTGACCCTATTCCGTGTACTCTTGTTGTTTCATTTATCTAGATCATTTATATAGATTATTGCTAACCAACCAGATTGCTTTATTTCCCAAAATCTGTATGCAGAGTTATCTCCCTTCTGTATAACAAAAGCCAATATCATTCCCAAAACCAGTAAGCTATCGAGCAGTTACTGATAAACCATTGCTCGAACGACTCAAAGCCCATCGAGCAAATGTGCTATCGAGCACTTGCTTGGTCTAGTGACTCACACATACTGCTCGAACGACTCAAAGCCCATCGAGCAAATGAGCCATAGAGCAATTGCTCGTTCGAGTGACTCGCACATAATGCTCGGCGACTCATTTCAGTATTTGAGATACCTATGGCCTGGCATTGTATTATTATTTGAGGATACTTTTTATTGGATACTTACCTAAGGATACTATTACCTATTTGGCCCAGACTTCTGGGTCACCCCAAGACATACCTATCCCAAATTCTCCCAATAAGCAATTGAACAGTTACTGAAAAGTAATTGCTCGAATGACTCGAAGCCCATCGAGCAAATGAGACATAGAGCAATTGCTCATTCGAGTGACTCCTCGAACGACTCTTCGATTCATTTCAGTATTTGAGGATACCTATGGCCCGATATTGTATTATTTGAGGATACCTTTTATATGATACTTATCTAAGGATACTATTACCTGTATCATAAGGCATACCTATCCCAAATATCCCTTATAAGCTATCGGAACATGGTCAGGTAGAGGAAAACTATTGCATATATAGATAGAAGCAGAGAATTCTGAAAGAATTCGAAATAATACAACTTGTTGGGGTTTGTTTGGGTAATTAAACGAGAATTCTGGGAGAATTGTAAGCCAGAAAATACTCCTATTCAATCGAACACACACCCCCTGTGCCCTTTGGTACTATAGCACTACGTGCTAAGCCAATACATTGGGGAATCCGTAGTAAATAAAGTCAATTTCGGTGATTTGAGGGGATTGTCGGGTTTATTTGGGTAATTCGTGATACTCCGATTCAATCGAACATACCCTCCGAATATACCCCTGTCTTCTTAGAAGGTCACATAGCAATCACGTGCTACCATAGAAACCAAGATGGCGGCCCCCATTATACAAAATGGACGACGGAAACACGTATCACCCTAACAACACGCGCTGTGCATGCGCACTCACACCACGTATCACTATGGAGATGACGTCATAAGATGGCCGCTCACGCGGGTTACCATGACAAGTAAACAGTAACTTTCTTCTACAATCATTGTTGCATCTATCCATACCAAAATAATTGCTACAACAACCTTGCAATTAGAGGAAATGAGTACAGATGTTTGCAAAATTCACTGAAAATCAATTTTTTTCTAACAGTACTATTCTTTACATGGCCAAAGCTTATATTGTGTTAAGCCCCAAAGCATAACTTACAGCAAAGGATTTGTTCATTTGGAATCTCTACCTATAGCAAAACGAAGTGTTTAGAATTAACCCTTTCCAAAATGACAGGAAGATGCAACCACAGTTAGCTAATTTTGGCATCTTCGGATGGTACTCGTACCCCCATTTGCTTGAGGGTTAAAGACGAGATTAAAAACAAAACAGTAACTTTCTTCTGAAAGCATTGTTGCATCTATGCATACAAAAATAAGTGTTACAACAACCTCGCAATTAAGAGAAATTTGCCCTTGAAGTTAGTAAATCTTGAAGATAAAATGATAAATTCATATCATTTGTGGCTAATAGGGTTAATTTTGAAATATTTGTGTGGTGATTTTAGTGTATCATATTATGCTCTTAATGTGTGAACATCAATCACAGACTGAGTGTCTGAAAAGAGACATGGACTAATCTTGAATCTTGGTATTTGAATGAACATGTACAAGTTGAGGGTACTCCAATTCAAGGCCTGACAACTGGGTGAGGGTTAAAACTTGGAATAAAACATATAACAGCAAAAGTATTCTTGGATGAATGCCCTATCATCTCACGGGAAAGGTACTGAGATAACATGATTCCAGTGCTGAGAAATTGCATGTAAAAGTTGGCGAAAATAACAGTTATTCCGACAGTACCCTCATTGGAAGTCTCAGATCTGCCAAGGGTTAAACTTTTATTTATAACATATAAAACAAAATTTGTCATACTTTGCTGCATGCAGCTATAGAAAACATTCAGAGCTCAATCAATTAAAATGGAGCAAATCGTCACCTAAACTTACCAAATTCTGAAAAATTGGAGTTTTTTTGGACGGTACCTACTTTTATGCAACCAGAATGGGGTAGGGTTAAACTTTACAACCAAACCTACAACAGCAAATATGCTCGGTAGTCAATTGTGAATACGTACATGAAAAGTGTTTGAAATTAACCCTTTCCAAAATGATAGAAAAAGCAACCAAAGTTGGCTAATTTTGGCTTTTTCAATGGGTACTCTTATTCTCGCCCTCATTGTGCTTGAGGGTTAAATCTGAGAATAAAAAGTAAACAGTAACTTTCTTCCACAATCATAGTTGCATGTAGCCATGCCAAAATAATTGTTACAACTACCTTTTAATTAGAGAAATGTGCCCTTGAAGTTGGTCAATTTTGAAGAAAAAAGCTATATTCATGTAATTTTTGGCCAATGGGGGTTGAGATTGGAAGATTTAAGTGTTGGTTGTGGTGTACCATATTATGCTCTAAATGTGTAGAAACTTTGAGCTAAATAACTGTAAACAGTTTTGAGACTTTCGAAAAAATGTCAAAATTTTGACAGTTTTGGCAGAATATTTCGAAAATACGCGTTTTCACGGACATCTTAATCCACGTCTCTCTTAGCCTTCCTATTTTAAAACGGAGGCCGAATGTTCCCAGGCGGAATATTCCCGCGGCCGAATGTTCCCAAGGTCGAAAAGACCCGCTCTCGTCCTCCGGATATTAATAGAGGACTTACGCCTGTATTCAGAAAGCTTACACACGCTCACCCTCCAAGAGTGTCACCTGAAAGTTGAAACTCATTGCGGATGTTTCAGACCTCATCGGGAAAAAAGTCTTCTGTATTCAGGATAAGGCCGACCTGACGCCTTAACCATTCACAGACGTCATTCACACTCAATGAAAGATATAATTGCAAGGAAAGTCTGAGTAAGATGTACACCTGCCTTACTTCGTCCTTTCCTGTGTTGTTTGTGTCAAAAATGGCTGCCAGATGGTTTGAACAACTTGGGCGTTTGGACAATTTAGAACAAAATGTTCGCCATGTGAGGAGAGAATAGGAGTTTGATTATAATCAATATAGAGACGAACAGTTCCGGATGCGTTATAGACTTAGCAAAGAGGCATTTGCTGAATTATTAGAACATTTACGACCTGATTTGGATGCACATAATAGACGAGGTAACCCTATTCCAGCTGACATGCAGCTATTGTTGACCTTGCGCTTCCACGCTACGGGTACATTCCAACTGTAGTGTGGAGATGTGTGCTACATTTCACAACCATCTGCCAGCCGGATCATCAAAAAGGTTTCGGAAGCAATCGCACAATTAAAGCCACAATATATTTCTTTTCCGCAAGATAATCATTTAGCAGAAAAGAAACTGCAATTTTGGAGAATAGGTTGTTTTCCAGGTGTTGTTGGTATCATAGATTGCACACATATCAAAATACCATGTCCAGGTGGTATGAATGCTGAACTGTATCGTAACAGAAAAGGGTACTTCTCAATCAATGTACAGGCGGTTTGTGGTCCAGCTCTTGAGATGCAACACATTGTTGCCAGGTGGCCTGGCAACGTACACGATGCCCGGATATGTAACAATAGTCAGCTGTGTGCTCAGTTTGAACGTGGTGATTTTAATGGTATATTGCTAGGTGATGCAGGTTACCAATGCCGTCCTTATCTCATGACGCCCTTGGCTCATCCACAAACTCCGGTCGAACGCAGATACAACACTGCCCAAATACGCACACGAAACTCAGTGGAACGCATGTTCGGAACATGGAAACGTCCCTTTCCATGTTTAAGCATGTGTCTCAGGACCAAACTATCTACCACACTTACAATCATCGTTGCTACTGCCGTCCTATACAATTTTGTTCGCAAAAGAAATGATCCCACTTGTGAACGAAATCCTGAGATTGAAGATAACGAGGAAGCAGCTATTAACATCGATAATCCTTTGATAGGGTTTGGAAACGCAGCCAGACGTACCTTAATGCAACAACATTTTCAATAAAATGTAAGAACTCATTAAATTTATTATTTTATGACTTTTATTTTTATCCGGTATAGCATTTAATATTGTTTACATAATCAAGATGTGATTTGAAAATTGCTACATTTTTGTAGCAATATTAATTTCATACATTATCTTCCTGTTCCAACATTTAATATCTGCTGTGCTTCTTGCCCTTTTTACTAGTTTCACGGTAGACTAGAGGAAGTTATTGAAGAGAAAGGTTTTTTTAGGAGAAATTCAAAATGGTTTCAGGAAAGGACGAAGAGTCACTGATCACCTATTTACACTCACCCAACTGATAGAATCAACAAAGGCTGAAAAGAAAAAGATGTTTCTGGCATTTCTAGATGTGAAAAAAGCGTACGACCGAGTGTGGAGGGAAGGTATGTGGCGAAAGCTCGAGGGCATCGGACTGGGGGGTGACTTTGTGGGAATCATGAAAGCACTGTATACAGATGTGCAAAGCCAGCTCAGTCTAGGGAGTATCACTACAAAACGAGTCCCTATGGATATAGGCCTCAAGCAGGGGTGTATCTTTTCACCGATTTTGTTTGCATTGTATGTTAAAGATTTAGGGGACGAACTAATTCAGAGTGCGGAGGGGGTAAATGTTGGGGACATAAAGATACCAGGCTTATTCTTTGCGGACGACATGGTGTTAATGTCTAGAACTGAACAGGGGCTAGAGAAACTGCTGGAAATTGTTGGTAGATATGGGAACACTTGGCGGCTCGAACTAAATGAAAATAAAAGCAAGGTAATACCCGTTGGACGCAAGGTAGATATGACGAAGAGATGGAGAGTGGGGGAGTTCTCAATCTCCGAAGGGGAAAGCAAACAAATCACTGTAGGAGAAACGGGAGAGTATGAGTATCTAGGGGTAAGCATAAATATAACGGGAAGAGGGGTGTACAGAAATTACTCAGCCAAACTGATTCTGAAGGGGAAAAGAATTCTGAACCAACTAAAACTTTTAGGGAAAAATAGTTTCAACAAGGTCTTTGTGGGGAAAACACTGTGGGAGAGGGTGGGTTTACCAAGTATAACGTATGGCACGGACGTGATTCCATTAAACCAAACCGTTATTAAGAAGTTGGAAAATACTCAAAATGATGCCGGCAGATGGATAACAGGGTCGACTAATGCTGCAGCTTTGGAAGCAGTAAGGGGGGAGCTTGGGTGGATGAAAATCAAGGACAGGGTAGATTTGGGAAAACTGTGTTACTTTAACTACTTGAGAAACCTGCCTGACAACCGGTGGTGCAAATTGATGCTCGATACCATTTGGAATTCTAATATAGAAACGGGGTGGTCAAAACATGTGAGGGAACTAATGGACAATTACTCTATAGAGGTCACAAACATAGAAGTAGGAATGAAAGAAGGCAAAAGGTTTGTCAAAGAGAGAGTCATGGAAGATTGCAATCGAAACTGGCGAGCAGGGGTTAGCGTGAAAAGATCACTGCAGGGGTTACAATATAAAGAAAAGCCAGCTTTTGAGAAGTACCTAGATGGCACCTTTGGAGGGTCACTGCTGTTCAAACTGAGATCAAGATCACTGGAGCTTCGGGGAAAAATTGGGAGAGATGGGGAAAAGGGATGCCAAATGTGCCACTCTGGAGTAGTGGAGACCCTGGAACATTTTCTCTTGGAATGCCCACAGTATATACCTCATAGAATAAAATTTACTGGAAGAATAATGCAGAAGTGGGGTGAAGAAACAAAGGATAGATGGCTGAAGGGGGACACGAGGGAGAGGGTAGGAATGCTTATTGAAGAAATTGAAAAAGAGGAAGTGAGGGACACTATTAAGCAGTTTATATCTGAATGCTGGGAGGAGAGGAGGGGAAGAGGGGGTGGGGTGCAGGGGGAATGATGGCCTTCTCTTATGAGGACCGCGACAAATCAGCGGCTGGCCAAAGAGTTATTATTACCTTTCCAAATGTTCCTTTCCATCCAGCACTTCCATCTTTCGTTTGTGTTCGTCCACGAGGGACTCCCTTTTTAATTTCAGAATTTCCATCTCGGCCCCGTGTTGTTGATGCTGCATTTTAAGACACCTGGACTGGACAGGGGTGATGGGTGGTGTCTTTTTGGACAGTGCCAACTCGACAACAGGTGACGACGTGGGTGACAGGGATGGTTCGGACAAAGAGGAAGGTAGTGCGGATGTTTCCATTTGGGACGTTGATGCCAAATTGCTAACATTTTCTTCATCTCTTTGTACATCTTGACCTGCAATACATGATTATTTATAATTTCAAAAACAATTGTTCCTTACTCTGTAAAGTACACACCTGTTTTATGACTAGTAGTGGTAGTAGTAGTGGTAGTAGTAGTAGTGGTGGTGGTAGTAGTTGTAGTAGCGATAGTAGTAGTGGTGGTGGTTGTAGTAGTAATAGTAGTAGTAGTGGTGGTAGTGGTAGTAGTAGTGGTAGGAGTAGTAGTAGTTGTTGTAGTAGTCGTAGGAGTGGTGGGAGTAGTTGCAGCAGCAGTATAGTAGTACTAGTAGTAGTTACCTGTCTCTGCATTGTCATCATCAAACGGATTCGTCAAGCTATCAGTTTGAGCTGGAATTGTTGCAGCTACGGCACTTGCTGCATCGTCAACTGGTGTCGATTTTCCACTTCCCGTCAGCTTCACCTCCCGTTTTTCCGTCGCGAGAATCTTCTTCGCTCTGGCTTTTAGGTTATCCCAACATTTCTTTAGTTGTTTGCATTCGCGTTTTTGGACACCTGGTTGGGAATTAAATTCCCCAGTAAGGGTGTCCCACGTTGAGGATTTCTGTTTAATATACTTTCGTAATCGTTCCTTTTTGTTTTCCAAAACATATTTGTGTTTTGCTACTACTTCAGTCAGTGTCGACTTCTCAAACTCAGTAAAATATTGACGTGTTGATTCGGCCATGGTTACATGCCAATATAAAACTATTGGTGTATATATACGCGTCCAGTAGCAAACAAAGCAATAAACTCATGCCAACAAGTTGATTCAGTTGTAAACAATCATTGAGACACTGCTTTCGTAAGGTACGCTTAAGTTACTTTTGTGAATAGGAAAACAGCAAAATCTCAGCGAGTGTGAGTAATTACTTGGAATAGTCAGTGTGAGCTCACACTCACACTTGAGTCTCCCCTCAGCTCCTCTTGAGCACACCTTACATCAGTTTGAGTGGAGGGTGAGTATGAGTCAGCTTTCCGAATACAGGCGTTAGTCACTGTAGTGACACTTTCCCCACGTTCCAGACAGAGTTTGCCTTCTTTAAATATATCTAAATTATCGCGAAAATCGGTAATTTGGGAAGGTCATTCAAGTGGAAAAATATCACTAAGTGTGAAGAAATAATTCTGATGCAACATATCTTGACAATTAAGAAACACCAAATTATCCGTTCATACCGAATGTCCGGTATTTCGGCTGTTAATAAAGTGTAAATCAATCATTTCCCATGTAAACAAATCATACCATCCCCGGTATCCGTCTTTTTAAACTGGATAATGATGCGGGCTGCGTTCAGTAACCCGCCAAAGCGGCCGAGACCGACCAATACCTGCCAAGACCCGCCGAAGCTGGTTGGTCTGTGTGAGCTTTAGTCAAATTCGACAATTCTGGCCTCGGTAATTTTTACGAAATCTCTTAGGGCACAGATAAAAGAAGAATGAATGGTTTCAGCGCGCCGAATGCGCGCTGGGACGTTGTGGGGCAAGCCCCTTTCGATCCTCGTTTACAGTATAATATTATTCTATTAATTTGAGACAACATCATCAGCATCATGTCTGAGCGGTGTAAAGGTGGAAGAGGATGGGAGTTGATGTTCCTTGTCGTTCTTCAGGCAAGTATAGTCTGCCGCTTGTGGTATTGTAGGTTAGATAGGCCTTCATCGGCAAGTAGAGTCTGCCTTGTGCTCTGTTGTTGGCGTGCATGGTTATTGACTTACATCGAAAGCTCAAAGAAGACGGACCTTCACAAGGTACCACCAACCTGAACATTCCTGGTTCAGGTAACAGGCCTGCTATTTCTTTTCTGGGTCGGGACATTTGGTGCGCTAAAGGGGCGCTTTACAAACATTGGTCAAGAAAGCGGGGCGCAGGACCAACGCTCGCCTCCCTGTGGGTGGATGCCCACCTCCGGAGATGGGGTGAAGGATGTGCTGAAGCCATAACGGTTATTGAATTGCCATAGCGGTTACTGAAGTCCATAGCGTTTATTGGGGAGAGCTTGTCTTGTGAGCTTCTGTTCTTGTTCTACGTGGCTTGGCTGTGTGGATGTTCTGTCGGCTGTTTACTAATACTTGGTCTGGTTGTCTCCTGTGTCTTGTGTGTTTCTTCAGGCAAGTATAGTCTGCCACCAGGTAAGTGTTGGAGCTATCATTGGCAAGTATAATCTGCCTCAAGCTCATCTGTTGGTGGTCGATGGGTGGTCAAGATAAAAATAAAAAAATAAATAATATATAGAAACAGGACCAACAAATTTCAGCTCATGGACTAGCATCAATCAATCAAGTATTCCAAGCACGATAAGCTCTAACAGTAACAAAGCAATTAATCAACTTCATTTTCTTCTTCGATAATTGTAATTGACTCAGAATGATTGTAATAAAAACACAAGTCAAAAAACGATAATTGTTGACCATTGTTTTGTACACCTGATTACAGAGTAGTTTCAAAAGGATAAAACTGTTTTAATTTAATTGTCTGAGAATGCTCCAGAGAACACCATTTGCAACGTAAGTTTTAAAAATTTTCTCAACTTCGGGACACCCTTCCCAAAACCCACCCCGGCTCGGTGCTGCGCGCCGAGGCCGCCGCTGTGCGGCGGGCAATACCCAGCGGTACCCCCTCACTTCTGTAACTCTGGCGCCGCCACTGCGTGCAGCAAAGAAGATGAAAATGTTGAACATCTACTACCTAGATGCACTCCCAGTAGGGGACATACTTTTTGCCGGTAAACAGGACGGTATCCGGTAGAAAGGACGGTAAATGTATAAAAACGACGTTTTAAAGTACTAAATGTGCATCTGAATGTGTGAAAAGTGATAATTTAATGAAGCGTACGCAATAATAAATATATATAACGAAGATTAAGTATTGTTTGTTTTAATGTAGACTATTTTCAAGAGAAAATAGATCATTTCGCTATCGACACTGATCGACACGCCATTTTGTGCAAGGAAAACAACGAATTAGCTGAGGTGCACGGCGGGGTGAATATTATCACACCTGCTCGACGGAGGTGTATCTAATTCGTATGCGTAACATTTAGATCTGTCTGTTCACAGCGAGGGGATTTAACGGAAAGTTTTTTGGAGAGAAACCATTTATAATTTGAAATAAAACAAACAATACATAATCTTCGTTATATATTGCGTACGCTTCATTAAATTGTCACTTCACACATTCAGAGGTACATATAGTATTTTAAAACGTGTTTTTTTTATGCACTTATCGTCCTTTTTACCGCCAAAAAGTTGTGTTCGAGCTATTTTTTTTAAATGGTGGTTCATATTTTATTTTCTGTTAGCGCTTCGCCTCATACATGCCGACGTGATATTTATTTGTATTTATTTATTGGTGTTTAAGGTCATATACTTATGCACAATGGCTAATCATTACCGTGACAGTTTTACGGGTGGAGGAAGCCGGTGTACCCGGAGTGAACCACCGAGCAACGACGAGCAGCTGCCAGCTCCCCAACATCGTTACTCCTCACTGCAGCACAGGCAGGGTTAGATTGGTTGAAGACATGCGTACCATCGACGTGCAGTACGCCTTAGTACTCGGTGTCGTCGTGCCGCCGTGTGGACAATTGGGGTTAAGTGCCTTGCGCAAGGACACAACGCGGGAGTCCGAATTGATCGCTCAGACGGTCACCCATCCAATGATTAACCGGGCTCGACGTTGCTTAACTTCGGTGATCTGACGAGAACCGGTTACCGCAACGCCGCCGCGCTCCTGCCGAGGTGATAATAAATATTAAAACCATCCATACATCAGTGGATACTAATTCTAGATTCCTAGATTCCTGTATGCCCTACCCCAATGATACCCACAGGAGTCATTAAGGCTGGATCCCTTATGCTCACTCCACCAGTCCCGATGTGTGAGCTCCCAGTGGCGGGCCGGGGAGGGGGGGGTGTGGAGAGCTGGGGGCCCCAAATGCAAATCGCAACTAACTGTTTTTAACCCCCACGTTTCATCAGGAGGCACCAGAATCGATCTCAGAGCTTCAGAATTTGAAGGAAAAAAATATCCGGGAAAGGGCCCTCAACAGTGGGACGGAATACCTACGCCCAATTCCACAGTTCAAGCCTTTGAAATAAGTCAGCGTTATGTCGACTACCCCCCCCCCCCCCCCCCCCCCCCCATTTCGAAAATATGGGAAATGGATTATATATCTAGCAGACGGGTAGCCCGGATTCTATAATAGAAGGGGGGGGGGGGGGCAATCCTGATGTTTGGAAGGTCGTTGTGGAGTCCCCCCGGCCTAACTAGGACCCTCGATCATTTCTCCCTCCTCCTGCTTCCCTTCAGGGAAGTAGGAGAATGAGGTAACGGCCAGATGGTCCTAGTTAGGACTAGACCTCCCCAGAAAAAAAAATGATCGTAAACAATTCATTAGTTATTAATTCCAATCGCCCGCTATACACATTACTGTGTATCGTGTCGTCGCTGTGGGCCTCCCCAATCTCTGATTCATGTAAGTCAGCCCATATAGGATTAACAGATTAACACTGAATGACACTGACCACTAAACCCAGTCCCTATACTCCACACCTTTACTATTCGCACCACCGCATCGCTGGCCTTCCGTCAACGGGGAGATCACGTTTCTCTTATAAAGTGCCACGATAAACCATGGCATTCTCGAAATACAATGTCAGCGGTGGCCCCAATGGCAGAGTGAGGATCCCCAAGGTCTGGGTGAGGGTTAAAAAAAATAAGTGACAGTTTGCATTTGGGAGTCCCCACCCACATATAGCGCTGGCATATTTCAAAGGCTTGAACTATGGAATTGGGCGTATTCCCTCCCACGGTTGTGAGCCCTTCCCCGTATATTTTTTTTCTTCAAATTCTGAAGCTCTGAGATCGATTCTGGTGCCTCCTGAGGAAACGTGGGTGTTAAAAACAGTAAGTTACGGTTTGCATTTGGGGATTCCCAGCCCCCCCCCCCCCCCCCCGGCCCACCACTGGGACCTCACACATAGGGATTGATGGAGTGAGCACAAAGAGCCCCAGTCTTAATAGGCTCCTGCGAGTATCATTTGGATAGGACATGCAAGAATCTTGAGCTAGTATCCACTGATGTATGGTTGGTTTTAATATTTATTATCACCTCGGCATGACATGTGTCTGGCGAAACGCTAACTGAAAATAAATTATGAACCCACGTTTAAAAATAAAATGGCTTGAACACAACTTTTTGCCTGTAAAAAGGACGGTAAGGGTATAAAAACTATGTTTTAAAGTACTAAAAGTACCTCTGAATGTGTGAAAAGTGACATTTTAATAAAGCGTACGCAATAATAAATATATTTTGCGATGATTAAGTATTGTTTGTTTTGTTGTAGACTATTTTCAAATTATAAATGGTTTCTCTCCAAAAAAAACTTTGTTAAATCCCCTCGTAGTGATCAGAAAGATCTAAATGTTACGCACACGAATTAGTTCCACTTCCGTCGAGCAAGTACGATAATATTGGGAACGGGACAACTCGCCGTCGGGACAACTCGCCGCACCCGAGGTGGGACGAGTCGCCGTCGGGACAAGTCGCCGTGGAGTAGTAATTGATAAGTAAACACGCGGCATATGATTAAATTATCTTTATTAATACTCATGACTTGTATAACAAGACAGGTTCAATATAACATATAATAATATAATATATAAAATAATAGCTACTAACATAAGATTTTGGGCCATCTTCGTATATTTTGATCGGACGTCAGTTTCCAAATCTGATGCTTGCACCCTCAATTCCACATTCTCAGCTTCTGTCTGCAGGGCTGGTACCAGCTTGTAAAAGCTCAATCTCGAACAATGTGAAAGCTGACGATTTTAGTTTCAACAATCTCATTCTTCTGAAAATGTTGTAATGAACAGTTTAGTTCAACTTTGGTACTTTCATAAAACATGGATTTAATTGTTTTTTTTCAATTCACGGAGGTTGGATTTATTTGTAAAAATACTCTACGGGTAAGTAAATGATAAAATTAACAGTACTTCAATAGAATAAATTAAGAATAAATTACATTTTTTGAAAAACAAAAAAAAAACGGGACAACTCGCCGTCCGACGGCGACTTGTCCCGTACCCATAATATTCACCCCGTCGTGCACCTCAGCTAATTCGTTGTTTTCCTTGCAAAAAATGGCGTGTCGATCAGTGTCGATAGCGAGATCTATTTTCTCTTGAAAATAGTCTACAATAAACAAACAATACTTAATCTTCTTTATATATATTTATTATTGCGTACGCTTCATTAAATTGTCACTTTTCACACATTCAGAGGTACATTTAGTACTTTAAAACGTAGTTTTTATACACTTACCGTCCTTTTTACCGGCAAAAGTCTGTCCCCCAGTAATGAAAAGGAATAGAGAATCAGCTCTTAAAACTGCAGTCTCTTATTCCCATTCCTGCTTTTAACTCGATCAGTTACACTCCTGCTCGTCTTTCTCAACTGATGCGTGACTGTCCCCGTGACAATGTTGCTGAACTGTTAAATTTTAATTCCTCCCTTGACTCTCCAGGCTGATGTTCATCTCAGCGGCGAGGATATCTCAACATGTCCCGAGAGGTTGACAAACACATTTCTCGAGAATAAAGTTTCTGTCAGACTGTACAGTCGACACGCATAGGGAGGCAATATATTCCGTATAATTCGCAACTGACTGGACCGGACAATCTTCATTCATGTGCGGGATGTAGTTGGAAATGCCGTACCACTCGAAATAAGTATTATTACATGTATGTATTTACAATGTAAAAGCCGGGACTAGATGAAGTGCACTTGTACTATTGTAATAACAATAAAATTTTGTTATATTTTATTTTTGTTGGCAATTCCGACACTTGAAATTATCACTCGGAGAAGATGCACCAAGTAAGAATGCCTAGTGTTGGAATTGTCAGCAAAAATAAAATATAACAAAATTTTATAGTGATTACCCTGCAACTTATTTCGAGTGGTACGGCAGAAATAGGTAGGCGCACGCTGTGTGCAGGTGTGGTCGTAATGAATTACACCCATATCGTCCGCTAGCCAAATCGTCCGCTACAATTTTACCCAAAACTGTCCGCCGCAATTTCACCCAAATCGTCCGCTATGAAAAAATTATTTTACTAATCTTTTATTTTCTTTTTCATTTATTTTTTTATTTATTTTTTATGACTTTTTTGTCATTATTACTGCTATTAATTTATATTAATTTATTTGTGTACTTACTTGTTTGAGAATTTAACAAAACACAGTGAATATTTCCTGTATAGTCCAGCGAGAATTGAATAGGAATTAAGTACATATCTCTCACAAAAATTGAACACCCACACAGTTCAGTGTAATATTCTCTACTGATATAATTTTGAAACATTTTCAAAATCATGTTTGTTTTAGTTGGGAACAACAAACACCTATAAGATTGAGAGTGGCTAATCATGTACGGTAATATCAAAGTCGTTGTGACATCTACTCAATCATTTAATTAATTGCCTGATCATTCCGGCATTGTTTGTTTATCAACTTTGATTACTGATCAAAGTATATTGTTCCAATTCCTTTCATGTAACAAAAGTGTTTTGATGTGAGTAACAGCATTTGGCTATAAATTAACAGCGCGCCAGCGTTAGGCCATTACTTCACCAACGTAGATGTAATTGGTATCAGCGAAACATGGTTAAAGCCATGGAAGACATTTTTGCTAAGTGGATTCAACATCATTAGACGAGACCGTCCCACACAACGTGGAGGCGGAGTCGCTCTACTCATAAGGCAGGACTTAAAATATAAAACGATATCAAGCGATCATCTCAACGCAGAGGTGATTGCCGCTGAGATTGAACTAGATCATAAAAAAGTTGCCGTAATCTCATATTATAATGAACCGAAAAAAACAGTTGACAGCAAAGTCTTTGAATTCTTTGTGAAAAATCACAAACACTGTATTTTCTTAGGTGATTTCAATGCCAAACATCAGGTTTTCGGATGCAATAAAACGGAGCCCAATGGCGACGCTCTCTTCAATATCATCGAACAATTTGATCTTTTTGTATTAAATAACGACCACGACATTACTCACGTCAGTAACAACACCCTCCACCAATCCGACATCCTTGACCTAATTATAACCAGTAAATCACTAACTAATCAAATGCAAGACATATTTGTGGGGGACGATGATTTAGGTAGCGACCACCTGCCTGTTCATGCTACATTACACGGTTGCAGCGGACCCGCAAGATACCCCACAATGAGGAGGAGGAATCTATCCAAAATTGACTGGGACCTCTTCAGAAAAATAATTCAGGTTAAAATAAACAAAAACGACCCAATGAATACCTGCGAGCTCGAGCAAGCATGTACCAATCTCAGTGAAGTCATTAACAACACTCTTGATGAGATTTGTCCCAAACAGACAGTTAAACCGCGGGCCAACAGAATAACTGAAACCACACTCCAAATAATAAAACAAAAAAGAAAGGCCTTCCGTGCATACAAATCAGAAAAACTTCCAACTAAAAAGGTCGAACTTAAAGCCGTGTATAATCGCCTCCACGGCGAAGTTAAAAAAGCAATAGCAAACGACAATCGCGTGAGATGGAAAAAAGCAACGGAAAATCTAAATGGACTCAGGGAGACTAAAAAGTTTTGGGATACTTTTAAAACCCTTACTGGACAAAAACATAAAGACGCCAACAGTAAGGCACTAAAGATCAACGATGGAACTATGGCCCTGGATGACAAGGCGAAGGCTAGCGTCTTTGCTGAGCTCCTTAAGAAATATCATCGTCCACATGAGGGCGATAGGTTTGATGACGAGTTCAAAGAAAAAGTAAACAAATTTGTTCAAGACAACAAGACAACGTTTAACGATGCCAACTTCAGCCAAACGCCCGAGGACGGGGATGGCCATGAACTCACGGAACCGATAAGCAAAGAAGAAGTGGCTAACACAATTAAAAAATGTAAGTCTTCTTCTTCCCCAGGAGGGGACGAGGTCTCATACAAAATCCTGAAACAATGTCCCAACACTTTTTTCGGTAGACTCACTAACCTCCTAAACTGCTGTCTCTCTAGTGGATACTTCCCAAAATGTTGGAAAGTAGCTACAGGAGTCATGATACCCAAACCCGACAAGGATTTGAGCAACCCAGCTAATTACCGCCCAATCAGCCTACTCAGCTGTATTGGAAAAATTTCCGACAAGGATTTGAGCAACCCAGCTAATTACCGCCCAATCAGCCTACTCAGCTGTATTGGAAAAATTTTCGAACGGATTCTCACGACTAGACTCCGCAGCCATCTCGAATCAATCAGCTTTTTCAACAAGTGGCAAAGGGCATACAGGAGCCAAAGAGAGGGAATCGAGCATGTTTATAGATTGGTAGATTATATGAAAACGGCGTTCAGTCAAAATGAAATAGGAACCGCGCTATTACTCGACGTAGAAAAAGCGTTTGACTCTGTCTGACACAATGGCATGAGATACAAACTAGCTAAAATGGGGCTACCTACCAAAATTCTAAGGATCATATCATCATTTTTATCTGATCGAAAAATCAAAGTGAGAGTCAACCGCGAAGTGTCAGCCGAGGTAAAACTCGAAGCGGGCACTCCACAGGGTTTGGTCCTCAGCCCACTTCTATTTATAATATATGTGAATGACATTGACAAACTAGGGAAGAACCATGTTGAGCTATCTCAATTCTCAGACGACAAAGGAATGTGGACGGCCAGTAAGTCTGGAAACATAATAATACAAAACCGCCTGCAGGATACCATCTGCGACCTGCAAGACTGGTGCGCTCTGTGGCGCATCAAGCTAAATGCCACGAAAACACAAAGAATCACATTCTATAAAAAACAAAGGAAAAAGCCTGTCCCTAATATTGAGCTTAGGCTTTACGATCATAAACTTGAAGCTAGTAATGAGGCAAAGTTTCTGGGATTCAACCTGGATAGCAGTCTCAATCTAAACAATCACATAAACTCAGTCACCGTCAAAGCCACTAAACGCATCAATTTCCTGAAAATGATCAGAGGTAAAAATTGGGGAGCCAATAAAGAAATTCTCCTCAATCTTTACAAATCATATATACGCCCAGTACTAGAGTATGGGGCCATAATAACAAGTGACCTGAATAAAACCAACATTGAAAAACTACAACGGGTCCAAAATCATGCCTTGCGCGTGGCTCTGCGCAAGCCCACGTGGACATCGATAAAACAACTTCACGAGATAGCAAAAATAGACACTATAGCAATGCGCTTAAAAGATCTTCAAAGCAAAACTCTAAATAGACTTCAAGACAGCGAATTAATAATAGAACTCAATGCGCATCGCGTCCTCAATAGGAAAACTAAATAATCTGGGGCATGTCTATCGAAAGGGTTAAAGATTACATCATTGTGATGGGGTGAGCCAGTTATTCTGTGACCTAAATTTAGAACTGGCTGCGGGTGACACGATACGCACGAAAGCTTGCCTCTGTTACCAGTGGGAGTTGCAAACAGCGAGGAAAATCTCCACCTGCTGCCGGGTCTCCCCTCCTTGAGACATAAATCTCGGGGAAAAAATGCTGGCTTCCCCATCCAAAAGGACGGAAAAGGTGTAAATTAAAAACCGAATTGCTCTAATTTCCAGCTCTCTATCTTTTCTCCCTCCTCTATCTCATCAGACACACGACCAAACTGAATGACATACTATGAGGGATTGAAACAATCCTCAAGCAAAGATGTGCAGAAAACCTAACAAGACCAAGGCAAGGATTGAAAAAATCTTGCCAGCAAACAGCCCTTTTAAGGGCTTTTTTTTTTTTTTTTTTTTTTTTTTTTGGGGGGGGGGGGGTGGGGGTGGAGGTCATTTGGAATTCCCGAAGGATAACCAGATACCTCAAAATCACATACGGCATCCTATCTCCCAGAAGGCTTGATGGATGACTCCCGGTTTTTTTCAAACTAAACTGTTGGAGCTTTCTCCATTCCTTTTTTGTAACCGCTATGGTCATATACCGGGGCCGCTACCAAACCGGCGTTGCTGTTTGGTTTTCTTTTTTCCTTTTCCCTTTTCCCTTAAAATTGCCATCGCACAACATTATATTCTGGCTCGCCACCATGGTGGGACTCAAACCTCTACCATCGCCAAGCTGGAACCGAATAGAGCCCACTCTCCAATAGTCTTAATGGCGTTGAGGGTTTGGTCTTTGACAATCTATCACTCCAATGCAAACTGCCACGAATTCTAACCGCGTGCATACCGCTTCAGACCCCATTTGAGGCAATAGGAAAGCTAGGCCTGTGTGATCCAAGATCCAAGTGAAATAAAATAAGGCTAACCGGGTCGCAAGGGATTTGTAAATCCCACATCGTCCCTGCGCGCCTTCGGCGCGCTAAAACCTTTCATTCATTCACGTTAGGCCATAAGTTCATCATGGAATCTGACATTTGCGTATATTGTTCGGAAAGATGCCGTGAAAGGCAGCAATCGATCCAGTGTGATTCCTGCAAAAGATGGCAGCACAGAAAATGCCAAATTGGAATATCGCAAGACTTCTACCGGAGAATGAATAAGGGTTTAGAAGTTCTTCTAGACTGGAGATGTTATGGCTGTACCATGCCGTCTCTGAATACAGAAAATCCGTCTAGTGCAGCGGCAATCTTGGAAGATGAAATGGAACAGCAAAAGGTTGAAGATACCCAAATCCAGGTCGACGAATCGGAGACTCAGCAAGAGGTTGAACAGCAGGAACAACCGGAACAGGAATTCCATAGACCATCTCAACTAAACAAACGAAAGCATACCAATGGCCGAGCCTACACGAGATGTTGAAGTTTTCGTGGAGGATTCTCTCGAAGTAGAATACAGAATAGTCGGTCAGGGAACTCAGCGTGGGAAACATCGTCTCGTCGACAACATAGGTCAGTCGTATACCAGAAAAGAGGAGAAAAAGGGCACTGTGTATTGGACTTGCTCTATCAGAACAAAATTAAATAAGTGCCCGGCCACAATTAAACAGTTAGGTGATAGTTTTATCCCAGGCATGAAACCACATAATCACAAAGGAAAGCCGGGAATTTGTGAAGCAACTTTGGCATCAGTAGAAATAAAAAGTGCAGCGTGTAGAGACTTGTATAAGCCAGCCCAACAAATTGTTGAGTCTCGACTGATGGGTGATGGGCTGACTAGTGCAGTTTTACCTAATATAACGGCAATGTGCAAAAGGGCCAACAGGTCTAGAAAGGCGTTAAAACCTGCTGAGCCCAAGGACCTAGATTATGACTTTCAACCATCATATTTTCCTTCAGATTTTTTAATCGACGATGTCAGAGTTGGTAGTGCAAGACATTTAATATTTGCCACTGAAAACCAGTTAGAAACGATGAAACATGCAAAAACGTGGTACATGGATGGTACATTCCGTGTAGTGAGGTCACCGTTTGTTCAACTCTACACAATACATACTTTCTTACTATCCGAGATTGGAGAAATGAAACAAGTCCCAACAGCATTTATATTTATGTCGCGTCGTCGAGAAGAGGACTACAAACGTTTTACTTATGCTGAGAATCAGTGGGTCTGTTCTACTTTGTGGCCACCACACACCTGGTCTGTTTTGGGGTTGACAGTTAGAACAAACAATGACTGTGAAGGCTGGCACAAACGTGTTTATTCGTCAGCAGGGCGTCGTAATCTTCAATTCTTCCTACTGGTTGGTCTACCGGAGAATGAATAAGGGTTTAGAAGTTCTTCTAGACTGGAGATGTTATGGCTGTACCATGCCGTCTCTGAATACAGAAAATCCGTCTAGTGCAGCGGCTATCTTGGAAGATGAAATGGAACAGCAAAAGGTTGACGATACCCAAATCCAGGTCGACGAATCGGAGACTCAGCAAGAGGTTGAACAACAGGAACAACCGGAACAGGAATTCCATAGACCATCTCAACTAAACGAAAGCATACCAAGGGCCGAGCCTACACGAGATGTTGAAGTTTTCGTGGAGGATTCTCTCGAAGTAGAATACAGAATAGTCGGTCAGGGAACTCAGCGTGGGGAACATCGTCTCGTCGACAACATAGGTCACTCGTATACCAGAAAAGAGGAGAAAAAGGGCACTGTGTATTGGACTTGCTCTATCAGAACAAAATTAAATAAGTGCCCGGCCACAATTAAACAGTTAGGTGATAGTTTTATCCCAGGCATGAAACCCACATAATCACGAAGGAAAGCCGGGAATTTGTGAAGCAACTTTGGCATCAAAGGAAATAAAAAGTGCAGCGTGTAGAGACTTGTATAACTATAAGCCAGCCCAACAAATTGTTGAGTCTCGACTGATGGGTGATGGGCTGACTAGTGCAGTTTTACCTAATATAACGGCAATGTGCAAAAGGGCCAACAGGTCTAGAAAGGCAGATGTTTGGGCCAAGAAGTATAACTCCATGGTCACATAAGACCCAACACCCCCACTTGACCTGGAGTTCTCCTCAACACAGTTAAACAGTCTCATTAAGAGGTGACAAGAAACACCTGATCATTTCTGTCCCATGATTTCATATAGAAAATTGTCCATTTTACGTCTGGAAATAGCTTTAGTAAAAATGTCTGAAATGTTCTTTTCTGTTGGAATGTATTTTAGTTCAATATAACCATTCTCAATTTCTGCCCGAATGAAATGATGCCGAATGTCTATGTGTTTGGACCGCTGGCAGTGAATTGGATTCTTTGATAAAGCTATCGCCCCCTGATTGTCATTATATAACACGACAAATGGATTGGATAAAGGGACATTCAAGTCTTTGCAAAGCTGGGTGAGAAATTTTGCCTCCTGTACCGCTGCTGATATAGACATGTATTCGGATTCGCATGTGGATAATGCAACTGTCTGTTGTTTCTTGCTTTTCCAAGACACTAATGGACCATTATCAGAGAGGCGAAATCCATATCCAGTAATACTGTGTCTATCATCTGATGAACCCCAATCTGCATCACAGAATCCCACCAGGTTCAAGTCAGACTCTGATTTTCTGAATGTTAATTTATAGTTCATAGTTCCTTTAAGATATCTTAAAACATGTTTTGCTGTCGAAAAATGAATGTCAGTAGGATTAGCTAATTTCTGAGAAAGCTTTGTCACGATGAAACTCAAATCTGGTCTGGTTGCTAACATTGCATATGTCAGACTGCCAACAATTTCTCTATATAATTTATGATTATGAGCTTCAAGTTCATCACTAATTACGTTTGCTGAAATTATTCCAGGATCACATGGTGTGGATTTAATTTTACAATCTTCCATACCAAATCGTGAAAGAAGTTTTTGAATATAATATGACTGGTCAATTTCAATACAATTAGGTTGGCAATTGAAATGGATTCCAAGGAACCATGATAAGACACCCAAGTCTTTCATTCTAAATTTTTCACATAGAGAATTCTTGACATATTTCATCCCCATTTCACTACTTGCAGCTATCATTATATCGTCGACCCAAATTAATAACAGGATTATAGAAGCATCTTTAAAGTTAGTATATACACATGGGTCAGCAGCTGATTGATAGACATCGTTTTCAACTAAGAAGGAATGCAGCATGTTATTCCAATTTCTTCCACTCTGTTTGAGTCCATACAGTGATTTTTTTAATTTTAGAACTAGATTGTTGTCGTTCTCATCGGATTGAAAACCTTCAGGTTACTTCACATAGATTGTACAGTCTATTGGTGCATTTAAATATGCTGTCTTCACGTCCATTTGGTGAATTAATAAGTCATGTTGTACAGCTAATGTCAAAATTATGCGAATTGAAGTCATCTGGGCTGTTGGAGCGAAAGTATCATAATAGTCAATGTTTTGGGTTTGTGAATATCCTTTTGCAACATATCTTGCTTTATATTTCTCTTCTTCATTTGGATTAAGTTTGATAGAATATACCCATTTTCCACCGACTGCAGATCTACCTTCCGGTAGTGCAACCAATTCAAAAGTATCATTTTCTTTTAGTGCGTCAATTTCTTCCTTCATGGCTTTCGTCCATTTTAATGAATCAGGCGAATTCATTGCTTAGTGTAAGTTTTTGGTATGTTCTTGACGTTGTAACAATAATCAACTGAATAGTATATCTCTTCTTCCCCCACTGCATAGTCATCCAGGCGCTGAGGTAGCCTTCTGGTTCTCTCTGGATATCTACGTTCTGTTTCAGAATTCATCAATTCACGATCATCTTCATTCGTGGGTTGTTCTGCTTGATTGTCATCATTTTCAGAGTTATTTGGTTGATTTAGTTCTTCATGGTAAGCATTATCATCATAATCCCAAACTGGTTCATTTTTATTTGAGTTATTTTGTTGTTCCACAAAACTGTCTGTAAATTTTACACAACGAACGCGTTGAATTTTTCCAGTTTCTGGATAATATATTAGGTAAGCAGGGCTACCTCGGTCATACCCGACAAATATTCCCTTCATACTCCTGGCGTCAAGTTTCTTCTTTACTTGGATATAAGAATAGCAAATACTTCCAAACAAATGCATGTGACTAACATCTGGTTTTCGTCCCATAAAAGCTTCCATGGCTGTTTTCTGTATCCTCGGAATGTAACATCTGTTCCTGATATATGATGCTGCCATAACTGCGTATGTCCATAGAAATTTTGGTACTTTAGATTCTAGAAGCATGCAACGTGCCATCTCAAATAAAGTCCGCCGTGATCTTTCTGCTGTTCCGTTTTGATGGGGTGAGTTTGGAGCCGACATCTCATGTTTTATTTTATGTGAGATAAGGAGATTTTTGTATGCTTTTGAAGAAAATTCTCCACCCCCATCACTGCGTAAACATTTTACGTTACCATAAGGAGAACAGTCTGCGAGAAATTTCTCTGTTGCTTGCACAGTGTCACTTTTATTTTTCAGGAAGTGGACCATAATTAATCCAGAAAAATCATCAACAAAAACTATAGAGTATCTGAATCCTTCCTTAGCTATAGGATCTATTGGTCCAGCCAAATCACAATGAACAAGTTCTAGGATTGACTTTGCGCGTTGATCCGCTTCTCTATTCCTATATTCAACGATTTTGGCTTGAATACAGGTTTCACAATTAAATTTGTCCTTATCTGTTATTCTCATTCCTTCAACAGCACCTTCCATGTTTTTGACGTCATTGATGTTGCAATGTCCCATAATTTTGTGCCACTCGGGTAACTTATGGGTTGAGTTTTTGTGCAATATGTTGTTATTAAGAAAATATAGACGCCCCTTCTTCTCTATGTTGAATTGCGTTCCATTACAACCAATAAGTTGAGCAGAATTTGGACTAAACCGTACAGAAGCACCCTTTTCTGCTGCTGACTGAACAGAAAAAATGTCCTGTTTAAATGAAGGTATATACAAGGTGTCTTTAAGAGTAACTGTTCGGAGATCTCCATCAGCGTCAGTCAAACATATTTCAGCTATTCCTTTCCCAACTGCAACATTATTCATCCTAGTTCCATCGGCAAACTCTATAAAATGTCTTACAGGATCAAATGTTGAATCGAATCGAACAAATTTTGATTTGTCGGTTATTATGTGCGTTGTTGCACCACAATCCACCAAAATAGAGTTTTTATTTTTCTGAGTGTCTTTGACGTCAATACCAACATGAAAAATGAAAGAATGTTCATTGTTATCATCTTCATACACATTTTTCACTGCATCTTTGGATCTCTTTCGACAAAATTTCAAGTCATGTGTTGTTGATTTACAAATAGGACACCATTTTGATTCATCTTCGATGTTTCTCCTTTTAGCTTTCGGACACCTTGGGTCAGACGATTTATGTCCAAATTCTCCGCAAGACCAGCATACGATTCCTTGTTTATCAGACCCAAAAGTTTTATTTGACCTCGAAACATTTCCTGTTTTGAACCCTCTTGAAAACATGACATTATTGTTTTCTTGACTATCACAACATTTCATAGTTTCTTCAAAACTTCTCAGTGATACTTTGAAATCACTAAATTTTATAAGTTTAGTCTTTTGAGTAATAACTGTTGTGAATGGTTTGAATTCTGGCGGTAGGCCTTTTAAGACCATTGCAACAAGCAAACTTTCGCCAATAACTTCGCCAGCAGTTTTCAAAGATGTTGCTGCTGTTTCTGCACGAATTATATAATCAGTAATACTTTCATCTGAAGACTTCCTTAGACTAGTCAATTCTGTGTATAGCGAAATTATTCGTGGTTTACTTGATGAAAGATAATGCTCTCTAAGAATTTTCAATGCTGATCTTTCTTTCTTTCATTAAATACTGCTGCGCACCCCTTGCGGGTATTATGAGCAGGAAAAGATGCAACGTCGGGGAGTTAGTGCGAAAAGAGATGAAAATAAGAATAGTAAGGTCTGAAAAAAAGATGATAGACTAGTATTTTATTAACAGTGTTTAAAAAGATAAAATCAGGTTAAAAACAATCGATTCTGGCTTCAGGGATAGGTTAAATCTCTCACTGCCTTACCAAAGGACTCTTTGTCAGGCAGTGTTTGATGGAAGATCATTCCATAAAACAATGGCATGTGGAAAGAATGAAAATTTGTAAAAATTTGCTCCTGTGTGGATCTGTCTGAAGTGGAAAGGGTGCATGTGTCTGGTACGTCTTGAGGGTTGTTGAACGTATGGTGGGAGTGGTATGGCTACTTGTTCGTGAATTATTTTATAGAACATAACAAGCCTGGAGCACATACGTCTCTCTTCAAGGCTTCTCCACCCAAGGTCAGACTGCATTTTACTTACACTTTCATATGGAGAAAAATTATTCATGACCTATCTGGCAGCTCGCCTTTGCACCATTTCCAATTTAAGTATGTTTGAT
This sequence comes from Pictodentalium vernedei, assembly GCA_031216915.1. Lineage (NCBI taxonomy): Eukaryota > Metazoa > Mollusca > Scaphopoda > Dentaliida > Dentaliidae > Pictodentalium > Pictodentalium vernedei. Next base: position 543,945,933 of record CM062295.1, on the reverse strand, counting down.
TGTGTGTATGGGGACCATACAGCTGAGGCGTACTCGAGCTGGGGCCGTACAAGTGTCTTATATGCTAATTCGCGAACATTTTTGTTTTTGGAAGGAATGTTTCGTTTAATAAAGCCTAAAGTTTTGTTAGCGGTGTTACTGATTCTGCTGATGTGTTTGTTCCAGGAGAGATCATGCGAGATGTCGACTCCAAGATACTTTGCATCTGGGACAGAATCTAATATGTGGTTATGAAGTATGTAGTTGTGTTTTAAGATGTTTTTACTTCTCGATATATGTATCACTTGACATTTACTTGGATTAAATTCCATATCCCACTTTGATTCCCAAGCCTCGAGTCGGAACAAGTCGGCTTGTAAGGCTTGGCAGTCAGTGGGATTTTGTACAGTAAGGTAGACTGCTGTGTCTTCTGCAAATAGTCTGACCTGTGAGGTCAGCGAGTCAGGAAGATCATTTATGTAGAGCAGAAAGAGCAGAGGACCGAGAACCGACCCCTGTGGGACACCGGACGTCACAGGCACAACAGAGGAGGCCTCACCGTCAAGAACAACAGTTTGGGTTCTGCCTTTGAGAAAGGATTTTATCCAGTTAATTATACATGGTGATACACCATGTTCCCGCAGTTTGTAGAGAAGTTTAAGATGGTTTACCTTATCAAAAGCCTTACTAAAATCTAGTAGTATCATATCAGTTTGTTTTCCATATATGAGGCTACGTGCCAGGTCATCAATCAGTTCGATTAGTTGGGTTTCACATGATCGTTTTTCCCGGAACCCATGTTGGAGATTATAAAGAATTTTGTGCTGGTTGAAGTGTGAAACAAGATTTGATGCAATAATATGTTCTAAGAGTTTGCATAGAATACATGTTAGAGAGATGGGTCTATAGTTAGCTGGATTGCTAGTGTCACCCTTCTTGAATAGGGGAGCAACATTTGCATTCGTCCAATCAGATGGTAGTTTGCCACTCTCTAGGGACCGTTTAAAAATAGTTTGCACAATGTTGGTTATTTCATTTGAAAGTTCTTTCAGGATGATAGGTCTGATGTTATCAGGGCCTGGTGCTTTGTCTGGCTTTAAATTTGAGAGTAATTTATGGACTCCATTTCTACTGACCTCTATATCTGGCATCTGTGGGAATTTACTGATGTTAAGTTTATTCCTACATGATTGGTCGAGTCTGAGAGGTGACATTTGTGAAAATACTGATTGAAATTGTCTGTTTAAAATATTTGCCTTATCTACATTACAGGACTTGAGTGTTTGAAAAACAAAGTCTTCGGGTGGCGCAATGCCCTGTGAGTCCTGTCTTGAGTTCTTAATTAGATTAAATAGTTTTTGGTCTTGAATTTTGAGTGATTGTTGTCCTGTGAAATATCTAAGATATTCTCAATATAATTTGCTTATGCCGTTTTAATTTTACTTTTAATTAATTTCTTCAGTTCTTTAAAATGGGACTTAATTTTATCTGTTTTTTTTGTTTTTTTTTGTTTTTGGAAGAGATGGTCTCGCTTCCGAATTAACCTTTTTATGTCCTGAGTAACCCATGGTAGTGTTGGTTTGCAGTTCAGTTTTTTTGAGGGTATGAATTTGTTGATGCCTTTATGAATGGTGTTTTTGAATCTTACCCAAATATCATCGACAGAGGTGGTGTCACAATTTTCCAGAATTTTACTCTCCGATTCCTGAATGAATTTTTTAAAACCTTTCCAATCAGCTTTCTGATAGAGAGATGGAACGGGATTTTTGTCTGTTGACCTGTGGTCTGAGATTAGCAGTAGCAATGATGATGTTGTGATCTGATAGGCCTGCATGAATATCAATCTTATTTATTAGTGTTTCATTTGATGTCAGGAACAGGTCCAGTATGTTGTTGTATCTAGTGTTTTCGTTGATCATCTGAGTGAAATTGTGATCATGTAACATGTTTATAAAGATGTTATATATTTTATTGAAGTCACAGCCAGTCTTGGGAGATGGTATGTGTTCTGTGTCCCATGATATTTTAGGATAGTTAAAATCTCCAAGGACCCATTTTGTACCCTTGTTTGCTTGAACGAGTTTCATTGATTTTTCAAATTGCAATATGCTGTCCTCATCACTTTCCTTGGGCCTGTAGTATGCAGCTAAATATAAGGGCTTACAATTGGCAATTTCAATTTTTACCCATAATAATTCACAGTCTGTGTTCAGTTGTTTCTGTTCTGTGGCAATGAGACAGTTTTTAACAAGGATGAATACACCGCCCCCTTTAGCATTTGCTCTATCTTTGCGGAAACATGTGTAACCAAGGGAACTGGGGAATATTTCGCTAGTGAGATGTTCTTTGGTTAACCATGACTCTGTACCTACAACTATTTCTGGGTTGTGCTCTTCCAGCTTTAAATGAAATTCGTGTTTTTTATTTAAAATGTATTGGAAGTTTGTGTACATTAATTTAATTTTAGATCTGAAAACTTTATTTGTCCTTCGAGTTGGTATTGATGCTGTGGGTGTGACTTTTTGTGGTGCATGAGGTATGTCACCAGGTTCTGATAATAGTGAAAAGCTATTTTCAGAGGGACCAGATTGGGTCATTTGGATGGGTGACTGAGAGTAGTTAGATTGATCACACGATGAACAGACCCATGAAAAGGACACATTTCCATTTACCAGTACCTTGTAAGTTTCTTCTTGAACATCTTGGCAGTTTATATGAAACCACTGACAGCAGCTGTCACACTCAATGGCTGGGTCAGAGTCGACGACTTCGAGATTACAACTGCCACAGGGGTATTTAGGACCCGGATTTGTCTCAACGTCAGATGATACCCACACTAATAGCAGGCATAAATGTGTTAAGGGCAACCTACGGACCGTTTTAGAGGGGTACCTACAGTAGTACCTTTTCTTAGGGCTTGTGTTCAAATGTGAAAGAAGTGAGCTACAAGCTGCCATTTTTGGCAATGCTGCACATTTTCGGCAAGCACCAAGTCCTGACCCATTTAAATGCCTGGGTATATGGATACATCTTAGAAAGCACACAAGGAGCAAAATTTCAAAAAAGATACCTGTAAACATTTTCGCTCTGCACAATATTGCAAGCCGGAAGTTTGCCAAATGTTTGTTTAAGGTCAAGGTTAAACCGGCATCGTTTCTCGCTTGAAAAGTACAGCGTAGAAACAGTGCACGGATGAGGTTTTTTTTAAAAAGTATGAATTAAATATTGTTAATAAAGTAATAACTAAACATGAGAAAGAGTGATCAACCACTCCTGAAACCAGGAAATACTGTTTTTGAAAAAAAGTCTGGAGCTGCAGAAAAAGTTGTTATAAGTAACCCGACGCATGCGCCATTGTTTTTGGCATCTCGGATAATTAGTGATAAACTTTTGTCATCTATACACTGGATGAGCTCAGCGAAGGCGTCTGCATTCTTTTCCGCATTCAAGTCATCATCGGCTATACCGGATTCTTCGGCTGGCAAAATTGTTGCATGCAGTTTTTGCAATCTCATGTAACCGAGGAATTTCACTTCCCATAATTCATATTTTGCTTCATCCCCATCGAAGAAAGGCCTAGCGTTTCTGGGTCCATAACCTGTTGCCATCGTTTTGACTGGGGGTAACTATTTCTGATTTTCTCGGGAAGAATTTATAGAAATTGTTATCAACACGTTTTTATTTTTCTCAACCGGAAATACAACTATATACAGAAGTGAGGATATGGGTATGGACACGTCATAATTACAAAAATCGCAGATGTTGGGGCCAAGAAGTATAACTCCATGGTCACATAAGACCCAACACCTAGATTATGACTTTAGGTGTTATATGAACATGGGTCAGATGTCTTGTCACGTGAACACGAAAACCAAGGCATTCAACAATTCACTGGAAGCAGTCTGGAATGACTATGAAAACAGGGCAAAAACTCCAAGACAAGCTCTTGCAGCCATCAGTTTACTTATTAGCAGATCTTAATGTATCTTTTGTGATGTGTAATATGTTTATCATGTTGTTTTCAGTATATTCAGTTATTCCAAGAAAAAACGTGAAAGTTTTGGCAATAAATTTTTCCAATTATTTCGTAATTATTCCTACAATAATTACGCAATAATTGGAAAAATTTATTGCAAAAACTTTCCCGTTTTTTTTTCCTTTCAGTAATTTTCAACATGCCCTTTTATTCAAAGAAAAAAAACGTGAAAGTTTTTGCAATAAATTTTTCCAATTATTTCGAAATTATTCCTAGAATTCCTAGGATAATTACTCCATAATTGGAAAAAATTATTGCAAAAAACTTTCCCGTTTTTCCTTCCAGTAATTCTCAACATACCCTTTTATTCAAAGAAAAAACGTGAAAGTTTTTGCAATAAATTTTTCTAATTATTTCGTAATTATTCCCAATTGATTTGAGAAAGTAGTGCTTTCGTTCCAAGGCATAAAATCGTTGCAAAGTTATTTCATTATGAGTAGTGTTCTTGACACTAACTAAGTAAACCGTATTTTGGTAAGTTTCGCTAAATTTCGCCGCCAAAAATGTTGAAACTTTTCCCCATAATTTCGAAATTATACCTATTTCGATGTGCTGTATGTCTGTTTTACTGTATAGTTCACAGATTTCGATGTGTCCTTATTTCGTAATTTTTCCCAATTGATTTGAGAAAGTAGTGCTTTCGTTCCAAGGCATAAAATCGTTGCAAAGTTATTTCATTATGAGTAGTGTTCTTGACACTAACTAAGTAAACCGTATTTTGGTAAGTTTCGCTAAATTTCGCCGCCAAAAATGTTGAAACTTTTCCCCATAATTTCGAAATTATACCTATTTCGATGTGCTGTATGTCTGTTTTACTGTATAGTTCACAGATTTCGATGTGTCCTTTATGTATTTTCATGTATATTTCACAAATTTCGATGTGCCCTATATGTATTTTCATGTATATTTCACAAATTTCGATGTGCCCTATATGTATTTTCATGTATAATTCACAAATTTCGATGTGCCCTATATGTATTTTCATGTATATTTCACAAATTTCGATGTGCCCTGTATGTATTTTAATGTAATATATATTTATTTTTTCATGTATTTCCATTGCTATGTGCTATATATAAAATAAATAAGTAAAAAAGCGTCAGAGTTATTTTTTCTCATGCCCAACCCCGATTTCTCTAGCGGACGAATTGGGTAAAATTGTAGCGGACGATTCGGGTTCACTGGCGGACGAATTGGGTCAAATTGTTAGCAGACGAGTTGGCTAGCGGACGATATGGGTGTATCCGGTCGTAATAAGCTGCAGGGTAATCACAATAAAATTTGGATATTTATATGTGAGTCCTACCCATATCGGAAAAGATCTTCATTCTCATAAATTCTTTAATTCCCAACTTAAAAGTAAGTACTACCATAATAAAAACCTTAATCAAATTTATTTTATATTTAAAACTATAAATATAAAAAAATAATACCCTAATCTTCATCAAAATAATACCACAAACCTAAGACGTTTCGGCCCGATTCTGGAAACGTTTCGGGCCGATTGGAGGCCGAAACGTCCAGGCCGAAACGTCTCGGGTCGATTCGTCCCAAGGCTGAAACATCATAGAACCGTTTGAAAGACATTTTTCACGATATAAGTCAGAAAATGGAAAAAAAATGGATTTTGTTTCACTCGTTCGAAAGAAGATGGGTTTATACGACATATAGATAAAAATATCTCGTCGACACCTCGGCATTAATGAGATATTTGAATAATTATTTCTGTATACACCAATTCCGGACTCGGCCTCGGTATACACTTTTTAGTGATAGCCTCTTCATTCCGCATTTTCGGCTGTGAATCCGAAGTTTGCCGCTTAGGTATCTGCAAATGAACATGTGAAACCTCATTATTTAAAATTTCATTTATTTCTACCCATTTCTAATGATTCTGTGATAAACTATACGAGAACGCGCAAGAAAAATTAACAATGGAAAACTTCGATGTAAGTTTGTAACGATTTATCGAGTGATTTATCTCAATGTAAAAAATTATAATGTGCATTTACCTATTATCGTGGTATTGGATGGGTACGGGATTTTATTCAAACTGTGGAGTACATGTTGCACAGGGTTTGGTTTCAGAACAGAGCATAAGTGCTAGTGTAACTATGTGCAACCTCTTTATGACTATTATAAAATAATTTTATAACCAGATACTGTGCGCTCGTGTAGTACAATTTGTTTATCTTCGAAATCGATGTTTTTTATTATTTATAATTTTAACGTGGTGATGTCGGATATTTTTTAAGTTTCTTGAATTTGATGCTGTGTTTGCGTTAAAAAATGATGCAGTCACGTAAATAAATTATATTTGGGCGGAGTACGACAAGTAGAATGTTGATTATGTGATTTTTGTCTTCGATATGAAGCGTGAACTGAGTCGACCCAAATGCGGCCAGTTTCTTTCAGTTTTAGTCAGATGAAATTTGAACGGGTTGTTCAAAGACAGTGAGGGCCAGAAGGGCCCCGGGTCACAGTCTTACAAAGACAGTCAATGGTTGCCTAGGTTGGAAAGATCTATCGATAGTAAAAGATTGTCCTTCAACTTCGGTCCGCGATTCTTTTGTGCCAAACAAATGTTGTATTAGAAAAGTTGCATTGTGACCAAGACTTATTTCACGATTTTTGCTACTGTCCACATGGTTGTCCTCAATATTGTCCACACCACTACCTTGATCACTAACACTAGCCAGCTGAGAACAAGATGCACATGACCATTCAACACTTTTATGTTCCTTTGTAGCAGTCCTATACTCCTGTTGAGAAACACCAGTCCCACACTTTCGATGCTGCCATCTTGAGCATCCATCACAATTTAGCGTCTGTTGTCATGGTCGCACTGCTGTATTACACTCAATACAAATATCAGAAGACATTTTAAAGAATTCTTGTGAAAACATCGTTGAATGATAATCAATTATCACACACTTCAGGAGAGCCAAGAATAGTTCATTGTGTTTTCCCGTGAAGGGATAATCAACAGATCAATTATCGTGAAAACTTTTCATTCATGAGATCAGGTGCCGAAACGACTTGACTGAAGTGCCGAAACGACTTCAACCAAGTTGCCAAAACGACCTGAGAACTGATGCCGAAACGACCTGGTGCCGAAACGACTTGATACCGAAATATATCAGCTTTATAATAAATTTATACCACTTTTTATGATAATTTTCCCATAAACAGTTCATTTTGAAAGTGAAGATGTTAATTTTGAGTGAAGTTAAAAATATCTTTTAGATTACTGAAGCAAAAATGACAAAGAAAGTGGAAAAAGTTAAAAAACTATAATTTTCTGAATGATTAATTTTTGCTGAGGCTTATCAAATTAGGTATCTTTGATGTAACATACATAACAAAATTGTTGATATTGTTTTCATATGCAGACATCTAAGCGCTCCTGCTAAATACCAAATGCCACCGATGGCTAGCCTACGGATGGCCACCGAAAGCCACCCAACATAACTAAAAGTGTTGCATTTCTGAAGTCAAATAACCTTTATTTATCGTAGAGTGAACGTTTGTAACACTCGTTCTTCAATTAGTTGTTTTATTTCAAAAAGAAACTATTTTCAAATGCTATCAAATTCGATCTCCGCTTACATCCTGCAAGCAGAGACCAGTGTTACTGATTATGTGGCTGCTATATGAGGCCTCATTGTTATAATGTGGTTGAATGACACATGGGGTACATTTCTGTAACGTATGTAATGTTACGTGTGTTACATTTTTCTCTTTATTCTCCCTTTATATAAATGCTTTTAGCTGGCCTCACTTGACTATTAGATGTCAGAGACGTTTTGTTGAATTACTCCTTTCTGTATGGATGAGTGAGCACATGGTGGGTCTTGTGAAGTCAAGGCCTACAAATGCATCCAAGGGGAACCATACAAGAAGGATATGTGTAAGTATTTTGCCACTCCCCATGGGAAGGTGGCTGGGGGGGGGGGGGGGGTTGACAGTGTCAGAAGTCAAGCTAAGTCATTTAAGGCAGATCAAAGTGTATGGCTTTGAACGATGAGGATCATGTTCAATCTGCCTATCACTTTTATCTCATGACATCCAAACTCTTAGCATTGACTACTATTCTGTATGTCTCCAACTGAAATTGACAACATGATCAGTGAAGATGACCCATGGACTAACATGACTGAGATACTAGGAATAAGGAAAGTGCATGAAGCGAATTTCTACTATTTGGAGCAGAGTATTGAAGTGTTTTATGTCTCAGGACAAACATTTCCTGACTTAACCTTATATTTCTGAGAACAGAGCAGTCATGGTGATAATGTTCTTGACAATCCAGAACTTGAGAATGTGTGCAGGCTGAGAGTTGGAGAGTGGGTTATTATTAACACTGACAGAAGTCAGTTCCCAGGCAAAGTTACAGAAATTATTGATAACGAGTACCAAAACAAAGTTTGTGTTAGTGTTCAACCGATTATCAAAATGGCCGCATACCGATTACTGGTTATTTGAGCTCACTATCGACCGATTCCGATTGTAATACAATGCACTACTAGACAAGTTGAGGCTTGCAAAGAACTACATTAAATTGAACATATTTTACAGTGTTTACAGTCCGTTCACTACAAGATAAGTCGAGACTCGAAAGAACTATATTAAATTGAACATATTTCACAGTGTTAAACTCCATTGATTCAGGTCCAGTAAAATTACTTTTGTTTGAATGTTTAGTAACATGGAATGCATCACATATAATACAGGTTTTTTTCTTGTGCAGAAATTCTGCAAATTAGTTAAACTTTGATTTTTTCAGTGCTACTTACAGTAAGTACACATGTCAATACGGCTCGGGCTAGGGGCTGTATTTATGAACCGATCTTCATGAAACTTCTTCAGTGCCTTTGTTATCACCTTGGGATGAGAACGAGTGTTTCTGGGTGCGGTCCAAAATTCAAGATGGCTGCCAGTGGCCATTTTGTACCGAAATTAAGTCCAATCAGTTTTTAGCTCACCAAAGGGAGCTAAACTTATCACTTGCCATCCGTCGTCATGAACATTTTTCAAACGACTTCTCCTCTGAAACCACTAAGTCAATTTGCTCGAAACTTGGTATGGATGTTCATTACCATATGTCAATTCAAGTTTGTTCAAATGAAATGGACATGCCCCCTTGGGGCTCCATAGGGGGCATAACTCCGATAGCACCCTATGAAAATTCGAGAAATTACTAAAAAAATCTTCTTCTCCCGCACAAGTGGACAGAATCATTTGATATTTGGTATGCAGCATTATGGGGTGGATCTGATTCAAGTTTGTTCAAATCGCCCCCCTGGATTCATATTTGGGCTCACTATAGAAGCCCGAATTCGAACTTAGTGCATTTCAGGCAAATTTCTTAAAAAATCTTCTTCTCCAGATGCAGCAGGCAGAATCTTTTGATATTTGTTATGCAACATGGGAGATTCAAGTTTGTTAAAGCCAAGTCCCTGGGTCCATATTCGGGCTCCCTGTGGGAGCCCAAATTATAACTTAGTCAATATGAGGAATTTTTCTTTAAAAATCTTCTTCAGATTCAGCAGTCGGAATGTTTTGACATTTGGCATGCAGCATCCTTAGGGGGTGAGATTCAAGTTTGTTCAAGCCAAGTCCCTTGGTTCATATTTGGGCTCACTGTGGGAGCCCGAATGATAACTTAGTTCAAAAATGAGGAATTTTCTTTAAAAATCTTCTTCTTCAGATCCAGCAGATGAATGCTTTTGATATTTGGTATGCAGCATCCTTAGGGGGTAAGATTCAAGTTTGTTCGAGCCATGTCCCTAGTTCCATAAAATTTGTCTCTCATGACTTCATTCCTTTGTAGTGTTGATGAACCATGTCTAACTGAATGTGACCCCAAATACTTAACCACTTTGGCCGGTGAGCGATTAAGGCTCCTTGGGGCCTCTTGTTTGTCCACAACTTCTATATGGCACAGGCCAGAGGCCGTATTTATGAACCGATCTTTATGAAACTTCTTGGGTACCTTTGCTATCACCGTGGGACGAGAACGAGTGTTTTTGGGTGCAGTCCGAAATTCAAGATGTCCACCAGCAGCCATTTTGTACCAAAATGAGTGCAATCAGTTTTTTGTCCAGAAATTCTGTATGAAAGTTCTTATTTGAATAAATTTTCGTTTGAATGTTTAGTAACATCGAATACATCACATATAATACAGGTTTTTTTCTCGTGCAGACATTATGCAAATTAGATGGACTTTGATTTATTCAGTGCTACTTATACACAGTAAGTACACATGTCAATATGGCTCGGGCTAGGGGCTGTATTTATGAACCGATCTTCACGAAACTTCTTGGGTACCTTTGTTATCACCTTGGGACGAGAACGAGTGTTTTTGGTGCGGTCCAAATTTCAAGATGGCTGCCGTTGCCATTTTGTACCGAAATTAGGTACAATCAGTTTTTTGTAGAGAACTTCTATATAGAGGTTGTGATTTGAATAAATTTTTGAATGAATGTTTAGTAACATGGAATACATCACATATAATACAGGTTTTTTTCTCGTGCAGAAATTATGCAAATTAGATGAACTTTGATTTATTCAGTGCTACTTATACCCAGTAAGTGCACATGTCAATATGGCTCAGACTAGAGGCTTTATTTATGAACCGATCTTCATGAAACTTCTTGGGTACCTTTGTTATCACCTTAGGACGAGAACGAGTGTTTTGGGGTGTGGTCTGAAATTCAAGATGGCTGCCAGCGGCCATTATGTACCAAAATTAGTTACAATCAGTCTTTGGTACAGAACTTCTGTATGAAGGTTCTGATTTGAATATATTTTTGAATGGATGTTAAGTAACATGGAATACATCACATATACATGTAATACAGGTTTTTTTCTCGTGCAGAAATTATGCAAATTAGATGAACTAGACTTGGGACGATATGCCCTTACTGCGATACGCAACCCACGATATGGATACCGGTGCGGACTTCTAAATTTTGTCGTATCGTAATACCACTATATAGGATGGTCTCCAATCTTAAAATTCATCTATTTCACTGTCAATACATTCAATATATCACATTTTAGGCTTGGGGAATTTGACCAACTCATATACCCCACAATTTGGAATATAACACCGAGGAATACCGATTATTAAAATTAAAACTTAGGGTATTTTTTGTTTGGGTTCGCTGTAATAGATCGCACCTGAGAGATCTTGCCTCGCAAACACTGTTTGCGAGGCAAGATCTCTCAGGTGCGATCTAATCACCAAAATTTCACTTGCATAGTGTGATTCAATATTTTATGCTCTCATCCAACATACCGATTCAAAAATGGTAAACCTACAGATAAACAGTGTAACAATACACTAATTTATTATGAACGTCCGTTGGTTATGCGAAATGATAATCTTTTAACCACCATTTTACAGGTGTTTTCAAATCAGTTCACAAAACTCCACACATGTTTTCCATGACAGGCTTGTCATTTTGAGACGGGCAATTGCCCCAGGCCACAGTTGCCCATCTGAGTTCAAAATTCCATGGATGGTAAATGTCTGCATAACCACAATTTCTGCTGCCCATTAATTCAGTTGAAGGCAACTCAAAATCGGCCACCTCAAATGGCAATTTTCGCAGATTGAAGGAGGTACATTTAACAAAAGTGCAGTTTGTGAAGTTTGTAGTGCATCGTCAACGCAGTCACCCAGAGATAGTAAGTAACTTTCCAAATATACATTACGTGATGACGTACATCATAATTACACAAACCATGTACAGTTCGTGGAGAGTGGACATTCCACCCAAGCAATAATTGCAATTTTGTTGCAAAGCATAACAAGCACAGGCAAAGTTTCAACCAACGGACCTCCGGGTTAAACCCTGAGGTCCATTGGCTGAAACATTGCTTGTGTTTTTTGTCCATATATATAAAATTTGAAAAGTTATAGTTTGGGTGAAAACTTCACTCAGGTGGGTGATTCAGTTACAACCCACTCTCCCGTACTGTACCTTAAAATGATTTTAGTTGTCTACCCAGCAGGCTGAAAGAAAATGGCCCCCGCAAATCATAAATGACCTTCCTGGGGTCAATTTAAGTGAACCCAAATAGCCCTCCTGCGGTGATTTGAGGCGAACCATAATGGCCATCCTGGAATTTTCAAAATGACAAGTCTGCCACGATGTCGGTGCCTATTAATTAGCCCCCTGATGTGCACCAGTTATTCTTCGTAATCATCTTCCACAACTTTTTTTGTTCCGGTGGATCGATTTGAAAATTGCAAATTGGAAGTCAAACCAAGAACTGCAAGAGCATGTCTTAATCACTGATGTATTTATTTTTCATTGCCAACCTACAGGACCAGGGTACTCCATATTTTTTTATGTATTTGATAAGGTTCATTGTTGTGATCATCAGATGACTACTTACCTATTTTTGTCGTAATTCCAGTGCCTGTGTGACTAAAAACGTCTTTATTCTAAAACAGAAAAGTAGAAGGATGTGCTAAGACTCAGAGGGGCCACTTGGTAACTCACATTTGTAAAGTTAGTGATGGGCTTATGCTAGAGTATGAGCTCAAATACACGTGACCAGTCAGTGCAGTACGTGATGGAATATGAAAAATTAGGGGGGAGGGGGGACTGAAGTTGACCCCCCCCCCTCCCAAATGTATCTGTGCTCCCCAACTATGAATTGCAGGCTCAACCATTGTTCCAGTGATCTTAACTGTAGCTTCAATACCAGGATGAATATCAAGATACGTATCTAGATCCATATTGTATCGTGACTCGTGTACCTAGATACGTATCGCACCGTGAATTTGGTGTATCGTCCCAACCCTAGGCGAGTGCTTTCAAACTGTACCATACTTTACTCCATATCAACTTAGTGTATTATTTTTATTTCGGCTGAAACACTGAAAAAAGTTTGCAAATGTAATGTACGTAACGGGAGAATCACCCAGAGCCAAAGGCCATGTAATATTAAATTTTGGTTGGTCTGGTACATCCTGTTACCCCAAGAAATGGCACATCAGCGTCATTGTTGGTGAAATGTATTTACAGTTCAAAACACCTCCCTTGTCTCATCAGAACAATACACAATACTCTCACTCCTGGGCACTAGAGTATGGGGGGTTTTCGGTTCAGTTTTCGCTGCAAACTGAACTGACCGGCACAAAAAAATGACTACACAGTTTTTGCATACTTTGATGTTAAACTTCAAAATTTACAACCCCCCCCCCCAAATTTTTTGTGGGACTGTAGAAATCAGCGGTGTTCATCCGCCTTTCCACCCGTCCATCCATCCGGGCCAACATTGGGGGTTTAGGGGATATTATTATTAGGGGCTACCTCCAAATTAAGGTAGTGTTAGGGTTAGGAGCGGGGTAGGGTTAGGGGTAGCCCCAGAGTAGGGTTTAAGGTTGGGGAGGGTTAGGTCCCGGTGGGTTTAGGGTTGGGGTCAGGGGTGCGGTTTTAGTTTTAGTAGCCCCTAAACCGAAAAATAGCTCCTAATCCTATTGATTTGGCTAGGGTGGGGTTGTGTCAGGGGTGGGGTGGGGGTTAGGGGTAGCCCCAGAGTAGGGCTTAAGGTTGGGGGAGGTTATGTCCCGGTGGTGTGTGGAGGTTAGGGTCTGGGGTGGGCTTTTAGGGTTTAGGGTCAGGGTGGATTAGGGTTAGGGTGTGGTTTTTGGGAGGAGGGGTGGGGTTAGGGTTAAATATAAGTTCTAGGGTGGAGGGGGTGGGGTTCTGGGTAAAATAAGGTTTTGGACATACAAAATGTTTTTTTGGTAGCCCATAAACCCGAGATGTTGGAGCGTCCATCTGTGCGTCCGTCCCACTTGGTGTCCCCATGATAACTCCAGTTTGGATCATTTGATTGGAACCAATTTTGGTATGTGACCTGCTTAGCCCAAACCACAGGTCAAGTTCAAATATGGGTTCGGCCAGATTATTTTTTTATTAGAGTTATACCCCTTTTTCAAATTAGAAATTTCAAGATTTTCGGTGTCCGGATGATAACTCCAGTTAGGATTATTTGATCTGAAAGAATTTGGGTATGTGACTTTCTGGGGTAATAATACAGGTTAAGTTCGAATATGGGTTTCGGGCCGATCATTTTTACTAGAGTTAGGCCCCTTTTTCGACTTGTTTTTTCTGGGGACATGTGGCCGAGCGGCCTTTTATTTCATTTTGAAAATGACAGCAAATGTCAGCAGAACGGGCAAATCTAAAAGCGATAATTTCTGTACATGCCCGTATATAAGTCTCTTCCATGTATATGTCGCACCCAATATTTTCAGCCAAAATACCTCCCTTATGACTACTACCTCTGTATAAGTTGCACCCCAACTGTGAGAATAGCCGATGGGGCCTACACAAAAAATGACTATTGCCTGTGAGTGTGGGCTTTTATTGCACGAAATTAGGTGAGTGTCGGAACACATGAAGGTTTTTTTTTCATTTCAGTTTATCTCATATTAAATGTATGACATAAAATAATAATTATATAGTAGAGCTGAAACAGTTAACCGATTGATTGATTAATCAATGATCAACATCTTGATCGGTTCAAAAAGTAATTGATCGATTAACCGTTACTTTTGAACTACTGTATTATATGCAGACATGTTTAGTGTCACTATTTTGGAGGGAGACTCCAGAATGAATTTTTGTTATATGAGCCTAAAATTGGGATTTTTAATGGAATATCACTATTAAAATCAATAAATTTGACTCTTAGACATTTAAAAATTAAAATCTCACTGTTTTCGCTCAGAAATCTCACTATCAGGGACCAGCCTACAAGGCACTATTTTACAATTCATCAGCTTAACATGTCTGATTATATGGGTAAACAAAGGAACAAACTTGCTCCAAAACAGGCCAACATTTTCACACTGACTCACATCAATTATATGAGACAGAATAAAGCATGCAAGTTACTTGCTGACATACTTGTTTACTTGCATGCACATCTTACTGTACCAGTAGCTGGAAAGGGCCATTCTTAACCCTTTACCCATTGCAATGCAGGTACCAGACGACACTTGCAAAATAAATTCATGAATTACTAAAAATTTTCAATTTTTGTCTCAAAAACATAGCTTATGACCCCTCATTGGAATGAACTCGTTCCAATGAGTGGTCATAAGCTATGTTTTTGAGACAAAAATTGAAAACATAATAAATTTGAATGGAGATTTTTGTATGCAGGCCTAGTCGGGTTTGTTTGTTACGTTGGGTAAGTAAATAATAAATAAATAACCTCCAGGTGATATTTCTATGGTCTTTTCTAGTAAGACAATAGTGATTTATATTAATTCAAGGGCCTGGAAATAAGGGAACAGGCCAAGTCGCCACTGGGCCAACTCGCCACCAAGCACCTGGGCCAAGTCGCCACCGGGCCAAGTCGCCACCGGGCCAACTTGCCACCAGAAGGTAATAGTATGACATGCAGTGATCAAGGTGCTAATTACTCGGTGTGGGTTTCATTAATTTATTGAGCCGGGATATGTTATTGACAGAGAAAGCCGCACCAAAACGGAGAATATTTTTATACTGTACCAATGACCCAGACATAGCTGGTGCTAACTCTTAAAATATAGGGCCAAACACAAATTTTGCCCCCCAATCCCCAAAATTTGCATCTAAAACCAAAGAAAACATGTCCTGAATGGCCCTCCACACTTCACCTCTACTGCGCATGCGCAGTGTCAAGGACGTTCCGAAATTGGCGCCATTAATCATTCTAAGTTTGGCCCTTCATCAGTTAACATCTGACTGATCTTTGTGCTTGTAAATCTCAGTTTAAATGATGCCAGACACATAAATATTAGTGAAATGGTGATTCTAAGGAGGATAGAGAAGGAGGAGAGGAAAAATGTGTGACAGAATATTATCAGGGCTGTAACTTAAAATTTTTTAATGAAATTATGTTAAGTTACCTATTTTCGAGGCAGCAGCCATTTTGTTGTCATTCTGATTATTTAGTTACACTGATTTTTCAGTGTTTTCCTCTCTCCCTGTCCTTTAAGTCCCCCCTTGCTATTCTCCCATGCTTTTGGCATAGTTTCTGTAATTATTATTACTAAATTTTCTTGGGAGTTTTAGCTGAATAACAGAATGAATTCTGTTCTTTTCCCCATGTTTACGTCTTCACCTACGGGTGGTTAGGCGTTGTGTTCTGCATCTACCATCTGATGTTCTGCAGTTTCTTCCCTGGAAGTCTCTGTTTTGCATCAGATAGTGTATTTTTGGTAACTGATTCCGGGCCTGGGTGCCTGGAGTCTTATTTTAGTGTTTTTACATTCATTGTTTACATTTACAACAGCCCTCTGTGTGAGGGGGGGGATTTCTTGAAAATAATATCTTGATGTTATTTTAATCATAACTAGATACATTATTATTGTTCGTAAGTGTTGAATAAATTGTTTAAAATATTTTTAAAATTTTTGTCCACACTTAGGCTTGGGATCCATTGGGGCTCAACTTTACTTTTCAGAAACTTGGGCTGTTCTGAAAAAATATTTTGATTTCAATTATTTTTTCTATATTAATGGATCATATTATTATTATGTATTTTGATTGCCAGGGGTTGGTGCGAGTACCAGGACTTGGTTTCTTTTCACATTGAAAGGATTTTGATCAATTGTAATAAGAGGAAGTCTTCCTCTGACTTTTATAATCATTCTATATGTGGTCAGTGTACTCGCATTAACTCCTGTTCTGTATCGTATGATTTCGATGACAACATGGGAAGCGTTTGTCACGGTATGTTAGTGGGAAATTGGACACTCCGGTCCTTTCCCCGCAGGGCCACTCTACTTTATCAATTTCTATTTCAGACGATCAAGATTAGGGTGATGTATCTGTGATGTCTTCCAACAGTGTGCCTCCGCCGTCACAATTAATGAAGGGCTAGCGGAAAAGTGCTCATGTAAATACGCCAATTGCCTAAGAGGACCCTAGTAGGTTCGACGGCCTTTGATGTCCGCTAGCTCGCCCGGTGTAGCATCCATTCATCGAATGGTTCGGCAGCCGGGTTCGTCCGCTGCGGTCTAGAAGGAGTTTTGGGGTGTTGCGAGCACTATAAATCAACCAAATGCACACCCAGTGACGGCGGATTAGAGGGAGAACGGAGGAAGCCTTTTAGTCCGGTTCATAGCTCGTTCTGGTCCATCCGGACGGCGAGCGAGAGAGGCCCCTCTCTCGTACAACAACATCTGGCCCCAGATGTTGTGGTACAAAATGTTTCGCATTCGGAGCATACGTCCGTCGCTCGGGACGCTCCGACATATAGTCAGTCCGGAGTAGACTGTCAATAAACTTCCTCATTCTCATGGTAGCGCACACGACCGCTCTTGGCTATGTGACCTCGGATATCCAGTCAGCTTCGCCAGTCAGAGAATCATCGGCCACCAGGTCACACCATCCGGTAGCCAGGGACACGAGGCCTGCAGACTCCGGACGTTCGCATAGGAAAGTGTGCGGGAGTCAACATACACAGAGCTTCCGGCGGCAATGCATCGTAAGACCGCTACTGCACAGGCCTCGGGAACAGACATGCTTTCCTAAATAGCACAGTTTATTGCAGCATCCCAGCATCAACTGAATCTGTCGCATATTTTTTAACCGACGATGCTGGGTCGGGACGCTCCGCGGAAGCGGGTACGGACGTCCGAAAATTTCATCCGGTCCGACGGGATACCGAAAGGGATTTGGAGGATTTCGAGCTTTCCCTTTCGGAACAACATATGCTGTTGTGTATGTCATCTGACTTGATCTTCTACAGCTTCTTTCGTCGGACCAGAATGTTGCGATGCCGGATAAGAAACTGATAGCGTCGGTGGACTTAGAAATTTTTGGTTCGGTTCAGGGACATCGTCCCTCAGTTCCGACATAGTCCAATAATGTCACACAAACTTTCGAATTATTGAACGACGCTATATATATTATTATTATATGCTTGCTATAACCAAGCATTTCTGGTTTCTTGTTCGCAAAGTTACGGAGATGTCTTTCAAAAGTGTGCCTCTGTCGTCATAGTTAATGAAGAGCTAGCGGCAATAAGTGCTCATGGAATATGTCTATCGCCTAAGAGATCCCTTGTAGGATCGACGGAGTGACATTCGCTAGCTCACCCGGTGTAGCGTGCATTCATCGAATGGTTCGGCTGCCGGGTTCGTCCGTTGCGGTCCAGGAAGGAGATTTGGGTGATGCGAGCACTATAATTACTTTAGTACTCACCCAGTGACGGCAGATTGAGGACAGATCGGAGGAAGCCTGTTAGTCCAGTTCCTGGCTTGTCCAGGTCCGTCCGGGCTGTGAACGAGAGAGGTCCCTCTCTCGTCCAACAACATAGGGGACCGCATGTTGTGGTTCAGATATTTTACATTTGGAGCATATGTCTGTCAGTCGGGACGCTCCGTTATATTGACAGTCCGAGAGACTGTCGATAATGCTTCCTCATCCTCACAGCAGGGCACACGACCGCACATTGGCTACGTGACCTCGAGTATCCGATCAGTTTCGTCATTCAGTGATTCCACGGCGAATAGGTCACGCCATCCGGTAGCCAAGGGACACGAGGCCTATACACTCCGTTCGCTCGCATATTGGTAGTATGCACGGGGTAACGATCACGGAGCTTCCAGCGGCAATGCATTGTAGGACCGCTTCTCCTCAGGCCTCAGTGATGGACGTGCTATCCGAGTTAGCACAGTTGTTTCGCAGCATCCCAGCAATCGACAGTTTCTTACTCGAATCAGGAATTATCTGACGGCGCTGGGTCGGTGCGGTCCGCGGTTGCATCAGGTACGGACGACCGAACGCTTTATAGGGTCCGACAGGATGGCGAAAGGGATTCGAAAGATTTCGAGTTTTCCCTTTCGTAGCATCGGAAGCTGCCATTCATATCTTCTGGCATTATCTTCCAGTGATTGTTATTTCGGACTACATTGCTGCAATGTTGGATAAGAGACTTATAGCGTCATTGGACACGGAATTTTGGATCGGTTCAGGGACATTGTCCCTGACTTACCGACACAGTCCAATAATGTCATTACAACATGTGTTTTATTTTTCGACGCTATATATGCATATAAGCCTGCTACCAAGCATGATAGTTTAGTTTCTTGTCCGCAATGCTCATTTCTGCCGTTTTATCATTTTTACGAATAATTTATTTTGGCAGAGCAGGGCATACCGAGAGTTCATATGCGTCTAGACGGTGTGGTTAAAGACTGGAAATATTCTTTTTCGCCGTCTATGTCTTTTCCAACCACAATGTTGGAAACGACAATGATGTCTAGTAGACTTAACTTAGACGCTTTATCATACGTAATCCACCTTACTGAGGCGTTATCATTACGTCTTCAAGAAAAGATTTACGGGATATTATTCTCAATGTGATTTCTTTTGAGGGCAGTAGTTTGTTCACGTATAACTCTGCCCCTCAGTGGCTGATTGGAGTTGGTTAGACGTGACGCAGCCCTAGCTACATCCACGCGCGTGGATAGTAAGGTGAAGAACTCTCTCAGAGTCACTTCGTTCTCGGAGAAGCCTCTCTTCGACGGCAACTTTTCAGCAATCCATGAATTGCTCGATTTACACATTCTCTTGTCTATCTAGTGTTACAAGAGATTCAGACTGGGGCAAACATTCGGTGGTTGACTCAGAGAGTGCCACTGCAGTTGCCGGATCCGAGTGTTATGGTTATGACGGTTGCCAGTCAAACAGATTGGGATATAATATTGATCCCAACGGATTCGAAGTGCCAGGGTCTTTGGGTTCCGCAGTCTCTAAGCAAGCAATTATCTTCCGCGGAATAATGTTTTTTAGGCTTGCTTTATGTCATTGCATGAACATTATTCAGAAACGCATGTCCAAATCCTGTCCGTTAATTCGACAGTAGTGGCGTATCTCCGGAACCAGGGAGGCACTCATTCGTTTCCGTTATTCAATTTAATGGAAAGAATCCGTCTGTTGGTTATAGTACACCAAGTTCTGTTTCGGTCCGTCATATTCCGGGTCGTCTGATTGTTTTACCGGACTCCCGTTCACTTAGGGGTCGCTTGTTGCCGTCAGAATGGACTCTCAACAAACAAGTATTCAATCAGATTTGCTATCTATGGGAGCGCCCAATGATAATTTATTTACGACACAGCTTGCTAATCAATTGCAGACGTATGTGTTGGCTTGTCCGGATCTCTGAGCTAATGTTGTTAACGCTCTATTGATCTAATAGGACGGAATGATAGGATACGCGTATCCTCCGGCGCTGTTGTTTCAGCAGGTATTGCTAAGATAAACAACCACAATACATTTCTGTTGATAGCATCTCTATCTTCACAGAGACCGTAGGTAATTTACTCTGATGTCTACTGTGGGACTTAACGCGAAATCTTCCTCAATGAGAGGATCTTTTTTCGCTGGGTAAATCGTGTCATCTTTATCACAACCCGCAAGGTCGCAACCTTCACGTATTCCGTTGTGTGGTCCGTATTGCATTGTAAGCATTGTACTGGACGAGCTTTGGACACGATTTCTTACTATAGGAGATCCTCTTCTTCGCTATTCTATGCGGCTAAAGTGGAGGCTCTTCCGTCGTTGGTGTAGGGATCACTATGTTCATATTGTTGATCCCTCCATACTACTCATTGCAACTTTTTAGTATACTTGTTTGACAATATCTACTGCAGCCTGTTATTATTAAGGTTATAGGTTTATGTTACCTCATACCTATGCACTCTATGATAGTTTACAATTGAGTCTTATGTCTCTTTATCTAAGTCAGTAACTTTTTGATAAATAGACTTAGAATCTTTAGATTAAATTCCTGTATGGAATTTAACTTCGGTTCTTATTTAGCTAAGTAATCATTTGAGCCTCTGGAAACAGTAGTTTTCAAATTCTGACCTTTTAGACAGTAATTCTGTTGGCTTCTCTTTTACTGAAGAGTCAGTGAGTTTCATGCACTATCGATGGATGATTTTCACTTTCGTAGTTTCGGAATCACTACTTCCTTTACTATTCAGGTTGGATTTTTGCATAAGAGTTAGGCTCCTAATATCCGGAACCTATTGTTATTAAGGTCCTTCCGTCTTCGTACGGGCATAGGCCTTTACTCTGTCCGGTTAGAGTTTATGTATTTATAAACAGATATCTGTTTATTACTACGGGCGTAAGCTTCTTCTGTCTTTGATGCCTAATAGAAGGACGTTACGCTCCATTCTATTGCTAATGGATTCAATTAACTATCGGTACTGCTTATAGTATATCATTGACTCAGCAGTTGTGCTTAAGATTTCGGCTCATGAAGTAAGAGTTCTTCTACATCTTGGGCTTACATTAATAGTGTCGCTATTATAGATTTTTGAAGGCTGCTCATTGCGCTCAGCCATCCACATTCATGAATTTTTATCTCAGAAATATCGAGTCCATTTCTGGAGGCCTCTATTGTTAGGTCTATTATCTACTGCTCAGAATGTCATTCACTTAACAGTTGCTACTATAGCTAGGTAGGCTGTCTGTTTCGGCAGTGACTCCGTTCTGCTGCCCTCTTCGCTCTGGGCTATTTGACCCAGGGCAAGAAAAAGGGGGGGGGGGGAGGGTGTTCCCTTGGGTCACCTGTTTTACTATGAAAACAAGGGGATACCTCCTCCGGAGTTAGTAATTCTGAGCTGTTATTGGGATGGTTGTTTAGTGAGAAGTTTATGTTTTAAAAATTCATTCAAGTCTTAGTTTTTAAAGTATAGCTTTTGAATATAGCACGTGTCAACGGACATGATTATGCAATCCTCAGACACTTTTAAGGAGTATAAGAGTCTCTATTCTCTAGACTTACTTTATTTATTGGCTTACTTTAAAAATTATTAGTATAAGGATTATATTGGATATTAATAGAGTACATGGATGTATGATGCTCAATTTTGGAAGGTGTTGTATCTTTCTAATTTATCATAAATAAGAAAGATACATGTAAGGCCTATTACTTCTTTTTCCCTAGAAGGGATGACTCTATTTTATATTATTGAGCGTATTCCATCTTGCTCTATGTCCTTGGCCCTCCAGCCTTTTTACTATTCAGCTATGTCTGGGTCATTGGTACAGTATAAAAATGTTAAAAAATTTATAGTAATTTCTATATTTTTTATACTTACCAATGACCCAGACGGGGATGGCCCTCCCAGGAGTTGGGAACTCTTGCCTCCCCGCTGAGAACATAGCGCTTACCAGGCACTGGTTATTAGAATGATTAATGGCGCCAATTTCGGAACGTCCTTGACACTGCGCATGCGCAGTAGAGGTGAAGTGTGGAGGGCCATTCAGGACATGTTTTCTTTGGTTTTAGATGCAAATTTTGGGGATTGGGGGGCAAAATTTGTGTTTGGCCCTATATTTTAAGAGTTAGCACCAGCTATGTCTGGGTCATTTGTAAGTATAAAAAATATAGAAATTACTATAAATTTTTTAACATTGCTACTCTCTGATTTGGTGTGGATTTCTTTGTTTCGACTGGAATTGAAATAGAAGCGTGTGGGCGAGATATAACTCGGTGATGGGACACAGCACGATGGCAAATTGGGATAAAAAAAAAGAGAATACCGAAACAAATCAATCAATGTTTATTGGTATATAACAGCATAGCACAGAACATACATACAAAACGCACATCTTAACACATACAATAGTCACCGATTAACCAAACAAGTGTATAATAAAACAGTCATGATAACAATATAGTCAAAAATGAATAAGTTTTGAATGAACATGTTTGTATGGTTTTAGTGAAAATTGGAAATTTAATATTTATGGAAATGATGTCACTATTTAATAACATATATGTAGCACATGTTAATTCTGTGATCGAACCTCGCGTGGTGCTGTCAGCTTCTTCTTCTCAGCGTAAACAGCGGAACACTTTCTCAGAAATGCAGCAGTTGAGAGACGTGGCGGGTCATCCATATACATGTCCCAATATTCCTGAATCCTGGCTGCAATCTTAGTGTATTTCAATCAGACATCACTTTCCAGGTCGACGGATCTAACCCTCAGTTCAACATTCCTGGCTTCCTTTTGCAAAAGTGGTACCAATTTGTAGAAGATTATGCCGGTCCCAATCGTGTTCATTCGTCTGTGCCATGCTGTAAAAAAAACCCAAAAAATTTCATTAGACAAAAATGTAAATCCGTTAATGCGATCTAATTATATTTAAATAAAAAATATTTAATTAAAAATGTAGATTCATTAATCCTTATAGTAGTGATATATACTTTGGATTTACTAATCTGTTTTTCAGTAATAGGAGTCGCAATTTGTCATGTGAGAATCATGAGCTTCTATCTCCCAGTAGGAGATAGAACCTCATGGTTCTCAAACGACGACATTAAATAGAATATTGCATAAACGTACATTTAAAAAATAATTCAATTGTGTTTATGACAGGATGAATCAACCCCTAATGATTAAAGTATAACTTACCTCTCTTTACACTCATCGCACTGGAAATTAATCACCAATATGTCTGCCTTTGCCAAACGGTAGTCCCTTAAACTGATGCCAGTGTTGCAAAGTATGTGCTGCTTTCTCCCACAGTCATGACAGTCGATGGCATGTTGTCGCCCCCTTACTTCTCTCTTGCATTGGATACATTCTGCAGAATCAGGCATTGTGAAATGAGATGAGATGATACTGATGACGTTAACCCGGCGGTATATAGTGTCCATGGGCGGCATAACAAAGAATGAAGCCAATCAAAGTAGCAAAGTATAAAGTTAAACACCCAACACGTTCTCATTGAAATTGAAAAGACATCAGTCTGTAAAAACACTGCCTTGTTTCATGTATTGTGTTTAGTGTTACAAAAAGAACAGAGTGCTTTGACTACCTTGTTTCGTGTTCTTATTGTTTATACAGGAGACAGTATACAGTACAAACAAACAAACAAACACACTTCAAAGACATTCACTCTAAAATTCTAGTAACAACAAATGGAAAAATATCATTTTTTGTCTGTGATCAGGTAGTGATGAGATGTATAGAGTTTTTGTGAAAAGCTATTCAAAATCGTATTTGAGGATTTTGAATGGATTCTTCATTCTGTAAATGTTTTTTTCAGATTATTTAAAAAAAAAAACGTGAGTACTAAACCTATAATAGTGGTCACCAAAGTGGGCCAAGTCTCTACCAGAAATCGGGCCAACTTGCCACTGGTGGCGAGTTGGGCTGGTGGCAGCTGGACCCGTACCCTGGAAATAATACCAAAAAACCAAACTGAAACCAAGGTTTTAAAAAAAATAAAACTGAAACCAGACTTGGAAAAAACCCTCTCCTTGCACTACCTGGCACTGCATGTGTTTGTGCCAGGCTTGCTTTTCAGTTTAATGACACAGTATTTTTTGTTCGGTTTTGCATCGCTGCAGGTTCTTCCAATTGCCAAAATTTGATTTGTGTGGTGTGATTCAATATTTCATGTGCTCATGCAATATTCCAGTTCAAAAATGGTAAAACTACAGATGAACAGAATAACAATACACCAATTTATTATGAACGTCCATTGGTCATGCGAAATGATAAATTTAACCACCATTTTACAAGTGTTTTCAAATCAGTTGACAAACTCCACTTGTGTTTTCTACGATGTCGGTGCCTCTAAATTAGCTCCCTTGATGTGCACCAGTCATTCTTCGTAATCATCTTCCACAGCTTTTTTCGTTTGGGTGGATCGATTTGAAAATTGCAAAGTGGAAATCGAATCATGAACTGCAAGAGCATGTCTCGATCACTCACTGATGTATTTATTTTTCATTGCCAACCCAGGGGGCCAGGGTACTCTAGCTTTTTATGTATTTGGTGAGGTTAGTCGTTGTGATCATCCGATGACTACTTACCTATTTTCGTTGTAATTACTACGTAGTGCCTATGACTAAAATCGACTTTATTCTAAAACTGAAAAGTAGGAGGGCATGCTTAGACTCAGAGGGGTCACTTGGGATTGTTGACAATTTATATGCCAGATCAAAGGTGGCCAACTAAATTCAAAAAAATTTGATAGCTCCCATCTCGACATCACATCAAATCTATATATGAAATTCGAAAAAGATCAGGTGAGAGATGCTGCCTCTGGGGGTGTGCTAATGGAACTGTTGACAATTTATATCCAAATCCAAGATCTTCTATGGAATAGTATTTTGTAGAGCTGAAACGGTTGGCTCATTTTCGTAACCGACAAACCGAAAGCTATAACTGGATAATATCTGGTTATCCGTGACCATTATTTCACCGAATATGGGATCAAAACTATAGGAATTGGAAAGCAGTATTCTCAAACTATTCTGTTGTGTGTATTTAAATGAACATTGTCGAGTACTCGACAACGTTCGTTTGTATACACACTACGGAATAGTTTCTGTGATTACTCATTACTCACTGAAACTGCCGATCATTAACAAAGTCTTGAATGCCAAAGTTGATTATTTCTCAATATATACAATGCGGCTTCAATGTGTAATCTATCACAAAGGAGAAGTGGCAGATGTACTACGTTTTAAACGTAGAATGACGATCACTATCGATATTTCGGATAACTGGTTGATGGTTTTTCTAATCAGTTAGGTAGCTAACTGGTTTCAAACTGATTATACGGTTAACCATTTCAGTACTAGTATTTTGTAATCTTTTGTATTGCAAAAATGTTTCCGAAATTTGAAGAGAATTTACTCTTCTTGTGTGAACCTCCATTTATTCTTGTGAAAACCGAGGATTCGACTGGATTATTTTTAAACTACCTGAGGAGCAAAGGAGCAAAAATTTGTTGGATATAAATTCCATTTAAATTTTTCATGCTTTATTGGAGACTGCTGAATGTTTGAGTGAGCATTTCATGGCAGTTTATTGTGTACTGTTTCTGCTAGGGCTGCACGGTATTTCGGTATTTTACCAAAACTTGGTATTTTTTTCGATACCGAGTAAATACTGAGCAATTTTCAGCTTAATCGGTTACCGACTTTCACAGTATTATCGAATAAAAAAGTCCATATGTGCCATGAAAATGTGAAATGAGATGTATGTGGGGCTAACCAATTGCAACTCATATCAAAGAAAGACTGAAAAATTACATACTTTAGACAATTGCGCTCCCGTTAATCCATCGAAATAAGCTTCCATCGAATGGTATGAAATTGTTAATTGATAACTTCGCAAATTCAATGCATGTTTATTATTGGACATGCTGTTCCATTGCCCGTAGCACAATTAAGAGAACAATAAATTTAATGCTTCTTTATTCGAGTACATCCTGTCTCAATGTATTCCGTATAAACTTGATCAGCATTCTGCCACCAACAGTAGAAAAGCCATACTGGTGTTTTATTAGCTGCAAGCGAAGTTAATTGAGATTAAATGACCGAAGTTTTTTTGCAACAAGCATTTTACCGACAATCGTTTTTTAACACTGTTGTTGGTGTGAAGAAATTCATAATATAAATTCATAACAGACTAAAAGTTAAAAAATACATTGTCTGTAAAATGCTTGTTGAAAAAACAACATTCATTCTTCATCGAAGCACAGGCATCTGGAAACTTGATCTAAAGAGATATATCACCCCTACTTCAAAATACCCCCTCTTATATATTTAATATACACGTGTATATTTTCTTTATAAGAAAGGGTATTTTGAAGTATGTGTGATATATCTCTTTAGATCAGGTTTCCAGACGCCTGTGATTGAAGTTCCCCTGTCCAGCTGTCCCGAAAATGTAAAGCTGATGACGCTCAATACCGCAGTATTTTATTTTATACCGTACTCGGTATTGAAAAATCAAACACCGTGCAGCCCTAGTTTCTGCCAACATATTCTTGGACATTACATTATCTATTGACTAAAGTGAATTTTTTGATTTGATTGGATGATAGATACCTGGTATGAGACCATATTCATTGAAACCGATGATACGTCCGCCCAGCTACTGACAAATTTCCCATACGCAGTGGAAGCCTCGTTCCGAAATCTATAAATTGTCCATACCCCGTAGAAGACGCGTTCATCGAAATCAATTTATTATATTTATACAGAAACCTGTATGTCTCAACAATGGAAGATAAAAGATCTCATGCTGTGTGTGTTCACACATGAAATAGATTGTACTTCTAAAACGGAAAGTCAGTAGATAAATTTGTTACCCCGTGTCTGATCACGTGGTACGGGTTTTTACCTACCCGAAGCCAGCCGCATCCCGAAGGCCTCATGGGATATGGCTGGCTTCGGGTAGGTAAAAACCCATACCACGTGATCAGACACGGGGTAACTAATAATACCAGCTGGAAAGTTTCTTCATCTTTGGATTACAGGATTCTACTGAATTTTATTTTATATTAACTGATCAGTATTTCTCTTTTATTTTTCTGTAAACCATACACTGTAAAAGATATTGTATCATTTCCTTTTCTTATTTTTAAAAATTTAGTTAAATATGGAGTTAATGTTGCTGGATCTCAGATTTCTTTCTGTTGCCCGTATTAATTTACTACACAACATACCACTACAGTGGGGATTTGATGGTGCTCTTTTACACCAATGGGTCAAGATTTTTTTAATAAAATACCACAAAATCAAGACTGCATCATGTAGTCCTGGTAATTCATCCTTGTTTCCTCAGCAAAAAAATTGCTGTGGAAAACTGGTGCTTCTACGGCAATTGCTGTGATGACTGTTGGATTGTGTAAAAATCATCAGGGGGCAGGGCATAGCCTAAATTGCCATGTATATGTAGTATGCAGAGAAGTAAAAATTTTCAAGTAACTTTAACATGTGAAAGTAGTTCGAGATGCATGTGTATATAATCACAATCAATGTGCAGAATCTTTCACTCAATTATCAGATCATGCCAATATCATGAACCATGTGAATGCTGAGAAAAAATCTTGGAAGTAAGCAGGCGACTTGCTTAATATGTATAGTATGAGTGAAAATAAGATGCAGCATAACCACAAACTAAGTACAGTACGTGGAGAGTGTATTATCACTAAATCACCCACAGAGTGGAGTTTCCACCCAAACAGTAATTGCAAATTTGTTGCAAAGCATGAAAATCACAAGAAAAGTTCCAGCCAATGGACCTACGGGTTAAATCCAGGGGGTCCATTGGCTGAAACATTGCTTGTGTTTTCTGTCCACATGTACAGTTAAAACTAGAAGTCCTGTCACGAACTGCGCGCTTATCTAGGCTTAATTGCGCGTATGAATTGCGCGCAATTGCCATATCGAATGGCATCCAAATGACGGCAGGTTCTCCTGGTTACTTATAGCAAACACGGGCAATGTTTCTGCCAATGGACCTCCGGGTTACCCGGAGGTCCATTGGCTGAAACATTGCTTGCGCACAGGCCATATTTACAGAATTTGATAGCCTTGCTATGGTCATATCGCGTAGATTAACGCGCATATCGACGTGCTATTTGTGCGCATTTCAGGACAGGACTTTTAGTTTTAACCGTACAGAATTTGAAATTGATACTTTTGATGATAACTCCACTCCACCGCTGATTTAGTTACAATCCACTCTCCACGTACTGCTTCTACAGTATGTGGAGAGTGTATTATCACTAAATCACCCACAGGGTGGAGATTCCACCCAAGCAATAATTGCAGATTTGTTGCAAAGCCTAACCAGCACAAGCAAAGTTTCAGCCAAAGGACCTCCGGGTTAAACCCGGAGGTCCATTGGCTGAAACATTGCTTGTGTTTTTTGTCGATATGTACAGAATTTGAAAGTTATAGCTTGGGTGATAACTCCATTCCACGGGTGATTTAGTTACAATCCACTCTCCACGTACTGCTTCTATGTTGATAACACTAGAATCTGACATCAGTTTCTGGTGTTATCAACATAGAAGAAGCAGAACACATAGTTTCTAGTTGTTATGCTGCAACCTGTACTGTAAATTGTAAGATTAGCAATACAGCGTAGTGCAACCCACATGGTTTGCTTCCCTTTGTAACCTGAAAGTTGTGTAATTTCTGCCACCACAAGGCTTTCTGAAGAAGCCATCCTCAGCAGTATTTTTGCTGTGGATATTTTTCCTTTCCTCTGCATTTTCCTCGGCACTGCTTATTGCTGAGGGTGAATTACCAGGGCTGATCATGCAATACAAACAAAATAGCATCTCAGGTTCAGTGTTCTCACATTTATTTTTTGCCTCTTGAGATTCTTCAGTGTTGTTAGGAGGAAAATGGACAGAATTTTTGACCAGATTCTCTGTCCGCTTTTCTGATCACTGTTCTGTATCTACCTCAACCCTGGACAGGGTACAGTTGAAACTAGAAGTTATGTCACAATTATTAGCGCAGAAAATGCTCATTAGTTAATGCGCTCCTTACTGCAGAAGAATGAAGTAGCCTGAAATACACAAGAATGTTTGTGCTGTGCTGTGCAATGCAAAATATAATGTACTATTAGCGAGCTCATTAATGAAATCATGAACTGACCTGATCGAAGAGAAAGAAAATATTGAGGCAACAGTATGTGAAGGGTGGATTTCTACTAAGTCATTCTGGGATAGTTTGAAAAAGTTGACCCCAGGCGTATTGTACCTTGAAAACTACTGGTAGATGAGATTTAACTTTACAATGTTTGTACATTGTTGTTGGCTAGAATGATGTAAAAAATTTTTGTCTCAAAAACATAGGTTATGACCCCTCATTGGAACGATCTCAATGAGATCTTTTCAATGAGGGGTCATAACCTTTGTTTTTGAGACAGAAAAATGAAAAATAATATAACAATAACATGATTTTGGAGAGCATTATTGTTCATTAGCGGCCCTGCAGCAATGATGAACAGCCTGAGGGTTTATTAAAGGCCCGAGATGAAGTCGAAGGCCGTTAATAAGCCCAAGGGCTGTTCATCATTGCTGCAGGGTCGCTAATAAATCATGATGCCTGACAACAATCATGTTATTACTATTATTACCACTCCCTGTTACAGCTAACTTGAATCTAAAAATAGCCAGGCCGTGGGCCACTAATGGTTATTTATACCATTATCGCCCACGGCCCAGCTCCGTCGAATGACATCACTGAAATTATGGAGTTTTAACGGGCCTCCAAACTTATGTTAATCAACTAGTAACTTATGGATTGAGTGGTAATAATAAAAATTAATTGGCGATTTTTTAGAATAACGCTGGCCAGTTTTGGCCGTTACGATGGGTAAAGTGTTAAATCATCTGTAGCTGTGTGCATAAATATACAGTAGTTGTTATTGTAAAAATTAGTCTGATGACTTAAGGGTTAATACGTAGCTAGGGCTGCATCAGAGCAGCAAACAGACAAGGCTTTGCATTCAGTGGAATGCTCATTCTATTCAGATAATACTGCTTGATGAATATTTGATGTTCATCCTTTTTTCCAGGTAATTGGAAATGATATACCGAAATGTATAGAGCTTCTGAAGAAGACAAAATACAATGCAGATGATATATCGCAGTACACACAGAAGCTTATAGACTCTGTTAAAGGTGGAGAAATATCAACAGCAAAAGTAAGAATAGTGTTTTAATTGGTCTTTATAAATTTAATTCATCTTATAGAAAATATTTTTAAAAAATCTACCAGAAGTTTTATGCCAAGCTATACCAGGGAAAGATCCAGGAATGTTTGGGGGGGGGGGGGGGGCACCTGTTCTGGGACCATGAAACCCATGATATGTGCGTTTTGGCAGCAATTTATGCAAATAAAGCTCAGCTGATTTAATTGGGGTTGATTCTCCACAGTACAAGAAGCCAGTAAAGTCAAGAATTGTTTGATTTTGTTTGTTTGTTTATTTTTTCATTTTTTTTTTTAACTTATTCACTTGTTTAAGGGCTTTTTTTGGAGTGAGGGTCTTGAGTTTGGGTATCTAAACCAGTTATGAAAATTGCTCTGGATCCTTCCCTGAGTTATACATATACATGTACACAGGACTGGGGAAACTGTGCAAATACTTGTTCTAGTCATGTAAAGACTGTGCAGGTTCATGGTGACACGATGCACATTTTTTGTGCAATCTTCAACAAAATAATCCTTTGCGAAGTATTCCTTACAGGCAAATGAAAGTGTATTTTATACTGCATGCCTTAAAATTCATCCAAATTCACGAGAATCAGTTTAGATTCTCATTAACTACAGTATGGCCTTCATGGGCGGGTCACTTTTCACATGTGGGCAATATTTCCACGGACGCAATAATATTAGATTCCCAACATTAATTATAGGAATAATCATTAAAAATTTTATTCATTAAAATTTTGCTGATTATGATTTTTATTACCTAGTATGCCCATGCAAGGACATCACTGCCCACACATAGGTTATGAAAATCCCATGGTGGCTGTACTGCTGTGAGAATCAACTTTCAATTCTTAATTTCGAATTTAACCCTTTACCCAATGTAGACGATATCAAAATTTATTATTTTAAATATCATTTTTTCAAATTTTTCAAAAAATTTCAACAAAACCTTATCATGTGACCCCTCGTTGGAACGATCTCGGCGAGCTCGTTCCAATGAGGGGTCACATGATATGGTTTTGTTGGAATTTTTTGAAAAATATTTTTTTCAACTGCTGAATTTGCATATTACACGGGTGGATGCGGCCGATTTATTGGGTAAAGGGTTAAGGATACTATACCCTTGTCCTTGTGGGTTCAACCAGTTTGTAATCCCTAGTAAAAACAAACCGCATATTTATATTTTTACCAGAGTTTAACCCTCAAAGGCTGAGTTCCAGTTTTTATGAGTTTCTTGTCTTACATGTACATGACACTCACATGCTCCAAGATACAGGTTTTGGTGGTCTTGTTATCTATGTAAGCCAAGAATTCACTAGATGCCATTGTTAAGCCAAAGAGTTACCTAATTATGAGGGAGCCAAAAGTGAGCAGAATTCTCCAGGTCTTTAAGGATACTTTTAGAACCTACATGTACATGTATGGTGGAACCTGTTTATTCATATTGATTCAAGCAATGTCTTATCAACCTGCCTTACAATTGTTTACTACAGGCTTGCACTACAGTGGAAGACCCTAACTCGGATAAAATACTCTCTATTTTAATCTTTCCCAAGAGATTTGGGAAAGAAAAGTGGTGTAAAAACACCACGAAAAAATAAGCCAAAACTGGGTCGAGCGCCATCGGTGCACACCCAATAAGGGACGCTCTTCTCTTAGTACAATTCCACTACTTCCGTTAACCAGTGCGCAAGCAGTCATCAAACCATTCTTCTTTTGTCCGTGCAATGTGGTTGACGTGTTGCCATCTTTGCATTATGATTCAGTGATAATTCAACTCGTCGATAATGGTTTTCCTGTGACTGGATTATGGATCTGAAGATCGTATAATAACAGGACTGTTTTTTATATATTCTCGTTAATATTTTCAACCACATTCTCATTGTATTTTATTTATATATTCCATTTTCACGAATGTTTTTTCAACATCGTGTCAATGCGGTTCGGCAATGAAATTTTTCGGTTGATAAATTTTTATTGTTATTGGAGTTAGGTGTCAATGAGGGACTGTCTGGACAGGATTTCTTCAATCTGTTGAGGACTGAATTTCTGTTTTTTCGGTCCCTGTCGGCCGTCTGGGTTCTGTCGTGTACCCACCGTTTTTTTTTTCTGCCACCTTCTCTCGTAGTTGAGGGTGTTCTTCTACTTTCTGTATCTGTTGAGTTCACCTTTTTCTTCTACTGCTCTCACCTCTGTTATTTCCAGTTCGGTTCCTTTAGGGCAATTCCTTTTGCCCTCGCCTTTGGTGCGTTCTCGTGGCTGTTCCTCTCGCACCCGTGGTGGGTGTGGAACGCTGTCGTTTCGGGGCCTCCTATGAGGAGCTGTTGGAATTCTGGTGAAGAGATGCCTGGTTCTGGGACTATGCGCTCTCTCCAGTCGACATCTGAGGCTGTCACTAGAGTTGTGACTCCTCCTTTGGAGGCTGAGCTAGGTGGCTCTCTCCCCTTTTCCGCCAGTTCCAACAGCTCCTGTCGTATCTGCTGCTACTGCTGTTCCGTCTACAAAGTCATCGGGCACCGTTTTTAGCCGGTCTCGGCTTATCCCTGCAAGGGTCTGCAGGGATGTCTGTAGTGTGTTTGTGGGGTATCAGCCTCAGCCTTCCCTGACTTCAACTCTGCGAAGTTGGAAGTGGCTGCCGGCCGAACCCTCTACTGTGGTCTCTGCGCCTTCGAGTACCACAGTTTTGTCATTGGCGTTTCCGTCCACTCATTCTGGTCACACGGCCAGTTTTGCGGGACCAACGCCTTCTGTGCAGCCTGGACCTTCTGCCCCGCAGAGGTCTGCGGCAACTCTCCTGAGTTCCCGCTATGTTGATCCTCGGGGTGTGTCGTACCCCTATACACGTCTGCCCTCAGATGTTTCAGCTGCCGCCCGTCGCCCCACTTTGGGTGTATTGGAGGATCACGACCCTTCGCTGGTTAAGAGGGTCAGGTGTCAAGCCACTTTGCTGGTTCGTCCCCATGTCGAACTGTCCGGTACGGGCAGTGAGCTTAGGGAGGCCCTCTCCTTACTCACTCAGGTTTTGTCCAAGAGCCTTCCCGTTGCTTGCAGCGAGTGGTTTCCAGGTGCCCTCTATGGCACCACCTCCCGGGATTGGAAACAGGCCAATTTCTGATCCCCCTGGTGTTCCTACACCATGAGAGGTGTCGGCTGGTTTGCCCACGATGGACTATGTGTCTTCCAACTCCGGGGAGGAGTCAGACATCCTTGATGTTGAGAGCCAGCAGTCTTCTGACTTGGGGGCAGCTCTTGACTTTGTTTTTGGGTTCCTTCCGGATCTCAAACCATCAAACCAGCCGACAGTGTCAGCCAGGCCGTGATCATCGGTTGCGCGCCTTTTGCCTGTGGAGCAACCTGCTTCTGGCCCTCTTTGACCGTGCCAGTCAGTACAGGTTGTTGAAGCATTTTCAGCCTTCGACTCGTAAGCTGAGTTCCAAGGCTATGAAGGCTCCGTTCTTCACCAGGGTTGACACCTTTTTGCCAATGGTGTGTTATCGTTACTACGATTTCGCTAATCCGTCAGTCTGCCAGACTTTGACAGTTTTGGATCAGGACTCTAATTTCCCCGGGCTTTCCAAGCCCAAGTTGGCCGTCATTCCTATGACGACTCTGGAGTCCATGTTGGGCTTATCTCGAGAAATGCTGGGTATGCTTTCTCTCTCCAATCACGTCGTCTCTGCCTTAGCTGCGTATCTGCCTCCAGATAGGTTTGACGATGTACAGGCTCCTTTGCGTGTGCTGTCCAAGACGCTCATGCATCTTACTCACTCGCATGTCTTTTTTCGGGTCCTGTCTCCTCTGTAGTGGTTTTTAGAGTTTTAGAGACAATCAGTGGAGTTGCTTTTCTTCTTCAAGGAGGCACTCACTCCACTGGTTTAGCCTCTGTGGCTGAGTCGAAGGTTCTTCTGTCGATGGTGTGCGATCACTCTGTTGATTCTGTCGCTTCTTCAGTCACACCGATTGCAGAGTTTCTGGTATATATTTGTTTCTGGGGGTCTCCAGCAATGGGCACACATCCAAGCTTCGGAGACCTTTTTCATATGTGGTACCGCATTGTTTCTGCACTCATCCTTGCCTCCCCAAGCTTGTTCAGCTCTTTTCCTTGAAAAGGCCAAGGACTTTCCAGTTTACTCCAAGATGGACACTTTCTTGTGTGCTGCTCTGCTTGGGGAGGGGGGGGGGGAGGTCACGCCTTTTTCCTGGTTGGATATGCATTTTCTCACATGCCAGATCTCTCCTGCATCCATTTTCTCGATGGATTTGTCTTGCTATTCATGCAGCTTCTGCTCGTCTAGCTACTGGTGATTGTATTGCCAATTGTTTTTTTCTGCCACGAGGTGCGTGCATTGTCTTCCTCTCGGGGCTTTTACTAACTCTGTCATGTTGTCGGATATTATACTGGCAGCCTACTGGAGAAATGCTACCTTCTCCATTTATCTGCGACAGTTGCAAGAGCCGACAGAGGACCTTTGCCCTATGGGCCCTCTTTCTTCGGCTCAGGCTGTTGTCTATCCCAGCCATTCAGCTTTTTACAGGGTCAGTTCCAGCTCCGTGCTGTTACTGCCCTTTCTGTCTGTGCGTCGTGCTTCACCATACGCCTCATCTTTCATTGTCTTTTACTAATGTTTGTGATGCTATGGTTTGATAGGCCTAGGGATCTCTTCCTCTGTCCACGGTTCCAGTGCAATTGGGTTATGTGTGGGTTGGTTATGTGATTCCCTCCAACCTATTGTCTATTCAGCCTGTAGTAAACAATTGTAAGGTAGGTTGATAAGAAATATAAATTTTATAGTAAATTTCCTTTCTTATTATACCTACCGCAATTGTTTACATGGAGGCCCTTTCATCTTCTTATTCGGATAAGAATCCTTCCTCCCTCCCCGCTGATCACATACCTCCTATGTTGGCGGACTCAG
Organism: Pictodentalium vernedei; assembly: GCA_031216915.1. NCBI lineage: Eukaryota > Metazoa > Mollusca > Scaphopoda > Dentaliida > Dentaliidae > Pictodentalium > Pictodentalium vernedei. The sequence continues at coordinate 543,910,472 of CM062295.1, read as the reverse complement.
AAGAATGGTTTGATGACTGCTTGCGCACTGGTTAACAGAAGTCGTGGAATTGTACTAAGAGAAGAGGGTCCCTTACTGGGTGTGTGCCAATGGCGCTTGACCCAGTTTTGGCTTATTAGGGTCTTCCACTGTAGTGCAAGCCTGTAGTAAACAATTGCGGTAGGAATGATAAGAAAGGAAATTTACTATAAAATTTATATTTTTAAAGCCATTTATGACAGAACATGCATTGAAATAAAAGTTACCATGAAACCTGCATGCCTAGAAAAATATAGATATGTTACATATTGCTAAACTAAAAATTCACATTGCAAAATGCAGTACAATACCTGTATAATTGACCGCTATGTTCTTATCTGTTTCAGTGGTCTAGTAACTTCCACTCATCATTGAACCCTTTACCCAACACATCAAAATAAGGGCTGCAGGTTTAGATTTTTCAGATTCGGTTTCAGTTTAGTTGCAAGGAAAAACCTATGTTTCCATTCGTGTTTTTTTATATGTTAAAAACATGTAGTAAAGACTAATAACACTTCAGGCTCCTTTAGTTGAGAAAAAAATCTGCAATAGTTCGTACATGTACAAAACCAGGGCTTGACAATTCAGAATTTTGATGGACCCATTTGAAGGGGGGGGGGGGGGGGGGGGGGGGTTAACCCTTTACCTCACATAGCTTTCCCCCAAAATATCCTGAACTTCATGATTAAAACCTTTGTCTCAAATTGTCAATAGAAGCATACAAATATGGATTTCATTGGAACCAGCTGATTCAGCTGGTTCCAATGATATCCATATTGGTATGGATTTGTTGAGAAATTGCCATGATGTGTGAGGTTGTGTAAGCCACATATAGGCTAATATTTTTATTCTGTATTTTTATACTGTACCAATGACCCAGACTTAGCTGGTGCTAACTCTAATATTCTAGGGTCAAACACAAATTTTGCCCCCCAATCCCCAAAATTTGCATCTAAAACCAAAGAAAACATGTCCTGAATGGCCCTCCACACTTCACCTCTACTGTGCAAAAATTAGATGTCCTATGTGGTCCTCCATACTTTTATCCACTGCGCATGCACAGTAGTCAAGGAAGTCCGAAATTGGAGCCAAATCCTTATTCTTTGTTTGGCCCTTCAATCAGTAACATCACACTGATATCTGTGCTTATAATCTCAGTTTAAATGATGCTAGACACATAATCATGAGAGAAATGGTGGATCTAAGGATGAAATAGAAGGATGAGAGGAAGAAACAGTGGAAGGATGTGTTCAGGGCTGTAACTTATAATTTTTATGAAATATTTTTTCATGTTCCCTAATTTCGGGGCATGGGCCTGATATTTTCATTCTTGCTATGAGATTTCCATTGTTTGTTCAGTGTTTCCTTTCTCCCTTTCCTTAATACCCCCCTTGCTATTCTCCCATGCTTTTGGCATAATTTTTGTAATTATTTTACAATGAAATTTCTTGGGAGTTTTGGCTTGGTAACAGAATGATTATTCTGTTTTTCTCCATGGTTACGTCCTCCCCCTAGAGTGGTTAGGCGTTTCAGTCATGCATCTACCATCCGATGTACTGCAGTTTCTTATCAGGAAGCCTCACTTTTACATCGGATAGTGTTAAAATGGGTTACTGATTTGGGGCCGTATTTCAGAGCCTGGAGTCTTGTTTTCAGTTTTATTCACTTTTGTTTACATTGACAACGGTTACTTCAGACAGTGATTCCTTGTCATCTATTAAGTTCTGCTCATAGCCAGATACATAATATTGTCCGTAAGTGTAACATTAATTTTTAGACATGATTTAAAATTTTTGTCCACACTTAGCCTTTTTTGGGATCCATTTGGGCTCATCGTTCCCATTGGGAACTTGGGCTCAACTTGAAAATTTTTTCGAAAATTTTTTCTTTCGAATTATTTTTTGAAATGTTTGTAATGGATTATATTATTATCATGTATCTTGTTTTCAAGGGTTAGTGCGAGTACGTTGACTGTTTAACTTTTTTCAAAATGAAAGAAGTTTGTTCAAATTGTAATTCGAGGAAGTCTTCCTCTGATTCTCATGCTCAGTGTATTAATTGTAGTCAGAGTACTCGCACTAATTCTTGCTCTGTGTGTGCCAATTGGAATGACAAACGTTGGAGACGTGTGTCACAGTATATTGTTAGTGGTGAGAGGTCCATGCCGGCCCTCTCGCCACAGGGTCACTCTAGTTTTTCAGTCTCTTTTTCAGAGGAACAAGAACAGGGTGATGTTTCCATGATGTCCTCACAAAGTGTGCCTCCGTTGTCGCAGATAAATGAAGAGCTAGCGGAAAAAGTGCTCAATGAAATTCGGCAAATACCTAAGAGGTCCCACGTAGGATCGACGGCATTGTCGCCCGCTAGCTCGCCTGGTGAAGCAATCATTCACGAAATGGTTGTGAAGCCGGGTTCGTCCGTTGTGGTCCAGGAAAAGAGATCGGGTGTTGCGAGCACTATAAACATGGATTGTGCACACCCGGCGACGACGGATCCGAGGATAGTATGGAGGAAGCCAATAAGTCCGGTACCTAGCTCATCCAAGTCTGCCTGGACCGCGAGCGAGAGAGGCCCCTCTCTCTTGCAACAACATCTGGGACCAGATGTTGTTGTACGTAATGTTCTTCAGTCAGAGCATACGTCCACCCCTCGGGACGCTCCGTCGTATAGACAGTCCGGCGCGACTAGTTTTAGTAGTCTATTGGCTTCCTCATCCTCACGGCAGCACACACGACTGCAACTTGGCTACGTGACTTCTGATATCCAGCCTGTTTCACTGACCAGGGATTCCATGTCGATCAGGTCACGCCATCCGGTAGCCAAGGACAAGAGGCCTTACCAGTCGGGACGTTTGCATAAAAGAAGTATGCAGGAGGTAACGTCCCAGGAGCTTCCAGCGGCTAAATCACGTAAGACCGCGGCTCCACAGGCCTCTGTGACGGACTTGCTATCACAGATAGCTCAACTCATTGCAGCATCCCAGCTGCTATCAGAAACTTTTCCGAAACAGGAATTGTCTGAGGAAGCTGGGTGGGTTCGCTCCCCTGCAGAGTCCGAAAGGGACGGCCAAGAATCTCATATGGTCCAGTCGGATGACGAAAGGGAATCATGATCAGCGGAGCTGGAATTTTCCCTTTCCAAATAACATAAGGTGGCCGTAGATTTCATCCGGCAACACCTTCCAGATGTTGTTCCTCCGGACCAAAATGCTGCATTACCGGATAAGAAACTGATAGCGTCACTGGACACAGACTTTTTTGGCCGGATTAGGGACACTGTCCCTGAGTTTCCGACCCAGTCCAGAAATGTCACATGGACATTTGAACTTTTGAATGACGCTATATTCAAGCTAGCCGCTAAGCCTGGCAAATCCGGTTTCTTATCACCTAGTGCTATACAGCTGCCTTTCATCAATGCTAGACATAGATTTGAAACGGCAGGACAAGGCATGCCGAGAGTTCCTCTGCGTTTGGACGACCAGGCTGAAGACTTGGAGGTGTCATTGCTGGCATCCATGTCTATTAACTCCAGTATACTGGAGACGACAATCTCGTCTAATAGAATTAATTTAGTCGCATTGTCTTACGCTGATCACCTTACCACAGCATCTCATTATGTCTCGAAGGGAAAGAATTACAGGATGCTCAAACTTCCTTAAGAGTTCTTTCGCGGGCTATAGCATATTCTATGTATAACACCGCCCTTTCAGTGGCAAATCTGGAGTTAGTCAGACGTGATGCTGCCCTGGCTGCGTCCACAAGAGTGGACAGTAGGGTGAAAAACTCTCTTCGAGTCGCTCCGGTCTCCGGAGAGCTTCTCTTTGACGGAAAGCTTTCTATTATCTATGATCAGATTACTAAGAAAGCATCAGACTCTCTGCTTTTTAAATCCGCTTCAAAAAGGTCAGACTCAGCAGAGAAGAGTAAGGCAGGTACTTCGGGGCCGAATACATCCAAGGGAAGTTCCTATAGAGGATCTAAGAAAGCCTCTACGTCTTACTCCAGAGACCGTCAGAGTAGCAACTCAGGTAGGGGCCGTTATACTGGCTGAGATAACTGGTCAGACGCCCCTAGGTCGATGGGACGAGGTGCAGGGCGAGGAGGACGTGGTTTCTCCTCCCGCAGGCCTCGCAGGGCCAGGAGATGATGGTGTAAACCTCTATTGTGTTCCTATCGGAAGAAGGCTGTCGAGATTCTTAACCAATTGGTTGTCAATAACGGATGACCCATGGGTGCAAGGGGTAAAACTGTCCTTCAAGGAAAAACCTCTGTTAACTCGAAGTCCACGTTGGACTCAGCTTCCGTCAAATGTTCAGAAGAAAGAATCGCTTCTCTCAGAAGTTCAATCTCTTCTGGACAAGAACGCTATAGAGGTCATAGAAAACCAGGAATCTCCAGGTTTCTACAGTCACCTGTTTCTGGTTCCAAAAGATATGAGCTGGATAAACAAGCTGATCGTGGCTCTGAAATTTTATATGGAGACCATCCGATCGGTCAGAGCGAGCATTCGTGTGAACGATTTTGCTGCGAGCATAGATCTCAAAGATGCGTACTTTCACGTCATGATACATCCAGCGCTCCGAAAGTATCTTCGCTTCGCTGTCCTAGGAGTCGTTTATCAGTTCCGAGTGATGTGCTTCGGTCTGAATCTAGCGCCCTGGGCATTCACTCGAATAATGAACTCGGTAATGACTCATTTCCGAGCTCACTTGTCTGTAGTAACGTCGGCCTACCTGGACGACATTCTTCAGAGGTACGGCAATGAGTTAATGCTTCAGAACGATGTTCAGAGTCTGCTTCAACTGCTCTGACGTCTCAGTTTCATAGTAAACAAAAAGAAGTCGGATATAGTGCTGTCCAAGTCATTCATCCACCTGGGAATGAGCTTCGAGATGCACAACAATCTCGTTCGTCTGCTGTTAACCAGAGCGAAATTAGTCAGTTGTTACGTATGCTTTTGTCTTCATTCAGAGGTAGTAACAGTGAGAGAATTCATGAGACTGACAGGTTTGTGCGGATCCGGTGCAGATCTTATTCCGATGGGGTGGCTATGCACTCGTCCACTCCAGATATTTTTTTACTCAGAATTGGAGTGTGAAGACTCATTTGCTCGAATCGAACATCGTCTTGTCGAATCAAGTAAAACAAGAGATTCAGACTTGGGCAGATATTCAGTGGTTAACTCAAGGAGTTCCACTGCAACTGCCGGATCCGAGTTTTATGATAATGACGGATGCGAGTCAAACAGGTTGGGGTGCAACTCTGAGCCCAACGGATTCGAGGTGCCAGGGTCTTTGGGATCCACAGTTCCTAAACAAGCACATAAACATCAAAGAGATGATGTCAGTATGGCTTGTGCTACGTCAATGGATGAACATTCTTCAGAATTTGCATGTTCAAATTCTGTCCGACATTTCAACAGTAGTAGAGTACATTCGGAACCAGGGAGGCACTCATTCCATTCCGTTATTCAGTTTAATGGAAAGGATCCTTCTGTTTGTCCTAGGGCATCAAGTTCTTCTATCGGTCCGTCATATACCGGGTCGTCTGAACGTTCTAGCGGACTCCCTCTCTCGGAAAGGTCGCATGTTGCCGTCAAAATGGACTCTCAACAAATGAGTATTCAATCAGATTTGCAACCAATGGGATCGTCCAATGATAGACTTATTTGCGATGCATCTCAACAATCAGTTGCAGACATATGTGTTGCTATGCCCAGATACTCAAGCGTTTGCAGTAGATGCTCTCTCGATCTCTTGGGACGGAATGATAGGATACGCGTATCCTTCAGCTCCGTTGATTCAGCAGATATTGCTAAAAATCCAGCAATCTCACTGCAAGATTCTGTTGGTAGCATCTCTGTCACCCCAGAGACCATGGATAAATCTACTCAGGTGTCTGTTGTGGGACATTCCGCGGAAGCTTCCTCCACGGGAGGACCTTCTTTCGCAGGGGAAATCACGCACACTGCATCACAACCCGGAAGGTCTCAACCTTCACGTATTTCCATTGTGCGGTCCTTCTTGCACCGCAAGCATTTTACAGAACGAGCAGTGGACACAATTTCTAACTGTAGGAGGACCTCCTCTTCGCTAAATTATGCTGCTAAGTGGGAGGGTTTTCTATAGGTGGTGTAGGGATCATTCTATTAATACTTATGATCCCTCCATTCCAGACATTGCTAATTTTCTGGTCCACTTGTTTGACGAGAACAAACTGCAGCCAATAACCATCAAGGGTTATAGGTCTATGCTATCGAATACCTATGCTCATCGTGATAGGTTACAGATTGGATCTAATGTCTCTTTATTTAAGTTAGTGAAAAACTTTTCGATAAATAGACCTAGAACACGTAGGTTAATTCCTAAGTGGAATTCAGCTTGGGTTCTTCTGAAGCTAAAAGAAGCGCTATTTGAGCCTCTTGATACAGTGGATTTCAAATTCTTATCTTATAAGACAGCTTTTCTCTTAGCCTTCTCTTCTGCCAAAAGAGTTAGTGAGCTTCATGCACTATCAGTTGATGATTCTCACTATCGTAGTGTTGGTAATGCTATTACTTTAACTGCTAATGTTGGATTTTTGGCTAAGAATCAGGCTCCTAATAAGTATCCTTAACCTATTGTTATTAAGGCTCTGCCGCCTTCAGACGGTCATAGGCCTTTGCTCTGTCCAGTTAGAGTCATGCGTATTTACAAATGTAGATCTGAGTTTATCAGAAAGAGACGTAAGCGTTTCTTTCTGTCTCTGCTGCCTAATAGAAAGGACATTACAGTCCATTCTATTGCAAGATGGATTCAATTAACTATCCGTACTGCTTATAAAAAATTATCTTCAACTCAGCAGTCTGTGCTTAAGATTTGGGCACATGAAGTAAGAGCGCTATTTACATCTTGGGCTTATGCTAATAGTGTTGCTGTTACCGATTTGATGAAGGCTGCATATTGGTCTCAGTCTTCCACATTCACAAATTTTTATCTTAGAAACATTGAGTCCATTTCTGGCGACCTTCAATGTTTAGGTCTGTTATCTGTTGCTCAGAATGTCGTCCACTAAACAGTTGCAACTATAGTTATGCAGGCATTCTGTTCCAGTTGTGACTCTGTCCTGCTGCCCTCTTCGTTCTGGGGTATTTGACCCAGAGCAAGGGGAAGGGGGGCGGGGGGGGATGGTGTTCCCTTATATCACCTGCTTTAAAGTGAAAAGCAAGGGAATACCTCCTCTGGAGTCAGTAATTCCGAGTCAGTGCCGGGATGGTTTTAAAGTGTAAAGCTAATGTCTATCTCATTTATGTAATATTTTTAAAGTGTAGCTCGGTGTGAAGCATTTGTATATGTCACGTGTCATACGAGCGCTAATATACAATCCTCGAACACTTTTAAATGAGTATAAAGAGTCTCATTCTCTGGACTATCTTTATTTATTGGCTTTACTTTAAAAAGATTAGTATAATGGGTTATACTGGATGTTAATAGAGATCATTGATGTTATTGTGCTCAATTACGAAATGGTATTGTGTCTTTCTTTTTTGGTACAAACAAGAAAGATACATGTAAAACCTGTTCTCCTCTTCTCCTTGAGGGGATAATTCTGTTTACATGTAATTGAGCCTATCGGATTTTCCTTTATGTCCAGGCCCTCCACTGGCCTCCAGCCTTTTTTCTATTCAGCTAAGTCTGGGTCATTGGTACAGTATAAAAATGTTAAAAAATTTCTAATAATTTATATATTTTTTATACTTACCAATGACCCAGATGGGGATGGCCCTACCATGAGTTGGGAACTCATACCTCCCCGCCGATTACATAACACTTACCAGGCACTGGTTGTAAGAATGAGGGTTTGGCTCCAATCTCGGATTTCCTTGACTACTGCACATGCGCAGTGGATAAAAGTATGGAGGACCACATAGGACATCTAATTTTTGGATTTTGATGCAAATTTTGGGGATTGGGGGGGGGGGGGGGGGGGGGGGGTGCAAAATTTGTGTTTGGCCCTAGAATATTAGAGTTAGCACCAGCTAAGTCTGGGTCATTGGTAAGTATAAAAAATATATAAATTACTATAAATTTTTTAACTTTCTGGGCTTTTTTCCATTTTGTTAGGTAAAGGCTTAACTTCTTGGTTAACCATTATAATTGGCAGATTTAGGGATGTGAATTTTGTTGAGAAATAAAAGTCATTATGATTTATAATAATTTATCTTTTATCATTGTTACATGTCTTCTTATGTCATTACTTTCCAATCAGATCTCCAATTATGAAACTATTTTTTGGTTAACGTATAAAGAGGTCTTCCAAAAATCTTTTTGCGTAACCTATAGGCAACCCGTCTTATAGGTTGCCCCAATTGTCAAGCCCTGCAAAACCACCTGCTACAAAAAGCCCTGTCTGTAAGTATATCACTTGCATTCAGTCTAATTTCCTTTGGTCTTTTCAGGGGTTCCAGGGGATAAATTCTTAACCTATTGAGTATAAATAAAGCATAAATTAGGGTAACAACTGAATATAGTTCAACTAATCTATGTTGCGTTCTCTTTGTCACATTTCCCCCCCCCCCCCCCATTATTGCGTTGTCCAGCGGACGAGTCAATCAGGAAGAAAACAATTAGAACACTAGGTACAGTTAAAACTAGAAGTCTTGTCCCTTATTCTGCACTAATTTGAAATAATAGCACATTTGGTTGGTGCAGCAAATCACTAGAGAATCACATCTGATGCACGGTTGTGAATTGCTATTTCTGCAGAATTGTAACATGCGATGGCTGATTGATATTCAGTATGTGTAACAGGCAATCAACCGTAATTAATTTTTATGGTGATTTTGCAAACAAATTTCTCCATATTTTCCAAGTCGAACGAAGTCAGACATAAATTGATAAAATATTGGTGTCAAAACATTTTTTATTAGGCTATTTCAAAACGATCACATGCTGGGCTGTTCGTACATACACATCTCACACAAGTCTTGTCCCCGGATTCAACAGTAGCACTGAATAAATCATTTAAAAGATGATTATCCGGGCTTCTTGTGAAAATTAAAACTGGTCATTTCGACAATTTTTTCGGCGTTTTTTTTCTTTCATTGTCACCACTGATTTACCAGGTGAACATGATTCGAAATGATATCGACGGATGTTCAAGTCCAGTTACAGCACATTTCTTTTCCTAATGATATGTATCGGAGATCAAAGTTAGCGACCTCGCGAATAGCGCACAACATTATGCATTACATAGGGCAGAAGATATCGCATGTTTAACTAGGTTTACTTGACTGATAGTGCATTAACTAACTAGCATTTTCTGCACTAGACGCGACAGGACTTCTAGTTTTAACCCTTTACCTAACGTAACGGCCAAAACCGTCCAGCGCTATTCTCAAAAATCGCCAATTAATTTTCATTATTTTTTCATTTTTTGTCTCAAAAACATAGGTTATGACCCCTCGTTGGAACGAGCTCGTCGAGCTCATTCCAACGAGGGGTCATAACCTATGTTTTTGAGACAAAAAATGAAAAAAATTAGTTATTCAAGAATTATTTTTGCAAGTGTTGTCTGCTTTTCAGGTTAGGTAAAGGGTTAACTGTAATCACCCCTCTTGCCAGATAGATTATGTGATGAGAGTCCATAGTGGCCACTAGTCACTTCCCTTCGAGTAAAAAAGTTTGATCAGTTTATACACAAACACAGTAAAACTGTTCGGCCATATTTTGCAGGGTCTTGCGGATTGGCTATTGCCGCCAATCCATTTGCTGCCAAAACTGCAACCGAACAGGAAAACCCCAAAACTGTGCAGCTCAAATAAAAATTTATCTTATGAATTTCTTTCTGTGTCTTCACAAAAAAGTCTGGCAAATGGAATATCCCAGTCATTCAAATATTTTTTGGTGACATTTTGTTCTGAAGACAGAAGATTTCCATTTACTGCATTCTGATTTTCATGTGCATTTTCTGTTGATAACTTTAATAAAGGACTCAATATTTGTTAAGTATTTTAACCCTTAAAGGGCTCGGGAATTTTTTTTATAGTTTTGCTATCCCTTGATAGCCTGCATGTACATCATATGGCTTTGCAGTTGTTTCTAGGCAAGTCTTGGCTGCCCATATAGGCAGCCAAGACTTGGGCTAGAAACAACTGCCAATGTACAGTACGTGGAGAGTGTATTATCACTAAATCACCCGCAGAGTGGGGATTCCACCCGAGCAATAATTGCAAATTTGTTGCAAAGCATAACCAGCACCAGCAAAGTTTCAGCCAATGGACCTCCGGGTTAAACCCGGAGGTCCATTGGCTGAAATATTGCTTGCGTTTTTCTTTCAATATGTACAAAATTTGAAAGTTATAGCTTGGGTGATAACTCCACCCCGCGGGTGATTTAGTTGCAATCCACTCTCCACGTACTGTAACTTGCACATTTACCCAAAGACTGCACCTGTTTTGTTTCAGGAAAAAGTGATGAAAGTGAAAATTAGGGCTTTGAGGGTTAAAATTTATCTGTGAACTGCTGTACATTTTGTTTGTAGGGAATAAGCTTTCTAGAAGTGAAAAACCATATGTTGATGAGCTATTTGATGGAGTTGACATGGTTATATCACATGAAGCTGAGTGGTCAATCGATAGAAGGATTTGCCGGAGTTGAAAGATTAGTTGAGTTAAGAACAGTATGTACTGATAGCATATATTTTAACCCTTTTAACACTGGTTTCCTGAATGGGGTCGTTCAACAGAATATTATGAACAACAAAATCGGGGAGGGGATCATGGGTAAATCCAGGGGATGTAATGGGTACCCCCCCCCCCCCCCCAAACCAGAGGTTTGAGAGGTTGTGGATATCCATGCGTTATTGTGAAAATTTACGCCTTAGATCTGGTGTGGGTCTCCTGTGAGCCATGATCAACTGCCTTCCCTTTTATGCCATAAAATGGCTGTGTGCATATAATATTGCCCTTGTCTTTCTGTAATTCCATCTCCATCATTCCATCTTCCCAACATTCTGTCTTTCCAAAGTAACAGTTGTCTGGACTTTTTTCACCATACATTGAGCTAATTGTCTGATTTCTGGTATGTGTCATGGCCATGGGTGGCTACAAACAAGTACGAGTTTGGTCCCAGATCGACGATTTTATTGACCTTGAACTTTTGAAATATCAGGGTTTTTTTTTTCTTTCTTTCACCATACATTGAGATAATTGGCTGATTTCTGGTATGTGGCTTTGCCATGCGTACCTACAGATTGAGTTCGAGTTTGGTCTTAGTCGGATGTTTTTTGCAGAGTTATTGACCTTGAAATTAGTTTATGTTGTAAAAAAAAATCTCAAGAGAATCAGTTTTCCCAACCTTTTTTGGCTCGTAGGGGCATACATGTCGTACTACTGAAACATCTAGTTTAAAATTTGAAAGAGTCTGTACATTATTGTGTGAATATTGTGGCTCGAAAACATTGTCATGTGCAAAAGAAACGAATGGAAGGCCACACAAGCTCCCATTTTTCAAACCTTTCTGCACGGATGCCCCATACTGTGCCTACATGAGTGAAATACTACCCCCTCTCGTGTTTATTTCTAGCTTGCTGCTACACATGCAGTATGATGCATGTACATGTACTCACACCAATACCAACATCGATAGGATTTTTGGTAAACTGCTCAGCTACAGTTAACTATTTTACGGCAGATAAAGCCGCCAAATTAAAATGTTTGAATCAACACAGGCTCTCATCGTCAGTCATTTGATTTAACAAAAAAAACTGAGAGGAAATATCCCCAGGGTATTTTCTCTCAGTTTCTTTGTTATATCGAATGACTGCCATTAGAAATACAGCCACCGTATTATATATTTATTTATTGGCATGTAAGGTCACATACTTATGCACAGTGGCTAATCATGGCCTTAACCGTTTTACGGGTGGAGGAAGCTGGAGTGCCCAGAGAGAACCACCGAGCAGCGACGAGCAACTGTCAGCTCCTCAACATACTAACTCTGTTCAAGCTCCGCTCAAGCAGGGTTACAGCGGTTGAAGACATGTGCACCATCGACGTGCAGTACGCCTTAGTACACGGCATCATCGTTTCCCCATGTAGGCAACCGGGATAAAGTTCCTTGCCCAATGACACAACGTAGGTTGTCCCGGATGGGGATCGAACTCGGGACCTCTAGCATAGAAGTCCAACAGTCTGCCACTGAGCCACCGTGCTCCCACAGCCACGTGTGCTGGTCATAATCCATGCATCCACGTGGGCAGTGATGACCACGCATGTATTTACCAGGTAATAAAAAATCATCAGCAAAATTTTAATTAACGAAGCCCCAGATTGTACCTAGTGTTTCAGGGCCACAGGAGCTATTGCCATCACTTGCAATTGGTGGCTGTTGTCTGTAAACTTTTCACATTTTCATCTTTTTTTCTCTGGGACCACTGAGCAGATGTGAACCAAACTTGGCAGGAATGGTCTATAGGAGGTCCTCTACAAATAATCCTCATTTTGTTTCCGTTGGTTGGAAAATATGGCCACCAGAGACATTCTTTGATTCTGATTGGTCGATTTTCAAAAATCTTCTCAGAAACTACAAGACCAAATGTTTTGAAACTCTGCATGATTACTGACTGGGACACCCTCTACCAACGATCCTCATATAATGTTGATCGGGTTGCAGGAAATCCTATAGGAAATCACATTTTCATCCTCTTCTCTGGAACTACTCAGCCGATGTGAAACAAACTTGGCAGGAATGGTCTATGGGAGGTTCTCTACAAACTTTGCTCATTTTGTTCCTGCTGGATGAAAAACGTGGACACGGGAGACTTTCTTTGTTTCTGATTGGTCTGTATTGAGAAATCTTCTCAACTGAAACCACAAGGTCAAATTTTTTGAAACTTCACATACTTTACTTGATGACTGGGACACCCTCTACCAACAACCCTCATTTAATGTTGATCGGGCATATTTACTATGGAAACCCTATGTGAAATCACATTTTCATCTTCTTCTCTGAAACTACTTAGCCAATGTGAACCAAACTTGGCACAAATAATGTATGGAAAGTCCCCTGAAAACAATCATCATTCTGTTTCAGCTGCATTCTTTGATTCTGATTAGAATAATTGAGGGATATGTAGTTCTTCCTGATGAGCGATTACAGGCTCTTTAGAGTCTCTTGTTTGATGATTATCCTTATAATTAGTGTTTGGAATCTAATATTATTGTGTGCGTGGAAATATTGTCCACCTGTGGAAAGTGACCTGTCCACAGCATCTGTACTGTACATAGACCCTGGCCTCTTTTTGTAATGAATTTTGTGTAATGTTCTTTTATTTGTCCTTTTGTTTTATAACTAATGTTGAGAATATTTTTCAGTAGTGAAATTACGGTATTTTGAGATTCCCTCTGTATGGTTAATCAGTATTGGCTCAATATACTGAACGGTATTTGCAGTATATATTGCCCATCACTAACACTGTTCACTTTCATTTTTCAGGTACTTGAGAGAATTCGACCCATTGAAAAGAAGCTGAAATATCAGATTGATAAATTAATTAAAGTTGCATCTTCTGGAATTACTGAAAGAGGTATTGTTAGACCTAAAAAAATTGAAAATCTTTTTTCAGGACCTCCTGCATGGTCCTTTTGGCTCACTTTTTATAACCAATGTAAACTTAAAAAAAATAAAAATTAAATGTTTTATGTCTGATATTTTACCCAAGTTAAAAAAATTGATAAATTTGTTCCTTGAGTGCAAGAAGGCTTTGCAATGCTATAGCATTGCAAAGCCTTCTTGCTCACAAGGGATGTAATACACCACCACCCATGCTATTCCGTAGATTATGAGACCTAAAACATAAACCAAGAACATGAACGTTTGATGGCAAAGAAATAATTACAGAAGTAAATAAAATAAAAAACCGCTTGCCCGCATTCACATTACGTGTACACTCCATATAAAACCGCACTTCGCGTACCCCACTTTTTGTGTAGAAAAGTGGGGTATCCAAGTGCGGTTAGGAGAGAAGCATTACATAATCAATTAGTGCTGGACGAGAAATTTCTTCCAGAGTCTGAACCTGATTAGCAATATTGGTCTTCAGTCAGTGAATTTCTAAAACCTGCATTTCATAAAATAATGACATAAAAATGTTATATCTGTCTTTTCCAGATCATTGTACCCCGGAATAATGTCCGCATTTAAACAATTCGCCCAATATTTTTCGAGATATTTAACTTGTTTCCGTATTAAAATAAAATGTTTTGCCGATATGTCATTTGGATTCCCCCCTGTATAATTAAAGGTAAGTTTATCGCCATCGAATATGATCTTGTCCACCTTCATTCTCGAAACATTTCATCGAGACATTTTTAAATAAAATTACCAAATAGAGGAAGTATTTTAAAATAAAACAAATTCTGTGCGTTGCTATGTTTTTTAGAACAATAATGTGACAGTCTCGGCGATACATCCTGTCTTTACGAAGTGCGGCCCCTATTTTTCAGACTCGGGATCATTACTAACTCGGCATATGATTTAATATCATTGCAGATAAGCTGCTTCACGTTTACCTCAGTAATTATTTTTGACGAATTAAATTGAGAATGAAACAGAATTAATAAATAAATCCATCTACTCCTTCCGGTCATTTTCGTAACAACTCGGGTGGATTTTTCAAATTAAGTTCAGTCTTCGGAATCATGAAATTTTAGAAGCAAGAGACAAACGAATCATGGCCTACGGTAAACAAATTTATAGTGCAGTTTAGGAAGTGGAAGGCACCCACAATGGGATTTTCTTGTCAACTTCCAATATCTGAAAAAGGCATGAAAAATTGGTGGCGTCACTGGGGGCCTGGGGAGGGGTAGGTATTTGCCCCTTAAACGTAGATTTTGCCCACATTTGCTTCCCACGTCCATAACACACACACACAAACTCTCTCTCTCTCTCTCTGCCCCCCCCCCCCCCCCCCCCCCCCCCCCCCCCCCCCCCCCCCCCCGTAACCATGGCGTATTCATGCCTTCCGTGAGTCAACGATCGACATTATAATCTCTCCACTTTTAAATCTGATCCGCCGCGCCTGGAAAAATTCTCCCTTAAAATTTTTATATATTTTCCTTTTTTTTACAGCTTGTGGTCCTCATTAACGGGGGAGGGGAGCATTCCAATGAGGGACCATAAACTATGTGACTGAAACAAAATATGGAAATTCACTAAATTCACAACGCCAATGGCCGAATTTGGCCAGCACTCAGGCTATACAAAAATCTGCATTCAAATTTTATTATGTTTAAGTTTTTGTTTCAAAAACATAGCTTATGACCCTTCATTGGAACGAGCTAGTGGATTTTGAGTCTTTCCATTGAGGGGGCCCAAGCTCTGTTTTGAGACAAAAAAATTCAAATTTTTAGTTGTTATTAAAGAATTTATCTTGCAAGTTCCACCTGGTCCTGTAGGCGGGTTGAGACTATTGGATCACCGGATTTATCTTCCTAGCATTTGATACGTTTTTTCTTGGAAATAGTATGTTTAATTTCGTGGCTGGAAACTGGGTAGACTGATAACATTTTGGCCAGACACTATCGTCTGTATGTTGGTGTTTTGGTAATAATAATTCTCCCCAGCTAGCATGGGTTTCTTTTCAATAGATGCTTCAAATGCTTCGGCCCTTTGACAGATTAATAAGTAAATTAGCCTTAGAAAAGGTGTTGAACATATGACATACCAGTATACAATTATGCTCAATTAGTTACTTCTGTTCAGTGGCGTGTTAAATTAAATCGTTTGTTTGTTGTTAATCCCCAAGAAAATGTTAAAAGAAACGAAACACTTGCTATGTTTCATCATATCACATCCCCCAAATATAAAAATATTCACAGGAAACATTTTTAAAATCTCCTGAAATTTAGTGCTTGTGCGGTCTCGAGTCCAATGATATTAGCTACAAATAAGAGACTTCATTAGTTGAAACTTTGGATATTTAGTGCTTAACACGATGTCTTGATCAAGTAGTCCAATAATATTAGCTATGAACACGCGTCTCATCAAGCTTTATTTATTTTTTATTATTTGTTGCTAATATTGGTGGACTGTTTCATTATCCACATCATAGTATGATGCCGCAACACTACCACCGAGTTAGGGTGAGAACGGTTTGAGTTTCGCCGAATTGAATAGAGCATGCGTTTTGGCTCTAATCTTTTCAAAATCAGCCCCCCTCCCCCTCCAAAAAAAAAAAGAAAAAAAAAGAATGGGAGCCAAAACTCGTTTTATCACCAATATCAGTCACCGCTGATATGACCGATTCCCCGGGTTGAATAAGATGTCACGACGTTGTTCTCATGACCATAAACTCAAGTAATGTATTCCTGGGTGGCGTCATTTCGTTCCCGTGGGGACACACTTCATCGATCGGAATGGTCCCGAGTTGAATTATGATACCTTGTTTTGAAGTAGCTCCAGGAAAAAGATGAGAGAAGCACGGATCGGGTTTACCCAAATTGGATCTGATCCGTGTTTTGAAGATAATCTCCCCGTGTCTGGGGTTCCATAGCGGCTGTCAGATAGAATAAAAAATGTGTTTTAATTTAACATTTGGGCGAATTATCATGTTATATCCCGGGCGAAAAGCAGATAAATTGCCAGTATGTTCAAAACGAAAAATGTGTAGTTATCTGTACCCGTCCATTTCGGTTGAGAATCAGAATGTTTTTTTCAACAACAATGACCTCGATTAAGCGAGTTCAGACTATTTTATATCATGTAAATCCAATAGATGGAAGAGCCACACTGCTTCACTGGATCGTCAAAATTCACATTTTTTTTAAAGATTTATTCGAACACAAAACGTGAATTATTGGACCGATTTTCACATTTAAAGGATTCTTTTGATCCAGAAAATTCTCTCCAAAAATATTTCAGGCACAGAAAAAGGATTTAGTGAAGAAAACTTATTATGTAAATTGCGAGGTGTTTTCTCAATCAACACTGATTAATGAGTAAATACCTGCTGTTATATCATCATACATAACGCACTCAATCGATATTGGAATAATTTTTTTATATGGAGTGTACACGTAATGAATGTTACAA
This sequence comes from Pictodentalium vernedei, assembly GCA_031216915.1. Lineage (NCBI taxonomy): Eukaryota > Metazoa > Mollusca > Scaphopoda > Dentaliida > Dentaliidae > Pictodentalium > Pictodentalium vernedei. The sequence goes on along the minus strand of CM062295.1, from coordinate 543,893,383 downwards.
ATAATGGCCTGAGAAACAGAAGATCTACTTTGTGTGGCCTTATTAGTAGATTATAGTTGCTGTTGAAGGTTATTTTTGTTTAGCCCATAAGGAGCATTTTTCAAACGTACGGCAAATGGTTCGAGTCTTTTTGACTAATTAAGAATCAGTTCTCACTTTCACTGGAATTGCTGGAAAATGTTTTAGTATTTGATGCTAATCAACTATAACCTCTGATTTCCAATCACTCACATCAACATACTTAATTCTGTAAATGGTCCTATCCCAAAAAAGCTTAAAATTGTTATTTCTACAGGCTTGTTATTTTGAGGCAGGCGATCGCCCTGGGCCACAGTCGCCCGCCGAGTTCAAAATTCTGCAGACGGTAAACATCCGCCTAACCCTGATTTCTGCGGCCCATTAATTCAGTCATAGGCACCTCAAAATAGACTGTCTCAAATGCCAATTTTCGCGAATTAAAGGCGATAACAAAGTGCAACTTGTGAAGTTTGCAGTGTGTCTTGATGCAGTCACACAGAGACAGTAAGTAACTTTCCAAATACGAGCAAGAGGTCTGCCAGTTCCGAAGTTGTAATTAGTCATTACATTGTACATTAGACTGTGACAACTCATGTGTCGCGCACGATTACGGGACATATCATCGCCAAACCAGTTCAACCACGGACAATTCGCCTGGGATGTTTCATCCCAAAATCAAAGCTGGGGTGATTCGTTCCCCAAATCTGATTGATTCGCCCCGGCTTGGTTATTTGGATGAAAGATAAGTATAACACTCACTGTTAGTGAGTGTCCTGGGTAACCTGGTATCTTGCATCCAAATATTCAAGCCAGCATTTATAAATTACGTGACGTGACGTGCATCATAATTACACAAACCATGTACCTTAAAATGATATTAGTTGTCTACCTAGCATGCTGAAACAAAATGGCCTCCACAGACCATAAATGGTCCTCCTGGGGTGATTTGAGGTGAACCATAATGGCCCTCCTGAAATTTTCAAAATGACAAGCCTGTTTCTATGATGCCCTGGAAGTGTTCAGTGTCATACACTTGATGGACCTCAGAGACAAAACCACGAACATGGCAAGGAAGGTTGATAATAAAAGTGATGAGCCATGTTATAATAACATTTCAAAAATAATGTTTATGCCAAAGCAGGACACCCTCAGATAGCTTCACTAAATTTACCAGAGTCGGCAGCATTTAGAGTTTACACACTGCTTCATAATCACTTGCTGTACTTTCATGTTGCAAGTGGCTGATCTTGGGCAGTAAATATAGGATATTCAGTGAGTTGCGATTTCATATGAAATTTCTGTACCAAGTTCACTAAAATCGATCTGAGCCGAGGTTTACTTTGGCTCAGATCAGTTTTAATGAAGGAGGTTCAGAAATCTCATGTCAAATCGTGATGAATTTGAGATTATTGTCTGTCTGTCCATGCATCTGTAAACTTTATTTTTGTCCGGAAGTTTTCTCAGTAATCTTTCAACCAATCTTTTCCAAACCTGGCTTGAGTAATAACCATGATAGGAACCTGTGCACCTGTGATTTTGAGGATGATCGGATTAGCCCTTCCAAAGTTATGGTCCTTGGGATTTAGAATCTTCTCTGCTCTCTAAAGTCTGTATTGTCCGGAAGTTTTCTCAGTCGTCTTTCCACTAATCTTTTCCAAACTTTGCATAAATACTAGCCTTGATAGAAACTGTGCACTTTCATTTTGGAGGATGATAGGGTTAATCCTTCCAAAGTTATTGTCCTATGAAGTTAGAATTTTTGCTGATCTCTGAAGGCTTGTAATCTTTTTTTTTGTCCGGAGGTTTTTGCAGTCATGTTTTAACCAATCATCTCCAAACTTGTCACAAATGATAACTTCAAGAGGAGCTTGTGCACCTATGCTTTGGAGGCTTATCCGAAGTTATGGTCAGGTGGACTTGGATTTTTCAAATTGATATAACTGGAAAATGCTCAACTGGTGTATTTTGCAGTGCTTGGCATTGCTCTTGTTTTTTTATTTTTTAGGGGCAGCCCCTTTTGCAAAAATATCCCTCTGCAAAGGAGGAAAAGTTTAATGTAGCTGTTTTTGAAATGTACAGTACAAGTCAAAATAAGTTGTAGCATAACCACAATAAACTAAGTATACTGCTGCCTCTGCACTGATAAGATCAGAATCTGACATCATTTTCTGGAAAACTCTCAGTGAGAGCTTTCCAGAAAATGATGTCAGCTTCTCATCTTATCAGTGTAGGAAGAGTAAGATACATAGTTTATAGTGATTATCCTACAACTTATTTTGACTTGTACTGTACATATGTGTATATAAAATATTTCTCATCCCTTTATCAAACTCTCAGGATATCAAAATTTATTATTATATTTTCAATATTTAAAACAAATACATATCATGTGACACCCTCATTGGAATGAGCTCAATTTCTAATGAAGGGGGTCACATGATATGGTTTTCTTAAAAGTTTTTTAAAAATAATATTTTTCTCGACTACTTCATTTGTAAATTACGCTGACACTTCTCTCTGGAACAATGGCTTCTGGGTGAATGAGAAGACCACACAGTAACTACCCTTTTCATTGTGTCAGTAAATGCATTCAGTGGAGCTTACTTATCTTTATATTTCTTAATTGAATAACCCTGTACATTGCATATAATTTCCAAAAACCAAACCATTTCCCATTCTTCCAAATTTGACCTATTAATAGCAAATTGGCTGTAGAGTACTGTAAACACATGATAATTTAATAATATGTCCATAGAACTATTGAAGAATTAATTTAACAGGGATTCTACGGCCCTCTTTGGGAAAGGGTCTGGAGCCCATGCAGTTGGGAAAATTCAAGTCGTGAAAGCTCCAATTGGGAATTTGTTTGGGAGAAGAAACACACAAAGAATAAGAAATGTTACCTTCATATTGAACTGAGAACATTTAATATAGAAGCTACTACATGTATTGTACATGTAATACATTTGTAACAACCAGTCACATGAAATAATGATCAGTCTCTATAATCTATATTAATTACATTGTTCTACACTATTAAATGATCAATATATTTATATTTATTTATTTATTGGTGTTTAAGGTCACATACTTATGCACAATGGCTAATCGTGACCGTGACAGTTTTACGGGTGGAGGAAGCCGGAGTACCCGGAGAGAACGACGAGCAGCTGTCAGCTCTCCAACATCATAACTCTGAACTCTGCACCACAGCACAGGCAGGGTTAGATTGGTTGAAGACATGCGCACCATTGACGTGCAGTACGCCTCAGTACACAGCGTCATCGTGCCCCCATGTTGGCAATCGGGGTGAAGTGTCTTGTCCAAGGACCCTACGCGGTTGCCGCAGGTGGGATTCGAACCGAGGACCTCTCGGCTTGCAGCCTGCACCTCTACCAACTGAGCCACCGCGCCCCCGTGATCAATATATTTACGCGATAGTCTACATTTTGTGGCTTTGCAGTTGTGTCTAGGCAAGTCTTGGCTGCCTAGAAACAACTAACAAAGTTCCTTGGATGTTACTTGCAAACGTATCAAAAAACTGCCTTTTGGACCTTCAAGAATTAAAGAAGAATTAAATTTTTATTTGAATGAGGACTGAGTTGGGGAAATTTTTGGTTTGAATTGGGAAAAATCGTGCCAAAATGCAATTGGGAAAGGGGCTCATATTCGCATGTGGGCGAGCAGTTTTTTATTTTATTCTTTATTTTTGTAATTATTTCTTTGCCATCAAAAGTTCATGTTCTTGGTTTATGTTTTAGGCCTCATAGTCTGCGGAATAGTCTGAGTGGTGGTGGGTGTGCGCTGACTCGGTGGTAGACTGTTGGACTTCTATGCTAGAGGTCCCGAGTTCAACCCGCGTCTGTGACGACCCGCGTTGTGTCCTTGGGCAAGGCACTTTATCCTGGTTGCCTACGTGATGGCACGATGACGCCGTGTACTAAGGTGTACTGCACATCGATGGTGCACATGTCTTCAACTGCTGTAACCCTGCTTGAGCGGAGCTTGAACAGAGTTAGAATGTTGAGGAGCTGACACTTGCTCGTCGATGCTCAGTGGTTCTCTCTGGGTACACCGGCTTCCTCCACCCGTAAAACTGTCACGGTCACGATTAGCCATTATGCATAAATATGTGACCTTAAACATCAATAAATAAATAAATGAGTGGTGGTGTATTTCGTCGCTTGGGTGGAAGAAGGCTTTGCAGTACTTTGCAAAGACTTCTTGCACTCAAGGGACAAATTTATCAATTTTTTTAATTTGGGTAAAACATCAGACATAAACCATTTAATTTTTAGCTTAAATTGACAAAGTCAAAATAAGCTATTGCCATCTCGCGTGTGGAAGTTTGTTAGTCTGTGAGTCTGTTTACATTTTCCTTTAGCACGGGCTACATCCCACAGTTCTTGTCTGATCGTCACAAAATTTCATATGCAGGTTTGGGATCATGTCTAGATGAGAACATCCCCTTTTGGTTGCGATCAGTCAACCGGTATGGCTACCCGAGCCCAAAACCCCCAAACCATTAGCACAGTCTGCAGGTCGTATTTATTAAGGGATTTTATTGTAACTTGGTAGGATGCCTCTGTATAATGCTTAGATGAGAATGTCCCCTTTTGGGCATGATCTGTCAACCGTGATGGCTGCCCAAGCCCGAAACCCAAAAACTTTTAGCACAGTCTGCAGGTCATGTTTAATATGGAGGGATTTCATTGTAACTTGATAGGATGACTCCTTATGATGTCTAGATGAGAATTGCCCCATTTGGGCGTGATCTGCCAACCGTGACGACTGCCTGAGCCCAAAACCTGAAAACCTTTAGCACAGTCTACAGGTCATATTTATTGAGGAATTTCATTGTAACTTGGTGGGTTGACTTCATATAATGTCTAGATAAGAAAGTCCCCTTTTGGACGTGATTGGGCAACTGTGACGGCTACAGGGGCCCGAAGCCCGAAAACCTTTAGCACAGTCTACAGGTCATATTTATGAAGGAATTTCATTGTAACTTGGTAGGATGACTCCAAATAATGTCTAGATGAGAACGTCCCATTTTGATTGCGATCATTCAGCCTTAATGGGTGCCAGAGCCCAAAAACCTTTAGCATAGGCAAAAGATCATATTTATGGAAGGATTTCATTGTAACCTGTTAGGTTGACTCCATATAATGCCTAGATGATGACATCCCCTTTTGGTCGTGATTGGTCAAGTGTGATGGCTACAGGTGCCCGAAGCCCGAAAATCTTGAGCACAGTCTACAGGTCATATTTATGAAGGGATTTCATTGTAACTTCGTAGAATCACTCCAGATGATGCCCAGATGAGAATATCCCCTTTTGGTTGCGATCATTCAACTATGATGATTGCCCGAGCCCGAAGCCCAAATACCTTTAGCACAGTCTACAGGTCATAGTTATGGAAGGATTTCATTGTAACTAGTTAGGTTGACTTCATATAATGTCTAGATGAGAACATCCCCTTTTGGACACGATTGGGCAACTGTGACAGCTACAGGGGCCCGAAGCCCAGAAACCTTTAGAACAGTCTACAGGTCATAATTATGAAGGGATTTCATTGTAACTTGGTAGGATGACTCCAAATAATGTCTAGATGAGAACATCCCCTTTTGGTCGCAATCATTCAGCCTTGATGGCTGCCTGAGCTCAAAAACCTTTAGCATAGTCTATAGGTCATTTTTATGGAAGGATTTCATTGTAACTTGTTAGGTTCACTCCAAATAATGCCTAGATGATGATGTCCCCTTTTGGTTGTGATTGGTCAACTGTAATGGCTACAGGTGCCCGAAGCCTGAAAATCTTGAGCACAGTCTACAGGTCATATTTATGAAGGGATTTCATTGTAGCTTCGTAGGATCACTCCAGATGATGCCCAGATGAGAATATCCCCTTTTGGTTGTGATCATTCAACCATGATGGCTGCCCGAGCCCAAAGCCCAAATACCTTTAGCACAGTCTACAGGTCATATTTTTGAAGGGATTTCATTGTAACTTGGTAGGTTGACTTCATATAATGTCTAGATGAGAGAACGTCCCCTTTGGACGCAAAACTGGAAACTGATGGCTACAGGGGCCCGAAGCCCGAAAACCTTTAGCACAGTCTACAGGTCATAATTATGAAGGGATTTCATTGTAGCTTGGTAGGATGACTCCAAATAATGTCTAGATGAGAACATCCCCTTTTGGTCGCAATCATTCAGCCTTGATGGCTGCCTGAGCTCAAAAACCTTTAGCATAGTCTATAGGTCATTTTTATGGAAGGATTTCATTGTAACTTGTTAGGTTCACTCCAAATAATGCCTAGATGATGATGTCCCCTTTTGGTTGTGATTGGTCAACTGTGATGGCTACAGGTGCCCGAAGCCCGAAAATCTTGAGCACAGTCTACAGGTCATATTTTTATACTGTACCAATGACCCAGACATAGCTGGTGCTAACTCTTAAAAATCTAGGGCCAAACACAAATTTTGCCCCCCAATCCCCAAAATTTGCATCTAAAACCAAAGAAATCATGTCCTGAATGGCCCTCCATACTTTGCCTCTACTGCGCATGCGCAGTGTCAAGGAGGTCCCGAAATTGGCGCCAATTATCATTCTCTTTGTTTGGCCCTTCATCAGTTCACATCTGACTGATCTTTGTGCTTGTAAATCTCAGTTTAAATGATGCCAGACACATAAATATTAGAGGAATGGTGGATCTAAAGAGGAAATAGAAGGAGGAGAGGAAAAATGAGTGACAGAAAATAATCAGGGCTGTAACTTAAAATTTTTTTAGGAAATTATGTTAAGTTACCTATTTTCGAGGCATGGGCCTGTTGTTATCATTCTTGCTATAAAGTTACACTGCTTGTTCAGTGCTTCCTCTCTCCCTTTCCTTTAAGTCCCCCCTTGCTATTCTCCCATGCTTTTGGCATAGTTTCTGTAATTATTATTACTAAAATTTCTTGGGAGTTTTAGCTGAATAACAGAATGAATTCTGTTATTTTCCCCATGTTTACGTCTTCACCTATGGGTGGTTAGGCGTTGTGTTCTGCATCTACCATCTGATGTTCTGCAGTTTCTTCCCTGGAAGTCTCTGTTTTGCATCAGATAGTGTATTTTTGGTAACTGATTTCGGGCCTGGGTGCCTGGAGTCTTATTTTAGTGTTTTTACACTCATTGTTTACATTTACAACAGCCCTCTGTGTGAGGGGGGGATTTTTGGAAAATAATATCTTGATGTTAATTTAATCATAACTAGATACATTATTATTGTTCGTAAGTGTTGCATAAATTGTTTAAAATATTTTTAAAATTTTTGTCCACACTTAGGCTTGGGATCCATTGGGGCTCAACGTTACTTTTCAGAAACTTGGGCTGTTCTGAAAAAATATTTTTTTTAAATATTTTGATTTCAATTATTTTTTCTATGTTAATGGATCATATTATTATTATGAATTTTGATTGTCAGGGGTTGGTGCGAGTACCAGGACTTTGTTTTCTTTTCACATTGAAAGGATTTTGATCAATTGTAATAAGAGGAAGTCTTCCTCTGACTTTTATAATCATTCTATATGTGGTCAGTGTACTCGCATTAACTCCTGTTCTGTATCTGATGATTTCGATGACAACATGGGAAGAGTATGTCACGGTATGTTAGTGGGGAATTGGACATTCCGGTCCTTTCCCCGCAGGGTCACTCTACTTTATCAATTTCTATTTCAGACGATCAAGATTAGGGTGATGTATCTGTGATGTCTTCCAACAGTGTGCCTCCGTCGTCACAATTAATGAAGGGCTAGCTGAAAAGTGCTCATGTAAATACGCCAATTGCCTAAGAGGACCCTAGTAGGTTCGACGGCCTTTGACGTCCGCTAGCTCGCCCGGTGTAGCGTCCATTCATCGAATGGTTCGGCAGCCGGGTTCGTCCGTTGCGGTCTAGAAGGAGTTTTGGGGTGATGCGAGCACTATAAATCAACCAAATGCACACCCAGTGACGGCGGATTAGAGGGAGAATGGAGGAAGCCTTTTAGTCCGGTTCATAGCTCGTTCTGGTCCATCCGGACGGCGAGCGAGAGAGGCCCCTCTCTCGTACAACAACATCTGGCCCCAGATGTTGTGGTACAAAATGTTTCGCATTCGGAGCATACGTCCGTCGCTCGGGACGCTCCGACATATAGTGAGTCCGGAGAGACTGTCAATAAGGCTTCCTCATTCTCATGGTAGCGCACACGACCGCTCTTGGCTACGTGACCTCGGATATCCAGTCAGCTTCGCCAGTCAGAGAATCATCGGCGACCAGGTCACACTATCCGGTAGCCAGGGACACGAGGCCTGCAGACTCCGGACGTTCGCATAGGAAAGTGTGCGGGAGTCAACGTACACGGAGCTTCCGGCAGCAATGCATCGTAAGACCGCTACTGCACAGGCCTCGGGGATGGACGTGCTATCCTAAATAGCACAGCTTATCGCAGCATCCCAGCAACATCTGAATCTGTCGCATATGTTTTATCAGACGATGCTGGGTAGGGACGCTTCGCGGAAGCGGGTACGGACGTCCGAAAATTTCATCCGGTCCGACGGGATACCGAAAGGGATTCGGAGGATTTCGAGCTTTCCCTTTCGGAACAACATTTGCTGTTGTGTATGTCATCTGACTTGATCTTCTACAGGTTCTTTTGTCGGACCAGAATGCTGCGATGCCGGATAAGAAACTGATAGTGTCGGTGGACTTAGAAATTTTTGGTTCGGTTCAGGGACTTCGTCCCTCAGTTCCGACATAGTCCAATAATGTCACACAAACTTTCGAATTATTGAACGACGCTATATATTTATTATTATATGCTTGCTATTACCAAGCATTTCTGGTTTCTTGTTCGCAAAGTTACGGAGATGTCTTTCAAAAGTGTGCCTTTGTCATCATAGTTAATGAAGAGCTAGCGGCAATAAGTGCTCATGGAATATGTCTATCGCCTAAGAGGTCCCTTGTAGGATCGACGGAGTGACATTCGCTAGCTCACCCGGTGTAGCGTACATTCATCGAATGGTTCGGCTGCCGGGTTCGTCCGTTGCGGTCTAGGAAGAAGTTTTGGGTGATGCGAGCACTATAATTACTTTAGTACTCACCCAGTGACGGCGGATTGAGGACAGATCGGAGGAAGCCTGTTAGTCCGGTTCCTGGCTTGTCCAGGTCCGTCCGGGCTGTGAGCGAGAGAGGTCCCTCTCTCGTCCAACAACATAGGGGACCACATGTTGTGGTTCAGATATTTTACATTCAGAGCATATGTCCGTCGCTCGGGATGCTCCGTTATATTGACAGTCTGAGAGACTGTCGATAATGCTTCCTCATCCTCACAGCAGTGCACACGACCGCACATTGGCTACGTGACCTCGAGTATCCGATCAGTTCGTCATTCAGTGATTCCACGGCGAACAGGTCACGCCATCCGGTAGCCAAGGGACAGGAGGCCTATACACTCCGTTCGCTCGCATATTAGTAGTATGCACGGGGTAACGATCACCGTGCTTCCAGCGGCAATGCATTGTAGGACCGCTTCTCCACAGGCCTCAGTGACGGACGTGCTATCCAAGTTAGCACAGTTTTTTCGCAGCATCCCAGCAATCGACAGTTTCTTGGTCGAATCAGGAATTATCTGACGGCGCTGGGTCGGTGCGGTCCGCGGTTGCATCAGGTACGGACGACCGAATGCTTTATAGGGCCCGACAGGATGGCGAAAGGGATTCGAAAGATTTCGAGTTTTCCCTTTCGTAGCATCGGAAGCTGCCATACATATCTTCCGGCATTTTCTTCCAGTGATTGTTATTTCGGACTACATTGTTGCGATGTTGGATAAGAGACTTATAGTGTCACTGGACACGGAGTTTTGGATCAGTTCAGGGACATTGTCCCTGACTTACCGACACAGTCCAATAATGTCATTAGAACATGTGTATTATTTATCGACGCTATATATATATATAAGCCTGCTACCAAGCATGATAGTTTAGTTTCTTGTCCGCAATGCTCATTTCTGCCTTTTATCATTTATATGAATAATTTATTTTGGCAGAACAGGGCATACCGAGAGTTCATATGCGTCCTTACGGCGTGGTTAAAGACTGGAAATATTCTTTTTCGCCGTCTATGTCTTTTCCAACCACAATGTTGGAAACGACAATGATGTCTATAGACTTAACTTAGACGCTTTATCATACGTAATCCACCTTACTGAGGCGTTATCATTACGTCTTCAAGAGAAAGAATTCCGGGATATTATCCTCAATGTGATTTCTTTTGAGGGCAGTAGTTTGTTCACGTATAACTCCGCCCTTCAGTGGCTGCTTGGAGTTGGTTAGACGTGACGCAGCCCTAGCTACATCCACGCGCGTGGATAGTAAGGTGAAGAACTCTCTCAGAGTCGCTTCGTTCTCGGAGAAGCTTCTCTTCAACGGCAACTTTTCAGCAATCCATGAATTGCTTGATTTACACGTTCTCTTGTCTATCTAGTGTAGCAAGAGATTCAGACTGGGGCAAACATTTGGTGGTTGACTCAGAGAGTGCCACTGCAGTTGCTGAATCCGAGTTTTATAATTATGACGGTTGCCAGTCAAACAGGTTGGGATATAATATTGATCCCAACGGATTCGAAGTGCCAGGGTCTTTGGGTTCCGCAGTTTCTAAGCAAGCACTTATCTTCCACGGAATAATGTTTTTTTAGGCTTGCTTTATGTCATTGGATGAACATTATTCAGAAACGCATGTCCAAATCCTGTCCGTTAATTCGACAGTAGTGGCGTATCTCCGGAACCAGGGAGGCACTCATTCCTTTCCGTTATTCAATTTAATGGAAAGAATCCTTCTGTTTGTTATAGTACACCAAGTTCTGCTTCGGTCCGTCATATTCCGGGTCGTCTGATTGTATTACCGGACTCCCGTTCACTTATGGGTCGCTTGTTGCCATCAGAATGGACTCTCAACAAACAAGTATTCAATCAGATTTGCTATCAATGGGAGCGCCCAATGATAATTTATTTTCGACACAACTTGCTTGTCAATTGCAGACATATGTGTTTGCTTGTCCGGATCTCTGAGCTTATGTTGTTAACGCTCTATTGATCTAATAGGACGGAATGATAGGATATGCGTATCCTCCTGCGCTGTTGTTTCAGCAAGTATTGCTAAGATAAACAACCACAATACATTTCTTTTGATAGCATCTCTGTCTTCACAGAGACCGTGGGTAAATTTACTCTGATGTCTACTGTGGGACTTAACGCGAAATCTTCCTCCATGAGAGGATCTTTTTTCGCTGGGTAAAATCGTGTCATCTTTATCACAACCCCAAGGTCTCAACCTTCACGTATTCCGTTGTGTGGTCCTTATTGCATTGTAAGCATTGTACTGGACGAGCTTTGGACGCGATTTCTTACTATAGGAGAACCTCTTCTTCGCTATACTATGCGGCTAAAGTGGAGGCTCTTCCGTCGTTGGGGTAGGGATCACTATGTTGATATTGTTGATCCCTCCATACTAGTCATTGCAACTTTTTAGTATACTTGTTTGACAAGATCTACTGCAGCCTGTTATTATTAAGGTTATAGGTTTATGTTACCTCATACCTATGCACTCTATGATAGCTTACAATTGAGTCTTATGTCTCTTTATCTAGGTCAGTTAGTAACTTTTCGATAAATGGACTTAGAATCATTAGATTAAATTCCTATATGGAATTTAACTTCGGTTCTTATTTAGCTAAGTAATCATTTGAGCCTCTGGAAACAGTAGTTTTCAAATTCTGACCTTTTAGACAGTAATTCTGTTGGCTTCTCTTTTACTGAAGAGTCAGTGAGTTTCATGCACTATCGGTGGATGATTTTCACTTTCGTAGTTTCGGAATCACTACTTCCTTTACTATTTAGGTTGGATTTTTGCATAAGAGTCAGGCTCCTAATTAATATCCGCAACCTATTGTTATTAAGGTCCTTCCATCTTCGTACGGGCATAGGCCTTTACTCTGTCCGGTTAGAGTTTATGTATTTATAAACAGATATCTTTTTATTACTACGGGCGTAAGCTTCTTCTGTCTTTGATGTCTAATAGAAGGGCGTTACGCTCCATTCTATTGCTAATGGATTCAATTAACTATTGATACTGCTTATGGCATATCATTGACTCAGCAGTTGTGTTTGAGATTTCGGCTCATGAAGTAAGAGTTCTTCTACATCTTGGGCTTACATTAATAGTGTCGCTATTATAGATTTTTGAAGGCTGCTCATTGCGCTCAGCCATCCACGTTCATGAATTTTTTTCTCAGAAATATTGAGTCCATTTCTGGAGGCCTCTATTGTTAGGTCTATTATCTACTGCTCAGAATGTTATTCACTTAACAGTTGCTACTATAGCTAGGTAGGCTTTCTGTTTCGGCAGTGACTCCGTTCTGCTGCCCTCTTCGCTCTATTCTATTTGACCCAGGGCAAGAAAAGGGGGGGGGGAGGGTGTTCCCTTGGGTCACCTGTTTTACTATGGAAACAAGGGGATACCTCCTCCGGAGTTAGTAATTCTGAACTGTTATTGGGATGGTTGTTTAGTGAGAAGTTTATGTTTTAAAAATTCATTCAGGTCTTAGTTTTTAAAGTATAGCTTTTGAAAATAGCACGTGTCAACGGACATTATTATACAATCAACAGACACTTTTAAGGAGTATAAGAGTCTCTATTTTCTAGACTTACTTTATTTATTGGCTTACTTTAAAAATTATTAGTATAAGGATTATACTAGATATTAATAGAGTACATGGATGTATGATGCTCAATTTTGGAAGGTGTTGTATCTTTCTAATTTATCATAAATAAGAAAGATACATGTAAGGCCTAATACTTCTTTTTCCCTAGAGGGGATGACTCTATTTTATATAATTGAGCGTATTCCATCTTGCTCTATGTCCTTGGCCCTCCAGCCTTTTTACTATTCAGCTATGTCTGGGTCATTGGTACAGTATAAAAATGTTAACAAATTTATAGTAATTTATATATTTTTTATACTTACCAATGACCCAGACGGGGATGGCCCTCCCAGGAGTTGGGAACTCTTACCTCCCCGCTGAGTACATAGCGCTTACCAGGCACTGGTTATTAGAATGATTAATGGCACCAATTTCGGAACGTCCTCGACACTGCGCATGCGCAGTAGAGGTGAAGTGTGGAGGGCCATTCAGGACATGTTTTCTTTAGTTTTAGATGCAAATTTTGGGGAATGGGGGGTAAAATTTGTGTTTGGCCCTATATTTTAAGAGTTAGCACCAGCTATGTCTGGGTCATTGGTAAGTATAAAAAATATATAAATTACTATAAATTTTTTAACTTTCAACTAATAGCTTGTTATGATATGGTTTTGTTGTAATTATTTTAAGAATTGAAAAAAAATTAAAATAACAAATTTTGATATGGCCTAAAAAATTTTAAAATCTGTTTCTTAGGCTCTCCCAGATGGTCCTTTTGGTTGCAGCATGCTCTCTTTTTATAACCAATGTAAACATAAACATAAAAATTAAATGGTTTACGTCTGATATTTTACACGTCTTAAAAAAATTGATAAATTTGTACCTTGAGTGCAAGAAGGCCTTGCAATGCAATAGCATTGCAAAGCCTTCTTGCTCTAAAGGGACAAAATACACCACCACCCATGCTATTCCATAGATTATGAAGCCTAAAACATAAACCAAGAACATGAACTTTTGATGGCAAAGACATAATTACAGAAATAAAAAAACGCTCGTCTGCATGAAATTTTACAAATAATGGTCTGAGAAACAGAATATCTACTTTGTGTGGCCTATCATGTGTTTTCTGGAAAGCATTAAAATCGGTTTGTGGAAAATATGCCAAATAATATAATACTAGCACTAAAATATGAACAATACACCATGAATTATAAGCTGTAGCATTGTAAGACTTCAAATTAATCAAACTTCACTTTCCAAGAATTGATACGTAAACAACATAATTCGACAAACTCCAGTGGCCATTAAATGCTACTTGCTGTCTTTTTGCTCATTAATTCCGCGGAGAATCATCTGATTGACTTATGATTGCTCCATTGAATTTGCATTTCGTGTATTATACCAAACCCAAATAAATTTGATAATTGATGCGAAAAGCTTATTCAAAACATTTGGTAATATTTTTGGAATCTCTACTTACTGCGCAGCAGTATAGTGAATGATATGCTGATGTTTATTGATGTTTTTCTTGATGTCTTTCCGACTGCCAGGCCCCAACAATAGCATGCTTAACTTCAAATGGTAGCAAGCAGTACACAATGTGTCTCACATTTTCAAAATCAAAAGACTGAATAATCATGTAACCTGCTTCCACACATTGTTAAAATTTTGTAGTGTATATTATTAGTCGAGTTGTGACGATGACGATGAATGGCAGGCGGGCGGGTATAAACAGTTGGTTTCTGAGCGATAACTTGATAATGGGTCGACCCATGCTCATGAAACTTCATAGGTAGATTGGCATTAGTGAGAGGAAGAACCCTACTCTATCTATTTTGGACTTGATAGATGAAATGTCAAGGTCACAATTGGTTTCCGGATGACAACTTGACAATGGTTCAACCCACATTTGTGGCCTTGGTGAGAGGAAGACCCCTACTCTATCTATTTTGCAGTGTATATTATTAGTCGAGTTGTGACGAAGTCAAACTCGACTTATAGTTTGACGAATGGCAGACGGGTGGGCGTAAACAATTGGTTTCCGGATGATAACTTGATATTGGTTCAACCCACATTCATGAAACTTAATAGGTAGGTTGGCATTGGTGAGAGGAAGAACCCTATATATCTTCGACTCTCTATGTCAAAGGTGAAGGTCACAGTGACCTTAAAAATAGTAAATCGTAAACAATTGGTTTCCGGATGATAATTTGACTATGGTTCAACCCCCATTCATGAAACTTCATTGGTAGGTTGGCATTGGTGCAAGAAAGAGCCCTATTTATTTTGGAATCACTAGGTCAAAGGTCAAGGTCACAGTGACCCTTTACATAGTAAATTGTAAACAATTGGTTTCCGGACAACAAGTTGATAATGATTAAACCCACTTTTGTGCTGTCACAACTCAACATTTTTTTTCTATTTCATTACAGAAAAAGATCCTCTGAGATACAAAGCAAATCCCGATAACTTGGTCAGTAAGGTAAGATCATTCTTCTATACCAGCCAGATTTCCCACTCCAGGCCTTAAAATTTGCACTTATTCTGGTGAATCAGTTTTAAATCTCACGAACTCCTGCTGCGAGAATCAGTTTTCAGTAAATAAATAATTTATATATTTATTCATCAGATAGTTGCATCTAAGTACTTAACTCTGTGAACTGCATCTCAGAAGAAATCAGCGACACTTGTTTTTTCAAATTTCTCAGATGCCATAGAATTAAGAAAGGATGCTGGTTCGGTTTACATTGGCATGGTGGGGGGTTCGAACCCACGCCGAGCAAGCTTCCTTCGGCACCAACCGCTTAGCGAAACTGTACTGAACCACGCACACCATTTGGTCACCACCGACAGACCCCAAAAAAGGGAATGCTAGTTAACCAGGTATATACAAGGCCAGTACAGAACACACAGAATACTCAATTATTAGTCGAGTTGTGACGAAGTCAAACTCGACTTATAGTTTGGTGAATGGCGGGCGGGTGGGCGGGCGGATGATAACTTGATAGTGGTTCAACCTAGAGTCATGAAACTTCATAGGTGTGTTGGCCTTGGTGCGCGGAAGAACCCTATTGATCTTGGACTCACCAGGTCAAAGGTCAAGGTCACAGTGACCTTGAACATAGTATATCGCAACAATTGGTTTCCGGATGATAACTTGATAGTGGTTCAACCTAGAGTCATGAAACTTTATAGGTGTGTTGGCCTTGGTGCGAGGAAGAACCCTGTTGATCTTGGACTCACCAGGTCAAAGGTCAACGTCACAGTGACCTTGAACATAGTATATCGCAACACTTGGTTTCCGGATGATAACTTGATAGTGATTCAACCTAGAGTCATGAAACTTCATAGGTATGTTGGCCTTGGTGCGAGGAAGAACCCTATTGATCTTGGACTCACCAGGTCAAAGGTCAAGGTCACAGTGACCTTGAACATAGTATATCGCAACAATTGGTTTCCGGATGATAACTTGATAGTGGTTCAACCTAGAGCCATGAAACTTTACAGGCATGTTGGCCTTGGTGCGAGGAAGAACCCTATTGATGTTGGACTCATCAGGTCAAAGGTCAAGGTCACAGTGACCTTGAACATAGTATATCGCAAAATTTGGTTTCCGGATGAGAACTTGATAGTGGTTCAACCTAGAGTCATGAAACTTCATAGGTGTGTTGGCCTTGGTGCGAGGAAGAACCCTATTGACCTTGGACTCGCCAGGTCAAAGGTCAAGGTCACAACTCGACATTGGATCTGTGATCCTGAGCAGCATTTTTTAATTATTCATCAGATAGTTGCATCTAAGTACTTAATTCTATGAACTGCACCTCAGAAGAAATGAGCGACACTTTTCTTGTAGTTGTAGTTGGGCGGAGCCGATTCATCAGTTCAGATTAGTTGATTCTCATTTAGGATGAGTAGGTGGGACGAGTAGATGGGACGAGTAGGTTTTGAGCTGAGTGGACTATGAACCTTTCTAACAGTGTGTAACATAAGGCCTAGATAAGTTAAAAATCTGTTTCTCAGGCCCTCCCACATGGTCCTTTTGTCTGCCACATGATCTCTTTTTATAACCAAACTTTAGAAATAAAAATTATATGGCTTATGTCTGATATTTTACCCAAGTTACTAAAACTGATAAATTTTGTACCTTGAGTGCAACAAGGCTTTGTAATGCTTTAGCATTGCAAAGCCTTCTTGCACTCAAGACACAAAATACACCACCACCCATGCTAGTCTGTAGATTATGAGACCTGAAACATAAAACAAACCAAGAGCATGAACCTTTGATGGCAATAAAATAAAAAAAACACCCACCCACATGCAATTTTACAAAAATTTGCCTGAGAAACAGAACATCTACTTTGTGTTGCCTAATCGCATATTATTAGAAACTCCAGACATGACATTGGTTATACTTGTTCACTCTTGTTCAGATACTGTTTAGATGGGAGTTGACAATTTACATTGTTACTGTTCAAGACTGTTTAAACACATATGCTCAAGAAGGCTGTTTGCTTTTTGTAAATACAAATGGCAGAAGATTTACTTTAACCAGTCGATCATTCATATCAATTTGGTTTCACATAACCTCTAGGGGAATTGAGTGCTCTTGTTAATTTTTTTGTCCTTGTCATGGTAGTCCATTAGAAACTGGGAAACAAACAAGCAGAGTTGCTCTTTATTGAGATCCTAGTAGTTTACAAGGAGGTCCATTAGCTGAAACTTTGCTTGTGCTTGTTTAACCCTTTACCCAACGAATCGCCCGCATCCGCCCACGTAATATGCAAATTCAGCAGTTGAAAAAATATTATTTTTCAAAAAGTTTCAACAAAACCATATCAGGTGACCCCTCGTTGGAACGAGCTCGTCGAATTGAGTGCTCTTGTTAATTTTTTTGTCCTTGTCATGGTAGCCCATTAGAAATTGGGAAACAAACAAGCAGAGTTGCTCTTTATTGAGATCCTAGTAGTTTACAAGGAGGTCCATTAGCTGAAACTTTGCTTGTGCTTGTTTAATCCTTTACCCAACGAATCGCCCGCATCCGCCCGCGTAATATGCAAATTCAGCAGTTGAAAAAATATTATTTTTCAAAAAGTTTCAACAAAACCATATCATGTGACCCCTCATTGGAACGAGCTCGTCGAGCTCGTTCCAACGAGGGGTCACATGATATGGTGTTGTTGACATTTTTTGAAAAATTTGAAAAAATGATTTTTAAAATAATAAATTTTGATATCGTCTGCATTGGGTAAAGGGTTAATAATGATTTGTCATAAATTTTTATAGTTAATTTCTGGTAGAATCTCCACTCCATGTGTGATTCTGTGGTATTTGATTCACAATAGGTGAGAGACGAAATGAAAATGATTCTTTGCAAGTATTAATGAAGTTGTTCCTCCATATAATACAAAATGTGCTTACAATTTTGATGCTGATGATGTTTATTTGAGAATCCTTGGAATACATACTATTTCAAGTCTGACGTTTGCAAGAGCACCTGTAATATTTTTTTCTTATTGCAGACAGTTTCATAAAAAAATTCAATTGATGTACACATATTTATCCACCATTACCACTGGCTCAGACTAGTCAGCTAGCTCAATTTGAAGAATCAATTCCAACACTTAAAATTTTAACACCCTCCCTCCGACCCTCCAACAGCAAGCCAAATAAAAAACTTGAGTTCTTTATGGTGCTCCAAAGATAACCTTTGTGTATGCACAGAGGTCCAGGAAGTATACTCCAACCCTGCCAGCAACCATATTTTTGTGATGGCTTCAAACACTGGATCAATCAGGAATGAGTCATTAAAAGATGTACAATGGTTCAAGGAAGGGTGGCAGACAGACAGAAAGAAATCAGGACTGCTTTCTATAAAAAAATTCTTTGAAAAGATTTAGAATCCTGTGCAGCCTTCATTTTCCCCGCATTTTTAGTTCATCTGAGCGAAGCTCAAGGTGAGCTTTACTAATCACTTTCTGTCTGCCGTCCATCGTCGTCTGTCCGTCCAGCTTGAATTTTACATTATCGACTTCTCCTCACAAACTACTCGACCAAATTGAACCAAATCTGGTTTGCATGTTCCCTATCATATGTCAATTCAAGTTTGTTCAAATAAAGTTGTCACACCCACGGGTGCACCTCAAGGGGCATAACTCTGATAGCACCCATAAAATACACAAAAAATCATCTTCTTCAGATCCAGTGGTCAGAATCTTTTCATATTTGGTATACAACATTTCTAGGGGGTAGGGGCAGATTCAAGTTTGTTCAAATCGAGTCACTGGGTTAATATTTGGGCTTCCTGTTTAACTTAGTGCAATATCAGGAAATTTCTTTAAAAATCTTCTTCTTCAGATCCAGTGGTTAGAATCTTTTCATATTTGGTATACATCATCTCGAGGGGGACAAGATTCAAGTTTGTTCAAATTGAGTCCATGGGTTAATATTTGCGCTCCCTGTTGGAGCTCAAGTTTTAACTGTGCAATATGTGGAATATTCTATAAAAATCTTCTTCTGCAGATTCACCAGTTAGAATCCTCTCATATTTGGTATACATCTTCTCGAGGGGGAGGGCCAGATTCAAATTTGTTCAAATCGAGTTCATCGGTTAATATTTGGGCTCCGTATTTTAACTTAGTGCAATATGAGGAAATTTCTTTAAAAATCTTCTTCAGATCCACCAGTCAGAATCGTTTAACATTTGGTATACATCATCTCTAGGGGTGTCAGATCAAAGGTTGTTCAGATTGGGTCCCTGGGTTGAAAATTTTGGGTCTGGTTCAGACTTAGAAATTTGGGATCAGAATTCGAAAAACACCCAGATTTTTTATGTGTTTTGTTCAATTTTGAGACGAAAAAAAAAAAAATTGGGGTCTGGTGTAGCAGGATATCTTCCCCCCTGGACATCCCCCCTGGGGGAGGGGGCACCCCCACCCCCCCCCCCACCCCCCCTGGATACCCCCCCCCCCACCCCCACCCACCCACCCACCCACCCACCCACCCACGACAAAAAATTTTTTTGATTGATTTGACATTATTTGATGATGAATTGACGAGAAAACCATTTTGGGCCAATTTTTTTTTTCAATTCCAGCATGGATATCTTGCCTCCAGATCCATCAGTGCCAAACTTGTGACAATAAATCATCTCAATATTTTCTATTTCACATATTTGACCCCAAAATTGCTGGAAAGGTTCTAAGATTGTCTATTTTAAATTCACTGGTCATTATTCAATGGTATAAGCCAAGTTGAAACTGTTTTTAATTTGTTCTATATTTTTTGACATGGGTGTGGGTGTGGGGGGGGGAAAGATAACCAGGCCTGGATATCTTCCCCCCCCCCCCCCCCCCCCCCCCCACCCATGTCAAACTCCCAATAGACATTCATAGAACCTTTTGCAGCCACTGTTTGGACTTGGTTATGGTTGTCCCACGGAGTAAAAAAAAAACCTATTGATATTTTTGAAATAGTAGCTATGTTTTTTGGACAGGTGAGGCGGAAGATATGCAGGTTGGACATCTCCCCCACCCCAACCTCATCCACGTGTTCGAAAAAGTCCCCGAAATTGCTGGAAAGGTTCTAAGATTGCCTACTTTCAATTCACTGGTCATTATTCAATGGTATAAACCAAGTTGAAACTGTTTTTAATTTGTTCTATATTTTTTGACATGGGGGGGGGGGGGGTGGGGGGGGGTGGGGAAGATAACATCTCACTGATATCTTCCCCCCACCCATGTCAAACTCCCAATAGACATTCATAGAACCTTTTGCAGCCATTGTTTGGACTTGTTATGGTTGGCCCCACAGTGTAAAAACACCTATTGATATTTGTGGAATAGTTGCTTCTGAGATTGCCTATTTTCTATTCACTGGTCATGTATATATTAAAGAGTTGAACCACATTTTGTGTTAATTTCAATGAAAATTCCATAAATAAATGTTCTTATCTTTATCTTTTTGATCAGTTCTTTTTATATTTTATTTTTGAGGTGGGGGGGGGGGGAGATATCCAGGGTGGGGGGAAGATAACCTAGGTTATCTTCCCTACCCCCTTGGGGGAGATAACCTAGGTTATCTTCCCCGGGGGGGGGGGGGGGGGTAGATATCCAGGGGGGATATCCAGGGGTGGGGGGGGGGGGGAGATATCGTGGCACACCAGTTCAGACTTGGAAATTTGGGAAATTTTTTTTAATGTTTTTTATTTGTTTTCAATTTTGAGACAAAGAAAAATTTAGCCTTCAAATTTTGGGTCTGGTTTGGACTTTTCGGAATTTTTTTTAGTATTATTTTTTATGCGTTTTGTTCAATTTTGAGACAAAATTTTTTTGTTTGTTTTATAGCCTGAAAATTTTGGGGCCGGTTCCGTCCTCGAAATTTTGAACCAAAAATATATTCAGAATTTTTGGGGGTTTTTATTATGCTTTTTGTTCAATTTTGAGATGGAAAAAAAAAAAAATTAGGCTGAAAATTTTGGGTCCGGTTCTTTTCAAAATCGAGTTCCTAGATGAATTAGAATGCTTTTATGCGAAGATGTTTTTACCCTATGTCCTCCCCTTCCTTCCTTATCGGGGGGGGGGGGGGGGGGGGGGGGGCAGTTAGATGTAACTATCTGTTTGGCTGCAAAATATATTTTGAAAGATTTAGAGTGATTTTATGCAACCCCCCCCCTCCCTCCCCCCCCCCCCCCCCCAAAAAAAAAAACAAAAAAAAAAACAACACCAAACCCACTACCCATCCCCAGGGGGGTCAATTAAGCAGGGAAAAGAAATTGGCTACATAATACGTTTTGAAGGAATTGGAGTGAATTTATGTAAAAAAAGGACTCCTATAATAATTTCATGGACTCTGAAGTGTTTTTTGAGCCGATGATTAGCAGAATGTGATCCAAAATACTTCTTTGAACAACTTGTTTAAGAAATCTTCAGATCCACCCGTCAGAATCCTTTCATATTTGGTATACAACATCTCTAGGTGGGACAGATTCAAGTTTGTTCAAATTGGATCCCTTGGTTAATATTTTGGCTCACTATTGGGGCCCAAAGTTTAACTTAGTGCAATATGAGGACATTTCTTTAAAAATCTTCTTCTTCAGATCCACCAGTCAAAATTCTGTCATATTTGGTATATAACATCTCAAGGGGGATCAGATTTGTTTAATTTGAGTCCCTGGCTTAATATTTGGGCTCTCTATGGATGGGGGTGGCAGGGGGGAGCATGTTAGACTCAGGTTTGTTCAAATCCATTGCTTAGTGTTTTTCCATAAAATTTCATGACTTCATTCCTTTGTAGTGTTGATGAACCATGTCTAACTGCATGTGACCCCCAAATACTTCTTAGAACCACTTTGGCAGGTGAGCATTTAAGGCACCATGTGGCCTCTTGTTAAAAATGCGAGGATATAGTGATGATCTTCATATGTCCTTACATCCATTTATCTGTAAGTCTTTCTGTCTGTATGTCCATTTTTTGAGCTATAATTTTGAAACTGTATTTCTTAACCCTTTACCCAACGCAGACGATATCAAAATTTATTAATTTAAATATTATTTTTTAAATTTTTTCGAACAATTTCAACAAAACCATATCATGTGACCCCTCATTGGAATGAGCTTGATGAACTCGTTCCAAAGAGGGGTCACATGATATGGTTTGGTTGAAAGTTTTCGAAAAATAATATTTTTCATCTGCCCAGTCTGCATATTATGCGATTCGATGGGTAATGGGTTAAGCATGGTATAGAGATGCCCAAAATAGGTTTGTCATCAGGTGGTGCCAGTGATGCCTCTTAAAGATTGAGCTAAAAAACTGATTTCCAATGAAAGGCGCCTAGGATATGTAATTTTGATTGTTGAAAGTGTGTCCATATGTTCCGGTAGGATGTCTAGATGTGCATAAAGCTTTCAGAATTTTGATTTGGGCCCATGTGGCGCCCATAGCGCCACTTTTGTCGTTAGAGAATTGGTTTCTGGCAAAAGGCTCCTAGGGGTTTTAATTCAAAACATTGAAAGTGTGTCCATATGTTCCGGTAGGGTCTCTAGATGTGCATAATGGCTTTGCATTTTTTATTCGGCCCCATATGCCTGTAGCACCACTTTTGTTGTTAGAGAATCAGTTTCCGGTGAAAGGCTCCTAGGGGTTTTAATTTGAAACGTTGAAAGTGTGTTCATACCTTCTGGTAGGGTGTCTAGATGTGCATAAAGGCTTTGGATTTTTGATTCAGCCTCATGTGGTGCCCGTAGTGCCACTTTTGTCATTAGAGAATTGTTTTTCCACAGAAAGGCTCCTAGGGGTTTTAATTCGAAGCATTGAAAGTGTGTCCATGTGTTCCGATAGGGTGTTTAGATGTGCATAAAGGTTTCAAATTTTTGATTCAACCTCATGTGGCACCAGTAGCGCCACTTTTGTCATTAGAGAATCGGTTTCCAGCAAAAGGCTCCGAGGGGTTTTAATTCGAAATGCTGAAAGTGTGTTCATATGTTCCAGTAGGGTCTCTAGATGTGCTTAAAGATTTCAGACTTTTGATTCAGCCTCATGTGGCACCTGTAGCTCCACTTTTGTCATTAGATATTTGGTTTCTGTCAAAAGGCTCCTTCGGGTTTTAATTCGAAACATTGAATGTGTGTTCATATGTTCAGGTAGGGTCTCTAGATGTGCATAAAGGTTTGCGACTTTTGCTCCGGCCTCATGTGGCACCAGTAGTGCCACTTTTGTCATCAGTGAATTGATTTGTGGCCATTGTGATGGCAAACTGAAAATGCAGAGATACAACTTGGACAGTTTGCTTTGCACGTAAATGGCACCATTCTAGTTTGGTCTTTCCCTGATGTATAACTTTTCATTTATTATTGCTAATAATTATGTCTACTCAGTGTTTCCTTTCCCTTTTCTAATGTTAGAAATGGCTACCCAAGGACACCAGTTTTTGGGTACCCCTTAAATTAGGCCCTGCCCAAGTGAATTTTGGCCTTTGTTGCCTTCCTTGGAAATTAGCTCCAGTACTTTTTAGTTCATTGGGTTTTATTTGAAAATGTGTTGTGAGTCTTAGTAATTCTCTAAATACATTCTTGATTTATATTCACTGGTATATATATAATTGGAGATTGGCTGTACAGTTAAAACTAAAAGTCTTGTCACGAACTGTGCGCTTATCTAGGCTTAATTGCATGTAGGAATTGTGCGCAATTGCCTTATCGAATGACATCCAAAGCACAGGAGGTTCTCCTGGTTACTCATTGCAAACACAGGCAATGTTTCTGTCAATGGACCTCTGGGTAACCCGAAGGTCCATTGGCTGACACATTGCTTGTGCACAGGCTATATGTACAGAATCCGATAGCCTTACTATGGTCATAATGCGTAGATTAACGCGCAGATCGGCAAGCTATTTGTGCTCATTTCATGACAGGACTTCTAGTTTTAACTGTATTCAGTTATCCTGATTGACCTGTAGAGTGCTAAATTATATTTGGTCATCAAATTGTTCACATGTTTTTGCCTTGTTATAATAGGGCACTCTCCCATAAATTGTAGCACAACAAATCTACAGGACTGAATAATTTTGTCAAGGATATCATGAAGCACTGCCACCAATGATGAAGCCATTATGGTGCAGCCCCTGCACTTAAGAATAAAGCCCAGTTAAGGGCTTCAAGCACTCTACCAGTTAATCCTTCCACTCCTAGGCCACCATATGTTATTCACTTCGTCTTGATTTTTACTGATTGAAGCTTTTCACAGTTATGTACATGTATCAGTAAGTTTCATTAGGTTTCAGAATTAATTAAGGTATTATACCCCCTGCAACAAGTTGGAGGGGCCGGGGGGGGGGGGGGGGGGGGTATTACTGGGATCATCTTGTCAATTCGTCTGGCTGTCTCTGTCTGTCCATAGACATAATTTTGTCTGGAGATTTTCTCAGACATTTATGTACAGTTGTCCTCGAAACTTGGTATGAATGTTCACCACCATAGAGACCTGTGCATCTGCGATTATAGTTCTGGTTGGGCTATTTTTTGCCAAAGTTATTCCCCTTTTCAACCTGTCTTCAAATGCTAGAATTTTGTCCAGAGATTTTCTCAGATGGGTCGATTCCTTTGAAATGTGGTACGGATGTTTCCTACCACAGGAACCTGTTGTCTTAGAATGCTTGAATTTTGTCTGGACATTTTCTCAGATGTTTATGGTTTGATTCCTTTGAAACTTGGTATGGATGTTCACTACCATAGGAACCCTTGCACCTGTGATTTTAGTTTCGGTCTGACTTTTTTGCCAGAGTTATGCTCCTTTTTGTCTTAGAATGCCTGAATTTTGTCTGGAGATTTTCCCAGATGTTCATGGGACGATTCCTTTGAAACCTGGTATGGACGTTTACTACCATGAGAACCTGTGCACCTGTGATTATAGTTTTGATCGAACTTTTTGGGGCCAGAGTTATGCCCCTTTTCATCTTAGAATGCCTGAATATTGTCAGCAGATTTTCTCATATGTTTATTTGTCGATTCCTTTGAAATGTGGTATGCATGTTCACTACCATGGGAACCTGTGCACCTGCGATTATAGTTTTGATTGGACCTTTTTGCCAGAGTTATGTCTCTTTTTTTCTGGGAATGTCTGAATTTTGTCTAGAGATTTTCTCAGATTTATGTGTTGATTCCTTTGAAACTTAGTATTGTTATTCACAACCATGTTAACCTATGCACCTGCAATGAAAGTTCCATTCAGACTTTTTTTGCCAGAGTTATTCCCCTTTTCATCTTGGAATAATCATGGCATTGGGGTGTATGGACATACCCATCTGGGACAGTCACACCTCTTGTTTCTATGTGGTTACTCAATATTATCAAGCCAGGAATTAAGCAATCTGTGATTTGCAGAATGAGGTTATAAGAGGTTAATTTGCTGATGCTATCAAATACAGTGGGCCAATTTATCCTCTGAAAACCTCTTTCTCAGGAGGCCTGAGACCTTGGTTCAGACTGTGGTTCACAGAGGGCAAATTTAGAGAAGCTACAGGGGAACTACAATGAAGCTTAAATTTCTGACACATAAAACGATATTCTTTCTCACTTTCACTTTGGCTAGAAGAGAGTGAATTGCATGCACTCTCTATTGACAATGATCATTACCATAGTATGGGAAATTTCATCACCACTCTTGCTACACAAAATAGGTTTTTTAGCCAATTGCAAGAGCCAGGCACCAGGCAAACTACCAGCACCTATTCGTGTCAATGCTTTACCTCTTGTAAATAATTCTAGACCTTTATTTTGCCTAGTAAGGGCACTTGGAACTTATATAAAAAGATATAGTTTTGTAAGAAAAGGAAGAAAAATACTCCTTTTCTTTATACCGGGCAGACAGGATGTTTCTGTTTATTCTATTTCAAGATGGATTCAATCTGCTATGCGCATCACTTATCACAGCCTATGTGATGTGTATATCAGTGTGAATAAAATCTGAGCACACCAGGTTAGAGGTTTTATCACCCTCATGAGCAATTCTATCACTACCTTTTATCTTGGAATCTGGAACCCCTGGCAGGGGACCTAACATCTCTTGGTCCTCTATCAGTAGCCCAAAATGTTTTACACCAGCATTCAGTACATTATGGTTTCAAGCAAGTCTTGGCTGCCTATATAGGCTATATAGACAGCCAAGAAACAACTATACAGTCAGAGGATGTGGATTGTCAAAGTAAAGCAAAAATGTATCCAAAATCTGAAAGGCCCTCAAAGGTTAAGCCTCTCTGGTTTGCCTAAATTAGCATTTTGCGAAATGTTTGGTATGCAAAAGAGATAATTTTCAATACTCCAGGTTGGGATTCTTGTATCGTGTATAATTTCTACATCTGTTAATAGCTATTTAGTTAACCCTTTGAACTCTAGTGGTATCTTCCATGTCAGTTCAATGGCATCAGTTGGAAGAGTCCATATTCATTATTTGAGGCTAGGCCTATTAATATTTTCATCTTTCAGCCTCAGGGCTGCACATTGAAAATGTTGATTGGTCTAACCCTCACATTCTCTTACAGCCACCCAACTTAATGAAAGTATCATGTCCCTGGGTCAGAAAAGAGGCCCCTTTGTTTCAAAGTGTTAATATTAACAGATGTAGACTTCTCTATTTATCTCTAATCTCTTTTGGGAACTCTTTGGTCCTGAAGTTACTTATGTAAGTCTGCTTTGAGCCTCATCCTTAGTCCTGTATTGACCCTCCATCCTTTTGTTTATTCAGCTAATCTGGACCGGTGGTTATGGTGGATAAATATTGAAAATTACTTTCTATATTTATCATTCTCACCACTTGCCCAGACAGGAAGTGCCCTCTTGACAGTTGTTCATAAGCACTAACACGCATGCAGCTATAAATATTAGCAGGCATTTCAAAAGAATGGTTACTGGCATGATTGGACGGCACTTCCTGCACTAATGCACATATGCAGTCAGCATTTATGGAGTACCATGCAGGAAACTGGGTTTTTTTTTGTTATTTGACTTAATTTTGAAGAGTTTGTGGTGGGGTTAAAAATTAAGTGTTTGGCCTGATTTTTCGAATTGAGCTAGCTAGCTAGTCTGGGCCAGATGTAGGTGTGATAAATGGAGAATTTTTTTTTAAATTTGAGTGCTGTTGGAAAAAGAAAATACATGTTTTTTTTTACTGTACTTAATAATTTTATTTTATTTTATTTCTTTATTCTGTCCAAATATTTTTGTCATTAACCCTTTGAACTCTAGTGGTATCTTCCATGACAGTTCAGTGGCAACAATTAGAAGAGTCCATATTCATTATCTGGAGTAGAGCAATCAATATTTTCAACGTGCAGCCTTGTTACAACCGATAATGTTACAACAGCGCATAATGTTACACCAAACAAAAATATGTAGTAAACATCCGATAATGTTATAAACTCTGCATAATGTTATAACTTTTTTCAACCCGTTATGTTATAAAAATCGACGCCTTCACCATGTTGGGCACTGGATGATCATGGTAATGACATCACACGATTGGGTTACCAGGATAATCCGTGCCTATGTAATGTGACTAGGTCATTCTATGATAAATCCCCGTGAGTTGGGGGGAGGGGGAGGGGGCGGGGTCTCCTCGCCTTATCCAGAGCAGAAACCTTTAGTATAAATATTACATACCTTTATGTGGCAATAAATGGTAAGTGGTAAAGTACGTCTACAAAAGATGTAACTGGAATTAGTATACATTAGTTATAACATTATCGGTTAATTTGTTGTAACATAACAGGGTTGAAAAAGGTTATAACATTATGCATCAATTTTTATAACATAACAGGTTGAAAAAAGTTATAACATTATGCAGAGTTTATAACATTATCGGTTGTTTACTACATTTTTTGTAACATTATGCGTTGGTGTAACATTATGCGGCATTGTAACATTATCGGTTTTAACAAGCCTCAGGGCTGCACATTAAAAGTATTGATTGGTCTACCCCACACATTTACTGAACAGGCTCCTGATACATAATTGCATTATGACGTATCATGTTCCTGCTTGGAAAAGCAGCCACTCAGTTTCAAAGGATTAAATTGTTTGAAGAAATTAATCTCCCAGTATATCTTACACTGAATAATATCAAAATGAGGAGGGTATTATTTTGGATGATTGGAACTTTGAAATGATGGAGACTGTAGATAGTATGACCTGTAGTTGAGTAACAAAATTTATTACTTTCCAAAGTGTGATTTACTGGGTTTTCTGGGTTTGATTATAAACAATAACTTCACAAGTGAATTATGCAATCAACAATTTGGTCATGTATCCGTGCACGCAAACAAAGACGCTTTGCCATGGGTGTAATGGGGACTTCATTGTTTTTTGTTTTTTTAACCCTTTACCTAACATGAAAAGCAGACGACACCTGCAAAAAAATTCTTGAATAACTATTATTTTCATTTTTGTCTCAAAAACATAGGTTATGACCCTCATGGGAACGAGCACGACGAGCCCGTTCCAATGAGGGGTCATAGCCTATGTTTTAGAGACAAAAAAATTGGTGATTTTTTAGAATAGCGCTTGTCGTTTTTGGCCGTTACATTAGGTAAAGGGTTAAATAATATAATTATCGTTAATAATGAAAAGTAATAAACAGAGTAATCGCTTGACTGGACTGGTTACGTGAAATAATTCATTCGAGGCGGGGACTATATTGTAAAACACTCGTGCACACTCATGTTTACATCCGTCACCTCTCATAAATTATTTCACGTAACCAGTCCAGTCAAGCGATTACACTCTATTCATTTTAATATATTTCTGTACCTTTAGTTTGGGGAAGAGGAGTCAGAGAGTGAATCTGATGATGAAAGTGGTCAAAAAGAAGACAAAACAAAGATTTATGTGCCTCCTAAAATAACAGCAATGCATTATGGTAAGTTCACAGTCACTATTCAGATTCTCTCCATGTTCCTGCTGTTGAATCACTGGTAGGAAGTTTTTCTGCATCTTTTTATTTGCTTGTACCATTAGTATAGGCGACAATTGCTCCAGGTGTCACCTGAAAGGGGGCATTTATGTGACCACATTATCTTTGTACCCCTGTCTTTCTATGTTTGCGATTTTGATTTGCAAAAGGAAATCTCTCGAGCAAAAGCCTGCTTTTTTGCCCATTTATTGAGACCCAATCCATTGTTCTGCAATTTTAGTACCTTATTATTATTGTTGTATTTTCAGTGTTGATTAAGATTCATTGAATTTGGATGAAATTCATGGGAGTTATCATTTTAGAAAGACATGAAGATCATAAAAGTCTTACCGCACACAGCAGTAAATACTGCACAGATCAGTATAAAAGATAGCATACCACACACAGCAGTATAACAGACGGAATACCACACACAGCAATATTTTTGATATCATACTGCACACAGCAGTATAACAGACAGAATACCACACACAGCAGTATTATAGATAGTACACCGCACACAGCAGTACAATTGACGGAATACTGTACACAGCAGTATAAATAAACAGCGGTTGACACACAGTTGAAATAAACGTCAGTACAGTTTAACATCCAAAGTCACACTCAGATTGCTCCCAAACTAACATCTCAGTCACACTTAGAAACCAACCGAGCATTACTGTGAACACTGTTCACTGGCTGGATCTTGGCAACTAATCTTCACTAAATGAATTAACCCCAATTATACAACATTATTAACATTTATGACTTATAGAACACAAAGTATGCAAACAATCTCAAAATGCCTAGTATTTTCACCAATGGCAGAATGCTGAACCAAATGAAAAATCACAGGCAACAATGGCTCATACAGATGAGAAGTGTATCTCAGTAGAAGCCATAGTATTGGAATGTCTGTGAGTATGGTTGCATGCATTAAGTGGAAACCTGAACAAACTGGCTGTCTCAGACCCGGACAAACAAATGAGAGAGATCATGGAATCCTGAACATACCGTAGAACCTGTCTTGAGAGACCGCCCTTTGGGCGGCAGTCCTGTTAGATGTCGAAAAAGCATTTCACTCTGTTTGGCACAATGGAATGTGCTACAAATTATCAAAAATGAGACTCCCCAAGAAATTGATCAGATTACTATCCTCTTTCTTGAATGATCGCGAAATTAAAGTCAGAATGAACAATGAAATGTCCGACACTGTCCCCCTTGAAGCAGGCACCCCCCCCCCCCCCCCAAGGATCCATCCTAAGCCCCCTCCTTTACATCTTCTATGTAAATGACCTTAATTTCACCGAGGATCGTGTTCAAGTCTCCCAATTCGCGGATGATAAGGGCATCTGGGACTCTAACAATACGGCCAATCTGCTCCAAAAACTCCTGCAACGCGCTCTCGATGACCTAGAACAATGGTGTGCCAAATGGAGAATTAAGCTGAATGCCAATAAAACCCAACAAATCACCTTTACTCGCAAGACAAATAAACGTGATTTTGACCTAAAACTAATGGGTAACACCCTCCCAGAATGCAAAGAGGCAAAATTCCTGGGCATCACCATTGATCAAAAACTGTCCTTCAACAAACACACCGATGACATGGCGAAAAAAGCAACCAAATGCATTAACTTATTGAAAATGCTAATGGGAACTTCATGGGGAGCCAACCAGTCCACCCTACTCAAACTATACAAAGGCTTTGTGTGCCCAGTACTTGAATATGGGGCAATCATCCTAACTGACCTCAACCAAACTAATATGGGAAAACTCCAGAAGGTTCAAAATCACGCGCTTAGAGTCGCCCTCCGCACCCCATGGGACACACCCATCAAAACACTCCATGACAGAGCCGATATCCCCACCATCAAAGACCGCCTAGCCACCCTGACCGCGAGAAATCATGACCGGCTAGCCGACAGCGAACTAATTTCCGAACTTGGAACCATTTGCAAAAGCCAACAAAAACCCCAAAACTCCAATCAAAACTAAGACCGCTCGAAAAAACTAAGGAACGGGAAGGTGAACTAACAGGCAGATTAACAGCTTAACTGTGGCCTTCTACCAGAAAGGGCTGCCTTCACCGACTCAACTAAAATTACATCGCAACCAGCGAAGGGTAAAACAGGAAAGAAACACCCTCGGGTGTGGTTTAGTGTGCTAAACCTGTTTCCCTCCTGCTGCAATCTCATTCCAAGTCGCAGAAGCTCAGCCCACATAAAACGGACACGATCCCCGGCACCTACATATAATCTCAGACTAACCCAACTAAGGCCGCAACCAGCGAAGGGTACAACAGGAAAGAAACACCCTCGGGTGTACAACAGGAAAGAAAACACCCTCTGCGCATCTTTTGTCCCAACCCAATAGGATTACAATGCAGGCCTGCCCCCGAACCGGAGAAGTTCGGGTCTTCTTTTTGGTGGTCCCCGAAAGGGGTCATTGTTGTTTTCCTTCAAAGAGTCCAACCAAACAGACACAGCCTGAGGCTGATTATACTTGCCAGTGATGGCCATCACTCAATATCATCTCCGAAGTGGCAGACTATACTTGCCTGAAAATCAAAATCGACTGCACCTAGGGCTGCACGATATTCAGATATGAATACCGGTGACGATATCAAATAAAATATCGCGATATACCGTTATATCGTCGAAACTTTATTAAAAGTTGAGAAGCCGCTATTATGATACTATAGAAAAGTTTTTTTTTTTCTACATTATTATCATAGAGGAGTATATGATTGCGCAAAATATATATTTTTGGAACAGGACAGCCAATGTTGTGATTGTTAAATTAAAATGCGAAATTCGCGAAACGGCAAATTCATTTGTAAAATTTCATGCAATGGGAAAATGGACGACAATTGTTTTGATTCAAAGTATGCCTAAGGGAGACAATTGCCGTAGGAGGTAAATACGCCGGCTAATTTATTTAAAATAGCTGTTACATTTACAGTTTTTGCAGCTAAGTACAGTGCAGTAAATGTACCAGTTAGTTTAAATAAATGTATGTTGATGAGCGTGTGAATAAAAACAGGCTTGGAAATTGGAATACGGTGTGGGAGACTGGGAGGGAAAGTGTGTTTTCAATGGTGGTGAGGGTTTACAGGGAAATAGTTTGAAAAAACAAGAACAAATTTTTAAAGAATCTTATTTATCTTCAATTTTTCATTTTGTAATACGTCACGATTATACATGTATGTATATTTGTCAATAAAAGATAACAACAAAACTTTGTGTTCAATGACAGTCAATAATAGCCTAGTCAATAAACCCATATCATTTCGTATTTCGTGTGACCTGAGAATCTTATTTCTGAACAGAAATTTGATTTTAAAAAAAAGTCCCTCCTGGACTAATAAACTACACCTGTGGCACTGAGCAGCACTCAGTGAGACCTCGGAAAAGCCAATAGCACCTGTACTGTAATTATTTACAGATTTGCGGCCCAAACATTAACGTTAACACAAGACCTTTTAATAGGTCTAACTACGAGCTATCTGCCCAGATTTGATGAAAAGCCTCTCCAAGACTCATAAACTACACCTGTGGCACTGAGCATTCTTCAAACAGATAACTGTTAAATTGATAAATCAGTCTGCTGCTGATAAAATTAAATTCTGTTATCATTTTTTGGAAAGCGCCCGAAGATAGTTTTCCAACAATTGATAACAGAATTTAATTTTACTAGCAGCAGACTGATTTTATCTTGCACCCGGAAAAGCCAATAGCACTTGTAATTTTTTAGCACTTATACAAATATTTACAGATTTGCGGCCAAAAACGTTAACATGTTTACTTTGTCTGGCTTAAGACAAGACCTTTTCGGTCCAACTATCTGGCCAGATTTGCTAAAAAGCCTCTCCGATGGAACGCTAGTTGCACAAACACAAAGGTATTTTTTAGCAAATATGGCCAGAGTTGGATATTTAAATGCATTCAGACGCCACCAGTCTAAGGGATTAGTGTCACTGTCAGGAGAATCCGCACCAATATACAAAGAAATCTCCTTCTCAACACAATCAGATTTCCCACACTGCTGGGGTAATTTACTTTTAAACAAACTACCTATTGTCCTTTTTTTCTTTGAGGGCGGTTGATCACCATTGTCCGATGTTGTTTGTTTAATTACTTCAGTGTTAACCACATGTAAAGATTTGTCAGCAATAATTTCTTTCTTCAATGACTCGAACTGATCATCTGACAAATAATTGTTCTTGAACCTGGGGTCTAAAGATGAAGCAATTGCTATGATTTTGACAGTTTTTTCTTCACAGTACTTGTCACTCAGATACTTTTTAATGCGATTTTTAATGTCACTGGTTAGGGTATGTGCGTCATTTTCAGTGTTCAGCATATCAGTTTCCAGTAATGACAGCAAAGGCTTTACTGCAAAAATGCTAACATATTTCTCTGCAGATAATATATCAGTAAAGTCACTTACAGGCTGCAAAGCAGCAGAAACAGCCTCCATCACATGACTATCTTGCCACGTCGGTACAAGATGTGAAGTTTTTCTTTCAGCACTAAGTTCCTTTCGTATTGCTGGCTCTTGCTCTAGCACACGTTTCACCATGTCATACTTCCATCCCCACCTAGTAGGGCAGTCAGCAATAAGTGAGTGTTTGGGTAAACCCAGTTCATCCTGTAATGCTGATAAATTACGTCTGTGCAGCCAACTTGTTGAAAATGTCGAAACTATCGACCTACACACACCCAGCATATGGGAAACTCGATGGTCAGTCTTGATGGAATTCGTAACACAGCTAAGTTTAAATTATGACCAAAACAGGCCAAGTGGCACCAGTTCAATTTTGTTTTTATTGCATTCAGGATGTTTGACCCATTGTCGGTTGTTATACAAACTAAACTTTTATCTTCAAGCTGCCATGCCGACAGTGTTTCACTTAAAACACAAGAAATATTATCACCCGTGTGGTTATCAGGGAAGTATAATGTTTCCAGCACACATGAACACAAATTCCAATCTCCATCAATAAAATGAATAGTTAACCCAAGATAGGGCACCATTCCTATCGAAGACCACAAATCCGTTGTGAGTGAATAGAATTGGGCCTCACTGACCTCCTTTTGTACCTTATCCCGAATTTCATTGTACAGTCTTGGTACGGCAGTTTGGTTGAAATAATTCCGCCCTGGAAGCTGGTATTGTCGATCAAAAGCCCTAAGCATTTCCTTGAAATGGGGCTGCTCAACAGTATAGATTGGCACCATATTGCCAGCAAGATATTTAGTCACACACTCAGTAAGATTATTCCATCGCTTTGACCCTTTCTCGTAAGTTGTCAAGTTGGCAATTGATGCAGCAATTGTTGGCTGTTTGCTGGTACCCTGGGTGGGCACCTCAGACTCTCTCTTTCTTTTTCTTTGTGCTGTCACTTGTGAGTATAAAACTGGGTGGTTTGCTTTTAAATGTGCAAACAAGTTAGTGGTATTTCCCCCATGAGAAACCACCACTTTCTGGCAAGTCTTGCAGATAGGTTTAGTCTCGTCTTTCGGTTTTCTATCTTCGCCAGGTTCAAAACCAAAATAAGTCCATATTATTGACGTTGCTTTAGATTTTGTGACCAGATCCATCTCAGCTAACTAAATAGTAAATACTGATATGATTTATGGATAAAATTGGGGAAATATATACTCTTTAGGGCATACTTGTTTATGTTGCGGGACTCGATAATTTCTCTAGTGGGTCCGACGCTGTTATGATAAGAATATACAGCAGACAAAAGTATTGCAGGGTTGTTTCTCATTAAGCCGCACACAAGCAACTATCAAAAGACAGTCACTGAGTGTTTTCACAGCAGTTCAATGAACAATAGGACAAACGCTTGGGAGAATGTTGGCCAATATGTTGAGAATATTTCATGAACCGGGTATAAAGTTTATTGATAAAACAAACTAAGTGTAATCTAGCCATCATTTTTTAAAAATCATTTTCGTTTGTCGATGAACTGCATAGTTCAGAGTAGTTCAAAGGTCTGAAGCCGAAGTCACGTTATATTTCGCTGTTCGTTGTTTATTCGAGAAGTGAAAAAACAACTTCCTCTTTCTCAGATCAGCTGTTTCATCAAATAGATTTTTGTTTGAAAACGAAGGCAAGTTATATCACGGTCTAAAAATGAATATCGTTACAGACGATATACCGGTATTCACATAGAATGGACGGTATTACCGGTATATCGAAATATCGTGCAGCCCTAACTGCACCCTCAGGGAGAGGTAGTACCTTTGTGAGAGGACCCAACTTCTCACACTGGTCCTCACCCGAGGGTTCAACCGACATCAGTCAAAGAGACCATCACGTCACAGCCGGTGACATCTGCCGAGTACCTGAACCTGTTCCTCCTTCAACACGAGTAGACATGTGGAAATTAGTCATTTACAGTCACTGAGGGTCGAAAGGGGCTTGTTCCCCATACCGTCCCTGCGCGCCTTCGGCGCGTGAAACCATTCCATTCATGGTGACACTGGTCTCAAGACAGGTGGTCTCTCAAGACAGTGGTCTCTCAAGACAGGTTTTACTGTAGATATAAATGAAAAGGTTCTCCAGTACAACCATGTGCTACAAAGATATAGAGAATTCGGAAATAAGACCATAGTATCGCATCCTATTACAATATTACAATCAAAGTACAGAACTGTTGAGGTCAACTAAGAACAAAGCCAACAAAGATGGAAGTTTAAAGAGAATGAATATCGAAGAGAACAAAGTATGAACAGATGAATGAAGAGTGTGAATACCATTATTGAAGAAAAGGTCAAAGTGAACAAACAAATGGAACAAACAGACAAAACTGTTATCAAACATTGGACTAGAGATGAACCGATAATCAGAATCGGCAATCGGAACCGGCCGGTTATGGGGCATCGGCCGATTATGACAACCATCAGTTAAAAACAAGCAGTTTCCGGTTATTCTATATTTAACACTGACTATTAAAATCTCTTTGATATCTGGCCTTTTCAATACAGTTTTCCCATTAAAAACATGTGGAGTGCATATCAGAATATTTAGGGATTTGCAGAGCCGAGATATTACGGAATTTACCATCTGCAATCAGTATGAGATCACCAGTATTCCCAGATGATTGAAGTCACTGGTCTTCAACCATGGTGCTGTACAAAGTTGCATTGGGTACTTGTATAAATAAAATGTGTTTAGTCAGTAGTCTGTAGTACTTCATGATGCAAGCATCACAACACAATAAGAAATTAAACTTGAAGAAAAACTGAAAAACACTCTTTTTTCGATGGTAGATGATTGTTACACAACATACATATATAAGTCGCATGACTGTGTCAAACATGTTTTCAGTTTGTCAAGTTCATTTTTTAACACTGAAGAAACACATCAAGGGAGATAACAAGTTGAACGGTGAGCATTAAATAATATATTCTGACGTCGCATGAGTTTTTGTAAACAAGGCACCAAACAACTTCACAACACACATTAACATCAAAGTTATTATTCAATTAAGATGCAAAGTAGGTGTGCTCAGTATCTTCCTGGTTAATATGGTCAAGTGTATTGTACTCTTACACAAAACCGTACTAACACTACCAGAATAACACACAATCATTGCAAGAGAACAATATCGTGTGATTGTGTCGTTTATAATGATCTTTCCCCACCCCAACTACCAAAAATGCAAATATTATTTTGGCTAATATTGCCCAGCACTAAACATGCATACTCTGAGAACTTATGTGGTATTAACTATTAAGCTTTCGTAATTGGTGATTTATCAATGAAATTCTGCAGTATAACAGGCACTAACAGATTTTCTTTGTGGTCCTATTTCAACCATCGGAATCGTCATCAAAATTGGCACAATCGGCAGAGAAACTGGATTCGGCAGAGAAATAATCGGTAATCGGTTCATAGCTAGTTTTGATAATCGTTTCATCACTACATTGGACTATTACAAACTTTGAACTATTAACTCGTACAGAGAACTCGGCAGGGACCACCTTACGAGTGAATTTTAGGGAGAAGTGACTTCTCCCTCTCAGAAAAATAGGGAGAAGTGAAATTTCTAAAGAAACCTGCCATGAAAAACCATGGAATTTCACACATATCATCCCCAGAAAGTCCTGGAAAGTTCTTCAAAGTTGTCATGGAAAATGTTTTCAGTTTTAGAAATTTGAGGAGATCCAAGAATGTCAACTACTTCTGGTAGGTACAGTGTATAACTAAACACGAAAGTGGTGATTTTGCAAGAAAAGGAACATGCAGTGACCAGCCGACTGGGCAACTTTAGCAATGTCGTTGCCTCGTTGCAAACCTTGCTCTGCGTTCAATAAAGAGCAATTCTGAAGTTGCTTTGTGAAAATTCCATCTTCACGAACAAAATGCAAACACACAGCTTATGAACATAAAAGTTATTCAATAAGTATCGACTGGAGGTTGAAAACAACCTATCAGTGGTATGTTGTGTTGTATTATTCAGATATGAAAGCTTATATTTTTATACTGTACCAATGACCCAGACATAGCTGGTGCTAACTCTTAAAAATATAGGGCCAGACACAAATTTTGCCCCCCAATCCCCCAAATTTGCATCTAAAACCAAAGAAAACATGTCCTGAATGGCCCTCCATACTTCACCTCTACTGCGCATGCGCTGTGTCAAGGACGTCCCGAAATTGGCACCATTAATCATTCTTTGTTTGGCCCTTCATCAGTTAACATCTGACTGATCTTTGTGCTTGTAAATCTCAGTTTAAATGATGCCAGACACATAAATATTAGTGAAATGGTGATTCTAAGGAGGATATAGAAGGAGGAGAGGAAAAATGAGTGACAGAAAATAATCAGGGCTGTAACTTGAAATTTTTGGATGAAATTATGTTTAAGTTACCTATTTTCGAGGCAACTGCCTGTTGTGGTCATTCTTGTTATCAAGATTACACCGCTTATTCAGTGTTTTCCTCTCTCCCTTTCCTTTAAGTCCCCTCTTGCTATTCTCCCATGCTTTTGGCATATTTTCTGTAATATTACTACTAAAATTTCTTGGGAGTTTTAGCTGGATAACAGAATGTATTCTGTTCTTTTCCCCATGTTTACGTCTTCACCTATGGGTGGTTAGGCGTAGTGTTCTGCATCTACCATCTGATGTTCTGCAGTTTCTTCCCTGGAAGTCTCTGTTTTGCATCAGATAGTGTATTATTGGTAACTGATTTTGGGCCAGGGTGCCTGGAGTCTTGATCTAGTGTTTTTACACTTATTGTTTACATTTCCAACAGCCCTCTGTGTGAGGGGGGATTTCTTGAAAATAATATCTTGATGTTAATTTAGTCATAACTACACACATTATTATTGTTCGTAAGTGTTGCATAAATTGTTTAAAATATTTTTAGAATTTTTGTCCACACTTAGACTTGGGATCCATTGGGGCTCAACATTACTTTTCAGAAACTTGGGCTGTTCTGAAAAAATATTTTTTCAAAAGTTTTTGATTCAATTATTTTTTCTATGTTAATGGATCTTGTTATTATGTATTTTGATTGTCAGGGGTTGGTGCGAGTACTAGGACTTTGTTTTCTTTTCACATTGAAAGGATATTGTTCAATTGTAATAAGAGGATATCTTCCTCTGACTTTTATAATCATTGTATAATGTAGTCAGTGTACTCGCACTAACTCCTGTTCTGTATGTGTTGATTACGATGACATGGGAAGCGTGTGTCACGGTATGTTAGTGGGGAATTGGCCATTCCGGTCCTTTCCCCGCAGGGTCACTCTACTTTATCAATCTCTATTTCAGACGATCATGATCAGGGTGATGTATCCGTGATGTCTTCCAAAAAGTGTGCCTCCGTCATCACAATTAATGAAGAGCTAGCGGAAAAGTGCTCAGGTAATACGTCAATTGCCTAAGAGGACCCTAGTAGGTTCGACGGCCTTTGACGTCCGCTAGCTCGCCCGGTGTAGCGTCCATTCATCGAATGGTTCGGCAGCCGGGTTCGTCCGTTGCGGTCTAGAAAGGAGTTTTGGGTGATGCGAGCACTATAAACATCCATGTGCACACCCAGTGACGGCGGATTAGAGGGGAGAACGGAGGAAGCCTTTTAGTCCGGTTCATAGCTCGTCCAGGCCCATCCAGGCTGCGAGCGAGAAAGGCCCCTCTCTCGTACATCAACATCTGGCCCCAGATGTTGTGGTACAAAATGTCTCGCATTCGGAGCATACGTCCGCCGCTCGGGACGCTCCGTTATATAGACAGTCCGGAGAGACTGTCAATAAGGCTTCCTCATTCTCATGGCAGCGCACACGACCGCACCTTGGCTACGTGACCTCCGATATCCAGTCAACTTCGCCAATCAGAGAATCCTCGGCGACCAGGTCACGCCATCCAATAGCCAGGGACACGAGGCCTGCAGACTCTGGACGTTCGCATAAGAAAGTATGCGGGAGTCAACGTACACGGAGCTTCCAGTGGCAAAGCATCGTAAGACCGCTTCTGCACAGGCCTCGGTGACGGACGTGCTATCCCGAATAGCACAACTTATCGCAGCATCCCAGCAACGACAGAATCTCTGTCGCATAATATAATATCCGACGAGCTGGGTCGGGACGCTCCGCAGAAGCATCAGGTGCGGACGTCCGACCAGAATGCTGCGATACCGGATAAGAAACTGATAGCGTCGGTGGACTTAGAAATTTTTGGTTCGGTTCAGGGACATCGTCCCTCAGTTCCGACACAGTCCAATAATGTCTCAGATACGTTCGATTTATTGAACGATGCTATATATATTTTTTATATGCTTGCTATGTACAAGCATATCTGGTTTCTTGTTCGCAAAATTACTGAGATGTCTTTCAAAAGTGTGCCTCTGTCGTCATAGTTAATGAAGAGCTAGCGGCAATTAGTGCTCATGGATTACGTCAATCTCCTAAGAGGTCCCTAGTAGGATCGATGGAGTTGACATTCGCTAGCTCACCCGGTGTAGCGTCCATTCATCGAATGGATCGGCAGTCGGGTTCGTCCGTTGCGGTCTAGGATGGAGATTTGGGTGATGTGAGCACTATAATAGACTTTAGTACACACCCAGTGATGGCAGTTTAGAGGAGAGATCGGAGGAAGCCTGTTAGTCCGGTTCCTAGCTCATCTGGTCCGTCCGGGCGGCGAGTGAGAGAGGCCCCTCTCTCGTGCAACAACATATGGGACCGGATGTTGTGCTACAAGACATTTCACCTGCGGAGCTTATATCCGCCACTCCGGACGCTCCGTTATTTAGACAGTCCGAGTAACTGTCGATAATGCTTCCTCATCCTCACAGCAGCGCACACGACCGCACATTGGCTACGTGACCTTGAATATCCGGCCAGCTTTGGCATTCAGTGATTCCATGGGGAACAGGTCACGCCATCCGGTAGCCAAGGGACACGAGGCCTGCACACTCCGGTCGCTCGCATAATAGAAGTATGCACGGGGTAACGAACACGGAGCTTCCAGCGGCAATGTATCGTAAGACTTCTTCTCCACAGGCCTCAGTGACGGACGTGGTATCCAAAATAGCACAGCTTATCGTAGCATCCCAGCAAACGACAGATTCTCGGTCGGATCAGGAATAATCCGACAGCGCTGGGTCGGTATGCTCCGCTGTTGCATCAGGTACGGACGACCGAATATTTCATAGGGTCCGACAGGATGGCGAAAGGGATTCGGATGATTTCGAGCTTTCCCTTTCGGAACAACAGAAGCTGCCATACATTTCTTCCGGCATTATCTTCCAGAGGTTTTTCTGTTGGACTACATTGCTGCGATGCTGGATAAGAGACTAATAGCATCATTGGACACAGAGTTTTGGATCGGTTCAGGGACATTGTCCCTGAGTTGCTGACGCAGTCCAATAATGTCTTTAGAACATTCGAATTATTGAACGACGCTATATATATATAAGCTTGCTATCAACATGCTAGTCTAGTTTCTTGTCCGCAATGCTCTATTGTGCCTTTCGTGAATTCTAGGAAATAATTGTTTATTGGCAGAACTGGGCTTACCGAGAGTTCCTTTGCGTCTAAGACGGCGAGACTCAAGACTGCAATTGTCTTTTTCGCTGTCTATGTCAATTCCAACCACGATG
Source organism: Pictodentalium vernedei (assembly GCA_031216915.1). NCBI lineage: Eukaryota > Metazoa > Mollusca > Scaphopoda > Dentaliida > Dentaliidae > Pictodentalium > Pictodentalium vernedei. The sequence goes on along the minus strand of CM062295.1, from coordinate 543,852,094 downwards.
TTGGAAACGACAATGATGTATAATAGACTTAACTTAGACGCTTTATCATACGTACACCACCTTACTGAGACGTTATCATTACGTCTTCAAGAGAAAGAATTCCAAGATATGATCCTCAATGGGATTTCTTTCAGGGGCAGTAGTTTTCCACGTATAACTCCGCCCTTCAGTGGCAACCTGGAGTTGGTTAGATGTGACGCAGCCCTAGCTACATCCACACGCATGGATAGTAAGGTGAAGAACTCTCTCAGAGTCTCTTCAGTCCCTGAGAAGCTTCTCTTCGATGGTAACCTTTCAGCAATCTTGAATTGCTCGATATACACGTTCTCTTGTCTATCAAGTGTAACAAGAGATTCAGACGTGGGCAAACATTCGGTGGTTGACTCAGAGAGTTCCACTGTAGTTGCCGGATCCGAGTTTTTCGATTATGACGGATGCCAGTCAAACAGGTTGGGACACATTTTGATCCCAACGGATTCGAAGTGCCGGGGTCTTTGGGTTCCGTAGTTTTTAGGCAAGCTCTTTACTTCCAAGGAAGAATATTATGTTGGCTTGCACTACGTCATTGGATGAATTTTATTCAGAAACGCATGTTCAATCCTGTCCGATAATACGACAGTAGTTGCGTATATCCGGAACCAGGGAGGCACTCATTCGGTTCCGTTATTGATTTTAACGGAAAGAATCCTTCTGTTTGTTATAGAACACCAAGTTCTGTTTCGGTTCGTCATATTCTCGGTCGTCGGATCGTATTAGCAGACTCCCTTTCACGTAAGGGTCGTTTGTTGCCGTCAGAATGGACTATCAACTAACAAGTGTTCAATCAGATTTGCTATCAATGGGAGCACCCAGTGATAAATTTATTTGCGACACAACTCTCCAATCAATTGTAGACGTATGTGTCACCGTGTCCGGATCCCTGAGCATATGTAGTTAACGCTCTATCGATCTAGTAGGACGCGATGATAGGATATACGTATCCTCCAGTGCTGTTGATTCAGCAAGTATTGCTAGGATTATTCATTCACAATACAATTCTGTTGGTAGCATCTCTGTCCCACAGAGACGGTGGGTAAATTTACTTAGATGTCTACTGTCGGACTTACCGCGGAAACTTCTTCCACGAGAGGATCTTTTTTCGCTGGGGAAATCGTGTCAACTCTATCACAACCCGCAAGGTCTCAACCTTCACGTATTCTGTTGTGCGGTCCTTCTTGCATAGCAAGCACTGTATAGGACCAGCAGTGGACGCGATTCCTAACTGTAGAAGGACCTCCTCTTCGCTATACTATGCGGCTAAAGTGCTGGGTCTTCCGTCGTTGGTGTAGGGATCTTTATGTTGATATTTTTTATTCCTCCATACCAGACATTGCAAACTTTCTAGTATACTTGTTTAACAAAATCATCTGCAGCCAGTTACTTTTATAGGTTATAGGTCTATGTTATCTGATACCTATGCACACCATGATAGTTTACAATGGAGCCTAATGTCTCTTTATCTAAGTTAGTTTGAAACTTTTCGATAAGAGACCTAGAATGGTTAGATTAATTCCTGTTCGGAATTTAGCTTGGGTTCTTATTAACTAAAGCAACCATTTGAATCCTTGGGACAGCAGTTTCAAATTCTGGTCTTTTAAGGCAGCGATTCTCTTAGCCTTCTCTTCTGCTGAAGAGTCAGTGAGCTTCATGCACTATCGGTGAACGATTCTCACTTTTGTAGTATCGGGAACTCTATTACCTTTACTACTAATGTTGTATTTTTGGTTAAGAATCAGGCTCCTAATGATATCCGGAACCTATTGTTTTTAAGGTCCTTCCGTCTTCGAGCGGGCATAGGCCTTTACTCTGTCCGGATAGACCTTCATGTATTTATTGACAGATCTCAGTTTATCAGTAGGACGTAAAGCTTCTTCTGGCTCTGATGCCTAATAGAAAGGTCATTACGGTCCATTCTATTACTTAATGCATTCAGTTAACTATAGGTACTGCTTAGGATAATCTATCCTTAACTCAGCAGTCTGTGCTTAAGATTTCGGCTCATGAAGTAAGAGCTCTTCTACATCTTGGGCTGACATATAGTTTTGCTATTATAGATTAAGTAGGCTGCATATTGGTCTCAACCATCCACATTCACAAATTTTTATCTCAGAAATATTGTATCCATTTCTGGAGACCTGCATTGTTTAGGTCCATTATCAGCTGCTCAGAAAGTCGATCACTTAACAATTGCAACTATAGCTATGTAGGCTTTATGTTCCAGCAGTGACTCCGTCCTGCTGCCCTCTTTGCTCTGGACTATTTGACCCAGGGCAAGAAAAGGGGGGGGGGGGGGAGGGTGTTCCCTTGGGTCACCTGTTTTTATTATGAAAACAAGGGGATACCTCCTCCGGAGTTAGTAATTCTGAGCTGTTACTGGGATGGTTTCTTAAGTGAAAGTTATGTTTTTAATTCATTCATGTCATAGTTTTAAAGTATAGCATTTGAATATGTCATGTGTCAAACGGGTGTTGTTATACTATCCTCGGACACTTTTAAAAGAGTATAAAGAGTCTCAATTCTTTGGACTAACTTTATTTATTGGCTTACTTTAATATACGAATTATACTGGATATTAATAGAGAACATGGATGTTATGATGCTCAATTATAGAAGGTATTGTGTCTTTCTAATTTATCATAAATAAGAAAGATACACGTGAAGCCTATTTCTCCTTTTCTCCTACAGGAGATGACTCTATCTTATATAGTTGAGCTTATTGGATTTTCCTCTATGTCCTGGGCCGTCCAGCCTTTTTACTATTCAGCTATGTCTGGGTCATTGGTACAGTATAAAAATCTGAAAAAATTTATAGTAATTTATATATTTTTTATACTTACCAATGACTCAGACGGGGATGGCCCCCCCAGGAGTTGGGAACTCATACCTCCCCGCTAAGGACATAGCGCTTACCAGGCACTGATGGTAAGAATGATTAATGTCGCCAATTTCGGGACGTCCTTGACACTGCGCATGCGCAGTAGAGGTGAAGTATGGAGGGCCATTCAGGACATGTTTTCTTTGGTTTTAGATGCAAATTTTGGGGATTGGGGGGCAAAATTTGTGTTTGGCCCTATATTTTTAAGAGTTAGCACCAGCTATGTCTGGGTCATTGGTAAGTATAAAAAATATATAAATTACTATAATTTTTTTCAGTTTTTGCAAAGAGATCTTTCCAATAAACAATAGAGGCAATGATGTTACCATCTGATATTGGTATCCCTAAATACTGCAATCACACAAAATGACATCTAATCACCTGAAATCACATGCAATCACACCAAATCATGTGCAGTCACACAACATCACAAATATGGTGTTGAACTAGGGCTGTCGCGACTATTAATTTTCATAGTTGTCTAATTGCCACCCTTAATTAACATTTAATTGGATTACTAGTCATTTTCCCCAAAATTCAATAAACCTACTCTCATATACTTAAAAATTTGAAACTGACAATCTAAATTTGCAGATTTGTTTTCTAAATAAATTACATGACATTTTTTTTATCTCTCTTTATTTTTCTCAACTTTAGTAAGTTATTTACATGTGAGAAAACTATATAATGGTGCAATAATGCAGAAGCTTATTATTCATACTTCTCCTTCTGGCTCATTTCTCCGTTTTCAGTTGAATTCTCCCTTTAAGTCTGTAGAGGGAGAAGTGACTTCTTCCTCAATTAACCCCCAAGGTGGTTTGCAGTTTTATCATGATTTGAATTAATCGCTCTTGGTTTTTTGTGAAAATGGGGTAAAATCTGTGTGTAAAGGTTTTCTTCTCCCTGTTAACATTCTGTTTCCATGTGCTTTCACTTGGATCAAATTTCAGAATTACAAAGCTGCCATATTGTTACGTGAACAAATAACCCTAAAGATGATTTTTCGATAATTTTTCGCCGCCTCCCACATGACAAGATATGTATGGCCCAAGTGAGAAACCAGGGTGGGAGAGATGTATCTCACCCACTATCATAATGCAATGTCACCTCATGTAAAAACATTACAAACTCTGTAATGAGACATTCTGGCATATTCTCATTTCTTCAACATCTTGACCCTGTCTTTACACTGAGTGCCATTTTATTTTCCATGTGTATTTATTTGATATATAACAAATGTTTGTTGCACTTCTGGAATATGTAATTAGATTTTGTCAATGATTAACCAACCTCCAAGTAGTTGGTTGTCAATGATCTACCAACTAGTACTGAAATGGTTAAGCAGATAACCGGTTTGAAACCAGTTACCTACCTAACCGTTTAGAAAAACAGTCAACCGGTTATCCGAAATATCGATAGTGATCGTCATTCCAAGGTTAAAACGTAGTAAATCTGCTACTTTTCCTTTGGAGTAGATAACACCTCAAAGCCGTGTTGTATATCTTGAGAAGTAATCGGCTTTGGCATTCAAGTGTTTGTTAATGATTGGCTATTTCCGTGAGTACTGAGTATTCGCAGAAACTATTCCATATTTTATCTACAAAGTAACATTGTCGAGTACTCGACAACGTTCGTTTGTAGACATATTACAGAATAGTTTCTGTAAATACTGCTTTCCAATTCCCATAGTTTTGATCCCATATGCGGTGAAATAGTGGCCATGGATAACCTGATATTATCCTGTTATAGCTCTCCATTAGTCGGTTCTGAAAATGAGCCAAACATTTCAGCCTTACTGCCAACCTGTACAGGCAGCCAACAATGATGTAAAAACCATACCAGAAAATATGTGGTCAGACAAGGACAATGTCAGGTACAAAAAGCCCAATGTCTGACAGAGGTTTAAAATCATCAGTCAAAATGTCTGATGCCAAAATTATCAATGAAGTTCAGTGATCATAACATCATGCAAGCTGGAAATCATGTACATAACTAGCAAGACTAAAATTAATGATTATTGTGATTTCTGGTCCTGGCAAGTTGGGAAGTGTGAAGAAAGTGACTGTACAGCTCATCAGTATTAAGAGCATGTGATGGAATACAATCTTATACAGCCATACATGTATCCAAATTATGTATGAAGGGTAATTCAGTTCCAATTCAAAATGAAACCAATCATACCATGTGTGGCAGGGCTCATTGAGCCCTGCCAAACAAGGTATGGTTGGATGAATTCTGAGCAGTTTTAAGATAAAGGTACACCCAAAACACATTATTTCGAATACTCAAACTCCATTTTGTAATATGTCAGATATCATTCTCAAATGACAGACATAATTGATTTTGTGTCTGACATTTTGTCTGAAGCGCAATGAAAATTATTTTCAGGCTTGGTAAAAACGCTATCAAGATAAAAGCATCCTACAAGTAGAGTTCCCAAGGAAGAATACATTTGGGACAACTTTTTCAGAGGAATATAAGAGGCTGTTTTTTCTGCGTGGGTACTTAAGGGTTAATGACTGTAGTCTAGAAATGTTCTGTTTTTTAGGACTAACACTCAAAGCTGGTAACATTGTGCCACCTAACCCTATTGCCTCGACCCAACCTCAGGGTTTCCGCTATCGTCAACCGACTGCATTCCCCCAACAGTGAACCTTCCAAACATTAATCAAGATGTTAAACTTCCCCCTGACCTGCCTGATCCCTGAGAAATAATTGATTCACTGTTTGTTGAAGTACCATTTCTGGACTTCTTTTGAAGATTTCCATTCACAAATGTCATAGAAAAATGACTGAAGAAGTGTACTCTGATGACGTGATTCTTCCATGAGTCCTGCATAACCTAATCAATCCACAATGAAAAGGTAGACAAATTGTAAACAATAACCTCATTGAATATTAAATGTGTCACATCAAAAAATGGTGTGACGTTTTGTTTTCTGACCAATCCCATTACTCCAACATTTACCCAAAACAAGCACGTGTTGAAAAAGCATGATCTTCTGGAGATGTATTTCTGCTGTCAGTGTTAATTAAAATGACACAACTGTTTGCAGGTATGCTGTTCACACCTCACTTGTGTGTTTTAATTAGTGTAATGGAATCTCGAATCTATTTTCTTGAAAATTACAGAAGCATGAAAAAGAGAGTTTCTTGTTTCCAGTTTAAAAATGCGAAAAAGCATGAGTGTGATAGCACTCCTCCTCGACAGCTCTGAAATTTACTGTGTAAATGAATGATATTTTTATACTGTACCAATGACCCAGACTTAGCTGGTGCAAACTCCATAAAATTCAGGGCCAAACACAAATTTTGCCCCCCCCCCCCCCCAATCCCCCAAATTTGCATCCAAAACAAAATTTAGATGTCCTGGTAGGTCCTCCATACTTTTACTTTACTGCGCATGCGCAGTGTCAAGGAGGTCTTGAAATTCCCGCCAAAATGTCATTCTTTGTTTGGCCCTGTAAACAGTGTCACCTCACTGATATTTGTGCTGTAAATCTCAGTCTTAATGATGCCAGACACATAATTATGAGCGAAATGGTGGATATGAAGTGCATTTAGGATTAGGAGAGGAGAAAAACGGTGGTTTCTGATGTTCAGGGCTGTAACTTAAAATTTTTTTTATGAAAATTTATTCATGTTGCCTATTTTCGAGACATAGCCCTGTCATTATCATTCTTGCTATGAATGTTCCATTGTTTGTTCAGTGTTTCCTCTCTCCCTTTCCTTCATTCCCCCTAGCTATTCTCCCATGCTTTTGGCTTATTTTTTGTAATCTTTATTACTAAAACTTCTTGGGAGTTTTGGCTTGAAACAGAATTATTTTCTGTTCTTTCCCCATGTTTATGTCCTCACCCTAGGGGTGTTTAGGCGTTTTGGTCTGCATCTGCCTTCTGATGCTCTGCAGTCTCTTCTGGGGAAGGCTCTGTTTAGCATCAGATAGTGTTTAAATTAGACACTGATTACCGGGCCATGTTTTCCAGTGCCTGGAGTCAATTTTCTGGTTTGTTTACACTTTTTGTTTATGTTGACAACGGTTACTTCTGATAAGTGATTCCTTGTCTTCTGCCTTGATTATTCATAGTTAGATACATTAATATTGTCCGTAAGTGTTACATTAATTTTTTCAGAATGATTTAAAATTTTGGCCACACTTAGGCTTTTTTGGGATCCATTTGGGCTCTGGGTTCCCTTTGGGAACTTGGGCTCTTCTGAAAAAAATTTTTCCAAAAATTTTTTCTTTTTGAATTGTTTTTTCATATTATTATAATGGATTTTTATATTATGTATCTTTGTTTACAAGGTTCATTGTGGGTACTATGATTGATTATTTTTACAATGAAAGATTATTGTTCAAATTTCTAATGGAAGGAAGTCTTCCTCTGATTCTCATGATTTCTGCATTAATTGTAGTCAGTGTACCTGCACTAATCCTTGTTCTATATGTAGCAATTGGGATGACAAACATTGGACACGTGTGTCACGGTATGTTGTAAGCGGGGAGAGGGACATGCCGGTCCTCTCTCCGCAGGGTCACTCAAGTATTTCGCTCTCTTTCTCAGAGGAACAAGAATTGGGTGATGTTTCCGTGATGTCGTCTTCCAGTGCGCGTCCATCATCACAATCCAGAGAAGAGCTAGCGGCAAAAGTGCTCATGGATAAACGGCAATTGCCTAAGAGGCCACTAGTAGGGTCAGCGGCGTTGGCATCTACATCCGCTAGCTCGCCCAGTGTCGCATCCATTTACCGAATGGTACAGCACCCGGGTTCGTCCGTTGCAGTCCAGGAAAGAATTAAGGGTGTTGTGAGCACTATAAACATTCCACAGGCACACCCAGTGACGACGGAACTTGGTTTAGGATGGAAGAAGTCTTTGGGTTCGGTCCCTAGCTCGCCCAGCTCCGCACAGGCTGCGAGCGAGAGAGGTCTCTCTCTCGTACAACAACATCGCGGTCCAGATGTTGTTGTACAAAACGTTCCTCAGTCGGAGCTTACGTCCACCCCTAGGGATGCTCCAGTGTATAAACAGTTCGGAGAGACTGTATCAAGGGCTTCTTCTTCCTCACGTCAGCGCACTTGACCGCACCTTGTCTATGTGACCGCCAATATCTATCCGGCATCGCCTTCCAGAGATTCCTCGTCAGCCAGGTCACGCCACCTCCATCTGGACGTTTGCATAAGAGAAGTATGCAAGAGACAACGTCCACGGAGCTTCCTGCGGCTAAATCACGTAAGACCGCAGCTCAGCAGGCCACGTTAACGGACTTGCTATCACAGATAGCACAAATCATAGCAGCATCTGGCAGAAGCCCTATCAGAGCAGGAAGAATCTGATGATGCTGGGTCGGTGCGTTCCGCAGCTGGATCGGGAGCTGACGACCGAGATATCCAGGAGGTCCGTCAGTATGGCGAAAGGGATATGGATGAATTGGAGTTCTCCCTTTCGGAACAACACAAAATCGCTGTCGAGTTAATCCGGCATTTTCTTCCTGATGTTGTTCCAGCGGACCAGGATGCTGCTCAGCCCGATAGGAGGCTTATAGCGCCACTGGACACCAAATTTTTTAATCGGTTTAGGGACACCGTCCCTGAGTTTCCGTCTCAGTCCAGGAATGTCTCACGGACATTTGAACTTTTGAATGACGCTATCAATAAACATGCTGGTAAATCGGGCAAGTCAGCCTTCCTATCAGCTAATGCTCTTAATCTGCCTTTCATTAATTCGAAGAATAGATTTGAAACGGCAGGACAGGGCGTTCAGAGAGTTGCATCTAGACGACCAGGCTGAAGACCTTGAATTAACCATACCGTCATCTATGTCTATTCATAGCTCTACCTTGGAACTACAATATCTTCGGATAGAGCAAATTTAGACACACTCTCGTACGCAGATCACCTTACCAGAGCATTGTCATTATGCCCTGAAGGGCAAGAATTTCAGGACGTACAACCGTCTTTGAGAGTTCTGTCAAGGGCTATTGCCTATTCTACATATAACTCCGCCCTTTCAGTGGCTAATCTGGAGATGGTTAGACGTGACGGAACCTTAGCTACATCCACGAGAGTGGATAGTAAGGTGAAAAACTCTCTTAGAGTCGCTCTGGTCTACGGAGAGCTTCTCTTTGACGGCAAGCTTTCTGCTATTTACGATAAGTAAACTAAGAAAGCTTCAGACTCCCTGTTTTTTAAGTCCACTTCTAATAAGTCGGAACCAGCAGAAAAGAGTAGGCCTGAATCTTCTGGGACAAGCACGTCCAGGGGAAGTTCCTTTAGAGGTGCGTACGTGCCCTATAGGCCTTATTCTCGAGACTGTCAAGGCAGCGACTCTAGCAGGGGCCGTAATGCTGGCCGTAATAATAGGTCGACGGTGCAAGGTGCGGGACGGGGAGGACGTGGTTTCTCCTACCGCAAGCCTTGCAGGTCCAGGAAGTGATGGTGTAGACCCCTGTCGCGTTCCTGTGGGCGGAAGGTTGTCGAGTTATTTACAAAATTGGGAATTGATTACGGAGGACCCCTGGGTTCGAAGGGTAATTGCGGAAGGACTGAAACTGTCCTTCAAAGGAAAACCTCTGTTAACTCGAAGTTCAAGAAGGACTCAACTTCCGTCGAATATTCTAAAAAGAGACGCACTTCTTTCGGAAGTTCAGTCTCTTTTACTGAAGAACGCGATAGAGGTTGTAGAAAACCAGGAATCTCCAGGTTTCTACAGCCATCTGTTTCTGGTTCCCAAACCAGACAGCTCGTTCCGTCCAGTAATAGATTTAAGCTGGATAAACAAGCTGATTGTGGCTCCAAAATTTTATATGGAGACCATTCGATCGGTCAGAACAAACATTCGAGTGAACGACTATACTGCGAGCATAGATCTCAAGGATGCGTACTTCATGTCATGGTACATCCGGCGTTCAGAAAGTATCTTCGTTTCGCTGTCCTAGGTGTTGTATATCAGTTCCGTGTGATGTGCTTCGGTCCGAATCTAGAGCTCTGGGCTTTCACTTGGATAATGAACTCGGTAATGACTTACTTCCGAGCTCATTCGTCTGGGGTAACGTCGGCCTACCTGGACAATATTCTTCAGAAGTACTTTAACGAGTTAACGCTTCAGAATGATGTGTAGAATCTTCTATTGCTCCGACGTCTCGGTTTTATAGTAAACGAACAGAAATCGGATCTGGTGCTGTCCAAGTCATTGACCCACCTGGGGATGATCTTCGAGATGCACAACAATCTCGTTCGTCTGCTGTTAACCAGAGCAAGATTAGTCAGTTGTTATGCTCACTATTGTCTAAACTCAGAGAAGGTTACAGCGAGAGAATTCAAGAGACTGATAGGTCTGTGCGGAGCTGCCGCGGATCTCATTCCAGTGGGGTGGCTACGCACTCGTCCTCTCCAAATCTTTCTGAGAATTGGAAACTGAAGACTCATTTGCTCGATGCGGACATCCTCTTGTCAGACCAAGTGAAACAAGAGATTCAGACTTGGGCAGACATTCAGTGGTTAACCCAGGGAGTTCCACTGCAATTGCCGGATCCGAGTTTTGCTATTATGACGGATGCCAGTCAAACAGGTTGGGGCGTGACACTATGCCTGTCGGATTCGAGGTGCCAGGGTCTTTGGGACCCTCAATTTTGAGGCAAGCACATAAATATCAAAGAAATGATGTCAATTTGGCTTGCGTTGCGTCATTGGATGGACGTTATTCAGAACACACACGTTCAAATTTTGTCCGACAATACGACGGTAGTAGCGTATATTCGGAATCAGGGAAGCACTCATTCCATTCCGTTGTTCAAGCTAACAGAAAGAATCCCTCTGTTTGTACTGGAACATCAGGTTCTACTATCGGTCCGTCATATCCCGGGTCGTCTGAATGTGTTAGTAGACTCTCTTTCACGGAAGGGTCGCCTGTTGCCGTCGGAATGGACTCTCAACAAACAGGTTTTCAATCAGATTTGCTACCAGTGGGAGCGACCAGTTATAGATTTGTTTGCGACGCACCTCAACAATCAGTTGCAGACTTACGTGTCCCCATGTCCGGCTCCTCGAGCGTTTGCAGTAGACGCTCTGTCGATCCCGTGGGATGGGATAATAGGATATGCGTATCCTCCGGCGCTACTGATTCAGCAGATATTGCTCAAGATAAAGCAATCCCACTGCAAGATTCTGTTGGTAGCATCTCTGTCACCACAGAGACCATGGATAAATCTACTCAGGTGTCTGTTGTGGGAAGCTTCCTCCACGGGAGGATCTTCTGTCGCAGGGGAAATTGCGCACGCTTCACCACAATCCGCAAGATCTCAACCTTCACGATTTTTCCGTTGTGCGGTCCTTCTTGCTCAGTAAGCGTTTTACAGGACAAGCAGTGGACGCAATTTCTAACTGCAGGAGGACCTCCTCTTCGCTAAATTATGCTGCAAAGTGGAAGGTCTTTCGCCAGTGGTGTAGGGATCACTCTGTGGATTTATATGATCCCTCCATTCCTGACATTGCTAATTTTCTGGTCTATTTGTTTGACAAGATCAAACTGCAGCCTGTTACTATCAAGGGTTATAGGTCTATGTTATCTGATACCTACACTCACCGTGATACATTAATGATTGGTTCTAATGTCTCTTTATCTAAATTAGTTAGAAACTTTTCGATAAATAGACCTAGAACTCTTAGATTAATTCCGAAATGGAATTTAGCATGGGTTCTTCTTAAGCTAAAAGAAGCACCTTTTGAGCCTCTTGATACAGTGGACTTCAAATTCTTAACATATAAGACAGCTTTTCTCTTAGCCTTCTCTTCTGCTAGAAGAGTTAGTGAGCTTCATGCTTTATCGGTAGATGATTCTCACTATCGTAGTGTTGGTAATACTATTACTTTTACTACTAATGTTGGATTTTTGGCTAAGAATCGGGCTCCTAATAAGTATCCTGAACCCATTATTGTTAGGGCCCTTCCATCTTCAGACGGACGTAGGTCTTTAGTCCTGTTAGAGCAATACGTATTTATACACGTAGGTCTGAGTTTATTAGAAAGGATGTAAGCATTTCTTTTTGTCTTTGATGCCTAATAGAAAGGACATTATGGTTCATTCTATTGCTAGATGGATTCAATTAACTATACGTACTGCTTATGAAAAGTTATTTTCTTCTCAGCAGTTTGCTCTCAAGATTTTGGCTCATGAAGTATGAGCTCTATCAACATCTTGGGCTTATGCTAATAGTGTTGCTATTACAGATTTAATGAAGGCTGCATATTGGTCTCAGCCTTCCACTTTCACTAATTTTTATCTTAGAAATATTGAGTCCATTTCTGGAGATCTACATTGTTTAGGTCCGTTATCTGTTGCTCAGAATATCGTCCACTAAACAGTTGCAACTATAGTAATTTAGGCTTTCTGTTCCGGCAGTGACTCTGTCCTGCTGCCCTCTTTGCTCTGGGGTATTTGACCCAGGGCAGGGGGGGGGGGGGGTGCAGGTGTTCCCTTAGGTCACCTGCTTTATAGTGAAAAGCAAGGGAATACCTCCCCCAGAGTCAGTATTTCCGAGTCAGTACCGGGATGGTTCTAAAGTGTAAAGCTAATGTTTACTCATGTCATGTAATATTTTTAAAGTGTAGCTCGGTGTGAAGCATTTGTATATGTCACGTGTCAAACGGGCGTTAATATACAATCCTCGGACACTTTTTAATGAGTATAAAGAGTCTCATAAAGAGTCTCATTTCTCTGGACTGTCTTTATTTATTGGCTTTCCTTTAAAAAATATTAGTATTAAGGGTTATACTGGATTTTAATAGAGATCATTGATGTATTTGTGCTCAATTACGGAATGGTTTTGTGTCTTTCTTTTTTGATAAAATAAGAAAGATACATGTAAATCCTATCTCTCCTTTTCTCCTTGAGGGGATAATTCTGTTATATGTAATTGAGCCTATTGGATTTTCCTTCATGTCCTGGGCCCTCCAGCCTGTTTACTATTCAGCGAAGTCTGGGTCATTGGTACAGTATAAAAATGTTAAAAAATTTATAGTAATTTATATATTTTTTATACTTACCAATGACCCAGACGGGGATGGCCCTCCCAGGAGTTGGGAATTCTTGCCTCCCCGCTGCGTTCATAACACTTACCAGGCACTGGTTGTAAGAATGACATTTTGGCGGGAATTTCGAGACCTCCTTGACACTGCGCATGCTCAGCACAGTAAAAGTATGGAGGACCTACCAGGACATCTAATTTTCGTTTTGGATACAAATTTTGGGGATTGGGGAGGCAAAATTTGTGTTTGGCCCTGAATTTTATGGAGTTTACACCAGCTAAGTCTGGGTCATTGGTAAGTATAAAAAATATATAAATTACTATAAATTTTTTAACTTTTCGCCGGAATTTCACCTCATTCTTACGCAATTACCGGCTCTTGGAATGTAAAAACTTACACAAATATCACTGTGAAGAACCTCACAATATCCCCCAGATGCAATTTGTGACACACAAATTAAAAATTATCCTACCCTCGGCCGAACCATGGTCGACCCCTGATAGTGATGACTCTTGGTTAACCCATTATATGGCCTCATTTATTTTCCCCAAGCAGAAACACTGCCAACCTAGCTTTTTTTGTTTTGAGACAAAAGAAGCTGCTCTGGTAATATAATCAACAAGTTTTCAGTGTCATAATTTTATATTGAAAGAAGGTGATGAAACATCCAAAGACAGAGAACAGAAGAAACTAGAGAAAGCAAAGAAGAGAGCATTAAGTAGCAGTTTAATGCAGGAACTGAGACAAGAGTATCACGATGGTCCAGAAGAAATAAAAGTAAGGGTTATTTAGTATACCCCAACTTAAAAAAGCGGGAGGTATATTGTTGTTCAACCTGTATATCCATCCTTCTGTATGTGCATCATTTGTCCCAGGTCTGATATTCTTGTGTGCACAACTCCTATATTTTTCAAGAGACTTTGATGAAACTTGGTAAACAATTAATAAAATTGATAAATTTGTCCCTTGAGTGCAACAAGGCTTTGCAATGCTTTAGCATTGCAAATCCTTCTTGCACCCAAAGGCTGAAATACACCACCACCCATGCTATTCTGTAGATGATGAGGCCTAAAACAAAACAAACCGAGAACATGAATTTTTTATGTCAAAGAAATATTTACAAAAATAAAATAAAAAGCCGCCCGTACATATGCAATTTTACATAAAAATGGCCTGAGAAACAGGATTTTTTTTGTGTGGCCTAAACAGGTTTTTGTTCATTTTTTCTTTCAGTGTAAGTAACTTATTTACATGTGAGAATAGTGCAATCATGCAGAAGCCCATTCATGCTCCTCCTTCCAGACCACTTTTCCCTGTTTTCAGTTGACTTGTCCCTGAAGTCTGTTACTAGAGCAGTGACTTCTCCTTCAATTTAACGTCTAAGCTGGTTACCGCCTGAACTGCATAGCACAAGTAATGGATTTTTGGTATGGAGCATTCTCATCAGAAGTGTAATCAACCTTGTAAAAAATCATGATTGGTTGTCATGGCTCATCGAAATAACTCCCTCCCCCCCCCTCCCCCCCCCCCCCCCCCCCCAACTAATTTTAACTCACCAAAAAAGGAGATTTTCATACATGTGTGCTCCACTTTAACAGTCTACTTTTTGTGTTGCTTCAGTTATTTCTAAGCAAGTCTTGGCTACTTATATAGACTTCTGTCAGTGTTTTCTAGGTAAATCTTGGCTGTTTTTATAGGCAGCCAAGACTTACCATGAAAAAACAAAAAAACAGACAAAATTCTTATATTGTAATAACTCAGTCCTCGGAATTAGCGACGGCATTTGGCAATACCATCGCAAACGCTGCCGCCGCCGTGGGGCATGGCGGCAGCATTTTCTTGCCGTCGCAAATTGGCAGCCATAATATTTTTTTACTTGTCCCAATCACCTGAAGTCCGTCAGAACTGATCATCCATCCCTACATAACATATGTTTTATAGTCGTAACTGGTGTATAAAATCAATATTTGAGGAAATATCTTATATTAATTAATTTGAAAGTAAGTTTGTATAAAATGTATGTGGTTGAAAAACTGTTCATAACCAGTTGTTTTTCGTTTGTTTGTGTTTCGAGAGAACCCCCTTGTTGACTGTGATGCACGTTTAAAATAACCCAGGAATTCCTGGGCAATTCCCTTTTGACGTCACACCTTACATAAATACAACCAATCGAATTCTTTGTTTCATGAAAGTATGCTAAATTGGTGTACTGGGACAATGCGGCAGTTCTATTGGTCACTGATGTAATCTCAACAGAGCACGTGGTCATGTTCCATTTTAATTTTAGCATTCTCCACTTGTGGCATATGTAAACTGTACAATCTCAAACCAACTGAATTGGAAATCAATCGGTTCAATAAAAAAATAAACGCATTGAGCACAAAACAAGGGTGAGTTGGAAAATAATTCTTGTTGTGTTTATTGGGTCAGAGTCAACTCGCCCCAGGTTGATGCGCAATGCAAATATTTTTGTCTCTAACAGTTACTGCCAAAACCGATAGGCTAATAATGCATGGATGCGAGTTACAACCAGCCCTTAAAATTAGGACAACCAGTCAATCAATTGATCACTTAATCGAACTACAGCTTGTCCAACTGACCACCCGCCAGTGATCTCTTGTCCATTCGAAGTCAGCTGTTCTGATTAATGATTATTATTCACTTAGTGTCATAATACTGTCATCCAAACAATTCAATTCAAAAGTGCCGCCGCTGATAAAAATTTGCCGTCGCAGAATTTTTGGCGGCGGCAATGTTGTGCCGTCGCAATATTTTCCTAATTCCGAGGACTGAATAACTTGTAACTTTAGGCCTCAAAAAGTTGAAAATCTGTTTCTCATGTCCTCATGGATGGTCCTTTTCTCTACTGCATGCTCTCTTTTTATAACCAATGTAAACTTGAAAAAAAAAATTTAATGCTTCCTGTCTGATATTTTTATACTGTACCAATGACCCAGACTTAGCTGGTGCTAACTCTTATATTCTAGGGCCAAACATAAATCTTGCCAACCCCCTCCCCCTCCCCCCCCCCCCACCCCCCCCCTCCCACAATCCCCCAAATCTGCATCAAAATCCAAAAATTAGATGTCCTATGTGGTCCTCCATACTTTTATCCACTGCGCATGCGCAGTGTCAAGGAAGTCCGAAATTGGAGCCAAATCCTTATTCTTTGTTTGGCCCTTCAATCAGTAACATCACACTGATATCTGTGCTTAAAATCTCAGTTTAAATGATGCTAGACACATAATCATGAGAGAAATGGTGGATCTAAGGATGAAATAAAAGGATGAGAGGAAGGAACAGTGGAAGGATGTGTTCAGGGCTGTAACTTATAATTTTTATGAAAAATTATTTCATGTTCCCTAATTTCGGGGCATGGGCCTGATATTTTCATTCTTGCTATGAAATTTCCATTGTTTGTTCAGTGTTTCCTCTCTCCCTTTCCTTAATACCCCCCTTGCTATTCTCCCATGCTTTTGGCATAATTTTTGTAATTATTTTTACAATGAAAATTCTTGGGAGTTTTGGCTTGGTAACAGAATGATTATTCTGTTTTTCCCCATGGTTACATCCTCACGGTGGCACCCTAGGGTGGTTAGGCGTTTCAGTCATGCATCTACCATCCGATGTACTGCAGTTTCTTCTCAGGAAGCCTCTGTTTTACATCGGATAGTGTTAAAATGGGTTACTGATTTGGGGCCATATTTCAGTGCCTGGAGTCTTGTTTCCAGTTTTATTCACTTTTGTTTACATTGACAATGGTTACTTCAGACAGTGATTCCTTGTCATCTATTAAGTTCTGCTCATAGCCACATACATAATATTGTCCGTAAGTGTAACATTAATTTTTAGACATGATTTAAAATTTTTGTCCACACTTAGGCTTTTTTGAGATCCATTTGGGCTCATCGTTCCTATTGGGAACTTGAGCTCAACTTGAAAATTTTTTCTTTCAAATTATTTTTTGAAATGTTTGTAATGGATTATATTATTATCATGTATCTTGCTTTCAAGGGTTAGTGCGAGTATGATGACTCTTTAACTTTTTTTAAAATGAAAGAAGTTTGTTCAAATTGTAATTCGAGGAAGTCTTCCTCTGATTCTCATGCTCATTGTATTATTTGTAGTCAGTGTACTCGCACTAATTCTTGCTCTGTGTGTGCCAATTGGAATGACAAACGTTGGAGACGTGTGTCACGGTATATTGTTAGTGGTGAGAGGTCCATGCCGGTCCTCTCTCCACAGGGTCACTCTAGTTTTTCAGTCTCTTTTTCAGAGGAATAAGAACAGGGTGATGTTTCTGTGATGTCTTCACGAAGTGTGCCTCCGTCGTCGCAGACAAATGAAGAGCTAGCGGCTAAAGTGCTCAATGAAATTTGGCAAATGCCTAAGAGGTCCCACGTAGGATCGACGGCATTGTCGCCCATTAGCTCGCCCGGTGAAGCAATCATTCACGAAATGGTTGTGATGCCGAGTTCGTCCGTTGTGGTCCAGGAAAGGAGATCGGGTGTTGCGAGCACTATAAACATGGAGCGTGCACACCCGGCGGCGACGGATCCGAGGATGGAAAGGAGGAAGCCAATCAGTCCAGTAGCTAGCTCGTCCAGGTCTGCCCGGACCGCAATCGAGAGAGGCCCCTCTCTCTTACAACAACATCTGGGACCAGATGTTGTTGTACGTAATGTTTGTCAGTCGGAGCATACGTCCACTCCTCGGAACGCTCCATCGTATAGACAGTCCGGCGTGACTAGTCTATTGGCTTCCTCATCCTCAAGGCAGCACACACGACCGCAACTTGGCTATGTGACTTCTGATATACAGCCTGCATCACTGATCAGGGATTCCACGTCGATCAGGTCATGCCATCCGGTAGCCAAGGACATGAGGCCTTACCAGTCGGGACGTTTGCATAAAAGAAGTATGCAGGAATCAACGTCCCAGGAGCTCCCAGCGGCTAAATCATGTTAGACTGCGGCTCCACAGGCCTCCGTGACGGACTTGCTATCACAGATCCAACTCACTGCTGCATCCCAACAGCCATCAGAAACTTTTTCGGAACAGAAACTGTCTGAGGAAGCTGGGTCAGTTCGTTCCCCTGCAGAGTCAGAAAGGGACGACCGAGAATCTCATATGGTCCAGTCGGATGGCAAAAGGGAATCAGCAGAGCCGGAATTTTCCCTTTCCGAACAAAGTAAGGTGGCCGTAGATTTCATCCGGCAACACCTTCCAAAAGTTGTTCCTCCGGACCAAAATGCTGCATTACCGGATAAGAGACTGATAGCGTCACTGGACACAGACTTTTTTGGCCAGAATAGGGACACTGTCCCTGAGTTTCCGACCCAATCCAGAAATGTCTCACGGACATTTGAACTTTTGAATGACTCTATATTCAAGCCAGCCTCTAAGACTGGCAAATCTGGTTTCTTATCGCCTAGTGCTATACAGCTGCCTTTCATCAATTCAAGAAATAGATTTGAAACGGCAGGACATGGCGTGCCGAGAGTTCCTCTGTGTTTGGACGACCAGGCAGAAGACTTGGAGTTGTCATTGCCGGCGTCCATGTCTATTAACTCCAGTATACTGGAGACGACAATCTCGTCTAATAGAATTAATTTAGACGCATTATCTTACGCAGATCACCTTACCAGAGCGTTATCATTACGTCTCGAAGGGAAGGAATTCCAGGATGTTCAAACTTCCTTAAGAGTTTTTTCGTGGGCTATAGCATATTCTACGTATAACTCCGCCCTTTCAGTGGCAAATCTGGAGTTAGTCAGACGTGATGCTGCCCTGGCTGCATCCACTAGAGTGGATAGTAAGGTGAAAAACTCTTCGAGTCGCTCCGGTCTCCAGAGAGCTTCTCTTCGACGCATGCTTTCTATTATCTATGAGCAGATTACTTAGAAAGCTTCGGATTCTCTGCTTTTCAAATCTGCTTTAAAAAAGTCGGACTCAGCAGAGAGGAGTAAGGCAGGCACTTCGGGGGCGAATACGTCCAAGGGAAGTTCCTATAGAGGATCTAAGAAAGCCTCTACGTCTTACTCCAGAGACCGTCAGAGTAGCGACTCAGGTAGGGGCCCTTATGCTGGCCAAGATAACCGGTCATACGCCCCTAGGTCGACTGGACCACATCCTCCTCCCGCAAGCCTCGCAGGGCCAGGAGGTGATGGTGTAAACCTCTATTGAATTCAGTCGGCGGAAGGCTGTCAAGATTCTTAACCAGTTGGTTGTCAATTACGGATGACCCATGGGTGCGAGGGGTGATTTCCGAAGGTCTCAAACTGTCCTTCAAGGGAAAACCTCCATTAACTTGAAGTCCACGTTGGACTCAGCTTCCGTCAAATGTTCAGAAGAGAGAATCGCTTCTATCAGAAGTTCAATCTCTTCTGGACAAGAATGCTATAGAGGTCGTAGAAAACCAGGAATCTCCAGGTTTCTACAGTCACCTGTTTCTGGTTCCAAAACCAGACGGCTCGTTTCGTCCAGTCATAGATTTGAGCTGGATAAACAAGCTGATCGTGGCTCCGAAATTTTATATGGAGACCATCTGATCGGTTAGAGCGAGCATTCGAGTGAACGATTATGCTGCGAGCATAGATCTGAAAGATGCGTACTTTCACGTCATGGTACATCCAGCATTCAGAAAGTATCTTGACTTCGCTGTCCTAGGAGTCGTTTATCAGTTCCGAGCGATGTGCTTCGGTCTGAATCTAGTGCCCTGGGCATTCACTCGAATAATGAACTCGGTAATGACTCATTTTCGAGCTCATTCGTCTGTAGTAACCTCGGCCTACCTGGACGACATTCTTCAGAGGTACGTCAATGAGTTAACGCTTCAGAACGATGTTCAGAGTCTGCTTCAATTGCTCCGACGTCTCGGTTTCATAGTAAACGAAAAGAAGTCGGATCTAGTGCCATCCAACTCATTTACCCACCTGGGAATGAGCTTCGAGACGCACAACAATCTCGTTCGCCTGCCGTCAACCAGAGCGAAATTAGTCAGTTGTTACGCTCGCTTTTGTCTTCACTCAGATGTAGTAACAGCGAGAGAATTCATGAGACTGACAGGTTTGTGCAGAGCCGCCGTGGATCTTATTCCGATGGGGCAGCTACGCACTCGTCCACTCCAGATATTTTTTACTCAGAATTGATTGGAGTGTCGAAACGAACATCATCTTGTCGAATCAAGTCAAACAAGATATTCAGACTTGGGCAGATATTCAGTGGTTAACTCAAGGGGTACCACTGCAACTGCCGGATCCAAGTTTTACAATAATGACGGATGCGAGTCAAACAGGTTGGGGCGCAACTCTGAGCCCAACAGATTCGAGGTGCCCGGGTCTTTGGGATCTGCAGTTCCTAAACAAGCACATAAACATCAAAGAGATGATGTCAATTTGGCTTGCGCTACGCCAGTGGATGAACATTCTTCAGAATTCGCATGTTCAAATTCTGTCCGACAATTCGACAGTAGTAGCATATATTCGGAACCATGGAGGTACTCATTCCATTCTGTTGTTCAATTTAACGGAAAAGATCCTTCTGTTTGTCCTAGAGAATCAAGTTCTCCTATGGGTCTGTCATATTCCGGGTCGTCTGAACGTTCTAGCAGACTCCCTTTCTCGGAAAGGTCGCATGTTGCTGTCAGAATGGACTCTCAACAAACAAGTATTCAATCAGATTTGCTACCAATGGGATTGTCCAATGATAGACTTATTTGCGACGCATCTCAACAATCAGTTGGAGACGTATGTGTCGCCATGCCCAGATCCTCGTGCATTTGCAGTAGACGCCCTCTCGATCTCTTGGGACGGAATGATAGGATACGCGTATCCTCCAGCTCCATTGATTCAGCAGATATTGCTAAAAATCAAGCAATCTCACTGCAAGATTCTGTTGGTAGCATCTCTGTCATCCCAGAGACCATGGATAAATCTACTCAGGTGTCTGTTGTGGGACATTCTGCAGAAGCTTCCTCCACAGGAGGACCTTCTTTCGCAGGGGAAATCGCGTACACTGCATCACAACCCATCTCAACCTTCACGTATTTCCGTTGTGCGGTCCTTCCTGCACGGCAAGCATTTTACAGGACGAGCAGTGGACGCAATTTCTAACTGTAGGAGGACCTCCTCTTCGCTAAATTATGCTGCTAAGTGGAAGGTTTTCTATCAGTGGTGTAGGGATCATTCTATTGATATATTGTGCAGAATTACGGAATGGTATTGTGTCTTTCTTTTTTGGTACAGACAAGAAAGATACATGTAAAACCTGTTCTCTTCTCTTTGAGGGGATAATTCTGTTTACATGTAATTGAGCCTATTGGATTTTCCTTTATGTCCTAGGCCCTCCAGCCTTTTTTCTATTCAGCTAAGTCTGGGTCATTGGTACAGTATAAAAGTGTAAAAAAATTATAGTGATTTATATATTTTTTATACTTACCAATGACCCAGACGGGGATGGCCCTCCCATGAGTTGGAACTCATGCCTGCCCTGCTGATTACATAACACTTGCCAGGTACTGGTTGTAAGAATGAGGATTTGGCTCCAATTTCAGATTTCCTTGACTACTGCGCATGCGCAGTGGATAAAGTATGGAGGACCACATAGGACATCTAATTTTTGGATTTTGATGCAAATTTGGGGGATTGGGGGGGGGGGGGGGGGGCAAAATTTGTGTTTGGCCCTAGAATATTAGAGTTAGCACCAGCTAAGTCTGGGTCATTGGTAAGTATAAAAAATATATAAATTTTTTAAAATTTTACCCAAGTTAATAAAATTGATAAATGTGTCCCTTGAGTTCAACAAGGCTTTGCAATGCTTTAGCACTCAAGGGATGAAATACACTACCACCCATGCTATTCTGTAGATTAGAAGGCCTAAAACATAAAACAAACCAAGAAGACGAATTTTTGATGGCAAAGAAAATAATTAGAAAAATAAAAAATAAAATAAAAAAACTGCCCGCCTGCCTGCACGCATACAATTTTACAAAAAATGGCCTGAGAAACAGAAGATCTACTTTGTGGGGGCTTACAGAGAGTCTGTACGTTGGAGCACCTATTTTGTAGCCGTAAAAAGTGTTCAAAGTTAGAATTAGACCTTTACTCCCATAGGAACCCTGAGAAGTGAAACAGTGCTTGTTTTCTGTGGTCAACCTGCCCAGTTTTACTGGTGAAATAGGACCCAGTCACCAATGCTTCGAGTGGTTGTAGTCACGATTAGCCATTGTGCAGAAATATGTGGTCTTAAATACCAATAAATAAATGTTTTATTTTTGTCTGCCGATAAATAATTCAATAAATAAATAAAATTGAGATCTTTAACTACTTGAGTGTTGGAAGCCCATGTTTGGGCTTCACTCTGAAATGCAGAAAAGGCAACTTAAAGGCTTCATATTTGTTAGATGTGCTTCATTTATTTATTTATTTATTTATTTATTTAAATATTTCGACAGCCAGGGTCACCTCGTGTTTGACAGTTTCATCAGTGGAGGAAGCTGGAGTACCCAGAGAGAACCATCAAACAATGGCGAGCAACAGTGCTACCATGTCCCCACGTGGGCTGTTGGGATTAAGTGTCTTGCCCAAGGACACAACGTGGTTTCCACAGGTGGCATTCAAACTTGGGACCTCTTGGCTTGCAGCCTGCATCTTTTCCTACTGAACCACTGCACTCCCGATGTGCTTTATATTATATTTGAAGTGAAATTATTTAGTCTGCTTTGATTTGCCTTGCTACAATTTATGGGAGAGTGCCTGTGGGCACTTCCCAATAAATTGTAACAAAGCAAAGGAATGTGTACAAATTTTGTCTGCCAAATATAATTTACCACTCAACCAGCATTTTGTATTGGGGTTTAATGACACTTGACAGCCAGGGTCACCTCATGTCCGACAGTTATATGGGCTTAGAAAGCTGGAGTACCCGGATAGAACCACTGCACAATGGCAAGCAATTGTCAAACTTCCACACAAGCAGGGTTAGCCAGGCCTGGCATTTTCAGGAGAGCGATTTATTCACTTGCCTACTGCTCGCCTTAAAAAAAATTGAGGAGAGCGAAAAAATAGCCCTCCTAGCCTTAGAAACTAATGATTACCACAACAAAATATTCCTAAAACCCATGGCCACAGGTTTTCAGATCTCTGCTATGTTAGTGGTCTCTGCAAGATGGCCACACTGCCCCTCCCACACCTCCGGGCCTTGCCAATGTGAGGAGAGTGATTTTTAGTCCTCCTGCATTTTTAAGAATGCCAGGCCTGGTTAGCATTTGTTGAAGACAAGTGCTCCATCGACGTGCAGTAACATTTAGTACACGGCGGCACCGTGACCCCACATGGACAGTCACGATTAAGTGCCTTGCCCAAGGACACAACATAGATACACCTGGTGGGAATCGAACCGTGTGACCACTGGGCCACCTTGCTTCCACTCTCCCAGATTAAATGGGTAACAGGAAAACATTTAAAACATTCCCACAAATCAGTGGTTCAGATACTTCCATGTTTGAATATTACATCCTTGTAAGAATGATGTACCATCTTCTGTCGGTTATGCTCCTGTGATCATATTTGGAGTGTCCCTTGATTTTAGCACTGGGGAAGTTGAGAGAGAATACCTTTGGGCTACAGGAGTTCAGCAAACTAGCTGATTTAAGCTCATTCCTGCTGATTTCTGACCAAAATACTGAAATATTATTTTCTATTAATGTTGATGAAAAAGGTTTTTAAGATCATTTTCATGAACATTTATAGAAAATAATTCATTGAATGACATTACATTTCTTAAAGTAAAATGTCTGTCAGCTGATAATTGAACTAAATATCTTTTTATTTTTGAATTTACAAGTTTTAAAAAAAAAATTCATTAGGCCTGTTAAAAAAGAATTTCTTGTTTCTCTATCAATTTTCCCTTAATTTAATGACGGGGGAGGCAGTCTTTTGTTGCTGTTCCTGAAAAGAGTTAGAATTACAAATTCAACTCCTTACTATATTCTGGGGAGAAATTAATATTTTCAATGTTCTCAGCAGTGAAAATTTCCTCATAATGCAGCTGTAAATTTAACCAATTATATCTTATTTGACAGAGTTCAGTGAGCTCTGTCAAACAAGGTATAGTTGATAAAAGGGAATGTGGAGGCTGATTATGGCATTAGACTTCAAACCAAAAGGTTCATAGTTCGATCCCCTACAGAAGTAACTGCATTGTGTCCTTGGGCAAATCACTTAATTCTGATTTCCCACATGTGAGCATGGACGTGCTCTGTACTAAGTCAAACTGCATGTCGTTGGTACACTTGTCTTCAACCAATGCTGATCCTGTTCATGTGGAGTTAGTACATTGGAGAGTCTGCTCAGTGGTTCTCTGGATACTCGTAAAACTGTCCCAGGTTATGAAAAAACTGATGCAGCAGATTTTCACTAATGAGGGAAGTACTTGAGAAAAGAGAATTTTGTTTCAATGCTTTTATATGCATGTATTATGGGAATTTCAACTAACTTCAGTTGAAATTTGTTGAATACTTCTTCCATCTCTTATAACAGTTGAACCAAAACCATATCACATACCAATTAACAACTGTTTATTGTTTTTTCAGGATACCATTGATATACACAGATTGAAGGCAAATAAGAGAGCCAATGAAAGGACAAGGTATGAATTACGTGTGGAGAGAGGGATCTTCAAGATGGTCTTCTGCCTCCCCTGTTGTGTTTTGCAATCAATAATTATTTTGGTATATCTTTATGGCTGCACATTACAGTACAGTTGCCGTGAACTGGTCACTTTCCACGCATGGGCAGTATTTCCACGGCCGCAATAATATTAGATTCCAAACACTAATTACAGGAATAATCATCAACAATTTAATTAATGAAGCACCGGGTACAACCTGGTGCTTCATTAATTAAAATTTTGCTAATGATGATTTTTACTACCTGGTAAACAGATGCGTGGACATAACTGCCCACGTGTGGATTACGACCAATCCACAGCGACTGTACTGTAGCTAAACTGACCATCACTTCATTAGATTGTTGTTACAACATGTACTTCTACAGTACAGTCGCTGTGGATTGGTCATTACTGTGTTTGAAATCTAATATTATTGTGTCCGTGGAAATATTGCCCAGTCGTGGAAAGTGACCAGTCCATGGTGGCCGCACTGTATGTTATTTGATACTGATGTAAAATTACTTACAATATGTGCAGAGTGGATTAAAACTAAAATGCTTATAGGTAGGTGAGGGGGCGCGGTGGCGTTGTGGTAACCGGTTCTCGTCAGATCACTGAAGTTAAGCAACATCGAGCCCGGTTAGTCCTTGGATGGGTGACTGTCTGAGCGATCGATTCGGACTCCCAAGTTGTGTCCTTGGGAAAGTCACGTAACCACGATTGTCCTCATAGGGGCACGATGACGCCATGTACTAAGGCGTACTGCACGTCGATGGTACGCATGTCTTCAACCAATCTAACCCTACCTTGGCTGCAGTGCAGAGTTATGATGTTGGGGAGCTGGCAGCTGCTCGTCGTTGCTCGGTGGTTCTCTCCAGTTACTCCGGCTTCCTCCACCCGTAAAACTGTCACGGTCATGATTAGCCATTGTGCATAAGTATGTGACCTTAAACATCAATAAATAAATAAATAAAATTCTGTTGGTAGCATCTCTGTCACCCCAGAGACCATGGATAAATCTACTCAGGTGTCTGTTGTGGGACATGCCGCGGAAGCTTCCTCCACGTGAGGATCTTCTTTCACAGGGGAAATTGCGCACACTGCATCACAACCCGCAAGGTCTCAACCTTCACGTATTTCCGTTGTGCGGTCCTTCTTGCACGGCAAGCAATTTACAGGACAAGCATTGGACGCAATTTCTAACTGTTGGAGGACCTCCTCATCGCTAAATTATGCTGGAAGGTTTTTTATCGGTTGTGTAGGGATCATTCTATTGATATTTATGATCCCTCCATTCCAGACATTGCTAATTTTCTAGTCTACCTGTTTGATGTTACCATTAAGGGTTATAGGTCTATGCTATCTGATGCCTATGCACATCATGATAGTTTACAGATTGGATCTAATGTCTCTTTATCTAAGTTAGTGAAAAACTTTTCGATAAATAAACCTAGAATCCTTAGATTAATTCCTAAGTGGAATTTAGCTTGGGTTCTTCTTAAGCTAAAAGAAGCGCCATTTGAGCCTCTTGACACGGTGGACTTCAAATTCTTATCTTATAAGACAGATTTTCTCTTAGCCTTCTCTTCGGCTAGAAGAGTTAGTGTGCTTCATGCGCTATTTGTTGATGATTCTCACTATCGTAGTGTAGGTAATACTATTACCTTGACTACTAATGTTGGATTTTTGGCTAAGAATCAGGCTCCTAATAAGTATCCGGAACCTATTGTTATTAAGGCTCTTCCATCTTCAGACGGGCATAAGCCTTTACTCTGCCCTGTTAGAGCTATACGTATTTACAAACGTAGGTCTGAGTTTATCAGAAAGGGACGTAAATGTTTCTTTCTGTTTCTGCTGCCTAATAGAAGGGACATTACAGTCCATTCTATTGCAAGATTGATTCAATTAATTATCCGTACTGCTTATGAAAAATTATCCTCAACTCAGCAGTCTCTGCTTAAGATTTTGGTGCATGAAGTAAGAGCGCTGTCTACATCTTGGGCTTATGCTAATAGTGTTGCTAGTACCGATTTGATGAAGGCTGCATATTGGTCTCAGCCTTCTACATTCATGAGTTTTTATCTTAGAAATATTGAGTCCATTTCTGGCGACCTGTGCTGTTTAGGTCCGTTATCTGTTGCTCAGAATGTCATCCATTAAACAGTTGCAACTATAGTTTTGCAGGCTTTCTGTTCCGGCTGTGACTCTGCCCTGCTGCCCTCTTCGCTCTGGGGTATTTGACCCAGGGCAAGGGGCAGGGGGTGGGGGATGATGTTCCCTTAGGTCACCTGCTTTATAGTGAAAAGCAAGGGAATACCTCCTCTGGAGTCAGTAATTCCGAGTCAGTACCGGGATGGTTTTAAAGTGTAAAGCTAATGTTTAACTCATTCATGTAATATTTTTAAGGTGTAGCTCGGTGTGAAGCATTTGTATATGTCACGAGTCATACGAGCGTTAATATACAAATTTTTATACTGTACCAATGACCCAGACATAGCTGGTGCTAACTCTTAAAAATATAGGGCCAAACACAAAATTTGCCCCCCCCCATCCCCAAAATTTGCTTCTAAAACCAAAGAAATCATGTCCTGAATGGCCCTCCATACTTCACCTCTACTGCGCATGCGCAGTGTCGAGGACGTCCCGAAATTGGCGCCATTAATCATTCTTTGTTTGGCCCTTCATCAGTTAACATCTGACTGATCTTTGTGCTTGTAAATCACAGTTTAAATGATGCCAGACATATAAATATTAGTGAAATGGTGATTCTAAGGAGGATATAGAAGGAGGAGAGGAAAAATGAGTGACAGAAAATAATCAGGGCTGTAACTTGAAATATTTTTATACTGTACCAATGACCCAGACATAGCTGGTGCTAACTCTTAAAATATAGGGCCAAACACAAATTTTGCCCCCCAATCCCCAAAATTTGCATCTAAAATCAAAGAAAACATGTCCTGAATGGCCCTCCACACTTCACCTCTACTGCGCATGCGCAGTGTCAAGGACGTTCCGAAATTGGCGCCATTAATCATTCTTAGTTTGGCCCTTCATCAGTTAACATCTGACTGATCTTTGTGCTTGTAAATCTCAGTTTCAATTATGCCAGACACATAAATATTAGTGAAATAGTGATTCTAA
Organism: Pictodentalium vernedei; assembly: GCA_031216915.1. Classification (NCBI taxonomy): domain Eukaryota; kingdom Metazoa; phylum Mollusca; class Scaphopoda; order Dentaliida; family Dentaliidae; genus Pictodentalium; species Pictodentalium vernedei. The sequence goes on along the minus strand of CM062295.1, from coordinate 543,824,343 downwards.
GGAGGATATAGAAGGAGGAGAGGAAAAATGTGTGACAGAAAATTATCAGGGCTGTAACTTAAAATTTTTTAATGAAATTATGTTAAGTTACCTATTTTCGAGGCAGCAGTCATTTTGTTGTCATTCTTGTTATCAAGTTACACTGATTGTTCAGTGTTTTCCTCTCTCCCTTTCCTTTAAGTCCCCTCTTGCTATTCACCCATGCTTTTGGCATATTTTCTGTAATTTTATTACTAAAATTTCTTGGGAGTTTTAGCTAAATAACAGAATGAATTCTGTTCTTTTCCCCATGTTTACGTCTTCACCTAGAGGTGGTTAGGCGTTGTGTTCTGCATCTACCATCTGATGTTCTGCAGTTTCTTCCCCGGAAGTCTCTGTTTTGCATCAGATAGTGTATTATTGGTAACTGATTTCGGGCCTGGGTGCCTGGAGTCTTATTCTAGTGTTTTTACACTTATTGTTTACATTTACAACAGCCCTTCTATGTTAATGGATCATATTATTATGTATTTTGATTGTCAGGGGTTGGTGCGAGTACTAGGACTTTGTTTTCTTTTCACTTTGAAAGGATTTTGGTCAATTGTAATAAGAGGAAATCTTCCTCTGACTTTTATAATCATTCTATATGTAGTCAGTGTACTCGCACTAACTCCTGTTCTGTATGTGATGATTTCGATGACAACATGGGAAGCGTGTGTCACGGTATGTTAGTGGGAAATTGGACATTCCGGTCCTTTCCCCGCAGGGTCACTCTACTTTATCAATTTCTATTTCAGACGATCAAGATTAGAGTGATGTATCCGTGATGTCTTCCAAAAGTGTGCCTCCGTCGTCACAATTAATGAAGGGCTAGCGGAAAAGTGCTCATGTAAATATGCCAATTGCCTAAGAGGACCCTAGTAGGTTCCATGGCCTTTGACGTCTGCTAGCTCGCCCGGTGTAGCATCCATTCATCGAATGGTTCGGCAGCCGGGTTCGTCCGTTGTGGTCTAGAAGGAGTTTTGGGGTGATGCGAGCACTATAAATAAACCAAATGCACACCCAGTGACGGCGGATTAGAGGGAGAACGGAGGAAGCCTTTTAGTCTGGTTCCTAGCTCGTCCTGGTCCATCCGGACGGCGAGCGAGAGAGGCCCCTCTCTCGTACAACAACATCTGGCCCCAGATGTTGTGGTACAAAATGTTTCGCATTTGGAGCATACGACATATAGTCAGTCCGGAAAGACTGTCAATAAGGCTTCCTCATTCTCATGGTAGCGCACACGACCGCTCTTGGCTACGTGACCTCAGATATCCAGTCAGCTTCGCCAATCAGAGAATCATCGGCGACCAGGTCACACCATCCGGTAGCCAGGGACACGAGGCCTGCAGACTCCGGACGTTCGCATAAGAAAGCGTGCGGGAGTCAACGTACACGGAGCTTCCGGCGGCAATGCATCGTAAGACCGCTACTGCACAGGCCTCGGGGACGGACGTGCTATCCCAAATAGCACAGCTTATCGCAGCATCCCAGCAACAACTGAATCTGTCGCATAATGTATTATCCGACGATGCTGGGTCGGGACGCTCCGCGGAAGCAGGTACGGACGTCCGAAAATTTCATCCGGTCCGACGGGATACCGAAAGGGATTCGGAGGATTTCGAGCTTTCCCTTTCGGAACAACATATGCTGTTGTGTATGTCATCTGACTTGATCTTCTACAGGTTCTTTCGTCTGACCAGAATGCTGCGATGCCGGATAAGAAACTGATAGCGTCAGTGAACTTAGAAATTTTTGGTTCGGTTCAGGGACATCGTCCCTCAGTTCCGACATAGTCCAATAATGTCACACAAACTTTCGAATTATTGAACGACGCTATATATATTATTATATGCTTGCTATTACCAAGCATTTCTGGTTTCTTGTTCGCAAAGTTACGGAGATGTCTTTCAAAGTGTGCCTCTGTCGTCATAGTTAATGAAGAGCTAGCGGCAATAAGTGCTCATGGAATATGTCTATCGCCTAAGAGGTCCCTTGTAGGATCGACGGAGTGACATTCGCTAGCTCACCCGGTGTAGCATACATTCATCGAATGGTTCGGCTGCCGGGTTCGTCCGTTGCGGTCTAGGAAGGAGATTTGGGTGATGCGAGCACTATAATAACTTTAGTACTCACCCAGTGACGACGGATTGAGGACAGATCGGAGGAAGCCTGTTAGTCCGGTTCCTGGCTCGTCCAGGTCCGTCCGGGCTGTGAGCGAGAGAGGTCCCTCTCTCGTCCAACAACATAGGGGACCGCATGTTGTGGTTCAGATATTTCGCATTTCGGAGCATATATCCGCCGCTCGGGACGCTCCGTTATATTGACAGTCCGAGAGACTGTCGATAATGCTTCCTCATCCTCACAGCAGCGCACACGACCGCACATTGGCTACGTGACCTCGAGTATCCGACCAGTTTCGTCATTCAGTGATTCCACGGCAAACAGGTCACGCCATCCCGTAGCCAAGGGACACGAGGCCTATACACTCCGATCGCTCGCATAATAGAAGTATGCACGGGGTAACGATCACAGAGCCTCCAGCGGCAATGCATCGTAAGACCGCCTCTCCACAGGCCTCAGTGACGGACGTGCTATCCAAGTTAGCACAGTTTTTCGCAGCATCCCAGCAATCGACAGTTTCTCGGTCGGATCAGGAATAATCCGACAGCGCTGGGTCGGTGCGCTCCGCTGTTGCATCAGGTACGGACGACCGAACACTTTATAGGGTCCGACAGGATGGCGAAAGGGATTCGGACGATTTCGAGCTTTCCCTTTCGGAACAACAGAAGCTGCCATACATTTCTTCCGGCATTATCTTCCAGAGGTTGTTCCGTTGGACTACATTGCTGCGATGCTGGATAAGAGACTAATAGCGTCATTGGACACGGAGTTTTGGATCGGTTCAGGGACATTGTCCCTGAGTTGCCGACGCAGTCCAATAATGTCTTTAGAACATTCGAATTATTGAACGACGCTATATATAAGCTTGCTATCAACATGCTAGTCTAGTTTCTTGTCCGCAATGCTCTATTCTGCCTTTCGTAAATTCTAGGAAATAATTTTTTATTGGCAGAACTGGGCTTACCGAGAGTTCCTTTGCGTCTAAGACGGCGAGGCTGAAGACTGGGAATTATCTTTTTCGCCGTCTATGTCAATTCCAACCACGATGTTGGAAACGACAATGATGTATAATAGACTTAACTTAGACGCTTTATCATACGTACACCACCTTACTGAGACGTTATCATTACGTCTTCAAGAGAAAGAATTCCAGGATATGATCCTCAATGATTTCTTTCAGGGGCAGTAGTTTTTCCACGTATAACTCCGCCCTTCAGTGGCAACCTGGAGTTGGTTAGACGTGACGCAGCTCTAGCTACATCCACGCGCGTGGATAGTAAGGTGAAGAACTCTCTCAGAGTCGCTTCGGTCTCGGAGAAGCTTCTCTTCGACGGCAACCTTTCAGCAATCTTGAATTGCTCGATATACACGTTCTCTTGTCTATCAAGTGTAACAAGAGATTCAGACGTGGGCAAACATTCGGTGGTTGACTCAGAGAGTTCCACTGTAGTTGCCGGATCCGAGTTTTTCGATTATGACGGATGCCAGTCAAACAGGTTGGGACACAATTTTGATCCCAACGGATTCGAAGTGCCAGGGTCTTTGGGTTCCGCAGTTTTTAGGCAAGCTCTTAACTTCCAAGGAAGAATATTATGTTGGCTTGCACTACGTCATTGGATGAATTTTATTCAGAAACGCATGTTCAATCCTGTCCGATAATGCGACAGTAGTTGCGTATATCCGGAACCAGGGAGGCACTCATTCGGTTCCGTTATTGATTTTAACGGAAAGAATCCTTCTGTTTGTTATAGAACACCAAGTTCTGTTTCGGTCCGTCATATTCTCGGTCGTCGGATCGTATTAGCAGACTCCCTTTCACGTAAGGGTCGTTTGTTGCCCTCGGAATGGACTCTCAACAAACAGGTATTCAATCAGATTTGCTATCAATGGGAGCGCCCAGTGATAAAATTATTTGCGACACAACTCTCCAATCAATTGTAGACGTATGTGTCACCGTGTCCGGATCCCCGAGCATATGTTGTTAACGATCTATCGATCTAGTAGGACGCGATGATAGGATATGCGTATTCTCCAGCACTGTTGATTCAGCAAGTATTGCTAGGATTATTCATTCACAATACAATTCTGTTGGTAGCATCTCTGTCTCCACAGAGATGGTGGATAAATTTACTTAGATGTCTGCTGTGGGACTTACCGCGGAAACTTCCTCCATGAGAGGATCTTTTTTCGCTGGGGAAATCGTGTCAACTCTGTCACAACCCGCAAGGTCTCAACCTTCACGTATTCCGTTGTGCGGTCCTTCTTGCATGGCAAGCATTGTACAGGACAAGTAGTGGACGCGATTCCTAACTGTAGAAGGACCTCCTCTTCGCTATACTATGCGGCTAAAGTGGAGGGTCTTCTGTCGTTGGTGTAGGGATCTTTATGTTGATATTTTTGATCCCTCCATACCAGACATTGCAAACTTTCTAGTATACTTGTTTAACGAGATCATCTGCAGCCAGTTACTTTTAAAGGTTATAGGTCTATGTTATCTGATACCTATGCACACCATGATAGTTTACAACTGAGCCTAATGTCTCTTTATCTAAGTTAGTTTGAAACTTTTCGATAAGAGACCTAGAATCGTTAGATTAATTCCTATTCGGAATTTAGCTTGGGTTCTTATTAACTAAAGCAACCATTTGAACCCCTTGAGACAGTAGTTTCTAATTCTGGCCTTATAAGGCAGCAATTCTCTTAGTCTTCTCTTCTGCTGAAGAGTCAGTGAGCTTCATGCACTATTAGTGAACGATTCTCACTTTCGTAGTATCGAAAACTCTATTACCTTTACTACTAATGTTGTATTTTTGGTTAAGAATCAGGCTCCTAATGATATCCGGAACCTATTGTTTTTAAGGTCCTTCGGTCTTCGAGCGGGCATAGGCCTTTACTCTGTCCGGATAGACCTTTATGTATTATTAACAGATCTCAGTTTATCAGTAGGACGTAAAGCTTCTTCTGGCTCTGATGCCTAATAGAAAGGTCATTACGGTCCATTCTATTACTTAATGCATTCAGTTCACTATCGGTACTGCTTAGGATAATCTATCCTTAACTCAGCAGTCTGTGCTTAAGATTTCGGCTCATGAAGTAAGAGCTCTTCTACATCTTGGGCTGACGTATAGTATTGCTATTATAGATTAAAGTAGGCTGCATATTGGTCTCAGCCATCCACATTCACAAATTTTTATCTCAGAAATATCGAATCCATTTCTGGAGGCCTGCATTATTTAGGTCCATTATCAGCTGCTCAGAATGTCGATCACTTAACAATTGCAACTATAGCTATGTAGGCTTTATGTTCCGGCAGTGACTCCGTCCTGCTGCCCTCTTCGCTCTGGGCTATTTGACCCAGGGCAAGAAAAAAGGGGTGGGGGGGGAGGGTGTTCCCTTGGGTCACCTGTTTTATTATGAAACAAGGGGATACCTCCTCCGGAGTCAGTAATTCTGAGCTGTTACTGGGATGGTTTCTTAAGTGAAAGTTATGTTTTAAAATTCATTCATGTCATAGTTTTAAAGTATAGCATTTGAATATGTCACGTGTCAAACGGGTGTTATTATACTATCCTCGGACACTTTTATTTATTGGCTTACTTTAAAAATAATTAGTATAAGAATTATACTGGATATTAATAGAGAACATGGATGTTATGATGCTCAATTATAGAAGGTATTGTGTCTTTCTAATTTATCATAAATAAGAAAGATACACGTGAAGCCTATTTCTCCTTTTCTCCTCCAGGAGATGACTCTATTTTATATAGTTGAGCTTATTGGATTTTCCTCTATGTCCTGGGCCCTCCAGCCTTTTTACTATTCAGCTATGTGTGGGTCATTGGTACAGTATAAAAATCTTAAAAAATTTATAGTAATTTCTATATTTTTTATACTTACCAATGACCCAGACGGGGATGGCCCTCCCAGGAGTTGGGAACTCATACTTCCCTGCTGAGGACATAGCGCTTACCAGGCACTGATGGTAAGAATGATTAATGGCGCCAATTTCGGGACGTCCTTGACACTGCGCATGCGCAGTAGAGGTGAAGTATGTATGAAGGGCCATTCAGGACATGATTTCTTTGGTTTTAGATGCAAATTTTGGGGATTGGGGGGCAAAATTTGTGTTTGGCCCTATATTTTTAAGAGTTAGCACCAGCTATGTCTGGGTCATTGGTAAGTATAAAAAATATATAAATTACTATAAATTTTTTAAGTTCTCGGACACTTTTAATGAGTATAAAGAGTCTCATTCTCTGAACTTCCTTTATTTATTGACTTTCCTTTTGAAAAATTAGTATAACAGGTTATACTGGATGTTAATAGAGATCATTGATGTTATTGTCCTCAATTACAGAAAGGTATTGTGTCTTTCTTTTTTAATACAAGAAAGATACATGTAAAACCTGTTCTCCTCTTCTCCTTGAGGGGATAATTCTGTTTACATGTTATTGAGCCTATTGGATTTTCCTTTATGTCCAAGGCCCTCCTGCCTTTTTTCTATTCAGCTAAGTCTGGGTCATTGGTACAGTATAAAAATGTTAAAAAATTTATAGTAATTTATATATTTTTTATACTTACCATTGACCCAGACGGGGATGACCCTCCCATGAGTTGGGAACTCCCCGTTGATTACATAACGCTTACCAGGCACTGGTTGTAAGAATGACAATTGGCGCCAATTTCTAGACCTCCTTGACACTGTGCATGTGCAGTGGATAAAAGGTATGGAGGACCACATAGGACATTGAAATTTCGGATTATGATGCAAATTTGGGGGATTGGGGGGCAAAATTTGTGTTTGGCCCTGGGATTTAAGGAGTTAGCACCAGCTAAGTCTGCGTCATTGGTAAGTATAACAAATATATAAATTACTATAAATTTTTTAACTTTGTACATCCACATAATGGTAATAATCATTTTATCTTACAATACATTGGGGATAAGTCAAGAATGTAGACGAATATATAACAAACTATTTATTCGTACGGATGAACAAAAAGAAAAAAAAATGAACTCACGCGAAAGGAACGTTCTTGTATCCGACCCCCTGATACAAACATCTGTATCAGGGGGGAGGGGGGGGGGGGGGGGCGGATACACGACAGTTGCGAAGTTAATACAGACAAAATACATGTTGATTGTAAGATAAAGATTTTTATCTTACAATCAACATGTATTTTGTCTGTATTAACTCTGCAACTGTCATGTATCCGACCCCCTGATACAGATGTTGCAATCTACCCTTAGAACCCGGAGCGAGACTCGGATACATATTTTGTACATCCACATAATGGTAATAATCTCTGTGTATTGATCATTCAATTCACTCAGTTAACATCAAATTATTACATATGTCGAGGCCTCATTTTTGATAACAGTAATTAAATAATAAATACATTACCAGCTCAACAAAATAAATTAGACAAGATCATTTTTTGCCATGATGCTATATTTTTCCATTATACCAATGGCCCAGACTAGCTGGTGCAACCCAATTTATTACCAGGGCCAAACACAAATTTTGAATCCCCCAAATCCCAAAATTTGCCAAAAAACTTAAAAACAAGAAGACCAGTATGGTCCTCTATACTTTTTGCGCAATGCGCAACTTGTTGTCAAGGACAACAATAGTCTACCGCCATCTTGTCATTCTGTTGTTTGGCCCATGTCAGATCAACACGTATCCTGACTTTTGTGCTATAAAATCCTAAAGTATAATGTAGCCAGACACGATTTTGAAGTGGAATGGTTGAATAATTGCAGCAGAATCTAGCTGAATATAGACATTGAGTTTTTGAACATTCAGGGCTATAATTTTATTGAAATTAAATAATATTTCTTGTTCTTCCCATTTTCGGGATATGCCCCTGATTTGTTCATTCTTTGTTTATCATTATGTGTGTGTTCAATGTTCACCTTTTTCCCCTTGAATCCTCTCATTAGATTTTTAAGAACTATTTGCCGTTTGCGAATTTGTTATTAATTAAAATTCTTCTTAAAAATCTTAGATAATTTATGGAATGTGGATTATTCGTACCCCCTTTGTTGCGTACCAGTTATTTTTGACATAGTCGGGCGTGTCTATTTGCCATTACCCTTCTCTATGGGGAATCTTCTGTGGAAGTTTCTCTATTGTTAAGGGTATTCTTGGGATACTGGTTGTCTGACCTGGGCCTTTGTTGTGCCTGTTTTGGACTTGGTTACCGGCTCCTATTCAGTTTAAAATTTTTGCCTCGGGCGTGTGTGTATTATGAAGTCCTCATTTTCAAAATGTAAGAGGAAATCCTCTCTTGATTCTCATTCATCATGTTTGGCTCGCACTCGTTGCCCGAAAGATGTTACCCGTGCAACCCTGGTAGTCCAGTAGAAAATGCTACGGAGCCAGTTGTTTCTGATGTACCTTTCTCTGCCGGTGCGGCTGGCAGTAATCTTGATATAAGAGCCTCTTCTTCATCCGTTTCCAGGACTCAGCACAGTAGACCACATGCTAGCTGGCAAGATCCAGAGGTAGAGAGTCAGAGCCAGAATCTGGCTCTCTCTAAGGCTAGCATTTCTAGGCAAGCGTCTTTTTCTAAAAGACGGACACAGGGCTTTGTGTCAGATCACCTTCCGGAGCCCAAAAGGCGTAGAATGGAGGTGAACATAGCCTCGAATATGGAATTGCTGGAGCAAATTGCCCAGCTAATTGCAGACTCCCAGCAGCATAATATGCGGCCGTCATCGATCTCCGCTTCAGATGATTCGGACGGTGCTGGATCGGCAGAAAGAAGGGTTTCCTCAAATAATCAGTATGCCGATAATAGACCAGACCAGGAACCTCTAGCTGGTAGTGTTAGGGAGTTTGATGAAGATGAGACTGACACTACATCTTTGGCTGAGCAATATATGGAAACTATGAGGTTCCTGCAGGATTTTTCACCTGAATTAATTCCTTCTGGTCAGAGTTCTGCGCCTTCTAGAGCCAAGCGCCTGTCTTCTTTGGACGGAGGTCATTAAGTCGAAGGAAAGTATCCTTCTGTATCCGTCTCAATCAGTCCAAGCATTAGATGTGTTTGATTGTTGTGACGAAGCTATTGCTGACCTGGCTCAGGCTAGAAAAAGTTCTTTCCTTTCGGAAAGGAAGCTTGATCTACCATTTAGAGGCAATACCTTCTTAAATACGGTAGGCGAGAATAAGATTCCAAGAGCTCCTCTGCAATTGGATGACGGAGCTAGGGACTTAAGTATGTCTCTTCTGTCATCGTGTAGCATCAGTTCTTTTGTTATAGATACTTGCATTGAATCTAGCAGAAGTATTTTGGACGCTATGTCATATGCAGATCATATTTGCAGGGCATTGGCCGGCAATTTGGAATCTGAGAGCTTACAGGAGTTGTTATCTCCTTTGAGAGTGCTCTCTCGTGCCATCATGTATACAACATCCCACTCTGCTCTTTCAGTAGCGAATTTAGAGTTGGTCAGGCGCGAAGCTGCCCTTAAATCTACGTCATTTATTGACGACAGTGTTAAGAGCTCTCTAAGGGCCGCTCCCGTTTTGGGCTCTTCATTATTCAATGATAAGCTAAAAGCTGTATTTGAAGATGCTTCTAAGAAAGCTACAAGTCAGCTTTTGTTGCGCTCAGCTTCACAACCTCAGTCTTCCACAAGTGGTACTCCTCGGAGAGGTAAATTTTTCTCCAAGAGAGGCTCAGCCCGTGCTGCTTCTAAAGCTAATCGTGGGCATGGTGGCTCAAAACAGGGGAGTGATTTCAAAAAGGGAATGATGCAGTCAGAAAATAACGAAACGCGTAACCCCACACCGATGTCACAGAGGGGTGCGAGAGCTTCACAAGGTTTCTCCTTGTATAAGCCTCGTAAGTCCTACAAATGAAGATTTCGACCTCTACTGTTCTCCAGTTGGCAGAAGGCTTTCAAAATTCGCAAGCAACTGGAACAAAATAACTCAGGATCTTTGGGTTCGAGACGTTGTAAAAAATGGTCTACGTCTTTCGTTCCGGAGAAAACCTCCATTAATGTGGAGATTCCGCGTTTTGTGAACCTTCCACAAAATATAACAAAGAGAGAGGCTTTGATTTCAGCAGTAGACTCTCTCCTACAAAGGAGGCAGTAGAGGTCATAGAGCTTCCCAATTCAAAGGGATTCTACAGTCATCTTTCTTCTTTTGCCGAAGCCATATCGATCTCAGTTGGATAAACAAGCTAATAATTGCTCAAAAATTTTATATGGAGACAATTCGATTGGTGAGAGGCAGCGTCCGAGTGAACGATTACGCCCCAAGTATAGACTTCCATGTCACGGTTCAAGGAAAAGTATACCACTTCAGAGCAATGTGTTTTGGCCTGAACCTTGGTTGGGGTGCTTCTCTAATTCCGGGCGATCAAGTGTGTCACGGTTTATGGGAGAGTCAGTTTCTTGTGTCCCATATAAACTACAAAGAAATGAGGGCAATTTGGTTAGCTCTAAATCATTGGTTCAGTCGAGTAATAAACTCACATGTTCAAATTCTGTCGGACAATTCAACAGTAGTAGCCAATACTCGGAGTCAGGGAGGTACTCATTCTGTCCAGCTGTTGAATCTCACCGAAAAGATTCTTCTTTTCTCTCAAGAGAATTAGATTCTGATATCGATTTGTCATATTCCAGGTCGTCTCAATGTAATAGCAGACTCTCTATCGAAAAAGGATTGCCTGCTACCTTCAGAATGGATGTTGAAAAAATCTGTCTTCAATCAGATTTGCTTCCAGTGGGAACGTCCAATGATCGATCTTTTTGCCACGAGTCTGAACAATCAGTTACAGACTTTTGTGTTTCCATGCCCGGATCCTGAAGCTTATGCAGTAGACGCTCTGTCAATTTCATGGAACGGGATAATAGGGTATGCTTACCCTCCAGCTCCCCTCATTCAACAGATCTTGCTAAAGATAAAACAGTCTTCTTGCAAGATTCTACTGGTTGCAAGTCTGTCGGCTCACAGACCGTGGATTAATCAACTCTGTCGGCTTCATCACAATACGGATGGCCTCAACCTTCACATTTTTCCGTTGTGTTGTCCTTGCTGCACGGAAAACAGTATTTTTATACTGTACCAATGACCCAGACATAGCTGGTGCTAACTCTTAAAAATATAGGGCCAAACACAAATTTTGCCCCCAATCCCCAAAATTTGCATCTAAAACCAAAGAAATCATGTCCTGAATGGCCCTCCATACTTCACCTCTACTGCGCATGCGCAGTGTCAAGGACGTCCCGAAATTGGCGCCATTAATTATTCTTTGTTTGGCCCTTCATCAGTTAACATCTGACTGATCTTTGTGCTTGTAAATCTCAGTTAGATGATGCCAGACACATAAATATTAGTGAAATAGTGATTCTAAGGAGGATATAGAAGGAGGAGAGGAAAAATGAGTGACAGAAAATAATCAGGGCTGTAACTTAAAATTTTTTAATGAAATTATGTTAAGTTACCTATTTTCGAGGCAGCAGTCATTTTGTTGTCATTCTTGTTATCAAGTTACACTGATTGTTCAGTGTTTTCCTCTCTCCCTTTCCTTTAAGTCCCCTCTTGCTATTCTCCCATGCTTTTGGCATATTTTCTGTAATATTATTACTAAAATTTCTTGGGAGTTTTAGCTGGATAACAGAATGAATTCTGTTCTTTTCCCCATGTTTATGTCTTCACCTATGGGTGGTTAGGCGTAGTGTTCTGCATCTACCATCTGATGTTCTGCAGTTTCTTCCCTGGAAGTCTCTGTTTTGCATCAGATGGTGTTTTATTGGTAACTGATTTCGGGCCAGGGTGCCTGGAGTCTTGATCTGGTGTTTTTACACTTATTGTTTACATTTCCAACAGCCCTCTGTGTGAGGGGGGATTTCTTGAAAATAATATCTTGATGTTACTTTAATCATAACTAGATACATTATTATTGTTCGTAAGTGTTACATAAGTTGTTTAAAATATTTTTAGAATTTTTGTCCACACTTAGGCTTGGGATCCATTGGGGCTCAACGTTACTTTTCAGAAACTTGGGCTGTTCTGAAAAAATATTTTTTCAAAAGTTTTTGATTCAATTATTTTTTCTATGTTAATGGATCTTGTTATTATGTATTTTGATTGTCAGGGGTTGGTGCGAGTACTAGGACTTTGTTTTCTTTTCACAATGAAAGGATATTGTTCAATTGTAATAAGAGGAAATCTTCCTCTGACTTTCATAATCATTGTATAATGTAGTCAGTGTACTCGCACTAACTCCTGTTCTGTATGTGTTAATTTCGATGACAACATGAGAAGCGTGTGTCACGGTATGTTAGTGGGGAATTGGCCATTCCGGTCCTTTCCCCACAGGGTCACTCTACTTTATCAATCTCTATTTCAGACGATCATGATCAGGGTGATGTATCCATGATGTCTTCCAAAAGTGTGCCTCTGTCGTCACAATTAATGAAGAGCTAGCGGAAAAGTGCTCATGTAATATGTCAATTGCCTAAGAGGACCCTAGTAGGTTCGACGGCCTTTGACGTCCGCTAGCTCGCCTGGTGTAGTGTCCATTCATCGAATGGTTCGGCAGCCGGGTTCGTCCGTTGCGGTCTAGAAAGGAGTTTTGGGTGATGCAAGCACTATAAATAACCAAGTGCACACCCAGTGACGACGGATTAGAGAGGAGAACGGAGGAAGCCTTTTAGTCCGGTTCATAGCTCGTCCAGGCCCATCCGGGCTGCGAGCGAGAGAGGCCCCTCTCTCGTACATCAACATCTGGCCCCAGATGTTGTGGTACAAAATGTCTCACATTCGGAGCGTACGTCCACCGCTCAGGATGCTCCGTTATATAGACAGTCCGGAGAGACTGTCAATAAGGCTTCCTCATTCTCATGCAGCGCACACGACTGCACCTTGGCTACGTGACCTCCGATATCCAGTCAACTTCGCCAATCAGAGAATTCTCGGCAACCAGGTCACGCCATCCGATAGCCAGGGACATGAGGCCTGGAGACTCCGGACGTTCGCATAAGAAACTATGCGGGAGTCAACGTACACGGAGCTTCCAGCGGCAAAGCATTGTAAGACCGCTTCTGCACAGGCCTCGGTGACGGACGTGCTATCCCAAATAGCACAACTTATCGCAGCATCTCTGTCACATAATGTAATATCCGACCACGCTGGGCTTTCGGAACAACAGAAGCTGCCATACATTTCTTCCGGCATTATCTTCCAGAGGTTGTTCCGTCGGACTACATTGCTGCGATGCTGGATAAGAGACTAATAGCGTCATTGAACATGGAGTTTGGGATCGGTTCAGGGACATTGTCCCCGAGTTGCCGACGCAGTCCAATAATGTCTTTAGAACATTCGAATTATTGAACGACGCTATATATATAAGCTTGCTATCAACATGCTAGTCTAGTTTCTTGTCCACAATGCTCTATTCTGCCTTTCGTAAATTCTAGGTAATAATTTTTTATTGGCAGAACTGGGCTTACCGAGAGTTCCTTTGCGTCTAAGACGGCGAGGCTGAAGACTGGGAATTATCTTTTTTGCCATCTATGTCAATTCCAACCACGATGTTGGAAACGACAATGATGTATAATAGACTTAACTTAGACGCTTTATCATACGTACACCACCTTACTGAGACGTTATCATTACGTCTTCAAGAGAAAGAATTCCAGGATATGATCCTCAATGAGATTTCTTTCAGGGGCAGTAGTTTTTCCACGTATAACTCCGCCCTTCAGTGGCAACCTGGAGTTGGTTAGACGTGATGCAGCCCTAGCTACATCCACGCACGTGGATAGTAAGGTGAAGAACTCTCTCAGAGTCGCTTCGGTCTCGGAGAAGCCTCTCTTCGACGGCAACCTTTCAGCAATCTTGAATTGCTCGATATACGCATTCTCTTGTCTATCAAGTGTAACAAGAGATTCAGACGTGGGCAAACATTTGGTGATTGACTCAGAGAGTTCCACTGTAGTTGCCGGATCCGAGTTTTTCGATTATGACGGATGCCAGTCAAACAGGTTGGGACACAATTTTGATCCCAACGGATTCGAAGTGCCAGGGTCTTTGGGTTCCGCAATTTTTAGGCAAGCTCCTAACTTCCAAGGAAGAATATTATGTTGGCTTGCACTACGTCATTGGATGAATTTTATTCAGAAACGCATGTTCAATCCTGTCCGATAATACGACAGTAGTTGCGTATATCCAGAACCAGGGAGGCACTCATTCGGTTCCGTTATTGATTTTAACGGAAAGAATCCTTCTGTTTGTTATAGAACACCAAGTTCTGTTTCGGTCCGTCATATTCTCGGTCGTCGGATCGTATTAGCAGACTCCCTTTCACGTAAGGGTCGTTTGTTGCCGTCGGAATGGACTATCAACAAACAGGTATTCAATCAGATTTGCTATCAATGGGAGCGCCCAGTGATAAATTTATTTGCGACACAACTCTCCAATCAATTGGATCACCGTGTTCGGATCCCCGAGCATATGTAGTTACCGCTCTATCGATCTAGTAGGACGCGATGATAGGATATGCGTATCCTCCAGAGCTGTTGATTCAGCAAGTATTGCTAGGATTATTCATTCACAATACAATTCTGTTGGTAGCATCTCTGTCTCCACAGAGACGGTGGATAAATTTACTTAGATGTCTGCTGTGGGACTTACCGCGGAAACTTCCTCCACGTGAAGATCTTTTTTCACTGGGGAAATCGTGTCAACTCTATCACAACCCGCAAGGTCTCAACCTTCACGTATTCCATTATGCGGTCCTTCTTGCATGGCAAGCATTGTACAGGACGAGCAGTGGACGCGATTCCTAACTGTAGAAGGACCTCCTCTTCGCTATACTATGCGGCTAAAGTGGAGGGTCTTCCGTCGTTGGTGTAGGGATCTTTATGTTGATATTTTTTATCCCTCCATACCAGACATTGCAAACTTTCTAGTATACTTGTTTGACGAGATCAACTGCAGCCAGTTACTTTTAAAGGTTATAGGTCTATGGTATCTGATACCTATGCACACCATGATAGTTTACAATTGAGCCTAATGTCTCTTTATCCAAGTTAGTTTGAAACGTTTCGATAAGAGACCTAGAATCGTTAGATTAATTCCTATTCGGAATTTAGCTTGGGTTCTTATTAACTAAAGCAACCATTTGAACCTCTTGAGACAGAGACAATAGTTTCAGTTCTGGCCTTTTAAGGCAGCAATTCTCTTAGTCTTCTCTTCTGCTGAAGAGTCAGTGAGCTTCATTGCACTATCGGTGGACGATTCTCACTTTCGTAGTATCGGAAACTCTATTTCCTTTACTACTAATGTTGTATTTTTGGTTAAGAATCAATGTCCTAATAATATCCGGAACCTATTGTTTTTAAGGTCCTTCCATCTTCGAGCGTGCACAGGCCATTACTCTGTCCGGATAGACCTTTATGTATTTATTAACAGATCTCAGTTTATCAGTAAGGACGTAAAGCTTCTTCTGGCTCTGATGCCTAATAGAAAGGTCATTACGGTCCACTCTATTACTTAGTGCATTCAATTAACTATCGGTACTGCTTAGGATAATCTATCCTTAACTCAGCAGTCTGTGCTTAAGATTTCGGCTCATGAAGTAAGAGCTCTTCTACATCTTGGGCTGACGTATAGTATTGCTATTATAGATTAAAGTAGGCTGCATATTGGTCTCAGCCATCCACATTCCCGAATTTTTATCTCAGAAATATTGTATCCATTTCTGGAGACCTGCATTATTTAGGTCCATTATCAGCTGCTCAGAATGTCGATCACTTAACAATTGCAACTATAGCTATGTAGGCTTTATGTTCCGGCAGTGACTCTGTCCTGCTGCCCTCTTCGCTCTGGGCTATTTGACCCAGGGCAAGAAAAAGGGGGGGGGGGGGGGGGTTCCCTTGGGTCACCTGTTTTATTATGAAAACAAGGGGATACCTCCGGAGTTAGTAATTCTGAGCTGTTACTGGGATGGTTTCTTAAGTGAAAGTTATGTTTTTAACTTCATTCATGTCATAGTTTTAAAGTATAGCATTTGAATATGTCACGTGTCAAACGGGTGTTATTGTACTATCCTCGGACACTTTTAAAAGAGTATAAAGAGTCTCAATTCTTTGGACTAACTTTATTTATTGGCTTACTTTAAAAATAATTAGTATAAGAATTATACTGGATATTAATAGAGAACATGGATGTTATGATGCTCAATTATAGAAGGTATTGTGTCTTTCTAATTTATCATAAATAAGAAAGATACACGTGAAGCCTATTTCTCCTTTTCTCCTCCAGGAGATGACTCTATTTTATATAGTTGAGCTTATTGGATTTTCCTCTATGTCCTGGGCCCTCCAGCCTTTTTACTATTCAGCTATGTTTGGGTCATTGGTACAGTATAAAAATCTTAAAAAATTTATAGTAATTTATATATTTTTTATACTTACCAATGACCCAGACGGGGATGGCCCTCCCAGGAGTTGGGAACTCATTCGTCCCCACTGAGGACATAGCGCTTACCAGGCACTGATGGTAAGAATGATTAATGGCGCCAATTTCGGGACGTCCTTGACACTGCGCATGCGCAGTAGAGGTGAAGTATGGAGGGCCATTCAGGACATGATTTCTTTGGTTTTAGATGCAAATTTTGGGGATTGGGGGGCAAAATTTATGTTTGGCCCTATATTTTTAAGAGTTAGCACCAGCTATGTCTGGGTCTTTGGTAAATATAAAAAATATATAAATTACTATAAATTTTTTAAGTTTCCAGACAAGCAATGGACGCAATTTCTAACTGTAGGAGGACCTCCTCTTCATTAAATTATGAAGCGAAGTGGAAGGTTTTTGTCCGTTGGTGTGAATCACAATTGATTGATTTTTTTAACCCAACTATTCCTCAATTAGCTAACTTTTTTATTTTATCTTTTTGATGAAGTTAAGCTACAGCCAGTCACTATTAAGGGCTATAGGTCTATGCTTTCTGACACCTATGCACACCAAGGGAAATTAAACATTGGGTCAGATGTATCTTTTAATAAATTAATGAGGAATTTCTCTGTGAATAGACCTCGTACCTTGAGACTAGACCCTGAGTGGAATTTAGCTTGGGTTCTTCTGAAATTTCAGGAAGCTCCTTTTGAACCATTAAATAATGTTGAGTTTAAATTTCTTACTTATAAAACAGTTTTTCTTTTTGCGTTTGCATCAGCTAGAAGAGTTAGTGAGCTTCATGCTTTGTCTGTTAGACTCTCATTATCGTAGTGTTGGTAATTCTATTACTCTCACTACGAAAGTGGGATTCTTAGCTAAGAATCAGGTTGCGGACAAACGGCCTAGCCTTATTCTTATTAAAGCATTACCGTCTTCAGATGGTCAGAGATCTTTGTTGTGTCCAGTAAGAGCGCTTAGGATTTATAAGGAGCATTCTAGTTTTATTAGAAGAGGTAGGAAGAGGTTATTTCTTTCTCTTCTTTCTAACAGAAATGATATATATCTGGATGGATTCAGTTAGCTATTCGGTCAGCCTATAATGCTTTGTCTGTGAATCAGAGAATAGCTTATAAGATTTCAGCTCACGAAGTTAGAGCTTTAGCTTCTTCTTGGGCATATGCTAGTAGTACTTCTTTGAAGGATTTGATGCAAGCAGCTTACTGGACGGGGGCGCGGTGGCTCAGTTGGTAGAGGTGCAGGCTGCAAGCCGAGGGGTCCTCGGTTCGAATCCCACCTGCGGCAACCGCGTTGTGTCCTTGGGCAAGACACTTCACCCCGATTGCCTACATGGGGGCACGATGACGCTGTGTACTGAGGCGTACTGCACGTCCATGGTGCGCATGTCTTCAACCAATCTAACCCTGCCTGTGCTGCGGTACAGAGTTCAGAGTTACGATGTTGGAGAGCTGACAGCTGCTCGTCGTTGCTCGGTGGTTCTCTCCGGGTACTCCGGCTTCCTCCACCCGTAAAACTGTCACGGTCACGATTAGCCATTGTGCATAAGTATGTGACCTTAAACACCAATAAATAATAATAGCTTACTGGACACAACAGACGACTTTTACCAAATTTTATCTTCGTGATTTAGAATCAATTTCGGATAAGCTCAGATCTTTAGGACTGTTATCGGTAGCTCAGAATGTTGTCCATTCTAATTAGGATTTTCATTCAACCTTCTGTTTGGTCTGCTCTAGCACTGTCTCCAGTCTGCTACCCTCTTCGTTTTGAAGTGTAGTTACTTTCAAAACAAGGGGAAGTGGGGGGGGGGGGGGGGGGGATGGCAAATAGTCACCTGGCTTTATAGTGAAAAGCATGGACATACCTCCTTCAGTGATAGTATCCTGGGGCTCATGCTATGGTAGTTTTAATGTGTAGCTTGATATGAAGCAATATTTTACTGTACCAATGACCCAGACTTAGCTGGTGCTAACTCTAAAAAATCCAGGGCCAAACACAAATTTTGCCCCCCAATCCCCAAAATTTGCATCTAAAACCAAAAGAAATCATGTCCTAAAGGACCTCCATACTTTGCCCTTACTGCGCATGCGCAGTGTCAAGGACGTTCCGAAATTGGCGCCAATTATCATTCTCTGTTTGGCCCTTCATCAGTCAACACCTCACTGATCTTTGTGCTTGTAAATCTCAGTTTAAAGGATGCCAGACACGTAATTATTGGAGAAATGGTGATTCTAAGGAGGATATAGAAGGAGGAGAGGAAAAAGGAGTGACAAAAAATAATCAGGGCTGTACTTAAAATTTTTTATGAAATTATGTTAAGTTGCCTATTTTCGAGACATGGGCCTCTTGTTAACATTCTTGCTATAAAGTTGCACTGCTTATTCAGTGTTTCCTCTCCCCTGGTCTTCTAAGTCCCCCCTTGCTATTCTCCCATGCTTTTGGCATATTTTTGAGAAAGATCATTTCTAAATTCTCTTGGGAGAGTTAGCTTGGTTACAGAATGTATTCTGTTATTTTCCCCATAGTTACGTTTTCACCCATGGGTGTATAAACATTGTGTTCTGCATCTTCCATCTGATGTTCTGCAGATTCTCCCCTGGGAGTCTCTGTCTTGCATCAGATAGAGTGTAATTTTGATGACTGATTTCGGGTCAGTTTTGTCAGTGCCTGGAGTCATGTTTTCTGGTGTTTTTACACTATTTGTTTACATTGGCAACAGTCTCTTTTGAGGGGGGCTGTTTGCCTTTGGAGTAGTTTATCTCACTATAAGATACATTATTATTATCTGTAAGTGTTGCATTAATTATTTAATATAATTTTAAAATTTTTGACCACACTTAGCCTTCGGATCCATTGGGGCTCAACGTTACTTTTCAGAAACTTGGGCTTCGCTGAAAAAATATTTTTCAAAAATTATTTTGATTTTCAATTGTTTTTTCATTATTAATGGATCATGTTATTATGTATCTTTGTGTTATGGGTTTGTGCGAGTAACTGGGACTTGTTGTTGACTTTTCACAATGAAAGGATATTGTTCAAATTGTAATAGGAAGAAATCTTCCTCTGACTTTCATGATCATTGTATTAATTGTAGTCAGTGTTCTCGCACTAAGCCCTGTTCTATATGTCAATATTGGGATGACAAACATTGGAAACGTGTGTCACGATATGTTGTTAGTGGAGAAAGGGCTATGCCGGCTCTTTCTCCGCAGGGTCACTCTACTCTATCAGTTTCTATTTCAGAGGAACAAGAACAGGGTGATGTTTCCATGTTATCTTCCGCAAGTGCGCATCCGTCGTCACAAATGAATACAGAGCTAGCGGCAAAAGTGCTCATGGAGATTAAACAAATGTCGTCCGCTAGCTTGCCCGGTGTAGCGTCCATTCACCGAATGGTTCAGCAGCTGGGTTCGTCCGATGCGGTCCAGGAGGAAATGTTGGGTGATGCGAGCACTATAAACATTCAACGTGCACACCCAGTGACGGCGGATAGTAGGAGAGATCGGAGGAAGCCTTCGAGTCCGGTTCCTAGCTCGTCCAGGTCCAGCCGGGCCGCGAGCGAGAGAGGCCCCTCTCTCGTACAACAACATCTGGGACCAGATGTTGTGGTACAAAATGTGTCGCAAGCGGAGCACACGTCCGTCGCTCGGGACGCTCCGTTGTATAGGCAATCCGCGGAGACTGCTCAGGCTTCTTCCTCTCATCAGCTCACACGACCGCACCTTGGCTACGTGACCGCCGATATTTTACCAGCTTCGCCGATCAAGGATTCTTCGGCGACCAGGTCACGCCATCCGGTAGCCAGGGACACGGGACCGGTGGACTCCGGACGTTCGCATAGGAAGAGTATGCGGGAGTCATCAGATGCGGAGCTGCCCTCGGCGAAGCAGCGAAAGACTGCGCCTCCGCAGGCCTCGATGTCGGACGTGCTTGTGCAAATAGCACAACTTATCGCAGCATCCCAGCAACCGACAGAAACGGTGTCGGATCAGGAATTATCCAACGGCGTTGGGTTGGTACGCTCCGCCGAAGCATCGTGGGCGGACGACCGGGAGCATCATGAGGTCCGACCGGATGGTGAAAGGGATACGGATGACTTGGAGCTATCCCTTTCGGAACAACATAAAGCTGCCATGGACTTCATCCGGCACTTTCTTCCTCAAGTTGTTCCGTCGGGCCAGACTGCTGCGGTTCCGGACAAGAGAATTATAGCGTCATTGGACTCTGATTTCTTTGAGCGGTTCAGGGACATCGCTCCCGAGTTTCCGTCTCAGTCCAATAATGTTGCAAGAACATTTGAATTATTGAACGATGCTATATTCAAACTTGCTTCCAAAACAGGAAAAGCAGGTTTCTTGTCCGCCAATACTCTCAACCTGCCTTTCATTAATGCAAGGAATAAATTTGATACGGCAGGACAGGGTATCCCGAGAGTTCCTCTGCGTATGGACGATGAGGCGGAAGACTTAGAATTATCATTACCGTCGTCGGCGTCTATTCCAACCGCGGTGTTGGAAACAACTATTTCGTCTAACAGAGCCAGACCACCTTACTAAGGCGTTATCACTGCATCTTCAAGGGAAAGAATTCCAGGATATACAATCCTCTTTAAGACTTCTTTCAAGGGCAGTAGCTTATTCCACGTGTAACTCCGCCCTTTCAGTGGCAAACCTGGAGTTGGTTAGACGTGACGCAGCCCTAGCTACATCCACACTCGTGGATAGTAAGGTGAAGAACTCTCTCAGAGTCGCTTCGGTCTCCGGAGAACTTCTCTTCGACGGCAAGCTTTCTGCAATTTACGATAAAATTACAAAGAAAGCTTCGGATTCTCTGCTGTTCAAATCTGCTTCTAAGAAGTCGGACACAGCAAATAAGAGTAAGACAGGCACTTCTGGGTCTAATGCGCCCAAGAGAGGTTCCTATAGAGGTTCCGGTGTGCCCTCTTGGTCTTATTCAAGAGACCGTCAAGGCAGCGACTCACGTTCGGGATGTCCTTCGGGCCGGACAACCGGTCAGACGCCCCGAGGTCGACGGGACGAGGTGCGGGTCGTGGAGGACGTGGTTTCTCCTACCGCAGGCCTCGCAGGTCCAGGAGGTGATGGCTTCAACCTCTATCGCGTACCGGTTGGCGGAAGGTTGTCAAGTTTTTCACAAGAGTGGGCGTTGATTACGGACGACCCTTGGGTGAGAGGGGTGATTTCGGAAGGTCTAAAGATATCCTTCAAACGAAAGCCTCCATTAACTCGAAGTCCAAAATGGACTCAACTTCCGTCAAATCCGCAGAAAAGAGACGCTCTGTTATCAGAGGTGCAGTCTCTTTTAATGAAGAACGCGGTAGAGGTCGTAGAAAACCAGGAGACACCGGGATTTTACAGCCATCTGTTTCTGGTTCCGAAACCAGACGGCTCGTTCTGTCCAGTCATAGATTTGAGCTGGATAAACAAGCTGATCGTCGCTCCGAAGTTTTATATGGAGACGATTCGATCGGTCAGAGCGAGTATTCGGGTGAACGATTATGCAACAAGCATAGATCTCAAAGATGCGTACTTTCACGTCATGGTACATCCGACATTCAGAAAGTATCTACGCTTCGCAGTCCTAGGGGTGGTGTATCATTTCCGGGCGATGTGCTTCGGATTGAATCTAGCACCCTGGGCTTTCACTCGGTTAATGAACTCGGTAATGATGTATTTCCGAGCTCATTCGTCTGCGGTAACATCGGCCTACCTGGACGACATTCTTCAGAGGTACGGCAACGAGTTAACGCTTCAGAACGATGTGCAGAATCTACTTCTGTTGCTCCGATGTCTCGGTTTTATAATAAACGAGGAGAAGTCGGATCTGGTGCCGTCCAAGTCATTCACACATCTGGGAATGAGCTTCGAGACGCACAACAATCTCGTTCGTCTGCCGTTAACCAGAGCGAAATTAGTCAGTTGTTACGCTCGCTATTGTCTGCACGCAGACAAAGTCACAGCGAGGGAGTTTATGAGACTGATAGGTCTGTGCGGAGCTGCTGCGGATCTCATTCCGATGGGGCGGTTATGCACGCGTCCTCTCCAAATTTTCTTGACTCAGAATTGGAGTGTGAAAATTCATTCGCTCGACATAGACGTTCTCTTGTCAGATCAAGTGAAATGAGAGATTCAGACTTGGGCAAACATTCAGTGGTTAACTCAGGGAGTTCCGCTGCAGTTGCCGGATCCATGTTTTACCATTATGACAGATGCCAGTCAAACGGGTTGGGGTGCATCATTGATCCCAACGGATTCGAGATGCCAGGGTCTTTGGGATCCGCAATTCCTGGGCAAGCACATAAACATTAATAAAATGATGTCAATTTGGCTTGCGTTACGTCATTGGATGGACATTATTCACAATGCTCATGTCCAAATCCTATCCGACAATACGACAGTAGTGGTGTATATATGGAATCAGGGAGGCACTCATTCAATTCCGTTGTTCAATCTAACGGAAAGAATCCTTCTGTTTGCTCTAGAACATCAGGTTCTTCTTTCGGTCCGTCATATACCGGGTCGTCTGAACGTACTAGCAGACTCCCTTTCACGAAAGGGTCGCTTGTTGCCGTCGGAGTGGACTCTCAACAAACAAGTATTCAATCAGATTTGCTACCAATGGGAACGGCCAATGATAGACTTATTTGCGACACATCTCAACAATCAGTTGCAGACGTATGTGTCTCCGTGTCCGGATCCAAGAGCATTTGCAGTAGACGCTCTGTCGATCCCTTGGGACAGAATGATAGGATATGCGTATCCTCCAGCGCCGTTAATTCAGCAAGTATTGCTAAAGATAAAATAATCTCAATGCAAGATTCTGTTGGTAGCATCTCTGTCTCCACAGAGACCGTGGATAAATCTACTCAGATGTCTGTTGTGGGACCTACCGCGAAAGCTTCCTCCACGGGAGGATCTTCTTTCGCAGGGGAAATCGCATCAACTCCATCACAACCTGCAAGGTCTCAACCTTCACATTTTTCCGTTGTGCGGTCCTTCTTGCATGGCAAGCACTTTACAGGACGAGCAGTGGACGCGATTTCTAACTGTAGGAGGACCTCCTCTTCGCTAAACTATGCGGCTAAGTGGAAGGTTTTCCGTCGTTGGTGTAGGGATCATTCTTTTGATATTTTTGATCCCTCTATACCAGACATTGCAAACTTTCTAGTATACTTGTTTGACGAAATCAAACTGCAGCCTGTTACTATTAAGGGTTATAGGTCTATGTTATCTGATACCTATGCACATCATGATAGTTTACAAATTGGATCTAATGTCTCTTTATCTAAGTTGGTAAGAAACTTCTCGATAAATAGACCCAGAACTCTTAGGTTAATTCCTAAGTGGAATTTAGCTTGGGTTCTTCTTAAACTGAAGGAAAGGCCATTTGAACCTCTTGGGACAGTAGATTTCAAATTCTTGTCTTATAAGACAGCTTTTCTCTTAGCTTTCTCTTCTGCTAGAAGAGTCAGTGAGCTTCATGCACTGTCGGTGGATGATTCTCACTATCGTAGTGTCGGGAACACTATCACCTTCACTACTAATGTGGAATTTTTAGCTAAGAATCAGGCTCCTAATAAATATCCGGAACGTATTGTTACTAAGGCTCTTCTGTCTTCAGACGGGCGTAGGCCTTTACTCTGTCCTGTTAGAGCGTTACGTATCTATAAACAGAGATCTCAGTTTATCAGAAAGGGACGAAAACGTTTCTTTCTGTCTCTGATGCCTAATAGAAAGGACATTTCGGTCCATTCTATTGATAGATGGATTCAATTAACTATCCGCACTGCTTATGAAAATTTATCTTCTCAGCAGTCTGTGCTTAAGATTTCGGCTCATGAAGTAAGAGCTCTTGCTACTTCTTGGGCTTACGCTAATAGTATTGCTATTACAGATTTAATGAAGGCTGCTTATTGGTCTCAGCCATCCACATTCACGAATTTTTATCTCAGAAATATTGAGTCCATTTCTGGAGACCTGCATTGTTTAGGTCCGTTATCTGTTGCTCAGAATGTCGTCCACTAAACAGTTGCAACTATAGTTATGCAGGCTTTCTGTTCCGGCAGTGACTCCGTCCGGCTGCCCTCTTTGCTCTGGGCTATTTGACCCAGGGCAAGGGGAAGGGAGGGGGGGGGGGTTCCCTTAGGTCACCTGCTTTATAGTGAAAAGCAAGGGAATGCCTCCTCCGAAGTCAGTATTTCTGAGTCGTTTCCGGGATGGTTTTAAAGTGTAATATTAATGTTAAATTCATTCATATTTTTAAAGTGTAGCTCGGTGTGAAGCATTTGTATATGTCAAGTGTCAAACGGGCGTTAATATACAATCCTCGGACACTTTTAAAGAATATAAAGAGTCTCAATTCTCTGGACTAACTTTATTTATTGGCTTACTTTAAAAATAATTAGTATAAAGGGTTATACTGGATGTTAATAGAGAACATGAATGTTATTGTGCTCAATTATGAAGGGTATATAAATAAGAAAGATACATGTAAAGCCTAATACTCCTTTTCTCCTTGAGGGGTTGCCTCTATATTATATAGTTGAGCTTATTGGATTTTCCTCTATGTCCTAGGCCCTCCAGCCTTTTTACTATTCAGCTAAGTCTGGGTCATTGGTACAGTATAAAAATGTTAAAAAATTTATAGTAATTTATATATTTTTTATACTTACCAATGACCCAGACGGTGATGGCCCTCCCAGGAGTTGGGAACTCTTACCTCCCCGCTGAGTACATAGCGCTGACCAGGCACTGCCAGTAAGAATGATAATTGGCGCCAATTTCGGAACGTCCTTGACACTGCGCATGCGCAGTAAGGGCAAAGTATGGAGGTCCTTTAGGACATGATTTCTTTTGGTTTTAGATGCAAATTTTGGGGATTGGGGGGCAAAATTTGTGTTTGGCCCTGGAGTTAGCACCAGCTAAGTCTGGGTCATTGGTAAGTATAAAAAATATATAAATTACTATAAATTTTTTAACTTTCAATGTATTAAATGCTTTTAATGTGTAGCTCAATGTGAAGCGTTATTGTATATGTCATGTGTCAAGACGAGCTTTACTATACAATATTTGGACATTTTTAATGATTTATAAAGAGTCTCATTTCTCTGGACTTCTTTATATTTTGGCTTCCTTTATCAAATTAGCATAATGGGTTATGCTAGTCCTTAAATAGAGTTACACCTATATTTTCATTGTTTTTTTGAAATAGGAGCAATGAATATCAAGTACTAGGCCCGCCTGCCTGTTTACTATTCTCAGCTAGTCTAGGCCATTGGTATAGTGGAAAAATATGAAAAATTTATACCAATTTTAATATTTTTAATACTTACCAATGGCCCAGAAGGGGATGGCCCTCCCTGGAGTAGACACGTCTTCCTCCCCGCTGAGTTATATTACAGTTCTTAATAACATTTAACAGGCACAACAATAAGAATGACAAGATGGCGGTAGCCTATTGTTGTCCTTGATGCGCAAAAAGTATGTAGGACCATACTGGTCTTCTCATTTTTAAGATTTTTATACTGTACAGACATAGCTGGTGCTAACTCTTAAAAATATAGGGCCAAACACAAATTTTGCCCCCCAATCCCCAAAATTTGCATCTAAAACCAAAGAAATCATGTCCTGAATGGCCCTCCATACTTCACCTCTACTGCGCAGGACGTCCTGAAATTGGCGCCATTAATCATTCTTTGTTTGGCCCTTCATCAGTTAACATCTGACTGATCTTTGTGCTTGCAAATCTCAGTTTAAATGATGCCAGACACATAAATATTAGTGAAATGGTGATTCTAAGGAGGATATAGAAGGAGGAGAGGAAAAATGTGTGACAGAAAATAATCAGGGCTGTAACTTAAAATTTTTTAATGAAATTATGTTAAGTTACCTATTTTCGAGGCAACAGCCTGTTATGGTCATTCTTGTTATTAAGTTACACTGCTTGTTCAGTGTTTTCCTCTCTCCCTTTCCTTTAAGTCTCTCTTGCTATTCTCCCATGTTTTTGGCATATTTTCTGTAATATTATTACTAAAATTTCTTGGGAGTTTTAGCTGGATAACAGAATGAATTCTGTTCTTTTCCCCATGTTTACGTCTTCACCTATGGGTGGTTAGGCGTAGTGTTCTGCATCTACCATCTGATGTTCTGCAGTTTCTTCCCTGGAAGTCTCTGTTTGGCATCAGATGGTGTTTTATTGGTAACTGATTTCGGGCCAGGGTGCCTGGAGTCTTGATCTGGTGTTTTTACACTTATTGTTTACATTTCCAACAGCCCTCTGTGTGAGGGGGGATTTCTTGAAAATAATATCTTGTTGTTAATTTAATCATAACTAGATACATTATTATTGTTCGTAAGTGTTGCATAAATTGTTTAAAATATTTTTAGAATTTTTGTCCACACTTAGGCTTGGGATCCATTGGGGCTCAACGTTACTTTTCAGAAACTTGGGCTGTTCTGAAAAAATATTTTTTCAAAATATTTTGATTCAATTATTTTTTCTGTGTTAATGGATCTTGTTATTATGTATTTTGATTGTCAGGGGTTGGTGCGAGTACTAGGACTTTGTTTTCTTTTCACAATGAAAGGATATTGTTCAATTGTAATAAGAGGAAATCTTCCTCTGACTTTCATAATCATTGTATAATGTAGTCAGTGTACTCACACTAACTCCTGTTCTGTATGTGTTAATTTCGATGACAACATGGGAAGCGTGTGTCACGGTATGTTAGTGGGGAATTGGCCATTCCGGTCCTTTCCCCGCAGGGTCACTCTACTTTATCAATCTCTATTTCAGACGATCATGATCAGGGTGATGTATCCGTGATGTCTTCCAAAAGTGTGCCTCCGTCGTCACAATTAATGAAGAGCTAGCGGAAAAGTGCTCAGGTAATACGTCAATTGCCTAAGAGGACCCTAGTAGGTTCGACGGCCTTTGACGTCCGCTAGCTCGCCCGGTGTAGCGTCCATTCATCGAATGGTTCGGCAGCCGGGTTCGTCCGTTGCGGCCTAGTAAAGAGTTTTGGGTGATGCGAGCACTATAAAATAACCAAGTGCACACCCAGTGACGGCGGATTAGAGGGGAGAACGGAGGAAGCCTTTTAGTCCGGTTCATAGCTCGTCCAGGCCCTCCGGGCTGCGAGCGAGAGAGGCTCCTCACTCGTACTTCAACATCTGGCCCCAGATGTTGTGGTACAAAATGTCTTGCATTCGGAGCATACGTCCGCCGCTCGGGACGCTCCGTTATATAGACAGTCCGGAGAGACTGTCAATAAGGCTTCCTCATTCTCATGGCAGCGCACACGACCGCACCTTGGCTACATGACCTCCGATATCCAGTCAACTTCGCCAATCAGAGAATCCTCGGCGACCAGGTCTCGCCATCCGATAGCCAGGGACACGAGGCCTGGAGACTCCGGACGTTCGCATAAGAAAGTATGCGGGAGTCAACGTACACAGAGCTTCCAGCGGCAAAGCATCGTAAGACCGCTTCTGCACAGGCCTCGGTGACGGACGTGCTATCCCAAATAGCACAACTTATCGCAGCATCCCAGCAACGACAGAATCTCTGTCGCATAATGTTATATCCGACGACGCTGGGTCGGGACGCTCCGCGGAAGCATCAGGTGCGGACGTCCGAAAATTTCATAAGGTCCGACGGGATGCCGAAAGGGATTCGGAGGTTTTCGAGCTTTCCCTTTCGGAACAACATAAGCTGCTGTATGTGTCATCCGACTTCATCTTCTAGAGGTTCTTCGTCGGACCAGAATGCTGCGATACCGGATAAGAAACTGATAGCGTCGGTGGACTTAGAAATTTTTGGTTCGGTTCAGGGACATCGTCCCTCAATTCCGACACAGTCCAATAATGTCTCAGATACTTTCGATTTATTGAACGACGCTATATATATTTTTTATATGCTTGCTATTTACAAGCATGTCTGGTTTCTTGTTCGCAAAATTACTGAGATCTCTTTCAAAAGTGTGCCTCTGTCGTCATAGTTAATGAAGAGCTAGCAGCAATTAGTGCTCATGGATTACGTCAATCGCCTAAGAGGTCCCTAGTAGGATCGACGGAGTTGACATTCGCTAGCTCACCCGGTGTAGCATCCATTCATCGAATGGTTCGGCAGTCGGGTTCGTCCGTTGCGGTCTAGGAAGGAGATTTGGGTGATGCGAGCACTATAATAGACTTTAGTACACACCCAGTGACGATGGATTAGAGGATAGATCGGAGGAAGCCTGTTAGTCCGGTTCCTAGCTCGTCCGGTCCATCCGGGCGGCGAGCGAGAGAGGTCCCTCTCTCGTGCAACAACATATGGGACCGGATGTTGTGGTACAGACATTTCACATTCGGAGCGTATGTCCGCCGCTCGGGACGCTCCGTTATATAGACAGTCCGAGTGACTGTCGATAATGCTTCCTCATCCTCACAGCAGCGCACACGACCGCACATTGGCTATGTGACCTCGAATATCCGGCCAGCTTCGTCATTCAGTGATTCCATGGCGAACAGGTCACGCCATCCGGTAGCCAAGGGACACGAGGCCTGCATACTCCGGTCGCTCGCATAATAGAAGTATGCACGGGGTAACGAACACGGAGCTTCCAGCGGCAATGCATCGTAAGACCGCTTCTCCACAGGCCTCAGTGACGGATGTGCTATCCAAAATAGCACAGCTTATCATAGCATCCCAGCAAACGACAGATTCTCGGTCGGATCAGGAATAATCCGACGGCGCTGGGTCGGTGCGCTCCGCTGTTGCATCAGGTACGGACGACCGAACACTTCATGGGGTCCGACAGGATGGCTAAAGGGATTCGGACGATTTCGAGCTTTCCCTTTCGGAACAACAGAAGCTGCCATACATTTCTTCCGGCATTATCTTCCAGAGGTTGTTCCGTCGGACTTCATTGCTGCGATGCTGGATAAGAGACTAATAGCGTCATTGGACACGGAGTTTTGGATCGGTTCAGGGACATTGTCCCTGAGTTGCCGATGCAGTCCAATAATGTCTTTAGAACATTCGAATTATTGAACGACGCTATATATAAGCTTGCTATCAACATGCTAGTCTAGTTTCTTGTCCGCAATGCTCTATTCTGCCTTTCGTAAATTCTAGGAAATAATTTTTTATTGGCAGAACTGGGCTTACCGAGAGTTCCTTTGCGTCTAAGACGGCGAGGCTGAAGACTGGGAATTATCTTTTTCGCCGTCTATGTCAATTCCAACCACGATGTTGGAAACGACAATGTGGTATAATAGACTTAACAATGTGGTATAATAGACTTAACTTAGACGCTTTATCATACGTACACCACCTTACTGAGACGTTATCATTACGTCTTCAAGAGAAAGAATTCCAGGATATGATCCTCAATGAGATTTCTTTCAGGGGCAGTAGTTTTTCCACGTATAACTCCGCCCTTCAGTGGCAACCTGGAGTTGGTTAGACGTGACGCAGCCCTAGCTACATCCACGTGCGTGGATAGTAAGGTGAAGAACTCTCTCAGAGTCGCTTCGGTCTCGGAGAAGCTTCTCTTCGACGGCAACCTTTCAGCAATCTTGAATTGCTCGATATACACGTTCTCTTGTCTATCAAGTGTAACAAGAGATTTAGACGTGGGCAAACACTCAGTGGTTGACTCAGAGAGTTCCACTGTAGTTGCCGGATCCGAGTTTTTCGATTATGACAGATGCCAGTCAAACAGGTTGGGACACAATTTTGATCCCAACGGATTCGAAGTGCCAGGGTCTTTGGGTTCCGCAGTTTTTAGGCAAGCTCTTTACTTCCAAGGAAGAATATTATGTTGGCTTGCACTACGTCATTGGATGAATTTTATTCAGAAACGCATGTTCAATCCTGTCCGATAATACGGCAGTAGTTGCGTATATCCGGAACCAGGGAGGCACTCATTCGGTTCCGTTATTGATTTTAATGGAAAGAATCCTTCTGTTTGTTATAGAACACCAAGTTCTGTTTCGGTTCGTCATATTCTTGGTCGTCTGATCGTATTAGCAGACTCCCTTTCACGTAAGGGTCGTTTGTTGCCGTCGGAATGGACTCTCAACAAACAAGTATTCAATCAGATTTGCTATCAATGGGAGCGCCCAGTGATAAAATTATTTGCGACACAACTCTCCAATCAATTGTAGACGTATGTGTCACCGTGTCCGGATCCCCGAGCATATGTAGTTACCGCTCTATCGATCTAGTAGGACGTGATGATAGGATATGCGTATCCTCCAGCGCTGTTGATTCAGCAAGTATTGCTAGAATTATTCATTCACAATACAATTCTGTTGGTAGCATCTCTGTCTCCACAGAGACAGTGGATAAATTTACTTAGATGTCTGCTGTGGGACTTACTGCGAAAACTTCCTCCACGAGAGGATCTTTTTTCGCTGGGGAAATTGTGTCAACTCTATCACAACCCGCAAGGTCTCAACCTAACTGTAGAAGGACCTCCTCTTCGCTATACTATGCGGCTAAAGTGGAGGGTCTTCCGTCGTTGGTGTAGGGATCTTTATGTTGATATTTTTGATCTCTCCATACCAGACATTGCAAACTTTCTAGTATACTTGTTTAACGAGATCATCTGCAGCCAGTTACTTTTAAAGGTTATAGGTCTATGTTTTCTGATACCTATGCACACCATGATAGTTTACAATTGAGCCTAATGTCTCTTTATCTAAGTTAGTTTGAAACTTTTCGATAAGAGACCTAGAATCGTTAGATTAATTCCTATTCGGAATTTAGCTTGGGTTCTTATTAACTAAAGCAACCATTTGAACCCCTTGAGACAGTAGTTTCAAATTCTGGCCTTATAAGGCAGCAATTCTCTTAGTCTTCTCTTCTGCTGAAGAGTCAGTGAGCTTCCTGCACTATCGGTGGACGATTCTCACTTTCATAGTATCGGAAACTCTATTACCTTTACTACTAATGTTGTATTTTTGGTTACGAATCAGGCTCCTAATGATATCCGGAACCTATTGTTTTTAAGGTCCTTCCGTCTTCGAGCGGGCATAGGCCTTTACTCTCTCCGGATAGACCTTATGTATTTATTAACAGATCTCAGTTTATCAGTAGGGCGTAAAGCTTCTTCTGGCTCTGATGCCTAATAGAAAGGTCATTACGGTCCATTCTATTACTTAATGCATTCGGTTAACTATCGGTACTGCTTAGGATAATCTATCCCTAACTCAGCAGTCTGTGCTTAAGATTTCGGCTCATGAAGTAAGAGCTCTTCTACATCTTGGGCTGACGTGTAGTATTGCTATTATAGATTAAAGTAGGCTGCATATTGGTCTCAGCCATCCACATTCACGAATTTTTATCTCAGAAATATTGTATCCATTTCTGGAGACCTGCATTATTTAGGTCCATTATCAGCTGCTCAGAATGTCGATCACTTAACAATTGCAACTACTATAGCTATGTAGGCTTTATGTTCTGGCAGTGACTCCGTCCTGCTGCCCTCTTCGCTCTGGGCTATTTGACCCAGGGCAAGAAAAAGGGGGGGGGGGAGGGGATTCCCTTGGATCACCTGTTTTATTATGAAAACAAGGGGATACCTCCTCCGGAGTCAGTAATTCTGAGCTGTTACTGGGATGGTTTCTTAAGTGAAAGTTATGTTTTAAAATTCATTCATGTCATAGTTTTAAAGTATAGCATTTGAATATGTCACGTGTCAAACGGGTGTTATTATACTATCCTCGGACACTTTTAAAAGAGTATAAAGAGTCTCAATTCTTTGGACTAACTTTATTTATTGGCTTACTTTAAAAATAATTAGTATAAGAATTATACTGGATATTAATAGAGAACATGGATGTTATGATGCTCAATTATAGAAGGTATTGTGTCTTTCTAATTTATCATAAATAAGAAAGATACACGTGAATCCTATTTCTCCTTTTCTCCTCCAGGAGAGCTTATTGGATTTTCCTCTATGTCCTGGGCCCTCCAGCCTTTTTACTATTCAGCTATGTCTGGGTCATTGGTACAGTATAAAAATCTTAAAAAATTTATAGTAATTTCTATATTTTTTATACTTACCAATGACCCAGACGGGGATGGCCCTC
The DNA here is from genome assembly GCA_031216915.1 of Pictodentalium vernedei. Classification (NCBI taxonomy): domain Eukaryota; kingdom Metazoa; phylum Mollusca; class Scaphopoda; order Dentaliida; family Dentaliidae; genus Pictodentalium; species Pictodentalium vernedei. The sequence continues at coordinate 543,791,655 of CM062295.1, read as the reverse complement.
CCAGGAGTTGGGAACTCATACCTCCCCGCTGAGGACATAGCGCTTACCAGGCACTGATGGTAAGAATGATTAATGGCTCCAATTTCGGGACGTCCTTGACACTGTGCATGCGCAGTAGAGGTGAAGTATGGAGGGCCATTCAGGACATGATTTCTTTGGTTTTAGATGCAAATTTTGGGGATTGGGGGGCAAAATTTGTGTTTGGCCCTATATTTTTAAGAGTTAGCACCAGCTATGTCTGGGTCATTGGTAAGTATAAAAAATATATAAATTACTATAAATTTTTTAAGTTTTTTGGCAAATTTTAAGGGGTTTCAGGGATCCAAAATTTGTGTTTGGCCCTGGTAATAAATTGGGTTGCACCAGCTAGTCTGGGCCACTGGTAAGTATTAAAAATATTAAAATTGGTATAAATGTTTCATTTTTAGCTCAACTTTGACGAAGTCAAATTTGAGCTATTGTCATGGCCCGTCGTCCGTCTGTCTGTCCGTCTGTCTGTCTGTCTGTCCGTCTGTCCGTACGTCAACAATTGGCTATGGCTCGGGCTAGAGGTCGTATTTATGAACCGATCTTTACGAAACTTCTTGGGTACCTTTGTTATGACCGTGGGACGAGAACGAGTGTTTTTGGGTGCGGTCCGAAATTCAAGATGGCTGCCAGCCGCCATTTTGTACCGATGATGCAGAAATCTGTTTTTTGTACAGAACTTCCATATGAAAGCTCTGATTTGAATAATTTTTTGTATGAATGTTTAGTACCATGGGGTACATCACATATAATACGGGTTTTTTTCTCGTGCGTAAATTGTGCAAATTAGACTAATTTTGATGTTTTTTGGTGTTAATTTCAGCACTGTAAGTGCAAGTGCCAATACGGCTCGGGCTAGAGGCCGTATTTATGAACCGATCTTTACGAAACTTCTTGGGTACCTTTGGTATCACCGTGGGACGAGAACGAGTGTTTTGGGGTCCGGTCCGAAATTCAAGATAGCCGATGGCAGCCATTTTGTACAAAATTAGGTGCAATCAGATTTTTGCACAGAACTTCCATATGAAAGCGCTGATTTGAATAATTTTTTGTGTGAATGTTTAGTACCATGGGATACATCACATATAATACGGGTTTTTTTCTTGTGCAGAAATTATGCAAATTAGATGAACTTTGATATTTCAGTGCGACTAACATTAAGTACACATGTCAATACGGCTCAGACTTGAGTCTGTATTTATGAACTGATCTTCACGAAATGTCTTGGGTACCTTTGTTATCACCTTGGGACGAGAACGAGTGTTTCTGGGTGCGGTCTAAAATTCAAGATGGCTGCCAGTGGCCATTTTGTACCGAAATTAGGTCTAATCAGTTTTTTGTACACAACTTCTATACAGCTCAGACTAGAGGCCATATTTATGAACCAATCTTTACGAACCTTGTTGGGTACCTTTGTTATCACCGTGGAATGAGAGCGAGTGTTTTTGGGTGTGGTCCGAAATTCAAGATGGCCACCAGCAGCCATTTTGTACCAAAATTAGTGCAATCAGTCTTTTGTACAGAACTTAAATAAATTTTTGTATGAATGTTTAGTAACGTGGAATACATCACATATTCTAAGGGTTTTTTTTTCGTGCAGAAATTATGCAAATTAGATGAACTTTGACTTATTCAGTGCTACTTGCACAATGTGAGCACACATGTCAATACGGCTCGGGGTAGAGGCTGTATTTATGAACCGATCTTCACAAAACTTCTTGGGTACCTTTGTTATCACCTTGGGACGAGAATGAGTGTTTCTGGGTACGGTCCAAAATTCAAGATGGCTGCCAGTGGCCATTTTGTACCAAAATTAGGTCCAATCAGTTTTTTGTCACAAGTTCTATACAGCTCGTATTTATGAATTGATCTTCACAAAACTTCTTGGGTACCTTTGTTTTCACCTTGGGACAGGAACGAGTGTGTTTTGGGGTGCCTTTGTTATCACTGTGCTATGAGAGCAAATATTTTGGGGTTCAGTCAGACCCACTCTGGGACTCAAAGTTTTCTTTTCTAGTTTAGCATCTGACTGTCACCCACCTTTACAATACTTTACCTATACATTTGTTACAGGCAACGGTCAGTATTTATGTACAGACCATTACAATACTTTATATGTACCTTTGTTATCAGGTCATTACCTAGATGTTTGTCATTGCTGTGTCACATACTATACATGTGCATGTCTTTGTCTTGACAAGTTGAGCTACAGTGTCATTGACACTTTCATTATATCTGCCTATCATTCGATAAATATGAAAAATTAGACAAAGAAACGCACAGTTGAAACTACTATAAACATCATTGGTTATAGTACAACAATTAACCCTCTGCACTCTGATGTCACAATGGCAAGATTTCCAGCAGCAAATATTTCCCATAATGCAGTTTGATACTAAACCAAATATACCTTGTTTGACAGAGCTCCACGAGCTCTGTCAAACAAGATATAATTGGTTAAATTCATAGTTAAACAAAAGAAAAACAGAGTGATTGGTGAAAATTCTGTTGCACTTCCAGTGTGCTAGGGGTTAATGAAGATTACACCATGCATAGTGTAGGAACACAATACTGTGATGTCATCATCTTCATTCATAAAAAAGTCCAATGATTGACAAAACAGTCACAGTTTAAAACAGTATCTAATCCTGTCATTATGTGAACAAGTCAAAAAAAGGAAGGAATAATGTCAGAAACATTGGTTATTTCCACCAAGTGTGTTTCTGAGATAGTGTATTGAAATCTTGCTCCCATGTGAACCCAAAGAAGTGAAGCAGTGCTTCTTTACTATGGTAAACAGGCTTGGTTTTACTGTTCATATAGGATGCTTGGGGTCAGTGTCCTCTAAAATGGATAAAAACAAGTGACAAAACTTGACTTTATCTCCATGTTGCATTCACAATTTACCATTGTGCAGAAATATATGAGTTTTTTAACACCAATAAAGGAATAAATAAATTGAAGGCTCAACCTCGCCTCTGCTCACATGATGTCACAATGGACTTGTCCATGTCTTCCTAGAGATGAGGTCTCGACTTCAGAACACTATCTCAGAACCCCACATGGTGGTAATAATCTCTATTTCATTGACATTGACATAGATTAGAAATGCTACCCTCTTTTTTCCCAAAACAAATACATAAACCCTGATCCAAATAACGTTCTTGCTCAATTTAACTTTATTTGTCATTTAACTCACATTTGAAGCTGAGCGAGTTCCGTCAAACAAAATATAAAAAAGAGTGTTTTTTGTTTTTAGTTTTGTGAAAGTCAATATGGGTATTATGAAACTTAAATTTAAAATTATAAATATCAAAAAGATGATTTATTCTTGATATGGAGCCTGTTACTTGTCTTATAAGATCTTGTAATACAAAATATTTGATATTTTTCTTCAAAACACTTTTTAAGGTTGTATTTTGTCTCTCAATATATGATTTCATTCAAACTATATATTTTCTAAAAGTATAAAGCAAAGTTATAACTTTTACTTTTTTTGGACAAATGATTTTTTATTTTGAATTAGTACTTTTTTGGGTCATACATTTGTCTGGTTGACCAGTAGTTTAAAAACGTGTTTCCTGATCCTTACTTAACCCTTTATCTAACGAATTGCCCGCATCCGCCCGCGTAATATGCAAATTGAGAAGTTGAAAAGATTAAATTTTTCAAAATATTTCAACAAAACCATATCATGTGACCCCTCATTGGAACGAGCTCATTGAGCTCGTTCCAATGAGGGGTCACAGGATATGTTTTTTTTTTAATTTTTTGAAAAATTTAAAAAAACTATATTTAAAATAATAATTTTTTGATATCGTCTGCATTGGGTAAAGGGTTAACTTTCACCCTGCTGAGTATTTTGTTGATTTTTTTTTTATAAAATCAAGTAATGACTCAAGAGTCACAATTATTTTTTTTTATTTGGTTCCGATCGTGGTGACTGGTAACAACAGTTTTGTGACTGTCATCCTATACTTGGTACAGTCCTCGGAATTAGCGACAGCATTCGGCAATGCCGTCACAAATGCCGCCACCGTGGGGCATGATGGCAGCATTTTCTTGCCGTCGCAAATTGGCAGCCATAATATTTTTTTACTTGACCCAATCACCTGAAGTCCATCAGAACTGATCATCCAACCCTACATAACATATGTTTTATAGGCGTAACTGGTGTATAAAATCAATATTTGTGGAAATATCTAATATTAATTAATTTGAAAGTAAGTTTGTACAAAATGTATGTGGTTGAAAAACTGTTCATAACCAGTTGTTTTTCGTTTGTTTGTGTTTTTTTGAAAGAACCCCCTTGTTGACTGTGATGCACGTTTAAAATAACCCAGGAATTCCTGGGCAATTCCCTTTTGACGTCACACCTTACATAAATACAACCAATCAAATTCTTCGTTTCATGAAAGTATGCTAAATTGGTGTACTGGGACAATGCGGCAGTTCTATTGGCCACTGATGTAATCTCAACAGAGCACGTGGTCATGTTCCATTTTAATTTTAGCATTCTCCACTTGTGGCATAATGTAAGCTGTACAATCTCAAACAAACTGAATTGGAAAACAATCGGTTCAATAAAAAAATAAACGCATTGAGCACAAAACAAGGGTGAGTTGGAAAATAATTCTTGTTGTGTTTATCGGGTCAGAGTCAACTCGCCCCGGGTTGATGCACAATGCAAATATTTCTGTCTCTAACAGTTACTGTCAAAACCGATAGGCCAATAGTGCATGGATGCGAGTTACAACCAGCCCTTAAAATTAGGACAACCAGTCAGTCAATTGATCACTTACTCGAACTACACCTTTCCAGCTGACCACCCGCCAGTGATCTCTTGTCCATTTGAAGTCAGCTGTTCTGATTAATGATTATTATTCACTTAGTGTCATAATACTGTCATCCAAACAATTCAATTCAAGCGTGCCGTCGCTGATAAAATTTTGCCGTCGCAGAATTTTTGGCGGCGGCGGCCTCAATGTTGTGCCGTCGCAATATTTTCCTAATTCCGAGGACTGTTGGTACCTGACACAAGAATTACTATCCAATATTGTGGTGTATGCTCATGGCAGCAGGTGCATGTTAACCTTTTTTTTCTTTATTGGGGTTTAAAGGCACTTTTAACAGCCAGAGTCACCTTGTGTCGGACAGTTTTATGGGTGGAGAAAGCTGAGGTACCCAGAGAGAACCACTGAGAAGCATCAGGCAACTGTTAGACTCCCCAACACATCAACTCTGTACAAGCAGGATTAGCATTGGTTGAAGACAAGTGCACCACAACGTGCAGTATGCCTTAATAAACAGTGCTACCATGCCTCCATGCATGTTAACCCTTTAGATTAATTTTTCATTAATAGCTACGGAAAACACATCTGCAGATGTCTTAAAAGTGTTTCTACATTATATTGTTGGCTGCCTGTATAGGCCTGTATAGGCAGCCAACAACGATGTAAAAACACTGTCAAAATAAAGGCATCTATTTTGACAGTGTTTTTATGGTGACTTAAGGGGTAATTGTGCATAATCCATGTGATGATTTCATATGTAGACCTGATTAATCTTGTGTTTTTATACGACCGCTCATATGAGCGGGATGTATTATGGTATTGCAATGTCCATCCATCCATCTGTCCATTAGCTTTTGTTTGTCCTTGTGATAACTTGAAAACAATATATCCAACAGACACTGTTTTTTTATGGTTGATTAGTCAAGCCTAGAGGATGGTTCCTTTCGATAACCATCATTCTGACATATCCAATATGGCCACCACAGCAGTCATCTTGGATTTTCGGGGACTTTTGATTTTCCACGTGATAACTTGAAAACTATAAATCCAACAGATGCTACTTTTTTATGGTTGATTAATCATGACTAGAGGATGGTTCCTTTCAATATCCAGCATTCTTGCATGTCCAATATGGCCGCCATGGCAGCCATCTTTGATTTTCAGGGACTTTTTTTTGTCCATTTGATAATCCAACATATACTGTTTTTTTATGGTTGATTAGTCATGACTAGAGGATGGTTCCTTTCGATAACCAGCATCAGTGCCCATCCGTCCATCCAACCATCTGTCTGACTGTCTGTCTCTGTATGTCCATCCACCTGTTAACTTTTGTTTGCCTACGCGATAACTTGAAAACAATACATCCAACAGATACTGTTTTTTATGGTTCATAAGTCATGACTAGAGGATGGTTCCTTTCGATAACCAGCATTCTGGCATGTCCAATATAGCCACCCTGTTAACCTGGGAGTTTTGGTGACTTTTGATTCTCCATGCAATAACTTGAAAACAATATATTTTTATGCTGTACCAATGACCCAGACAAAGCTGGTGCTAATTCTCAAAATCTGGGGCCAAACACAAATTTTGCCCTCCAATCCCTAAAATTTGCATCTAAAACCAAAAAATTCATGTCCTAAATGGTCCTCCATACTTTTCCTCCACTGCGCATGCGCAGTGTCAAGGTGGTCTCAAAATTGGCGCCAATTATCATTCTTTCTTTGCACCTTCATCAGTTCACACCTGACTGATATTTGTGCTTGTAAATCTCAGTTTAAATGATGCCAGACACATAAATATCAGAGAAATGGTGGATCTAAAGAGGAAATAGAAGGAGGAGAGGAAAAATGAGTGGCAGGAAATAATCAGGGCTGTAACTTAAAATTTTTTTTATGAAATTATGTTATGTTGCCTAATTTCAAGGCATGGGCCTGTTGTTGTCATTCTTGCAATAAAGTTACACTGCTTGTTCAGTGTTTCCTCTCTCCCTTTCCTTTAGTCCCCCTTGCTATTCTCCCATGCTTTTGGCATATTTTCTGTAATATTATTACTAAAATTTCTTGGGAGTTCTAGCTTGGTAACAGAATGAATTCTATTTTTTTCCCCATGTTTACTTCCTCACCCATGGGTGTTTAGGCGTTGTGTTCTGCATCTACCATCTGATGTTCTGCAGTTTCTTCCCTGGAAGTCTCTGTTTTGCATCAGATAGTGTTGTAATTGGTAACTGATTTCGGGCCATGTTTATCAGTGCCTGGAGTCATGTTTCCGGTTTTTATACACTTCTTGTTTACATTGACAACGGTTTCTGTTGAGAGTGATTTCTTGTCTTTGTATTAGTTTAATCATAACAAGATACATTATTATTATACGTAAGTGTTGCATTAAATTTTTTGAAATATTTAAAAAAAAATTGTCCACACTTAGGCTTTTTTGGGATCCATTGGGGCTCAACGTTACTTTCAGAAACTTGGGCTTTTCTGAAAAAATATTTTTTCAAAAAATTTCTTTGATTTCAATTATTTTTTCTATATGTTAATGGATCATGTTATTATGTATCTTTGTTTTCAGGGGTTGGTGCGAGTACTAGGACTGTTTGTGTTCTTTTCACAATGAAAGGATATTGTATAAATTGTAATAAGAGGAAATCTTCCTCTGACTTTCATAATCATTGTATTAATTGTAGTCAGTGTACTCGCACTAACTCCTGTTCAGTATGTGTCAATTGGGATGACAAACATTGGAAACGTGTGTCACGGTATGTTGTTAGTGGGGAAAAGGCCATGCCGGTCCTTTCTCCGCAGGGTCACTCTAGTTTATCAATCTCTTTTTCAGAGGAACAAGAACAGGGTGATGTCTTCCAAAAGTGTGCCTCCGTCGTCACAGTTAAATGAAGAGCTAGCGGCAAAAGTGCTCATGGAAATACGTCAATTGCCTAAGAGCTCCCTAGTAGGATCGACGGCATTGGCGTCCGCTAGCTCGCCCGGTGTAGCGACCATTCACCGAATGGCTCGGCAGCTGGGTTCGTCCGTTGCGGTCCAGGAAGGAGATTTGGGTGATGCGAGCACTATAATAAGACTAAGTGCATACCCAGTGATGACGGATCAGAGGATAGAATGGAGGAAGCCTATTAGTCTGGTTCCTAGCTCGTCCAGGTCCATCCGGGCTGCGAGCGAGAGAGGTCCCTCTCTCGTACAACAACAGCACACGACCGCACCTTGGCTACGTGACGCACACGACCGCACCTTGGCTACGTGACCACGGATATCCAGCCAGCTTCGTCGATCAGGGATGCCACGGCGACCAGGTCACGCCATCTGGTAGCCAGGGACACGAGGCCTGTAGACTCCGGACGTTCGCATAAAAGAAGTATGCAGGAGTCAACGTCCAGGGAGCTTCCAGCGGCAAAGCAACGTAAGACCGCTACTCCACAGGCCTCAGTGACGGACGTGCTATCACAAATAGCACAACAACTTATCGCAGCATCCCAGCGGACGACAGAATCTCTGTCGGATCAGGAATTATCCGGTGACGCTGGGTCGGTACGCTCTGCTGAAGCATCAGGTACGGATGACCGAGAACTTCATAGGGTCCGACAGGATGGCGAAAGGGATTCAGAGGATTTGGAGCTTTCCCTTTCGGAACAACATAAAGCTGCCGTAGATTTTATCCGGCATTATCTTCCAGATGTTGTTCCGTCGGACCAGAATGCTGCGATGCCAGATAGCATCATTGGACACAGAATTTTTTGATCGGTTCTCTCTTGTCCGCAAATGCTCTAAATCTGCCTTTCATCAATTCAAGGAATAAATTCGAAACGGCAGGACAGGGCATACCGAGAGTTCTTCTGCATCTAGACGACCAGGCTGAAGACCTAGAATTGTCTATACCGTCGTGTATGTCAATTCCAACCACGACGTTGGAAACGACAATTATGTTTAATAGAGTTAACTTAGACGCTTTATCATACGCAGATCACCTTACTAAAGCGTTATCATTACGTCTTCAAGGGAAAGAATTCCAGGATATACAATCCTCATTAAGAGTTCTTTCAAGGGCAATAGCTTATTCCACGTATAACTCCGCCCTTTCAGTGGCAAACCTGGAGTTGGTTAGATGTGACGCAGCCCTAGCTACATCCACGCGCGTGGATGGTAAGGTGAAAAACTCTCTCAGAGTCGCTTCGGTCTCCGGAGAGCTTCTCTTCGACGGCAAGCTTTCAGCAATCTATGATAATATAACTAAGAAAGCTTCGGATTCTCTGCTATTCAAATCCGCTTCTAAAAAGTCAGATACAGCAGAAAAGAGTAAGACAGGCACTTCTGGGACAAGTACGCCCAAGGGAAGTTCCTATAGAGGTTCCTATGCATCCTGTAGGTCTTATTCTAGAGGCTGTCAAGGCAGCGACTCACGTGGGGGACGTTATTTTGGCCGAGATAACCGGTCAGATGTCCCTAGGTCAACGGGGCGAGGTGCGGGTCGTGGAGGACATAGTTTCTCCTTCTGCAAGCCTCACAGGTCCAGAAGGTGATGGTATGAACCTCTATCGTGTTCCAGTAGGCAGAAGATTGTCGAGTTTTATAAACAATTGGGCGTCAATTACGGACGACCCCTGGGTTCGAGGGGTAATTTCGGAAGGACTAAGAATATCCTTCAAACGAAAGCCTCCATTAACTCGAAGTCCAAAATGGATTCAGCTTCCGTCAAATCCGCAGAAAAGAGACGCTCTTTTATCAGAAGTACAGTCTCTTCTGAAGAAGAATGTGGTAGAGGTCGTAGAAGACCAGGAATCACCGGGTTTCTACAGCCATCTGTTTCTGGTTCCGAAACCAGACAGCTCGTTCCGTCCAGTCATAGATCTGAGCTGGATGAACAAGCTGATCGTTGCTCCGAAGTTCTATATGGAGACAATTCTATCAGTCAGAGCGAGTATTCAGGTGAACGACTATGCTACAAGCATAGATCTCAAGGATGCATACTTTCACGTCATGGTACATCCGACATTCAGAAAGTATCTACGCTTCGCAGTCCTAGGAGTTGTATATCAATTCCGAGCGATGTGCTTCGGTTTGAACCTAGCGCCCTGGGCTTTCACTCGAATAATGAACTCGGTAATGATACATTTCCGAGCTCATTCGTCTGTGGTAACGTCGGCTTACCTGGACGACATTCTTCAGAGGTACGGCAACGAGTTAACGCTTCAGAACGATGTGCAGAATCTGCTTCTATTACTCCGACGTCTCGGTTTTATAATAAACGAGGAGAAGTCGGATCTGGTGCCATCCAAGTCATTCACCCATTTGGGAATGAGCTTCGAGACGCACAACAATCTCGTTCGTCTGCCGTTAACCAGAGCGAAATTAATCAGTTGTTACGCTCGCTATTGTCTTCACTCAGACAAAGTCACAGCGAGAGAGTTGATGAGACTGATAGGTCTGTGCGGAGCCGCTGCGGATCTCATTCCGATGGGGCGGTTACGCACTCGTCCTCTCCAAATTTTCTTGACTCAGAATTGGAGTGTAAAGATTCATTCGCTCGATATAGATGTTCTCTTGTCAAATCAAGTGAAACAAGAGATTCAGACTTGGGCAAACATTCAGTGGTTGACTCAGGGAGTTCCACTGCAGTTGCCGGATCCAAGTTTTACTATTATGACGGATGCCAGTCAAACAGGTTGGGGTGCAACATTGATCCCAACGGATTCGAAGTGCCAGGGTCTTTGGAATCCGCAGTTTCTAGGCAAGCACATAAACATCAAGGAAATGATGTCAATTTGGCTTGCACTACGTCATTGGATGAACATTATTCAGAAAGCACATGTCCAAATCCTGTCCGACAATACAACAGTAGTAGCGTATATTCGGAACCAGGGAGGCACTCGTTCCGTTCCGTTATTCAATTTAACAGAAAGAATCCTTCTGTTTGTACTAGAACACCAGGTTCTCCTTTCGGTCCGTCATATTCCGGGTCGTCTGAATGACTCCCTTTCACGGAAGAGTCGTTGTTGCCGTCAGAATGGACTCTCAACAAACAGGTATTCAATCAGATTTGCTACCAATGGGAGCGGCCAATGATAGACTTATTTGCGACACAGCTCAACATGCAGTTGCAGACGTATGTGTCACCATGTCCGGATCCCCGAGCATATGCAGTAGACACTCTATCGATCTCGTGGGACGGAATGATAGGATATGCGTCTCCTCCAGCGCCGTTGATTCAGCAGATATTGCTAAAGATAAAACAATCTCAATGCAAAATTCTGTTGGTAGCATCTCTGTCTCCACAGAGACCGTGGATAAATCTACTCAGGTGCCTGCTGTGGGACATACCGCAGAAGCTTCCTCCATGAGAGGATCTTCTTTCGCAGGGGAAATCGCGTCAACTACATCACAACCCGCAAGGTCTCAACCTTCACGTATTTCCATTGTGCGGTCTTTCTTGCACGGCAAGCATTTTACAGGACGAGCAGTACACGCAATTTCTAACTGTAGGAGGACCTCCTCTTCGCTAAACTATGCGGCTAAATGGAAGATTTTTTGTCATTGGTGTAGGGATCATTCTGTTGACATTTTTGATCCCTCCATTCCAGACATTGCAAACTTTCTAGTATACTTGTTTGATGAGATCAAACTGCAGCCTGTTACTATTAAAGGTTATAGGTCTATGTTATCTGATACCTATGCACACCATGATAGTTTGCAAATTGGATCTAATGTCTCTTTATCTAAATTAGTTAGAAACTTTTCGATAAATAGACCTAGAACCCTTAGATTAATTCCTAAATGGAATTTCGCTTGGGTTCTTCTTAAACTAAAAGAAAAGCCATTTGAGCCTCTTGAGACAGTGGACTTCAAATTATTATCTTATAAGACAGCACATCTCTTAGCTTTCTCTTCCACTAGAAGAGTCAGTGAACTTCATGCACTATCTGTGGACGATTCTCACTATTGTAGTGTCGGGAACACTATTACCTTTACTACTAATGTTGGATTTTTGGCTAAGAATCAGGCTCCTAATAAATATCCGGAACCTATTGTTATTAAGGCCCTTCTGTCTTCAGATGGGCATAGGCCTTTACTCTGTCCAGTTAGAGCTTTACGTATTTATAAACAAAGATCTCAGTTTATCAGAAAGGGACGGAAACGCTTCTTTCTGTCTCTGATGCCTAATAGAAAGGACATTACGGTCCATTCTATTGCTAGATGGATTCAATTAACTATCCATACTGCTTATGATAATCTATCTTCAACTCAGCAGTCTGTACTTAAGATTTCGGCTCATGAAGTAAGAGCTCTTTCTACATCTTGGGCTTACGCAAATAGTGTTGCTATTACAGATTTAATGAAGGCTGCATATTGGTCTCAGCCATCCACATTCACAAATTTTTATCTCAGAAATATTGAGTCCATTTCTGGAGACCAGCATTGTTTAGGTCCGTTATCTGTTGCTCAGAATGTCGTCCACTAAACAGTTGCAACTATAGTTATGCAGGCTTTCTGTTCTGGCAGTGACTCTGTCCTGCTGCCCTCTTCGCTCTGGCCTATTTGACCCAGGGCAATGGGAAGGGAGGGGGGAGGGTGTTCCCTTAGGTCACCTGCTTTATAGTGAAAAGCAAGGGGATACCTCCTCCGGAGTCAGTAATTCTGAGTCGGTACCGGGATGGTTTTAAAGTGTAAAGCTAATGTTTAAATTCATTCATGTCATATTTTTAAAGTGTAGCTCGGTGTGAAGCATTTGTATATGTCACGTGTCAAGCGGGCGTTAATATACAATCCTCGGACACTTTTAAAGAGTATAAAGAGTCTAAATTCTCTGGACTTACTTTATTTATTGGCTTACTTTAAAAATAATTAGTATAAAGGGTTATACTGGATGTTAATAGAGAACATGGATGTTATTATGCTCAATTATGAAGGGTGTTGTGTCTTTCTAATTTATCATAAATAAGAAAGATACATGTAAAGCCTAATACTCCTTTTCTCCTCGAGGGGATAACTCTATTATACATAGTTGAGCTTATTGGATTTTCCTCTATGTCCTAAGTCCTCCAGCCTTTTTTCTATTCAGCTATGTCTGGGTCATTGGTACAGTATAAAAATGTTAAAAAATTTATAGTAATTTATATATTTTTTATACTTACCAATGACCCAGACGGGGATGGCCCTCCCAGGAGTTGGGAACTCATACCTCCCCGCTGAGTACATAGCGCTGACCAGGCACTGCTTGTAAGAATGATAATTGGCGCCAATTTTGAGACCTCCTTGACACTGCGCATGCGCAGTGGAGGAAAAGTATGGAGGACCATTTAGGACATGAATTTTTCAGTTTTAGATGCAAATTTTGTGTTTGGCCCTAGATTTTGAGAATTAGCACCAGCTATGTCAGGGTCATTGGTAAGTATAAAAAATATATAAATTACTATAAATTTTTTAACATTCAAGTTTAATGGGTCATAAGGTAGGAATGTACAATTATTTTTTAAGGAATTTTTTACCTTTTGTTCAGCTAAAAATTTCTTCACAAGCGCAATTTCTTCATAGGTGGCCGTATATTGATCCACCACTGGCGTTGCACTTGTTATCATTTAGTGGAAAGCTCTCTATTAGAGAGCTTCCAAATAAATAAGTCAAGAATTTGTTAAAGTCTACTAAAGTTATATAAACGTTTATTGTGCCTCAAAGTTAGTTTGTCCAATCAGAACGCTGGAGTACCATCTAAGGGTTCCGCCATATCGGTAACTGACCTGATATTATTTGATGTCGGTAAGTAGCCGCCATTACTATTTTGATGCATTTCCACTCGCTTTGAATTTTTTAAAATTTGAATTAAAACAAAATAAAAGGATTTAAGTACCCAAAATATTTTCAAGATACCATATCTGTTGATTTAACCCTTTATCCAACGTAATGGCCAAAACCGGCCAGCGCTATTCACAAAAATCGCCAATTAATTTTCATTATTTTTGTTCATTTTTTGTCTCAAAAACATAGGTTATGACCCCTCATTGGAACGAGCTTGTCGAGCTCGTTCCAATGAGGGGTCATAACCTATGTTTTTGAGACAAAAAATGAAAAAAATTAGTTATTCAAGAATTTTTTTTTTTTGCAAGTGTCGTCTGCTTTTCATGTTAGGTAAAGGGTTAAAACATTAAATATTTAAAAATGGACAGAAAATATTATTTGTAGTCCCAAAAGTTCTTTGTTGTTTTTACGACTCTAATCGATTTTTCATGCTGAAGCAAGCATTTTCTTGACAGTTTACACAACAGATTAAAACTAATTTTCTGAACATTTAAAAGTGCTTTGTTAACCCTTTTCAGGTGGTAATGACAAATATCACACTTCGAACACTGATGATTGTTTACCGCCACCATGGATACATACTGGTGCCAGTTACTGTTGATGATTCTGCACAGTGCAGTTCAATAGTGGTTTCTAAAAAATAAATGTCTGGTCGTTCTTTGTTTCTCCTGAAAATTTATTAATCCCTTGATTTACATGGACTTTCCACATAATAAATATGTTACATGGCATGTAGCTGGCTGATAATTTCCATGCAAGGCTCCGAGTGTTCATATCAGGTTCAGCTTCGCCTCACCTGATATAAACTCTCATCGCCTTGTAAGCCAGCTGCATGCCTGTGTAACTTATAATATCAAGTTTCAAGAAATTGTCCTGGTGATTATATCAGTCACAAGTGAATTGGTGCCTGCGAAACATGCAATTTGTGCCTGTCATTGACCAGGACAGGCTGCTTATTTATAGGTTTATTGTCAACTTTTTTTAATAAATTTTAAAATTGTTTTGTTCTTTTAAACTCTCTTATATTTATCATATGACTCGTCCGTTTTGTTCCCTTTAAAACATTTGTTATTTTGCTTTCATATTAATCAGTGATAAATAAAGCCTTCCGTCGATTTCATTGGTCAATTTCAAACCTAGACAAGTTGATTGGCTGAACAAAATACAACTGGGCCACATTTTCATATTTTGCATCATTAGAGTTGGGAGCTTTCATTGGTCAATTTCAAAACTGGACAATTTGATTGGCTAAACAAAATACAACTGGGTCACATTTGCATAATTTTAGTAGGGAGAATTTAGGTTATCTGTCCTATTTAGGGTGGGTTATATTGTATTAATCCTTTACCTACAAGAAAAATGCCATTCATTTTTTTTATATTTTCACTTTTTTCTTCCAAGACATAGGTTATGACCCCTCATTGGAACGAGCTCGTTCCAGTGAGGGATCATAACCTATGTCTTGGAAGCAAAAAATGAAATTTTTTAGTTATACAAGGATGTTTTTTCCAAATGCCGTCTGCAACTCAAGTTAGGTTATGTGTTAAAAAGTCATACTAAGTGGCTAATTTTTGCATGTGTGTGTGTCATATGATAAATAGAATATGAAATGAGTGTTTTTCTCATATAATATGAAACTCGTCCGAATGTTCCGTTTGGGCTCGCCAAAACGGAAGATTCTTAGACTCATTTCATAAATATTATATGCGAAAAACACTCATTCCATATCCTCTATCTATTCAACAGGTTCAATTACACAATATTGTTTGACAGGTCGAGTGCTAGAAGCCACTATCATGGCTCTATTGAAAAATGCTGGAAGCCGCTTTAGTGGCTTTACACCACATGCATTAGTTTGATGTTTTCACTACTCATTTTTATTCCTCATGTTTTTTCCAGATTTCATCGACTCGTTTTTGTTTCATTGAAAATAATGACCTCTTTTAAAATTCATCTTTTCTTTGCCACAATATGGCCTTCTTAATTGCTGAGGTGGCATAAAGCACCAGTTGATAAATAAAAACAAGATTAATCAAGGAAGAATACAAATCTCACAAATTCAGATGACACATATTGGCTTCTGCGAAAGTTTGAAATTCAATTCGAAAGTCCATATTCGATTCGTTCAAAATCAGAAATTCGAATATTTTTGAATATACCGTGATTGTTTACAGATTGTAATTGATCACATTATCTTATGTTGAGTATTGTTCTCAGTAGAAACGCAACTGACTTGTAGTGATAACAGTGTTTGTAGCGATGTAGCTACAACTGTACAACAGTTGTACCTACATCACTTCAAACACTGTTACCACCACAACTGTTTATTTCAACTTATTGTGCGTTATGATAAGTGACCATTTATTGATTTATTGGTGTTTAAGGACACATACTTATGCACAATGGCTAATCGTGACCGTGACAGTTTTATGGGTCGAGGAAGCCGGAGTACCTGGAGAGAACCACCGAGCATTGACAAGCAACTGTCAGCTCCTCAACATTCTAACTTTGTTCAAGCTCTGCTCAAGCAGGGTTACAGCGGTTGAAGACATGTGCACCATCGACGTACAGTATGCCTTAATACATGGTGTCATCGTGCCCCCATGTGGGCAACCAGGATAAAGTGTCTTGCCCAAGGACACAATGCGGTCATCCCAGATGGGATCGAACTCGGGACCTCTATCGTAGACTACCACTGAGCCATCATGCTCCAGTGACCATTTATAAAAATTAAAAAATTCGAACGTTAAAAAATTGTTCAGCTGTTCAACTTCAATAAATGATTTGTTCCACAACATGATCACATTATTTTATATTGAGTATTGTTCTGTTCGATCACAGTTACTGGATACATCGTCAAAAGCAACGGTTTTCTAAAAGAATACCCCTGATTATTATATAAAGAGAAGCAGAGCAGGCTTTATTTTACAAACGGATCGACTCCATTCAGGATTGAATTTCGTTTTAGTCATTCTGCATTTTTACTTAACACTTGACTGAATGGAGTCGATCCAATATGAAATGAATTTTTTTTTCCAAGAAAACATGTGATAGAAGTGAGGTATCAGCCCTATCAGTCAAATTTGTTTACAAATGTTTATTTCTGCAGTTCGAAGCTACAAAGTCAACAATTTGAATAGTTTCAATCAATAGCTAATGTATTGGTTTATATCTCAGTTTACAGCGGGGAAATGATGAGGCAAAAAATACGCTCTAAACAACTGTGTGTCTTTTAATAATCAGGGGTATTATTTTCGAAAAAAAACCTTTCTTTTGATGACGTATTCATTAACTGTGATTCGATTCGAAGTTCAATTAAAAATTCGACTCAAAATTTGATTGATTTTCTCCAATTCGATTTGATATTCAATTTGATCAAAATCGGCAAATAGCAGATCCCTAGACACATAACACATTCGAATGGATATAGTTATTAACTCACCTTACTGAAAGTCAGGGGAGCTCAAGTGGTTACTTTCTGTCTGTCATCCATCCGTCCATCCGCCATGAGCTATACATTATCAACTTCTCCTCCTAAACCCCTGGGTCAAATTGAACCAAATTTGATATGCTTGGTCCTTATCATGTCAGTCAAGTTTGTTCAAATAAAGTTGCCACACTCCATGGGGAGTGGGGGAAAATGCTCCAAAATTCTAGATAAGTGTTCTTTTTATCAACCTGTGGGTACAATGACTTGATATTTGGTATGTAGCTTCCTTCTGAGGTGTAAAATCAAGTTTGTTCAAACAAAGTTTGTGAAGCAATATTTGCCTTCGTATCGGGAGGGGCAAGATTTTTGGCCTTGCCCAAAATTTTCTATTTTCTGAACCGATGGTCCGATTTGAATGAAATTCGGTATGTGGTATTATTGGGTAGTAAGTACTTGATTCATGCTAATAAAAATTCCCCATGTTCCCCATGGGAACCCCAGGAGCTAAAAATAGAAAATATATCAAACACCCTATTTCCCAAACACACAGAACAGAGAGAACTGTTATTAGGTATGAGGCATCCTTTGGACCAGTAGAATCGAATGCTAAAAAAAAAATTGCCGTCGGTTTTGTTAACGTGTTCTGAGTTGGGAGGAGGGGGGGGGGGGGGGCATCGAGAAAATGCTGAGTCAGCATATTTGCAAATATTAAAAAAAAATTCTCCGCAGAACCACTGATCAGCATCCATAGGGATCATACAGCATCCATAGGGAGGTCAGATAACAAGTATGTTCAAGTTAAGCCCCTTGGTTTGTATTTGGGCTCAATACAGGATCCCAAATTTTAACTAAGGGCAATGTGGGAAATAAGCTTCAAAAATCTTCTTCAGAACCACTGGTCAGAATGTTTTAATATTTGGTAAACATCATTATTATGAGGGTCGCATCAAGTCTGTCAGTTAATATTTGGGCTTCCTATGGTGGCCCGAATTTTAACTTGGTACAATATGAGGAAATTTCTTTAAAAATCTTCTTTTTCAGATCCACCAGTCAGAATCCTTTCATATTTGGTAAACAGCATCTCTTGGCGGGTCAGATTCAAGTTTGTTTAAATCGAGTTCCTGTGTTAATATTTGGGCTCTATGTGGGGGCCTGAATTTTACCTTAGTGCAAGATGGGGAAATTTCTTTAAAAATCTTCTTCAAATCCACCAGTCAGAATCCCTTCATATTTGGTATACAACATCTCTAGGAGGGTCAGATTCCATTTTGTTCATATCGGTCCCCTGGGTTAATATTTGGGCTCTCTAGTGGAGCCCAAGGTTTAACTTAATGCAATATGAGGAAATTTCTTTAGAAATCTTTTTTCAGCTCAACCAGTCAGAATGCTTTCATATTTGGTATGCAACATCTTTAAGGGGGCTCAGATTCAAATTTGTTCAGATCAGTCCCTGGGTTAATATATGGGCTCTCTATTGGCGGCCAAAGTTTAATATGAGAAAATTTCTTTTAAAATTTTCTTCTTCAGATCCACCTGTCAGAATCCTTTCATATTTGGCAAAAAACATCTCTAGTGGGAGGGGGTTCAGATTCAATTTGTTCAAATCGAGTCCCTGGGTTAATATTTGGCTCCCGATGGGAGCCTGAATTTAACTTAGTGCAGTATGAGGGATTTTCTTTAAAAATCTTTTTCTCGAGAACCACCAATCAGAATCTTTTCATATTTGGTATATTACATCACTAGGAGGATAAAATTCAGTCCCTACCCTAAAATTAGGTCTCTCTTTGGGGAGGGAGGAAATGAGGGAGGGTGTCCAAGTTTGTTCAAATCCATTCCTAAGTGGGTTTTTTTCCATAAAATTTGCATTTCAAACTGTGTTGAAATAAAAACCCTTGGAAGTTTGGCAGTGCTGGTCTACAGCTTATAGAATTGGAAGCAGTCAAGAAGACCTTTGATAATAATCATCTGACTTGGATGAACAATTTCATGACTTCATTCCTCTGTAGTGTTGATGAACCATGACTAACTGAATGTGATCTTCTTCTTTGAACCACTTTATCAGATGAGCAATTAAGTCCCCTTGAGCCTCTTGTTTTTGTATTCATATTTCTTATCTTGTATTCTCCAGGTATGAAGAAGATATGTTTATGAGGCTTTCTGTTTCAAAAAAAGAAAAGGTTTGTGGATAATTTAATTTGACCATCTATTTCTTTAATATTAAACTCCTTGTAGTCCGCAGTCATACAACATTTAATTTTGTATATTGATTATCCCCCCCCCCCCCCCCCCCCCCCCCCCGCCACATAGAGGTTGATATAGGAATGGGTCTGTCCGTATATCCGTTCATTGAGCAACACTAATGAATCAGGGTCATGTTCCTAGTCAACAGTACATGGCACTGTTTTGTGTCCATTCAGATTTATATGGTGAGCCACAAATATTTGCACAAACAAATCAGGGTTTATGTGGCTAAAAAGGTGGTTTATGTGGCAAAAATGGCTTATGTTGCTATTAAGTGACAAGAAGTGGGTGCTGTAGTTTCAAGGATTTTATGTGGGGTTAGGGAAAGGGTTAGGGTCAGTAAGCTGAAAGGGTTAGGGTTCACTACCACCCAGAAATTAGTCTTGAAAAATAATTTTTAGTGGTTGTGCATACATTTTAAATTCCTCTAAAATTTTAGCCACATAAACCCTGATTCGTTAAACTTTCAAAATAGTTTATTTCAAATTTAATATATAGCTTTTTGATGATAATATCATGAATGAGATTGGTAACCAGCTCTCTCCAAGTATTTCTTCAAGAGTTATTGCCCTTGCTGGACTTTGGATTTATTATACCCCCACTTTCGAAGAAAATGGGGGTATACTGGATTACATGCGTCCGTCTGTCCGTCTGTCTGTCCAGGCTTAGCAGAGGTAGAATGTGGGGTTTACAGTTTAGGGTCAGTTGTAGTTGTGGGGTTGGGTTAGTACAGTGGCCACTTGTGGGGTTATTTTTTGCACTGTGGGGTTAATTTTTTGACCTTGTGGGGTTAGGGTTTAACATGGGAAAAAACCCATAAGTAAGAACGTGTAAGAACGTCTGTCCGTCCGTCTGTGTGTCTTTGTGCGAGTCCATCCGAGAATATTCATAACTTTCATAACTTAAGTAAATTATTATTTTCTATAATATTTGTTGGTCATAGGTACACCCACACTAGTTATTTTTTTTTTAGCTCACCAAAGGGAGCTCAACTTATCACTTGCCGTCTGTCGTTCGTCGTCGTGAACATTTTTCAAACGACTTCTCCTCTGAAACCACTGGTCCGGTTTTCACAAAACTTCATGTAGATGTTCATTACTATATGGCAATTCATGTTTGTTCAACTGAAATGGCCACGTCCTTTGGGGGCTCTGTATGGGGCATAACTCTGATAGCACCGTATGAATTATAGAAATATTATTAAAAAATCTTCTCCAGAACCAGTGGGCAGAACCTTTTGATACTTGGTATGCAGCATCTTGGTATGGGTCTGATTCAAGTTTGTTCAAGTCGAGTCCCACAACCAATATTGGGGCTCACTATGGGGGCGTGAATTTTTACTTAGTGCAAGTTAAGAAAAATTCTTTAAAAATCTTCTTCTCCAGAACCAATGAGCAGAATCTTTTGATATTTGGTATGCAGCATCTTGGTATGGTCTGATTCAAGTTTGTTCAAATCAAGTCCCTTGATCAATATTGGGACTCCCTATAGGGACATGAATTTTTCCTTAGTGCAATTTAAGGAAAAATCTTCTTCTCCAGAACCAGTGGGCAGAATCTTTTGATATTTGGTATACAGCATCTTGATATGGGTCTGATTCAAGTTTGTTCAAATAGAGTCCCTTGATCAATTTTGGGGCTCACTATGGGGACCAGACCTGTTAACCTCTGGAGGTGATCGTCAGTGAGATTCTGATGAGCTCTCAGTGAGATTTTGATGCTTGTCAGTGAGATTTTTGCACATCAGTAATTTCCATGTTACCTCCCCCCCCCCCCCCCCTCCCCACCGCGAGACACTCCAACCTGTGTTTTATTTGAACAATTTGTCTTTTCAAAAGCCAAAACACAGAAATACAGGGCAAAACAGAAATATGGATATGACCATGTGCCAATATCTGAGCTTGTTCCAATGACATCCATATTTCAGTGGTTTTGTACTTGTCGGTTGTTTGTGGTAATTCAAACTTCCAAAGCCCAGCGCCCTTTCCCCACCCCCCTCCACCCCCTACACCTTCTGGTTATTCGCGTGAAGTAGTTGGTCATTTCTGAAGGGGGTCTGGAATGGAGGTGATCATTTTTCAGTGAAACGTGAAAATTATGCCACAGCCACGGGACGAAACGTCTTGGGGATTTGTTGTTGTTGTCCATATATCACTTCCAATTCGCGGATAAAAAAACGTCCAAGTGCCGTAAATTACCAACTTTTTAGAGATTTTTTCACCAAAAACAGAATTTCTTTCACAGCTTGCCCTAGAAAATCGCGAATCGGAATTGTTTCCCAACGTACTGAAAATTACCACAATTCATTTGAATGAGCCGTTCGTCTACAAAATATAATTATCTGAAATCCGAAATGCACAATAAATTTGTGCGTATTTTTGCCCAGTTCTGAGTGTACATAATTAATAGTATGGGATTTATTTTTTGATGTGACTGCTACTCTTATATCAAGCAAAGGTGTGTGTTTAATATATAATCAATTTCAGTAATTATCCTGCTTCTCAAGTTCATTTATTTCGACTGTGAAACGTGTTGCAATAATCACAGAACACAATAGCCGGCCATTGACAAAAATCAGAATTGGTTATCAGTTCTGACGTAAGTGGTGACGTTTCGCACAAACTTAATGACCTTGCCAATGAGAGTAGAGCACATGTTTTTTTATTTGTAAACAAAAGCTGGTGGATTCAGTGATGCCGTGATGGCTTACCGGTACTGAATAACTAATTTTGAAAAGTATCAAAGCGGGAGAAAATAGGATGTTGCCGTGAGTGCGGGAGATTGGGTACCAAACTGGAAGTCTCCCGGCGAAAGCGGGAGGGTTAACAGGTCTGATGGGGACCTGAATTTTTACTTAGTGCAATTTAAGAAAAAATTTTTAAAAATCTTCTCCAGAACCAATGGGCAGGATCTTTTGATATTTGGTATACAGCATCTTGGTATGGGTCTGATTCAAGTTTGTTCAAATTGAATCGCCCGTTCGATATTGGGGATCACTATGGGGGTGTGAATTTTTACTTAGTGCAATTTAAGAAAAAATCTTTTACAATCTTCTTCACCAGAACCAGTGGGCAGAATATTCAGATACTTGGCATGCAGCATCTTGGTATGGGTTGGATTCATGTTTGTTCAAATTGAGTCTTTTGATCAATATTGGGGCTCACTATGGGGGCGTGAATTTTTACTTAGTGCAATTTAAGAAAAAATTCTTTAAAAATCTTATTCTCCCTAACCAGTGGGCAAAATCTCTTCATATTTGGTATGTAGCATTTTAGTAAGGTTCTGATTCAAGTTGTTCAAATTGAGTCCCTCGATCAATTTTGGGCCTCACTATGGGGGTGTGAATGTTTACTTTGTGCAATTCAAGGAAAATTCTTTAAAAATCTTCTTCAGAACCATCATGCAGAATCTTTTGATATTTGATCAGCAGCATTGTCCCATTCAGTCCTGTTGATGTTTTAGCTCCACAAAGAGTATAGATTTACTCTGTAGAACCTTAAGAATAGCTTTTGATAAAATTTGTGTCTTAACAGTATGGAACATTCGGTGAGTGCCTAAGGCCCCCTGGGGCCTCTTGTTTATTACTTGTTCACTTAGAAATTGTGTCCGTCGGAGCCAAATTTTGTCTGTTCAGCCTGTATCTCGGGTATCGAATGTTCTATTGCAACGAAATTTGCAGTGAACACTGCTTATGGTATAGCCTTTAAAAAAAAGGATTCAACGATATTTCTCACATTCTCCTTTTTAGAGTTATCCCCCTTTTTTGACTTAGAAATTGCAGGAAACAGACATTATTTGTCTGTTCAGTCTGTATCTCAGGTATGGGTTATCGGATTTTGGTGAAATATGGCATGCCTCATTGCACAAAACTTACAAACACCAAACAATTTACCATACCTTTTGACTTAGAAATTGTTGAAAAACTTTCGAAGAAAATGGGAGGGGGGGGGGGGAGGCATACTGGATTGGGGTTATCGGATTTCAATGAAATATGGCATGCAGTTTGCCTATGACATAGGCTTCTGCCTCATTGCATAAAAACTTCCAAGCACCAAACAATTTACCATACCTTTTGACTTTGTTGGAAAATTGTTGAAAACTTTCGAAGAAAATGGAAGGGGGGGTAGGGTGGGTATACTGGATTGCGTCCATCCATCTGTGCATCCATCCATCAGTCCATACGAGAATATTCATAAATGATATTTGTTAGTCATAGGTATGCCCACACTAGGCGGTACACCACGTGGGGGTATGCAGCGGACGAAAGTCCAGCTCTTGTTCAGTACTGTAGAATCCTCTTAATTGAATATCCATTTTGCCAGTGAAAATTATTCAATTAACAGGAGTATACAATTAACAGGGACTGGGTCAGTTTCTTGTGTTTTGGAGGTAAACTGAGCATTTATTCTATTATATCTTGTTTGACAGAGCTCACAGATATAATAGAATAAATGCCTGTATTGGATGTAGTGAGGTCAAAAAGGTTGATAAATAAAGGGAATTTGGTGCATGTCACAGTAATTTTTTCGACATATTACAAACATTTATATACAATTAACAGGAGTTCACTCTACAACCCATATGCAATTAACAGATCAAATTTGGACTGAATGTATTGTAAATGGTTTTGTGTTTGAAAATTATATTCAATTAACAGGGATATACAATAAAGAGATATCCAATTAAGTAAGCTCCACTGTACCACTTTTTCACTGATTCCAGGCCGCTTCCCTCTTTATTTTGAAGATTAATTCCTTCAAAAAAGAGTGGGGAGAGGGGGGATTTCTCTTTACCTCTTCTGGCCTTATAAGTATGTAACTATGAGTGAAGCTGTTATTGTCTATAGATTATACTGAATTATGTAGAGCTTGTCGCATTATATGAGGCGGGTGTATGTGGGCATTAGTCTCCAACTCTCGGACACGCTTTTCCTAATTTTAAGTGTCTTATTCTGGACTAGCCTTAAAATTGGGGGCTTGTTACACCCAATTAGCATAATCATTTATGCTATGTTATAAGGAATCACTTGGATATAGCTCCGTATTTCGGTGGTATGTCCTCTATTGTATAGAGAGGAATATATGTAATTCCTAAATTTTAATTTCCTATTCACCTTGGGAGTCTTAATGCAGGCTTAGGAGCCGAATTTTAGTCTGCTATTCCTTTAAGTCCTAGGCCCACCTGCCTTTGTACTATTCAGCTAAGTCTGGGCCATTGGTTCTAGTATAAAAATATGATAAATTTAAAGTAATTTGTATATTTTTTATGCTTACCAATTTCCCAGATGGGGATGGCCCTCCCATGAGTGGGCACTCATACTTCCCCGCTGAGTTATAACATTGGTAGGCGCAACTGTGAAATGATTCTTGGTGCCAGTTCTGGTCTCTTCCTGGGTGCTGCGCATGCGCAGTACTAAAAGTATGGACGGCCAGATAGGACTTTTAATTTTCGGTATTGTATGCAAATTTTGGGGATTGGGGGGATCAAAATTTGTGTTTGGACCTTGATATTATTGAGTTTGCACCAGCTAAGTCTGGGCCATTGATAAATATAAAAAATATACAAATTATTTAAATTTAGCGTTTTCTAACAATGAACTACAGTACAGTGCCGAGGACTGGTCATAATCCATGTGTGAGAAGTGATGTCCACGCAAGCATTTTCCAGATAATAAAAATCAGCAGTAGCAAAATTTTAATTAATGAAGCACCGGGTTGTGCACATCCTTGAAAAGTCCTTGAATTTCAATCTTACTCCTTGAATTTGAAAATTCAGAAAATGTACTTGAAAAGTGCTTGAAAATCCATCAGACTCCTTGAAAGTCCTTAAATTTTGCCCTATATCATTTTAACCTGTGTGATAGTGGACAATTGAAACATCTCTTTTGCACTTGTTTTAGTTGAAAAACGAACATAAATAATGGAAAATTGATAAATGAGGAATTAAAGTTCAGGCATTAGTTAACTAGGTGTCATTCTGTAAGTACCATAATTTTGTTGCAGAGCATTTTAGAAGCACCGTTTTCCTGGAATTTAGAAGGATGAGGTAGAAGACATTTTTAACCCTTTACCCAGTGTAACGGCCAAAACTGGCCACCGCTGTTCTCAAAAATGGCCAATTAATTTCAATTATTTTTTATATTTTTGTCTCAAAAATATAGGTTATGACCCCTCATTGGAACGAGCTCATTGAGCTCGTTCCAATGAGGGGTCATAACCTATGTTTGTGAGACAAAAAATTAGTTATTCAAGAATTTTTTGCAAGTGTCGTCTGCTTTTCATGTAAGATAAAGAGTTAAAATAGGTAAGGCTTCAAAAAATGGTTATATTCCAAATGTACATTTTAAAAAAAACATCCTTGAAAAATGCTGATATGTCCTTGAAAAGTCCTTGAATTTGTTTGGTCCTTGACTGTAAGAACCCTGTGAAATTTTTGATAATTGTTCCCTTAATTTGTGTTTGAAATCTAATATTATCATGACCGTGGAAGTATTGCTCACTCGTGGAAAGTCACCAGTCCACAGCATCTGTGTTCTTTTCTGCTCTGTTATCTTTTCCTGCTGTTGAAAGTGTCATTAGATCCTATTGAACAAACAAACAAACAATTGTATTTTCCTTCCAGAATTCTATGAACAGGTTGTCTACGATGTCATCATTAGATGGCCTGGTACAGTTTGAGAACATACAAGCGTTAACAAATGAGGATGGCTTCAATGAACAGGTACGTAGTCAAAAGATCAACAGTTGACTGGTAGAGTGTTAGATTAGATTTCAAAGGTGATCTGTAAGGCATAAAAAAAGTTAAAAATCTGTTTTTCAGGCCCTCCCACATTGTCATTTTGCTTTCTTTTTATAACCAATGCAAACTTAAGAAAATGAAATGGTTTATGTCTGATATTTTACCCAAGTTAATAAAACTGATAAATTTGTCCCTTGAGTGCAACAAAGCTTTGCTATGCTTCTCACTTTGGAGAAGAATTACACCACCACCCATGCTATTCTGTAGAACACGAGGCCTTAAACATAAAACAAACCAAGAATATGAACTTTTAATGTCAAAGAAATAATTACCTTAATAAAAATTAAAATAAAGAAATGCCCGTCTGCATGCAATTTTAGAAAAAATGCATGAGAAACAGAAGATCTACCTTGTGGGGCCTAACATAAGAATTTTTTTTCAAGGATACCATGCTACCAGCAAAGGTAGCCCCATTTTAGGATGATTTTTGTTCATAAACATTATTGTTTTGATACAATTTAGTGGAGAGTGCCATCTCCAATAAATTGTAACAAAAGTTTGTAGAAGCATATTTGTGTTTCAGCTGCTGTTCAAACAAGCTAATGAATACAGTGTAAAGCCAGTGAAGTGGCTTCCAGCACTTTTCAACAGAGCCATGATTGTGGCTTCTAGCACTCAACCGTTCAAATACATTACCAGTAGTTTATTATATAACGCAGATGTCAAGCAGGAATTCCACCAGGCATAGTCCTGGCACCATGCCCCTGGATTGAAAACTATAAAGTTTTTCGGAAGGTGGCCTTGACGGGAATCGATCTTGGGACTACGGCACCCAATTGCCCAGACATAAATACTCTGCCACCATACCAACTGAGCCAACGACAACTCCAAAAAAGGTTGTAATTGACTCAGCCAGTATGTTAGTTCACATTTACAACCTGCCCCGAGACCGATATTTGAGAATTGACAATTACTGAATTGTTGCAATTGTTTTCTGTATTAATTCGTAATTGTTAACAAGTAGCCTGTATTTTATTGTGAGATTTATCCATGGTTTGTTTGCCTTAGCATACAATTTTGTTTATTACATAGTATATGGCGAAATAATTTAATCATTTGCCCCGCCTCTGCGTTTGATTGGTTGAAAGCATACTGCATGAAAGTCGTCAAAATCATATAATCCAAATCACATAATGATTTGGAATGTCTACACGTTCACACATCCAGTCCAACTTTGAAGACTCTGGAAGCCCCGCCCACTCAATCCATTTGTCACCGTGAGGGCATGACGGCAGACTGATAGATGGATAACAAGCTTGTAAACAAAGATCAATGATCGATTTCTTATCAACCTACTCACAATTGTTTACTACAGGCTTGCACTACAGTGGAAGTCCCTAACTCAGATAAAATACTCTCTATTTTTGTCTTTCCCAAGCAAGTTGGGAAAGAAAAGTGGTGCAAAAGCACCAATAAAAATAAGCCAAAACTGGGTCGAGTGCAACCGGCGCAGACCCAGTACAGGACGCTCTCTCCCAAGTACAACTTCACGACTTCCGTTGCCAGTGCGCATATACCGTCTCTAAAGACTCATTCTTTTTATAATCCGCTTCGTGTCGAGATGTTTTTGCATGCTTATCAGTGTGCCACCAGCTCGATGTTTGATGATTCCTGATTCATTATACCACAGTGTATCCTTTGTATTCTCAGGAACAGTGTTTTATATTCTCTTTTCTATTATATGTCCATAATGTATATTTATTTGCTCTCTCTCGAGTCGCGCGCGATTTTCGTGTGCCAAGCGGTTCGGACTTAGATTTTTCACAATTATTGTTAATGCTTTTTTTGCAAAATTTTCTAATTGTGTTAGAGTTAGGTGTCAGTGGGGTACCACTCCTACAGTGTTTCTTCTTTCTTTTGAGAGTAGTCTTCCTGTTGTGTGGTTCCCGGTCGACCGTCTGGGGTCTTTGTTTCTGTCACCTTTCTCTCTTCTTTGGGGGTGTTCTGTTTTCTGATCTCACCTTCTCTGCTCCTCTCACCTCTATCATGCCCAGGACAATTCCTTGTGGGCAATGTCTGCTGCCAAAGCATGTGGACGATGTACATTCGTCTTGTTCCTCCTGTAATGGGTGTTCGCCCGAGCGGCCGTGTGGTGTCTGTGGAACATGGTCTTCCACCTTCTGGGCGTCAGTAAACCGTGTCGTTCGTTCTCGTGGCCGTGCCTCCCGCTCCCGCGGGAAAGGAGAACGTGGTCGTTCGGGGCCTCCCGAGCCGACTTTGTCTGGTGAGAGTTATTCCTCCTCCGTGGGGGATGTGCAGTCTTTTCCTGTGGTGGATACTGCGGGAGCCGTTGAGTGTTCAGGTGAAGAGATGCCTGGTTCCGGGACTACGGTCCCCCTCCAGTCGACATCTGAGGCTGTCACTAGGGTTGTGACTGTGTGCTCTCTCCACTTTTTCACCAGCCTCAACGACTCTCGACGTATCTACTACTGCAGCTGGTCCGTCTGCTTCGTTGTCTGTTTCAGCCGGCCTTGGCTTTTCGCTGCAGGGGACTGCAGGTATGTCCGATACTGTAGACGTGGGATATCGGCCTCAGCCTTCCCTGACTTCAACTCGGCGAAGTCGGAAGGGGCTGCCAGCCGAGCCCTTCTCTGTGGTCTCTTCGCCGTCGAGCACCACAGTTGTGTCTTTGGATTCGGATGTTCGTAGTGGAAACACTATGAACTCCGTGGCGTTTCCGTCTTCTCACTCTGGTCACACGACCAGTTTTGGGGGACCAACGCCTTTTGTGCAGCCTGGACCTTCTGCCCCGCAGAGGTCCGCGGTGACTCTCATGAGTTCTCGCAATATTGATCCTCGGGGTGCATCGTACCCCTATACACGTCTGCCTTCAGATGTTTCGGCTGCCGCCCGTCGTCCCGCGTCGGGTGTTTTGGAGGATCGTGACCCTTCGCTGGTTAAGAGGGTCAGAGGTGAAGCCACTTTGCCGGTTCGCTCCCCTGTCGAACCGGTCGGTACGGGCAGTGAGCTTAGGGAGGCCCTCTCCTTACTCACTCAGGTTCTTTCTAAGAGCCTTCCTGTTGCTTCCAGCGAGGCTATGGGTGGTTTCCAGGCGCCTCCTATGGCGCCGCCTCCCGGGATTGGAAACAGGCCGGTTTCCGATTCCTCTGGTGTCCCAACACCACGGGAGGCGTCGGCTGGTTTGCCCACGATGGGCTATGTGTCTTCCGACTCTGGGGAGGAGTCCGACATGCTTGAGGTCGAGGGCCAGCAGTCTTCAGACTTGGGGGCGGCTCTTGACTTTGTGTTTGGATTTCTGCCTGAGCTCAAACCTGCTAACCAGCCGACAGTGTCAGCCT
This sequence comes from Pictodentalium vernedei, assembly GCA_031216915.1. Classification (NCBI taxonomy): domain Eukaryota; kingdom Metazoa; phylum Mollusca; class Scaphopoda; order Dentaliida; family Dentaliidae; genus Pictodentalium; species Pictodentalium vernedei. Next base: position 543,762,270 of record CM062295.1, on the reverse strand, counting down.
GGCCGCGATCATCGGTCGCGCGCCAACAACCTATGGAGCAACCTGCTTCTGGGCGCCTTCGACCGTGCCAGTCGGTACAGGTGGTTGAAGCTTTTTCAGCATTGGATGCCAAGCTGAATTCCAAGGCTTTGAAGACTTCGTTCTTCACCAGGGTTGACACCTTTTTGCCTCCTGTGCGTTATCGTTCCTACGATTCCGCCAATCCGTCAGTCTGCCAGGCTTTGACGGTTCTGGATCAGGACGCCACTTCCCTCGGGCTTTCCAAGCCCAAGTCTGCCGTCTTTCAAATGACGCCTCTGGAGTCCACGTTGGGCTTATCTAGAGAGATGCTTGGCATGCTTTCTCTCTCAGATCACGTCGTCTCAACTTTGGCTGCTTATCTGCCTCCAGATAAGTTTGACGAGGTACAGGCTCCTTTGCGTGTGCTGTCCAAGGCGCTTATGCACCTTACTCACAAGCATGCCTGTAACACGGCTAATTTGGAATTAGTTCGGAGGGACGCTGTGCTGGACACAGGACGATCCCTTCCCGAGGAGCAGCGTGCTACTCTTCGATCTGCTTCTTTGGCAGGTCCGCAACTTTTCCATGGTTCCATGTCGACGGTCCGGGATGACGTCCTACATCATTCCAAAGATCAGCTGCTGTTTCGTCAGCTTGATCAGCCTTCTCGGGGAGGCAAGGGCCGTTCCAAGCCTAACAAGTACCCTTCTGCTTCCTCTGTGAAGCAAATGCCTGGTCCATCTGCCGCCACCTCTACTTCTTACTCACGGGGTAAAGGTAGGGGTCGGCAGAATCGAGGGAAGTCTCAGGATTCTTCATTTAGCAGAGGAGGTGGTTTCTCCTCTCGCGGGCCTCGTCAGGGCTCGAAATGAAGGTCCTCACCTCGACTCGTCCCAGGTTGGAGGAAGGATAGCAGAGTTCGCAGACCATTGGACCACCATCACATCCGATCCATGGGTGTTAGATGTTGTTCGGTCCGGGCTGCGCATATCCTTCCGACGGCACCCCACTCTGTCAAGGGTGCCTCTTCCAACCACAGTTCCTTCAGACGTTTTACGTCGGGAACTTTTGTCCACGGAGATTGCCAATCTCCTGGCAAAGGGGGCGATCGAGGTCGTCAAGAACGTTCAGTCAGTGGGTTTCTATTCCCGCCTATTCTTGGTGCTGAAGAAGGACGGCCGACTCCGACCGGTTATCGATCTGAGTATCCTGAACCAGTCTATCATTGCTCCCAAGTTCAGCATGGAGACTTTCAGGTCGGTCCGCCAATCAATTTCGCAGCCAGCATCGACCTGCGAGACGCTTACTTCCACGTTCCGATGCATCGGGCGTCACGGAAGTATCTCAGGTTCGCTTTTCTGGGGCGAGTTTACCAGTTCAAGGCCATGCCTTTCGGCCTCAACCTGGCTCCTTGGGCGTTCACCAGACTGATGTCGCATGTGATAGCGTTCCATCGCACACAGTCCAGGGTGACTACTTCGGCATATCTGGACGATATCCTCCAGAGGCATTCCAATGCTGCCTTACTGGAATCGGATGTCGCCACTCTGTTGAGCTTGCTCACGTCGCTGGGATTCAGGGTCAACGAGGAGAAGTCGGACCTGGTCCTTTTTCAGTCGTTTTGTCATCTGGGGATGTCTTTCCAAACCAAATTCAATTTGGTGGCTGTTCCCCAGGCCAAGGCTGTGATTCTCTCAGCTTTTGCTCTGACTCTGTCCCAGTCCAGGTCCGCGACCGCTCGGAGTTTTCTCCGGCTGATCGGTCTCTGCGGTTCGGTGACGGATCTCATTCCTCTAGGTCGGCTGCATGTCAGACCTCTCCAACACTTTCTGCTCAGTCGTTGGAGGCCGAATGTAGATTCTCTGGATCAGGTGCTTCCGTTTCCGGACTCGCTGTATCCTCACCTTCTTCCCTGGACAGATGTTCAGTGGATTACGGAGGGTGTTCCACTGGACTTACCCACGTCCGATCGCGTTCTGACGGCAGATGCCAGCGATCTCGGATGGGGTGCGACGTTGGATCCTCTCGGTCTTTCCCTACACGGGATGTGGGACCAGGATCAAGCAGCTCTACACATCAACCAGAAGGAGCTTCTTGCTCTTCTTCTGAGTTTCAGGCAGTGGATCCCTCACTTGTCGAATCGCCAGGTCCCTTCTACTATCCGACAATTCGACAGTGGTTGCTTACATTCGGAACCAGGGCGGCACGCACTCGCTTCCGATGTACGAGTTAGCTTGTTCGGCACTTTTCTTTGAAAAGGCCTCGGACTTTGCAGCTTACTCCACGATGGAATCTTTCGTGGGTGCTGCTTTGCTTGGGGGGGGGGGGGGGGGGGGGGGGGCGTTCGAACCTTTATCCCAGGTGGATATGCATTTTCTCACATATAAGACGGCTTTTCTGATGGCATTTGCTTCGGCCAGACGGGTTAGTGAGCTTCACGCCCTCTCGGTTGACCCGGCCTTTTTTAGGAGCTCTCCCAACAGTGTTACTTTTACCACTGATTGCTACTTTTTGGCTAAGAATCATTTACCAGATACTACTCCTCCTCCTATCTGTATCAGGGCTCTTCCCTCTGTTGAGGGTACTCGCCCTTCGCTCTGTCCGGTCCGTGCCATTCGCATTTATCTTGATCGGACACGCTTCATACGGAAAGGCAGAAAACGTTTTTTTCTGTCTCTCATTCCGGGTCGACAGAAGATCTCTCCTCAATCCATTTCTCGATGGATTTGTCTTGCTATTCGTACGGCTTATAGTCGTTTAGCAGCTGGCGATTGTATTAGCAATCGTATTTCTGCCCACGAGGTGCGGGCACTGTCTACCTCTTGGGCTTATTCTAACTCCGTCAAGTTGTCGGATGTTATGCAGGCAGCCTACTGGAGAAATGCTTCTACTTTCTCCACCTTTTATTTGCGCCAATTGCAGGAGCAGTCGGAGGACCTTTTTGCCCTGGATCCTCTTTCTCCTGCTCAGGCTGTTGTCTGCCATAGCCATTAGGCTTCTTGAAGGTCAGTTTCAGCCTTGTGTTGTTACTGCCCTTTTTCTGTCTGTGTGTCACACCGGCTCATATGTCTCTTTTCATTGTCCTTTACCAATGATTGCGACATTATGGTTGATAAGCCTCGGGACCTCTTCCTTCTACTTCACGCTTCCAGTGCACTGGGGTTATGTGGGGGTTGGTTATGCGATTCCCTCCAGCCTTTTGTCTATTCAGCCTGTAGTAAACAATTGTGAGTAGGTTGATAAGAAATCTAAATTTTATAGTAAATTTCCTTTCTTATTATACCTACCACAATTGTTTACATGGAGGCCCTCCCGTCTTCTTTACGGGTAAAGAATCTTTCCTCCCCGCTGATCACATAACTCTAACGTTTACGGATTCAAAAAGAATGAGTCTTTAGAGACGGTATATGCGCACTGGCAACGGAAGTCGTGAAGTTGTACTTGGGAGAGAGCGTCCCATACTGGGTCTGCACCGGTTGCACTCGACCCAGTTTTGGCTTATTTTTATTGGTGCTTTTGCACCACTTTTCTTTCCCAACTTGCTTGGGAAAGACAAAAATAGAGAGTATTTTATCCGAGTTAGGGACTTCCACTGTAGTGCAAGCCTGTAGTAAACAATTGTGGTAGGTATAATAAGAAAGGAAATTTACTATAAAATTTAGATTTTTCATCGCCTCCAGTCAGCGAGAATATAATGATAATTTCTTGGGAACAATTCAATTTAATAAAATATACCGAAGTGGGAGACGAATAAAAGATCATACATCCAAACATGATTTTGGGGGAACTTAAAAAAAATGTTTTTAATGATATTGTTACGTGACTTGCTAAATATCTGTCATCTGCAATCGAAAATCAAAACAACAAACAATTTGACAATGATTGACTTGACCTGTTTGTGGCACACTTTCCTGAGTTTGACTGTTGTCTTTTGCGAAAATTAAAGTTTTTCGTTCATGTACACATAGTTTTTATATTTTAATATTACAGCCGGATTAAATTATAAGAAATAACTGTTGTTTTCCTTCGGTTTATGCGATATAAACCGAAAATGTTCAGCACAAGCTTAATCATAACTCGCTATGCGAGTTACGAAGCTTGTGCTGAAAATTTTCGGTTTATATCGCATAAACCGAAGGAAAAACAACAGTTATTTCTTAAATATTGTAACTTTCTAGTGTTATCTTTGTTGTGTAATATTTCTGCTTTGTCAGCATGGTGAAAAAAATCCTATTTTATTTTGTCATAAAACCTTCTTAATGAAATCGCCACTTGCCTGTAGAATAATATTGAACTAACAGTGGTATTCAGTAAGGCCTGCTGGACCTTCAGGATTTAATTAGTCCCCTACCGGCATCGCCGGAGGGGACTCTAGGTTTGCACTCTGTCCATCCGTCAGTCTGTAGGTCTGTCAGTCTGTCAGTCACACTTCAGTTTTCCGGAGGTTTTTGGTAAACGCTTCAATGGAATGATTTCATTTTTGGTAAACTACTATAGAACGATGACTTACAGATCAAGTTTGAGTTTCATGCTGAGTTGCATTATTCTTGTGTGAGTTACGGCCCTTGGAATATGGGAAAAAAGCACCAAAATATCAGTTTTCCGGAGTTTTTTTGGAAACGCATCAACGGAATGATTTCATTTTTAGCCCGACTGTTTACAGTGAGGGCTATAGTAATGACTTTGTCCGTCCGTCCATCCGTCCGTCTGTACATCTGTTAACATTTAGAGTTTTGGTTAAAGTTTGTGGTTAAAGTTTTTTACTGAAGGTTCAAGTGGTTTTTTTTTTTTCTTTTCCTGTTTAGTTGACATTTGGAGTTTTGGTTAAAGTTTGTGGTTAAAGTTTTTTATTCAACCTTCAAGTACAGGCTATACCCGGTAGTTCTTGTCTGATCGTCACGAAATTTCATGTGCAGGTTTTAGGTCATGTCTACATGAGAACGTCCCCTTTTGGCCATGATCGGTCAACCGGTATGGCTGCCCGAGCCCAAAACCCCAACAGTCTACAGGTCATATTTATGGAGGGATTTCATTCTAACTTGATAGGTTTGACTTCATATAATGTCTACATGAGAAAGTTCCCTTTTGGACATAATTGGGCAACTGTGATGGCTACAGGTGCCTGAAGCCCCGGAAAACCTTCAACACAGACTACAGGTCATATTTATGAGGGATTTCATGTAACTTCGTAAGATCAATCCACATGATGCCCAGATAAGAATGTCCCCTTTTGGTTGCGATCATTCAACCATGATGGCTGCCCGAGCCCGAACCCCGAAAACATTTCGCACAGTCTACACGTCATATTTATGGAGGGATTCATTGTAACTTGATAGGTTTACTTCATATAATGTCTACATGAAAAAGTCCTCTTTTAGACGTGATTGGGCAACTGTGACAGCTACAGGTGACCAAAGCCCAAAACCTTCAGCCACAGTCCTACAGGTCATATTTATGAAGGGATTTCATTGTAACTTTGTAGGATCAATCACATGATGCCCAGATGAGAATGTCCCCTATTGGTTGCGATCATTCAACCATGATGGCTGCCCGAGCCGAAGCCCAACAACCTTTAGCACAGTCTTCACGTCATATTTATGGAGGGATTTCATTGTAACTTGATAGGTTGACTTCATATAATGCCCTTTTGGGCAACTGATATGACAACAGGGGCCCGAGCCCAAAAACCTTTAGAATATCCCACAGGCCATAATTATGAAGGGATTTCATTGTAGCTTGGTAGGGTGACTCCAAGTTTGTGGTTAAAAAATCCAGACAAACACCACCAGCCCCTACCCCCACCCCCCTCCCCCCCCCCCCCTCCCATTTAGGCTTTTTCTCTTTTCTCCAATGTGCATTTTGAACTATTTACAGTCACTACATGCAGAACCTTTTTTTTAAACTTACGTACTGCCTCAGCCCCTTTCCCCCCCCCCCCCCTCTGGAGGGGGCAAGGGGAGGGGGGGGGGAGGGGGGGTGATTAGGCACGTTTTTTTTTTCTTTTGTCAAAAATGCTTGTTTACAGTTTTGGTTAAAAACCCAGACAAAACACCACCGCTCCCCCTCCCCCCCCCCCCAATTAGGCTTTTTTTTTTTTTTTAATTTCCTCGAATATGCATTTTGAACTATTTACAGTCACTACATACAGAACCCTTTTTACCTTTTGTCAAAAATGTTTTTTTTACACTTTTGGTTAAAGTTTGTGGTTAAAAATCCAAACAGACATTATCCCCCCCCCCCCCCCCCCCCCCCCCCACCCCCCCAATTAGGAATTAGGCTTTTTTTTTTTTTCTTTCCTCGAATATGCATTTTGAACGTATTTACAGTCACTACATGCGGAACCTTTTTTTAAACTCGCGTAACCCCCCGCCCCTGGGGGGCCAATTAGGCACTTTTTTTTAGCTCACCTGAGCGAAGCTCAAGGGGAGCTTTACTAATCACTTTCCGTCTGTCGTCCGGCGTCGTCCGGCGTCGTCGTCGTCCGGCGTTAACTTTACATTATCGACTTCTCCTCCTAAACCACTAGCCCAATTTTTATTCAAATGTTGGCTAAATGTTTATTACCTAATGCCATTCAGATTTGTTCAAATGAAGTTGAGTTGCCCCTCCTCCTGGGTGGTGCCACGCCCCCAAGGGGCACCAAAATCTTTGTAAATCTTCTTCTTATGAACCAGCAGTAGCAGAGACTTGATATTTGGTGTGCAGCTTCCTTTTGAGGTGTAGACTCAGATTTGTTCAAGAGAAGTTTGTGGGGCTATACTTGGCGTCGTTATGGGAGGGGCAAAATTTTTTGCCCCGCCCAAAATTTCTATTTTCCAAACCGAGAGGCTGATTTGAACCAAATTTTATGTGAGGGCTTATTGGGTCATGAGTACTTGATTTATGCAAAAAAAAATTTTCCCGCAGCCCCGTGGGAACCGCAGGAACTAAAAATAGAAAAAATTTAAAACGCCCATATCTCCAAAACTGCACGGCACTGAGAATTTTTATTTGGTGTGCAGCTTCCTTAGGACCAACAGAAAGGATTGGTAAAAAAAAATTGCCATCGGTTTTATCATAGGGTACAGTTTCGGGACTTTGAAAAAGTGCTGAGTCAGCATTTTTTAACACTGTAGGCAATGGGAAAAACATTAAAAAATCTTCTTCTCCAGATCCAGCAGGCAGAATCTTTTGATATTTGGTATGCAACATTGTAGGGTGGATCTGATTCAAGTTTGTTCAAATCGGCTCCCTGGGTTCATATTTGGGCTCAGTATAGGAGCCCGATTTCGAACTTAGTGCATTTCAGGCAAATTTCTTAAAAAATCTTCTTCTCCAGATCCAGCAGGCAGAATCTTTTGATATTTGGTATGCAACATTGTGGGGTGGATCTGATTCAAGTTTGTTCAAATCGGCCCTCTGCGTTTATATTTGGGCTCAGTATAGGAGCCCAAATTTGAACTTACTGCATTTCAGGCAAATTTCTTTGAAAATCTTCTTCTCCAGATCCAGCAGGCAGAATCTTTTGATATTTGGCATGCAACATTGTAGGGTGGATCTGATTCAAGTTTGTTCAAATCGGCTCCCTAGATTCATATTTGGGCTCAGTATAGGAGCTTGAATTCAAACTTAGTGCATTTCAGGCACATTTCTTCAAAAATCTTCTTCTCCAGATCCAGCAGGCAGAATCTTTTGATATTTGCTGTGCATCGTTGCGGGGTAGATCTGATTCAAGTTTGTTCAAATCGGTCCCCCTGGATTCATATTTGGGCTTACTATAGAAGCCCAAATTCGAACTTAGTGCATTTCAGGCAAATTTCTTAAAAAATCTTCTTCTCCAGATCCAGCAGGCAGAATCTTTTCATATTTGGTAAGCAACATTGTGGGGTGGATCTGATTCAAGTTTGTTCAAATCAGATCCCTGGGTTAATATTTGGGCTCAGTATAGGAGCCCAATTTCGAACTTAGTGCATTTCAGGCAAATTTCTTAAAAAATCTTCTTCTCCAGATCCAGCAGGCAGAATCTTTTGATATTTGGTATGCAACATTGTAGGGTGGATCTGATTCAAGTTTGTTCAAATCGGCCCCCTGGGTTCATATTTGGGCTCAGTATAGAAGCCCGATTTTGAACTTAGTGCATTTAGGCAAATTTCTTAAAAAATCTTCTTGTCCAGATCCAGCAGGCAGAATCTTTTGATATTTGGTATGCAACATTGTGGGGTGGATCTGATTCAAGTTTGTTCAAATCGGCTTCCTAGATTCATATTTGGGCTCACTATAGAAGCTCGAATTTGAACTTAGTGCATTTCATGCAAATTTCTTAAAAAATCTTCTTCTCCAGATCCAGCAGGCAGAATCTTTTCATATTTGGTAAGCAACATTGCGGGGTGGATCTGATTCAAGTTTGTTCAAATCGGCCCCCTGGGTTTATATTTGGGCTCAGTATAGGAGCCCAAATTTGAACTTAGTGCATTTCAAGCAAATTTATTAAAAAATCTTCTTCTCCAGATCCAGCAGGCAGAATCTTTTGATATTTGGCATGCAACATTGTGGGATGGATCTGATTCAACTTTGTTCAAATCGGCTTCCTAGATTCATATTTGGGCTCACTATAGAAGCTCGAATTCGAACTTAGTGCATTTCAGGCAAATTTCTTAAAAAATTTTCTTCTCCAGATCCAGCAGGCAGAATCTTTTGATATTTGGTATGCAACATTGTGGGATGGATCTGATGCAAATTTGTTCAAATCGGCTCCTTAGATTCATATTTGGGCTTACTATAGAAGCTTGAATTCGAACTTAGTGCATTTCAGGCAAATTTCTTAAAAAATCATCTTCTCCAGATCCAGCAGGCAGAATCTTTTGATATTTGGTATGCAACATTGCGGGGTGGATCTGATTCAAGTTTGTTCAAATCGGCCCCCTGGATTCATATTTGGGCTTAATATAGAAGCCTGAATTCGCACTTAGTGCATTTCGGGCAAATTTATTAAAAAATCTTCTTCTCCAGATCCAGCAGGCAGAATCTTTTGATATTTGGTATGCAACATTGTGGGGTGGATCTGATTCAAGATTGTTCAAATCGGCTTCCTAGTTTCATATTTGGGCTCACTATAGAAGCTCGAATTCGAACTTAGTGCATTTCAGGCAAATTTCTTAAAAAATCTTCTTCTCCAGATCCAGCTTCAGAATCTTTTCATATTTGGTAAGCAACATTGTGGGGTGGATCTGATTCAAGTTTGTTCAAATCAGCCCCCTGGGTTTATATATATTTGGGCTCCGTATAGGAGCTCAAATTTTAACTTAGTGCATTTCAGGCATATTTCTTAAAAATCTTCTTCTCCAGATCCAGCAGGCAGAATCTTTTGATATTTGGTATGCAACATTGTGGGGTGGATCTGATTGTGATTCATGAACGTATTTATTTGTAAAGTTGATAGAATCTTAGACAAAATTTGCAGAAAAGATCTACTATAGAAGGGGTGGTATCCAGGGTGAACCGTTTACCCAAATCTAGCAGTACTAATGCATTATTCACACAAATCTCCGTTCAAATTTTATGACCCCTCATTGGAACACACGCATTCAGCTCATTCCAACAAAGGTCATATGCCATGTTTTCGAGACAAAAGAATAAAAATTTTAGTTATTCATGAAATTTTTAGGCAACTGTTGTCTGTTATTCACATTGCTTCATGAAATTTCAGTACTTTTGGAAGTTACCTCAGTAATCAAGGGTTAATTCCCCTTAATTAAATGTCACCTCTAAAAAACAACCACTTTGCATATCTTACCTTTTTACCAGCATAACTGCCAAAACTTGTCAGCATTCTTCGCAAAAATCGCTATTCAAATTTTAATTTTTGTCTCTTAAACATACATGTACTTATCGCTTGTAAATACCCCATTGGAATGAGCTTTTTGAGCTCATTCCAATGAGAGGTCGCACACCATGCTTTTCGAGTCAAAAAAGCAATTTTTTAGTTATTCCAGAATTTCGTACGTAAAACACAGCCTTATGACTTCACATTAAAATGAGCTCTCTAAGCTTGTTCCAATCAACATTCACGCACTATGTCTTTCACACAAAAAATAAAATTTTCCATTTATTCCGGAATTTTGTTTGCAAGAACACTCTTACCCCCCCCCCCCCCCTCCCCCCACACACACACACACACACACACACACACACACACACACACACACACACACAGACACACACATCTAAAAGTTCGGCAGCAAAAAAACAGTTACTTCAATTTTTAAATGCATTATAGGAACAACTTGCCTAATCAAATTTAAATACTTTTGCATCATTCTGTATCTAGAACAAACCATTTACCATATCTTTACGCAAAATTCTCCAGCATCATTCACAAAAAAACACCATTATTTATATATTCACATTTCTGTCTCAAAAATATACCTGATCTTCCCATACCCCTATTGGAATAAGCTGTTTGAGCTTGTTCCAATGATGATAAAAAAACTAATATTTTGGAAAATTTGTGAAAATTTTTGTTTTCTTGCATGCAAATATGTACATGTAGCACATGGAAGATATCCACAGTTGGGGAGAGATGTCCAAGGCTATCTCTTCACATTCCTTGTTTGTGCTTCATGCTAAACCAGTTTGTCTGCAGAGATAAATTTGCTTTATTAAAAATCATTGGAGATTGGCCACACACCAATGATTTTAAATAAAACTAATTTTAGGTAACAAATGTTGAACTTCAAACAAAATCTATCACTCAACCAGTTAATGTTGATGAGGCATGACATGGTGAAGGTGACCTAAAATACTTCTTAGAGTCACTTTGTCAGGTGAGCGATTAAGGCCACGTGGGGCCTCTTGTTTCTTGCTTTTTTACAGTTTTGGTTAAAGTTTGTGGTTAAAAACCCAGACAAACACCACCCCCATCCCCACCCCCACCCCCATGATGCCAGTTAGGTATTTTTTTTATCTGTTCAAAATGCATTCTGAATGATTTAGACTGACCACATGTGGATAAAAAATTGGACTCCCCTAGCACACCCCCACTCTCCCCCACCCCTCACCCCCCATTATTTGATTTCAACCAAAGTTGATATGTGTATTTTCCAGCTAGTAATACAGGCCATGTCAGGTTTCAATATAGGTTCCACAACTCCCACCCCCCCCCCCCCCCACCCAACACACACACACACACACCACACACCACACACACACACACACACACACACAAACGTGTCACTTAGGCAATTATTCCCATTGACTCATATAGCCCAACATTGCTTTATGTACTGCATCTTTAATCCTTTACCTAACACAAGTTGAAGCCAACAGTACAAATTATTTTTCTGAAACATCAGATTTTTTCATTCTTTATTTACTTCTAACCATGGCTTATTACTCCTTATTGGAACAAGCTCATCAAGTTTGTTCCTTTAATAGGTCATGAGGTATGTTTTGAAGTAGAGAAATGAAAAAATGAAATTTGAATAGCAAATTTTGTATATCACGAGTGCAGATATGGCAGGTTCGTTTGGTAAACTGTTAACAAAAAATGGCTTCGACTATTTTGCGTCTAAGCATTGCCATTCCTGGGACAGTCGGGCTGCATGCGTGACATCACTCTAGTTGGTAAACTACTATAGAACGATGACTTACAGATCAAGTTTGAGTTTCATGCTGATAGCATTATTCTTGTGTGAGTTACGGCCCTTGGAAATATGGAAAAGCACCAAAATATCAGTATTTTTATACTGTACCAATGACCCAGACATAGCTGGTGCTAACTCTTGAAAATCTAGGGCCAAACACAAATTTTGCCCCCCAATCCCCAAAATTTGCATCTAAAACCAAAGAAATCATGTCCTGAATGGCCCTCCATACTTCGCCTCTACTGCGCATGCGCAGTGTCAGGGAGGTCCCGGAATTGGCGCCATTTATCATTCTTTGTTTGGCCCTTCATCAGTTCACATCTGACTGATCTTTGTGCTTGTAAATCTCAGTTTAAATGATGCCAGACACATAAATATTAGAGAAATGGTGGATCTAAGGAGGAAATAGAAGGAGGAGAGGAAAAATGAGTGACAGAAAATAATCAGGGCTGTAACTTAAAATTTTTTAATGAAATTATGTTAAGTTACCTATTTTCGAGCCATGGGCCTGTTGTGGTCATTCTTGCTATAAAGTTACACTGCTTGTTCAGTGTTTTCCTCTCTCCCTTTCCTTTAAGTCCCCCCTTGCTATTCTCCCATGCTTTTGGCATATTTTCTGTAATATTATTACTAAAATTTCTTGGGAGTTTTAGCTGGATAACAGAATGAATTCTGTTCTTTTCCCACTGTTTACATCCTCACCCATGAGTGTTTAGGCGTAGTGTTCTGCATCTACCATCTGATGTTCTGCAGTTTCTTCCCTGGAAGTCTCTGTTTTGCATCAGATAGTGTATTATTGGTAACTGATTTCGGGCCAGGGTTATCAGTGCCTGGAGTCATGTTTCTGGTGTTTTTACACTTCTTGTTTACATTGACAACAGCCTCTGTGGAGGTGGATTTCTTGTCTTTGTGTTAGTTTAATCATAACTGGATACATTATTATTATTCGTAAGTGTTTCATTAATTTTTTTAAATATTTTTAAAATTTTTTGTCCACACTTATGCTTGGGATCCATTGGGGCTCAACGTTACTTTTCAGAAACTTGGGCTTTTCGGAAAAAATATTTTTTCAAAAAATTTTTTTATTTCAATTACTTTTTCTATGTTAATGGATCATGTTATTATGTATTTTTGTTTTCAGGGGTTGGTGCGAGTACTAGGACTTTGTATTCTTTTCACAATGACTTTCATAATCGTTATATAAATGTAGTCAGTGTACTCGCACTAACTCCTGTTAAGTATGTGTTAATTTCGAAGACAACATGGGAAGCGTGTGTCACGGTATGTTAGCGGGGAAATGGCCATGCCGGTCCTTTCTCCGCAGGGTCACTCTAGTTTATCAATTTCAGATGAACAAGAACAGGGTGATGTATCCGTGATGTCTTCCAAAAGTGTGCCTCCGTCGTCACAATTAATGAAGAGCTAGCGGCAAAGTGCTCATGGAAATACGTCAATTGCCTAAGAGGTCCCTAGTAGGATCGACGGCCTTTGACGTCCGCTAGCTCGCCCGGTGTAGCATCCATTCATCGAATGGTTCGGCAGCCAGGTTCGTCCGTTGCGGTCCAGAAGGAGTTTTGGGTGATGCGAGCACTATAAATCAACCAAGTGCACACCCAGTGACGGCAGATCAGAGGAGAGAACGGAGGAAGCCTATTAGTCCAGTTCCTAGCTCGTCCAGGTCCATCCGGGCTGCGAGTGAGAGAGACCCCTCTCTCGTACAACATCTGGCCCCAGATGTTGTGGTACAAAATGTTTCGCGTTCGGAGCATACGTCCGCCGCTCGGGACGCTCCGTAAAATAGACAGTCTGGAGAGACTGTCAATAAGGCTTCCTCATCCTCATGGCAGCACACACGACCGCACCTTGGCTACGTGACCTCGGATATCCAGCCAACTTTGCCAATCAGAGAATCCACGGCGACCAGGTCATGCCATCCGGTAGCCAGGGAAACGAGGCCTGTAGACTCCGGACGTTCGCATGAGAAAAGTATGCAGGAGTCAACGTACACGGAGCTTCCAGCGGCAAGCATCGTAAGACCGCTACTCCACAGGCCTCAGTGACAGACGTGCTATCCCAAATAGCACAACTTATCGCAGCATCCCAGCAACGACAGAATCTCTGTCGCATCATGTAATATCTGACGACGCTGGGTCGGTACGCTCCGCTGAAGCATCAGGTACAGACGTCCGAAAACTTCATAGGGTCCGACAGGATGGCGAAAGGGATTCGGAGGATTTCGAGGTTTCCCTTTCGGAACAACATAAGCTGCTGTACATGTCATCCGACTTTATCTTCTAGAGGTTGTTTCGTCGGACCAGAATGCTGCGATGCCGGATAAGAGACTGATAGCGTCGGTGGACACAAGAATTTTTTGATCGGTTCAGGGACATCGTCCCTCAGTTTCCGACACAGTCCAATAATGTCACAGGAACTTTAGAATTATTGAACGACGCTATATATATATATATGCTTGCTATTAAACAAGCAAGTCTGGTTTCTTGTTCGCAAAAGTTACCGTGATGTCTTTCAAGTGTGCCTCTGTCGTCATAGTTAAATGAAGAGCTAGCGGCAATAAGTGCTCATGGAAATATGTCAATCGCCTAAGAGGTCCCTAGTAGGATTGACGGCATTGACATCCGCTAGCTCGCCCGGTGTAGCGTCCATTCATCGAATGGTTCGGCAGCTGGGTTCGTCCATTGCGGTCCAGGAAGGAGATTTGGGTGATGCGAGCACTATAATTAGACAAAAGTGCACACCCAGTGACGACGGATTAGAGGAGAGATCGGAGGAAGCCTATTATTCCGGTTCCTAGCCCGTCCAGGTCCATCCGGGCTGCGAGCGAGAGAGGTCCCTCTCTCGTACGACAACTTCTGGGACCAGATGTTGTGGTACAAAACGTTTAGCATTCGGAGCATACATCCGCCGCTCGGGACGCTCCGTTATATAGACAGTCCGAGAGACTGTCGATAAGGCTTCCTCATCCTCACGGCAGCGCACACGACCGCACCTTGGCTACGTGACCACGGATATCCAGCCAGCTTCGCCAATCAGGGATTCCACGGCGAACAGGTCACGCCATCCGGTAGCCAAGGGACACGAGGCCTGTAGACTCCGGACACTCGTCAATGTACACGGAGCTTCCAGCGGCAAGGGCAATGTAAGACCGCTTCTCCACAGGCCTCAGTGACTGACGTGCTATCCAAAATAGCACAACTTATCGCAGCATCCCAGTAACGACAGAATCTCTGTCGGATCAGGAATAATCCGACGACGCTGCGTCGGTACGCTCCGCTGAAGCATCAGGTACGGGCGACCGAGCTCTTCATAGAGTCCGACAGGATGGCGAAAGGGATTCAAAGGATTTCGAGCTTTCCCTTTCGGAACAACAGAAGCTGCCACAGATTTCTTCCGGCATTATCTTCCAGAGGTTGTTCCATCGGACTAGAATGCTGCGATGCGGGATAAGAAACTAATAGCGTCATTGGACACAGAATTTATTTTTGATCGGTTCAGGGACATCGTCCTTGAGTTGCCGACACAGTCCAATAATGTCACAAGAACATTCGAATTATTGAACGACACTATATATAAGCTTGCTACCAAAACAGGCAAGGTCTGGTTTCTTGTCCGCAAATGCTCTAAATCTGCCGTTCATCAATTCAGGGAATAAATTTGTAACGGCAGGACAGGGCATACCGAGAGTTCCTCTGCGGCTAGACGACGAGGCTGAAGACTTGTAATTGTCTATATCGCCGTCTATGTCAATTCCAACCACGACGTTGGAAACGACAATAATGTCTGACAGTCTTAACTTAGACGCTTTATCATACGCAGACCACCTTACCAAAGCGTTATCATTACGTCTTCAAGGGAAAGAATTCCAGGATATGATCCTCAATGAGATTTCTTTCAAGGGCAGTAGTTTTTCCACGTATAACTCCGCCCTTCAGTGGCAAACCTGGAGTTGGTTAGACGTGACGCAGCCCTAGCTACATCCACGCGCGTGGATAGTAAGGTGAAGAACTCTCTCAGAGTCATTTCGGTCTCGGAGAAGCTTCTCTTCGACGGCAACCTTTCGGCAATGTATGAATTGCTCGATATGGACGTTCTCTTGTCAATCAAGTGTAACAAGAGATTCAGACTTGGGCAGACATTCAGTGGTTGTCTCAGGGACTTCCACTGCAGTTGCCGGATCCGAGTTTTATGATTATGACAGATGCCAATCAAACAGGTTGGGGTACAACATTGATCCCAACGGATTCGAAGTGCCAGGGTCTTTGGGTTCCGCAGTTTCTAGGCAAGCACATAAACATCCAAGAAATGATGTCAGTTTGGCTTGCACTATGTCATTGGATGAACATTATTCAGAAAGCGCATGTCCAAATCCTGTCCGACAGTATGACAGTAGTTGCGTATATCCGGAACCAGGGAGGCACTCATTCCGTTCCGTTATTCAATTTAACGGAAAGAATCCTTCTGTTTGTTCTAGAACACCAAGTTCTGCTTTCGGTCCGTCATATTCCGGGTCGTCTGAATGTATTAGTAGACTCCCTTTCACGGAATAGTCGCTTGTTGCCGTCAGAATGGACTCTCAACAAACAGGTATTCAATCAGATTTGCTACCAATGGGAGCGGCCAATGATAGACTTATTTGTGACACAACTCAACAATCAATTGCAGACGTATGTGTCACCATGTCTGGATCCCCGAGCATATGCAGTAGAAGCTCTATCGATCTCGTGGGACGGAAGGATAGGATATGCGTATCCTCCAGCGCTGTTGATTCAGCTAATATTGCTCAAGATAAACAATCTCAATACAATTCTGTTGGTAGCATCTCTGTCTCCACAGAGACCGTGGATAAATCTGCTCAGGTGTCTGCTGTGGGACTTACCGCGAAAACTTCCTCCACGAGAGGATCTTCTTTCGCTGGGGAAATCGTGTCAACTTCATCACAACCCGCAAGGTCTCAACCTTCACGTATTCCGTTGTGCGGTCCTTCTTGCACGGCAAGCATTGTACAGAATGAGCAGTGGATGCGATTTCTAACTGTAGGAGGACCTCCTCTTCGCTATGCTATGCGGTTAAGTGGAAGGTCTTTCGTCATGGGTGTAGGGATCATTTTGTTGATATTTTTGATCCCTCCATACCAGACATTGCAAACTTTCTAGTATACTTGTTTGACGAGATCAACTGCAGCCTGTTACTATTAAAGGTTATAGGTCTATGTTATCTGATACCTATGCACACCATGATAGTTTACAGTTGAATCTAATGTCTCTTTATCTAAATTAGTTAGAAACTCTTCGATAAATAGACCTAGAACCCTTAGATTAATTCCTAAATGAATTTAGCTTGGGTTCTTCTTAACTAAAAGAAAACCATTTGAGCCTCTTGAGTCAGTAGATTTCAAATTCTGGTCTTATAAGACAGCATTTCTCTTAGCTTTCTCTTCTGCTTGAAGAGTCAGTGAGCTTCATGCACTATCGGTGGACGATTCTCACTATCGTAGTGACGGGAACACTATTACCTTTACTACTAATGTTGGATTTTTGGCTAAGAATCAGGCTCCTAATAATATCCGGAACCTATTGTTATTAAGGCCCTTCCGTCTTCAGACGGGCACAGGCCTTTACTCTGTCCGGTTAGAGCTTTATATATTTATAAACAAGATCTCAGTTTATCAGAAAGGGACGTAAACGCTTCTTTCTGACTCTTATGCCTAATAGAAAGGACATTACGGTCCATTCTATGGCTTGATGGATTCAATTAACTATCCGTACTGCTTATGATAATCTATCTTCAACTCAGCAGTCTGTGCGTAAGATTTCGGCTCATTAAGTAACAGCTCTTTCTACATCTTAGGCTTATGCAAATAGTGTTGCTATTACAGATTTAATGAAGGCTGCATATTGGTCTCAGCCATCCACATTCACGAATTTTTATCTCAGAAATATTGAGTCCATTTCTGGAGACCTGCTTTGTTTAGGTCCATTATCTGCTGCTCAGAATGTCGTTCACTAAACAGTTGCAACTATAGTTATGCAGGCTTTCTGTTCAGGCAGTGACTCTGTCCTGCTGCCCTTTTCGCTCTGGGCTATTTGACCCAGGGCAAGGGGAAGGGGGGGGGGGGAGGGTGTTCCCCTGGGTCACCTGTTTTATAGTGAAAACAAGGGGATACTTCCTCCGGAGTCAGTAATTCTGAGTTGTTACCGGGATGGTTTTAAAGTGAAAGTTAATGTTTAAAAAATTCATTCATGTCATATTTTTAAAGTATAGCATTTGTATATGTCACGTGTCAAACGGGAGTTAATATACAATCCTCGGACACTTTTAAAAAGAGTATAAAGAGTCTCAATTCTCTGGACTAACTTTATTTATTGGCTTACTTTAAAAGTAATTAGTATAAGGATTGTACTGGATGTTAATAGAGAACATGAATGTTATGATGCTCAATTATGGAGGGTGTTGTGTCTTTCTAATTTATCATAAATAAGAAAGATACATGTAAAGCCTAATACTCCTTTTCTCCTCGAGGGGATGACTCTATTTTATATAGTTGAGCTTATTGGATTTTCCTCTATGTCCTAGGCCCTCCAGCCTTTTTACTATTCAGCTATGTCTGGGTCATTGGTACAGTATAAAAATGTTAAAAAATTTATAGTAATTTATATATTTTTTATACTTACCAATGACCCAGATGGGGATGGCCCTCCCAGGAGTTGGGAACTCTACCTCCCCGCTGAGTACATAGTGCTGACCAGGCACTGGTTGTAAGAATGATAAATGGCGCCAATTCCGGGATCTCCTTGACACTGCACAGTAGAGGCAAAGTATGAAGGTCCATTCAGGACATGATTTCTTTGGTTTTAGATGCAAATTTTGGGGATTGGGGGGCAAAATTTGTGTTTGGCCCTAGATTTTTAAGAGTTAGCACCAGCTATGTCTAGGTCATTGGTAAGTATAAAAAATATATAAATTACTATAAATTTTGTAAGTTTCCGGAGTTTTTTTGGAAACGCTTCAACGGAATTATTTCATTTTTGGTAAACTACTATAGAACGATGACTTACAGAGCAAGTTTGAGTTTCATGCTGATTGCATTATTCTTGTGTGAGTTATGCCCCTTGGAAATATGGAAAAGCGCCAAAATATCAGTTTGACAGACTTTTTTTGGAAACGCTTCAACGGAATGATTTCATTTTTGGTAGCCTACTATAGAACGATGACTTACAGATCAAGTTTGAGTTTCATGCTGATTGCCTTATTCTTGTGTGAGTTATGGCCCTTGGAAATATGGAAAAGTTCCAAAATATCAGTTTGCGGAATTTTTTCTGGAAACGCTTCAACGGAATGATTTCATTTTTGGTAACGTACTATAGAACGATGACTTACAGATCAAGTTTCATTTACACTCTGTCCATCCATCCGTCAGTCTGTCAGTCAGTCTGTCGGTCATACTTTAGTTTTCCGAACTTATTTTGGAAACGCTTCAACGGAATGATTTCATTTTTAGTGACCTACTATAGAACGATGACTTACAGATCAAGTTTCATTTGCACTCTGTCCATCCGTCAGTCTGTCAGTCACTCTGTCAGTCATACTTTAGTTTTCCAGACTTTTTTGGAAATGCTTCAACCGAATGATTTCATTCTTGGTAACCTACTACTGAATGATGACTTACAGATCAAGTTTGAGTTTCATGCTGATTGCATTATTCTTGTGTGAGTTACGGCCCTTGGAAATATGAAAAAGCACCAAAATATCAGTTTTCCCGGAGTTTTTTTGGAAACACTTCAACGGAATGATTTCATTTTTGGTAAACTACTATAGAACGATGACTTAGAGATTCAGTTTGAGTTTCATGCTGATTGCATTATTCTTGTGTGAGTTATGGCCCTTGGAAATATGGAAAAGTGCCAAAATATCAGTTTTCTGGACTTTTTTTGGAAATGCTTCAACGGAATTCATGCTGATCACATCTAGGTTATAACATTTGTATAATTATTAATGCTCATTAGTCCGGTAGGGGACGTTGTATTGCTTCAGCGATGCGTGCACTCTTCTTTAATTTGAAATCTTTCCAATGCTTTGATTCCATTCCAATACCCCATGAGTTATTTGAAAACAAAACACACCTCTGAAACATCCCAGAGTTTATAGCAACAGCTGTCGTTTTCTCATATACTTTGTGGAGAAAAGTATCCAACAGCAAGGCCTCGGTAATACATAAGAAATGTGAAAACTAGACTGGTGTAGACACACTAAATTATTGTAATCTTAACTTGACAAAGTCAAGATAAGCTATTGCCATCATGCATATGGAAGTCTGTGAGTCTGTTCACATTTTCCTTTAGCACGTGCTACACCCCATAGTTCTTGTCCAATCGTCCTGAAATTTCATATGTAGGTTTGAGGTTATGTCTAGATGAGAATGTCCCCTTTTGGTTGCGATTGGTCAATGTTAGGGCTGCCCGAGCCCAAAACCCCAAAATCTTTTGCACAGTCTGCAGGTCGTATTTATGGAGGGATTTCATTGGTACGATGACTCCATATAATGCCTAGATGAGAACATCCCCTTTTGGTGACTCTGTATAATGTCTAGATGAGGACGTCCCCTTTTGGTTATGATCTGTCAACCGTGATGGCTACCCGAGCCCAAAACCCAAAAACCTTTAGCACAGTCTACAGGTCGTATTTATGGAAGGATTTCATTGTAATTTGGTATGATGACTCCATATAATGTCTAGATGAGAACACCACCTTTTGGTTGGGACTGGTCAACTGTGGCAGCTACAGGTGGAGTGGAGGCATGGGGGGGGGGGGGGGGGGGAGGGGGGGGGCGAAAACATTTAGCACAGTCTACAGGTCGTATTTATGAAGGGATTTCATTGTAACTTGGTAGGATGACTCCAGATAATGTTTAGATGAGAACGTCCCCTTTTGGCCGTGATCATTCAACCATGATGGCTGCCCGAGTCCAAAACCCGAAAACCTTGAGCACAGACTACAGGTCAAATTTATGAAGCGATTTCATTATAACTTGGTAGGATGACTCAGTATGATGTCTAGATGAGGACGTCATCCCCTTTTGGTTGCGGTCTGTCAAACGTGGTGGCTACACAGACCCAAAGCCTGGAAACCGTTAGCACAGTGTACAGGCTGTATTTATGGAGGGATTTCATTGTAACTTGACAGGAAGACTCGTTTTGGAATAATTTCACTTTAACTTTGTAACTCTGGTTGACACATTAACTGTGAGGCCCACATTAACCCACGCCTCAATTCTTTAGTACAGTCTACACCTCAAATTATTTTTATTGAAAACATAACATACAGGGAACAGAAATTAACATATTCTCAGTTATCACAGTTCCTTGTCTTATTTCATAATCATTTCATAAACATTGAACATTATCCTTTTCATCAAACACAACACACAGTCAAGTTAAGTAACAGTGTTATTGACGCTTTCATTTTCATTTCAGATGACTGTGTAGTAAATATACTGCAGGTCTACATACTATTGTCTAATGATTCAATTATTTCAGACCCGACATGTATGCTAAATAGACAGAACGCGATGTGTGTTTGAATCGGTGGGTGTTTTACATAACAAGTTGGAACGGCATAGTCATATTTTGTGAGAGCCTACGGTAGGCTCTCGTGAAATATGATTACACCATTCCATTGAGTTTTGTAAAACACCCACTGATTCAAACACACATCGCGTTCTGTGTTTATTACACAACCCATTCATTAAAATTCATTTAAATAAACAAATTTTAATTCCGATGTTTAAAACCAGAGGTGAAGAGTCTGTTTGTTTTGACTGAAGCTGTACTGATCAAATGGATCAATAAAAAATCAAAACAACCTTTTCGGAACCAATGTTTTTTTAAATTTGTAATATCGCTGTTTCTCTTCGGCTGCAGCCCATTCATGCCTAACCATTTCATGGCTATTACTGTTAGTAAAAATATAAGTACAGACATGTGGAGGTTTGCAAAACAGCTTTTTTTTTTTAAAAGAAGTTTGAAGCATGTCAAGATGTACGAAGATTTACTGAAATAAAGTTGACCGATTTAGATATAACGGATCCACAAAACGAGATGCCCACGGACTGGGTTAATGTTCTTGTTGAAAATCATTGGGTTTTTTAAAAAATATTATCTCAGTTTGGGTTAACTAATTTTTTGTGAACCGACTTTATTTTGCTTTGGACGTTTTCATTTCACACAATGCGACAGATGGTCTATGATTGTATAACGAAATTTGGCAAAAAAACTTTTTGAAGCGTACCTAATGACTCGATGGGAAAGGAACTAGTATGAATGGTGCTGGAAAAAAGGTCTGGCTTGTACATCACCCATTGAATACAGAATCATTTATGTCATAGCGGCCATCCCGTTAAATACAAGGGTTTAAAGTTGAATGGATGTGCAATAATAGGATTTATTCAATCATTTCACTTCCTAATTTGCAATGGCATTTTTTTATTTTTCTAGTTTTCTCTCCACAATATAGTCTTTGCTGCCTATGTGGCATTAAGCACTAATAAATAAATAAATAAATAAATAAATAAATAAATAAATAGTATTCCCCGTGGGAACCCCGGGAAGTGAAGCAGTGCCTGTTCACTGCGGTAAACAGGCTCTGTTGTACTGGTAAAATAGGACCCAGTCACCAATGCTTGGGAGGTGCAAACCCTCTCTAAATTTGGCAACATGGCTTATTAATGCTCACCACTGGTCTTGAGTTGATACTCATGTTGTGGTCATGATTAGCCATTGTGCAAAAATATGTGACCTTAAACACCACTAAATAATAATAATCAATAGTATGCTAATAGGTACAGACACACATTTTGTGAAATATCATCTGGCTGGTGAGATGATTTTTAGCCCACCTGACTGAAAGTCAGGGTGAGCTTTTCTTATCACTCTTTGTCCGTCGTCTTTCCGTCATCTGTCATCCATCGTCCTGCGTGAAGGTGGTGTTTGAGCCTCTTTCTCCTAAACCATTGGCCACATTTTAATTAAATTTCGTGTAAATAGTCGTTATATAGGGGCATTTTGATTTTTATGCAAATTAACTTTCGGCTCATATTGAGCAGAGGGATGTGGAAAAAATGGCCTTATTTTTTGAAAATCTTCTTCTAATGAACCACCAGTAGCAGAGACTTGATATGTGGTATACAGAGTCCTTTTGAGGTTTAGAATAAAGTTTGTTCAAGAGAAGTTTGTGGGGCATTATTTGCCTTCGTTATCGGAGGGGCAAAAATTTTGGCCACGCCTAAAATTTCTGTTTTCAGAACTGTGAGGTCAATTTGAACCAAATTTGATATGAGATGATAATGGGTCATAAGTAGTTGATTGATGCAAAAAAAAATCTTTCTCATTGCCCCGTGGGAACCTCGAGAGCTAAAAATAGGAAAAAACCTTAAGACTGCCATATCTCCAAAACTACACGGCACAGAGAATTCTTATTTTGTATAAAGCTTACTTTTATCCAGTAGAATAGAATGGTTAAAAAAATCCCTATCGATTTGATCACAAGGTACTTTTTCAGGACTTTGAAAAAGTGCTGAGTCAGCACTTTTTAACACTGTTGGCAATGGGAAAAACATTAAAAAACCTTCTTTTCCAGATCCAGCAGGCAGAATCTTTTGATATTTGATATGCAACATTGTGGGGTGGATCTGATTCGAGTTTATTCAAATCGGCCCCCTGGGTTCATATTTGGGCTCAGTATAGGAGCCCGATTTCGAACTTAGTGCATTTCAGGCAAATTTCTTAAAAAATCTTCTTCTCCAGATCCAGCAGGCAGAATTTTTTGATATTTGGTATGCAACATTGTGGGGTGGATCTGATTCAAGTTTGTTCAAATCGGCCCCCAGTATTCATATTTGGGCTCACTAGAGAAGCCCGAATTCGAACTTAGTGCATTTCAGGCAAATTTCTTAAAAAATCTTCTCAAGATCCAGCAGGCAGAATCTTTTGATATCGGTATGCACCATGCTTAGGAGGGTGAGATTCAAGTTTGTTCAAGCCAAGTCCCTGGGTTCATATTTGGGCTCACTGTGGTAGCCTGAATGATAACTTAGTTCAAAATGAGGAATTTTCTTTAAAAATCTTCTTCTTCAGATCCAGCAGTCGGAATGTTTTGATATTTGGTGTGCAGCATCCGTAGGGTGGTGAGATTCAAGTTTGTTAAAGCCAAGTCCCTGGTTTCATATATGGGCTCCCTGTGGGTGCCTGAATTATAACTTAGTTCAATATGAGGAATATTCTTTAAAAATCTTTTTTTTTAGATCCACTGGTCAGAATCTTTGGATATTGGGTATAAGCTTTTCTTAGGAGGAGCAGATGCAACTTGTTGAAATCAAATCTCTGGGTTGATATTTAGGCTACCATGTCAGGTGAGCACCCTCAGGCCCCCTGGGGCCTCTTGTTTCTGATTACAAATTACATTCATGAGGTAAAATCCAGCAGACATTTTGAATGTTCATGTTTCAGTTGAATGAATCAATAATTTCTATGTATTAGGTTTCCTGACAGAATATAATAGACCACTGGAAATGCAGTTGAACTGTCTTAAATGTGCCAATCGTTTATCCAACTGCCTGTAAATTCTTTTTTTTCTGGCAGGAAAAGCACCATGTTCCAATTGGATTCTTTTGATTCTGTCAGTTGACTCAATGTCTTTAATTTGAATGATAAACTCGAATATATTTGGATGTGCCTTTTCAGATATATGTCATTCTTTGTTTGGCAATAGTGCAAAAGCAACTGGGAACATTGTATTCCCCACTAAGCAATGGACAGTGTAGATTTGGTTCCATAATCTATGACAGGCATAAGATGTACCACCCATGAATAGCGTATCTGCTTCTTCCATCATTTGTATCATTTCCTGTGTTGCGAAGACTAATAACTTGTCCTTTTTTCCATCATCTACAAGAAGGAAGTCTCTATTTGTTTCGGTTTGTGTTCATAGTACCTCCAACTGTACCTCAGCTAATGTCTTCGAAAGGTGATGCTGGAGCTTATGCTTGTGAAGGATGGGAGAACTGCTGCTTGATTTTCAATCATTGTCCCAACCTCTTCATTGTATATCTGCTGAAGAGGCACGACTTCATCTTTCACTTGTCAGAGAAAACTCATCACACATAGTGTACAAGGCTTGAAATAATAATTTTTCCAGTGCAGGTCAAAATGTCCTGTCCCAAGTAGTTGGTGCAGGTCATTTTAATTTGGTGCAGGTCATTTTCAACATATTGCTTTACACATTGTAAACTGACATATGGTGACTACTGAATGAGGAAATGACTTGTTAATTTGCAATGGAATTTAACCCGTTGAACACAAGAGGCCACATTACCATCCCAGGGACATGGTACGTCATACTCACAAGTAGGGTGCCTGCTAATTTAAGGGTGGGTTAGACCAATCAATATTTTCAACGTGAAAATATTGATTGGTCTAACCCCAAATAATGAATATAGAGTCTGCTAATTGCTGCATTTCAACTGACATGGAAGATATCACCAGTGTTCAAAGGGTTAAGTTTATACCAAATTATCAGTGTTTTGTAAACTCAGATTCTAAAATTGAGCAGAATTTTGTGTCGGTCAAAATGGCCTATGGATTTCAAAGTGTGTAGGTCACAGTAAGTTTGGTGTCTGTCATTGTCCTTGTCCCTCCACTTATTTCGAGCCTTCATAGTGTATTGGGATCTTCGACTGGTTCATGGCTATGTAGTGAATTACTGATAACATAATTACAAACAGTACCCAGGTGACTCTTACATTTCCAATGTGTTGCTGTTTGATGATGGTTGTCAAGTCTGTATCTGTACCCATCATACAAAACCTGCTTGCCTCCAGTCTGATAAGTGTCCTATACATATTTAGAAAGTATCTTCAGGTTCTAAGTTCAAAATATTCTTTGATCTGTCCCACAATTGTATCAAGAAAAAATAGAAAATCCTTTTTACTTACCATAGTGAAGATCAATAAAAAGAACTGAAATGATAATAATTTTAATAAAAAAAAAATCACCCAGATTTAATTTTTCCTTTATACAGGGCAGTTCATCAAAGAAGAAGAGAAAACTATCAAAGGTAAATTATTGAAACTTACACATTGGATGTCATTTTTGTACGGCCCCTCATATGAGCAGGCCATATTATGGTATGGCAATGTCCGTCTGTCCGTCCTTCCATCCATTAGCTTTTGTTTGTCGATGCGATAACTTGAAAACTATAGATCCAACAGATGCTGCTTTTTATGGTTCATTCATCATGACTAGAGGATGGTTCCTTTCGATAACCATCATTCTGGCATATCCAAGATGGCCGCCATGACAGCCATCTTGAATTTTTAGGGACTTTTGATTGTCCATTTGATAATCCAACAGATACTGTTTTTTTATGGTTGCTTAGTCATGACAAGAGGATGATTCCTTTCGATAACCAGTATCATTGTCAGTCCGTCCATCCATCCATTTGTCTGTCTGTCTGTCCGTTCTTCCGTCCGTTAACTTTTGTTTTCCCACATGATAACTTGAAAACAATACATCCAACAGATACTGTTTTTTTTATGGTTGATTTGTCATGACTAGAGGATGATTCTTTTCAATAACCAGCATCAATGTCCATCCGTCCGTCCATCCGTTAACTTTTATTTGTCCATGCTATAACTTGAAAACAATACATCCAACAGATGCTGTTTTTTATGGTTGATTAGTCATGACTAGAGGATGGTTCCTTTCGATAACCAGCATTCTGGCATGTCCAATATGGCCACCATCTGGGAGTTTTGATTCTCCATGCAATAACTTGAAACAATATATTCAACTTTAATGGGTCATAAGCCAGGAATGTACAATTATTTTTGAAGGAATTATTGACCTTTTGTTCATCTAAAAATTTCTTCACAAGCGCAATTTCTTCATAGGCGGCCGTATATTGATCCACCGCCTGGTGGTGCACTTGTTTTTTATGGAGTTGAAAGGAAGAATCTATCTAACATCTTACACATTGCAAGACATCCTTTGGCCTAAGTATACTTGTTTCCTTTTTTTAGAAACACTACAAAAATATAAGGTGTTGTTCAATTTGAAGAGCCCACAAATGTATTATGCAATGCCCTGCTGGGTAGTATGTCATTCCACAAGTGGTTAGCAAGTTTTAATGTTATTCAGGTTTTCTATGCTTTGTTTATGAATGAATATTAACTGTTTGAGGGCTAGATTATTTTTGTTTGTCTGAATTTGTTATTCAAAATTTGTTTTATAACAAATTATTTGAGAGTACCTCCAGGCACTCTCCAATAATGTGTAATAGAACAAATTTATATGAACAAAATTCTAGTTGTGTTTGACTGAATATGAAACACAAGAAAGGAAAATGTTGGATTTTGCTCTGCTACCCTCATTTTTTGAAAGCCCATGTTAAATATTTACAACAGATGGGTAAATAAAAAGAATAAATGTCATTGTTATGTGAAATTTGTTCTTAACCCTTTAACTAACATAGCAGCAAAACCCGACCAGCGCTATTCACAATAATCCCCATTCAATTTTCATTATTTTTTAGCTCAACTTTGGCGAAGCCAAATTTGAGCTTATGCCATGGCCCGTCGTCCGTCTGGCCATCTGTCCGTCTGTCCATCAACAATTGGATACGGCTCAGGCTAGAGGTCGTATTTATGAACCGATCTTTACGAAACTTCTTGGGTACCTTTGTTATGACTGTGGGACGAGAACGAGTGTTTTGGGGTGCGGTCCGAAATTCAAGATGGCTGCCAGCTGCCATTTTGTACCGACGATGCAGAAATCTGTTTTTTGTACAGAACTTCCATGTGAAAGCTCTGATTTGAATAATTTTTTGTATGAAGCAGAAATCTGTTTTTAGCTCACCTGAGCGAAGCTCAAGGGGAGCTTTACTAATCACTTTCCGTCCGTCGTCCGTCGTCGTCGTCGTCGTCCGGCGTTAACTTTACATTATCGACTTCTCCTCCTAAACCACTAGCCCAATTTTATTCAAATGTTGGCTAAATGATTATTACCTAATGCCAATTCAGATTTGTTCAAATGAAGTTGCCCCTCCTCCTGGGTGGTGCCACGCCCCCAAGGGGCACCAAAATCTTTGTAAATCTTCTTCTCATGAACCAGCAGTAGCAGAGACTTGATATTTGGTGTGCAGCTTCCTTTTGAGGTGTAGACTCAGATTTGTTCAAGAGAAGTTTGTGGGGCTATACTTGGCGTTGTTATGAGAGGGGCAAAATTTTTTGCCCCGCCCAAAATTTCTATTTTCCAAACCGAGAGGCTGATTTCAACCAAATTTTATGTGAGGGCTTATTGGGTCATGAGTACTTGATTTATGCAAAAAAAAATTTTCCCGCAGCCCCGTGGGAACCGCAGGAGCTAAAAATAGAAAAAATTTAAAACGCCCATATCTCCAAAACTGCACGGCACTGAGAATTTTTATTTGGTGTGCAGCTTCCTTAGGACCAACAGAAAGGATTGGTAAAAAAAAATTGCCATCGGTTTTATCATAGGGTACAGTTTCGGGACTTTGAAAAAGTGCTGAGTCAGCACTTTTTAACACTGTAGGCAATGGGAAAAACATTAAAAAATCTTCTTCTCCAGATCCAGCAGGCAGAATCTTTTGATATTTGGTATGCAACATTGTAGGGTGGATCTGATTCAAGTTTGTTCAAATCAGCCCCCTGGGTTCATATTTGGGCTCAGTATAGGAGCCCGATTTCGAACTTAGTGCATTTCAGGCAAATTTCTTAAAAAATCTTCTTCTCCAGATCCAGCAGGCAGAATCTTTTGATATTTGGTATGCAACATTGTGGGGTGGATCTGATTCAAGTTTGTTCAAATCGGCCCCCTGGGTGTATATTTGGGCTCAATATAGGAGCCCAAATTTGAACTTACTGCATTTCAGGCAAATTTCTTTGAAAATCTTCTTCTCCAGATCCAGCAGGCAGAATCTTTTGATATTTGGTATGCAACATTGTAGGGTGGATCTGATTCAAGTTTGTTCAAATCGGCTCCCTAGATTCATATTTGGGCTCACTATAGGAGCTCGAATTCGAATTTAGTGCATTTCAGGCAAATTTCTTCAAAAATCTTCTTCTCCAGATCCAGCAGGCAGAATCTTTTGATATTTGGTATGCAACGTTGCGGGGTAGATCTGATTCAAGTTTGTTCAAATCGGCCCCCTGGATACATATTTGGGCTTACTATAGAAGCCCGAATTCGAACTTAGTGCATTTCAGGCAAATTTCTTTAAAAATCTTCTTCTCCAGATCCAGCAGGCAGAATCTTTTGATATTTGGTAAGCAACATTGTGGGGTGGATCTGATTCAAGATTGTTCAAATCGGCCCCCTGGGTTCATATTTGGGCTCAGTATAGGAGCCCGATTTCGAACTTAGTGCATTTCAGGCAAATTTCTTAAAAAATCTTCTTCTCCAGATCCAGCAGGCAGAATCTTTTGATATTTGGTATGCAACATTGTAGGGTGGATCTGATTCAAGTTTGTTCAAATCGGCCCCCTGGGTTCATATTTGGGCTCAGTATAGGAGCCCGATTTCGAACTTAGTGCATTTAGGCAAATTTCTTAAAAAATCTTCTTCTCCAGATCCAGAAGGCAGAATCTTTTGATATTTGGTATGCAA
Organism: Pictodentalium vernedei; assembly: GCA_031216915.1. Lineage (NCBI taxonomy): Eukaryota > Metazoa > Mollusca > Scaphopoda > Dentaliida > Dentaliidae > Pictodentalium > Pictodentalium vernedei. The sequence continues at coordinate 543,732,956 of CM062295.1, read as the reverse complement.
CATTGTGGGGTGGATCTGATTCAAGTTTGTTCAAATCGGCTTCCTAGATTCATATTTGGGCTCACTATAGAAGCTCGAATTTGAACTTAGTGCATTTCATGCAAATTTCTTAAAAAATCTTCTTCTCCAGATCCAGCAGGCAGAATCTTTTCATATTTGGTAAGCAACATTGCGGGGTGGATCTGATTCAAGTTTGTTCAAATCGGCCCCCTGGGTTTATATTTGGGCTCAGTATAGGAGCCCAAATTTGAACTTAGTGCATTTCAAGCAAATTTATTAAAAAATCTTCTTCTCCAGATCCAGCAGGCAGAATCTTTTGATATTTGGTATGCAACATTGTGGGATGGATCTGATGCAAATTTGTTTAAATCAGCTCCCTAGATTCATATTTGAGCTTACTATAGAAGCTCGAATTCGAACTTAGTGCATTTCAGGCAAATTTCTTAAAAAATCATCTTCTCCAGATCCAGCAGGCAGAATCTTTTGATATTTGGTATGCAACATTGCGGGGTGGATCTGATTCAAGTTTGTTCAAATCGGCCCCCTGGATTCATATTTGGGCTCACTATAGAAGCTCGAATTCAAACTTAGTGCATTTCGGGCAAATTTCTTCAAAAATCTTCTTCTCCAGATCCAGCAGGCAGAATCTTTTGATATTTGGTATGCAACATTGCGGGGTGGATCTGATTCAAGTTTGTTCAAATCGGCCCCCTGGATTCATATTTGGGCTTAATATAGAAGCCCAAATTCGGACTTAGTGCATTTCGGGCAAATTTATTAAAAAATCTTCTTCTCCAGATCCAGCAGGCAGAATCTTTTGATATTTGGTATGCAACATTGCGGGGTGGATCTGATTCAAGTTTGTTCAAATCGGCCCCCTGGATTCATATTTGGGCTTAATATAGAAGCCCGAATTTGGACTTAGTGCATTTCGGGCAAATTTATTAAAAAATCTTCTTCTCCAGATCCAGCAGGCAGAATCTTTTGATATTTGGTATGCAACATTGTGGGGTGGATCTGATTCAAGTTTGTTCAAATCGGCTTCCTAGATTCATATTTGGGCTCACTATAGAAGCTCGAATTCGAACTTAGTGCATTTCAGGCAAATTTCTTAAAAAATCTTCTTCTCCAGATCCAGCAGGCAGAATCTTTTGATATTTGGTATGCAACATTGCGGGGTGGATCTGATTCAAGTTTGTTCAAATCGGCCCCCTGGGTTCATATTTGAGCTCCGTATAGGAGCCCAAATTTTAACTTAGTCCACTTCAGGCATATTTCTTAAAAAATCTTCTTCTCCAGATCCAGCAGGCAGAATCTTTTGATATTTGGTATGCAACATTGTGGGTTGGATCTGATTGTGATTCATGAACGTATTTATTTGTAAAGTTGATAGAATCTTAGACAAAATTTGCAGAAAAGATCTACTATAGAAGGGGTGGTATCCAGGGTGAACCGTTTACCCAAATCTAGCAGTACTAATGCATTATTCACACAAATCTCCGTTCAAATTTTATGACCCCTCATTGGAACACACGCATTCAGCTCATTCCAACAAAGGTCATATGCCATGTTTTCGAGACAAAGGAATACAAATTTTAGTTATTCAGGAAATTTTTAGGCAACTGTTGTCTGTTATTCACATTGCTTCATGAAATTTCAGTACTTTTAGAAGTTACCTCAGTAATCAAGGGTTAATTCCCCTTAATTAAATGTCGCCTCTAAAAAACAACCACTTTGCATATCTTACCTTTTTACCAGCATAACTGCCAAAACTTGTCAGCATTCTTCGCAAAAATCGCTATTCAAATTTTAATTTTTGTCTCTTAAACATACATGTACTTATCGTTTGTAAATACCCCATTGGAATGAGCTTTTTGAGCTCATTCCAATGAGAGGTCACATACCATGCTTTTTGAGTCAAAAAAGCAATTTTTTTAGATATTCCAGAATTTCGTACGTAAAACACAGCTTTATGACTTCACATTAAAATGAGCTCTCTAAGCTTGTTCCAATCAACATTCACGCACTATGTCTTTCACACAAAAAATAAAAAATTTTCCATTTATTCAGGAATTTTGTTTGCAAGAACACTCTTACCCCCCCCCCCCCCCCACACACACACACACAAACACACACACACACACAAACACAGACACACACATCTAAAAGTTTGTCAGCAAAAAAACAGTTACTTCAATTTTTAAATGCATTATAGGAACAACTTGCCTAATCCAATTTAAATACTTTTGCATCATTCTGTATCTAGAACAAACCATTTACCATATCTTTACGCAAAATCCTCCAGCATCATTCACAAAAAAACACCATTATTTATATATTCACATTTCTGTCTCAAAAATATACCTGATCTTCCCATACCCCTATTGGAATAAGCTGTTTGAGCTTGTTCCAATGATGATAAAAAAAACTAATATTTTGGAAAATTTGTGAAAATTTTTGTTTTCTTGCATGCAAATATATACATGTAGCACATGGAAGATATCCACAGTTGGGGAGAGATGTCCAAGGCTATCTCTTCACATTCCTTGTTTGTGCTTCATGCTAAACCAGTTTGTCTGCAGAGATAAATTTGCTTTATTAAAAATCATTGGAGATTGGCCACACACCAACGATTTTAAATAAAACTAATTTTAGGTAACAAATGTTGAACTTCAAACAAAATCTATCACTCAACCAGTTAATGTTGATGAGGCATGACATGGTGAAGGTGACCTAAAATACTTCTTAGAGTCACTTTGTCAGGTGAGCGATTAAGGCCACATGGGGCCTCTTGTTTGTACAGAACTTCCATGTGAAAGCTCTGATTTGAATAATTTTTTGTATGAATGTTTAGTACCATGGGATACATCACATATAATACGGGTTTTTTTCTCGTACGTAAATTATGCAAATTAGACTAACTTTGATGTTTTTTGGTGTTACTTTCAGCACTGTAAGTGCAAATGCCAATACGGCTCGGGCTAGAGGCCGTATTAATGAACCGATCTTTACGAAACTTCTTGGGTACCTTTGTTATCACCGTGGGACGAGAACAAGTGTTTTGGGGTCCGGTCCGAAATTCAAGATGGCCGATGGCAGCCATTTTGTACAAAATTTGGTGCAATCAGATTTTTGCACAGAACTTCCATATGAAAGCGCTGATTTGAATAATTTTTTGTGTGAATGTTTAGTACCATGGGATACATCACATATAATACGGGTTTTTTTCTCGTGCAGAAATTATGCAGATTAGATGAACTTTGATTTTTTCAGTGCTGCTTACACACAGTAAGTACACATGTCAATACGGCTCGGGCTGGAGTCTGTATTTATGAACCGATCTTCATGAAACGTCTTGGGTACCTTTGTTATCACCTTGGGACGAGAACGAGTGTTTCTGGGTGCGGTCCAAAATTCAAGATGGCTGCCAGTGGCCATTTTGTATCGAAATTAGGTCTAATGAGTTTTTTGTACACAACTTCTGTACGGCTCAGGCTAGATGCCGTATTTATGAGCCGATCTTTACGAAACTTCTTGAGTACCTTTGTTATTACCGTGGGATGAGAACGAGTGTTTTTGGGTGTGGTCTGAAATTCAAGATGGCCACCAGCAGCCATTTTGTACCAAAATTAGTGCAATCAGTCTTTTCTACAGAACTTCTGTATGAAAGTTCTGATTTGAATAAATTTTTGTATGAATGTTTCGTAACATGGAATACATCACATATAGTACGGGTTTTTTTCTCGTGCAGAAATTATGCAAATTAGATGAACTTTGATTTATTTAGTGCTACTTATACTCTGTAAGTGCACATGTCAATACGGCTTGGGCTAGAGGCTGTATTTATGAACCGATCTTCACAAAACTTCTTGGGTACCTTTGTTATCACCTTGGGACGAGAACGAGTGTTTCTGGGCGTGGTCCAAAATTCAAGATGGCTGCCAGTGGCCATTTTGTACCGAAATTAGGTCCAATCAGTTTTTTGTCACAACTTCTACACAGCTCATATTTGTGAACTGATCTTCACGAAACTTCTTGGGTACCTTTGTTTTCACCTTGGGACAGGAATGAGTGTGTTTTGGGGTGCCTTTGTTATCACTGTGCTATGAGAACAAATATTTTGGGGTTCAGTCAGACCCACTCTGGAACTCAAAGATTTCTTTTCTAGTTTAGCATCTGACCCACCTTTACAATACTTTACCTATACATTTGTTACAGGCAACGCTCAGTATTTATGTACAGACCGTTACAATACTTTATATGTACCTTTGTTATCAGGTCATTACCTAGATGTTTGTCATTGCTGTGTCACATACTATACATGTACATGTCTTTGTCTTGACAAGTTGAGCTACAGTGTCATTGACACTTTCATTCATTTTTTGTATCCAAAACATAACTTATGTCCAATCCTAATATTTTTATACTGTACCAATGACCCAGACATAGCTGGTGCTAACTCTTAAAAATCTAGGGCCAAACACAAATTTTGCCCCCCAATCCCCAAAATTTGCATCTAAAACCAAAGAAATCATGTCCTGAATGGCCCTCCATACTTCGCCTCTACTGCGCATGCGCAGTGTCAAGGACGTCCCAAAATTGGCGCCATTAATCATTCTTTGTTTGGCCCTTCATCAGTTAACATCTGACTGATCTTTGTGCTTGTAAATCTCAGTTTAAATGATGCCAGACACATGAATATTAGAGAAATGGTGGTTCTAAGGAGGAAATAGAAGGAGGAGAGGAAAAATGAGTGACAGAAAATAATCAGGGCTGTAACTTAAAATTTTTTAATGAAATTATGTTAAGTTACCTATTTTCGAGGCAAGGGCCTGTTGTGGTCATTCTTGCTATAAAGTTACACTGCTTGTTCAGTGTTTTCCTCTCTCCCTTTCCTTTAAGTCCCCCCTTGCTATTCTCCCATGCTTTTGGCATATTTTCTGTAATATTATTACTAAAATTTCTTGGGAATTTTAGCTGGATAACAGAATGAATTCTGTTCTTTTCCCCATGTTTACGTCTTCACCCATGGGTGTTTAGGCATAGTGTTCTGCATCTACCATCTGATGTTCTGTAGTTTCTTCCCTGGAAGTCTCTGTTTTGCATCAGATAGTGTATTATTGGTAACTGATTTCGGGCCAGGGTTATGAGTGCCTGGAGTCATGTTTCTGGTGTTTTTACACTTCTTGTTTACATTGACAACAGCCTCTGTGTGAGGGAGATTTCTTGTCTTGGTGTTAGTTTAATCATAACTAGATGCATTATTATTATTCGTAAGTGTTGCATTAATTTTTTAAAATATTTTCTAAATTTTTATCCACACTTAGGCTTGGGATCCATTGGGGCTCAACATTATTTTTCAGAAACTTGGGCTTTTCTGAAAAAATATTTTTTCAAAAAATTTTTTGATTTCAATTATTTTTTCTATGTTAATGGATCATGTTATTATGTATTTTGATTTTCAGGGTTGGTGCGAGTACTATGACTTTGTATTCTTTTCACAATGAAAGGATATTGTTCAATTGTAATAAGAGGAAATCTTCCTCTGACTTTCATAATCATTCTATAAATGTAGTCAGTGTACTCGCACTAACTCCTGTTCAGTATGTGTTAATTTCGATGACAACATGGGAAGCGTGTGTCACGGTATGTTAGCGGGGAAATGGCCACGCCGGTCCTTTCCCCGCAGGGTCACTCTAGTTTATCAATCTCTATTTCAGACGATCAAGAACAGGGTGATGTATCCGTGATGTCTTCCAAAAGTGTGCCTCCGCCGTCACAATTAATGAAGAGCTAGCAGAAAAGTGCTCATGGAAATACGTCAATTGCCTAAGAGGTCCCTAGTAGGATCGACGGCCTTTGACGTCCGCTAGCTCGCCCGGTGTAGCGTCCATTCATCGAATGGTTCGGCAGCCGGGTTCGTCCGTTGCGGTCCAGAAAGGAGTTTTGGGTGATGCGAGCACTATAAATCAACCAAGTGCACACCCATTGACGGCGGATTAGAGGAGAGAACAGAGGAAGCCTATTAGTCCGGTTCCTAGCTCGTCCAGGTCTATCCGGGCTGCGAGTGAGAGAGGCCCCTCTCTCGTACAACAACATCTAGCCCCAGATGTTGTGGTACAAAATGTTTCGCATTCGGAGCATAGGTCCGCCGCTCGGGGCGTTCCGTTATATAGACAGTCCGGAGAGACTGTCAATAAGGCTTCCTCATCCTCATGGCAGCGCACACGACTGCACCTTGGCTACGTGACCTCGGATATCCAGTCAACTTCGCCAATCATAGAATCCACGGCGACCAGGTCATGCCATCCGGTAGCCAGGGACACGAGGCCTGTAGACTCAGGATGTTCGCATAAGAAAAGTATGCAGGAGTCAACGTACAAGGAGCTTCCAGCGGCAAGCATCGTAAGACCGCTACTGCACAGGCCTCAGTGACGGATGTGCTATCCCAAATAGCTCAACTTATCGCAGCATCCCAGCAACGACAGAATCTCTGTCGCATCATGTAATATCCGACGACACTGGGTCGGGACGCTCCGCTGAACCATCAGGTATGGACGTCCGAAAACTTCATAGGGTCCGACAGGATGGCGAAAGGGATTCGGAGGATTTCGAGCTTTCCCTTTTGGAACAACATAAGCTGCTGTATATGTCATCCGGCTTTATCTTCTAGAGGTTGTTTCGTCGGACCAGAATGCTGCGATGCCGGATAAGAGACTGATAGCGTCGGTGGACACAAGAATTTTTGGATCGTCCCTCAGTTCCGACACAGTCCAATAATGTCACAGGAACTTTCGAATTATTGAACGACGCTATATATATATATGCTTGCTATTAACAAGCAAGTCTGGTTTCTTGTTCACAAAGTTACTGAGATGTCTTTCAAAAGTGTGCCTCTGTCGTCATAGTTAAATGAAGAGCTAGCGGCAATAAGTGCTCATGGAAATACGTCAATCGCCTAAGAGGTCCCTAGTAGGTTCGACGGCGTTGACATTCGCTAGCTCACCCGGTGTAGCGTCCATTCATCGAATGGTTCGGCAGCCGGGTTCGTCCATTGCGGTCTAGGAAGGAGATTTGGGTGATGCGAGCACTATAATAGACAATAGTACACACCCAGTGACGACGGATTAGAGGAGAGATCGGAGGAAGCCTATTAGTCCGGTTCCTAGCTCGTCCAGGTCCGTCCGGGCTGCGAGCGAGAGAGGTCCCCTCTCGTACAACAACATCTGGGACTGGATGTTGTGGTACAAAACGTTTCGCATTCGGAGCATATGTCCGCCGCTAGGGAAGCTCCGTTATATAGACAGTCCGAGAGACTGTCGATAATGCTTCCTCACCCTCACGGCAGTGCACACGACCGCACCTTGGCTACGTGACCTCGAGTATCCTGCCAGCTTCGTCATTCAGTGATTCCACGGCGTAAGGTCACGCCATCCGGTAGCCAAGGGACACGAGGCCTGTACACTCCGGTCGCTCGCATAATAGAAGTACGCACGGGGGTAACGAACACGGAGCTTCCAGCGGCAAAGCATCGTAAGACCGCTTCTCCACAGGCCTCAGTGACGGACATGCTATCCAAAATAGCACAGCTTATCGCAGCATCCCAGCAAACGACAGAATCTCTGTCGGATCAGGAATAATCCGACGACGCTGGGCCGGTTCGCTTCGCTGATGCATCAGGTACGGACGACCGAACACTTCATAGGGTCCGACAGGATGGCAAAAGGGATTCGGACGATTTCGAGCTTTCCCTTTCGGAACAACAGAAGCTGCCATACATTTCTTCTGGCATTATCTTCCAGAGGTTGTTCCGTCGGACTAGAATGCTGCGATGCTGGATAAGAGACTAATAGCGTCATTGGACACGGAGTTTTTGATCGGTTCAGGGACATCGTCCCTGAGTTGCCGACACAGTCCAATAATGTCACTAGAACATTCGAATTATTGAACGACGCTATATATAAGCTTGCTACCAAAACACGCTAGTCTAGTTTCTTGTCCGCAAATGCTCTAAATCTGCCTTTCATCAATTCTAGGAATAAATTTGAAATGGCAGGACAGGGCATACTGAGAGTTCCTCTGCGTCTAGACGACGAGGCTGAAGACTGGGAATTGTCTTTTTCGTCGTCTATGTCAATTCCAACCACGACGTTGGAAACGACAATGATGTCTAATAGAATTAACTTAGACGCTTTATCATACGTAGACCACCTTACTGAGGCGTTATCATTACGTCTTCAAGAGAAAGAATTCCAGGATATGATCCTTAATGAGATTTCTTTCAAGGGCAGTAGTTTTTCCACGTATAACTCCGCCCTTCAGTGGCAACCTGGAGTTGGTTAGACGTGACGCAGCCCTAGCTACATCCACGCGCGTGGATAGTAAGATGAAGAACTCTCTCAGAGTCGCTTCGGTCTCGGAGAAGCTTCTCTTCGACGGCAACCTTTCAGCAATCTATGAATTGCTCGATATACACGTTCTCTTGTCAATCAAGTGTAACAAGAAATTCAGACTTGGGCAAACATTCGGTGGTTGACTCAGAGAGTTCCACTGCAGTTGCCGGATCCGACTTTTACGATTATGACGGATGCCAGTCAAACAGGTTTGGGTACAATATTGATCCCAACGGATTCGAAGTGCCAGGGTCTTTGGGTTCCGCAGTTTCTAGGCAAGCACTTAACTTCCAAGAAATGATGTTATTTTGGCTTGCACTACGTCATTGGATGAACATTATTCAGAAACGCATGTCCAAATCCTGTCCGATAGTACGACAGTAGTTGCGTATATCCGGAACCAGGGAGGCACTCATTCGGTTCTGTTATTCAATTTAACGGAAAGAATCCTTCTGTTTGTTCTAGAACACCAAGTTCTGTTTCGGTCCGTCATATTCCGGGTCGTCTTATTGTATTAGCAGACTACCTTTCACGTAAGGGTCGCTTGTTGCCGTCAGAATGGACTCTCAACAAACAGGTATTCAATCAGATTTGCTACCAATGGGAGCGCCCAATGATAAATTTATTTGCGACATAACTCACCAATCAATTGCAGACGTATGTGTCACCATGTCCGGATCCCCGAGCATATGTAGTTAACGCTCTATCGATCTAGTAGGACGGAATGATAGGATATGCGTATCCTCCAGCGCTGTTGATTCAGCAACTATTGCTAAGATAAAACATTCACAATACAATTCTGTTGGTAGCATCTCTGTCTCCACAGAGGCCGTGAATAAATTTACTCAGGTGTCTGCTGTGGGACTTACCGCGAAAACTTCCTCCACGAGAGGATCTTCTTTCGCTGGGGAAATCGTGTCAACTTCATCACAACCCGCAAGGTCTCAACCTTCACGTATTCCGTTGTGCGGTCTTTCTTGCACGGCAAGCATTGTACAGGACGAGCAGTGGACGCGATTTCTAACTGTAGGAGGACCTCCTCTTCGCTATACTATGCGGCTAAAGTGGAGGGTCTTCCGTCGTTGGTGTAGGGATCATTATGTTGATATTTTTGATCCCTCCATACCAGACATTGCAAACTTTCTAGTATACTTGTTTGACGAGATCAACTGCAGCCTGTTACTTTTAAGGTTATAGGTCTATATTATCTGATACCTATGCACTCCATGATAGTTTACAATTGAGTCTAATGTCTCTTTATCTAAGTTAGTCAGAAACTTTTCGATAAATAGACCTAGAATCCTTAGATTAATTCCTATACTGAATTTAGCTTGGGTTCTTATTAGACTAAAGTAACCATTTGAGCCTCTTGATACAGTAGATTTCAAATTCTGGCCTTTTTAGACAGCAATTCTCTTAGTCTTCTCTTCTGCTGAAGAGTCAGTGAGCTTCATGCACTATCGGTGGACGATTCTCACTTTCGTAGTATCGGAAACACTATTACCTTTACTACTAATGTTGGATTTTTGGTTAAGAATCAGGCTCCTAATAAATATCCGGAACCTATTGTTATTACGGTCCTTCCGTCTTCGAACGGGCATAGGCCTTTACTCTGTCCGGTTAGAGCTTTATGTATTTATAAACAGATCTCAGTTTATCAGTAAGGACGTAAAGCTTCTGTCTCTGATGCCTAATAGAAAGGACATACAGTCCATTGTATTGCTAAATGGATTCAATTAACTATCGGTGCTGCTTATGATAATCTATCTTTAACTCAGCGGTCTGTGCTTAAGATTTCGGCTCATGAAGTAAGAGCTCTTTCTACATCTTGGGCTTACGCAAATAGTGTTGCTATTATAGATTTAATGAAGGCTGCATATTGGTCTCAGCCATCCACATTCACAAATTTTTATCTCAGAAATATTGAGTCCATTTCTGGAGGCCTGCATTTTTTAGGTCCATTATCTGCTGCTCAGAATGTCGTTCACTTAACAGTTGCAACTATAGTTATGTAGGCTTTCTGTTCCGGCAGTGACTCTGTCCTGCTGCCCTCTTCTCTCTGGGCTATTTGACCCAGGGCAAGGGGAAGGGAGGGGGGGGGGGGGAGGGTGTTCCCTTGGGTCACCTGTTTTATTATGAAAACAAGGGGATACCTCCTCCGGAGTCAGTAATTCTGAGCTGTTACTGGGATGGTCTTAAAGTGAAAAGTTTATGTTTTAAAAATTCATTCATGTCATAGTTTTAAAGTATAGCATTTGAATATGTCACGTGTCAAACAGGCGTTAATATACAATCCTCAGACACTTTTAAAGAGTATAAAGAGTCTCAATTCTCTGGACTAACTTTATTTATTGGCTTACTTTAAAAATAATTAGTATAAGGATTATACTGGATGTTAATAAAGAACATGGATGTTATGATGCTCAATTATGGAAGGTGTTGTGTCTTTCTAATTTATCATAAATAAGAAAGATACATGTAAAGCCTAATACTCCTTTTCTCATCGAGAGGATGACTCTATTTTATATAGATGAGCTTATTGGATTTTCCTCTATGTCCTAGGCCCTCCAGCCTTTTTACTATTCAGCTATGTCTGGGTCATTGGTACAGTATAAAAATGTTAAAAAATTTATAGTAATTTATATATTTTTTATACTTACCAATGACCCAGACAGGGATGGCCCTCCCAGGAGTTGGGAACTCATACCTCCCTGCTGAGTACATAGCGCTTACCAGGCACTGATTGTAAGAATGATTAATGGCGCCAATTTCGGGACGTCCTTGACACTGCGCATGCGCAGTAGAGGCAAAGTATGGAGGGCCATTCAGGACATGATTTCTTTGGTTTTAGATGCAAATTTTGGGGATTGGGGGCAAAATTTGTGTTTGGCCCTAGATTTTTAAGAGTTAGCACCAGCTATGTCTGGGTCATTGGTAAGTATAAAAAATATATAAATTACTATAATTTTTTTAACTTTCATGCCCGATCCTAATGTTTTTATAAGCATTTAGCAAAATTGTTATCTCCATTTGAAATGATATCTGACCCCATTGCCCACATGCGGGCATGGTGGCATTGTGTACTAAGGGGTACTGCACGTCGATGGTTTACTTGTCTTCAAGCAATGCTAACCCTGCTTGTGTGGTGTTAGTATGTGGGGAGTCTACACGGGGAGTCTGACAAGTTGCTTGCCATTGCTCAGTGGTTCTCTCTGGGTGCTCCGGCTTCCTCCACCTGTATAACTGTCCAACATGAGGTGAGCCTGGTTGTCAAAAGTGTCAGTAAACCCCAATAAATAAATAAATAAATAAATAAATAAATAAATAAATAAATAAATAATGAAATCTGAAGATATGTATGGACTGGACTTCAAATAATAGATGACACATTAAAAAAAAAGATTATAAATTTTCATTTTACCTCGGTGGTTTTGTTCCAATAAGGGGCTATGTTTTTGAGGCAGAAAATGATAAAAATAGTTATTTAAGAATTTTGCTTGCAAGTGTAGTCTGCCTTTCATATTAGGTAAAGGGTTAATTAAGAAGACCCCTGAAATAGGGCTTAACTCTCAAGGGCCTGGGCAAGTGTCCTAAATACCCACCAGCCCAAAGTCTCTATACATTTAGTGGCTTAGCAGTGATTTCTAGTAAAGTTTTTGCTGCCTTAAAACCACTGCATACCTAATGATATGATAATATGTTAAGGGCACCTGTTCTGAGGTCGAAAAAAGTCAGAAATGGTCCTTTAACCCTTTACCCAACGTAGCAGCCAAAATTGGCCAGCGCTACTCACAAAAATCGGCAATTAATTTTCCTTATCTTTTCATTTTTTGTCTCAAAAACATAGGTTATTACCCCTCATTGGAATGAGCTCGTCAAACTTGTTCCAAGGAGGGGTCATAACCTATGTTTTTGAGACAAAAAATGAAAAAAAATAGTTATTCAAGAATGTTTTTTGCAAGTGTCGTCTGCTTTTCATGTTAGGTAAAGGGTTAAGGGTTAAAATTCCAGTGAGATTCTATCGCAAATGATTTTCACAAGGAAAATAATGAGAATCAATGCGATAGATTCTTAAAGTGTCGATGAAGCCCTGGAGAATTTTTTAAATTTTTTTTCTCCCTCGCAATACAGTACCACTTTGTCTTAGTGGTGTCTAGTGAAGTCTTGGCTGTCTTTTCATGAAATGTTGTTTCCTTGAAGATAAGGAATTTGTATCATTTGATGTGCAAAGGGAATTAGTGTTATTACTTTCCAAAGTGTGATTTACTGGGATTTCCGGGTTTGATTATAAACGATAACTTCACAAGTGAATTATGCAAACAACAATTGTGTCATTTTTTCTGTGCGCGCAAATGAAGATGCTTTGCCATGGATGTAATGGGGACTTCATTGTTTTTTGGGTTTTTTTAACCCTTTACCTAGCATGAAAAGCAGACGACACTTGCAAAAAAAATTCTTGAATAGTTATTATTTTCATTTTTTGTCTCAAAAACATAGGTTATGACCCCTCATTGGAACGAGCTTGACGAGCTCGTTCCAATGAGGGGTCATAACTTATGTTTTAGAGACAAAAAATGAAAAAATAATGAAAATTAATTGCCGATTTTTTAGAATAGCGATGGCCATTACGTTAGGTAAAGCATTAAATAATATAATTATCGTTAATAACACTCGTGTTTGTACAACATCCCTCACCTCTCATGAATTGTTTCACGTAAAAAGTCCAGTCAATCGATTACTCTCTATTTATTCTGTTTCAAATCGGTGTATGTTTGGTTAAACTGGATGTCATTCTTTCTTTTTCAGGGAAAAGGCAAAAAGGGGAAAAAGAAAGGTATGTTGCATTGAATTTTTATGATCCCTTGTCATCATATCTTTTTATATAGAGAATCTCTAATAAGCCGTGATTTATATGAAATTTTTGCACCAAGTTCAATAAAATCGATCTGAGCCATGGTTTTCTGAAACTTTCAGAAATTTCAAATCATTACAAATTTTGGATTCTTATAAGATAATGTGTAATTTAAACTTTTAACCTTTGTAACAACAAAAGCTGACCATTGCTGTTCACAAATATCACTATCCAAATAGTAGTAATGTTTTTCCCTCAAGCAGTAGGGGGTTGAATGGACTTTTTTGTGGGCTCTGGGGGATGGCCCACCACCCTCGCCGGCCCAGGGGCTATCATACCACTTTTGGGGCACCAGCGTAGATTCACTTTTTAGCTCCCAACACCAAACGGGCCCCAGCGTATATGAAGAATGGGCAAAAGTAAATCTCTAGCACATAACGTTGTCATATTAGATATGTCCGTCACAATGAATGTATTCAATCAGGTGCACAATGTGGATAAGTAAAAACACATGTCAGTGGCTTACTTTGAGCTCTATGGAGTTCTGTGGCCATACTGTGGGGTACATCTGGCCAGACTGCGGAAAGGATCTTGTACAAAGCCTTGTCATGTTTGTGGAAAGGGAGTGACGAACCAACTACAGCTCTGTGTAAGGTGTGGTTACAGAAATGAGAAGAATAAACTACGACATCAACATGTGAGGGCTGTGGAGAAAGAATTTACTCAGCTGGCAGCCATTGAAATTTCCATCTAGATATGTGGATCCAATGGGTATAATGATTCAGCATGGCAGGTATGGACGAATACATTGACCAGTTGTTGGCTGAAATGCAAACACCAGAGCCTCTTCAAGATGTTGTCCAGAGCATCTGGGATGAATCCATTCCAGAAGCAATAAAAAAGCGATTGCTGAGGCCTCTGCTTCGATCTCCCCCTCCACCTCGAATAGCACGTGAACGAAAAAGGAATGCAACTGTTGAGGAGTTTGACCCAGCCAAACAACGGCAACAATTCAACTTAGATGTCAAAGTCCCTCACCTGTTGAGGCTGCCAGATGATGAATCATGGGTCGATCTTGTGAATGACACAAAGGACGAGTTTGAAGTTGATGGCACTGTTGAGGTCTACTGAACATGGAGGGTAGAAGCAGAAGACCCCCTTGACATCGCGATCTGAACGTCGCCGATGGTATACATGCAAGGCCCAGCCGACTGTCCCTGGATGCCCGCATGATGGACGAGAGGGCAGCACGACTGCTTGGAGCCCTTCCAGAGGGCGTGTTCATCCTGAAAATCAAGTTCTTGCAGGAACGGAACGAAGGTGACTAGGTCGCCAAAGATAAGTTCGACCCTATGCAGAGAGGAAGAAGGGGCAGGGCATCATTGAGGTCTCTCAAGAAACTAAGACGAGCACGCTGACTGGGATCGACCAGGTGTTCTACCAGAATGCTCACCCTCTCACCGCAGTTGTTTACAGGCTCTGCCCTCTCAGAGACCCAGACCCTGCCAACTTGGCCCCAATGCGTGACCGTGATCTCTACTGTGTCACGCAGAGAGTGGCAGAGCACTTCGAAGGTGCCTTGAGAGGGCAGGAGTTAACCCCCACAAGGTGCCAGAAGATACAGAGGTGAGAAGATAGTCCACGATGCTGGTGCAACGGTCGACGATGTGGCCGAGTTCGAGAAAATCCTCAAATGGGCGATCTTCCTGAAGGACATTGTTGGCGAGGATATGTACAACAGTGGCAAATATGGGAGAGGGGGAAATGGCTACCATATTCCCATAGAGCTCATCTGTCATAACAGCCATGCCTGGTCCAAAGACCTGCACTTCCTCCAGTCCAGACAGGTGCACATATACGAGGGTGACATCTGGGAAACCATCAGACAGGCCACTCAAAATGAGCCAATCGCTGTCTGGCTACTCGGAGGTGGCCAGAATAGACAGCTCAACGTCGACCAGTTCGTCTACAAGATGGCTGCACCTACAGGACACAGGAGACCCATCAAACCTTCCAAGAAGCCTGCACCCATCTAGGCGATGAGTCCCTCGCTGATAGGGTTTTTCGGGGTGAAACACGTGGCCATCATTATGGCCAAAGAGCACAACAGTTGGAAGCCGACCCCAGCCGGCCTCCTCGACGACATCCAGAATTCCAGATGGCCTGTGTAGAACACGGCCACGGTGGCCTCTGGAACTCAATGGACTACGACACGAGAGACATTATCAG
This sequence comes from Pictodentalium vernedei, assembly GCA_031216915.1. Lineage (NCBI taxonomy): Eukaryota > Metazoa > Mollusca > Scaphopoda > Dentaliida > Dentaliidae > Pictodentalium > Pictodentalium vernedei. The sequence goes on along the minus strand of CM062295.1, from coordinate 543,717,482 downwards.
CATCAACCTGAAGGCCTGCTACCCCGCCAGCTTCCAGGGGAGGGGAGGGGTGAGGCGAAGCCCTATTTCGAAAGATTCAGCCACCCCACCCACCAGATGACGAAGGTGTCTATAAATGGTCTCTTCCCAAAGACGTATGCACAGGTTTCACCAGGTCCAGGAATGGGAGTTTAAACAAGGGGTTCACCCCATCATCCTGGCCTGGTTTGAGAAGCATTTCGCCAAGCAGGGTTGTGCCCCCACACCTCTGCTCACCTTCCTCGTGGATTCGGATCTCCTCACCCGTCAAAGGGTCTGCGAAGCATCATTGCGTTCGAAAAGCAAGCTGAGGTCTGGCTTCCAGAGGACCGAGACCAGGGCTGCAGCATTATCGGGAAGTTCACTCAGGGTGCAAAAGCCAATGGTAAACGATTGACTCGCCGCCTTATCACAGATCAGGGTGAACTAGATTATCTTGTGAGAGACACTCACCAAAGAGGCACCCTGGTTTGCACACCACAACGGTGCACTCTGGGCCACATCCTCACATATTATGATGGTTCACAGCCCCAGTATGCCCACTTAAGGGCCTCTTTGCTAGCCTATGCCCCATATTAACCTCCTCAGTATGTCGCAGCGTTTCGATGAAAATGAAGGGGTTCGAGTAGCAACAGACAGCATATACGTGGAAAAGACCGCGTTGCACAAGCTCGATGGTGTTGACGCATATATGGCTCTCAGACTGTGCGACTATGGAGAGGAGTTGTGTGTAAGCTGCCTCACTGGAGAGCCTTATCTCCCACCAGTAGCCCCAGCTCAGTGGCGCAACAAGGGCGAGCAGCTGAACATGCCACAGGAACATGCTGACTACCTCCCAAAGCCGGAGTATGTCAGCCAGGCCAAACAGCTGGCAACTCAGCTGCTCCAAGGTATAATGACCCACTGACCCACCTATGGCTGAGTTACCTCAATGGTGGAAGTGGTAGCAACAAGACATCGAGATTGATCAAACTCTTCATGGTGCGAGACCCACTTGTCTTTACCCAAACTCACCGCCTTGCCAAAGAGATGTGAGATAGGGGAGTCAAGGCACAGACCTACCATAGCTTCTTCCGGTGGAGTGGACAAAAAGAGTGGATGCCAGACTGCATGGGCGAGAAGTTCATCCCCTGTGTCATCATCTGGGATGAGGTCTGCACTGTGCCCCCAGCCTATCCTAGAAATGTTCTTGGACTGGCTGGACCAGCATGGGGTCCAGGTTATCTGCTGTGGTGATCAAGGCCAGCCACCACCAATCGCAGGTGAGATGCCCCATGACTGGTTACGTCAAGCAGTGGATTATTACGAAGAGGTCAAGGTAGACTACTGGGCAAAAGATGATGCTCTCACGGCCCTGAAAAGGCACATCCGCTTCCAGGCTGACAAGGTCCAGAGTCAGGAGATGCGGAAGGCTCTCCAGAGCTGTCTCAGATGGGAGCGCTTCATGGAGCAATGGAGGCCAGGTGACCTGATCCTCACTAGCTGGCAGAAGGTTCGCGACCAATCACAAGAGCTGTTGCTCCAAAGACACAAGGAGTACTTTCCAGACACCCCAGCCCTACTACTTTACTACCCCAAAGACAGCCGGAATCAAAACATCCTCGTCATCATTCCTGGCACAGACCTGAAAGAGAAGCTCGTTCTTAATGACACCGTGGAAGTCACACTGGAGGCCGCTGAACAGGCTATCAAGACTGATGATTGGCACCTCGGCTACACACTCACAGTCCACTCATCCCAAGGCCTCACTATCCACGACCCACAGAAGGTTTGGATCATAGACAACTTCCTACAATGGTCCTACCTCGCCATTTCTTGCGTGGAGTATATGCAGCAGCTCGGGTGACCTGTCCACCAGATGAGGGTACTGAAGTCAGGCATCCCACAGAGCAGCAGCTCCGCAAAAATATCGCGAGGAAGCTTGTCGCCCACAAGCGCCAGGACCAGGTCACAGGACCCGGGGTTCAATCTCAAGGTCGACTACATTCTGCGGCTCAAGGAGGACCAACAGAACCACTGTGTGACATGCAACATCGAGATGCTGTGGGCCTACCATCCCAAAGGTACACAGCTGTTCTGTGTCGACCTGCTAGACAACAGCAGGGGGCTCTGCAGGGGGAACGTGCGATTGACCTGTTTAGAGTGTAACCAAAAAAGAGGGGTTGCAGTGATCACTGACACCTAGTGTCTTAGCACTCCATCGGGAGGCAGCTGGGTGTCGGGAGGCACCACAAGCAGCTCTCCTGGATGAAGCCACAGGCTGGTCCATCCAGCAAATAGTAGAGGACAGGTTCTCCGGGCTTGGTGACCGAGCGCCCAAGTTGGTAAACCTGGAGAGACCACACAGGGTCAGTTGCACGGCGGCACCCCCTCCCATCCACCTCCAGCTCACCTACCTGGTAGAGGTAGCGAACACCCACATTGGAGGGGAGCTTCTGCTCCTTGAGGCTAACAGGGCAGCCAGAAACCACAGAGGATGGCTTTTGTATCAACCTTGGCCTTGACGGCGTCAGATGGCCTCTTTTTAGTTAAGCGAATCACCTCACCATTCAGTGCCACAACAACGGCGGGCAGCCAAGCGACCCATTCACTTGACCTCTCACCTGATGGCAACCTCATCTCCTGGGCGTATTGATTCCCGAACAGTCCTGGTGGATGTCCACACAGCCACGCCAGGCTTCTGTCCCGTGTTTTGCCAGCAGCTGATTCACCGCGCTCATGAACTCGTGCCCAGGATCGACCTGAAGGAGCTTGGGGCACCGCAGTGCCTCTTTATAGCAGGAGGCTACATCAACGACTGTGAGTGCATACTTGTAGTTTTTGCGGGCCCCCCGGTCATGTGGCAGAAAGAGCAGGTCGGCCTGGTGGTCCTCACTCAGTGTCTGCACATCGAACTTGGGTTGTGGTATGTGTGTGCTTCGCACAGCTGGAAGGTTTATCTGCCAGATGGCCTGCTTCTTAAGCCATGCCCGAGCCAAATCTTCAGAGACCTTGGCTGTGGAAGCAAGGTTGTTGATGACCGTGAGTCACTAACAGTACCCCTTGGGTCTGTAGTAGATTGAAGCCAACTTTGTTGCAACCTTGATGTCCATTCTTGGGGATTCCAGCATCCTTTGGACCTCTAAAAGCCATATTGGAGGAGTCTTATAATGATAATATACAATTATGTATGTGACACTATCCGACGTTCAAACCGTGAACCTACCAAGGACGCTCCCTGCCGGAGAGCAGTTTGATATTGCCCTTGCTGAAGTAACCTACTACCCTCTTTGGTACAACATTAGCTTAGGGCTAGGCAACAATTATATTCGCATCGTGGATGAGAAAAATGACTCAGTTGAGTGGAAGATAAAGATGCCAGATGGCTATTCCAATGTATGCGAGCTAAATGATGTGTCTAGTCAGGTTGGGGATATACTGGATCTTCACAAGCCTTCGGGTCGTCTGCGACTCCAGACAGATAAGTCTCTGAATCTGGGAAAGTTGGCACTCACATGCACCTTGGGATTTGCAGCAACAAAAATCCCTCAGGGAGGGAAGCTGATGGGGAGTGAGTTACCTGAACTTGCGGCCCACCATGAGCTCTACATTCATCTGTCAGAAGTCAGCACCACGGACAATGTTTACAAAGGGCTACCTAGCACACTAGTCAGAACAGTACCTATAGCAAATGAAAAATGTGCCAGTGGCAGAATAGTAGCTTTCTCTCATTTGCAACACAAAAGGCTTGTCCCAGGCCCTCTGGGCAATGTTACAGTCCATGTTTTAGATAGCAGGAATGTGTTGCTCTTGTTAAGTGGTGCTATGTACAAGGTCACAGATGCTAAGTTTCCAACCGACACATTCAATACCCTACGTCTTGGCCCAGCTAAGCTCAAGCGCCTGCGGTTTACACTAAGGGATGACGATTTAAAGGTAGTAGAAAATGATGTGTAATACCTATAAGAATGGGTTTGTATCCAGAACTCAATATTAGCGATGCGATTACTTTTCGCATCCAGTAGATCGGTGATGTAAGAGCCCGTCTCATGGCCGAACGAGACCGCGGGCGTTCTCTCGGCATGAAATATCAGCGAGGGGTCAATATCACAGATGGCATCGAAACATTTCTGTCTGCGACCGGTGTAGGGATTGGCGTTGGTGGAATAGGGCTGTTGCCAAACATAGCCGCAATTCCTGTGGTTATAGCTCTAGAAGCTGCAGCAGGGGACTGGTTTAGCAGGTCTGTTTGGGATGTTTGTAAGCCGAGGGCTCACAAAGAAGGCAAAAAGCACCAGACCATTGCCACCTTAGCTGAGCCCAAGCTTTTGAGCATCGCAGATCTGTACTCGAAAGCTGTTGGCGATAACCCCCCAAAATACCTTATTTTTATTGTAAAAACCATACATGTAGCGGATCACTGGGCAAGTTTGTAGCCAACAAACCCGACCACATCCAGCCCTAGTATGATGAAGGCGATCTCACGGTCCTTTTGCCCGTCTGATCGTGTGTAAAAGTCTTCTAGTTGCGGTTCTGGGCCAAGACTCTTTAAACTGTTCCCAGTTACCTGTGCATACACGCGAATCGCAACATCGACATCCTGGAATGTGCGCAAGGCATGGCCTTGGTGACATTGTTCTTTGTTGATATATATACTACTCCATATAGAATGGGTCTGAAGATACCTTTAAATGCTTGTTTGGAGGTGCCGTGCTGTGGTTGACCGGATCAACAACAGCAGCATCAGATTGGCCACCGACTTTTTGCTCTGCAAAAACCATAATGCCAAGCTAGCCAACCCAACCACCCCAGCAATCCATGGGGACCGGTCATCTAATGAACTGCGTCCATGATGCATTGCATTCGAGACCCCTTGCTGCTGTCCATGTTGTCTCTGTTCCCAAAACGGGAACATCAGCCGCTTCAGTTGCTACTGCGTTGTTTACGTGGGTCTCTGACCCGATCATTCTCTGGAAATTGTCCTCTTCTTGCCACTGGACCAAGGCTTTTTGTTATTTTGCATTCCGGGCGGCAGCTCCTGCCCATCCTGCGGCCACTTTCTTAGGGTCTTTCTGTCACCGTTTCTGTTCTGAAGGAACAACAGGAACAACCGACAACAACAGTGGTTGGTGCAGCTGGCAGCCTCTCCACCTGTTGGACAGTAACTATTGGCAGGTTTGGCTCTGTCATCGATGACATTGTCTTAATTTGTTAAAGGGCAGGTGTGTCCAAATCAGCAGTGTTTAGCATCGTGGTTAGTGGTGCTAAGTACATGCCACAGAGATGATATAGCTCGCATGTGGTACTGCTTAGTGCGTGCTCAACAAATGGATCTGCCTCAAGGTCAGAAACCAACTTTTGTTGGTTTTCCGGGGGTATGGGAAGAAACATGCTGACCACCCTGCATAGAGTTGTAGTGCGCCTGTCCCCAGGGTTTTTGTCACTACTGCGCCGAGCCATGCCTCATAGCGAGCATAGAGTTTATTGATTTCCTCATCATCCATGGCGTCGACCTGGTCAGCTGTGAGGTTTTTCCTTATATACTGCTTAGCCTGCCCACCGGAAGCTAATGCAGCTAGCCATTCACGTTTGGCCCACCGACCTGTTTTTCCTTCGAAAAATTAACAGCACGATCCACTGTCATATTGCCTTTGGTAGTGCCCACTTCTGGTGCAGCACCTTGCTCCTCCAGCAGTTGGTCAATGATATTGTCACCATACATGGTCTGTATACATTTACATATACGCCGTTTGAGTCTAATATAGCACATAACAATGTGCAATGCTGCCCACCTCAGCACCCTTATATATAGTGCTTGGGTCACTAGAATAGCTGCTTCCCACATAATATAGGTCCGTTATCACAAAACTTTCTAAGTGGTTGGTTGGTCTGTTTTTAACACTAGCCGGGCATGCTTACTCTCTGCCAATACCTGGCGAACTGCTGCAAGTTCCCCACGCCTTCCAATCACATCATTCTCTCGTAGACAGTCCTCGAAGCTGTCTCTGTCCTTACAGTGGAACAGGCAGGCCCAGTGGTTCTGCTTGCGGAGATCCTTTAAGACAGAGTTATACTTCTGGGTCAAAACCCAAACTCTGCGTATGATGACCCAAAATGGCTAGCTCGGACAGTATGTCTTTCTTTTGTGTCAAAGCTTTCATAGCCGAGCAATCATTGATAATGTACAGGGTTGGCCCCCCTGGAACATCTGCTAGAAGGCCCGTAGATATGAGTGGAGGCGTTCACCAGGATTTGCTATGTACACATCTGGGTCATTCCAAATCCATGGATGGTTGTGGTGTGTTTTGTTGGGTTTGATTGTGGGACAGAGCACCACAATGTGCCGACACATGCCCCAGTAAGGACCCTCCAGCAGGTCCAGAGGGAAAACTGTCTTGCCACAGCCTGTTTGACTGCAAATAATGGCTTCGTGTTGCTCCGTTAGGCAAAGGTCATTAATAAAGTGTGTTGGTGAAGCTTCAATGTTAAGCTACGCATCCATGAAAATAACAAAAGTTTGTTGCGGATCTTGAGGCAGATCCATTTGTTGGGCACCCGCTAAGCAGAACCACGTGCGAGCTATATCATCGCTGTTGCATGTACTTAGCACCGCTAGATATATGTTCAATGAACCACTTGCCTCTTCTGTCTTTGTGATCTGAATAGTGATACAGTACAGTCGCCGTGGATTGGTCGTTTGAAGACATGTTGAATATATTGAACATGTCTCAGATCAGCCTTCAATACAATGTCAGACTTTGACCATAACGAGCCCGCAAGACAACAGGATGATGATGATGAAGATGAAACTAGCTTTACCTGCACCTGACAGCGGAGCTGTCGTTCCTTTGGAATGAGAGATAGGCGGTCAAATAACTTCATTCCAGCAAGAGCTCTTGGAGGAGGCTGTCAATGTCTACTACCAGAATATGTCTGAGAAAGGGATGGCGTCCCCTTTACGTGACAATTCCAAGTTTGAGCTTAACAAAAATGGACAGCTGAGGCTGAAGGCCCATCCAAATGTAAAGATTGTTAGTAAATGGGGAGCACCCTTTGCTCTCTCAACAATTGCTGGAATCCATGGCGGTGGTGAGGTCATCCGGAATGAGCTGGGGTTTGTGGACTGAACTCTAGGGAGAAAGGCGCTTAAGGATATGGTGCTTGAAGCACTGTGGGACAATATTATGAAGCAGTTGGATGAAGCAGCTGCTAGATAGGCTCAGATGCTAAAGAACTGCAAGACTTGGGACAGGTGGTTAATGCTGCGTCAAATTTCACTCAAAACATGGTGGAAAGTCTTATCAAGGAGGAAGAAACCACGCTTAAAACTTTACATGAACCTGATACCACGGGATTGGAGTACAACATCAGAGAGCTCCATGGACTCAACAGGGCAATGCAGACCATCCGAGGTGAGTTAACGAACAACCTGGCCAGACCGTCTGAGCTGGATGATCACATCGCTTTGGAAGAAAGAAAGCTCGATGAAGCTCAAGATGATCAGTTTAGGTTTAGTAGGCACCGGATACCAGAACGCTTGCGCAACTTGGAAGATGAACGAGCTTCCTGCCTGGAGGTGGCCGCAACGAATAGAGAGGCTCTCCAATCTCAAATCAACTGAATCAGACAATCAATCGGATCCTCAATGAGGACACGACGCCCACTGATGGCATTTGCATCCTCTTCTGGGAACAAGGGCTTACAATCGCATCTATCCTCACAGCGTTGGGATGGCAATCTCGACCCTAGTACTTGCACTGACCGGCGCGGGTGGAAGTACCCTTGCTCCCGCTCCACCACCATCTGATAAAGGTGGCCTCAACGAGTGGGTGAAAAAGCACCTACAGGATCTTGGGTGCATCCCTGCCAAGCTAGCTGAGAGGGCGGCGGCTGCACTAACTGGAATTATAGGCTCCATTGTTTTGTGGCTGCTCAACCTACTTGCAAAAACTGCAGGCTGGCTGGCCGAAAACCTGTGGGCCATGGTCCTTGCTGTTGGGGGTCTGCTTCTTGTGACGGCCAGATAATATCCGGTTATCTGTAGCCAATATTTCACCGAATCGTGGATCAAAACTATAGAAATTGGAAAGCAGTATTCCCAGAAACTATTCCATAGTGTGTATACAAACGAACGTTGTCGAGTACTCGACAACGTTCGTTTGTATACATACTACGGAATAGTTTCTGTGGTTACTCAGTACTCACGGAAATTGCCGATCATTAACGAAGTCTTGAATGCCAAAGTCGATTATTTCTCAATATATACAGCGCTGCTTCGAGGTGTAATCTATCCCAAAGGAGAAGCGGCAGATTTACTATGTTTTAACCGTGGAATGGCGATCACTATCGATATTTTTATACTGTACCAATGACCCAGACATAGCTGGTGCTAACTCTTAAAATATAGGGCCAAACACAAATTTTGCCCCCCAATCCCCAAAATTTGCATCTAAAACCAAAGAAAACATGTCCTGAAAGGCCCTCCACCCTTCACCTCTACTGCGCATGCGCAGTGTCAAGGACGTTCTGAAATTGGCGCCATTAATCATTCTAAGTTTAGCCCTTCATCAGTTAACATCTGACTGATATTTGTGCTTGTAAATCTCAGTTTAAATGATGCCAGACACATAAATATTAGTGAAATGGTGATTCTAAGGAGGATAGAGAAGGAAGAGAGGAAAAATGTGTGACAGAATATTATCAGGGCTGTAACTTAAAATTTTTTAATGAAATTATGTTAAGTTACCTATTTTCGAGGCAGCAGCCATTTTGTTGTCATTCTGATTATGTAGTTACACTGATTTTTCAGTGTTTTCCTCTCTCCCTGTCTTTTAAGTCCCCCCTTGCTATTCTCCCATGCTTTTGGCATAGTTTTTGTAATTATTATTACTAAATTTTCTTGGGAGTTTCAGCTGAACAACAGAATGAATTCTGTTCTTTTCCCCATGTTTACGTCTTCACCTACGGGTGGTTAGGCGTTGTGTTCTGCATCTACCATCTGATGTTCTGCAGTTTCTTCCCTGGAGGTCTCTGTTTTGCATCAGATAGTGTATTTTTGGTAACTGATTCCGGGCCTGGGTGCCTGGAGTCTTATTTTAGTGTTTTTACATTCATTGTTTACATTTACAACAGCCCTCTGTGTGAGGGGGGGATTTCTGGAAAATAATATCTTGATGTTATTTTAATCATAACTAGATACATTATTATTGTTCGTAAGTGTTGAATAAATTGTTTAAAATATTTTTAAAATTTTTGTCCACACTTAGGCTTGGGATCCATTGGGGCTCAACGTTACTTTTCAGAAACTTGGGCTATTCTGAAAAAATATTTTTTCAAAATATTTTGATTTCAGTTATTTTTTCTATATTAATGGATCATATTATTATTATGTATTTTGATTACCAGGGGTTAGTGCGAGTACCAGGATTTGTTTTCTTTTCACATTGAAAAGATATTGATCAATTGTAATAAGAGGAAGTCTTCCTCTGACTTTTATAATCATTCTATATGTGGTCAGTATACTCGCATTAACTCCTGTTCAGTATCGTATGATTTCGATGACAATATGGGAAGCGTATGTCATGGTATGTTATTGGGGAATTGGTCACTCCGGTCCTTTCCACGCAGGGTCACTCTACATTATCAATTTCTATTTCAGACGATCAAGATTAGGGTGATGTATCTGTGATGTCTTCCAACAGTGTGCCTCCGTCGTCACAATTAATGAAGGGCTAGCGGAAAAGTGCTCATGTAAATACGCCAATTGCCTAAGAGGACCCTAGTAGGTTCGACGGCCTTTGACGTCCACTAGCTCGCCCGGTGTAGCATCCATTCACCGAATGGTTCGGCAGCCGGGTTCGTCCGTTGCGGTCTAGAAGGAATTTTGGGGTGACGCGAGCACTATAAATCAACCAAATGCACACCCAGTGACGGCGGATCGGAGGGAGAACGGAGGAAGCCTTTTAGTCCGGTTCATAGCTCGTTCTGGTCCATCCGGACGGCGAGCGAGAGAGGCCCCTCTCTCGTACAACAACATCTGGCCCCAGATGTTGTGGTACAAAATGTTTCGCATTCGGAGCATACGTCCGCCGCTCGGGACGCTCCGACATATAGTCAGTCCGGGGTAGACTGTCAATAAGGCTTCCTCATTCTCATGGTAGCGCACACGACCGCTCTTGGCTACGTGACCACGGATATCCAGTCAGCTTCGCCAGTCAGAGAATCATCGGCGACCAGGTCACACCATCCGGTAGCCAGGGACACGAGGCCTGCAGACTCTGGACGTTCGCATAGGAAGTGTGCGGGAGTCAACGTACACGGAGCTTCCGGCGGCAATGCATCGTAAGACCGCTACTGCACAGGCCTCGGGAACGGACGTGCTTTCCTAAATAGCACAGTTTATCGCAGCATCCCAGCATCAACTGAATCTGTCGCATATTTTTTATCCGACGATGCTGGGTCGGGACGCTCCGCGGAAGCGGGTACGGACGTCCGAAAATTTCATCCGGTCCGACGGGATACCGAAAGGGATTTCGAGGATTTCGAGCTTTCCCTTTCGGAACAACATATGCTGTTGTGTATGTCATCTGACTTGGTCTTCTACAGCTTCTTTCGTCGGACCAGATTGCTGCGATGCCAGATAAGAAACTGATAGCGTCGGTGGACTTAGAAATTTTTGGTTCGGTTCAGGGACATCGTCCCTCAGTTCCAACATAGTCCAATAATGTCACACAAACTTTCGAATTATTGAACGACGCTATATATATTATTATTATATGCTTGCTATAACCAAGCATTTCTGGTTTCTTGTTCGCAAAGTTACGGAGATGTCTTTCAAAAGTGTGCCTCTGTCGTCATAGTTAATGAAGAGCTAGCGGCAGTAAGTGCTCATGGAATATGTCTATCGCCTACGGAGTGACATTCGCTAGCTCACCCGGTGTAGCGTGCATTCATCGAATGGTTCGGCTGCCGGGTTCGTCCGTTGCGGTCTAGGAAGGAGATTTGGGTGATGCGAGCACTTTAATTACTTTAGTACTCACCCAGTGACGGCAGATTGAGGACAGATCGGAGGAAGCCTGTTAGTCCGGTTCCTGGCTTGTCCAGGTCCGTCCGGGCTGTGAGCGAGAGAGGTCCCTCTCTCGTCCAACAACATAGGGGACCGCATGTTGTGGTTCTGATTTTTTACATTCGGAGCATATGTCTGTCGGTCGGGACGCTCCGTTATATTGACAGTCCGAGAGACTGTCCATAATGCTTCCTCATCCTCACAGCAGGGCACACGACCGCACATTGGCTACGTGACCTCGAATATCCGATCAGTTTCGTCATTCAGTGATTCCACGGCGAATAGGTCGCGCCATCCGGTAGCCAAGGGACACGAGGCCTATACACTCCGTTCGCTCGTATATTGGTAGTATGCACGGGGTAACGATCACGGAGCTTCCAGCGGCAATGCATTGTAGGACCGCTTCTCCTCAGGCCTCAGTGACGGACGTGCTATCCGAGTTAGCACAGTTGTTTCGCAGCATCCCAGCAATTGACAGTTTCTTGGTTGAATCAGGAATTATCCGACGGCGCTGGGTCGGTGCGGTCCGCGGTTGCATCAGGTACGGACGACCGAACGCTTTATAGGGTCCGACAGGATGGTGAAAGGGATTCGAAAGATTTCGAGTTTTCCCTTTCGTAGTATCGGAAGCTGCCATTCATATCTTCTGGCTTTATCTTCCAGTGATTGTTATTTCGAACTACATTGCTGCGATGTTGGATAAGAGACTTATAGCGTCATTGGACTTGGAATTTTCGATCGGTTCGGGGACATTGTCCCTGACTTACCGACGCAGTCCAATAATTTCATTACAACAGGTGTTTTATTTTTCGACGCTATATATGCATACAAGCCTGCTATCAAGCATGATAGTTTAGTTTCTTGTCCGCGTTGCTCTTTTCTGCCGTTTTATCATTTATACGAATAGTTTATTTTGGCAGTGCAGGGCATACCGAGAGTTCATATGCGTCTAGACGGTGTGGTTAAAGACTGGAAATATTCTTTTTCGCCGTCTATGTCTTTTCCAACTTCAATGTTGGAAACGACAATGATGTCTAGTAGACTTAATTTAGACGCTTTATCATACGTGAGGCGTTATCATTACGTCTTCAAGAAAAGATTTACGGGATATTATTCTCAATGTAATTTCTTTTGAGGGCAGTAGTTTGTTCACGTATAACTCCGCCCTTCAGTGGCTGATTGGAGTTGGTTAGACGTGACGCAGCCCTAGCTACATCCACGCGTGTGGATAGTAAGGTTAAGAACTCTCTTAGAGTCGCTTTGTTCTCGGAGAAGCTTCTCTTCAACGGCAACTTTTCAGCAATCCATGAATTGCTCGATTTACACATTCTCTTGTCTATCTAGTGTTACAAGAGATTCAGACTGGGGCAAACTTTCGGTGGTTGACTCAGAGAGTGCCACTGCAGTTGCCGGACCCGAGTGTTGCTGTTATGACGGTTGCCAGTCAAACAGATTGGGATATAATATTGATCCCAACGGATTCGTAGTGCCAGGGTCTTTGGGTTCCGCAGTCTCTTAGCAACCAATTATCTTCCGCGGAATAATGTTTTTTAGGCTTGCTTTATGTCATTGCATGAACATTATTCAGAAACGCATGCCCAAATCCTGTCCGTTAATTCGACAGTAGTGGCGTATCTCCGGAACCAGGGAGGCACTCTTTCGTTTCCGTTATTCAATTTAATGAAAAGAATCTGTCTGTTGGTTATAGTACACCAAGTTCTGTTTTGGTCCGTCATATTCCGGGTCGTCTGATTGTTTTACCGGACTCCCGTTCACTTAGGGGTCGCTTGTTGCTGTCAGAATGGACTCTCAACAAACAAGTATTCAATCAGATTTGCTATCTATGGGAGCGCCCAATGATGATTTATTTACGACACAGCTTGCTAATCAATTGCAGACGTATGTGTTGGCTTGTCCGGATCTCTGAGCTAATGTTGTTAATGCTCTAGTGATCTATAGGACGGAATGATAGGATACGCGTATCCTCCGGCGCTGTTGTTTCAGCAGGTATTGCTAAGATAAACAACCAGAATACATTTCTGTTGATAGCATCTCTATCTTCACAGAGACCATGGGTAATTTACTCTGTTGTCTACTGTGGGACTTAACGTGAAATCTTCCTCAATGTGAGGATCTTTTTTCACTGGGTAAATCGTGTCATCCTTATCACAACTCGCAAGGTCGCAACCTTCATGTATTCCATTGTGTGGTCCGTATTGCATTGTAAGCATTGTACTGGACGAGCTTTGGACATGATTTCTTACTATAGGAGATCCTCTTCTTCGCTATTCTATGCGGCTAAAGTGGAGGCTCTTCCGTCGTTGGTGTAGGGATCATTATGTTCATATTGTTGATCCCTCCATACTACTCATTGCAATTTTTTAGTATACTTGTTTCACAAGATCTACTGCAGCCTGTTATTATTAAGGTTATAGGTTTATGTTACCTCATACCTATGCACTCTAGGATAGTTTACAATTGAGTCTTATGTCTCTTTATCAAAGTCAGTTAGTAACTTTTTGATAAATAGACTTAGAATCTTTAGATTAAATTCCTATATGGAATTTAACTTCGGTTCTTATTTAGCTAAGTAATCATTTGAGCCTCTGGAAACAGTAGTTTTCAAATTCTGACCTTTTAGACAGTAATTCTGTTGGTTTCTCTTTTACTGAAGAGTCAGTGAGTTTCATGCACTATCAATGGATGATTTTCACTTTCATAGTTTCGGAATCACTACTTCCTTTACTATTTAGGTTGGATTTTTGCATAAGAGTTAGGCTCCTAATATCCGGAACCTATTGTTTTTAAGGTCCTTCCGTCTTCGTACGGGCATAGGCCTTTACTCTTTCCGGTTAGAGTTAATGTATTTTTAAACAGATATTTGTTTATTACTACGGGCGTAAGCTTCTTCTGTCTTTGATGCCTAGTAGAAGGACGTTACGCTATTGTTAATGGATTCTATTAACTATCGGTACTGCTTATGGTATATCATTGACTCAGCAGTTGTGCTTAAGATTTCGGCTCATGAAGTAAGAGTTCTTCTACATCTTGGGCTTACATTAATAGTGTCGCTATTATAGATTTTGAAGGCTGCTCATTGCGCTCAGCCATCCACATTCATGAATTTTTATCTCAGAAATATCGAGTCCATTTCTGGAGGCCTCTATTGTTAGGTCTATTATCTACTGCTCAGAATGTTAACAGTTGCTACTATAGCTAGGTAGGCTGTCTGTTTCGGCAGTGTCTCCGTTCTGCTGCCCTCTTCGCTCTGGGCTATTTGACCCAGGGCAAGAAAAAGGGGGGGGGGGGGGAGGGTGTTCCCTTGGGTCACCTGTTTTACTATGAAAACAAGGGAATACCTCCTCTGGAGTTAGTAATTCTGAGCTGTTATTGGGATGGTTGTTTAGTGAGAAGTTTATGTTTTAAAAATTCATTCAAGTCTTAGTTTTTAAAGTATAGCTTTTGAATATTGCATATGTCAACAGACATGATTATGCAATCCTCAGACACTTTTTAGGAGTATAAGAGTCTCTATTCTCTAGACTTACTTTATTTATTGGCTTACTTTAAAAATTATTAGTATAAGGATAATATTGGATATTAATAGAGTACATGGATGTATGAAGCTCAATTTTGGAAGGTGTTGTATCTTTCTAATTTATCATAAATAAGAAAGATACATGTAAGGCCTATTACTTCTTTTTCCCTACAGGGGATGACTCTATTTTATATTATTGAGCGTATTCCATTTTGCTCTATGTCCTTGGCCCTCCAGCCTTTTTACTATTCAGCTATGTCTGGGTCATTGGTACAGTATAAAAATGTTAAAAAATTTATAGTAATTTCTATATTTTTTATACTTACCAATGACCCAGACGGGGATGGCCCTCCCAGGAGTTGGGAACTCTTGCCTCCCCGCTGAGTACATAGCACTTACCAGGCACTGGTTATTAGAATGATTAATGGCGCCAATTTCGGAACGTCCTTGACACTGCGCATGCGCAGTAGAGGTGAAGGGTGGAGGGCCTTTCAGGACATGTTTTCTTTGGTTTTAGATGCAAATTTTGGGGATTGGGGGGCAAAATTTGTGTTTGGCCCTATATTTTAAGAGTTAGCACCAGCTATGTCTGGGTCATTGGTAAGTATAAAAAATATAGAAATTACTATAAATTTTTTAACATTTCGGTTAACCGGTTGACTTTTTTTCCAAATAGGTTAGGTAGGTAACCGGTTTCAAACTGGTTATCCGGTTAACCATTTCAGTCCTCGAATGAGCTTGTTGAGCTCGACAGCAAAATAATAGAAGATTAATTCAATTCTTCTTTTTAACCTTTTACCCAACACAGACGATATCAAAATTTATTATTTTAAATATAATTTTTTTTAATTTTTCAAAAAATTTCAACAAAACCATATCATGTGACCCCTCATTGGAACGAGCTCAATGATCTCGTTCCTATGAGGGGGTCACATGATATGGTTTTGTTGAAATATTTTGAAAAATATAATATTTTTATACTGTACCAATGACCCAGACTTAGCTGGTGTTAACTCTAACAAAACCAGGGCCAAACACAAATTTTGCCCCCCAATCCCCAAAATTTGCATCCAAAACAAAAAGAAATCATGTCCTAAAGGACCTCCATACTACGCCTCTACTGCGCATGCGCAGTGACGCAGACGTCCCGAAATTGGCGCCAATTATCATTCTCTGTTTGGCCCTTCATCAGTCAATATCTCACTGATCTTTGTGCTTGTAAATCTCAGTTTAAAGGATGCCAGACACGTAATTTTTGGAGAAAATGTGATTCTAAGGAGGATAGAAGGAGGAGAGGAAAAAGAAGTGACAAAAAATAATCAGGGCTGTACTTAAAATTTTTTGATGAAATTATGTTAAGTTGCCTATTTTCGAGGCATGGGCCTCTTGTTGTCATTCTTGCTAAATGTTGCACTGCTTATTCAGTGTTTCCTCTCCCCTAGCCTTCTAAAGTCCCCCCTTGCAATTCTCCCATGCTTTTGGCATATTTTTGAGAAATTTCATTTCTAAAATTTCCTGGGAGAGTTGCTTGGTTACAGAATGTTTCCTGTTATTTTCCCCATAGTTACGTTTTCACCCATGGGTGTACAACGTTTGTGTTCTACATCTTCCATCTGATGTTCTGCAGATTCTCCCCTGGGAGTCTCTGTTTTGCATCAGATAGAGTGTAATTTGATGACTGATTCCGGGCCAGTTTTTTCAGTGCCTGGAGTCATGTTTTCTGGTGTTTTTACACTGTTTGTTTACATTGGCAACAGCCTTTTTTGAGGGGGGCTGTTTGCCTTTGCTGTAGTTTATCTCACTATAAGATACATTTATATTATCCGTAAGTGTCTCATTAATTATTTAATATAAATTTAAAATTTTTGACCACACTTTGCCATCGGATCCATCGGGGCTCAACATTACTTTTCAGCAACTTGGGCTTCGCTGAAAAAATATTTTTTCAAAATTATTTTGATTTGCAATTGTTTTTTCATTTATTAATGGATCATGTTATTATGTATCTTTGTGTCAGGGGTTTTTGCGAGTAACTAGGACTTATTGTTGTTCTTTCACAATGAAGGGACATTGTTCAAATTGTAATAGGAAGAAATCTTCCTCTGACTTTCATGATCATTGTATTAATTGTAGTCAGTGTTCTCGCATTAATCCCTGTCCTATATGTGAATATTGGGATGAGAAACATTGGAAACGTGTGTCACGATATGTTGTTTCTGGAGAAAGGGCTATGCCGGCTCTTTCTCCACAAGGTCATTCTACTCTCTCAGTTTCTATTTCAGAGGAACCAGAACAGGGTGATGTTTCCATGTTATCTTCTACAAGTGTGCGTCCGTCGTCACAAATGAATTCAGAGCTAGCGGCAAAAGTGCTCATGGAGATTAGACAAATGTCGGCAGCAGGGTACGTCCGATGCGGTCCAGGAGGAAATTTTGGGTGATGCGAGCACTATAAACATAATAGATGCACACCCAGTGACGGCGGATAGTGAGCGAGAACTGAGGAAGCCTTTGAGTCCGGTTCCTAGCTCGTCCAGGTCCAGTCGGGCCGCGAGCGAGAGAGGCCCCTCTCTCGTACAACAACATCTGGGACCAGATGTTGTGGTACAAAATGTGTCTTTAGCGGAGCATACGTCCGTTGCTCGGGACGCTCCGTTGTACAAGCAGTCCACGGAGACTGTTAAGGCTTCCTCTTCTCATCAGCGCACACGACCGCACCTTGGCTGCGTGACCGCCGATATATTACCAGCTTCGCCGATCAAGGATTCTTCGGTGACCAGGTCACACCATCCGGCAGCCAGGGATTCGAGACCGATGGACTCCGGACGTTCGAATAGGAAAAGTATGCGGGAGCCATCTGATGCGGAGCTGCCCTCAGCGAAGCAGCGAAAGACTGCGCCTCCGCAGGTCTCGACGCCGGACATTCTTGTGCAGATAGCACAGCTTATCGCAGCATCCCAGCAGCCGACAGAAACGGTGTCGGATCGAGAATTATCCGACGGCGCTGGGTTGGTACGCTCCGCCGAAGCATCGGGGGCGGACGACCGGGAACATCATGAGGTCCGACCGGATGGTGAAAGGGATACGGATGACTTGGAGCTATCCCTTTCGGAACAACATAAAGCTGCCGTGGACTTCATCCGGCACTTTCTCCCTCAAGTTGTTCCGTCGGGCCAGACTGTTGCGGTTCCGGACAAGAGAATTATAGCGTCATTGAACTCTGAATTTTTTGAGCGGTTCAGGGACATCGCTCCCGAGTTTCCGTCGCAGTCCAATAATGTTGCAAGATCATTTGAATTATTGAACAACGCTATATTTAAACTTGCTTCCAGGACGGGGAAAGCAGGTTTCTTGTCCGCTAATACTCTCAACCTGCCTTTCATTAATGCAAGGAATAAATTCAATACGGCAGGACAGGGTATACCGAGAGTTCCTCTGCGTATGGACGACGAGGCGGAAGACTTAGAGCTATCATTACCGTCGTCGGCTTCTATTCCAACCACGGTGTTG
This sequence comes from Pictodentalium vernedei, assembly GCA_031216915.1. NCBI lineage: Eukaryota > Metazoa > Mollusca > Scaphopoda > Dentaliida > Dentaliidae > Pictodentalium > Pictodentalium vernedei. The sequence continues at coordinate 543,699,373 of CM062295.1, read as the reverse complement.
GAAACAGCTATTGCGTCTAACAGAGCCAATTTAGATGCCTTATCTTACGCAGATCACCTTACTAAGGCGTTATCACTGCGCCTTCAGGGGAAAGAGTTTCAGGATATACAATCCTCTTTAAGACTTCTTTCAAGGGCAGTAGCTTATTCCACGTGTAACTCCGCCCTTTCAGTGGCAAATCTGGAGTTGGTTAGACGTGACGCAGCCCTAGCTACATCCACACTAGTGGATACTAAGATGAAGAACTCTCTTAGAGTCGCTTCGGTCTCAGGAGAACTTCTCTTTGACGGCAAGCTTTCTGCTATTTATGATAAAATTACAAAGAAAGCTAAGGATTCTCTGTTGTTCAAATCTGCTCCTTAGAAGTCGGATACAGCAGACACGAATAAGACAGGCACTTCTGGGTCTAATGCGCCCAAGAGAGGTTCCTATAGAGGTTCCGGTGCGTCCTCTTGGTCTTATTCGAGAGACTGTCAGGGTAGCGACTCTCGTTCGGGACGTCCTTCAGGCCGGGACAATCGGTCGGACGCCCCGAGGTCGACGGGGCGAGGTGCGGGCCGTGGAGGACGTGGTTTCTCCTACCGCAGGCCTCGCAGGTCCAGGAGGTGATGGCTTAAACCTCTATCGCGTACCGGTTGGCAGAAGGTTGTCGAGCTTTTCACAAGAATGGGCGTCGATTACGGATGACCCTTGGGTGAGAGGAGTGACTTCGGAAGGTCTAAAGATATCCTTCAAATGAAAGCCTCCATTAACTCGAAGTCCAAAGTGGACTCATCTTCCGTCAAATCCGCAGAAAAGAGACGCTCTGTTATCAGAGGTGCAGTCTCTTTTAATGAAGAACGCGGTAGAGGTCGTAGAAAACCAGGAAACTCCGGGATTCTACAGCCATCTGTTTCTGGTTCCGAAACCAGACGGCTCGTTTCGTCCAGTCATAGATTTGAGCTGGATAAACAAGCTGATCGTCGCTCCGAAGTTTTATATGGAGACGATTCGATCGGTCAGAGCGAGTATTCGGGTGAACGATTATGCAACGAGCATAGATCTCAAAGATGCGTACTTTCACGTCATGGTACATCCGACATTCCGAAAGTACCTACGCTTCGCAGTCCTAGGAGTGGTGTATCAATTCCGGGCGATGTGCTTCGGATTGAATCTAGCTCCCTGGGCTTTCACTCGGGTAATGAACTCGGTAATGATCTATTTCCGAGCTCATTCGTCTGTGGTAACGTCGGCCTACCTGGACGACATTCTTCAGAGGTACGGCAACGAGTTAACGCTTCAGAACGATGTTCAGAATCTTCTTCTATTGCTCCGACGTCTCGGTTTTATAGTAAACGAGGAGAAGTCGGATCTGGTGCCGTCCAAGTCATTCACTCATCTGGGAATGAGCTTTGAGACGCACAACAATCTCGTTCGTCTGCCGTTAACCAGAGCGAAATTAGTCAGTTGTTACGCTCGCTATTGTCTGCACGCAGACAAAGTCACGGCAAGAGAATTTATGAGACTGATAGGTCTGTGCGGAGCCGCCGCGGATCTCATTCCGATGGGGCGGTTACGCACACGTCCTCTTCAAATTTTCTTGACTCAGAATTGGAGTGTGAAAATTCATTCGCTCGATGTAGACGTTCTCTTGTCAGATCAAGTGAAACAAGAGATTCAGACTTGGGCAAACATTCAGTGGTTAACTCAGGGAGTTCCGCTGCAGTTGCCGGATCCGAGTTTTACCATTATGACGGATGCCAGTCAAACAGGTTGGGGTGCATCATTGATCCCAACGGATTCGAGATGCCAGGGTCTTTGGGATCCGCAATTCCTGTGCAAGCACATAAACATCAAGGAAATGATGTCAATTTGGCTTGCGTTACGTCACTGGATGGACATTATTCACAATGCTCATGTCCAAATCCTATCCGACAATACGACAGTAGTGGCGTATATACGGAATCAGGGAGGCACTCATTCAGTTCCGTTGTTCAATCTAACGGAAAGAATCCTTCTGTTTGCGCTAGAACATCACGTTCTTCTTTCGGTCCGTCACATACCGGGTCGTCTGAATGTGCTAGCAGACTCCCTTTCACGAAAGGGTCGCTTGTTGCCGTCGGAGTGGACTCTCAACAAACAAGTATTCAATCAGATTTGCTACCAATGGGAACGGCCAATGATAGACTTATTTGCGACACATCTCAACAATCAGTTGCAGACGTATGTGTCTCCGTGTCCGGATCCAAGAGCATTTGCAGTAGACGCTCTGTCGATCCCTTGGGACGGAATGATAGGATATGCGTATCCTCCAGCGCCGTTAATTCAACAAGTATTGCTAAAGATAAAACAATCTCAATGCAAGATTCTGTTGGTAGCATCTCTGTCGCCACAGAGACCATGGATAAATCTACTCAGGTGTCTGTTGTGGGACCTACCGCGAAAGCTTCCTCCACGGGAGGATCTTCTTTCGCAGGGGAAATCGCGCCAACTCCATCACAACCCGCAAGGTCTCAACCTTCACGTTTTTCCGTTGTGCGGTCCTTCTTGCATGGCAAACACTTTACAGGACGAGCAGTGGACGTGATTTCTAACTGTAGGAGGACCTCCTCTTCGCTAAACTATGCGGCTAATTAGAAGGTTTTTCGTCGTTGGTGTAGGGATCATTCTGTAGATATATTCGATCCCTCTATACCAGACATTGCAAACTTTCTAGTATACTTGTTTGACGAAATCAAACTGCAGCCTGTTACTATAAAGGGTTATAGATCTATGTTATCTGATACCTATGCACATCATGATAGTTTACAAATTGGATCTAATGTCTCTTTATCTAAGTTGGTTAGAAACTTTTCGATAATTAGACCCAGAACTCTTAGATTAATTCCTAAGTGGAATTTAGCTTGGGTTCTTCTTAAATTGAAGGAAAAGCCATTTGAACCTCTTGGGACAGTAGATTTCAAATTCTTATCTTATAAGACAGCTTTTCTCTTAGCTTTCTCTTCTGCTAGAAGAGTCAGTGAGCTTCATGCACTGTCGGTGGATGATTCTCACTATCGTAGTGTTGGGAACACTATCACCTTCACTACTAATGTGGGTTTTTTAGCTAAGAATCAGGCTCCTAATAAATATCCGGAACCTATTGTTATTAAGGCTCTTCCGTCTTCAGACGGGCGTAGGCCTTTACTCTGTCCTGTTAGAGCGTTACGTATCTATAAACAGAGATCTCAGTTTATCAGAAAGGGACGGAAACGTTTCTTTCTGTCTTTGATGCCTAATAGAAAGGACATTTCGGTCCATTCTATTGCTAGATGGATTCAATTAACTATCCGTACTGCTTATGAAGATTTATCTTCTTCTCAGCAGTCTGTACTTAAGATTTCTGCTCATGAAGTAAGAGCTCTTTCTACTTCCTGGGCTTATGCTAATAGTGTTGCTATTACAGATTTAATGAAGGCTGCTTATTGGTCTCAGCCATCCACATTTACAAATTTTTATCTCAGAAATATTGAGTCCATTTCTGGAGACCTGCATTGTTTAGGTCCGTTATCTGTTGCTCAGAATGTCATCCACTAAACAGTTGCAACTATAGTTATGCAGGCTTTCTGTTCTGGCAGTGACTCCGTCCGACTGCCCTCTTCGCTCTGGGCTATTTGTCTCAGGGCAAGGGGAAGTGGGGGGGGAGGGGGGGGGGGGGGGGGGGGGGGCGGGTGTTCCCTTAGGTCACCTGCTTTATAGTGAAAAGCAAGGGAATGCCTCCTCCATGTCAGTATTTCTGAGTCGCTTCCGGGATGGTTTTAAAGTGTAATATTAATGTTAAAATTCATTCATGTCTTATTTTTAAAGTGTAGCTCGGTGTGAAGCATTTGTATATGTCAAGTGTCAAACGGGCTTTAATATACAATACTCGGACACTTTTAAATGACTATAAAGAGTCTCAATTCTCTGGACTACTTTATTTATTGGCTTGCTTTAAAAATAATTAGTATAAGGGATATACTGGATGTTAATAGAGAACATGAATGTTATTGTGCTCAATTATTAAGGGTAGTGTATCTTTCTAATTTAATATTAAATAAGAAAGATACATGTAAAGCCTAATACTCCTTTTCTCCTTAAGGGGTTACCTCTTTACTATATAGTTGAGCTTATTGGATTTTCCTCTATGTCCTAGGCCCTCCAGCCTGTTTACTATTCAGCTAAGTCTGGGTCATTGGTACAGTATAAAAATGTTAAAAAACTTATAGTAATTTATATATTTTTTATACTTACCAATGACCCAGACGGGGATGGCCCTCCCTGGAGTTGGGAACTCTTGCCTCCCCGCTGAGTACATAGCACTTACCAGGCACTGGTTATTAGAATGATTAATGGCGCCAATTTCGGAACGTCCTTGACACTGCGCATGCGCAGTAGAGGTGAAGGGTGGAGGGCCTTTCAGGACATGTTTTCTTTGGTTTTAGATGCAAATTTTGGGGATTGGGGGGCAAAATTTGTGTTTGGCCCTATATTTTAAGAGTTAGCACCAGCTATGTCTGGGTCATTGGTAAGTATAAAAAATATATAAATTACTATAAATTTTTTAACTTTTTCAACTGATCAGTTTGCATATTATGTGGGCAGATGCAGGCGATTTGTTAGGTAAAGGGTTAAACCAAAATGCAACATTTACTATATAGTTGAGCTTATTGGATTTTCCTCTATGTCCTAGGCCCTCCAGCCTGTTTACTATTCAGCTAAGTCTGGGTCATTGGTACAGTATAAAAATGTTAAAAAACTTATAGTAATTTATATATTTTTTATACTTACCAATGACCCAGACGGGGATGGCCCTCCCTGGAGTTGGGAACTCTTGCCTCCCCGCTGAGTACATAGTGCTGACCAGGCACTGCCAGTAAGAATGATAACTGGCGCCAATTTCGGGACATCTGCGTCACTGCGCATACGTAGTAGAGGCGTAGTATGGAGGTCCTTTAGGACATGATTTCTTTTTGTTTTGGATGCAAATTTTGGGGATTGGGGGGCAAAATTTGTGTTTGGCCCTGGTTTTGTTAGAGTTAGCACCAGCTAAGTCTGGGTCATTGGTAAGTATAAAAAATATATAAATTACTATAAATTTTTTAACTTTTTCAACTGATCAGTTTGCATATTATGTGGGCAGATGCAGGCGATTTGTTAGGTAAAGGGTTAAACCAAAATGCAACATGACAACGTCGACATTGACTTCCTTCACAATGTCCTTATTAGACTTGTTGTGAACGATATTGTCCATAACAAGCTATTTTATGGTGATTATGCGATTAAAAAAAATTCTTTCCCCAGCTTATGGTTATTTATTCCTAATTCTTAAAGACTAATTAGTACTCAATTAGTAAAAATAAAGGAGGATCCATGAACACCTGTCCCACCCCCTTGGTGGCCCTGCACACACCATGGCAAGACCCTGAGTTAAGAAAAGGTAAAAAGAGGGCTAGTCTCTCTGGCATAGTCACAGTGCCAAGCCCACCACTTTACAGGCCTGGGTGTGTGAAAAGACAGATCACCCTTGAACTCCACCAATAGGCTACCTGTGCTGTACATGTCTAGTTGCTGTTCCAGCTCAAGCTGCTCTCTCTTGAACTCTGCATTTGGGCACATTCGAGCTAAGGTGCTCTGATCTTGCTTTGCAAAGCCCTTGAAGCTTAGTATTGCAGCTATGGGAACTGTGTAAAACATATGCAGGCATGGTCAGAACAGGAATCTCATTTTCTTCGACACAGTAACAAGCTATCAGTTGAAACTAGAATATGTTTTCGTTTTTGGAACTCACTAAAAAAACTTTCCACAATCCACCCCAATCCACCTTTATATATCGTACATGATCTCCTACATGTGAAACTTCCGTAACAATTTTTATCACTGTCTGTTTGCAGTTCTAAGGGGGGTGACAGGTAGACAGCCGGTCTGGCTTGTCACCTCCCTCAGTATGCATACCAACAATTTTAAAAAATATATTTGTAATTTCTTTTTTATGTATACTGAAATAAAGAATATTTATCTATCTATCTATCTATCTACCCCAATGAGGGACCATAAGCTGAGTTTTAGCACTTTTTAACCCTTTACCTAATGAATTGCCCACATAGTTTGAAAATTGAGCAGTTGGAAAAAATTGATTTTTTAAAATATTTCTACAAAACCATATCATGTGACCCTCACTGGAACGAGCTCGATGAGCTCGTTCCAGTGAGGGTTGACATGATATGGTTTTGTTGAAATTTTTTGAAAAATTTTAAATAGTAATTAAAATAATAAATTTTGATATTCTCTGTGTTGGGTAAAGGGTTAATATAAGAGTATTGGCTGGTTTTGACCATTACATTGGGAAAAAAAGTTGAGGTGGATGAGATTTACATTAAGGCTGTACAGTGCACAGAGTTAGTTACTCAGTCAATAATGCAAAATCTTTATAGTTGGAAAGTGTGACTAACACTGCAATGGCTTCTGGTTATGAAGAATTTTGATTATGGTAACGGCCATTTTTTACTTTCCAAAGTGTGATTTACTGGGATTTCGGGGTTTGATTATAAACGATAACTTCACAAGTGAATTATGTAATCAACAATTGTGTCAGGTATCGTGCGTGCAAACGAAGACACTTTGCCGTGTAATGGGGACTTCATTGTTTTTTTCGGCTTTTTTTTAACCCTTTACCTAAAATAAAAAGCATACGACACTTGCAAAAAAAATTCTTGAATAACTACTATTTTCATTTTTTGTCTCAAAAACGTAGATTTTGACCCCTCATTGGAATGTGTGCGACGAGCGCGTTCCAATGAGGGGGTCGTAACATATGTTTTAGAGACAAAAAATGAAAAAATAATGAAAATTAATTGGCGAGTTTTGAGAATAGCGCTGGTTGTTTTTGGACGTTACTTTAGGTAAAGGGTTAAATAATATAATTATTGTTAATAATGAAAAGTAATAAAAAAACAGAATAATCGCTTGACTGGACTGGTTACATGAAATAATGCATTCGAGGCGAGGGACTATATTGTAAAACACTCGTGCACATTCGCGTACTCGTGTTTGTACAACGTCCCTCACCTCCCATGAATTATTTCACGTAACCAGTCCAGTCAAGTGATTACTCTATATCTTTATAGCTGGAAAGTGTGACCAACACTTCACAATGGCTTCTGGTCAAAAAGAATTTTGATTATGGTAACTGCCATGTCATACACTACATGAATCTGTACACTTACTAAGGTTGCGCATGCATAGGGTTAGTCACATTAATATAGATGATCTTATTTATAACCAAGCTTGGATAAAAGCAGACTGTCATCTGCAGAATGAGGTCCTCAGAGGGTGAATTTGGTGATGCTACCCTGCACAGCAGGGTAGCATTTCTAAATTTACCCTCTGTGAACCTCAATCTGAATCAGGGTCTTGGGCCTAAACAGAAAGAGGAACCCAGAGGATAATTTGGAGGATTCTAGACCACTGTATGTGATAGCATCAGTAAATTCACCCTCCTGGGACCTCATTCTGCAAATGGAGGATTGCTTTTTTCAAGTCTTGTTTATAACCAGAAAGAAAAGATTGACTAACTCTGTGTATTGAACAGAGTTAGTTGGTAAACTAACATAGTGACTAACCAGGGGCATTGCCCAGGATTAGTTGACAGACTGCCATATCACACACTATAGCTACATAAAAATATACACTGACTAAAGCTGTAAAAATGCACTGGGTTAGTTGGTTGCTTGTAACATGGGGTGCAGGATTCTAGGAAAATATTCAAATATACTGAATTGTGGAAATTTTTTTCAAAGTGAATTCCAAAAATGAAAACATTGTATTTTTAACCCTTTGCAACTACGGAACGTAATATTATGTATAAAAATTCCTAGGTGTTGTGACTACGGTACGTAATATTACGTACTCTGACTTTTAACGATTGCGTTTGACATCACAAAAGGCTGATTCTATGTGATGATAACCATAGTCTGAGAGGGTTAATAAATAGCCTGTTACAGTATACAAACAAAATTTGTGTAGTCACTCAACTGCTGTTTGAGTAAGGGGTAAGATTGCAATGCCCTCAAGTCCAACGTCCATCATAGACAATCAAATGGTGAAGGAGTTTAAATTTACACATTTCAGACTTGTTATGCTCCCCAAAATCTTTTGGTGGGAGCAAATAATTGCCGCTTTGCCTGTCTGTCCGTCTGTCCAATACAAATGGTTTCCAGATGATAACTCTAGTTTGCTTTGATGTACAGTATGTGTAGAGTATATTATCACTAAATCACCCGCAGAGTGAAGATTCCTCCCAAGCAATAAATGCAAATTTGTTGCAAAGCATAACATGCAGAAGCAAAGTTCCAGCCAATGGACCTCCGGGTTAAACCTGGAGGTCCATTGGCTGAAACATTGTTTGTGTTTTTTGTCCATATATACAGAATTTGAAAGTGATACTTTGGGTGATAACTCTACTCTGCTGGTGATTTTGTTACAATCCACTCTCCATGTACTGTACGACCTTATAATTTTGCAGCATTACTATATACCATGAAGTGCAGGTAAAGTTCGATTATCATCGTTATGGCATTTACCATTCCAGAGTTATGCTCCTTCAAAAGTTGCAAAATACTAAAATCAATGGTCACCAGATGATAACTCCAGTTCACTTTGATGTATGACCTTATAATTTTGCAACCTTATTACCTACCAGGATATGTAGGTCAAGTTTGATTTTCGCCATTATCGCATTTAAGATTCCAGAATTATACTCCTTGAAATGTGGTAAAATTGTAAAACATTTCGTATGGTATCTGATTAAATGCCCAGTGCATGAATAATCTAACCTGCTTATACATTCACCCTAATTAAGCAGTGACCTGTCTTCAAATGCCAGTTTAATCTCCTTTCCAGTGAGCTTTTAATGTAGTGGAACCCTGTTAATTGAATAGCCACATTGCCAATGCAAATTATTCATTTAACAGTATTCAATTAACAGGGATTGTGTCTCTTTCCTGTATTCGAGAGATAAACATAGCATTTATTCTATTATATCTTGGTTGAGCTCTGTCAAACAAGATATAATAGATTAAATGCCTGTATTGGATGTACTGAGGTCAAATATGTCTATAAACAAAGGAAAACTGGGGAGAGTCAGGGTAATTTCTTGACAGGTTACAATATTTTTTATTCAATTAACAGGAGTTTACTCTATAACCTATATTCAATTAACAGGTCAAATTTGAACTGGAGGTATGGTAAATGCTTTTGTGTTGGGAAATTATATTCAGTTAACAGGGATATATAATTAAGAGATATTCAATTAAGTGGGTTCCACTGTACAGGTTTACTGTGTACTGTTACCCTTGTCTTTCAACACGTTTTTGTATTATTTTTTTTTATAGGCTTAAACCATTTCACAGTTCATCATTTGAAAAAAAACAGTATGTTGTTTCCATCTATTTGCATTTCAGGGAACATCTGTTGGCTTGATCACCTTTTTACTTGTCTTTATGTCTTTAAGAATTCCCTGGGGGCACGGTGGCATTGTGGTAACCGGTTCTCGTCAGATCACCGAAGTTAAACAACGTCGAGCACGGTTAGTAGTTGGATGGGTGGCCATTTCAGCAACTGATTCGTCCTCCCGTGCTGTGTCCTTAGTCAAGGCACTTAACTGGTAAAGTGCTGAGTTTTTTCTGACAACAAATCAAAGCTCATCATATACTGCTCTATTACATTTAATTGGATAGTGCCTTATAGGCACTATCCAATTAAATGTCAGAGAGCAAGGTATTGTATAAAAAATCTGATTCATATCAGGGACAATAAAGGCTTCCTCAGGCAGAATGTAGCTCCAGACAGTTATTGCCTGTCACTTTTAGTAAAGCCCAAAATAGGGCTTTCAGCACTCTACCAGTTAACCCTGATTGCCTACATGTGGGGATGATGACGCTGTGCACTATGACATACTGCACGTCGATGATGCGCATGTCTTCAACCAATCTAACCCTGTCTGTGCTGCAGTGCAGAGTTACAATGTTGGAGAGCTGACAGCTGCTCGTCGTTGCTCGGTGATTCTCTCCGGGTACTCCGGCTTCCTCCACCCGTAAAACAGCCACTGACATACTGTGACCCTGGCTGTTAATGTGTCATTAAACCCTAATAAATAAATAAATTAAGAATTTCCCAGTTTGTAGTCTATATGGCTAACATAGTCCTCATTCATCCTCCACATGTAAGTTGAGTTCATGATGATTTATTTTATCCCCCTCGGGAGCCCCAGGACGTGAAGCATTGCTTGTTTTTTTTGTAAACAAACTCTGTTTTACAGGTAAAATAGGATCTGGTCACCAATGCCTGGGGTGGCCCCTTAAATGGGTATAAACAATGGGCTGGACTTTACTTAATATCCAGGTTTCAGTCATGATTAGCCTTTGTGCAGAAATATGTGGCCTTAAATACCAATAAAGAAATGAATAAATAAATGATTTATTTTTTTATCAAAAAATCTTGTCAAATAATAATCAAATTACTTTAGTCCCAAAAAAGTTAAAAATCTGTTTCTCAGGCCCTTCCACATGGTCCTTTTGACTGAGGTATGCTCTCTTTTTATAATCAATGCAAACTTAAAAAAATGAAATGGTTTATGTCTGATAGTTTAACCAAGTTAATAAAATTGATAAATTTGTTTGAGTGCAGCAAGGCTTTGCACCACTCATGCTGTTCTGTACATTATGAAGCCTAAAACATAAAACAAACCAAGAACATGAACTTATGATGGCAAAGAAATAATCACAATAAGAAAAAGTAAAATAAAAAACCTATGAGAAAAATACCCATGTTTTATTTAATGCTCAGGCATCAATTCACGCTGAAAAATTAAGTCATATTCCCCTGTCGGTCGGCAAAACGAAATATCAAAATGATATTTAGAAATCGATATTTCATCGTAGGTTCGGATGACGAATCACATGTACTTTAAACGAGTCAGCACATCAGTAATGAATTCCAGAGTCCCAAATACAAACGAATTCGAATAATTGATAGTGACAGTGACTAAATCAATTCATTAAATCAGCGGTTTCAAAGTTTGACTTTCTCATTCACCTTCCAGCGAAAAGCCGAAATCACTTTCAAATTTCTTCAGTTCAACTTCACACGTCTTCAGTGCATTGAGTTCAAAAAAAATAAAATGACGTGTCTTGTTATTGAAAATAAGAAAGTGGTGTTTTTTGTTATTGTTCTATTTCTTCGAAACACATTGCGATTATTTCAATTCGCCAGCCTTGGTAAATCGTAAAGTTAGGGGAGAAATAAGACGGGACTACTTTTTGTGCAGATATTCACACATTCCAATGGTTGGAGTTTGGTTGTTGTAATTTTTGTATGGACGCCGGTTCGGCACATAAATTTTGCGCCTTAATGGCAAATAAAGGCCACAAATTGGAGAGTTTGTAGTCGTAGAGCATTAAATAAAAAGAAAATTCACGAAAATTTGATGAATACCGAAAATATCTCGTTCGTGGCTACAAGAAATATGAGGATCTTCACTCGCGACTGCGTCGCTCGTGAAGATCCTCATATTTCTTTGTAGCCACTCACGAGATATTTTCGGTATTCATCAAATTTTCGTGAATATCCTCTATATACTCACATTTCTGTCATCTTTTTAAAAAACAGATCTTTCAAACCTTTTGAAAATCGGGAACAAATCTGCACGCTATCGGAACAAATCAGTGCACAGGGTCTGTACAGGTCATGGAATCCTTGAAAAGTCATGGAATCTTGAAAAAAAATGCAAGGGCCATGAAAAGTTTTGTCAAATGGCTGGAAGGGTTAAAGTTTTGGAAAAGTCATGGAATTCGTAACCAGGTTTAACCCTTTACCGACATGAAAAGCAGACGATACTTGCAAACAGAATTCTCGAATATTTTTTGTCTCAAAAACATAGGTTATGACCCCTCATTGGAACGAGCTCAAAAAGGGGTCATAAACTATGTTTTTTAGACAAAAAATGACAAAAATAATGTAATTAGTGCTGTCCGGTTTTTGTTGTTACTTTGGGTAAAGGGTTAAAAGGGATTGATGTTGTGTAAAAATTATGCGCAACATGCACAAAAATTATGTAAAAAACAAAGCTTTTCTGTTTAGTTGCGAATTAACCTGGTCATGGAATTTTTTTGAAAAGTTTTGGAAAAGTCATGGAATTTGACTCTCTGAAAAGTGTATGAACCCTGAGTGCAAAAACAAGTAACAAACTGATTCTGTAAGTGCCGGTCACCCCCAGTGAGTCAGGACAAAGCCTGTAGATTCTGAAATGAACCTTAAATTCTAATAAATACTCACATTAAGGTTGAGGCTTTCATGCTAAATATGTCATCATATTTATTTTTTCATTTTTCAGGATTCAAAAAGAAGAAAAAACACTAAATACAAGACTAGTGTGATTATAAATTTTGCTCTGAAATCTTGTCAATGGTATAAGAGATTTTGAATGCAAAACATGTTTGAAGATTAATAAAAAATTCTTTTGTCTTTAATTTATGTATTATTTTTAGCTCACTTTGACAAAATCAACCTGAGCTTATCTAATCGCTCTCTGTCCGTCATCCGTCAACACCATGTTTTGGTCTTCTCGAAAAACCACCACGCCAATTCAAGTGAATGTTTGTGTGAGTGATGATCCCAAAGGGGCCTTGCAGTTTTGTTCACCTCAACTTGCCCAACCCCATAGTGAGGGGGATGGGGGAAAATGCTTCAAAATATTTTTTTAATATTCTTCTCATGAACCAGTGGGTACAAAGACCTGATATTTGGCAAGATTTTTGGCTTCGCCCAAAATGTATATTTTCTGAACTGATTCTCCAAGTTGAACAACTTTTCTTATGTGGTATTATTGGGTCATACGGTAAGTACTTGACTCATGCAAAAAAACATTTCCCGCATCCCTGTGGGAACCCCAGGGGCTAAAAATAGAAATATTTTTAAATGCCAATGTTTCCCAAACCACATGGAACAGAGAACTGTTATTTGGTGTGAAACATCCTTTGGACCAGTAGAATTGAAGGGTAAAAAAAATTGCCATCGGTTATGTCAGGATGTTCTGTATAAAAAAAAAAAAAGCTGAGTCAGCATATTTGTTAAAATTAAAAAAAAAGATTTCACCAGAACCAATGGTCAGAATTTTTGGATATTTGGTGTACAGCATCCATAGGGGTGCCAGATACAAGCTTGTTAAAATGAAGCCCCTTGGTTCATATGTGGACTCAATTCAGGAGCCCAAATTTTTAACTTAGGGCAATATGGGGAATATTCTTTAAAAATCTTCTTCTTCAGAACCACCAGTTACAATCTTTTAATGTTTGGTATACATCATTGCTACGAGGATCAGATCCAAGATTGTTCAAACCAAGTCCCTAGGTTAACATTTAGGCTTCCTATGGAAGTCCAAATTTTAGCTTAGTGCAATACAAGAGATAATTTAAAAAAAAATCTTCTTCAGATCCATGAGTCAGAATGCTTTCATATTTGGTATACAACATATCTACGGGGAGGGGGGTGGGGGTGGCAAACTGAAGAAAAGGCATGACGCTCGGACTATGTTAGTCACTCCTGAGGGTCTCACGGGTTGACGAATGTATCCTTTGGAGATGTATTGCTTAATGTAGATTCATTCTTGTGTTCTGTTCAAGGTGAGCACTTAAGGCTCCGTGGGGCCTCTTGTTTCCTCAAGCTGAGGCTTTTTTTAAATCAGTTTGTTTGCTTCTTGTTTGCCTCAAAAGAAATGTTTCACAATTTTTTATTTGTTCACATGTCTGGACCTCATACAAGAAGAATAAACTGCTGTTCAAACGGCCTGTAGTTTCATTTGTAATTTTTTTGTTTTTAATATAAGGCTCCACAAAGCAGATCTTCTGTTTCTCAGGCCATTTTTTGTAAAATTGCACGTGGGCGAGCGTTTTTTGGGGGGGGGGTTTGTAATTATTTCTTTGCCATCAAAAGTTTATGTTCTTAGTTTGTTTCATGTTTTAGGCCTCATAATCTACAGATTAGCGTGGGCTGTGGTGTATTTCGTCCCTTGAGTGCAAGAAGGCCTTGCAATACTAAAGCATTGCAAAACCTTGTTGCACTCAAAGGAGGAAATTTATCAATTTTATTAACTTGGGTAAAATATCAGACATAAACCATTTAATTTTTATTTTTAGCTCACCTCAGTGAAGCTCAAGGAGAGCTTTACTAATCACTTTCTGTCCGTTGTCCATCTGTCGTCTGGCGTAAACTTTACATTATCAACTTCTCTTCACAAACTACTTGACCAAATTGAACCAAATCTCGTGTGCATGTTCCCCATCATATGTCAATTCAAGTTTGTTCAAATAAAGTTGTCACACCCATGAGGGGAACCACAAGGGGCATAACTCTGATAGCACCCATTAAATACAAAACAAGCTTCTTTTTCAGATCCAGTTTTTAGCTCACCTGACTTTCAGTCAGGAGAACTATAGTGATCACTTTGCGTCTTCTCGTCCCAAACCACTGAACCAATTTAATTGATATTTGAGATAATAGTTTATTATGACATCGCAATTTGATTTTGTTCAAATCAAGTTGCCTCGCCCCCTTGGTATGGCCATGCCCAAAAAGTGTGCTTAAATCTTAAAAAATCTTCTTCTCATGAACCAGCAGTAGCAGAGACTTGATATTTGGTGTGCAGCTTCCTTTTGAGGTATAGACTCAGATTTGTTCAAGAGAAGTTTGCTATATTTGCCGTCATGGGAGGGGCAAGAATTTTCGCCCCTCCCAAAATTTCTATATTTTTATACTGTACCAATGACCCAGACATAGCTGGTGCTAACTCTTAAAATATAGGGTCAAACACAAATTTTGCCCCCCAATCCCCAAAATGTGCATCTAAAACCAAAGAAAACATGTCCTGAATGGCCCTCCACACTTCACCTCTACTGCGCATGCGCAGTGTCAAGGACGTTCCGAAATTGGCGCCATTAATCATTCTTAGTTTGGCCCTTCATCAGTTAACATCTGACTGATCTTTGTGCTTGTAAATCTCAGTTTAAATGATGCCAGACACATAAATATTAGTGAAATGGTGATTCTAAGGAGGATATAGAAGGAGGAGAGGAAAAATGTGTGACAGAAAATTATCAGGGCTGTAACTTAAAATTTTTTAATGAAATTATGTTAAGTTACCTATTTTCGAGGCAGCAGCCATTTTGTTGTCATTCTTGTTATCAAGTTACACTGATTGTTCAGTGTTTTCCTCTCTCCCTTTCCTTTAAGTCCCCTCTTGCTATTCTCCCATGCTTTTGGCATATTTTCTGTAATTATTATTACTAAAATTTCTTGGGAGTTTTAGCTGAATAACAGAATGAATTCTGTTCTTTTCCCCATGTTTACGTCTTCACCTATGGGTGGTTAGGCGTTGTGTTCTGCATCTACCATCTGATGTTCTGCAGTTTCTTCCCTGGAAGTCTCTGTTTTGCATCAGATAGTATATTTTTGGTAACTGATTTCGGGCCTGAGTGCCTGGAGTCTTATTTTAGTGTTTTTACACTTATTGTTTACATTTACAACAGCCCTCTGTGTGAGGGGGGATTTCTTGAAAATAATATCTTGATGTTATTTAATCATAACTAGATACATTATTATTGTTCGTAAGTGTTGCATAAATTGTTTAAAATATTTTAAAAATTTTTGTCCACACTTAGGCTTGGGATCCATTGGGGCTCAACGTTACTTTTCAGAAACTTGGGCTGTTCTGAAAAAATATTTTTTCAAAATATTTTGATTTCAATAATTTTTTCTAGGTTAATGGATCATATTATTATGTATTTTGATTGCCAGGGGTTGGTGCGAGTACTAGGACTTTGTTTTCTTTTCACATTGAAAGGATTTTGATCAATTGTAATAAGAGGAAATCTTCCTCTGACTTTTATAATCATTCTATATGTAGTCAGTGTACTCGCACTAACTCCTGTTCTGTATGTGATGATTTCGATGACAACATGGGAAGCGTATGTCACGGTATGTTAGTGGGGAATTGGACATTCCAGTCCTTTCCCCGCAGGGTCACTCTACTTTATCAATTTCTATTTCAGACGATCAAGATTAGGGTGATGTATCCGTGATGTCTTCCAACAGTGTGCCTCCGTCGTCACAATTAATGAAGGGCTAGCGGAAAAGTGCTCATGTAAATACGCCAATTGCCTAAGAGGACCCTAGTAGGTTTGACGTCCGCTAGCTCGCCCGGTGTAGCGTCCATTCATCGAATGGTTCGGCAGCCGGGTTCGTCCGTTGCGGTCTAGAAGGAGTTTTGGGGTGATGCGAGCACTATAAATCAACCAAATGCACACCCAGTGACGGCGGATTAGGGGGAGAACGGAGGAAGCCTTTTAGTCCGGTTCCTAGCTCGTTCAGGTCCATCCGGACGGCGAGCGAGAGAGGCCCCTCTCTCGTACAACAACATCTGGCCCCAGATGTTGTGGTACAAAATGTTTCGCATTCAGAGCATACGTCCGCCGCTCGGGACGCTCCGACATATAGTCAGTCCGGAGAGACTGTCAATAAGGCTTCCTCATTCTCATGGTAGCGCACACGACCGCTCTTGGCTACATGACCTTGGATATCCAGTCAGCTTCGAGAGTCAGAGAATCATCGGCGACCAGGTCACACCATCCGGTAGCCAGGGACACGAGGCCTGCAGACTCCGGACGTTCGCATAAGAAAGTGTGCGGGAGTCAACGTGCACGGAGCTTCCGGCGGCAATGCATCGTAAGACCGCTACTGCACAGGGCTCGGGGACGGACGTGCTATCCCAAATAGCACAGCTTATTGCAGCATCCCAGCAACAACTGAATCTGTCGCATAATGTATTAGCCGACGATGCTGGGTCGGAACGCTCTGCGGAAGCGGGTACGGACGTCCGAAAATTTCATCCGGTCCGACGGGATACCGAAAGGGATTCGGAGGATTTCGAGCTTTCCCTTTCGGAACAACATATGCTGTTGTGTATGTCATCTGACTTGATCTTCTACAGGTTCTTTCGTCGGACCAGAATGCTGCGATGCCGGATAAGAAACTGATAGCGTCGGTGGACTTAGAAATTTTTGGTTTGGTTCAGGGACATTGTCCCTCAGTTCCAACATAGTCCAATAATGTCACACAAACTTTCGAATTATTGAACGACGCTATATATTTATTATTATATGCTTGCTATTACCAAGCATTTCTGGTTTCTTGTTCGCAAAGTTACGGAGATGTCTTTCAAAAGTGTGCCTCTGTCGTCATAGTTAATGAAGAGCTAGCGGCAATAAGTGCTCATGGAATATGTCTATCGCCTAAGAGGTCCCTTGTAGGATCAACGGAGTGACATTTGCTAGCTCACCCGGTGTAGCGTACATTCATCGAATGATTCGGCTGCCGGGTTCGTCCGTTGCGGTCTAGGAAGGAGATTTGGGTGATGCGAGCACTATAATAACTTTAGTACTCGCCCAGTGACAGCGGATTGAGGACAGATCGGAGGAAGCCTGTTAGTCCGGTTCCTGGCTGGTCCAGGTCCATCCGGGCTGTGAGCGAGAGAGGTCCCTCACTCGTCCAACAACATAGGGGACCGCATGTTGTGGTTCAGATATTTTACATTCCGAGCATATGTCCGCTGCTCGGGACGCTCCGTTATATAGACAGTACGAGAGACTGTCGATAATGCTTCCTCATCCTCACAGCAGTGCACACGACCGCACATTGGCTACGTGACCTCGAGTATCCGACCAGTTTCGTCATTCAGTGATTCCACGGCAAACAGGTCACGCCATCCGGTAGCCAAGGGACATGAGGCCTATACACTCTGTTCGCTCGCATAATAGTAGTATGCACGGGGTAATGATCACGGAGCTTCCAGCGGCAATGCATCGTAAGACCGCTTCTCCACAGGCTTCAGTGACGGACGTGCTATCCAAGTTAGCACAGTTTTTCGCAGCATCCCAGCAATCGACAGTTTCTCGGTCGGATCAGGAATTATCCGACGGCGCTGGGTTGGTGCGGTCCGCGGTTGCATCAGGTTCGGATGACCGAACGCTTTATAGGGTCCGACAGGATGGCGAAAGGGATTCGGACGATTTCGAGTTTTCCCTTTCGTAACATCGGAAGCTGCCATACATTTCTTCCGGCATTATCTTCCAGTGGTTGTTCCTTCGGACTACATTGCTGCGATGTTGGATAAGAGACTTATAGCGTCATTGGACATGGAATTTTGGATCGGTTCAGGGACATTGTCCCTGACTTACCGACACAGTCCAATAATGTCATTAGAACATGTGTATTATTTATCGACACTATATATATATAAGCCTGCTACCAAGCATGATAGTTTAGTTTCTTGTCCGCAAAGCTCAATTCTGCCTTTTATCATTTATAGGAATAATTTATTTTGGCAGAACAGGGCATACCGAGAGTTCATAAGCGTCTTGACGGTGTGGTTAAGACTGGTAATAATCATTTTCGCCGTCTATGTCTTTTCCAACCACAATGTGGGAAACGACAATGATGTCTAATAGACTTAACTTAGACGCTTTATCATACGTAATCCACCTTACTGAGGCGTTATCATTACGTCTTTAGGAGAAAGAATTCCGGGATATGATCCTCAATGTGATTTCTTTTGAGGGCAGTAGTTTGTTCACGTATAACTCCGCCCTTCAGTGGCTACTTGGAGTTGGTTAGATATGACGCAGCCCTAGCTACATCCACGCGCGTGGATAGTAAGGTGAAGAACTCTCTCAGAGTCGCTTCGTTCTCGGAGAAGCTTTTCTTCGACGGCAACTTTTCAGCAATCCATGAATTGCTCGATTTACACGTTCTCTTGTCTATCTAGTGTAGCAAGAGATTCAGACTGGGGCAAACATTCGGTGGTTGACTCAGAGAGTGCCACTGCAGTTGCCGGATCCGAGTTTTATAATTATGACGGTTACCAGTCAAACAGATTGGGATACAATATTGATCCCAACGGATTCGAAGTGCCAGGGTCTTTGGGTTCCGCAGTCTCTAAGCAAGCACTTATCTTCCACGGAATAATGTTTTTTAGGCTTGCTTTATGTCATTGGATGAACATTATTCAGAAACGCATGTCCAAATCCTGTCCGATAATATGACAGTAGTGGCGTATCTCCGGAACCAGGGAGGCACTCATTCGTTTCCGTTATTCAATTTAATGGAAAGAATCCTTCTGTTTGTTATAGTACACCAAGTTCTGCTTCGGTCCGTCATATTCCGGGTCGTCTGATTGTATTACCGGACTCCTTTTCACTTATGGGTCGCTTGTTGCCGTCAGAATGGACTCTCAACAAACAAGTATTCAATCAGATTTGCTATCAATGGGAGTGCCCAATGATAATTTATTTACGACACAACTTGCTAATCAATTGCAGATGTATGTGTTTACATGTCCGGATCTCTGAGCTTATGTTGTTAACGCTCTATTGATCTAATAGGACGGAATGATAGGATATGCGTATCCTCCTGCGCTGTTGTTTCAGCAAGTCGTGCTAAGATAAACAACCACAATACATTTCTGTTGATAGCATCTCTGTCGTCACAGAGACCGTGGGTAAATTTACTCTGATGTCTACTGTGGGACTTAACGCGAAAACTTCCTCCATGAGAGGATCTTTTTTCGCTGGGTAAAATCGTGTCATCTTCATCACAACCTGCAAGGTATCAACCTTCGCGTATCCTGTTGTGTGGTCCTTATTGCTTTGTAAGCATTGTACTGGACGAGCTTTGGACGCGATTTCTTACTGTAGGAGAACCTCTTCTTTGCTATACTATGCGGCTAAAGTGGAGGCTCTTCCGTCGTTGGTGTAGGGATCACTATGTTGATATTGTTGATCCCTCCATACTAGTCATTGCAACTTTCTAGTATACTTGTTTGACAAGATCTACTGCAGCCTGTTACTATTAAGGTTATAGGTTTATGTTATCTCATACCTATGCACTCTATGATAGTTTACAATTGAGTCTTGTGTCTCTTTATCTAAGTCAGTTAGTAACTTTTCGATAAATAGACTTAGAATCATTAGATTAAATTTCTATACGGAATTTAACTTCGGTTCTTATTTAGCTAAGTAATCATTTGAGCCTCTGGAAACAGTAGTTTTCAAATTCTGACCTTTTAGACAGTAATTCTGTTGGCTTCTCTTTTACTGAAGAGTCAGTGAGCTTCATGCACTATCGGTGGATGATTCTCACTTTCATAGTTTTGGAATCACTACTTCCTTTACTATTTAGGTTGGATTTTTGCATAAGAGTCAGGCTCCTAATAAATATCCAGAACCTATTGTTATTAAGGTCCTTCCGTCTTCGTACGGGCATAGGCCTTTACTCTTTCCGGGTAGAGTTTATGTATTTATAAACAGATATCTGTTTATTACTATGGGCGAAAGCTTCTTCTGTCTTTGATGCCTAATAGAAGGACGTTACGCTCCATTCTATTGCTAATGGATTCAATTAACTATCGATACTGCTTATGGTATATCATTGACTTAGCAGTTGTGCTTGAGATTTCGGCTCATGAAGTAAGAGTTCTTCTACATCTTGGGCTTACATTAATAGTGTCGCTATTATAGATTTTTGAAGGCTGCTCATTGCGCTCAGCCATCCACATTCATGAATTTTTATCTCAGAAATATCGAGTCCATTTCTGGAGGCCTCTATTGTTAGGTCTGTTTCTACTGCTCAGAATGTCATTCACTTAACAGTTGCTACTATAGCTAGGTAGGCTGTCTGTTTCGGCAGTGACTCCGTTCTGCTGCCCTCTTTGCTCTGGGCTATTTGACCCAGGGCAAGAAAAAGGGGGGGGGGGAGGGTGTTCCCTTGGGTCACCTGTTTTACTATGAAAACAAGGGGATACCTCCTCCGGAGTTAGTAATTCTGAGCTGTTATTGGGATGGTTGTTTAGTGAGAAGTTTATGTTTTAAAAATTCATTCAGGTCTTAGTTTTTAAAGTATAGCTTTTGAATATAGCACGTGTCAACGGACGTTATTATACAATCCTCAGACACTTTTAAGGAGTATAAAGAGTCTCTATTCTCTAGACTTACTTTATTTATTGGCTTACTTTAAAAATTATTAGTATAAGGATTATACTAGATATTAATAGAGTACATGGATGATGCTCAATTTTGGAAGGTGTTGTATCTTTCTAATTTATTATAAATAAGAAAGATACATGTAAGGCCTAATACTTCTTTTTCCCTAGACGGGATGACTCTATTTTATATAATTGAGCGTATTCCAACTTGCTCTATGTCCTTGGCCCTCCAGCCTTTTTACTATTCAGCTATGTCTGGGTCATTGGTACAGTATAAAAATGTTAAAAAATTTATAGTAATTTATATATTTTTTATACTTACCAATGACCCAGACGGGGATGGCCCTCCCAGGAGTTGGGAACTCATACCTCCCCGCTGAGTACATAGCGCTTACCAGGCACTGGTTATAAGAATGATTAATGGCGCCAATTTTGGAACGTCCTTGACACTGCGCATGCGCAGTAGAGGTGAAGTGTGGAGGGCCATTCAGGACATGTTTTCTTTGGTTTTAGATGCAAATTTTGGGGATTGGGGGGCAAAATTTGTGTTTGGCCCTATATTTTAAGAGTTAGCACCAGCTATGTCTGGGTCATTGGTAAGTATAAAAAATATATAAATTACTATAAATTTTTTAACTTTCCAAACCGAGAGGCAGATTTGGACCAAATTTGATGTGAGGGCTTATTGGGTCATAAGTACTTAATTTATGCCCAAATTTTTTTTCCCGTTGCCCCATGGGAACCACAGGAGCTAAAAATAGAAAAGAATTAAAACGCCCAAATCTCCAAAACTACACAGCACACAATTCTTATTTGGTGTGAAGCTTCCTTAGGACCAACAGAATGGAATGGTAAAAAAAAATTGCTAGCATTTTTATCGTGGGGTACTTTTCTGGGACTTTGAAAAAGTGCTGAGTCGGCATTTTTATGTGTACCCATACTATGTATGGTACACATAATGCCGGCATCCGGGGTCACCATCCGTCGTTCGTCCATCCTTTGTCCGTCCATCTGTCTGTCCGTCCGTCTGTCCGTCTGGCATCCGTATCCATTTTCTTTGGCATTCGATAACTTGAAAAATATTGCTTGGTTTGTCAAGTTACTTCATATTTGTGTTCAGGTTACTGATGTGCTGAGCTGTATAGTTTTTGGTGTAAATCGGATAATTTGATCCTGAGATCTTAACCCTTTATCCTTCAAATTGAAAATTCCTCCAATCCCTTTGGCATTCGATAACTTGAAAAATATTGCTTGGATTGTCAAGTTACTTTATATTTGTGTTCAGATTACTGATGTGCCGAGCTGTATAGTTTTTGGTGTAAATCTGTTATTTTGATCCTGGGTTATTAACCCTTTATCCTTCAAATTGAAAATTTCTCCAATCCCTTTGGCATTCGATAACTTGAAAAATATTGCTTGGATTGTCTAGTTACTTTATATTTGTGTTCAGGTTACTGATGTGCCAAGCTGTATAGTTTTTGGTGTAAATCTGTTATTTTGATCCTGAGATATTAACCCTTTATCCTTCAAATTGAAAATTTCTCCAATCCCTTTGGCATTCGATAACTTGAAAAATATTTCTTGGATTGTCAAGTTACTTTATATTTGTGTTCAGGTTACTGATGTGCCGAGCTGTATAGTTTTTGGTGTAAATCTGATAATTTAATCCTGAAATATTAACCCTTTATCCTTCAAATTGAAAGTTCCTCCAATCCCTTAGGCATTTGATAACTTGAAAAATATTGCTTGGATTGTCAAGTTACTTTATATTTGTGTTCAGGTTACTGATGTGCTGAGCTGTATAGTTTTTGGTGTAAATCGGATAATTTGATCCTGAGATATTAACCCTTTATCCTTCAAATTGAAAATTCCTCCAATTCCTTTGGCATTTGATAACTTGAAAAATATTGCTTGGATTGTCTAGTTACTTTATATTTGTGTTCAGGTTACTGATGTGTGGAGCTGTATAGTTTTGGGTGTAAATCTGATGATTTGATCCCAAAATATTAACCCTTTATCCTTCAAATTGAAAATTCCTCCAATCCCTTTGGCATTCGATAACTTGAAAAATATTGCTTGCATTGTCAAGTTACTTTATATTTGTGTTCAGGTAACTGATGTGCCGAGCTGTACAGTTTTTGGTGTAAATCTGATAATTTAATCTTGAGATATTAACCCTTTATCCTTCAAATTGAAAATTTCTCCAATCCCTTTGGCATTCGATAGCTTGAAAAATATTGCTTAGATTGTGAAGTTACTTTATATTTGTGTTCAGGTTACTGATGTACCGAGCTGTATAGTTTTTGGTGTAAATCTGTTATTTTAATCTTGAGATATTAACCCTTTATCCTTCAAATTGAAAATTCCTCCAATCCCTTTGGCATTTGATAACTTGAAAAATTTTCTTGGATTGTCAAGTTACTTTATAATTGTGTTCAGGTTACTGATGTGCTGAGCTGTATAGTTTTTGGTGTTAATCTGATAATTTGATCCGGAGATATTAACCCTTTATCCTTCAAATTGAAAATTCCTCCAATCCCTTTGGCAGGAGATAACTCAAAAAATATCAATCCGATTGTCATGTTACTTTATATATTTATTCAGGTTACTGATGTGCTGTGCTGTATAGTTTTTTATATAAATCTGATAATTTGATCCGGAGATATTAACCCTTTATCCATCAAATTAGACACTCCTCCAGTCCATTTCTATATGTACCCATACCTTGTATGGTGTACATAAAGTCGGCATCCGTGGTGGCCCTCCGTCATACAGCTTTCTACTAGTTGCGCGTATGGGTACACATCTGACGATTTCACCGGCCTATTTTTTAACACTGTGGGTAATAGGAAAAACATTTAAGACTACTTTTCTCTCAAACCACTGCTCAAAAAGCTTTCAAATTTCACATATAACATCTTTTGAAGATTGTTTCACACGTTTATTGAAATAAATTCCCTGGGTCCATATTTGGGCTCTCTATGGGAGCCCAAATGTTTAAATTAGTGCAGTATGAGGAATATTCTTTAAAAATCTTCTTCTTCAGATCTACCAATAAGAATCTTTTGATATTTGGTATGCAGCATCCTTAGTGGGGTGAGATTCAAGTTTGTTCAAGCCAAGTCCCTGGGTTCATATTTAGGCTGAAAATTTGGGGTCCCGTTCTGGACTTAGAAATTTTAGACGAAAATCCGGAAACATTTTTTTTTTGTTCTTTTTATGCATTTTGGTCAATTTTAATAAGAAGAAAAAAATTCTTTTTTTTACACTGAAAATTTGGGGGCCGGGTGGGACTTAGAAATTTTGGACCAAAATCCGGAAATTAGTTTTTTATGCGTTTTGATCAATTTTAAGAAGAAAAAAAATTTTATGCTGAAAATATTTTGTTTGGGACTTCGAAAATTTCTGAACAGAAATTTAAAAAAATCTGTTTATCTCAATTTTGGGACATAAAAGTAGAGGAACTGAAATTAGAAGGAAAATCCTGTGTATTGTGTGGGCACTACTGCTTCATCTAGTTGGTATATGCTTTTCTTAAGAGGGGAGCATGCAGCTTATTCAAGTCAAGTCCCTGGTTTGATATTTACACAACCATGTCAGGTGAGCGCCCTCAGGCCCCCTGGGGCCTCTTGTTTCAGAATCTTTTCATATTTAGTATACAACATCTCTAGGGGGTTCAGATTCAAGTTTGTTCAAATTGAGTCGCTAGGTTAATATTTGGGCTCCCTATGGGAGCCCGAATTTTAACTTAGTGCAATATGAGGAAATTTCGTTAAAAATCTTCTTCTTCAGATGCAGTGGTCAGAATCTTTTCATATTTGGTATACATCATCTTTATGGAGGCCAAATTGAAGTTTGTTCAAATCAGGTCCCTGGGTTAATATTTATGCACCCTATTGGAGCCCAAATTTTAACTTAGTGCAATACATGGAATATTCTTTAAAAATCTTCTTCAGATTCACCAGTCAGAATCCTCTCTTATTTGGTATACATCATCTCAAGGGGGGCCAGATTCAAGTTTGTTCAAATCGAGTTCCTCGGTTAATATTTGGGCATCCTATGGGAGCCCGAATTTTAACTTAGTACAATATGAGGACATTTCTTTTAAATCTTCTTCTTCAGATCCATCAGTCAGAATTCTCTCATATTTGGTATACATCATCTCAAAGGGGGCCAGATTCAAGTTTGTTCAAATCGTGTTCCTCGGTTAATATTTGGGCTCCCTATGGTAGCCCAAATTTTAACTTAGTGCAACATGAGGAAATTTCTTTAAAAATCTTCTTTAGATCCACCAGTCAGAATCCTCTCATAACTGGTATACATCATCCCTAGGGGGGGCCAGATTCAAGTTTGTTCAAATCGAGTTCCTTGGTTAACTTAGTGCAATATGAGGAAATTTCTTTGAAAATCCCCTTCTTCAGATCCACCAGTCAGAATCCTTTTACATTTGGTATACATCATCTCTAGGGGGATCAGATTTAATTTTGTTGAAATCGGGTCCCTGGTTTGAAAATTTTGGGTCTGGTTCAGACTTAGAAAGTTTGGACCAAAATTCGAAAAAAAATTGTTTTTGATTTTTTATGCATTTTGTTCAATTTTGAGATGAAAAAAAAATTTTTTATAGCCTAAAACTTATGGGTCTGGTTACAACTTGGAAATTTTGGACCAAAATTAGGAGAAAAATATTTTTGATTCTCTTCAATTGAGTCCCTAGATGAATTAAAGTGGTTTTATGCAAAGATGTTTTTAACCTATGGCCTCCCCTCCCTTACTTGTCAGGGGAGTGGGGTGGGAGGGCAGTTAGATATAACAAAATGTTTGGCTGCAAAATATATAAATCGCAAGATTTAGTGATTTTATGCACCCCCCACCCCTCGGGGCCAATTAAGTGGAGGAAAAATATTGCTACAAAATGCGTTTTGAAGGAAATAGAGTGAATTTATGTTAAAAAAAAAAGACCTTACAATAATATGATGACTTCAGTCCTCTGAAGTGTTGATGAGCCATGATTAGCTGAATGTGATCCAAAATACTTCTTTGATTATAAAAAAGAGACCATGCGTCAGCCAAAAGGACCATGCAGTAGGGCTTGAAAAAAAGATTTTTAACTTTTTTAGGCCTAATGATAGTGATGAAACTTTCTGTATATTGACTCCAGTGTTCAAGCCTGTAAATAATATTTAAAGTACCTGCCATTGTGACAGGAACCAACAGCTTTGTGCCTGTCACCCATTCCTTCAAACCAGTTAATAAGCAGACTGTCATCTACAGAATGAGGTTCCTAGAGTGTGAATTTGGTGTTGCTATCCTGCACAGCAGGTTAGCATTACTAAATTTGCCCTCTGTGAACCTCAATCTGAATCAAGGTCGCCGGCCTAAACAGAAAGAGGGACCCAGTGGATAAATTGGAGGATTCTAGCCCACTGTGTGGGTTAGCTTCAGCAAATTAACCCTCTTGGGACCTCATTCTGCAAATCACTGATTGCTTAATTCCTGGCTTGATAATATCGAGTAACCACATAGAAACTAGAGGTGTGACTCTCCCAGATGGGCATGTCCATACCTCCCCCAACGCCATGATTATTCCAAGAAGAAAAGGGGAATAACTCTGGCAAAAAAGGAATCAACAGTTTGCTTATTTCCTGGTTTGCATACTTTATAACTGTCACATGGATAACAAATCAGTTCTATGCTGTACATATACTGGATTTTTGTCCCCCGACAAAGACATTTTATCGGAGGACTATTGTAATCAGCTGCATCCATGTGTCTGTCTGTCTGTCCATCCATCCATCCATCCAAACGGAGCAATAACTAAAGTTTGGTGTCTTCGTATCAAAACCAAATTTGGTGTATATGTCACATACCCCAATGATTGGGTGAAATCGGAATATCTGGATCTGATCATTTTTGTGGGAGTTATGCCCCTTTTGCGATGCTTTTTTGCCCAATTTTGAGACTGGAAGTTTGGTGTCTGTATGATAACTTCAGTTTGAGTTATTGAATCATCACCAATTTTGTGCATATGTTTGTCTCAAGAATATGAAGGTCAAGTTTGAATTTGGTCTGACCAATTTTGGCTGAGTTATTTTTTCGACTTTGAAAATTTGTTGTCTGAAAATATGTCCAATGTCAGAACTTGCTGTCGGGGTACATAGCCCACACCTCAGCAGTGTCTTTGTTTTGTTTGTTTATTGGTGGTTAACAACACTTTTGACAACATGTACTGTTGAGTATACCTGTTACCATAGGGGGCAGACAATAGGTCTTTTCCCTTTATCACCACCTAACACATTAAAAGTGTTCACTGTTATTGTAGTGCACCAACCTTTTCTAAATTACACAAGCACCAGTTAATACATTGGCTTCAAATCTGAGCCAAGACTGCAAAATAGACTCGAGTGATACACAAATTGCGAAGTCACAATGTCACCCCCACCTTTGTCCTCTGCGCAGGTTTTGAGTTTGACAGCATCATTTAAATAACAATTAACCTCCTACAGACATGAATATGACACACATCGCAGACCTGTCATATCTAATACACTGTGAAGTTTTTACTTGACAATAAGAATTATGTGATAGACTGGAATGCTGAAGCATAAAGAGACTGATTTCATGGAGGGTAAAGATTAATTTGAGAGAAAAAAAAATCATTCTCCAATTTTCTTCACTGAAGGATTACAAAATGAACTATAGTATAATTGGCCTATTTGTTTTCTTGCAGCTTGGTAGCATGTATGCATTGTTCTCATGGATAGATTGCAAATTACTTCTTAGTTTGAGAATCGTGCAGGACTTCGGCTTTATCGTTTGAGGCTACTGGGATAGTTTATGGTATTTATTGTAACACACATTATTTTCGTGGCAAGAAGTGGGACAAATTTGTTATCTCAGGCAGCATTCTGGGTACATGGAGATTTAATACCTGGATGTCTCTTTTTCAACCCTTCAGCTTACGCCGCAGGGTTCAAATTCGACTGGTGCATGGTGGCTCAGTGGTAGACTGTTGGACTTCTATGATAGAGGTCCCGAGTTCGATCTCCGTTCGGGACAATCTGCGTTGTGTCCTCGGGCAAGACACTTTATCCCGGTTGCCTACATGGGGGGCACAATGACACTGTACTAAGGCACACTGCACATCGGTGGTGAACATGTCATCAACTGCTGTAAGCCTGCTTGAGCGGAGCTTGAACAGAGAATGTTGAGGAGCTGACAGTTGCTTGTCGATGCTCGATGGTTCTCACCAGGTACTCTGGATTCCTCCACCCGTAAAACTGTAATGGTCACGATTAACCATAGTGCATAAGTATGTGACTTTGAACACCAATAAATAAATAAATAGTTGAAATTCGACATCCAGATATAAGTTAAATCTCTGTATACCCTGGATGTTGCCAGAGATAACTTTTAATGTCTGTCAGTCAAATTCATCTTGTCACTTTTCCTGAATTCTGTTGCTTATTATATCACCACTCTTAAAGAGATTGGTGGGGAGGGGGGGGACTGGATTATATGTGTCCTTCCATCAATCCATTTGTCCATTGCCCATCTGCCTGTCTGTCCATCCATCCACCCATCCATCCATCTGTCTGTTCATCCATCTGGGCAGACATTCAACACCTTAAGTGGAACGATGTGTGGTAAAACACAAAAGATTTCCATTGTCCAAGTTCTGAGTATTGTTTCTGTAAGTGGTAATTCCTTTGTTCTTAAGTGATAGGGGTTGGGTTTGCAGCAAAGGAAAAAACACTTAAAGAGCATCTGACCATCCATCCATCAGTGAGTGGATGGACTTCAACAAAATTTGTTATGTGACGAGACAGTATGGAATGGTTGGGGTATACAATGGGATGTGGCCCAGCTCTTGTAAGTAATCCAGATTTTAATTGTATATACAGATATGATCAAAATCTTTTATCGTTTATGATGATAAAGTCAAGAATTTTGTGAAGCCATCTAAAATGGGACATTTTATTAAATTACAAATAATAAAAAAAGGTGTGCAGATAAGAAGAGTTGTTTCGATATGTTCTTAATTGGTCGAGTACTATAAGCCACTGGTCAGGCTCTACTGAAAAGTGCTGACAGGCACTTTGTGGCTATTACACTGTATGTTATTTGTGCAGTGGTGGGAAAAAATGTTCATAAACAATTGTTTTGTTACCATTTATTGGAGAGTGCCAACAGGCACTCTCCAATAAATAGTAAGAAAACAATTATTTATGAACAAAATCTTGTGAGGCTACCTGGCTTCATACAACTAACTTGGTATCTTTGAAAAAAAAAATACTTGTGTTACAAATTACCCTTGAAAAATAATTTCGCACTTTACCAAGGTTTACCAGTTAATTATACCAGGAAATTTACCTGGATATTTAGTCAGATTTACCACGTGGGCACCCCTTGAAGTGAAGCAATGCTTGTTTACTGTGTGTTTACTGTGGTAAACAAGCTCTGTTTTACTGGTAAAATTTAAATTTTACAGTAAATTTCCTTTCTTATCTTACCTACCACAATTGTTTACTACAGGCTTGCACTACAGTGGAAGTCCCTAACTCGGAAAATATACTCTCTATTTTGATCTTTCCCAAAGGATTTGGGAAAGAAAAGTGGTGCGAAAGCAGCAAGAAAAAATAAGCCCAAACTGGGTCGAGTGCTACCGGTGCATACCCAGTAGGGGACGCTTTTACAAATCCACGGCTTCCGGTACCAATACACAGTCAGTGACAAATGAATCATTCTTTTGAATCCGCCAACATTTTAGTGATGTAATCAGCGGGGAGGAAGGATTGTTACCCGAATAAGAAGACGGGAGGGCCTCCATGTAAACAATTGTGGTAGGTATAATAAGAAAGAAAATTTACTATAAAATTTATATTTCTTATCAACCTACCTTACAATTGTTTACTACAGGCTGAATAGACAATAGGATGGAGGGAATCACATAACCAACCACCACATAAACCAAATGCACTGGAACCGTGGACAGAGGAGGAGGCCCGTAGGCCTATCAAACCATAGCATCACAATCGTCAGTAAAAGACAATGAGAAATGAGGCATACGGTTCTGTGCGACGCACAGACAAAAAGGATAGTAACAGCACAGAGCTGGAACTTACCTTGTAAGAAGCCTAATGGCTAGGGTAAACAACAGCCTGAGCAGAAGAAAGAGGGCCCAAAGCAAAAAGGTCCCCTGACTGCTCCTGCAACTGATGCAGATAGAAGGTGGAGAAAGTAGAAGCATTTTTTCCAGTAGGGGAGCGGGTCTTTTCGGCCTCAGGAACATTTGGCCTCCTTTATTACAACTAACAACAAAAATAAATACCGCGTAATATAAAATATACACAATATAAAGTACATTTACTCTTTATATATACTGGCACACAACCTCAAAAATTTAGATGTAGTTATCTCATTTTCTTTATATTTCTCTGATGCTTCCTCCAACTTCTTGGATACCTTAGGACAAGCAAGTAAGCGAGCAAGCTTGATAATGGGCTCGAATGAATGAAAAGTTTCAGCACACCGAAGGCTCACAGTGACGATGTGGGATTTAAATCCCTTGCGACCCGAATAACTTTGCTTTATAATTTTATTTTCTTATGAATACTGAAATCGCAGTTTGTTGGTTGTTTTAGAAAAACAGAAAAAGAAACCCTAACAGTCGCTGGTTTGGGAGTAGCCCCAGCATGTTATCCATAGCGGTTACAAAAAGGAAAAAATCCACTGATATGTGTTTTTGAAAGCTGAAGCAATGAGTGAAATGAAAGGTTTCAGTGCGCAGAAGGCGCACAGGGATGATGTGGGATTTAAATCCCTTGCGACCCGAACAATCTTATTAGCTTTATTTGCTTACGAATCCACGAGAGTTTTTTTTTAAAGCTGGGAGTCATCCAGCAACCTGTAAGAGAGAGGGCTATAGTTGCAGTCCACATAAAAAGGTTTAAGTGTTCAAAGAAACTGTAAAAACAGTATATATTATTCCCTAATCAAGTGCGATTAAATCAATCAAGCTTCAGCTATACTGTAAAAACGCTGTATGGTTATCTCATCAGAGGCCAGAACTTTGATCACTACTTCAGAAGAACTTATAAAAACAAACTTTTAAAGCTGAGTTGTGCCAATCAGCACCCAAGAAGAAGTATATCATTTTGGGTTTGCATGTCGGCATTGGGGCACACATATTGTCATTCTGTTATTCAATACAGTGGATTTTATTTTTCATTATTCATTATGGACCGGTCTCATGCTCAATATATTTCGACTTTAGGAATAAAGGTAGGTCGTATACATTATTCTTTAAAAAAAATATTCTGGAAAAACTCCTAACATACAAAAAAACACAACAAAATGAACTAAAAAAATATTTTTTAAAGTTATTTTTCAACTCCCAAACTCAGAAATATTTTTCCAAAAGTGGGAACATTCGGCCTCGACTGAGGCCGAATATTCCTGGAAAAATACCTGGGGCCGAATGTTCCCGAGGCCGAAAAGACCTGCTGCATGCATAACAGCTGACAACTTGACGGAGTTAGCATAAGCACAAGAGGTAGAAAATGCACGCACCTCGTGGGCAGAAATACGATTGGTAAAACAATTGTCAGTCGCCAGACGAGCGTAAGCCACGCGATTAGCAAGACAAATCCATCGAGAAATGAATTGAGGAGTCTGTCGACTCAGCATAAAAGACAGAAAAATTGTTTCCTGTCTTTCCTATGAACTGCGTTCGATTGAGATAAATGCAAGTGCACGAACCGGACAGAGCAAAGAGCAATTACCCTCGGCAGAAGGAAGAGTCCTGATTCAGAAAGGAGGTGGAGTTGTTTCTGGTATTTGATTCTTGGCCAGAAAGGAGCAAACAGTGGTAAACGTAAAACTGTTGGGACGGGAGTGGGACGTTTTGACCCTTTACCAGTTCGGCCCCAGGACATTTCGGCCTCGGGACGTTTCAGCCCAGGACGTTTCGGTCTCGATATTTTTTTGGAACCGAAGATGAAAAGGTTTTGGGGAAAACATCGAGGCCGAATCGACCCTTGGAAGTGTTTTACTACTCACCAATATAAGAAATAAAAAAAAACCCACAGGGCCAAAATATGCCACTCTGGGCCACGAAACCCTATGGAGAATCCTATGTTAAATATTTGGTCTAAAGTGGCATATTTGGGTATGGGGAAATCAGTGCTAAATTCTTAGGTCTATAGTGGCAGCCACAGGGGAAAAAATCCCCGTCCAATCACTAAATTCCTATAGTGGCAGCATTGGGGTATGGGGAAATTCAGTGTTAAATGCTTGGGCCCAGAGTGACACCCCCTGGGTAAAAAAGCCTATGGAGAATCCTATGTTAATTTTGTGTCTATAGTGGCCCCATTGCGGTATGGGGCATTCAGTGCTAAAATCTTTTTGCCGAAGTGGCACCCCTGGGTAAAAAAAGCCTACGGAGATTTCTGTTTTAATTTTGTACCTATAGTGCCACCCCTGGGGTAAAAGTCCCCTTTCAATCACTAAAAAAATTGCCTGTTTATTAATCAATCTCTCCATACTTTAAACCATATAACACTTTACTGTATGGAAGGATTGGTTGATAAACATACAATCTCTTACCCACAGTGGAAAAGAGAAGTATCTCTTAAATGCTTGTACCTATAGTGGCAGTATTTGGGTATGGGGATTTCAGTGTTAAATGTTTTTCGCTATAGTGGCACCCCCTGGGCAAAAAGCCTACGGAGAATCCTATCTTAATTTTTTCACCAGAGTGCCCACATTGGGGTATGGGGAATTCAGTGCTAAATGCTTTTCACTGGAGTGCCAGCCTTGGGGAATGGGGGATTCAGTGTTAAATGCTTCTCGCCAGAGTGCCAGCCACGGGGTAAAATGGCAGTTGAGGAACAAGCCGTGCTATGGAGAATCCTATCTTAATTTTTTCGCCACAGACCGCACATTGAGGTATGGGGAATTCAGTGCTAAATGCTTTTTGCTGGAGTGCCAGTCTTGGGGTAGGGTGAATTCAGTGTTAAATGCTTTTCGCCAGAGTGCCAGCCACGTGTAAAAATGGCAGTTGAGGGACAAGTCGCGCGATGGAGAATCCTATCTTAATTTTTTCGCCAGAGTCCCCACATTGAGGTATGGGGAATTCAGTGTTAATTGCTTTTCGCCAGAGTGTCAGTTACGGGGTAGAGGCCTCCCAATTACTTTATACTGACAAAAAAATGTGTGTTAAAATACTATACTGACAGGCTTGGGGGGGGGGGGGGGGGGGGTTGTCTTCCATACACTTTATATACTGACAAAACGTTCACCATTCAAAACTTGCTACCTAATATACATCGCCCGACTGGTGAAGTTTTTTTTCTTCTATTTATTACTGGAAGACACGACATATAAAAATACTGTCAGATTTGGACTGGATCAGTGTTTTTCACATTTTTTACGGAAGGAAAATATCAATATCAACTTCTAAATTTTAAAACGTGCGAATGTAATACAACACTCCGCCACTCAGAGAAAAATATTTCTTCCTGTTCCATTGAGATACATTTTTTTCAAACACATGTTTACAATAATTCACTAAATGCAATTGTGGAAAAAAAAAAACCCGTACTCGTTCACGGAAGCGTATTATTGCACACTGATTGTTTTTTAGCGACAGGCAGTATTGTGTTTTCAATACTTTTTCAAAACTGCTTTAAGCTAATTTCAACAATTTGCCATTAGATATTACACTGACATTAACCCCGAGAAACAATTTCATTTCTACACTACAAAACATACAGTGAATGTTTTGCAGTGTAAACTGTTTTAGCGCCAAAAAAAGAATAGCATTTCCTTTTAACCAAACTGAAAAAAACTTGATTTCTCTTTTATGCCTGTATTAAATTCGTAACAGATGTTCAGTAAAATAAGGCACAATTCTGAGATATCGTTCTGAAAAGCTAACAAACCTTAACCACATTGAAAATTGGTAAAATATTTCAATGTGACGAATAAAACATTTATCCTGATGGCACACAAGCCAGTTAAAAATTTGTCAAAGTTTTAATTTCGCTATTATATGCACTTAACACTCATGTTAGTTAGAATCTTTTTACTCCTCAGATGTTTTTGCCACACATTGTCAGTCTTTCCCTCCAAATTATTTTTGTAGGGGAAGAGTGATTTTCTGTATCACCTTAGTGTGGAAAGGCGGTGAAAAATAATAGATTGAGTATTTCAACACCCGTCATCTGACGAGTGGGGAAAAAGGCGCGTGAAATACTCATTGCATTATTTTCTGGCACCTTTTGCTCTCCCCTAAATGAGTGTAAATACACTTTGGCAGGCCCATAACCACAAATTTCTTATCGTTATAGGTGTAAGGGGAAAAACAATGATCACGCTGTTATCCCAAGAAAATAAGCTGTGCCAATAAGCAAGACGGTCCGAGGGTAGAGATGTCTTTGAGTTATTTCTCAAAAGCTTAATATTTGGTAGTTTGATGTCATGCCGTTTCCAGATGTGGTGAATTACAAAATACCCCTTTTCAGACACGCCATTGTCTCAAACTTTTGTTATACAATGCACATCACCATATTCATTCATTCATTTTTAAAAAGTGGCTAGTCTCTTATTTTAGTTATTTTCTTCGTGTTTTAATATAAAATCAAGGACAAATAAATGGATTTTTTCCCAATTATTTGTACGTCGTGTTTTGGTGGTTCACGACCGGTGGTTGTATAATCCACCAACCTCCCCCAAGGAAAGTCAAAAAAATTATTTGATTTTTTGAGGGGGAATATTTAGTGATATATCCTGTTACCTAAAATGACGCTCTGAGTAAAAAAATCTATGGCGTCTGTCAATTTTTTTCGAGTGGAGTGACAGTTATGGATAAGACTTTCCTCTGTTGGGGACCACGTCACCGCTGACTGCCACGTTAGAGGGAGGGAATATCACCGAAGAAGTCTTTCTCACGCTTTTTTCCCCCATTGGTTAGATTCAGGTAAATGAAAAATTGAAATGAAAAAAGTTAAACAAATTTGGTTTGAAAACATTTTCGGAATGTTGTTTCTGAATAAGAAAATGATTTTCAGCAAAAGTATAAATAGGTGGGGGGTTCACAGTTTTGGGACACACATGCTTTGGAGTTAACAAGACTGAAAGACGTGATTTTGATCTCCTCTGACGAATAAAAAAAGATGAAGCGGTCATTAGTAGACTACAGTGATTCAGATGATAGTGATTTTGTAAGCAGCAAGAAACAGAGGTTGACTGCTAAAAATACAAACTCCATACGGAGATTTATTCTATTCACCCTAAGTTATTGCGGCAATCCAGAAAATTTCACTCAGAATCCCATATGTATGAAGTGACTTTGAATCAATTCGATGTCAACAATCCATTTGAGTTTCTAAATAAAATGTTTCAATCAATGGTGGAAGATGTGAAAAAGGAATGTGGTATACACGACAACGACCCCATGGGGATATCCATCCACCATCCAGGTCATGAGGTAGGTACTTTTATTCCTTGTACAAGGGCTATGGGGGTAAATGGTAAAACAGTGTTAGATGAAATTGAAAAAGTTAGTCAAGCAAATGAGAATTTTACTATGCATGATGGTAAATTATCTCTTGGTAAAATGGTTGGAAATAAGAAAAGTATTGTTGAAATTAAAAATGTCAATGATTCTATGTGCTTTGCATGTGCCGTTGTAGTGGGGAAATGCCACGTTGATAAAGATAATTCAGAACTTTGGGAGAAAAAATGGGACAAAATAAAAAGATGCAACAGACCGTCACAAGAAAATGAGGCAAAGG
The DNA here is from genome assembly GCA_031216915.1 of Pictodentalium vernedei. Taxonomy (NCBI): domain Eukaryota; kingdom Metazoa; phylum Mollusca; class Scaphopoda; order Dentaliida; family Dentaliidae; genus Pictodentalium; species Pictodentalium vernedei. Next base: position 543,663,493 of record CM062295.1, on the reverse strand, counting down.
TGTTAATGGACAAAGCAGGTCTTGGTTATAACAAACCTTGTGGATATGAAGAATATTGTAAAATTCAAGGGGTACTCTCCCCAGAGTATGTAATTAAAATCCACCCACAATTTGCCAAAGAAACGTTCCTATTTGAACCACCACAAACTACAAAAGAGAGTAAAGTTATTCATATCTATCGCCATGACCGTCATTTCGACACCATCACTAAAATCACAGGGTTTTTAGGATGTCCCTACTACTGTGAATATTGCAATGTAGGCTATAATAGCAGAGAACGTCACAGATGCCCCAAAGGCTGTGTTTGCTATTCTCCACTACCGTGTACATCTGAACATTCTGTACATTGTTACACTTGTAATAGGGATTTTGTAAGTTCATCTTGTTATAAAAATCACACAACTCTATCACAGAACCAAGAAAAAAACATTTGTCAATTTGTTAAGAAATGTCTATCATGTAAAATGCAAATATATTCAGGGAGCGGAGAACACATCTGCAGTGGGTTCAAGAAATGTAAATATTGCCATCAATTAGTCAAAAGCGAACATTATTGTTTCATTCCAAAACACAAACCACCCAAGAAAGACAAAATGCCGAAAGTACCCTTTGTGTTTTATGATTTTGAAACAACTCAACACTCAGGTTTCCACACCCCAAATTACTGTGTTGCACACCGTGCATGTGGGGAGTGTATTTGCAAGCCTATAGATCAAGAATGTATTTTCTGTGACAAAGTTGGAAAAAAGGAATATATTTTTAAAGGAGAATCTACTTTGAGTGATTTTTGCAATTGGCTTTTCAGTAAGGAACATTTAGATACAACAGCTATTGCTCATAATTCAAGAGGGTTTGATGCACAATTTATCTTAAGACATCTCATTGAAACTGCTATATCAAAACCTGATGTCGTCATGAATGGAAATAAAATAATTTCTCTGAAAGCTTGTGGTGTTAGACTCATCGATTCATTGAGTTTCCTTTCTATGAGATTGGCACAATTTCCCTAAAACATTTGGTTTAAGTGAACTAGCAAAAGGTTATTTTCCTCATCTGGCAAACACATCAAAACTACATTGGACCTTATTTAGATGCAACATTGTACATGCCTGAGTCTATGTCTCCCCCAGTTAGGGAAGATTTTATTAAATGGTACAATCAAAAATTTACTAGTAATGCAACTTTCAATTTTGCTAAAGAAATGGACATGTACTGTAAGTCTGATGTGGATATATTACGTAGAGGGTGTGGGGAATTCAGAAAACAATTTATCGAATGTGATGGGATAGATCCTTTCAGCGAGGCTGTAAAATTAGCTGATGCTTGTAATAAAGCTTGGCAGAAAAATTCAATGCCAGAAAACAAAGTTGGTCTCATTTCAGACATAGGGTACCCTACTGCCATTAGATATTCCATGAAAGCCATTAGATTCTTACAAGTACTAGCACAAGAAGAAGGCAGACACATACGACATGCACTAAACGGTGGAGAAATAAAAATTGGAAATTATTATGTAGATGGATTTCACAAAGAGACAAATACAATCTATGAATTTTATGGATGTATGTGGCATGGATGTGAAACTTGCTATCCTGACAGATTTGAGAAAAATCCAATAAATTCACAATTCTATCAATCTCTGAACAACAAAACCCAATCACGCATAAAACATTTCAAATCATTGGGGTATAATATACATGTAGTCTGGGAGCACGATTTGGATCATCTATGCTAATCAGATCCTGAAGTTCAAGCCTCTTTAGATACATTTTTCCCACACATGGACCCAATTAAACCACGAGAAGCATTATTTGGCGGGAGAACAAATGCCATTAAATTACACTACGAAATTGACGAAAACACAGACACAGAAATTAAATATATAGATATCTGTTCACTTTACCCATATGTGAACAAACACAGGGAATATCCAGTGGGCCATCCAGATATACTCACAAAGGAAAACATAGACACTGGCAAAATAAGCCAATACAGAGGTCTCCTTAAATGTAAAGTTTTACCACCTCAAAATCTTTTTTTGCCAGTTTTACCTATTCATTGTAATAAGAAAATGACATTCACACTTTGTAAAATGTGTGCAGAACACGAATTAGATCACTATAAACACACACCAGAACAACGTGCACTTGTAGGTACATGGACATCTGTTGAACTTTGCAAAGCATTGGATTTGGGGTACACTCTTCTTGACACTTATCAGATTTGGCATTGGGACGAATGGTCTTCAGAGATTTACAAATATTATGTGAACAAATAATTAAAAATGAAACAAGAAGCTAGTGGGTTTCCAGATTGGGTGAAAACAGAAACAGACAAAAAAAATTTAAAAATGATTATGCACATTTAGAAAAAGTTGAAAAAAAACAGGAAAAAGATCATTTGCCAAAACCATGTTAAATTGTCTCTGGGGAAAAAAATGCACAAAACAATATAAAAACTAAAACAAAATACATAAATGAACCATCAGAATATTTTGAAATAATACAGAACAAAAACAAAATTGTGAAGAATGTGGAATTTTTTGACCATGATCAGTTTGTTTTAGTAAACTACAATTCAGCCAATGTTGTTGTAGCTTCATTTGTCACAGCCTATGCACGTATGGAATTATACAAAGTTTTAGAACAATTTGGAACGCAAGTTTTATATTTTGACACAGTTGTATCTACATACATAAACCATCACTTTGGAATCCAGAAATTGTAAATAGTAGATTAGGGCAGTGGACAGATGAACACCCAGGGGCAAAAATCACAGAGTTTGTGGGTTTAGGTCTGAAAAATTATGGATACAAATATATTAAAGATGGAGAAGTACACACCATATGTAAAGTTAAGGGTATCACATTAGATTACATGACATCACAAAAAGTTAATTTTAAAAGCATGATTGAGTGTGCACGAGACAGAGAGAATTACAAATTAAACATTAAATATACACATAGAATTAAACGTAACAAAGATAGACAAGTCACAAGTGAAGCACAAAGCAAAACATTCAGATCTGTTTTCACAAAACGTTTTTTTGTCGGTTAATATGACACCCTCTCTTATGGGTATAAGATATAAATATTCATCACAAAAACTTATTTCGACTTTGAACAGGGAAGATGTCTCTACCACTTAATCCTACATATCCTATATACTTATCAGAGTCAAGAAGACTTTCGAGTTTTAGTATGACTACAAATCCTATTTTACAATCCAAGAAAGAAGATTTAGCTAAAGCTGGGTTTTTCTATGTAGGAGATGGTGAAGTAAAATGTTTTGTATGTGGACAAGGTTTACATAATTGGGAAGAAAAGGATATTCCTTTACAAGAACATGTTAAGTGGTCGCCAAATTGTTCTTATATTCAATTGATAAGAAATTGTCAATTATATAAACCGCCCACATGTATGCAAACCCCTCCAGATAAAATATTATCAGCGATGGATTATGGATTCACTTTAAATCAAATATTTTCAACAGTGAAAAAATATGACAAGTGTCTAGATGATTTTCCAGATTCTAAATCTGTATTTGCACTCATGGTACTAGATGATCAAAGAACAACATTTAGTACCATATTTGCAAGAAAAGCTTCAGGACAATTCAAAACTAAGTTAGACAGAATGTTTACAAATAATGTAGAAAATGATTTTCCTGACTCTCCCGATGAACAGAGTACATGGTGTAATGTATTACCTGATGCACAAAGTACATAAGAACAGACAAAAGAATCATCGGTTTGATTTCAACCATGAAACCAGTAAGCCACATCTTAAAAAACAAGATCACACGTAAGGCATTATTATATGCATTTCAAATGATCACTCCCGGCTATCTAACAATAAAAAAAGAATGTATTCATAATCATTTGGAAAAAGATGAAATGTATGTGAAATTTTGTAATGCATTACAAATCATGAATGCTATTTACAAAGATAATGTAGAAAATATTTGGACAAGAGTTATGTGGGATTTTATTATTTATGATGAACAAATCATGAATTATTTATATAGACAATGTATGCCACAAATAGATCAGAGTTCTTCAGAAACTTTATTTGAATTAAAAGCGCCCTTAAAAAGAAAACCTACTCATAGAATTGAAGAAGCTATGGAAACAAAGTATATAAGTTAGTGTTTTGACAACACTTTCTCACAAAAAATAATGGCATCAAGTGATTGTTTATTGTTTCAACACCCTTGTAATATCTTTATTTCAGGGCCTAGTGGTTCAGAATAACTCTTAAAAAGAAAAAAAAAATAAAGTTGGCGATACAGTACGTATTAACAAAACCAAACATACATTTGAAAAGGGGTATTTACCAAATTGGACAAAAGAATTATTTAAAATCACCCATGTAAAACATACACACCCAACCACTTATAAACTTGAAGATATGGGTGGTGAAAATATACAGGGGACATTTTATCCACAAGAAATTCAAAGTGTAAAAGATGATAAAAAATATATCATTGATTCGTTTCTCCTACAACGTCCTAGACGTGTTGGTAAGAAACTCATCAAGGAACTTAAAGTACATTGGGTAGGGAATCCAACACACTTCTCTAACAACTGTAAAATACCCCTGCAGTTCGCACATACCCACTACCATCCAGTGGACGACCACCACCATACCTCATATCACCTTGTCTGTACTCCTCTGTATGCATCCAATGGTACGAAACGCCCTAGTAAAAAAATATCTGCGGGAAGGTCATAGTCTGATAGGCAATAAGGGATGTAGATGGAGAAGCAATCAGTCCGGAAGCATGGAAGGCAGGTCGACAGGCGATCTGGCAGGTAGGTGGACAGGGAGTGAGGATGATAGACAGTCATGCAAGCTGGTTGGCATGCAAGGATACACTCAAGAAAGTGGGAAGGCTAGGATGCACGCAGTCAGGCTGGTAGGCACGTGGGTTGCTAGACAGCGAGCGGGGCAGGGTGACATGCCAAGATCAGCATACCAGGTATGCCGGCTGGCAGATGGTGTGAAAGCATATTCACTTACTTTCCGGTGGAGACGGTGGATGTTGCAACAACCCACTTTCAGGGTACCGAGATTCATTGCCTTCTGCCTACTGATCCCATTGTTTTCTGATGCTAACCTTGGTAAACTTATTCTGCCCGCCTCGCTCTTGCTTCACCCTACCTGTGTTCACTCTTGCTATACTTGCATATGGCCTCCCACCCAGCGCCTCTCAAAAAATGGCTCTTCTACCCAAAAAGATGATATCCCCCATTACCCATTTCCCCTATCCTGCTAAGATGCACCCCGTCATGCCCGCACGTGCTAGTGTTGCCGCAAAACGTGTCCCAGTGGTTGATAAAGGGTATTCCCAGGTCAACACTGTAGTCCTCCAACTGCTCATTTAGTACCAAATCCTTGAGTTCCGTTCGGCTTCACCCTCAAGGACTGAAAGGACCCCGAATACGACTACTCTTGCATTCCTACTTAGCAGTTTGCTGACTAGACCTCTGTACATCTCCATCAGACTTACTGACCTTCTCTCCACGATATTGTTGACCCGACATGGACCACCACTACTGGATCGGATCCTGACCCAGCCACAATACCATCTACCTGGTCCCTCAAATCCTCCACCTTCGTCCCCAGAAAGCACACAACTGTTTGATTGGAATTATCGGGACCACAAACCACATTGTCATCCCCATGTACAATGCTACTCCCTGCTACAACCAATTTTCCAGCAAATTTAAGGGAAGAAGAGAAAAGAAAACCAAACAGCAACGCCGGTTTTGTTGTGGCCCAGGTATATGACCATAGCGGTTACAAAAAAGGAGTAGAGAAAGCTCCAACAGTTTAGTTTTGAAAAACCGGGAGTCATCCATCAAGCCTTCTGGGAGATAGGATGCCGTATGTGATTATGAGGTATCTGGTTATCCTTCGGGAATTCCAAATGACCCCCACACCCCCCTCCACCCCCGAAAAAAAACATCCTCTCACAGACACACACCCTCAAACCCTTAAAAGGGCTGTTAAATATTTATTCAAATGTTTATTTATATAAAATGTACACTCGGCCCCAGCCAGACAAGCTTGTTTCAATTCTTGCCTGATGTTTGGTGGTTTAGTTTAAACAATATTTTATTTCCGGTAAGCAAAAATATACAAGTACAAATATATTAGTCCAGGCACATTAGACATAAAAATGAGAAAGTAAGGAAAAAAATCGGAGAAAGCTGATTTTTTTTTATATGTTTCCGGGACACACATTGCGGATAAAGTGTGAAAAGTCCCCGCGAATCCGAGTTGAGCTTTTTTAGTTATAGCGTTTTTTTGATGAAAAAAAAAATTTAAAAAAAAATTCGACCCAGCTCCATATTTCTTATTCTTATTCGCCTTAGTAGGGTGAGAATCATAAATATCGTGCTGAATTATATTGAGAATATATATCCCCAGCAGAAAATGCCAACTTTGTACCAATCCTCACACTCAATGGTGAAATATTCACGAAAATGTACAAAATTACGAAAACAAATTTATTGTTTTCATACACACAACGGTACACAACGTCCATTAAATCAAATCTACGACTACTTTGGGAGTTAAATTATATATCAAAAATTGCAGAAAAGCAGTGGCTTTATAATGATATATAACAATAGTCATTTATTCCATAATGAACTGGTGAAACGTGTGAAATATTAACCATACCCCCTAAACTCAAATTCAAACGGCATCGACTTTTCTCATTCAAATACCGTATTACAGCATCATTGTTTCAATTTCCATGTTCGATTAAATCACATAATGTGGTGTTCGCCTACACTCAAGATGCATTGGCATGTAATGTGTGCACGCCCTTGATGTGTACTCATAAACAAATTTGTATTGTACAGGGGCAATTGGTTCGATCATGGCTGGTAGCGGCTTGGATGAACTTTGGGGGACTGTTTATGCTGGTGGGTCAATCCATCATTTGATCAGTGGTCATGCATATTCAAGAGCAGTTCGTGCCCATTTGCTAACACAAATTGCCATTACAAAACTTGTGTTTGAAGAAAGCCGAGCACTAGATAACATAGACTGCACAGAAGTCAATGAAATATTCTGTGGACTTGCCAGAGGTGACTGTACAACAGCTGACGCTGTCAATCAAGAAAGTGTCAACCATCTACTGTCAAAATTGCACGAACTGCTCCAGAATGCGTCCGTAGGACGCACAGGAAAGCTTTGGGTACAATACTACGAGCAAATAGGTCTTCTCCAGTTGTTCTTGAGAGCAGAGCGCACAGGCGACTGGGAACTCCACACATATTGTGTTCGCAATATGATTCCAGTATTTCACGCAGGTGGTCATTTTGCATACGCAAAAAGTTCTCATCTCTATTTGCAGCAGATGAATGAGCTAACAGAAATAATGCAACAGGATGATTTGAAGTTGTTCACTAAGAAAGGTTACTTTACCATAAGGCGCTCAGATAAATTCTGGGACGGGATATATTCTGATCAGACCATAGAGCAGTGTTTAATGAGAATGTTCAAGCTCCCTGGTGGTCTCACACATGGCAGGGGAATAACCGATAGCACTGTTGCGAAATGGGTACATGGACTACCTCTTTGCCTTCCGATATGTAATGCTCTCGAAAATTTTGTTCATGTTCACACTGGTCATGGCGAACAACATCGGGATCTCCGTCAAAGTTCACAATTGACTGATGCCAATGATATCACCAAATTATTGAACTGGCTCAGAGTGCATTCCCCCTTTCAGAATAGAGATCCACTACAATTAGTCTCAAAAGCGACCGGGCTTGTGGCCGACGAAACTGTGAACTGTGACCAAGTTCGCAAAATTGGTGAATGTTGCGTATCGAATGTTGTAAGCAAAACGTTCAACAGCATCAAACTACGACGTGTTGACACTGTGAAGTCTTTCGCATCGATTGCAAATAGCATCAAAGTCCGTGGAAGTAAGGTAATGATTGACCCCACAATTCTGTTCAACCGCATCACATGTGTTATTCAGTCACAAGCAGAGATGGAAGAGTATCTCAAATATGAACTCGCCCCGAAACCACCAGCATTGTTTGATTCTGCTGGAATGAGGAAGACACAGAAAAGCACGCTCGGTAAGATCCTCAAAACATACGGTTCCGAGCAAACTAAAATCCCAGAACATTCTCTGTTTGCTGTAGATGGTGGATTTTTATTAAGGGCAGTTGTATGGCCTAAACAGTCGTCATATAAGGACATATGTACATCATATTCCAATTATCTAGTGAGACATTTTGGGGCGAACGTCGTGGTTGTTTTTGATGGTTATGCTTGTACAATGTCGACAAAGGGCATGGAACAAGCCCGTAGATCTAAAGACAGGTATTCCATTGATATCAATATCTCACCCGAGTTACCAGCCACCACACCCCAATCCGATTTCCTTGCAAATGCCAAGAACAAAACCCAACTGATCGATCTTCTAATGCAGGAGCTATCTGCTACCAATATTCAGTCCAAGCAGGCCGAGGCTGATGCTGATGTACTGATAGCCGAAACTGCTCAAGATGACAACAATGTTGTCGTTGTGGGAACAGACACAGACTTGTTAGTCATTCTTACCTCTCGAGTTCAACCGGGATGTAATATTCACATGATGTATTCCATTACCCCAAACTTACTAGTTTCAGTTAGTGAAATAGCAACCAAAATGGGTGACCATAGAAGCAACCTCCTTGTAGCACATTCTATAAGTGGTTGTGACACTACTTCTGCACTCTTTCGAGTTGGTAAGAAGAAAGTATTCAGTACAATTGTCTCCGATGTTACTACCGACTCACAACAGTATGTCAACACAATTTTGGCGGATGACAGTACACCAAGTGCAGTAGCCGCTGCCGGGGAACAACTTCTCCTGATCTTATACGGGAGTAAAACTGTTTCCTCTCTCGACCAATATAGATATGTCACTTACAAGCGTTATGTAGCAAAATCTAAACTGAATAAACCCATCGACCTAGCCTCACTCCCACCAAGCAGCGATGCTGCACAACAACATGTCTACAGATGTTATCTCCAGGTCCAACAATGGCTGGGCACTTCGCTTCCTCCGACGGATTGGGGGTGGTCGCTAGACAATGGACTTCTTGTACCGACTGCAGCCACAAAGCCATGTGCCCCCGATAACCTACAGAATCTGATCAGTTGTGGTTGCAAGAGTGCTTGTACAAAAAGGTGTGGGTGTAAGAAGGCAGGACTCTCTTGCTCAGGTTTGTGTAATTGCAGTTCGGATTCTTGTAACAACCACAGAAACACTGTCCTGTCGGACATTTCTTAGTTCGATGAATAATATGTATATAGGTCATGTCATTTCTGTATATAGCGTTGATAATAGTCAATGTAACTTAATCCATTTTGATTGATTTGTACATTCTGTAAATATTATTTATTGATTTTTGTACATTCTGTAAATATTATTTATTGATCTAATGCTGCCAGACACAGACGTGTCTGTTCGGTCCCAAGCCCGAAAATAGTTGAGTTCTCATGCTGACGAATTTTATGCCAAAAGGGGAACTCGGCCAGAAGCAGAGGGGGTCTTCCATAATGTCTATTTTGTAAGCAATGATGAAAGTCTTCAAATGGTGGTGGATTTTTTATCGTCTGTCCAACTAACATCCCGTTCTGTACTACGACCCTTTGGGCAAATCCGTTAGGAAAATCGTCATTTTTGCGTAAATCCGATACTTTTTTGTGAATTTTCAATAATTTTTCGCAGAAATTGTCACAGAATGCACATTTTCCTATAGGTAAATGTATATTAGACATTATGTAGCTCGAAATACGCGTAAACAAAAAATACAGTTGGATAAATTCGAGGTTACAAAGTTCGTGCGATTTTTTTAAATTTTTTTCAAACGCGTTTTCGAAAAAAGGCTGTAGAAAAAAAAGCTCAACTGGGATTTTAGGGGACTTTTGTCTAATCGTTCAGTGACATATACTCGACATTCCCTGAAAAAATCAGCTTTCTCCGATTTTTTTCCCTAGTGAAACCTAATGTTCTTGGGCTATATATATAGAATACAAATAATTGACGGGAAATAGATCCAACAGCAAGCTTAAGCTTATGTAAGCTGTCTCCATTGCATTTAAGTACATTTGGCTGATTCGATATAGCGAGGTTGTTTAAATACCAGAATAGAATATTTGAATTTAAATTCAAAAAGTAAATATCTTGTCTCTAGTGAATACTGGTAGTCGATGGGGTCTAGGATGCACAGTATAAGAGGAGATAAGCTGTAGGTCACTCACATGAGAAATTAGCTCTCAGTTATCCTCCGCTGATAATACCAAACCCGGACACCACCCCTCGTGAGTCACCTTGCGAGCTTCCCAGGAGATGGCACCCGGGCCCGAACCATTAGCAGAGTGAAATGAGAATGAGGCGTCTCAATTACAAATCCTCAACTCCTTCCTTTGGCACTGCACATTAGGTATTGGTTCAGTGCTATACGGACTCGACCGAAAATGAGTTTATTATTAATAATGTACTGGTGTTTGAGATTACTTTTCAGCGGCCATGGCTAAATGCAACCACAACAAGGGCATTAAATCAAGTTTAAACAATCATACATACCAATATTACCCATTTAGTGGACTTCTAACACAGGCATTAATGACCGGGTCCTATTTTTCCAACAAACTGAAATAGTTTACCGACGTAAACAAGCACTATTTCACTACGAGGAGGTTCCCACGAGGAGAATATATATTTTAGTAGGCATAAATTAGGGAAACGTTTAAGCCTAAGGGGCGTACTTTAGTGGTTGAAAGAAAATAATTTGGGTCCACAATGAAGTGAGATAAACTCACAGAATTTCGAACCGCGGGATACTCACTGACAGTCTCAAATGAACTAAAGAGTAGTGACATGGTATTTGATGTGGAATCGAGTTTAGAACATTGGTGATCTTTGATAATTCAACAATGTCGTCGACCGTATAACACTGGTGCGGTACTATAGTTGCGGATAAGATAGACTGGTCAAACCAAAGGGCCCAGGTGGAATGTTCAGTAGAACTCCAGTGATCTATATATTGAGCCTCGTCGTTTTGGGGTGGGGGGGGGGGGGTACATCGCAAAGAGGGGAACAAAAACCCATTGAAGGGAGTAATGATTCTAGGTTAATCCAAATAACTAGAATCTACCCGATGCTTCGATAAAGCCATGGACACAATTAGCGATTGCTTCATTGGTTTGGGCATTATAAGACGGATTTCCGTACAACAAAGTGTCGAAGTCAGAACCGCAGTTCAGCCTTCCAAGCGCTGCACGTCTTGCATCGGTATATAGCGGACAATCTAATAGAAAGTGTTCAGCAGTTTCACGAACTCCCCAACCACAAAAGGGTGAGCTTGTCAAATGATTGTTATACAGATCACAGTTGAGATTGCTACACCCTAGGCGGAGCCGACAGTGATATATTTGGGTTTTTCGGGATTTGTTGAAAAGGAAAAAGTTGGGAACAAAACCCTTTTCTCTATTGATGTACAAGTCGAAATTGCCCAAAGAAGAATTTTCTCGGATCGTTGTTGGAAGGAGATTCCACAGCCTAGTAGTCGATGGTATAAAGGATCTTTGGTGCTGCACTGTACGAGAGAACGGCACAGACAAGTCCGTATTAGAGCGCAAAGTATATTCATGACCATCCGATAATAAGGGGGGAACTAAAGCTGATATATAATTAGGAGTGATGTGGTGATACATTTTAAAATATTGTTTTAATTTGTGCTTCTCGCGTCGGATCTGTAATGTTTCCCACCCTGTCTCGGCGTATAATAACTCCTTACTGGCACTCCTAGTTGCCCCAGTAATGATTCGGGCAGCCTCAATTTGGATTTTTTCGAGCTCCATGGTCTCGATTTCGGTACAGTTGTCCCATACCGTGTCCGCATATTCAAGAACAGGGCGTATGAATGCAAAATATATTTTTTCGAAGGTTTTACGATCGAGGGAGAATTTGAATTTTCTGATAAGGGCAATTCTTTTCCAGGCAGTTGAGGTTATGTTACTGATATGGTTTCCTCAGGAGCCATGGTCGTTAAATGTCAACTCCAGGTGTTTGTGATGATCAACCTCTTCGATATTTGTGTTTGACATTAAGAGGGTGGGGTGCATGGTTTCAGTCCGTTTCCGTGTAATAACCAATGATTCGGTTTTATTTGGGTTGAAATCCACCAGCCATTCGCTTGCCCATCCTTCGATCGTTTTGATATCACTTTGCATAACTTCTGCGGCTCTCACGGGGTCCTCAATGATAATATAAAGGGAAGTGTCATCTGCGAACAAGCGAATATCACAACAGATACCATCGATAATATCATTGATGTAAATTATAAATAGCAGTGGTCCCAGTATAGATCCTTGAGGAACACCAGCTGTAATATTTCTCCAGGAGGATGACTCAGAGTTAATAACGACACGTTGTTGTCTGTCGCTCAGATACGATTTGAACCAATCTAGGAGTTTACCTGTAATACCTATTGTTTCTAATTTGTGGAATAATCCTTTGTGCCAAACTCTGTCAAATGCCTTACTGATGTCGCAGAAGACGAATCGTATTTATTTTCCTTCGTCCAGAGCCTGGCTAATCGTATTGTAAATTTCGGTAAGTTGGAGCACAGCAGAGTCTTTCGGAACAAATCCCGACTGGAACTGAGTTAACAGGGAGTTGGATTCCAGAAATGTAAAGACTTTCTTAAAGATAAATTTTTCAAAAACTTTACCGATGCAGCTCAAGAGAGAAATCGGTCAATAATGGGACACAAGGTTTGGAGAGTCTTTTTTAAAAATGGGAGAAACATTTGCCCTTTTCCACTGAGAGGGGAAAAGTGTTCATTAAGGTAACGGTTGAAAATACTAGTTAATGGTCTCGATAACGATTTCGAACACTCCTTAAGAACTCTTGGATTTACATTGTCAGGGCCATAAGCCTTAGAGACATTCAGTGACAGAAGTGCACCGGAAACATCTTTTTCGTCTAAGACAACTTCCTCAAGTGTTGGGTGAAGAGAGTCGTTTGAAGGGGGCGCAAGGGATGCATTGGAATCATCTATACAAGAGATTGAGCAGAAGTATTCGTTAAAAGCTTCTGCTTTATCAGCGTTCGTTGAAAGGGTAATGCCATTGTGGTAAATATCAGGTAATTCGGGTTTATTTTTACATATAAGTAATTTAAGCGTTTTCCACCAGGTGCGTGACGGTGTAGTATGGGAACCAAGCGCGTTTTCAATTTTTGATATGTATTTAGATTTGGATCGCCTTATCGCAGATGTTGTTTCATTTCTTTTTTTACGATACGTTTCCCAAGCCTGTTGAGTATTTCTAAATTTGGCCAGCCTGTGTAGACGTTTTCGCTGGCGAATTAGCCGTCTAATTTCTGAGTGCATCCAGAGTGGTTCGTTTTGACGACTAATAATTATTTTATTCGGAACAAACTTGAACAAGAGATTTTCTAGATGCGATGTAAAGTTGTCTACAACGGGCAGAGTATTATTTTGGTTAATGATATTCTCCCAATTGGTCTCTGAGAGGGTCTTGTTCAGGCCTTCAAAGTCTGCGTCAGCATAAAGCCATACTCTTCGCCTAATGGAATGGTGTTGTTTAATTGGTAACTTGAGTTCTGCAATTATTGGACAGTGGTATCGGATTAGCTCGTCGTAAAAGGGATCTCCAACATGCTGGGATGCTATAAGCTGGGTATCATTCGTGATTATTAGGTCAAGCAATGAAGATGATGTTTCGGTAAAAAATGTTGGTTGCTGAATTACTTGGGACAGATTAAATTGTTGAAGCATCCTTTGAATTGGTCCGTTACGGTGCGAAATTTGATCATCGTTAAAGTCACCCGTTATAATAACTGAATTTGGGTTCGAGTCGATTGCCAATTCTATTGACGTAGATATTAAATCCCAGGTGGTTGTTTCTGAGTTTGGGGGTCGGTAGAAGGATCCGAGGAGAAAATGTTTTTTACCAAATGCGATTTCGAGCCAAATGCATTCAACATTGTCAACTTCCAGGTCTAGTCAATGTTTGAAAGAAATTGTATATTTGAGGTAAATAGCTATACCACCACCTCTTAGGAGGCGGTCTTTTCTGATAGGTTCGTAAAAACCTGGTATTTCTAGGTCCGAATTTGAGTCAGAAACATTAAGCCATGACTCTGTAAAAACACAAATCTCATAGTTTAATAACTCCGCCCGAAGAATATCAAGTTTTGGTTTTAGGCTTTGGATATTAAGATGAAATAGTGTTAATCCCTTAGTCTTTGATGCACACTTATCATCGAAGTCAGTAATATTATCTGAGGATTGGGATAAATGGCTGTGGGGACCGGGGTTGGTTTCAATGTCGGCGGAGAGGAGTAAGAGAAGAAAGACCCATAAAGTCAAAATAGCGCAAAACACATTTGATAAAATGTGATGAGACTCGTCCCTTATGAGTTGTTTAAAGATTGGTTCTTGTGCCCATGGGTCAGGGATTAACTGGGTCATGTATGAATGCTTGTGAAGAACGTTGTGAATGAAGACCATCATGGTTACTCCCCTCAAGTAAAAGCCAGATATTTGCAAACACTACTTCCAAAAGAGTTAGGCGGCGTTTGCGGTGCCCCCCCCGGACTGAGCAACGGGCGCGAAGAGACCCACTCTTAGTCTGTACATGGCTTCATTAGCCATTGTCATTTTTTTCTGCTACAACATATAATGTTCTGAGAGTGGGTACACAACATATCACTGGTAATTCATGAAACATTCCATCGAGGCTCCTGAGGTGACAATCGTTAGATGCGGAAATTCGGTTGCTGGGAATGGAAAGAGATAATAGTTTACTGTCACTTGTTAGAACTGAACTGATGGAGGAGTAGTAACTACAACTGAGAAGACAAGATAATGGTAACAAAAATAGAAAACAAAACAAAACGTATTTACATGATTGGACAAACAATGGGTAGGACATAATTGAATAATTTTGGAAGGCGAGTTGAATATCGTAATGTTGAGGTCCTGGGGATTTCCGTTGCTAGAACAGCCCATATTTCGTTAATATATCGACACTGAACACCACCCTGGGCCCATTCCATCCCACACAGGCATATATATCTGGAGGTGGGTCAATCGTATAGAAAGAACCTTATATGGGCTAAGTTGTTCTACAAGGAGTTAGAAGTGCAATTACTTGGGAGAGTCTAGGGTTTATATCGGCTGCCCATTTCGGAAACGGATCAGATAGTGGAGCTTCACGAAGACCGACGGGGATCAAAATACCCCCCCACCCCCCCCCCCCCCCCCCCCCACTAACCTTACCCCGCAACCAACCAAGATTTCTAGTAGGACGTTCAGAGCCAAGCTCACCACCCCAGTGATATGTCTATGGCCACTCACAAACGTTATGATCAATATTGGGTAACTTGAGTTGAGAAAGATTACATCAAATATAGTCAACAAAGCTGGGGGTGTTGGCGAGGTTCTTTTGCTATATAACAGTTTCCAGGAGGGTGTTGAGAGCAACCCCATCCCATCCAACAACTAGCTAGCTATTGTAAAATAGTTGCGGATAGATAAGTAGACGCTACCTTTCCAGAGGTGGTTTGACACCAAGACAGTCAGTTCGGTAGCTGCTCTGGAGCAGACAGCTGATGATTACCAAGAGGCACTCACCAGCAAACTGCACCAGTGCAGTCATTGGTGAGCAATTTGTAACTTCTCGAAAAGGTGCATCAAGTTATGTGGGCGTAACGGGTGAGTGAAGTCGGGCATCGCGATACATTTGCTTTTGTCGGATCCGATGCATGCTGAACCGACCACCTGAGCATATTACATCAGAGTTAAACCTACCTTTCAGGAAAATAATGTTAGGCGATGCCAATCAGCTAGGTGACTATATTAAAACAATCAGACTGAGGTACCCCAATGGCGCACACAAACAAATTATACCAGATAAGCCACGTATGAGTAGTTTGGAACATCACAGAGGTACATAATGCAATATGTGGAGCGAAAACTAATGGCGAGTCGCAGTAGGTCACAAAAGAAAAAGAAAAAATGAATAAAAAAAAAATATAAAATAAAAAACTAAAAAAAAAATATCACTTCTCGAGGCAACGGGTCTTTTCCACAACGCAAGTTGTCAACGACACGGAGGTTGCTTTTTAATAAGTGGGAATTCTCAATCCTCGATTCCAAGACACGGCCTACGACCCCCACCGCAGTTGAGCTCATTGGGCCCACTCCAGTGAGGGGCCACAGACCATGCCCTGGAAGCAAGAACCGAGGAAAAAAGGAAACGAGAGAAAGAAAAACAAAATAATAAAAGGAAAAGGAAAAAGATTGTCTTCCTTCCCTTCCGTCTATTTTCGAGTCAGAAGCTAATTTGAACGTAATGCGCAGGAGACAACGGTAGATAGAAGATTTATCAATTTTTTCGGTTAATTACAACAAATGGTGAACAATTAATTTAAGGCCTCAGTGCGTGAAATGTTATTTTTTTTTGTTTTCATATATGATACTTAGTCTCTGCAACAATTTCAGGAGGGCCTTGGGAGCCCCTCTCCCTCCCCCTCCAAGACGACTAGAAAACTTTTGTAAAATAGCAGTGGTGACTGAAAAGGTAGATGCGAACTTTGGGGGGGGGGGGGGGGGGGTCGGGGGTGGTACCAATCCGGCCGGTTTAGTAGCTGCTCTGACACAGTCGTTTGGGGGCTGCTGGGAGGCACACATCCACAAGTTGTGCCAGGGCAGCCATTGATGAGCAAACTGTGACTTCTTAAAACAAAACTCGTTACGGGGTGTATACATAAAGAATGGTTGAAGTTGTGGCATCACGATATATTTGCCCTTACCAAATCCGATGCAGGGTGCCATGTCCACTCCAGCATGCTGCCGAAACTAATACCTTTCTTTCTGGAAATAAAGTTGTGACATGCCTGTCAGGTAAATAACTGTAATATGACAACCAGACAGAAATTGCTCTGGGGCGCATGTTGGCAGTCGATGCATCGCGATGTATCCGCGTTGCAGAATATGATGTTTGGTGTTCAAGGCAGTCAATCAGAGATCGCCAAAAGGCGCCCACCAACAAATTCTACAAGAATAATTTGTGACCTCCACGTAGGGGGCGAAGTACTGATTCATCACAGAGAAAAAATAGTTGCTTCTCGGGGCAGCTTACGTTTAACAAAAACGCAAGTTGCAGACAATACTAAAGTTTCTTTATATTGATATCTACAATTTTTGAGTCCTTGTCTCCAAAACACAGTCAACGACCCCTCACCGGAGCGAGCTCAGGGCTCACTCCAGTGAGGGGTCACAAGCTGAGTCTTGGAAGCAAATACTGAACTTTCTTTTCAAGATATAAAATAAAAGCAACATTTCGGGTTGGGGATCAGATTGGATTGCAATGTCCACCAACGAATATGGAGTAGCTTCATGGGAAATTACACCAAACAGCGAATAATTAGTCCGTATTTCAATTCATTGATTGTAGGGTTTTGAGAAGGTGTTTCAGCTGTGCAACAAGTTCCAGGAGGACAAGAGGAGTCTCGCTCAGCCCTCTCCACTCCACACTCATCCACCACCCCATCCATCTCACAGCTTGGAAGCTGTTACAAAATAATTTATAATAATAATAATAACTCTTTGGCCAGCCGCTGATTTGTCGCGGTCCTCATAAGAGAAGGCCATCATTCCCCCTGCACCCCACCCCCTCTTCCCCTCCTCTCCTCCCAGCATTCAGATATAAACTGCTTAATAGTGTCCCTCACTTCCTCTTTTTCAATTTCTTCAATAAGCATTCCTACCCTCTCCCTCGTGTCCCCCTTCAGCCATCTATCCTTTGTTTCTTCACCCCACTTCTGCATTATTCTTCCAGTAAATTTTATTCTATGAGGTATATACTGTGGGCATTCCAAGAGAAAATGTTCCAGGGTCTCCACTACTCCAGAGTGGCACATTTGGCATCCCTTTTCCCCATCTCTCCCAATTTTTCCCCGAAGCTCCAGTGATCTTGATCTAAGTTTGAACAGCAGTGACCCTCCAAAGGTGCCATCTAGGTACTTCTCAAAAGCTGGCTTTTCTTTATATTGTAACCCCTGCAGTGATCTTTTCACGCTAACCCCTGCTCGCCAGTTTCGATTGCAATCTTCCATGACTCTCTCTTTGACAAACCTTTTGCCTTCTTTCATTCCTACTTCTATGTTTGTGACCTCTATAGAGTAATTGTCCATTAGTTCCCTCACATGTTTTGACCACCCCGTTTCTATATTAGAATTCCAAATGGTATCGAGCATCAATTTGCACCACCGGTTGTCAGGCAGGTTTCTCAAGTAGTTAAAGTAACACAGTTTTCCCAAATCTACCCTGTCCTTGATTTTCATCCACCCAAGCTCCTCCCTTACTGCTTCCAAAGCTGCAGCATTACTCGACCCTGTTATCCATCTGCCGGCATCATTTTGAGTATTTTCCAACTTCTTAATAACGGTTTGGTTTAATGGAATCACGTCCGTGCCATACGTTATACTTGGTAAACCCACCCTCTCCCACAGTGTTTTCCCCACAAAGACCTTGTTGAAACTATTTTTCCCTAAAAGTTTTAGTTGGTTCAGA
The DNA here is from genome assembly GCA_031216915.1 of Pictodentalium vernedei. Classification (NCBI taxonomy): domain Eukaryota; kingdom Metazoa; phylum Mollusca; class Scaphopoda; order Dentaliida; family Dentaliidae; genus Pictodentalium; species Pictodentalium vernedei. The sequence goes on along the minus strand of CM062295.1, from coordinate 543,644,863 downwards.
ATTCTTTTCCCCTTCAGAATCAGTTTGGCTGAGTAATTTCTGTACACCCCTCTTCCCGTTATATTTATGCTTACCCCTAGATACTCATACTCTCCCGTTTCTCCTACAGTGATTTGTTTGCTTTCCCCTTCGGGGATTGAGAACTCCCCCACTCTCCATCTCTTCGTCATATCTACCTTGCGTCCAACGGGTATTACCTTGCTTTTATTTTCATTTAGTTCGAGCCGCCAAGTGTTCCCATATCTACCAACAATTTCCAGCAGTTTCTCTAGCCCCTGTTCAGTTCTAGACATTAACACCATGTCGTCCGCAAAGAATAAGCCTGGTATCTTTATGTCTCCAACATTTACCCCCTCCGCACTCTGAATTAGTTCGTCCCCTAAATCTTTAACATACAATGCAAACAAAATCGGTGAAAAGATACACCCCTGCTTGAGGCCTATATCCATAGGGACTCGTTTTGTAGTGATACTCCCTAGACTGAGTTGGCTTTGCACATCTGTATACAGTGCTTTCATGATTCCCACAAAGGCACCCCCCAGTCCGATGCCCTCGAGCTTTCCCCACATACCTTCCCTCCACACTCGGTCGTACGCTTTTTTCACATCTAGAAATGCCAGAAACATCTTTTTCTTTTCAGCCTTTGTTGATTCTATCAGTTGGGTGAGTGTAAATAGGTGATCAGTGACTCTTCGTCCTTTCCTGAAACCATTTTGAATTTCTCCTAAAAAACCTTTCTCTTCAATAACTTCCTCTAGTCTACCGTATATGACCTTACAGAATACTTTTCCGATGTTACTACTAACTGATATCCCCCTATAGTTATCTAGAACTTCCTTATCTCCCTTTTTGTGTATGAACGACACCTTACTTTCCCTCCACTCTCTGGGGACCTCTTGCTTTCGCAGAGCCAGGTTGAAAAGGTTTGTCAGGACTTCAATAAGTGCCTCCCCTCCATTTTTGAGGAATTCGTTCGGAATTTCATCAGTCCCTCCCGCTTTACCATTTTTTAATTTCGAGACCACGTTCCGCACTTCTTCTGCCGTTATTTCGCTACATACACGATTGGATAGGTTCTCCTCCACCAGTGTATTTCTTTTTGGTGGGGACCCACTGCCCCATCGCCTATCGTTTATCTTTTCCCAGTGCTTGACTAACTCTGAAGCGATACGGCCTTTATCTTCTGTACTTTCCCCATCCACTTTGATACTCTGCACACTACTTTTCCCCCGTTTATTTACCCAGTTCCAAAATACGTTTGAGCTCGAACCCCCCGTTTTCTTTATTGTTCTGGCAAGACTGCAATTGCGCTCCTTCCTATTATTATTCTTTATCTCATTCACCTTTTTCCGTGCCAGTTCACATTCTCCTTTCATTAGTCTCGTGTCATTGTTATCCACCCCTTTAAGCTTCCTACTTCTTCTGTAAGCAGCGCATTTTACCTTCCTTTCTTTTATAGCCTTTTTCAGTCCCTCGTTAACCCTGTATCCAAGCTCTCTCGTTGGGACCCTCACCCTTCCTATACACTCCTTCCCTGCCTCTGTTAGGCTATTTACTATGCCATCTGAAATACTCTGGACATTTGCATCCCTAGGTATACATTCAACATTTGGTTTTAGTTTTTCCCGAAAATGCTTCCAGTCGGCTCCTTGTTTTAGTCCCGAAACTTCCTTGAAGGTATTTCTGTCTCTATTCGTCTTTTTGCCCATAATCTTAACTGTTATCAGGTTGTGATCACTACCCAAGTCATTTTTCCCTCGTCATCTATTTCTACATCTATAACCTCCCTCCATACGCTAATGTCAGTGAGTATATAATCAATTATTGTTTTCTTATCGTTCCTCTCCCAGGTCCATTTACCCTTACATTTCGCATCCCTGTTCAGGATCTTTAAACCAAGCTCTTTTGATAGGTCCAACATCTTCCTCCCATTCGTGTTAATTTTCCTATCACCTCCCTGTATGCCCTCCTCCTTATCCCCGATGTGCCCATTGAAGTCCCCCATTAGGACAATACTGTTCCCTCTGCTCCCAAGCTCTGTGATATTCGATCTAAGAGTTGTATATATTGAATCATTCCACTCGGGCTTACTTCCCTCCACTGCTAAGTACACAACACCAACGGCAACACTCCTGCTTCCTAACTTGATTTTTGCCCAGACTATTTCGTTGGATACTGGAATATGAGTCCTTGCTTCTGTGAGATCTGTAATCAATGAGGGCTGTAATTCCTCTTTAGCGTAGATGCCAACACCCCCACCCCGTTTCTGACCCTCAGTTCGCCCAGCTCCTATCCACACGCAACCCTTCATCTGATCAACCCGCTCATCCCGTCGTATCCACGTCTCACTTAGACCCATTATATCGAAGTCTCCTTCGTCCATCATTGTTGATATTTCGCTTACTTTCTTGTGCAGACCCTGGATGTTGCAGTACCCAAACTTAATGAATCTTTGTTTTTTTGTCATCACTGGCACATTATTATAACCCTGGTATGTCCCTGTATTGTGCATGTTTGTTGTTCTTCCTATGTTCCCAGCATTTGTGCCACTCTGGGTTACCGGCTGTGGTCCCCTACCCCCCTTTTCTCCTTTTCTCCAAAAAAGGCCCAGCCACCTGTAAGATTTTTTGGCCCAACAGGTCTGTACCCATCCTACTTAAATGCAATCCGTCTCGCCCATACAACTCTCCTTGTCCCCAGAATGAATCCCAGTGGTCAATGAAATGTACTCCCAAGTCTTTGCAGTGCTCTTCCAGCTCCTCGTTTAGTGCCATAATCCGCGAGTTCCTCTCATTCCCACCACCCATAACGGGGAGCACCCCTGAAACGATGATCCGAGCATTCCTGCTAAGTAGCTTACTAATTAGGTCCTTGTATGTGTCCACCAAACGAACTGATTTCCTCTCCCTGATGTTATTGGTCCCCACATGTAATACCACTACCGGATCAGGCCCCGACCCAGCTACAATACCGTCCACTCTATCCCTCAGGTCCTCCACTTTAGCCCCCGGAAAGCACAGAACTGTTCTATTTTTACTGTCCGGACCACAGACAACCTTGTCGATCCCCCGAACTATGCTACTTCCCGCAACCACCAACTTACTTTTGGACCTCGCCCTATTTATCTCCTCTAGTCTCCTATTGTTTACAGCGTCCTCTTCCTCTCCAACAGCCCCACTCGGAATCAATATCGGTATCGGTATCTTTGACCTAGGATTACTCCTATCCTTGTCCCTCCGTCTCTTTCCAGGCCCTGAGCTACCTGGACTACTCCCCTGGTCTTCCCCCGGATCCCTCCTCCTTTTTCCTGGCCTAGACCCCAAGCTACTATCTGTTGCAACTACCTCCATCTCCTCCTCTGTCTCTTCCGAATCGAGCACATCAAATCTGTTTCTGGTGCTGCACTCCCCACTGCCTTTGGACTTTACACCCCTATCTACCTGCTTCTCTGGCCCCCCTTTCCTACCACTTTTGGTAGTCCACGCCAAACGCTTTACAGCATTGCTCCGGCCTGGGCCCCCCTCATCTGTCCTACGTACTTTTCTAGCAGCCCCATCTCATCACCTACCTCATTCACATCAAAGGTTCTACCCCCATGTTTCCTCTTGGAACCACCGACAACCTTCCATCCTTCTCGGAAAGCCACTTTCACAGGCGTAACTCCAGACAGCCCCGCCCTACCAAGTTTTCCCTTCAGCTCAGCAATCTCCCCCTCAAACTTAACAATTGTCTCAAGTAGGCGGAGGATTTCCTGACAGTTTGCACATACCTCTCCATATCCCATCGAGCGACAGTCCCCATACATCATAGAACACTGTTTACAAACTTCAAGCCCAATATCGCCATCGGTGGCCCCACGAACCCGGCTCTGACCGACACCCCCAGTGACCTCTGTCTGCACACCAATACTTACTCCGTTGGCACCGTTGACCTGGACCGCGATATTACACGTATTTACCTCCATACTTACCTCCGTCTGAACAGACTTGCTCGCCATCATCAAGACAAAATTACGCGATCGGACAGGGAAAATTGTAAACACGCGACAAAAGGCAACACGACGAACCGTTCGACAACTTAGCGCTCACAATTTTATTTAAGGCCTTCTAACTTTGTCCCAGTTACTATACTAAACTAACTCCCCACAAAGTTGAATAAAATAACCTGAAAATGAAATATATATGATTAGTAAACAATAAAAATACTTAATTTCGATTCGTAACCAAGGAGACTTCTTCTGTATACTTGCGGATCGAGAGAAGTATATATTTAAGGTGAATACAATCGCTACCTTTGGAGGAGTAATCAGACACAAAACAAGTCAGTTCAGTAAAGCTGATCTGATACAATCAATTGGGGCTTACCAAAACGCACTCACCAACAAATTGAATCAGGGCAGCCACTGATGGTCAATTTGTGACTTTTGGAAAACTTCGTCGAAATATATAAAAGCACCGGGTGATAACAATCGCAGCATCCCGGTATGTTTGGTGGTTTCTTGTGTATGCTGCAGAAAGGTAGGTTGCACCACAGGCGCCTGGAAACTCATTAGGCCTATATATAGCCAAATGCTTCAAAATACCCCACATATATGCCACCCCCCTCATGCTGAAATCAGTGACTATTCTTTCAGAATCCGGTGCCCTTTGTAGAATTAATTTGCATTAATAGCTTTTTCTAAGATGTTTTATTTGGATTTTCATGCTCAAATCTGTTTACAGCCCCGCCATTCTTGGGAAGTTCTCGGCAGTGAATATCAGTCAGGAATATCGAATATTAGCAACGTCTCTCTAAAATTCTCAATTGCATCATTAATGTAAAAAACATACTCTTTCTCTGGCGTCAGGTTTTTAGTCTTCGTGAAAAAAATAAACGATCGTATATTTTTTCAAAAGACTGTGTTTAATATTAATATAATATTTTTTTTTACATTAATGATGCAATCGCCAAGCTGGAACTGAATAGAGCCCTCTCTCTAATAGGTCTTAATGGCGTTGAGGGATTGATTATTGGCAATCTATCACTTCAACGTAAACTAACCGCGTGCATACCCCCTCAGACCGCATTTGAGGTAATCGGAAAGCCAGGCCTGTGTGATCCAAGTGAAATAAAATAAGGTAAACCGGGTCGCAAGGGATTTGTAAATCCCACAATGTCCCTGCGCGCCTTCGGCGCGCTAAAACCTTTCATTCATTCATCATCCTGGGCCAGTCACTTCATTGCCAATACGACGTAATGGAGTACCCATATTTGCCCTTCAAAGATAGTACTAGTCTCTGGTTCCATTTCATGGGAATCGCTTGGACTTTCCATTAAATGACACCAAATATTGTTATCAATATCAAAGATAGCAATATATTTTATATTGATGTAGTACAATAAAATCACACGCAGAATACAACAAACACATAAAAACAAAACATGTTATTTTTGTTTAATGAATTTATTTTAATTTAGTATGTATGAGATTTCAACTAAAATCACCATGTATTTATTGGAAAATAAAATTATTTCATGCAAGAAAATAGTCTTCTTTCTTTCTTTTAAACCCAAAATCTGAAATTAGAAGGAAAAAAGTGAGATATAAAGAGAAAATGCGAAATTGAAATCTGTGTACGAAACGTCCAGGCTTTTTGAGTACGAAACGTCCTAAATTGGCCGCGTACGAAACGCCCGTGTATGAAACGTCCAGCACCCGATCCAAGTGAGGGAGCTAGTAGAAAACTACTCATTGGAGATCTCGGACCTTGACGTTGGGCAAACCAGGGTAAAAAGATCGTCAGAGAAAGGGTCATGGAGGATTGTAACCGTAATTGGCGGGAGGGGGTCAAATCAAAGAGATCTTTGGGTGGCCTGTGTGATAAAGAGAAGCCTGGGTTTGAAGAGTACCTTGATGGCACCTTTGTGGGGTCACTGTTGTTCAAGCTGAGGTCGCGGTCCCTGGAGCTGAGAGGAAAACTGGGAAAACAGTGAAAAAGAGTGCCAGATGTGTAATTTGGGCGTGGTGGAGACCCTCCCAGCAAACATTTCAGATCGGCCCAATATCGGCCCAATATCTGTGGCCATATCGGCCAGATATTGGATGCCGATGTCGGCCCGGGCAAAATTTTGCAAAGTGGATGCTATATCGGCCCAATATTGGTTGCCGATATCCCAGCCAGCATAACCACATCGGACCGTTATCCAGCCGATGTGGTAAATGATATCGGCCCGACAGAGGGCTGGCATTGGTCCGCTTTGATTTTGCTACACGGCACAACATCAGCCCGACATCATTTAAGATGTCGGGCCGACATTGTTTAACGATGTCGGGCCGACATTGTTTAACGATGATTGGCCGACATTGTTTAACAATGTCGGTCCGACATATTGTTTAACGATGTCGGCCCGATATTGTTTACAATGTCCGGCCGACATACAATCAAGGTTGGGTCGGTATATGTTATAAACATCGGAGTTGACCTGGGTCCGTCCTACTATTGTAACACAAGAAAGCGTATAAATATCGACCTGACAGTGTAGACCCCACATAATTTTGTCTCTCATCACTATGGATTCAACTTCCCAAGCTCACTCGAAGGCTGATGCCAAGAGCTGAGAAACCTACTGTATGTCCAAGCCACACTCACACGTTCTGGATGAGTAATCCAAGAATAGCAGTCAGAAACCTGTCAAGATTTGCATCCAGAAGAACTCATTTTTATTACATGATATCATTTATATATTTTCCTTCAGTAACAACGGGGGTATATATCCCCCCCCCCCCCCCTTAGCCCACCAACAGATGCCCAGTGAATACCCCAGGCTTCATACAAATAACCACACAATTAACGTTCAACATTTCAACATTTTTCTCAACATATTGTATCAATGAGGGTTAAATATCATAGCTATACAGAACAAAAGTAATAGAAAACACAAGTATATGTAATAATAGCAATGACTGGAAGATATAATTAAATCATTTTTTAACAAAAAACTTGGACATTTTGGGAAGAGTTAAAAAAAATAAAAAAATATAAAAATGTGCAATGGATAGTCTAGCTAAGACTATGCTAAAATATCAGTGGCTTCACTTGGTAAAATAAGATTTTCACCAAGGTTGACAAAAACGGAGGTAAACAGAAAGTCAGACGTTTAATCCTCGGCTAAACAGGAACAGCGAAAAGCAGAAAAAATATTGCTTCGATGAGGGTGAAGTGTCATATGCTCATAGCTTTTGAAGTACAATAGCAATAAAATGCGTGTATATTAAAAATACCAGCAAACAATAAAAGATAAAATTAAACGGCCATATTTCCATGTATGAACTAAACAGAAACTTAGATATTTTGGAAACGCTTGAAAAAACCTAAACATGAGTAGGCCTACTGGATAAAAATTATTTATTTATTGATGTTCAACGACACTTTCTACAGCCGAGGGCACGTCATTTCGGACAGTTTTACAGGTTGAGGAAGTTGAAGTAACCGCCCTGGTCCGCTTCGGTGCGCGGTCCATGGATGGACTTCGGTCTGGTCCTTACCGGTTGCCGCTGGACTAGTTGAGACTTCAATTCCGGTACTTCTCGGTCCGGTCCACCTTTTACTTTGGACATCACATTCTACTAGCAACATTCTATGAACATTCTATTAGCAATGTCATATCAACGGATTCAAGAGACCTTCGGATTCAGAGGAATGCGGTCACAACAGCCTATTGCCGGCAACGCGCAAGTTGCACCCTGTCTTTGACAGGAACCGGACTGAGTATACCCGCGTTCTCGTTTTCTGTGCTGAAAATAACATTTGAATCCTATCCCCATGCTTGTTAAAGACTGTTGCAAGGGACCTCTTCCACCGCAATGGCCTTATTTTTTATACGACTTCCAGTAAGAACTTGATGTCATTATAAAAGACTATAAATAAATGTTACAAAAATAAGGGAAAGCTTCTAATAATTTAACAAGCCCCTGATCAGATACAGATGTTTTAGATTAGTGATACGAGCACAGCAATTCAAATTAAACTGGCCGCCATTATATTTACCGGTAGAAGTTTATTAACTACTAACTTAACACACGGTTATGTATGTTTTGGCACTTGAAATGACATATCAGAACAGCAAAACAACTCACGTTAATTTTCCTTGAAAAAGTAAACTTGAGTGATGTGAAAAATTCAGTTTGTGAAATCCAAAATGCTGATAACCTTTCGCAGTCTAGAAGAACGTGATCATTCAACTTGGTTCATGTTTGTGTTATGCTCCGCATCATCTGACCTGGTTCATCGGCCCAATCTTTTTCAGTTTCAGAAACAAGTTCCACTTTTTTCAACTTCGACTTCAAAGTTTTACTTTTATCATTTTATTTCACTTTTCGCATCTTAAAATTGAAAAGATTTATTTCAATTTGATGATTCTAATTTTATAACACTGACCATATTGTTGTGCGCCCACAAGCCGATGTTGGTCCGTTATTGGCAAATGACTATAAAGTCTTATACGTGCATGACATGGGTCCGATATCGGCACGTTATTCTTAATTGGACATTTACAACACGTAACCGATATTGGTAAAAGATAATTAACTTGGTCAAACCATATCAGTCATCCCATGTACAATGAATTATTAGGCCTATCTCATTAGAAAGTACTTTTTCCATTTTCGAATTAAGCTGATCAGTGCAGTTATTTATTTATTGGTGCTTAATGTCACATACTTCTAAACAATGGCTAATCATGACCTGACAGTTTCACGGGTGGTGGAAGTCGGAGTACCTAGATAGTACCTTGTCCAAGGGCACAACGCGAGTAAAGCCGGATGGGGGTCGAACTCGGGATCTCTGGGTTAGAAGTCCAACAGTCTCCCAGTGAGCCACCGTTCTCCTGGCGCACATGCTTATAACTACTACCCCCGAAACCTCCGTACCGCCTGATCGACGAGTCTATAGAAAGCCTTACACACCGGGACACTCTCCCCAAAATAACGTCTTTCAACCAGCCTTCAGTATAAATATCGCGGGAGAATAACGGCACGACGTAGGTTTGATAATGGCGACTTTCTGTGGAATATATGGTTTCACGTTTGGGTGGAATACAATATCGAGCCGATATCAATCTGATTACGGAAAACGATATCGATATGCCGATATCGGGACGATATTGCCATGTTTGCTGGGCTGGAACACTTTCTTCTAGAATGCTCAAAATACCAGTCTAAAAGAATAAGACTCACGAAGAGTATAATGGGGAAGTGGGATGGGAGAATGAAGAACATGTGGTTAGCGGGCGACTCAAAGGAGAGGGAATAGGGAGGCAGTTGGTAGAACAGGGGTAACCAAGGCCTTCTCATACGAGAACCGCGACAAATCAGCGGCCGGCCAAAGCGTTATTATTATTATTACGTTGTTTCAGTCGGGTACCCTCTAAGAGGAATGATATTTGTTTGATGCGCAAAAATCAAATGACAGGGCATGTTGTTTTAGCGTGTTATGGATTCATCACAGCGTTGATCTCTTTTCCTTTATCTAAGACAAAGACAATATTAACTGTTTTTTTTAGCTGTTACCAGTCATCATGTTGCTTCTCTTTGAATTATACCGATTGGCGTTATTGAAGACTGTATATAATCTGCTACTTCTGACTTTCTTCATAACGACATAAAACCTTTCATTCATTCTTTCTTCATAACAAAGAGCGAGGAAAATTTTCTTTTTTCATCGCCAAGCTGGAACCGAATAAAGCCCACTCTCTAATAGTCATAATGGCGTTGAAGGATTGATTGACAATCTATCACTTCAACTAATCTGCCGGAAATTCTAACCACCTCAGACCCCATTTTGGGCAATAGGAATCTAGGCCTGTGTGATGCAAGTGAAATAAAATAAGGTTAACCGGGTGGTAAGGGATTGGTAAATCCCACATCGTCCCTGCACGCCTTCGGCGCGCTAAAACCTTTCATTCATTCAGTCTTCATAAGGTTTCATTCGTCGGTTTAGGCATTTGATTCACCTCTGACTTCAGAGTGTGAGCACCTTGTCACCTGATTAACAATTACGGAAACACTGGAACTACCAGAAAGACTCATTCTGAATTATTCACGTGTTACTACTTATAACACAATAATAATTCAAATGACAGTCAGATTGTCCCTTATATCCCGCCGCGTATTTATTATTATGATCGTATTATAAGTAATAACAGGTGAATAATTCATTCTGAATTCATAATTGACAGTCAAATGACAGTCAGGTCGTCCCTTATATCCCGGCGCGTGTTTCTTATTATGATCGTATTATAAGTAATAACAGGTGAATTCACGTGTTATTACCTATAATACAATCATAATTAAGTAAAATGACAGGTTATTAGTACTCATAATCCAATCCTAGTCCAATATCATTGACAAGAAAAATTGGGGCGGGTTGTCCCGGGGCGGCTTGTCCCACCTGGTTTGGGACGGGTTGTCCCTGGGGCGGATTGTCCCGTTCCCTTTATAATATTAAAAAAAAATGATATGAGTAAAAAGTTGTGAACAATTGAAAATTAGTTCCGAAAATGTCAGCCGACGGCGTTTTGGCAAGAAGCCGATTTGGGCGAAATTGTGGAGGAAGGTTTGAGTATTTTTATTCTCAGTCTTCTGATTTATTGGATGGATTTAAATTACTTTCTCGGTAAGGTAAGTGGTATTCTTTAAAGTTGTTCGGCACCGCAATTTTAACATGAAAAAGAAAATTTACCAATAAAAAACGCCCCCACCCCCCAAAAATAATACTAATGAAAACATTTACCCAAACACCGCCCTGTGGAGCATCCACTCGGCGGAAATACGGGACAGTGTGTCGGCTAGGACGTTCAGAAGACCGGGAATGTGATGAACCACCACTCCGGCATTAACGTCCTAAACGAGCAGTAGAAGAACCCGAGCCAATTCGTGCATGGGAACCGAGTGCGTGCCGCCCTGGTTCCGAGTCAATGTAAGCAACCACTGTCGAATTGGCGGACAATAGAGGGACCTGGCGTTTCCTAAGGTGGAGGGTCCACTTCTGGAAACTCAGAAGAAGAGCATTAAGCTCCTTCTGGCTGATGTGAAGAGATGCTTGATCCGGGTCCCATGCCCCGTGAAGGGAAAGACCTAGGGGATCCAACGTCGCACCCCCTCCGAGATCGCTTGAGTCTGCCGCCAGAACACGATCGGACGTGGACTGGGACAGAGTCAGGGCAAAAGCCGAGAGAATCACAGCCCTTGTCCGGGGAACCGCCACCGTATTCAGCTGAATTCGGAAGTCCATCCCCAGATGACAAAACGACTGAGAAAAGACCAGGTCCGACTTCACCTCGTTCATTCTGAACCATAGCGACGTGAACAGGCTCAACAGTGTGTCGACATCTGACTCCAGAAAGGCAGCATTGGAAGGGAGGATATCGTCTAGATATGCCGAAGTAGTCACCCTGGACTGTGTACGATGGAAGGCTATCACATGCGACAACAGTCGGGTGAAGGCCCAAGAAGCCAGGTTGAGGACGGGATCAGGACCCATCGGACCAAAGACAATCGGACCAAGACAAGTCGGACCACTTTTGAAGACAACTCGGACCACTTTTGAAGACAACTCGGACCAACTTCAAAAGTGGTCCGAGTGGTCCTGAAAATTGGGCCGACTTGTCTTCAGAGGGTATGGCCTTGAACTGGTAAACTCGCCCCAGAAAAGCGAACCTGAGATACTTTGGCGATGTCCAATGAATCTGAACGTGAAGGTAAGCGCCTCGCGGGTCGATGCTGGAAGCGAAATCTCCCTGGTGAATGGAGCGGCGAACCGACCTGAATCTCTCCATGCTGAACTTGGGAGCAATGATAGACTGGTTCAGGATACTCAGATCGAT